>JAPQWN010000003.1:27060000-28310000 GCA_028538565.1 Umbellularia californica
GCACCGTAGCCTTAAATCAAGCACAGGATCTCTGGGCGCCTAGGAGTATCTGGGGCGCCTGGGGGAGATGCCTGGGCGCCCGGAATGAAGATTTGGGCGCCTGGAGTGCATCTCTGGGCGCCTGGGAGTGTCTGCCTGCCCTTCTGGATGTCCTCGCCGGTTGTCAGATTGCTTTGTGTGTCTGGGCTCAATCTCTGGGGAGTGGCAAGCTCATTTGTCTCCCCTTCTGCTTGTGTAAATTCAGCAACAAAATCTACCAAAGCTTATGCTTTGATGGCCACCCTTGGTCGGTACTGGATATCGAACTCGCCCAATTCCACTGCCCACTTGAGGAGTCTCCCGGAGACATCTGGCTTTCCCAAAACTCGCTTTAGAGACTGGTCTGTAATCACAACGACGGTGTGGCTCTGAAAATAGTGTCGTAGGTGCCTTGCCGTCGAGATGAGGGCGAGCGCTAGTTTATCTAGCCCCGAGTACCCGATTTATACTCCTCGGTATGCTCAGCGGCATTGAGGAGAGTGAAGGCTTGTCGGTCTCTCTGAGGAACAGGACCGAGCCGGTCTTTGACAGGTACCCTCTCTGTCCTACTTCACTTGTTGCTAGACTCCTTCTTGTCGTCCCTGTTTCTTTCCTTCCCCTCCTCCCCTGTTCTGGAGGACTCACCTCGTCTGGTCCTTGTGATGTCCTCAGCATTCATGTACTTTTGGGCCTTTGCTAGCAGCTCTGGCATGCTCTTTGGTGGGCGCTTCATTACTGAGAAGAGGAAGCTTGACGAGTGGAGGCCTCCCAAGAAGGCTGTCATGGTTACCTTGTCATTGGGTTCTTCGACCTGAAATACATCATCGATAAAACGAGTGAGGTAGCTCCTCAGGCTCTCGTTCCTGTCCTGCTTTATACTGAGCAGGTGTGTGGCATGCTTCTAGTGGCGGCGCCCTCCGATAAAGTGCGACACGAAGGACCTGCTCAGCTCAGCAAAGGAGGCAATGGAAGCTGGGGAGAGATTGGCAAACCATTGTCGTGCGGACCCTTCAATGTGGTTGGGAACGCCCTACACATGATCTCGTCGGGGACATTATGCAGCTGCATTAGAGTCTTGTAAGTTTCGAGGTGGTCTAGTGGATCCTTCGTTCCGTCAAAAGTCTCCACGGATGGCATTTTGAACTTCTGAGGAAGTGGGTAGTTCGCCACGTTAGGTTTGAATGGCATGTCTATTCACCTTACCAGGTAGTCCACTGTCTCAGGTCCCTGCGCCTTCATGGCGTTGAAGACGTCACCCAGTTGATTTTGTACTTCCTTAATTTTCTCATCCCAGTGATTGGGGGTTCCTCTGGAATGATCATGGAAATGACTCCCATGCTCTATGCTTTCGTTTTCATCCTCATCCTCTTAGAGACGAGGGTCCTCACCATGGGAAGTAGGGGGAGGAGGAGGTGGAGGTCCCTCCTGATGGGCTCCCCTGTGTGGAACGCCCAAGGGGACTCCAAAGGGGGCGCCCAGACCTGCATGGGTGCCTGGATGGGGAGCGCCAGGGTGTGGGGCTCCTTGAGGCCCTCCAAGTTGTGCTCCTCCTTGTTCGGCGAGCATGAGTTGTAGGATCTGCTGGTTTTGGGCCACCAGCTGTTGCATGGTCTCCAACATTTACTGAGGATTTAGAACAGGAGCATTTGGGACAGGGTTGGTAGGTGGAGGAGCAACCTGCTCCTCTCGTGGTGGATCATCCTCAGGTTGATTCATCGATCTGATGCTAATCGCCATAAGTTCAGCAGAGTGTTTTGAAGTGAGAATTTAGTCTTCCCACAGACGGCGCCAAACTGATGATGCACAAATTGACTTTGCACACCACCTGTCAAGTAATTAGAAATAAAGGCAGTAATTAAAGTAGAGAGAGAAGACGAGAATTATAATGGTTCGGTTAATGTGACCTACGTCCACTTTTGAATGGCTAGGGTCGTCGGGTACTTTATTATTTCAAGTGTGCATGGAAAGCAGAGAGTACAAGCTTTGAGAGGGAGAGGAGAGTTGTGTTCAGGTGTATGTCTCATGCCCCCCAAGTGTTGGTGGAGCTTACAATTTATAGTCGCCCCCTAACAGGTTGGGGCGACTTTACAGCAACTAAGTAACTATTTCGATGGAGATCACAGATTCTTCTTAACGGGTGAGGTGGTTGAGGTGCTCTCCACGAGACTCGGTAAAAAATGAGGTGAGGGTTGACTATTTCCAAGTCGGTGAGGGTGAGGCTCCCGGATGCTCTCTCGATGTCGTGGCCAAGCCGATGAGTTTTATTGGGCCTGGACCTTACTGGACCTGCTGGGCCTTTATAAATTTGAGCTCTGGGTTTTCAGTATGGATTGGGCCATTTGGGTCTAGCCCATCAGATACCAAGACCTTTTACTCCGGAAGAAGGAGAAACTGTGGTCCAGACCAAAAGCTGATGGGAATTCATCCCGCTGCATGTATGAACTATGAACTAGGGGATTTTGGTGGGATGGAGTTTTGACTATACTACAAGCCCCTTTAAAGGCAAAGGGAGCTGAGGCCCAGCGTTCATTCATTACTCTGTCGTGGTGTAGTCGTATAGAGAAAAGGGAGTTTTACCTGAAAATGCAATGGGGACCAGAGATTCGCCTACTTACGGTCCCATAGATTTGCAGCTACAGATTATTCGAACTCCACAAAATATGCAAACGTTCCTTGTGGACTCCAAAACTTATTCAATAGACTTTTTTATTCCACAATGGGAACATTTATGCAATCGACTGGAATCTTAACCATCCAAATCCAACCAGCTACCCTATCCTTTACCCTACCCTTCTATTGAACCACATGGAATCTCTAACCGTCTAATTCAAAACTAGAAAACGGCCAAAAGAGAGGACCACATCTCCCCATAGGTTTAGATAGAAACCTGAAATACTAATACTAGATATACAATTATAAAACACTATACCATCATTACATCCAATAATGCAAGCAAACCAAACAAAAATATATAAATAAACAAGGCACCTTAGTCGAAAAATCTTATCAAACCCTCTCCATGTGCAACAAAACTGGGAAGATTTAGAAAATCTTCTCTCATCTATGATGCAATTAGTTTCAACACTACAAGGTGGTACCCACTAAAGTCAAATATACTCCATTGATCACATAAAACACATGAATAATGATGACCATCTCACTAATTTGAATAATAATTTACAACTTGATTGAGACAATGGGTGCTAGGGTCCCAATTTGAAGGTGGGGCCCACTCCAATTCAAGATCAATGGTCAAATAAGAAAAACCTTAATTTGAAAGCTCCTACAAGAGAGGTGAGAAATGAGGTCCTTTTGTAAGCATTAGAAAGCTGTGACCATTTTTCTATTTATGTGAGAAAAATGTTTAGAAGAGATAAGTTAGACAGAGAGAGAGAATGAGGCGTTTTAGCCTTTCTTTTCTTGAGCTGAATGGCCTTGAATTGGTTGAAGAGCTGAATAATGGCCTTGAAGGAGGAGTAAATGCCCATTCCACTTCTAGAAAATCTCTATCTTTTTTTTCTCTCTCTCTCTCCCCCTCTCAATCTTTTTTTTTTTTTTTTTTTTTTTTGTATAATGGGTAACTTTATTGAAAAAGAAGGAGAACAGAACAGAACAAGCCCTAATTGGGCAAAGAGCAAAGCAGAAAGACAGAGAGAGAAGAAAGAAGGGGATTACAAGAAGGAAGAATCAGAGCTTCAAAGGAGAAGCAGCTAGAACTAAAAACAGAAAGCCTGGAGAACGGAGGAAGCCAGATCTACCGCTCGGAGCCTGGCGAGCGAAGCAAGGAGGAAACCTATTTTGGGGATCCAAGAGGAGACTGTGAATCGCATCGAGGAGATCTGGAATGGAAGCCACCTGGGACGGCTACAAACCAGAGCTGCTGGGAGTGGAGATCGCCTAGGAGAGATCGTCTGGGAGCATAGATCGCTTGGGGGATCGCCTGGGGGAGATTGCCTAGGAGCGTAGATCACCTGGGGAGATCGCCTGGGAGTATAGATCGCCTGAGGGATCGCCTGGGAGCAGAGATTACCCAGGAGAGATCGCCTGGGACATGAACTACTGTAGGCCAGGGCTGCTGGGAGTGGAGATCGTTTGGGACAGGGACTGCTGCGGACCAGTGCTGCTGGAAGTGAAGATCTCCTAGGACGGTTGGCTCTGCTGCAGACCTGAGATGCTGGGAGCGAAGATCGCCTGGGACAGCTGCAGAACGTTGCTGATGGGAGCGGAGATCGCATGGGACAGCTACAGAACTGTGCTGCTGTGGAACAATGCAGGTAGCTGGGTGATCAGCAAGATGCAGCAAATTGATGATCGAGTTGATCTGAGGGCTGACAAAAGGCCTGGAGATCTTCTTCAGGGAGAAGCAGAGCTCTTCAAGGAGGTGAGCAGTTATCTGGTTGAAGGTGAGAAGTTGACTTTCAAAGATTGCAGTATTCCTTACTTTCCAAATTGAGTAGATCACCGAGAGGAAGATCGATGCCATGATCTTCTGGCTTTTCTTGTCATTCCCTGTAGAAAGTTAGGACCAAAGAGAAGCAGCAGAGAAGCTGGAGGGCTGCTTTGCATTGGAAGCTTGGAGAATCCAAGTCCAGATGGGGCGAGCAAAAGGGCAGAAAAAGAAGAGGTGACTGGTGTTGTCTTCTCCTTCTTTGTAAAGACTGCATCTGGAAGCCAGGGAGAACCCAATTCGCTGCATGTGAGACTTTGTAGGAGTGCGATTGAGCATTAGACGCCATCCAAAGCAGCTAATTCTTGGGAGGGAAATTTCGTTCTAGATCAGAGGAGGCCATAGAAGGGAGATGCCCCTTGGTCTGATGATGTTCCATACATTGGACATAGAGATCTGGCTAGTAGGAGACTCGTTCCAGAATAGCTGATCTCTGCTGGAGGGGTTTGGAATAAGTAGAGAAGAAGCTGATGAGAGGTAGTCTTGCACTGCACAAGGCTGAGAAGGAGGAAAGTGCCAGGAGCCAGAGTGGAAGAAGGAGGCCAGACTCTGGTTCGAAGGGAAATGGAAGTTGGGGAAGACATCAGATATAGGTCTATCTCCACACCAAATATCATGCCAAATGTCTATGAGATTACTGTTGCCGAAAACCCAGGAGCTGCTATGATGGATGTGGTGAGCTAGCCTATAGATTCTCCTTCAGATGCAGGAGCCAAATCTAGAAGTAGCTGTGCTCCAAATGTTGTCATTCTTGAAATATCTGTTTTGGAACCAAGAAGACCAAATGGTTGTCATGGTGCTAGCCTGCCAACTCAATTTGATCATAGATGCATCATTTTCACTTCTGAGATCCTCCTATTGCCAAGGTCCCCTTCTAATTTTGGAAGGGAAACTTGGGACCAATTGACATAGTGTAACTTGGGAGAGGAGGAGTTGCCTGACCATAAAAAATCCCTCATAAGTCGCTCTATATCTTTACAAATGGAGATTGGGGTGGGGAGGATGGAGGCTATGTATGAAGGGATGCAAGAAAGAACATGCTTGATGAGAATCAATCGACCTGCAAAAGAGAGAAACTTTGCTTTCCAAGCAGTTAGTCTAGAATTAATAGAGTCCAACAGTGGTAGAAAGTGGAGTTTCTTAGAGGTTTCGAAGACAATAGGGAAGCCTAGATATTTGAGCTGGTCCTGGCACTTTTGCATGCCAAAGATAGAGCAGATCCTGGCTTTCCTTCTGCTGCTACATTTGCCAATGAACAACTGGCTCTTTTGAAGGTTAATGTGCTGGCCAGAAGAAGATTGGTAAAGGTCTAGGAAGTCTTGGACAGCTAGAACTCCCGAGGTGTTACCTTTCATGAGAATGATGATGTCATCACATATAGAAGGTGGCAGGGGGTGTTAGGGACAGTGGACAGGGGAAGGATGATTCTTTGGGATTGAAGGTTGTGAAGATGGAGGCTAAGGATTTCCTCGGTAATAACAAACAAGTATGGGGAGAGGGGGTCTCCTGTCTTAACCCACATGAAGTTTTGAAGAAGCCTTGGGGGGATCTATTAATCAAGACAGAGCAAAAAGAAGAGTAGACACACTCCTGAATAATGGATATCCAGGCTTCAGAGAAATTAAAGAATCTGAGAGCTAAAAAGAGGAAGGGCCAGCTGAGTTTGTCGAAGGCTTTGGATATGTCAAGTTTGAGACAGAGAGAGCCCTTGCTGAGCTTAGAATTGAGCTTTTGAAAAAGTTCAAGGGTCAATGCTGAGTGGTGGTGGATTGGCCTTCTAGAAATGAAAGTTGCTTGGTTAGAAGAGATCAAATTAGGAAGGTGGGAGGAGAGGATTTTGGAGATGATTTTGTAAGAGAAGTTCAAAAGACTTATAGGCCTGAAATCTGCAAATGTGGTGGGGGAGTTGTTTTTAGGAATGAGGGCAAGGAAGAAAGCATTGGAGGCTTTAAGAAGTTTCCTTGAGGAGAAAAAGTGTTGCACTGCTTTGGTAACTGTTAGACCTATGATGTCCCAGGCTGAGGTGAAGAAAGCACCATTGAAGCCATCAAGGCCAGGAGAGCTGTTCTTCTTAAGGGCAAAGACAACAGATTTGATCTCAGAAGCTAAAGGGGTTGAGACTAGGAAGGAGTTTTCGAAGTCTGAAATCTTTGGGCTGTTGGTCTGGAAGAGGGTGTGGTGAAGCTCACCTGTGTTAGGAGAGTAAAGCTTGGAGAAGTAATTCACAGTTTGGTCTTGAATGATTAGGGGGTCAGCAGTGAGGCTACCGTTGACAGAGATGTGTTTGATTCTATTGAAAGAACTTCTGGCTTTAGCGGATTGGTGGAAGAAATTGGTGTTCTTGTCACCTTCCTGAAGCCAAGAGATCCTGGACCTTTGTTTCCCTCTCAATCTTGAACACAATATATGAAAAGAGACTTATTTCAATTGAAAAATCAGGTCAATTAGATCCAATTAATTTTGGCTGGTGAAAATTGATTGGGTAGGGTAGGTACTCATTAATATATATATATATATATATGTGATTTTCAAATATAAACTTTCCATCTCCGGAGACTCCCCCACAAGAGAATCACAGCCGTTGGATCTTCTTTTTCTCTCATTTTGTTCTCTCTATGTTATATAAGTATGAGAAATGATTATAGGGACCAAGCAAATGTTGGGCCTTTTGAGGTGGTAAATTTTAAAAATGTGGAGCCCGGTATTTTATCATCAAGACCGTCCATTTGATGAATAAGTGTTTCGAGTGGAGATACTGAAATCTTGATCTGTAGTATTCAAATTAACAAATGTTCATTTATTCCATTTTCTTCATATAAAATAAGTGAAATGTCTCAATCACAAGGACACAACACGAATGGGCAGAGGTGGTGGGAGTGTGGGACCCACTGTCAATTTCAATCTCATCCCCGGCTTCTATATAAGGTGGGCTCAACTGCGTGTGGGCTCATCAAAGCCAATCTCCAACTTCTTTAACCTACTACCTGATGTGGCCATGGTACTGGGTGATCTGGGAGATGGATTCTCATGTGATATACAGTGGCTCATTAGATGATTAAATACGTAATATTTTAATTTCAATTTTTATTCATCATATTGAATGTGGCCGGTATCCATTTTACATATTTTGATTTCAGTTTTTAACAATTGCTTTTAATTTTCAGCAACTGATTCAATTCTAGTTTTCTTCTTCTTTTTTTTTTTTTTATAACGGAGGGTGTCCTTGACCTTTAGGCCAGAATAATCCCTACGCCAAGAGAGAGCCTGGTAAATCCCCTCTGGCGTACATCTGAAATATCGGAGTTGGTAATCATATCATTAACTGTAAATGGATCAATCACAACCTCCATTTATCGCTTGTATAACTTCCAACGCATCAGACTGTTCATGTCTGTTCCTCCCAGTGTTGAATGAAATATTCCTTCTAAAAAACTTCGCCATGAGAAGGGTCAGAGATGTGACGTGCGGCTACCTTTCAATGAGCCACTCGAACCCACATAACCTATTATATAAAATTATATTATTGCAAGAGTGATTAAAAAAAAAAAAAAACTACGGGTAAAATTTGCAATTGAATTTAAACACAAAGAGATTTTAAAACTGAAAATGTATATGCGCTTGTTTTTTATTATTTATTTTTTAACTAGACCCGAGCTTAGAAAGGGTTTGTTCTGCTAGTCCTAATCTAAAATAACTCATAGAATATTCTCTAGCATGGATTTTCATTCATACAATAGTATTTTTTAGTCCCACTCAATTTATGGTGAAAGAAAAAAAAAAAAAACAGAAAAAAAAGGGCTCTCCTTGTTGATTATCAAGGGAAATCCCATGAGATATATTTGGGCAAAATCATCAAAAAAGAATAAAATTAAATAAAATCAGAGTTTAGGGACTCTGCTGATATTTTCAGGACTTTTGCCATTATATTGTATAAAGCAAGTTTAAGAGGAATTAATACATAAAATCCCTAAAATATGCTGAGCAAAATTAGGAAGCTAGTTAGCAGTAGCTGGTTCGGTGGATCCATGAAGGTATCGTGGATGAACATTTCAGATATGGATTGCCCATCCTGATCCAAGCCATCAAGACCGTCCCAAGCCAAGGCAGCTGACTTGACTGATCATCTTGCCATAAACTCGACACAAGCCTTGTCAACACAACAGACTTATTATGGATGATTCACAGGCTGGAGACAGCCAACAATGCCTCATTAAATCAAGCACATTATGACTAGTTGCATCCACGCTGCACCGTAGCGAGTAGCCCAGCCCTATGCAAGTGTTTGGGTTATCACGGGCATCCTAAATCGCACAGCATGCGATATCTTTGAAGGGGGAGCCGATTGGACCCATCCAATATGTTACTTGTATAATTCTGTTAAATAAGTTCTCAATAGACAATTATCTATATATATATATATATATTACTACTTCATCCACCCTGCACCCTTAAATTTCAATAAATTTTTATTTTTAGGCCCGGACTTAGCATGGGTATTTCTTGCTAGTTATTATATTATATATGAAGCCAACTAATTTCAATTGAGAAATCAGTGGCTTATTTCAATTTGATTTAACTGGGGAAAATTGTCTTTGACTTTCCCATTTAGAGCTTCCATATATACTGAAGATTTATATATATTTTTTATATCCTCTATGGAGTAATTACCAACATTAATACCAAAACCGTCCTGTAATTGAATAAAAATTGATTGCAATTTTGTATATAATAATTATAATTTAATTACATTGCAAACCAAAACTATCAAAGCTGTCATATATAACTTAATTGCACTTTCAAATTATAATACATTAAGCTATAGGTGGCTTTTTCTTCAATTTTGATCGCCGGTTATAATTTTGACCGACGGTTATATAATTACTCACTCATTTTACCATCAAACCATTCATGTTTCAATTGTTCGTTCCTATGTAACTATACCATTTTTGCTCCAATTTCTCTATTTCTATTCTACCCAACTTGTCCTAGGAAAGAGGTATTTTTTTTTGTAATATGTGATTATTTATTTTGTAGTGTAGGAGATACCGTGCTGAACACGAGTTATTGGGCTAGTATAATAATTCTAGCTAAATTACATTGTTTACTCTCTTTCTCATTGACTAACTTCAATTGCTTTTTATTTTTTTGGCAATAAGGTTAGTTGGATATTTTCTAATGGATGATTTTTTTATTCATTTTTAAATTAAAAGACTAACTCTCTTTCTCACTACCATTGCATTTAAGTTTAATTGTATTTATGTTTTCTTGTGTTTATCATTTTCTTGAAGTTTAATTTTTTTTTGGAAGTTCCTGTGTTTATCACTGGCATTTCCATTTCACACTTTTTAACCTTAGATCTGCAAGATACTTTGTTCTTACTTTTCTCTCCATTTTACAGCATACAAGTGCAAGACATACGGATTTCTGTCATAACAACTAACCAAATTGGCTTTGTCATTGATTTTTCGGTGCATTTGGAGAACCTCATGGAAGGCATTAAACTATGGATTAGATGACTCTAATATTGTACCCACCTTGAGTGAGCCACTATTTTCCATTATGTTTTTTAAACTTATGTCTCAAGTCGACTAAAAGAATGGATCTTCATGAAAGGAATGCATGAAAAACTATGGCAGATTCTTAGCCACTATTTTCCATTACACTTTCACACTTTTATCATAACAATTGAAATATTATCGTTTTTATTGTGTAATATTTAAGAAAATCAATAAGTATGTAGTAGTGCCAATCAGATTGTGTTAAATCAAAGGGGCACTATTGAATTTTCCAGTCTCAGACTTTAAAGGTATTACAATTGATGATTGTCTTAATCTTACTGATTATTTTTTATTTTAGGCCTTTACATTATATGTGTACTACTTCTTAAAGTTTTTGAACTAAAACAAAATTCTTATGATATATTTAATATTATGAATTACATTGCCCATGCTAAGCATGGGGCATTTTGCTAGTTTATCTGTATTATAGGTATATGATTTGATTTTGAAATTGGAGTCCAATTTCAAAACTGATTGAGAAATCTGAAAGCTCAATTGAGATCAAAGTTGCGAAATTGGAACTCTAATTTTGATTGTGTCAAGAAATGCTAAAACACTAAGACAAAGAGAGTTATTTATCGAAAAACTCTTATTAATCTCCCCCTAAAATCTCTCTCACATGTTTCGTTCTCAATCCTCTCATTCAAATCTCATCCTTATCTCAAGCCCAAGACAATCTCCTTCTCCATCTCTTTCTACTCTTATTTATTGTTGGAAAAATGGCTAAGAGCACCACTATTTTTGTCAACTGTGAGCCAAAATCTAAGTGGGACCCACTTATCATTTTAGGTGGGAATACATGGGAATGTAATCTACCCCATGAGAAGATTAAGAACATGTATTGAGTTGATTTAATCTATTAAGGAGTGAATGAGAAATTGCCTCCTAAACACCATTACTTGCCTTGCATCGAACCAAACCGGGCTTGGGCTTGGGATTCACGCGAGTTGAGCCTACCTCGGTCCACTACCCTTTTATATATTTTCGGAGAAATTTCTTTTTTTCCAAAAGGGGTGTATCCATTCATATATGAAAGGGTGCGTCCAAAGTGATGTGTCCATTCACATATGAAAGGGTGTGTTCAAAGTGATGTATCCATTCGCATATGAAAGGATGTGTCTATTTACATATAAAAGGGTGTGTTCAACCCAAGGGGTGTGTCCAAAGAGAAGCATCTGTTCACTGAACAAATGCAACCCCATGAATACACATGAAGCAGGCTATAAATATCATCTTGTCCATGCCTTTTTGCTCATTCCATTCACTGCAACTGCATTGCATTTGGGTCATCTGCCTGAGTCAAGAGAGAGTTCTACTGCACGATTGGTTCGACTGTCACATAGTTTGTAGTGCTGCTACTGTGTGGATCGATCATTGTATCCTGCGAGACAACCGCCATGAAGCCCGTTAGCACCATTGCGGGGGCGAAATTTGTCTTAAGAACATAGTGTTAAACACTGGCCTTGATCAAACTTCTTTTGTGAGTTTATGGACTTTATAATTTCAACAACAATACTCTATTTTCTGCCTTCAAACAGTAAGTGAAATTTTCATTTCTAAATTACAATCTATAAGTATGTTTAGTTGTTGTTTTGCTCAGTGGCGGACCGACCCTTATATGACCTGGGGCGACCGCCCCAGGTCATATTCCAACGTCCTCCTAAAATGCTATTGGGACTTGGCCCACGCCCCATATCAAATAACTACTAGCCCCATGTCAGAAGCCCAAATCCATTGGAGAATCCACCATGTACATCTCCTGTCATCTCATACCACATCTCCATCAACGTGTATACAGATCATGTCATTCAACAGGTCCATAAATAGTGGATTGAAGAGACATTGACAGGTGGCTCATGCTATGCACTCCTTTTTCCATGAATAGTGTTCACAGAGAGGTTTTCTTTCCTTGATTGTATCAATAGAGTCAAAAGATTGTGACTTTATCCTGCATTTAAAAATCGCGCGCACTATATGGACAACTGAAATCGTTCTCCTCCTCATTGACAAAAGAGGAAAGAGCTTAGTAAAAATATTATTTTCTACATGATTTTAGTCATATATATATATATATATATATAGAAATATTCAAGTGCATCTATCCCTCACCATAGGGTGAGGGATGCTTTCATAAATGGAGATTTTCAAGTACAAATGGAGGATTTCAAGTACATAGGGTGAAGTACAAAAGGGGGATTCATGTGTAAAAAAGAGAAAGTGCCCTCATCCTATGGTGAGGGATGGATGCACATGAGTGTTCCCCATATATATATATATATATATATATATATATTCTTGTCATAGATATATACTTTGTAAAATAACTTATAAGGCTGTTCTAACCTCAAGTTTAGATTAAAATTTCCTAAAATCATACTTGTGGGGCCCACTTTTTAGTATATCCAAATAGACCAAACACATGATCCTCCTAAATTGCATATGTCTACCAGCTTTCAGTTAGATCCGAATTTAATGGATCGTTGAATTGACTATGTATCGATCCAAATGGACTATTGACCATTAAACTTTTGGGCCCATATGGAGATGATAGAAATCATAATTAGGGCTGATTTTTTTGCATACAAGAAGATCCCAGGGAGATAATATCAGCTTTTCTAGGACAATTCAATCATCATATATATTGAAGGACTTTGATTAGAGAAGTGTTGGGGTTGAGATGATTTTTTATTAGAGAAGTGTATGTTAGTTGATGTCTTAATCATTAATATGTACTTCTTTCTTCGGGTCGATACCCGAATTTTTTGGAGGTTGTGAACCCTTTTCTTTTGGGGATGATTGGTTTGCCCTCATTTTTTGAGAGACTTTTTTTTTTCAGTATACTTATCTTATACTGTAAATTTTGGAGAAATGAATAGTTCTCATTTCAAACAAGAAATATATTAAGTTGATATAGTTAAATATTTTGCATCTATTTAAATGGAATGCATTTTTTCTTTTGTTATTTTGGATATGAAAAATTCTAGCAAAAGTTTCGCCCCACCTGAACAAAAATCCTGGGTCCGCCTCTGGTTTTGCTTAACTGTTTCCTAAATACTGAACTATTAATGTTTGTACTCGAAATAACATTTACTTCATACTTACTTGTTTACATCTCTTACATGTTTACTTCTCTTTTTCCACGTTTTTCTATTCACACGGTAGGTTTAAATTTAAATTAAACATTACTCACTAGCTTGAAAAGCGAGGCTGCTGTACTCAAAAGTGGAGCTAACACACCATGATGGGCGGACATGGTTCATTGTGAGGATATCATGAATATTGGCCAATCAGATGAGTGCCCGCATTTGATGACTGGTCAATGCTGGCCCTCCACCAATTCTCCATACACCAGTGATTGCAGTGATTTGATCTCACACGCCCAAGTGGAGCTCCGCATCCAACTCTGCAGCTGGGGAAAGAAGAGAGAACTTTATCACCAGGCCGATAAATCCAACACTGGGGGCCAGTTATAAATCTGATCACTGAAATAGAGTGGGGCACACCAATAGATCGACACAATATAAAATGAGATCATTTGATGATGGGCCAACTCTGTTGATACTTTTATGTCGGTAGTTCGGATATTACAAGTTGTGGTCCCACTCCCAGTGACAGGTCTGTAGGGCTGTCCATGAAAATTCTCTAATTTGGAATATGATGAGTGGCTGGACCTAGGGGTGCTCATGGGCCAATGCCCGAGCCCTACCATGGCCCGGCCCGCTTGGCGCCGGACTTCGGCCTTTAATTTTAGTACTCGGGCTTCACTAGAATTTATTATTTGGGCCTTTTTAATATATATATGTACCCTCTTGGATAGACCAGGATAATGATTGTAAACTCGAAAATGAGAGGAGATTTTAAGAGCTCAATGAAAATTTCAATTTCGGACTGATTTCGACCCAGATTCTTTATTTAGATTTAATGGAAGGTTTTAAATTCAAACAAATTCTTTGTTTAAATCCAATCGAGAGTTTAAATCCAAATTCAATCCTTTCCAAATTTTTTGAATGGCCTCAAATCCCTATTCGAATTATTATATATGATCACTATAGGATTTGATTTTGGAATTTGAGTCCGTTTTCGAATTGATTGAGAAATTGTAGCTCAATTTATTGTAGACAGGAAGGGATGACTGGTTTCATGTGTTGGGCAAGTAGTTGGGATGGTGAGCCGGGGGAGGCTAAGGTAGACTGTGTTAAATTGGGTTAAGTGGGTTAGACCTACCTATGAGTTGGGTATGGGCCGGCTGGATTTGATAAGATAAGATAAGATATCTCACTATGAGAGATAAGATAAGGTGTGAGGTGAGAGATATCTTTCACGTATCTCCCATAAATATATATATATATATATATATTACACTTGATGGTGATCTTTTCTTTATTAGGCCATCTATTTCATATTTTGTTTGATTAGTTAGTACTTAGCATGCGCTATTTATTTAGTCTGGGTCATTTTCTCTCTTTCCCGATGTCCTTTCTTTATGTATTTCTAAAGAGTTTTATAGGTACTTACCACTTTGTTTTTTTTCTTTTCAAATAGAATTACGCCAATGACTTAAGGTACGCTTTTCCACCCTTAGAACCCAAGCTATTTTTGTAATTTTTCAAGTAAGATCATCACTTGGATGGAATCCACCTCCCTCTCCTCTCCTCTCCTTGTACGGTTCAGATATACCAATTTCTTCTTCTTCTTTTTTTTTTTTTTTTCCTTCTTTTTTAAATTCCTGGAACGAAAAACTTTTATTGATAAACTAATACGCAAAAAAGGCAAAACTAGTTGTTGGATTTGTAGTTAGGTGAAAGGGATCTAAACATCAGACAAAATTTTAGCCATCAACCAATCTGTTGGTCCTGCAAGAATTTTCTCTAAAATGAATTAAGAACAAGAATAAAAATAAATTCATCAATAGGACCCCATTGAATTATACGGATCCTGTATATTGTCATGGCCCCCATTTCTTATCCCCTATATCCTTCCCTTTTTAATGTTTTCTGATGATTGCAGAGAAATCAGAAATGTCCCCGTCTAATTAGTATTGAGCTATTACTTTTTTAGAAGTCTCCACTGCCCCCTATCCCAAGCGGGCCAAGCCATTCTCACATACATTTACCAAACAAAAAGTCTACTTGTCCCGGGACTGGCCCGACTCCACATGGGAGGGGCACTTTAGTCATTTGGCAAATGACTAAAGTGCCCCTCCCATGTGGAGTCGGGCCCAAATGACTAAAGTGCCCCTCCCATGTGGAGTTGGGCGAGTCCCGAGACAAGAGTCCCGGGACAAGTAGCATGGCTCTTTACCAAAAGGCCGTATTGGGTTAGCACGTGCATCTTAAATCGTAGGTCTTAAAAAGAAAAGAGTTGAGAGAGAAGCAATGGGACAACTTTCGGAGAATTTGAAATTCTATCAGATATGAATTCTTTTTAAGACCTACGATTTAAGATAAATAAATGATAAATAAGCGGCCCCGAGGAGTGGATGCCGGGTGCTTTTGTATTTAGGTTGCTTTGGTTATTCATTGAGCACACCGCATGTGATGTCTTTGAATGGGGAGCCGATTGGGCCCATCCAATATGTTACTTGTATAATTATGTTAGATAAGTTCTAAATGGACAATTATTATGTTATTTTATATTATAGGTGTAGGATTCAATTTCTCAATTGAGCTCTAATTTCGCAATCAATTGTAAAGTTGGAGTCCAATGTTGCAATCATATATCTAAGAAATGCACAGATTCAAATTCAAAGCTTAAATTTGTGATTATCTAATACATAGTTTTCTAATTTTTCTAATTATTATTATATATATATATATAAAGATAGCAGGTGAGTTCGCGAGGGAGCGACACATGGCGCATTCTTAGACTTGTGAATTCGTGGGGAAGCGACATGTGGTATATCCTCAAACTTTTTGCAATACCACATTCCGGAATTACCCTTCTCATCTAATTTCAACAGAATTGCCCTTCTCATCTAATCTCAACAAACCACTATTATCTAATTTTCCTACAAAATAGGATCTTAAGAATCTCCGAAAGCCAACCCTACAAGTTTAAATTTTGAATTTCTCTCTTAGTTCCCATCATGAAACTTCTAATTTAAGCGGGACGCTTCCTCTAATTACCAACTTGAGTAGGAAGCAACCATTGCTTTCCAAGTCCATTAACTTTCTAAAGAAAGAACAAAAGAAAGGAGTCTTAGCCCATGTCTGGCATCTCTATTTCATGCCTCTATTTCTCTAAATGTCTAAATTGGACAGAAGTTTAAACAATTAGAGCGTTTGGCATAAGATTCTAAACTCTATCCGCTTTAGACATTTAGAGGCAAATCCTCTAAAATCCAAATGCTCCAAAAATGGGCAGATGAGGAATAGAGCTTTTGGGTCTTAAAATATAGAGGCGAGGTATTTAAAATAGATTTGTGCGTTATCAAACGCGTTTTTTTTTATTCTAGCCTCTTTTTTTTATGGCTCTTTTTTTAATGGCTCTATTTTAGATGGATCTATAAAAAAAAGAATAGAGATGCCAAACAAGCCCTTAATGTAATGGCCGACAGAGGTGGGACCCACACATGGGCATGTGGTCAAGTGGACCGCACGGCCCACTAATTCTAACACCAAAGGTTTCCATACTGTCACTGTTTTCAGATCTTTCTGAAATAACAAAGATATGCATCCAATGAGCATGTAGCTCTTTTATAATGAGTAGCCTCCATTTGCATTTTTAACACATAATCAGCCGTGGAAATGGTTTAACAATTGCCCAAAACTCTTTATGCAGATTTCAGAGTTTTTGTATTTGGGTTTGGTGTGTAAATATTCCATTTACAGGTTGCATCCTAAATTAAAGCACAATATATGAATTAATGCATGAAACTTAATTACAGTTTCAATGTGGATTGTTTCTTCACTCAAATTTTGTACGTTCTTCAAATCATTATCTTGCATGGGTATTTTGACAAATTTCAACAAATGTCCATGTCCAAGTTAGATAGATGAAAAGCACTTGAATTTTGAATTTGAATGCAAAATTAATCAGTATCTTTTACTTTCCAAATAATGTTGCACACTATTCAAAGGATGACATATATACCCACAATTCAAAAAGAATCTCCTCACAATTCACATTCCACAAATGCCAAAAACAAACTCAGAAATTCCTTTGCATAGTAAATACACAACCCACTAAAAAGATATAGAAAAAATAAACAGGAAAAATGGTTATATCATCACTCTGATAGAGAATGAGAGGACCACATAAATGCATATACATTGTAAGGATTATGGACCATTCCAATTCTGCTGCAACTGACTCATTTCCTCTCAACCAAACGCTGAAAATACAAAACCCAAAAATTCAATGCGACTGAAAAAACACGGAAATGAAACTTTTCAAACAAAATGCCCACTCCTTGTGGGTTTTCTTTCTTTCTTTTTTTTTTTTTTTAAAAAAAAAAGAAGAACAAGATGCCCCACATGAGCAAAATATAGGATATGAATATTTCTAATTAGATAATTGAAGCTTTAGAGCAAAATCATTATAAGAAATTCATAGAGGCTGTCTACATGATGGATATGAATATCTGGTGATTCTATAACATTAATATCATCATCACTCATTTCATCAATGTGGTCAAAATCATTATCCACTCGCAATGACATATTTAACCAAAGTCAACTGCAATAAATTATAATTGTCATTCACCCACGTCAAAGAAATATTTATTTTATTTTCTGGGCACTTGTAGATTAAATACAAGTACTGACATCACTTGATAATTCTAAGTGGACGGTAATCATGAAGATTTCACTAGAAAATACAACAGTTTTTTCTGAAAGTTTCGGTAACAATTGTTATTTTTGTGTTTTATTGCATATCTGTTATATCAGTAGAACCCACCTCTTCTTCTTCTTCTTCTTCTTCTTCTTCTTCTATACTACTATACAACCACTATTGCCATGTTAGAACCCACTTCTTTCTCTTCTTCTATACTACCATCACTACTACTACCTATTTTAGAACTCAGAACCCACTTCTGCTTCTTCCAACCCATGTCACCAATGTCAAAACTTGCTTGCACCCATGAACAACCCACCATACTACTGCTACTACTAGTTCCTACCCATGTGGCCATATCACCCATATGGTACGATGGTTCTTTTTCTCCACCTTATTTTTTTTTCCCCTTCATCTTCATGTCAAAGCCCACTATGGTCTTTCCTCTTCTTCTTCATCTTACCCACCATGTTCTTTCTTCTTCTTCTTCTTTAATTATTTTCTCATTGCTTTAATCAAAGAAAATAGGACTTTATATATGAATGCTTGCAAGAAGGTTTGTGAAAAATTAAAAACAAAAGCTTCTGGCAATCATGGAATGCGAAAAGTGTGTGGAACGTAAGAAAAACATACAGAAAAGATAGAGAAACTTGAAGAGAAGTTGACTCTTTTCACACTTATAATATACATACAGAACTTGACACTTTTCACACTTTAAAAAAGCATATAGAAAAGATGCATAAAACCTGGACACATAAAAAAACTATTGAAACCTGTAGTTGCAGAGAAACTTGAAGACTGCGAGTTGAGTTTGAAGATGCAAAATTATAACCTCTATAGTAGACTTGTAAAGAAGAATATATTTGTAGCCGGAAGGATTCTTTGGAGATTAAGGAAACTGGAATGTCAAGATTGCATACCTTTCTCAATTTCTTTTTCGCTAAAATCAAGGAAAGTCATTAAAATTTGAAATGGAAAAGCTCCACATATTTCTCAAGTCGGTAAGAGTTAAGTTAAACAGGTCAAACGGGTTAGGCGGGCCAACGCTATCGTGACCCGTTTCTATAAGGGTCAGAAAATCCTAACCCGTGGCCGACCCGTATATGTAGCAGGTTGGGTTTGGTGAGTCAGAACCAGGTCGGGTTAGGGTCGGGCCACATTTTGCCAGCTCTAAAATTACCCTAACCTTCTTTTCTTACCTAAATGGGGCCCACAATAGTTCACTTATCCACCCTTATGCATGGGACCGACTTGATTGATAAATGGTTGAATATTTCATCAAGTGGGTCCTATGTAGATGGCTAGATTGATTTGATCTAGTAAATATTGGGTCCCACAAATTGATTGATTTGCTATTAAGTTTATTGGGTAATTTTGGGAAGTGATTGCAAAATGATATTTTTGTAAATAAATGAAAGTTCATAAGGATGGTTGGAGAGTGTGCTTTTTAAAAGGGTACTTTAGGAAATGGGTGTGACTTGATGAATGCACATAAAACGGGATTTTAGGTTTTAAATAGGGTTCTTAATCGTGTTGTGTTAATGAATTCGAGTTACAGGTTAATGAATTGGAGTTAAAATCACCTCTACTCGTACATGACCCGTTAACTTAACGGGTCAAAAAATCCAACCCGAACACGACCCGTTAATTTAACGGGTTACACGACCCCGCCCGTTAACCCGTTAAGTAATTAAGTCATTTTAAAAATTAAAAGAAAATCCATACAAAAATATATAAGGAGAAAAGTATATAAACCACATGAAACAGTTAGTGAGGATGTTGAAAATATGTATTCTAGGTACTATAGTGTAGTGCAGTTACAATGCATGGGAGCCCAGCCCATAAGGTAGTTCTAAGTGTACGAATATGTATTCTAGGTGTGGAATGTTGAAAATATGGAAAGAAACAACTCGTTTTTTTTTTTTTTTCCCTAACTATACCATCTTTCTCATCACCATACATGACAATCAACGACAATAAACTACCATGAACCCCATCTTCACCTCACCTACAAATTACAATCTTATAACTATCAACAATTTTCCATAACTCATATCTTCATCAATAAACCCAAACCAACAACACTCGTTGCCCCACGCCCATCTCTCAACATCATCGATCAACAAAATCACATGATCACAATGAGTCAGCCCTAGAAATTTTGACTCCGACATTGTGACTCTTCAGCTACTTTTCTTGAAACAGCATCCAGATGATTTAGATAAGACGAAAATTGAACATGTATATCAACAAAAAGCAAAGGATGTGTAATGGAGTTCATTACTAATAAGATCTCAAATGATGTGCAAAGAGATTTAAGATATGGATTATACCCTAAGGAAAATCATGCTTAGCTATAAATTCAGGAACAGACATGATGCTAGTGTTAACTAACACACAACATGCAGTGGAGAGCTAGGACTTTCTTGCAGTTACATTTATTAATTTATTATTAATGATTACAATTATTTTTTATGTATTTTTTTAATAATATCCGAAGAAAACTCTTATATCTGAAATTTCCCCCAACATTTTGTTAGGGAAGTTAAATGAAATAATAGATCTCACTATAATGAATCATAATTGCTCAAAATAATCGTTTTTAGTTGTATCTAACTCTAATCAAAATATGACCAATGCTGGTACTTATAAATCAATCCAACCACTATGGACTAATGAAATTTTTTTTGTAGTTACATGTGATAATTTGATGGGCAACAATGCCTCTGATAGGCATGGATGGTTGGTGAGGCAGTATTTGCAGCCATTCATCATGCCATGATGAGATAATTCCCATCATGTAAATGGTATGATAGTGTAACGTTAGAGGCCCTGATCCTTCTAATTTTCTCACTCATGCTTTTGAGAAGGGGCATGAAAGTTTCTAATGGGGGCCATCGATTGAACATCCATATGGTTCAAAATAAACTCTCTCCTCTAAATTGAGATTTTTCTCGAATTTTATTCAAATAGGAGTTGGTCCACCGTGAGATTGATTATATATGATTACCAATTTTTGCTGACGTTAAATTTAAATATGGTTTAAAAGAAAAGGAGATCAGAGATCGAAAGGGATTTACAGGGTGTCCTCTTTAAGTAAAATAGAGATATGAAAAGATTATAGTAATGTCAAGATATATTCAATAGGTGCTTTCATAATAATAATAATAATAAAAAAAACCCTTAAACTCAAGAGGAATGACAGAGGGGCCAAACGCTTGTACCAACGACAAAGGACTTGCGTTGCACAATATCATGAAATAACTCGACATACAAATATCACAAAGAAAAAGGATATTTCACAATATCACGGAATAGTCCAACATTCCTTGATATCGTAGAAAGGGGATATACTCGTCCAAAAAAAAAAAAGTGGCGGGAGGCCCTCTACTGTTGTCACAAAGTGTTTGAACCATCGGTTATTTTTCTCGACTTTTATGGATATTTCTTTTTTGTAAATATCTCACAAATCTCTTGTTTTACTGTTGTTTAATGGTTTAAGACTAATCTACATAAATAAATTTCAAAAATTAAATAAAAAGAGGTGAAATCTTGAGGCAGCTTGCACAGTCAAAAGCCCTTCTCTTCAGGTGGAGCCGGCTGCTGTCCTACGATTGTTTTGACATTCTAGATTCATGTCCTGGCTGCGCCTAAAACTGCCTTGAAATTCTGGATTGATGCCGTATTGACAATACTTACATGGCAGGCACAATTATGTTGGCTTCTTTTCCACCTCCCACCATCCGACTATCCAAGGCTGACCTGCAACTTATATTGATCTTTGTTTTGTTAAAGAAAAGACAATACATATTATATTGGCTGATTGTAGGTTAAAATTTCTTGTCTGAACTTAATTATGCACATGGTGTTGGGTTTGACCTGTCTACTAAATGGCCTGCAGAAAGGTTGGGCCTCAACCAATAGACCGCTTTCCAACCTCTCTTGTCTGTCAGTGGGAGTGCAACATTTGAACTCCATGAACCTGACCAGTTGTGTAACTGGACCCACTCCTAGCCTGCATTTTAATGGCTGGAAGGGTCGAGCTCGACCTGCCTAGTAAACAGGTTGCATATGTGTTGGATCTTAATTAAACCTATTGTACAGACGGAATCAAGTACAAATATACAAGTGCTATTTCTGTGTATAGGGCTCATGGCCAGGGAAGGTTGGCCTAGAGTCTTGTCCATAACTGGACTGTTTAATTATCAGGCCTGGAAGTAGCCATTTCCCAATACGCACACACACCATTAAATACATTGGTCCAAGGTAGGTTTTTAAGAATTTCTTGGCCTAAGCGTAGCTCATTTAATAGTTGGGCCAAGAATTTAGACATAGGTTTAGCCGATGGCTTAAAAATAGAGCCACAATGAGCCCCTTTTTTGGGCTGGGCAGGCCTAAGCACTAACTAGTGAAAATTTAGTATTCTTATGGAAGAAAATAGAAGATGGTTGGTAGAGAAAGATATCAACCATTAAAGGCTGTGAGGCGGCTTGCTTATTTGTTACTTATCCTGTTCAATAAGTGTGGCTTGGGGCCTCTCTTTATTTCTTGTAGAACCCAGAGAATTTTTGTTTAGAGAATTTACAAATTTTCCAAATGCTGTCCCCCCACATGAAATTTCAAAACCCTCGTGGCTAGAGAAACACTTGTAAATGGTAAGAGGGTTAAAATTAGGTGGATTTAAAAGAATACTCGTGACTTTTCATGTAGTTGGAGTTTAGAATTCAGAATTCTAATAATCATAACATTTTTAAATTCACAGGAGACAACGATATTATAAATTTTAGAGATTCCCAACATTATAAATTCTTCTCAAATGTTTTATTAAAGAAATAGGCCTTTACAAGTTTTAAACGTCATGCTGAAGGGAGGGGAAAAAATTAAAGGGGCTGTTACGAACTTTTAGGACATGTTTCTTTTGTGAAATTTCTACCAGGAATTCACTGTGACATCTTTATGCCCTAAAATCTCCAAATGCTATATTTCTTTACGAACATTTTAAAATTTCAGTCACATGAACTGGATATGGAAATTCAAAAACTCCCTAGATAAAAATTCCTTGAATTTTGAAAAAAATAAAAAAAGCCCCTTAGCTTCCACCCTCTGCTACGTAGAAACAACCATGAATCTGTCGTCACTATAGCTCTATTGACAGAGGGACTTATGTGGGTGTCCAGAGGGGGAATGGTAGGGGTTGCCAAAAAGAATTAAAAGAAAAAAAAAAGTGTTGCAGTTGCACCCCGAATCCTCCCGACAAGAAAATATTGGGAGTGGTGGACTGGTGATACAATGAGCTACCATCCCATGAGCACCCAAATATTATTTTCCTATTTCCTCTTTGTTCTGTGCAACGCCGCCAATACCATGAGAAAGTGAAAAAGGTCTAGAAAGTCAGCCTCCCATTCTCAATAATTCCTCCTACGGGTTTTGAATAAAAGCTACCTCTCTCACCAAAGTATCATGTGACTTTACCTTCTTTATCTTAGTGCCATCTTTCTTTGAATAGTAATAATCGTGCATCGGGACATTCAAAATCAATTTAATTAACTCGGTCAACAGTCAAATTAATCACTGAATTCTAGATTGGAGGAGATTTCCCAAAAGGAAGAGAGAAATACTAAAAACTAGTTGATCATTTATAATCCATCGGTGGTCATCTTTCTCATTTTAAATAATAATGATTCACACATTGATCACTGCAATGGGTGGGTGGGGTGCCTCTGGGTTTTCCAAGTTAGAATCTTTATCATCTTCCCTTGTGTTCAACAAGGGCGCTGCAAAAGCTCTCCAAGGTGATACAAAATTATGATCAACTGTGAATGGTTCGGACCCCAAAAGGTGGGCCCTACTTTTGGTTTCGTTCCCTCGTCGCCATCCTCCTTCATTCAATGATCCTGACCCATTTATTTATAGGGAAGTATTCCTATAAGAAACACTCTCACCAACTTTACGAGAGATTGGTGGGGCCCTCACTCATATCTCACCAACTCTCACCAACTTTACGAGAGATTGGTGGGGGCCTCACTCATCTCTCACCAACTTAAATGTAAGGATCCCAACTTAAACGTGAGGGCTCCCACTCATCTCTCACCAAGTTGGTAAGAGTCTCTCGTGGGAGCACTTATATATATATAAAAAGATCAAACCAACCTCGATGATCCTGACCCATTTATTTATTTATACCTGCTCACGTCAAAGATCAAACCAACCACTCAGTACCTGCCATTCAGTCCAGGACCTCCAGGACGAAGGGATTGTTCTAAGAAAAAGTCTACTTGTCCCGGATTTCATGTCCCGGGACAAGCACGACTCCACAGGCAGGGGCATTTTGGTCATTTTTAAAAATGACCAAAATGCCCCTGCCTGTGGAGTCGTGCTTGTCCCGGGACATGAAATCCGGGACAAGTAGCATGGCTGTTGTTCTAAAACCTTGCACTTCTCTAAATCACATCTAACCAATAAAAAAAAAATCACATCTTTTGGGAGCCCAAGTCCTAGCCCCCCTCTCTCTCCCTCTCTCTTCCCTCCATGGAGCAAGAGAGAATCCAAGCCCCTCTTCTGATCGATCATACTTCGGCCCGGAACACATCATCTCTAGGAAGGCTTGGGATTGCAATCACTGCCTTCTTAGCAACTGTCACAGGTCAGCTCTCTCTCTCCCTCTCATGATGATGATGAGATATGAATACCCAACAAAGAATCTCTGCTTTTTAATTGTCTTTGTCATCTGATTATTAGCCAAGAAGTTCTCTCTCCCTCTCTGTTTTTTTTGGTTTAGTTTGGTTGGAATGTTTGGTGTTTTATGATGAAATTTTAGAGATTTGTGAGTGTTTCTTTCTTGTAATTTCTGTTCTAGTATGCTGCACAAAACGATTAACGATTGATGGGTTGATTTTCTCTGATGTTTCTGAGTTCCGATCAGTCCTCGAGAAAGGCAAGGAACCAAACAGAAGAGGGGAAAGAGGACACAGAGGAATCTGAAAAGATTCCCATGTTGGCTGATGTGGATTACTACTATCTTTGTTGGGTTCTGTGGTATTTTTGTAATTTCCTTATCCAGCTTAATGGGTCGAATTTAGTTCGGGTTCATCCTTGATTATGACAACCACCCATTTTGAATCTGTATACAACCCTTTGTTTTATGTCAAAATTCTCTATTATTAGTGGGCCCTCCTAAGTATCAACCCAATTCCTTACTTGTGTACCTTGGGCTAAGGACCAGAAGTTTTTATGCCTGTATGGCCAACTTTTATATTGTTACCCTGAATTAAAAGTTTAGACAATTTGATTAGTGATATCAAAAGAGTCCCACCTCACTTGGCCTGAAACCATGGTTTGTATTCGGAGATTGTGGGTTCGAAACTGCATTACCACACTGAGGCAACACTTCCCAAACTTGAAGCAACAAGGTGGGGGCCACATTAGATGTGTGTGATTTTAAGAAATCGAGTGGTTAATTATGTTTCTATATTATATAAAGATAAATATAAAATATTACATAAACCTATTATGATGGGAAATTATGCAGAATACCTATTTTTCTAATGCTTTTTTTTTTCTTGGTTTATGTAAGGGAGTACACCAATTACAATTCCCTTTGGTTTGGCTCGAATCATAATTTGACAATCATTGGAGCATTAGCCACCATGTGCATCCCAGCTCTATGGCCCCAACATTTGATTAGTGGAATCCTTTCGGTACTCTTGTCATCCTACAATAGGTTATTAGGACTAGTTTTACACTCAGTAAACCTTCACTCGCTACTCGCTGTTGGATCGAGTCTCAAGAAAATATATGACTAAGAGATTTAAAGGCTGCTAAATTAAATGATAGGATAATCTAGTGGAGATGATTTTCCTTATTTCCCCTTGTCCATAAGGGGGCATTTTCATGGTCCCTCTTTCCACTTATTAGACATGCATTTAAGTGGGCCACACTAGCTAAACTTCATATTAGCAATATTTAGTTTGCTTATTCAAGAAGATTGCATATTTGTGTAAAGCCGCGGAAGAGGAAATCGGAATTTCTTTTCTGCATAAAGCTCCATTATTACCATTAGATTGGTTAGGTTCTAGAAAAATGAGTGACTAAATCTTACAATGAAAGATTTGGATCTTTAAGAACTGAGCTTTTGTTATATGAAAAACTGCAATTCCCTAAATATAATAATTTATCATTATTTTAATCACAATTTCCTCAAACGGATAATAAATGTAGCTTCAAAGAAAATAAACCTTTCTATCAACAATTTAATCACACTTTTTTCAAATGGATGGTAAATATCAATTTCATTTATCTCAGTTGGTCTAGGACCACGGTTTGAGACCGGAGGTTGTACGTTCGAAACTATACTACCACACTAGGGCTATGGGGGAATTTACCCGACTTTCTTTTAGGCTTCCCTTTAGGTCTGGAGGGATAAGTCAAGCCCAAAGGATTTGAAACCCTCTGATAGCGAAAAAAAAAAGAGGAGAAGAAGAAGGAAAAAAAAAAAAAAACTAATTGCAAAAGTGTATATATCCTCATTGAGCTAGCTACGCTTAGACGGTCGGGTAAAGCCAATAGGGACGTTACTTTTAAAGAAAGAATGTATGCGGACGGAATTGCATATCGCATTCAATTCTAGGTCCAGAACGAATGGCGGAGACCATAGAGAACGCGTTTACTTTGTGTAGAAGAGTTTCCGTGCAAGCCAATCTTTCTTTCTTTTTTCATTGGATTGGTCATCACATGATTGTCAGTTTTTTATGGGTCTTCAATTTGGTTTGTGTTCCAAAATAAAATATTTGGCATTTGGAAATGCTGAGACTTTTTGGAGTAGCTTTCCGAGAAATATAATATATCTATATGACTATATATTATGTAAAATATGAAATAAAATTTGAAAATGTAGAAGGCAAATTTTTTTTTTTTTTTTTTTTGAAAAAAAGACCTTTTTATTCAATGTTTTTGTTGTCAGGATTATCCTGAGGAAGGGTTCTGTTTATTTTCATTTTGCCAAAAAGGGTGCAATAGGATTTTGATTTCGGCCGAAATCCTTAGCTTTTGGATTTCAGTTGGAATCAAACAAAATTAAATTGAAAACATTGTGCATTGGTTTCTTCTCGGTAGCATGGCTGAAACAAAACGACATTGATAACCATGATGGTTATTCGTTCGGTCCCTCCTTCAATGCAACAGTTTTTGATTTTTGATTTTTTATTATGACTAAGTATCCATGAGGTGTTTGACTAAATGAAAGTAGTCTCTCAGGTGTTGCCTGCTAAACTCGTATAAATGAGCACTTGATTAATTTTGGACACTGGATTTCTAATACAAGACATAAGAATCAAACCCAAATCTTATGCCACTCCACCAACTTTGGGGTGGGTGGTTTTCATTGCAGCATAAGATACAACTGCACATGTGTGCCCCTAATCAAACTAAAATTTTCTTTTTTTTTTTTGAAAAAAAAAAAAACTAGAAACACATTTGGTGGGACATGCGGTTGTTGGTCCGTTTCACTTTCTATAAAGGTTTTTTCTTTTTTTTTTTTTTTTTTGCTAAATATTCTTTTTCTAGAAAGGACCCTATATTTTTCAGAGTAACAAAAGTTACATTATTAAATATATATATATATATATTATAGAAGGAGCACGTGATTTTCTCACATGGCCCACTTACACCTACTCTTGATTCTTTATAGAGAGGTATGCCAAAATTGATTACACATTATCCAAAGATGTGGGGTTTTTTTAATCAAATCTTGGGCGTGGTGTTCAAAGAATTCCACAGGCTTGCATTTGCAAGGCTCCTTTCCTTCTCGAATCAATCGCTCGTCCACATGATTGAAGAATTGCATTATAACCACGTTGAAAGAAAGAGTAGTTGGTGTAACTTTTTTTTATTTTTATTTTTGGTAAAGGTTACGTGTGACTTGTAAAGTGAGTTCCACATCCTTGCATTTGCAGCGCTCCTTTCCTTCTCAGTCCTTTGGCCCTTTGTGGTAATTTACTTGTAAAGTAAATTTTAGTAAAAAATTATTTTAAGAGATAAAAAAAAATAAGAGTTTTAAAAAAAATAAGAGTATACAAAATCTCAAAATCCAAAACATATTTTGAGAAGTCTGGTCTCCTGTCGTGTCGTGTAACGGATGTCAACAACTCCAATATGGGGCCCACATAAACTATAATCCAAATTGTTTAATTAGTCGTGCTCAATTTGATAGTGGGCCCGCTCCTATTGAAGTGAGATTTGAGAGGAATTTGATGCGAGACCTTGTTGTATTGAAGTGAAATTTGAAAATATTTCACTAGAGGAGACGATGTTCATCTTGAACCGTCTAGATTATCATTATATGGATTTCACGGTGGAGTGGTTGACATGTGCTGAATAGGAATCAAGTTAAAGCGGCACAGTGGATCCGGACTCTACTTTGAGAACTTGGTTTTGTTCTCAGATGCTGAAAAGATTCTACCATAAAAAATGCTGAAAGAAAACTAATGGTTTGCTTTTGTAAGTTCAATCACGGGTTAGCTGGGTCAAATATAGGTTGATCAGCCTAACCTATCTAATCCGCATAAACCCGTATATTGTTAGATGAACCTAATTACAGTGGATCATATTCACATGTCTTATTCAGCAATAATATCAACGGATGAACATTGTTTTTGCTTGGGGCCACAACAAATACATGTAAAATTAAACTAAAAGAAAGAAGGAAAACAAAAACTATTGCTATGAGGGTTTATCTAAATTGAACCCATTAAAAGATGTTCTTATGCAGTATTCTTTTGTTCTTTGTAACCTCGAATCCATTTCAGCAAAAGATGGGAACTTGGCCTTGACTTATCTAAAAATCTTACCCACAATGAGATAATTGCGTAAAACCTGAAAACTTGTCTCATCTTAATGTTCACCCGAGTAATTCAGACTGTAAAGAGATGGTGGGCCAATTAGTAGTATGTTTTAGTATTATTTACATATTCATCTCATGTAAAATTCCTCGATGAAAAGATTTGGGTAAGGCCCATTTGTTTGCATGGAGTTGAATTCCTAAGAATTAAGTGAAAAACAGGCTGCGACAAAGACATTAAAGAGGTGAAAGGTAAGGATAGCAGGGATCATATGTTGCCTCTTTGATACAACGGGTCATTTATTTGCACTTATTTGCATTTGTAACATTTATACTTACGCATGTTTGTTTGTGAAAATGACATATAAATAAAATTCATTTTCATATGAAACTTTTCACACTAAAGTGGTGAAAGTGTTACACATCTCTGTTGTTAAAGTGGTGCTAGTACCAGTGATGCCCAGAACGTGTACTCCAGTGAATACGGTGCTTTTAAGCAAACATGGATTTTGTGTTTCACACATGCAAGTCTTACCTTTGTGATTAAGATTAGATTAGATTAAATTTACGAAGTGATTAGGTTATCTTTGAGATTTAATAGTTTTCGAGTTTAAGTTAAATATTTTCTCTCTCTAGATGGTTTAGACTATTTTGGAACAAGGTCCAATTTCTTTCAAATTTCAAAATCAAGGAATCCATCACTCCCGCCATGTGGTGGGGAACTGCTCTTCCATTTTCTCTTATTACCTATTCATCTGACTAGAAAGATCATCTGCAGTTGCACTACTTCTCTATGAGGGGCTATTGCCATCATGGGAGGGATACAAGGGGGAGAGCAGGACACAGGCTGGGGTGGTGGAATCAGAATTCGGGGTAGTCGCAGCCGATGACGGGCGCTGCTCGGACATAGGTGTTTCGGTGCTAAGAAGTGCCGGTCATGCTGTCGATGCAGCAGTGGCAACTGCACTTTGCCTCGGCGTGGTCCACCCCATGTCAAGTGGGATTGGAGGTGGCAGTTTCATGGTTGTCCGGTCTTCAGCAACCTCCAAAGCAGAAGCCTATGACATGAGGGAGACGGCCCCAATGGCAGCTTCACAGGTTAGTTTCATCTATACAAATGGTAATGAGGAACTTGAAACTCTTTATATGGTTTAAAGACAACTAGATGTTGGTACGTTTGATTAGTGCAGTAACCATTTGAGGGCCCCCAAGTTTAATGGTTTTGTAAGTGTCTATATAAATGTTTTAACATAGAGAGCTCAATAGATCCTCACAATCATCATATTGTGTTGATTTTGGATCTGCCTTAATCCATTTTAAATCCTTTTGATATGTAAACCTGTGTTTAACACGCATCAAGTTTGACCCCACAAATGGTTATCAAGTTTCCAACAATGGAACTCTCCTCTCAATCAAATTGTTGAAATCAACTGATTTAATAGGACTCTCTATCTGCCTGGTTCATAAGCTTCCACGTTCAGCCCATGATGGACTGTTTTGGGCTTGATTCAGTTCCATGAGTGGGCTTGGATTTGATCTAGCAGAACACCCAAAAAAAAAAAAAAGGAGGTTACTCTGGGGGTATAACCAGAGATGCTGAGTGTGGCCTCCGCATGACAGAGGACCTTTTATTTCATCGGTGTGTATAAAAATCAAGACAGACCCAGATCAAACAGGCTTCAAATGGAATTAGTACATTGGAGGAATCATAATAAATAAAACCAATTATATAGTGACTGTTCAAATGTTTCAAACTGATACAAGCATGCAGTCAGACCAGTATTAACTAGCAGTCTTGATCCGTTTTGATTGGTTTAACATAAATTAAACATTTTTCTTATTTATCATTGGTAAATCCTGGTTGAACCCGATTGAACCTGTCGGTTCAATTGTTCTACATTGAACCTTCCATTTGTGATCTCTTTGGTTTTTGAATCATATGGTGAGGTTTTGAATGACAACTGAGACACATTAAACTAGCAGATGAACTACATTCAATTCAACTACTGTTACTTTCTAACATGGAATGATATCACATTTTCATCTCTTTGAACATTTTGCCAATGTAACTCACACACAGGACATGTATGAAAAGAATCCTCAAAACAAGTTCCTAGGGGCACTCTCAATGGGCGTTCCTGGTGAGCTAGCGGGCCTTCATGCAGCTTGGCTGAACCATGGGCGGTTGCCTTGGAAGACCCTCTTTCAACCTGCCATAAGACTCGCCAGAGATGGTTTCGTGGTTACTCCTTACATAGGAAAGATGCTCAAGACGTCTGAGGAGAAGATCATGACCGACCCTGGCTTACGCCAAGTGTTTGCGCCTAATGGGCTGTTGTTGGAAGCTGGTGACACTTGCTTCAATAAAGAGCTGGCCCGCACACTAGAGGCGGTTGCTGAAAAAGGGCCACAAGCTTTCTACGGTGGAAGCATTGGCGAAAGCCTGGTTAGAGACGTGCAAGAAGCAGGAGGGATTCTTACGATGGAAGACTTGCGGCAGTATAAAGTGGAAGTTACAGATGCCATGACTGTGGATGCATTGGGCTATACCATACTTGGAATGCCCCCTCCTTCTAGTGGCACTGCTGGATTGGCCCTGGTGAGTTTGTTCACTTTCTTATTTGTTTAATTAATGTCAAATTGCTCTATACTAAAAAATTCATGATGGGGTCATCAATTTATATCCAGCACGATTTAAACTAAACTCCCTCAGGCTATTAAAGGCCTGTTTGTTTGTGTAGAATCCATAGGAATTGAATACATGAGTCATGGTCAAATAAGTTACACTGAGGATTATTATAGAGGAGAGGGGGTGAAGGATGTATGGTAGTGATGCAGATGGGACCTTGACTTTCGAGGAATTGAATTACTAGGTGATGGCTAGGTATTCATTTCCCATCTTCCCTTGATTATTTTATGGTCATCGTTTGGATATTCACCTTTGATTCTTCGCTTTTAACCACTTATAAGAATTTGAAGTCTTAGAATTCCTAGGAATTCAATTGCATGAAACAAACAGGCCTAATAGCTTTAAAGCAACATTTTAGAAGATTTAACAGCTTGCCTGCTCTATTGTACTGGTAAAACCTGTCTATCAATGCAATAGCTCTGAAACAAACTATGTAGTTCTATTGTTCTACACCAAATTGCTCCTAAAGCAAAGCAGCTACTAAAAAGAACAGAGTAGCCACTGAACATACCAAGCTATTCAAATTTCTTTGAGGCTCCTGAAGCTAGTAGATTAGGCGTACTTATTATTAAGTGTGATAAAACTAACTAATATTCAAGTTTTGTACTAGTCAGTATGAAATTCCTTCTCTGATAGGATTGAGAATTAATGTTATTCAGATGTTGCAAAAACGTTCAGGTTCTAAACATATTAGATAGCTATGGAACACCGGATGCCACTAAGGGTGCATTGGGTCTCCATCGCCTAATTGAATCACTCAAGCACATGTTTGCCATGCGAATGAATCTTGGGGATCCAAAATTTGTAAATATCACAGGAGTCGTGTCGGATATGCTGTCGTCGTCTTTTGCAAAGAAGCTTCAGCAGAAGATCTTGGACGACACCACATTTCCTGCTTCTTATTATCTATCCAAGTGAGCAGAAGTTCCATTTGTTTCTCTTCATGTCTAATATTGTTGTTACTTGTTGCTACATCATTGATGTTCATGAATAAACGATCATCTTAAGTACTTAGCTGAGGTTTGTTGGTATGATCATTTTATTAGTAGGATCATTTTTATTTTATGATCAGAACCCATAAGATAAGTAAGCCATGGATGAATTCTGGTAGTTAATCAAATCGATATCAACATTAGTTACAGACCCACCTTATTTCACAGGCAAGGCTTTCTTTCATGATACCCAATTTGGCATGTGGGTGATCATAATTCAGTGATCCATGAAATTAATATGTGGTCACTAATGTGGATAGGGACTATGGAGTTTTTTATGAATCTCCCGGGTTAGTTGATTTTATTTCTTTGGTTCATTGTAAGCGGGAGCACAACCATTGTCTTGGAGAAAAGAAAAAAAAAAAAAAAAGGAAAAAAAATAAGAGGAAACTTGGATGGTCATGATCTATTCTGAGCTTGAGATCGTTCTGGGGTCTCTCCCATTGAATGAAAGATGTGCTCACTTGGGCACATGTATCAAGTGGATCAATAAGCATCAAACCTGTACAATTTATGAGGCTTTGTCACATATAATATCATCTAGAAGACCAACTATTGTGCTTTTCAGTTATCTCTGATTAGAATTCTAAAAATGCAACTAATACTCATGTTAAATAGATCTGAAGTTGCTGAAACCATTTGACCTCAAATATTATTAATCAAAGTAACATATTCCTCATTTTGTTGCTCCTTTTTGTCGTTTTAGATTTACTAACTGCTGTCATTTCACATTTGCCAGATGGAGTCAGCTAGATGACCATGGTACCAGCCATTTTTGCATTGTTGACGCAGATCGAAATGCGGTATCCATGACCACCACTGTAAATTATTATTTTGGTGGAGGGGTGCTTTCACCTTCCACAGGGGTTGTGCTTAACAATGAAATGGATGACTTTTCAACACCAACTGAAGTATCCCCAGGCAAACTTCCTCCAGCTCCTTCTAATTTCATCCAGCCAAACAAGCGACCACTATCTTCCATGACACCTCTTATCATTCTCAAGGTATGTGCAATAGACCAACTGCATCAGCTTGTTTCTCAATATGTATGGGAAGATTGCCACCAATAGGACTTTCTACAAGTGTAGGAAGTTTTATAGACAATACCATGCTTATACTAAACATTCAGATATCTGTAGGATCCTTGTCATCAAGAAACAAGATACTTTCCTTATTGCCCTGGCCCAAATGTTAACCAGATCAGCCTAAATCATATCGGTTGATCCTGCTGTAACCCAACCTGTGAAATTGGCTTGAATTTTCTTTGACTACTGGCTATGGGCTTCTTCTAGTTTTTATTTCCTTTTCCTCTGATGACCACTCAATTTGTACACATGGCATGTTTCAGTCTTGAGCCCGGCACATGGAAAACCTACCTTGGATGGACCACAACCAAGAAAGAGGGAGCATTGTGATTGAATAATCTGAACCATTCAATTAAAAGGCAAAATTCAACCAATTTTCCATTGAATGCCTTCTGTTGGTCCTAAAAACTATCCATTAGCCAAATTCGGCCAATTAAGAGCTTATATATGATAATTTCTGAAGTCTTACTAATAGATTGGAGTCGTATCAAGCGTCATAGGCCAATTTAAAGGAGCCTTTGTCCAAGGTAGGCAAATCTTGGAAGGCATTTTGATATCAATATATGGATAAATTAAAGCAGACTAGATGTGTATGTAGATCAAATTCATAGAGGCATTAGATTGTGCTCATTGGCCTTTGCTCAAATGCCTATTTGTTAGACTGGGATTTGGTTGTCCAAATTGTGAATTTGATGGGACTCATACAAGTATTCCAGATTGAACCATCTGATTTTTCCATTTCCAGACTCCACTTTGTGGAAAACGGAATAGTGTTTTCTGATGCATCAGTGGGTCAAACTGGGAGCATGCTTAGGTTCTTGTGATTCTCTTAAGTGGTGTCAGGTATAGTGTGAATATAGCAAACGCACTTTGTTCCATGTGGCTCATGAAGCATGTGTTAATCATATCTTAATCTCGGACCATTATGGCTTGAGCTCTAAACCTTCTCTATATTTTGTGGGCCTTTTTGGAGTCTTGCTCTCTTCTGGTTAGGCGGTTTCAGGTTCAAAAAGCAGGGCAAAATATTTTGAAAGACATTAATGCATGAAATTTCAAGGGAATGTGAAAGAAAGAAAAAGAAAAGAATAACTTAAGTCAAATGCACATTTTTTTGATCCCTGGTGTTATCTGGATCACAGCCTCATTGATTAATTAGTCCTAACTCCTATAGGCTACTGAGTTCCATGGTATATTTTCGGAAGTTCACTGTAACCCAAAAGTGGATCCTTACCCGTTGGAGGCCACAAATTAAATGGGGATGGTGGGTCTAAAGGTAATCCAGGCCCATATGTAATTGGTCGGAAATAAAATATGATTATGGGGAGTTACATTTGTAAAAATTCAGGAATCTGCATCTGGCCTAAGTGTTGTGGTCATTTTACTGAGAATAGCTAATGGTTATTTATATGAGTACAACCAAAAATTAAGTCAAAGTAGGAAATCTAAGCCGAAGTGTTGTGCTTGTCTTATTGAGAATAGCCAATGGCAATGGCTATTTATAAGAGTACAACCAAAGATATTGACTCAAACAACCAAAGTTATTGGCTCAAAAAAAGGAAACCTTATCACATTTATAAGAGGAAACCCAATCACACAATAAATAGGAAAAAGCTAATCAGATAATAACACTATCCAAAATGTAATCATAATCTAAGATGAACTCATCCTTTCCATATCCAACATCATTTAGGATGTTCTCTATTAGTATTATCCTTCTTGGGCCCTGCCAGGCTAAGTGATTAAAATAGGTCCAAGATTATGGTGATTGAAAAAGAACCTTATTGTTATAGTTTCTCAAAAAAAAAAAAAAAAAAAAAAAAAGGAAAAAAGGCCCACTGCTGGTTGATGAAAATTGAAGGAATGCTATTGCTTGGGCTGGTGGCACTGCAAAGACCTGTGGCTTTATCTTTTTTTCATTTAATGTTTTAAATGAAATCCAAAAATAAGACAAATCAGTGAATACCTGTTCTAACCAATTGCTGAGAGAAAATAATGAAGAAGTGGATGTGCTAGAAATTCTGGGTAGAATGGAAGTGGGTCATCATTGCCAATGGAATAGCTTTTTCTAAATGATGAATCCTTAAGTATAGTGGATATCCCATCCTAATTGGTGGGATGACCAGATTTGTACATTCTTTATCCTGCATATATAAAAACTTAATCAACTTTTTTTTTTTTGAATGTTAACTTGAAATAGATGAAAAGACATTACAGAAAAAGAAAAAAGAATAGTCAATTTTGAATGTTGAATTTTGTCAACTTTTTGGGTAAAAAGAAAACCAAACATTCATTTAGGATTCTCCAACTGCATATGATTGTTAGGGATGAATAAAGTTAGACCCTTGCTACATATAATTTTGATTTATGTATTTGTTCCACATGTAAGTATATAGTATGGCAATTGGTTTTACATTTTTTTTATTTATAATATATTGGATTTGTGATTTTTAGTTAAGTCCCATTCATGTTAGGATAGTTGTAATTTTAGAAAGACATGTTGGTGGTTTTCATCAAAGGAAAAGGTTTTAGTGGAATGGTCTATCTTCAGGCACCTACGGGCCAAAGGTCTTCAATATTACAAATGCTTCTAGATATGAACAGAATTATTTAGCAGCCTGAATGTTCAGAAAGCCTAGAAAAGGAATTTTAAGTTGTTCAGGTGTTAAGGTTGCTTTTGAGATGTCTTACAAGCAGTCTGGATATGTTTAACTTATTTTAGCATGTTCAAGTGGACTCATTTTGATAATCCTTTCACAAAGAGTTTATGTTATTTCATGATATAGAGAAAATTATGGTGTTAAAACTTACTAATTGAATACTGAGATCTTAGAAAACATTTTTTTTTTGTCTTATTTTTTGCACTCAGCTTGAGCACGGGGAAATTTGCTTCATTCTTGTTGAGGCAGATTGAGCCATCGTATCTATATGAACCTTTGATTCTGATTTCTATTCATGATCTACCTATTCATATGATTCATGATGCCTTTTCTAGCAAGGTCATAGTGGGTGAGTATAAGAATTTAACTTCCAAATGAAATCATCAATGAGCACTTAAAATTGCTTTCGCTAAAGTGACATGATAGATTGTAGTGTGTAGAAGACATAACCTTAAATAGAGATGAGTGAAGAATATGAATTTTCAACATCAACCGCAGATAGATAGGCCAAGGCTTTCATGATGTTACAGATGGAAATAGGTTTTTCAGAAAAAAAAAAAAAGAAAAGTCATGGTATATTTTCATTTACTATCTTGACCAAATGCAAGAGATTGATTGGTTGCAGGGGAATCAACTGGCCGGGGTTGTTGGGGGAAGTGGTGGTCTTTTCATAATTCCGGCAGTCATTCAAGTCTTTCTAAACAATTTTATCTTGGGCATGGAACCTCTAGGCTCCGTTCAGCATCCAAGAATCTACCACAAGGTACTTCTATGAATGATGAAGGAGAAACTGCAGTGTTGGTCACCATGTCTTCTTCCTTATATTTTATTTCTTACTTGAGATATGACTTAATGACTGCAATATTTTCATATACATGCATGTGCATATCATTCACACTGATCATTTGCAATGCGAATCTTGGGTGACCCATACTCTAAAAGTGCACATATAGACCAATTCTATCTCTGATCATTTATGATGTGAACCAATTCTATCTCTGATCATTTATGATGTGAATCATTATGATTTTGGTGGGCCTTTTTCTTTAATGATGGGTTAGGATTTTTCCAATCAGTGTGATTTCAGGCATATGTCCTGTGTTCCAACCTGTCATCGACTTGTTTCAAAGATAACTTGAGTAAAAGTAAGTACCAACAAATATAATGTTTCTGATGGATGTCTTGGTTTTTGTATGGAGCAGTAGGTCCTTCAAAGACTGATATCATGGCAAAAGAGATTCTGTATTGCACTGATGGTATTTGTATTCTTTAGAAAAATAAAAAAAATAAAAAAAACTTTATTTTCATTTGCATTAAAAATCTCTTCCCACTATCTAGAAAATCATTATTTTATTTTATTTTTTTGAGAAAGAAATCAGCTTTTTTTTTTTTTCTGAGTTGGCCCAGTGGCCAGGAGAGGGAAGTTTAAACCACCTGCCAGGGATCGATCCCTGGCAGGCGCTATGGGAGCGGGTGTTGCTATGATTCCCTCACCTTTTATTGTTTCTGTTTTGGACTAGTGAAGCACTATATTGATTTCTTTTGTGAAAACACAGGCACGGCACGGGTACCCATGCATGAGGAGTGCTCGCGCGCACATACACATACACATACACACACATACAGAGAGAGAGAGATGAATAAAATTTTAAAATTGTTGTATTTGGATGCAGCTGATACCAAATGTAGTACTATACGAGAATTGGACGATAATGGACGGAGACCACATTGAGCTCTCACAAGAAAATTTGCAGTTCTTGGCACAAAGGGGACATCATCTGAAACCTCAGGCGGCAGGGGCCATTTGCCAACTTGTTGTACAAAACCTTCAAAACCCACTTAAAATAAAAAGAAACTATCGTCGAGGACTTAGTGATTTAGTCTTCCATGGAATGCTTACTGCTGTTAGTGACCCAAGGAAAGATGGAATGCCAGCAGGCGAATGAGCAGTACAGATTTTGAAATGTAATTTCAATTTATCCTTAGCTCTCTGTATGACATTTGATGCCTCATTGTATTCTTCTTGTTTGTACGCTCTTGATGGCTTCTTAAGCCACATGCAAGCTGCTGGAGTCTAATTTGTTAGACAGAATAAAAACTCTCTAATAGTCTCATTATATATATTAAAGCAAAGGGGTGGGCTGTAAGGGTGTCACCTCATCCCTAAAAAGTCTTTTGAGCTGCAAGGGGTGCCACATCATCCCTAAAAAGTCTCTATTTTCAAAAGATGGCTACTCTCTCTCCTAAAACCTCTCTCATAAGAGATTTTTATGAACGTTTGAATTTGAGTCATATTTCTTGCCATTATCCAAATTATAAGCAAATCTTTGCAGTTTATAGTCTGTTTGTTTCTTTTTTCCTTAGATCTTCAATCAGCAATGGGTCCCATGTTAAATATATTTTGTGGGCCCTATCGATGATTGAAATCCAAACTATTGCTCCTTTACTCTCTTTTCATTTTTTCCCCCTAAATGGATGGATCCAGTATTGGATGAAATTCTAATGGCCTTTTCTTAATCCCTTTTTTCTAAGAGTGGGCCCCACTGATGGAAGGAGGCAAGCCTATTGGCCGCTGTCTGGTTTCTTAATGGATGCAAATCAATAAGTGGGCCCCGCACATTTAACTTATTTCTACAGTGAGATTCACTCATGGATTATGCATAGATAATGGTTTTCTAGGTCAATATGGATTATGGATTATTCTTTCTCTCAACACCATCAATCTTCCATCCTGTCAAGATTGTCATCTTTTTATTTTAATATTTGGAGCCCACCTTTCAATAATTCACAATGAAAAAATTTTCATTAAAAATATTATTTTCTTGACCCGACCTTCTAGTTGACAACCTCATAGATGGGCTTGTGATAAAAATGTTTTGAGGTTGGATTTTTTTTTATTGAATCTTATAGGCATCGTTTTCTGATCTGATTATATAGACAAATGGCATAAGTTTGCTCCACCATAATTACACTTCCGTGGGCCCACATGGACCCATAATTAAGAGAGATATACATTGATCCAAGGTGGGCCAATTATTACTGGGATCAAATAACACTAGCCTGTGGTTTTAAAGTCTCATAATTTATAGCTTTTAAAGTTAAGATGTTTATATATTTTTTTAAAAAAATCTAGAGCTAAAAAGCGGTTTGATAGATAATAAAATGTTATTGGTGCTACTTCAAAGGTGTAGAGAAGAAATTTGTGCGGAGGGATTGAAATGACCATTGGCCTACATGAAGATAACACTTGTATTTATGATTGAAGATGTGTTGACTGTTTGTATATAAATATATATGAATATATTCTTATATGTTTATAATTAATTTTGATATCTCATAAATTAAAAATATAATATCTTACTTTTTGCCCCGAGCTTAGCACGGGGTGTTGTTGTTAGTTTATTATAAAATAATCATCAATCAAGTGATTAAATTTAATTCCTTAGTGTTCCTTTGAAGGTGCTTTCCTGCAAATCATAGCCTTGTTTGGAAGTCCCACATCCCACATCGCCTAAGTAATAGGCTTGTTATATCTTAATATACCTGTACGGGCCTTTCATCCATCAGCTTAAGCTTTTGGGTTGGTATATAGTTTCTTATATGGTATCAGAGCGGGTTCCGATCCTGTTGTTCTTGTGTAGCCCACGTGTCAAGGAAAAGCTTAAGCTGATAGGTGAAAGGCCCATACAGGTAAATTAAGACATACAATGAATTTCAGATGCACCATCCACTTCTTGCATGGAAGTAATCCTTCAATTGGAGGATTTAGAACCATCTAAAAAAAAAATGGTCCAGAAAATCAATATCTCAATTTTCTTTTATGTCTCACCTTTCCTCTGTCCACAGGTGAAATAAAATTGCTACAGGCAACTGTGGAGCACAGTGTGTATGGAAAATACCCCAAGTACACCTTTATTTATATCACAGATAACCATGCTTCTAAATCATATAATTTCTTGACTGAACAACTGATACAATCAGAAATGTGATAATTGTTGATAAGTAAAATGAAAATCTTTGTTTCACCTTATTTGGGCATGCAATAATCACCCTAATTATTCCCATCCATAGTTAATTATGAGTTACCTGACCAAAGGTAAGATGTGAAATGACTGAAGATGACGACTTCAATCTGGCCAAATATTTTGCTGACCTGAGTAACATACTAATTAGTTGATCAAATCCTATACTTGATGACAAAGGGGTTTGCAGTAATGCAGATATTGAGCACCTGCATGTAATTTTGTTGTCCAATCACCTATTTCTATGTCCATCTTTTTTTTTTGCTAGACACAACAGCAAACAATCTATGTTAATAAACATGAGCAAAAGTAGTTTATAATTCTTTTCTATTTAGGTAAGTAGATATGTCTCACAATTCACAACTGTACAACATGTCAATTCCAAATGCCTTCAACTCTGCTTGTACATATCAGCTCTTTTAGTCAAGAGAACATCACAAACACCTGTTGAAAACAGAGATATTGATAGAAATTTTGCAACAGAGACATTTTTTGAATTTATTTAGACATCTCCCCTCAATCTAATCATATTTGAAGCTCTTTATTTTCAATCCTTCAAGATGGGTTAAGGTACACTAGCTTTCCTTGCACTATCTCTGCTCTCTCTTCTTATTTTGTGGTGTTCTCTGCTCGGTGGGCAATGGCCAGAAGAACCTTCCATTCCAATCCATCTAAAAAAATTGTAGTCAATACCTCCTGAGTAAATTCACCCAAGTGCAATCTATATCTTGTCTCTAAACCAATCTCTGTCAAAGACAAATATATTGAGTGGAATTCATTTTTCTTCTCTTAAAAGAAAAGGAGATAATCTTATCATTATCGCGATATCATCAATACAAAGACATCTCTTTTAGAGCAAGTTTGGGTACAAAATATGATTTGAATTATGAGAAGCATGTCTAAGGAAACAAATTTTATTTCATTTGGCTCAGCGCATAACCTAGTAAAATAAGATACTTATGCAGACATTTTCCATGCTTTTGAGGGGAAATAGGCCTCCAAGGGGATGGCTGAGATTGGTGAGTTAAGTAGAGACTCTAACATGCCCTTAAAGAGTGTCATCAACTTCTGAGATTCTCTCTAAAACTGGATTCCAAGCACTGCCACTTCTCCTACTATCCATTCTTCGGCGGCCTAACCAATTGCTTCCTCTCTCCCCCGAGCACGCTGGCTCTGACCTCTGCGGTGCAAGTGGTCTCAATGCACATGTCTCCGGTGCAGTCTTGCTTTCATCCATTCGACACTTTTCTAAAGAACTGATTTGCAAGGACTTTGATTTGGCTTTGGACTGTTTTTGTAGTGTGTAGGTAGGAATAAGGAAGTATATCTTTCCCTTCTGGAGCTCAGTGTCTGGGTGCACCAAAGATGGTTTCTTAACCAATTCATCACCCATGGGCTGTGCAAGGACATGTTTGGGATTGGCTTTCATTACCTCTCCAGCAGTAATTCTCCACCCATACTCATCGATATGGCCATCGACATGCAACACTCTCACAACGTCGAGCACGCCGCAGGGAAGAACACAAGCAATGCAGCACCTCAGAGTGAGACTGTTACCCATCTCCTGTTACTGGCCTACAGATATTGCTTCTGATTGTTTCTTGGATCCTTTGTTTGTATGAAGCTCATCGAAGAACATGGAAGAGTGGATGGATGAGGATATAGAATCAACAGGATGAGAGCTTAAATTGTGTGTGTTGTGTGTGTGTGAGAGAGAGAGAGCACTTGGAATTCCTCCTTTTCAGGGAGTGCAAGATTTCTATTGCTATGATAGGATGTACCCCCTGTGTCCCCCTTTAATGGCAACTTTCTTTTTGCAAAGTTGGAGAGAAAGAGAGATGACATGAGGGTGGGAGCTTATTTTTTTTCTTGGGTCCCTCTGTCCCCTGGTAGAAACTTTCTAGAGAGAGAGATAGAGAGAGAACACTTGGAATTCCTTCTTTTCAGGGAGTGCAAGTGTTGTATTGCTATGATAGGGTCTGCCCCTTGTGCCCACCTCTACTGGTAACTTTCTGTGAGAAAGAGAGATGACATGAGGGTGAGAGCTTATAACTTTTCTTGGGTCCCTTGAGCACCCCTGATGGCAACTTTCTCTTTAGGGGCGAGAGAGAGAGAGAGAGAGAGAGAGAGAGAGAGAGAGAGAGAGAGAGTGCTTGGAGTTCCTCCTTTGTATAGGGTCTCACTGTATTATTGCTAAGAGAGAGAGTAAGAAAAAAGGGGAAACACTTTTGTGGGGTGGATCAGGTGTCTAGGCATCTTTTGATGCAGTGAGTGGAATCACCACAGCATGGGCGTTGGGCAATGAAGGGGTGGCCTTTGTTCTTCATTCCAAATGCAGATATTAAGAGCTGGAGGTGATGAGAGATGATATGGTGAATGTTATTTTATGTGATTTGTATATTGATTTGTCTTTGTATTCTTCTTCATCTCGAGCCATGGAGAGGGAGAGACATGTCCCTGGCATCTCCATGGCTTGTGTGCTAACAGACACGCCATATTCGGTGGGAAGTCTCCACCTTTTTGTATTGTACCACGTGTAGGAGTGGGGTGGGTAAGGAGAAATTAATCTTTTTGAACATGGATTTGAGAACTTATGTTAGGTGGAAAGTTGATTAGATTGAAATCTCCTGGCAATAGTGACTCCACCTTCCTATCCTATCTGAACATGTCGGTCACTTCATATTTGAAGATTATATGAGTGATTTGGCCAAGTCTTTGTTCGCTTCATGCAGGCAGCTATGATACCCCCAAAATGCTTGCATCATTATCAATAAAGTCTTGTTACAACTGTGATCTTATCAGCTCTACATACTTATATTAAATCCATTATTTCTTATTAGCTCTTTTGATTTTCTTACTTCTTAACTATAAAAAGTGTTATAAGGGGATGTAGAAAATTATAACTTCATTACTTTGAAAATGTCATTAAGAAATCATTGCCATTAGTCAACACTAACCATATTAGGCATATCATATGGTCCACCCACTTTATCTACCATACAATGTTATCTGATATAACCTGTGAGTGGCCAACCTCTGCTTGAACAAATCCGCTTATGTTACACTGACAAAGATTTCAGACCAAAGGAAGAGCCAGTGCATACATTGTTGCTTTGATCATGTACTGAAAATAGCTATATATTTCACCACCATTCTAGCACTGCATATGGCTACCTTCTATTAAAGTGAAATTTGGATTCACTCCTGTAGAGAGAGACATAATTCGAGCATGTTGTATCAAATAAAGGAGGTCCCACACATGTGAAACCAAGTCTTAGCTACAGTCACCACCTCTCTGACTGCATCACACAGGATCGTTTCTCTACATGGGCTGGATCTCTACATGTGAAACCATTTACATCCTCTCTTGAAGAGTATTCTGATTCCATCTTTCCATTCCCATAGGTGTGACACTTCCTAACTTGACCCACCAACCCAAGTCTGAACCCCACCCAATTTTCAGCATTGGGCATGCCCATTTTATTTTCATTTTGGGTTGATGTTTCGAACCTAATTACTAAATGGGTCGGGTTTGGGCCGCATTTGTAAGTGCTAGCTGCCCCACCATCCCAACCCGAATCGACTTAATTCATCTCTCTGTATAATGACCCTTCTTGCTATTGACCCTTTTTATCTTTGGTTTAAGGCTTGAGTTTATATTTTTTTACAATATTGATAAGTGGTTTAAATTTGGATTGAGCATTTATGTGTGACCTATCATGCTCAACCCAACATCATCCAAACCTGATCTATTGCCATCTTTAACTTTCAAAGGGATTGGGGTTAATTAATTTTGACAGTTGAATTGTACGAGGTGATTTTGTTATGCTACTTAATTTAGAAATCAGAGTCTTATCTTCACATGTTAAACTACTTTGGCTCTCTTGTTGTCTTTAGTTTCTTGTTAAGTCAGAAACTGCGGCTTCATGTCTGTCACAGTAGAATATTATTCCTTGCCCCTAATCTTTTCTATATGAGAAAAAATCTAATATTAGAAATTTGCACGGTTCAGTTTGATGTCATTTGTTTGCATTTCATAATCTTTTTAAAGTTTCTTAAATAATCTTATTTCATCATTCTCATCGTCAAGGCCTTGTCCAAACTATGTAGGGTTTGGCTATCGTTTTTTCCATTCCGATGTATCTCGAACCAAATCCTTTCTAAGTTGCATTTCTTTATATCCATTCTAACATTCTATCTATGTCCTTTTTGGCTTACTCCTTCTCCGTGGTGGGGCATAAACATGCATAGGAAATACTTTTGCCATCGATGGCTTGTGTTGGACTTGACATGTCCAAGCCATCTCAAATGAATTTCTCCTATTTTATCACCTATTACTATGACCCTTAAATGCTTTCGAAATCACTGATTTTTTATTCTATCTTTACTAGTTTTATTACACGTCCGCCTCAAATATATCATCTCTGATTTATAAATCTAAATTCAGCAATCAAATTATAAACTTTGCTGATGGAATATTAAGCACTGTCTTTTGAAATTATGCCCAAGAGAAATAGGAGATGGACTGTTTTAAATAGACTTGTCCAACTTGAACTGAGGTTGTCATACATGCCAGGCTGGGGCATTACCAGACTTGACCCGACTTTAGAAATATAGGCCCATATCCAGCTCAAGCCAGACATGGGTTGTAAACACCTGGCTCAAGCTTAGCTTGCCCTAAACATGTTAGGTCCTAGCCCGCCCATTTGGTCAATTGGGCCCAATTGATAATAAAATCAATAATAATAATTAATAAATGACATTGAGATCTTAAGTTCAAATATGACTATCAAATAACCATAAAAGAAAGAAACTTTATTATTGTGTCTAGTATAGGTTACACTACCACCAAAAAATATATTTTACATACTATATGGCTATATTTCTTATTTGGGTTGGATTGGGCTAGACCATGTCAGGCTTCAAGCTTTCTTTCACTTAATCCAAAGCAGGTAGGCCTCGGTTGGACCCTGGCAAGCTCGGCCATGAGCACCTCTAGGTAGTAAGCAATAGATTTAGTGGTACCTTGACATTGTTTTTCTTTTTTTTTTTACACTCACTATCTTTTTATTGAACTTACTATACTTGAGGGAATTTAAGAACTATAATTTCTAAAAGTGGTTAAAAGTGAAGAAACAAATGTGAATATCTGAAAATGTCCATTGAATAATATCTTGTTTGGTGAAAAATAAATGAAGTGGAGATAAAAAAATGAATATCCACGTCACCCTCGTTTTCAAATCCTAGGAAATTATGGTCCATTCTATATCTCCACCTTATATGTTCTAACTCTCACTTTGGTAATATTCCCCTTCTTGAAACTCAATTGACCATGATTTCCTGTACATTCAATTTTAGATAAACAAACATGCATTTTTATCCCCATATATGATTTTCTCCAAATTCGAAAAAAAAAAAAGTTACTTATTCTTAATCTTTCTTCCTCACATTTAAAAACTTAAAATTGCAAAGAAAGTAACAAGCTTAGAAAATCAAATTCTTTTTCTCAAGAAACAATGATTTGATACTCTACAATTCATGAGGAAGAAAGACCCTCTAAAAACTGGGCCCCCATTATATGCAGGTGGGCCACCCCTGATCCTCCCATGGTCACTGCAGTGCAATCCTTTTAAATTTAAATCATCCCCAACTCCCTCCAGCAATACCATGCCAAAGTGCCAAGACAGGAATGAGGCATTCTCCAACTCAACTCTTCAAACACACCCTCCCTCTCACCACTTCCCAACACTCTCTACTTCCCACACCAGCCTCCAAACCTCTTCTCTCAAGCACCAACAGAAGAGCAAGCGAGCAGAAGTGCCTGTCCCTCCTCCAAGCCTGCGACTCCCTCCCCAAGCTCTCCCAAATCCACGCTCACCTCCTCAAATCGGGCCTCCACACCAACTCCTTCGTCCTCACCAAGCTCTCCTCCACCTCCTCCTCTCTCCATTCCATCGACTACGCCTTCTCGATCGCCTTCTCTCACAACCCTCTCCTCCCACCTTCCTACGACGCCTTCCTCTTCAACACCTTCATTCGAGGCTATGCTCATTCGCCCAATTCGCAGAACAAGGCAATCTCCTCTTTCTCCCTCATGCTCGAGAATAAAATCCCGCCCAACAAATTCACCTTCCCCTTTGTCCTCAAGGCCTGCGCCGGCCTCCGAGACCTCAATCTCGGCAAACAGATTCATGGGTCTGTCTCAAAATTCGGTTTTGAATCAGACCCATACGTCCAAAACACGTTAATTCATATGTATGCTAGTTGTGGGGACGGTCTTGAGTTTGCACACAAGGTGTTCGATGAAATGCCCAAGACGGAAGCGGTGTGTTGGAGCGCGATGATTGGTGGGTATGTTCGTGTGGGGCGGTGTAATGAGGCTGTGGTGCTTTTTAGGATGATGCTGGGTGCTGGGGTTAGGCCGGACGAGATTACTGTGGTCAGTGTGCTTTCAGCATGTGCTGACTTAGGAGCGTTTGAGCTTGGGAAGTGGATTGGGGTTTATGTTGAGAGGGAAGGTATTGCGAAGACGGAACCGTTGTGCAATGCATTGATTGATATGTATGCAAAGTGTGGGAGTATTGAGGATGCGGCGAATTTGTTTGGCGTTATGCCTGAGAAAAGCATTGTGTCATGGACTACGATGATTGATGGCCTGGCTATGCACGGGCGTGGGGGTGAAGCCATTGTGCTGTTTGAGGAGATGAAGGATGCTGGGGTTGTCCCAGATGATGTTGCTTTCATCGGTGTGCTCTCTGCTTGTAGTCATGCTGGGATGGTCGAAGAAGGATGTCGCTACTTTAACTCGATGAAAAGTGAGTTTTCCATTGTTCCCAAGATTGAGCACTATGGGTGTATGGTTGATCTATTTGGCCGAGCAGGCCTTGTTGAACGTGCGCTAGAGTTTGTAAGAGACATGCCGGTAGAGCCGAACCCTGTGATCTGGCGAACGTTGGTCTGTGCTTGTCGGGTCCATGGAGAGATTGAACTAGGCGAGAGCATAAGCAAGCAGTTGATTGGAGATGAACCAATGCATGAATCTAACTATGTCTTGTTATCAAATGTATATGCATCGATGCAACGATGGGAGAAGAAATCAAAGATTCGGAACTTGATGGGTGAGAGGGGAATTAGGAAGGTTCCTGGATGCAGTTTGATTGAGCTTGACAGCCAGATATATGAATTTGTGGCCGGAGATAAATCGCATCCACAATATAAAGAGATCTTTGATATGGTAGAAGAGATGGGGTGGGAATTGAGGAGTGCCGGTTATGTTCCCACTACATCAGAGGTGTTGCTGGACATTGATGAAGAAGATAAGGAAGATGCCTTATATCGTCACAGTGAGAAGCTGGCTATTGCTTTTGCACTTCTGAATACAAAGCCAGGAACACCAATTAGGATTGTGAAGAACTTGCGGGTATGTAGCGATTGTCACTCTGCTACCAAGTTCATCTCAAAGGTTTACAATCGCGAGATAATTGTTAGGGATCGGAATAGGTTTCATCAATTTAAAAATGGTGTGTGCACGTGTATGGATTTCTGGTGACAAAAGTGCTTGAAGTGAGCCTTGAAGACATGTGCATCGGCAAAGCGTGACGTATGCTTTGGATGGGGGAGAGATGGGGGTTGAGAAAATTCTAGCTTTCTCTACTTGCTTGCGATTTTCCAGTGTTTTGGGGCAATGGCAATGCTTTATGCCTCCATTTCTCAAAATTATTTATATTCATTATTAGACTTTACGATTGCAAAAACACTGGATGAGAATGAGAGTAAAAACTACTTCCCTCATCTGCACCAGATTCAATCTTAAGTTCGTAACACAATTGTGGAAGAAACTGTTCAATGAAGAGAGGAAGATACAATTTAAAGGGAATGTATCTTAGACATCCGGGGATAAAGGTAATGTTTTATTTTGCAATATATGTTGTTTTATGAAAAAATTGAAGTTCGGTGCAATATATGTTGGTTGGAAGGTGAGAAGATTTGGAAAATATACAATTGGTTCCTTCAATGACGCATTCTCTCTTAGTTGTGAAGAGTTAGTGATGGTTATTAAACTCCAAGTCACAAGTTGCTGTCCACAATTTTTTTTTTTTTTTTAAAATGTCGAACAAGAATTTTTTGTATTAAGGAAGTCTACAAGAGTGAAGAAAGAGCCTATTTTTCCTTAAAGATAATGAAGTTGGCTGGATCACTATATGGTGATTTCATGTTTCTTCGCAAGAGAGTGAACACTCATGCTACCGTGAGGCAAGGAAATTCCAGAATGGAAACAAGTTATGAAAGGACATAACATTGTCCACAAATTCAAAATATATATATATATATATGTTGACCAAGAAGTTTGTGTTAAGGAAGTGTACAGTAGGAAGAAACAGCGTATTTTTTCTTAGAGATTATGGTGACTTCATTTTATTTTATTTTTTGGCAGGGCCATTAGAAGAGAATGAACAGTCATGCTATGAGGAGACAAAAACTAGCTACGAAAGAAGAAAGAAAGGCTCTATTGAAAAAAATGACACATAGGAGCTAGTGCCAAAGCTAAAAAATGTTGAACCAGTTGCAAATAGGTCTTCAAGTTGATAAAGTCACATACTGGTCAATGGATAGGTACAGAATTTCGGTTGAGAACTTATGGTTTTTCACAATAATACGGTTTGGAGTATGAGGAAATATGAGTCCAGTTGTGAAGATGGTAATTGTTAGAACCATTATCTCTTTAGTTGCTTGTAAAGGTTGGACATTATGGCAGCTTAATATGAAGAATGTTTTCCTTGATGGAAAGCTAGATGGAAAAGTACTCGTGGATCAGCAGTAAGATTTTATGTTCCAGGAATTGTCTTATCATGGGTGCCTACTCAAGAAGACCTTAACGGTTCTGCTCTCATGCATGATTTTGTAGATCTCTCAATATTATCTTTGGTGAATTCAAAGTTTCAATTAAGATTTAGGATAAGCCAATGGATACTTCTATGGAATCATTACCGGAGAGATGAAGGAAAACCAATTGGAGAATGCAAGAAAGGTTTGGACAACTTTCGGGCCACTTAATTTACTTGAACTGTTACATCTCGCTTTGTGCAAAACACATGGGTTCTTAGTTTGGATACAATGATTCTGAGTGTAAAGAATGCTCTTGTATAAAGGCTGCTATACAAAGGCTGACATGTTCTCAAGTGGCTTTACTGATTCAGATTGGGCAGGAGGTACCAACAATAGGCAGTCTACTTCAGGGTGCTATTTTACTACGAGTGTACTAACAATTTTATGAGTGTATAAAGCAATCAAATGTTGCTCTTTCAGAACAATTGTTGTACAAGAATGAATGTATTTGGTTGAAGCAGTTGATAGTGACACAGTTGATTATATGGTTCCTATCTGATTAAAGTACAATTAAGACCGATGATTAAGGGACGATTACATGGACAGTGAATCCCGTGTTTCATGTCTGTACTATACGCCTGTACTATATGTGTAATAAACTTTATTCATATGTTATAATACATGTGGGTATTTGGATTCGATTATGCATGGGACCTGGACAATGGACCTAGACCAGGTCTAGAAACAGGGTCCATGCCCAGATTTTTTGGAGACAGCTGAGGGGAACCAGGTAATTGTAGGTCCCTCGACATACATAGTTTCAGGTTGACCTTGTTTTTAGTTTGGGTTTTGTTCCATGGATTCTTCTGACACAAATAATATATGTGTTGGGTTAGGGTTGTTTTTATTCTTGTTGTCCTGCATCTCACCTGGCTAATTAATGGTCCTTCCAATGGAACCGAAGTCCAACCTACCAATTGAGGGTTTGAGTTGAACGATTAATATTCGGCCTTGTTCAGGTTGAGCCTGTAATTGAGGGTTTGAGTAGACCCGTTGATATTTCTGTGCTGAGAATGACAGCAGCAAGAACTCTAGTTGGAATGAAATTTGGTGTAGGGATGAGACATGGTGTGATGGATGGTTCAAGCTATTTGATTCACCGAGCCTACTGATGGATTTGAGCAATAGGATGAGAGAATTCTCTGTTTTGGATGGTTGGAGTGGTACTTAAGTAGTGTAGTCGATTCACATATAGCCCAAAAGTTATTATAGTGGATTGTGTGTCTCACACCGAACCCAAACTTTTCATGCTAATACAAACATTTCATGGAGGATGGAGCACTACTCTCAGAGAGAGAGAGAGAGAGAGTTAAAGCTCAGGCAGGCAAAAAAAATATTTTATAATCACGTGCCTGATCACATGATCCTTCCATAATAAAATCCTGAGAATTGGAGAGAAGTCAGAACAGTCAAAAAGAATCACATGACCGTCTGCATCAACCCCATTAGAAAAACTCCCTAGGCCTTATCTTTCACATATAAATGAAAGAGAACACCCTCCAGCTCACCTTAGTACTGCAAGCCATCATCTTCTCTTGCAGAAACCAAGAGATCCATGACTACCCATTTCAGATCTTTAGCTACGCTCACTGCAGTGATACTCATACTCCACTTCCAGTTTTCTCTATCAATTTGCCATGAAAGCAGTACACCAAGAGGAGGACAAGCAAGGAGATTGTTGTTACATGAACAGACACTCAAGAATTTGCAGGGAGATGCGAAGATGCACGACAAGCAGACAATGGCAAGCTTCCGGAGAATACCACCAAGCATGCCGAATCCAACCCAGAACAAGTAAACATTGATAATTTGATGATACTCTTCCAGCTCTTCTGCACCAAAATTTTTTTTTTTCTTTCATTTACCTGATTGAGAGGCTGCAAAATTCTTCAAATCTTGATCTGAACATGTTTCTGTGCCAGGTCGAAACCTTGAAACCTCGGATCTATCGCTTAAGCATTGCCACTTGAAAAGAGAGAAGAAGTTACTTGATTTCATCGAGTCTTTCCTTTATATGTAGTGAGCCTGGTTTTGGCGTTTGGTCTTCTACAGAGAGGAAGAAAAGTTGGGTCCTGGTTACCTTCTTTAATCTTCACATTTTTGTAGTCTCTAACTAGCAATTATATAAGAAGATAGATGTATAACGTGGGAATCTGTTGGTCTGTATATAGAGATAGAGAGAGATAAGAATGTAACAAGCAATTTCAGTTGCAGAATGCAATGCCAATAAATGGATGTAGAACTTCACACACAGAAGATGGTGTTCTGAAGGAAGTATTAATAGAAAGAAACCGTACAAGGTCTATGGTCTTTTCTTTGGTAGGCTAACCAGGGATATCCTTAACCAAGAACCCTAGAGTCCTACTCATAGGAGATTGACAGCTTTGAATGGTTGCCAAATGTTTCTAGAATGGATAATTGAGTTCTGAAAGTCCTAGTTCTCTCATTAGTTGGTTAATTATCTAAGTGGTTTGTGGAAGGTTCTACTAGAGTTTCCATTGTTGGCAAGTGTTCGATCTAAAAGGTGGTTTGGCCTATTGGTACTTATGACTTATGAGGATCTCAATGCCCAAGAGGATCTTGGTGAAATTTGAGAAAGATGAGATGGTGTTTGTTATGGCCCATAGTTATCAATGTTTATCAACTGTTTCCTTCATTTGTATCAACCTTATTTACAAATGCCAATTATGACATTTAAATGAAGGCGTTTAACTCATTTGATTCTCGATACAGCTTATTCTAGCAAGTTTCTGGTTCATCTTTAAAAGGTTTTGGATAGATTGGATCTTTGTAGCATAATCTGAAAAAAAAAAAAAAAAGAATTCAATGTTTTGAATAAAGAGGCACTTGTCCATTTTTTTTTTTTTTTTTCCAAAATACCCCAGCATCTGCCTTGTATCAGTTTTACCTTTCAAAGATAAAGAGACCCCAATTTAAGACAGTGCCTCGAGATGCTCTATAGAGAAATCAAGGTCCTGTCCATGTTTTTTTTTTTTTTTTTTTCAAAAACTTGGAATATAGAATAGCAGAGACAGTTGGAAGAATTGGATTTCACTTTCATTGTCACGAGTCTTTTACAAGATCAATCCTTGGGAAGGGATATGGAAAAGTATCCAGTCTTGTGGAAAGGCGCACACTTTTGAGCTGTGACTCAACTACCCACATATTACTCTCAACTCAGTACACGATGCAAATGTCTAAAAAGAAGATTGTCTAGTCTTTTGATCCATTTTTATTTTGGAACATGAGCACTTGGCCCTAATTTGGACTTGAATCCAATACCTAAATGGTAACAAAAAGAGAGTTAGTGTGCATAATATGAGGTGAGGGGTGAAGGATATATAATAGTAATGTAGATAGGATCTTTGACTTTTCTAAGATTTTAATTACTAAGGTGATGGCTGAGTATTCATTCCCCATCTTCCCTTGATTGACGTTCTATTAAATGGGAGGTTATTTGATGGTCATATTTGGATTAGTCAACTGCGATCTTCATTTTTTTATGTTTATGGCATGAATTCATGTGCATTCATTTCTAATATATTTTATGCTAACAAAACAAGATCCAACCTTGTATGATGTACCCAAAACCATCACTTTGACAGGGCTTAGGGAAATTGAAAGAGTAGAACTCATTGAAGTTATTGAAGGAATAGGTCCTTCATCATGGGCATTTTTGTTCAGAACGGATTTAAATCAACCCTTTAGGCACTCTATATGACTTTAGAGGAATATCCTCTCTTGGAAGTTGTTTCCTTTGCTTCTAATTCAATTAGAACTCTCATTAGAGATTTACAAAAGACTCGAAAATGTAAATAATACCTAAAAATTGAAATTAGCTTTTAAACTCAGAGGCCCCCTTGCTTTTTGTAGATACAACAAGACTGACTACAGAAGAGTCCCACGAGATTAATGAAATTTTGACAACCAGGCAGCTAGTAACATAAAATCAACTTAAGAGATGAGCCTTTGTCACCATAAGTTTATCTATGGGGGTCCAAACTGCTCACTATCGGTGTCCCACGTTATATTCTTACTAAGAAAATTTTCATTCCAATTAGAGTTATGTACAAAGGAAACCCACATGTTACCGGATTGTCCAGGGATTGATCCGTGGGTATGCCACTCTTCCCACATATTTGTGGGCTTCCTTCGTACATGTGTGAGCTCCTCTTCTCTCATGTGTGGGCTTCCTTCCCCTCATATAATACTGTATTTTGCTTATTGATCAGCGAATGATACTTTTTTGGCTATTTGATTCATGAACTATTGCTATTGGACCTGCTCTTCAATGCTGGGGCTGCAGCACAATCACTTAGGAACATGCCCAGCCATGATCTGCCTAGAGTAAAGAAATTTGAATTTGATCTATGATGCAACTAACAAGAGTTGGATGGTTGATTGTCAAACTCGAGAGAATTCTCTCGGTGAATTGTCCGAGTTTAATGATCCATCGAGATCCCTTTATATTAACTCTTGTCATACAAGAAAGATAAATGCAAAAGGCAAGCAACTTTGACCTCCTCTCTCAATCTCACAATGCGAGATTGCATAGGGAGATTGGCAAGCAAGTGATAAAATCTAGTGATAGGAAAAGACTTCATGAAGAGTTTGGCAAGCGGCTTTGCAGACGAGTGAAGCAAGAGCTCAAATAATGCCCTGCTACATCCTTGGTTTATTTATGAAGGAGTTCATTTGTGAAATTTGAATAGCACCCTTTTGCTTATCACAGTAAAGAGTAGGGGAATTGATCTGTACAACTATATCTGCAAGTAACAATCTGAGATAAATAAATTTGGTGGTAGTATGGGCAAGAGCATGATTCTGATTTAGCAGATGAATGAGACACAATAGACTGCATTTATGTATCCAAGATATGAGACAGGATCCAAGAAAAATGTAATGACTAGTGGCAGATCATCTGTTAGAGGCATCACTATCCCATCTTGAAGAGTAAGAGAGCTATTGGAGGAAAGTAAAAGTGCACAAGTCATAATACCATTAAGATATTGAAGGATGCTCAAGATAGCATAACGGTTAACATGGTGGAGTAGTTGATGCAGAAACAAACTGAATCACCAATATGAGCTGCTAGAGCAGTATCTATTTGGTTGTGGGACTGACTGTAATGTAGACAAGAATACTATCAATCTGCCAATACTGAGTGAAATCAGTCAAATGAAATCTATTATTAGTAGGAGCAAGTTTGTTATTCAACGCGGGACGTGGCTACAGTCTTGTCAAGTGGCTTGCAGAAAAATATCATCAGTATGCTTTTTGTGCTTTAGCTGAGACAAAAGATACCCATCAAGTAGGCAGGCAACCTCAGAGCCAAGGAAATTGTGAAGGTCCCCCAGGACTTCATATCAAATTCCTGACGAAGACAAGCCATAAGGCCTACAATACCACTAGAACCATCACTGATAATAATCATATCATCAAGATCAAGTAAGAGAAGAATGCACCCCCTAGGAGGAGGAGATGTAAACAGGACAGAACCATGATAGCTCTGTTGGTATCCTAAAGTATGCATTCCACTTTGAAAGCGATCAAACAAGGCACATGCATGGAGCTTGTTTTAGGTCATAAAGAGCACATTTAAGATGAGCGAAAGCCATAAAATTAGAATACCTATCAACCTCTTGCTTTGCTAAAAACTTAGCGAAACCATTTATGCCCAACATGATGAAAAACCATTCAAACTGAAGACGACAACTCTCTAATCTCATTCAAGTAAAGCTGAGATGTCCAAGAAAATATAGCTGAAAACAACACCCAAAATATAGCATTACCAGAATCACTCTCAAGATAATTGGAGGAGAATGTCATAGAACTAGCCAAACAAGGGACTATTTTTTTGGGCCTCATTTAAATGGCCCAAAGCAGGCCAAAGCACATGAAGGATCATACCACCTTGGTCGCCCAAGCCCAAGCCCAAGGGGGGAGGGGAATATTGGTGGGGACCACCACATCAGATTGTGGGCCAGTAGGACTCCACAAGCCAAAATGTTAGAAGACATCTGAACGTTTCAGTCAACTGCAGAATTTAGAAATTCAGTTTTACTTTCCTGATTTGAGTATCTTAGGAGAGTAAATGGAATCAGATTAAAAAGTGTATCTGAAGGTTGTTTTTGGGCTTTAAGTACAACATACATGAGAGCAAGGATCACCGTAGGCAGCATATCTTGGGAGTTTGGATCCTTTTAAGTTTCTACACCTAGCCTCTGGCACAGTCATTTTTACCCTCTACCCACTTTAGTTTAGTGGAGTAGAGGCAAAACATCTTAAAACCACAGCCCCCTTTTGGATACAATTGAAAGTAGGGGGAAAAAAATAAGAAGAGGTGGATGAACAGTGCTCTCCACTCAACAGCGCATGGTCCTCTTTTAATTTCTTTTTAAATTTAAGAGAGTAAATTAAGATCCAAACCGTTGGAGATGTTCACAAGATCAAACATGATTAAGGGACTAAATTTCAGCCGTTAGATAATTTCTAGTCTCGAGACATTTGTGAAAAAAGTGAGTTATTTAAAATTATCTTCTAAATTATGTGGGCTGTAAGATCCAAACATTAGATATCTTTGGAAGGCTGAACACGGATATGTGGTCAATTTTTAAAGATAGATACCATGTGGATCTTGAGGAAACCACGAACAAATATCAACTATTGATGTAACATGCTCAATTTTGGATTAGTCCATATGCAAGCCTATTTTTCTCTTTTTTTTTAAAATCATTTTTTGGATAGTAATTCAAAATCCATATCGTTGAAAATGTTAAAAAGGTCAATCATTTCTATGGACCCAAATTTCATCCATTGGATCATCACCCATCTCAAGATATGTGAAAAAAATCATTTGATATTAGTTTTTGGAATCTATGGGCCCCAAGCACAAGATCCAGACTGTTAGATCTCTTTGGAAGGCTGAACATGGCGATGGGGTCAGATTTTAGAGCTTGATACCCATGGATCTTGAGAAATTTATGAAAAACTTTCGATCATTGATTAAAAAAATCTAATTAAAATAGATTATTGCATTACCAAATACATATTTTTATTCTACCTTCTCTTATTTATGGCTCTTTTTTTAATGGTTCAATTTGGAGGGATCTATTAGAAAAAGATTAGAAATGCGAAACAAGCCCTCCTGAGTTGGAATGGAACTCGAGTGTGTCCCCCACTATTGAAAAACCGAGAGGCTTAAACTAATGGCCCTCATTATATATATGCATGGGATATCCTAAATTTTACTCCCCGCACACACCCACACCACACGCAGTACACATCCAACCTTCCAATCCCTCACCTGCCCCATGATTCAAGACATCCCCACAGGATTATGGCTCTATATATCCGGACAGGCGGCACCATGTTCTGATATATATGATACATACATTCAAGCTGCAGTAATTCGTGTATGGAATGGACTGGGCATAGTACCAGATGAATTATCTAGCAAGCTCAAAGTGTCGATTGCCATTCTTTCTCCCTAAACCAATGGTTCTTAACTTTCAAGAAACCTTCTTTTCTTGAAGAGAAACAAAAGTCACACATATATCCCTTTTCAAAAGACTATTCCATGTGCACGTAAAGATCAAAAGTAAAAACTTTTAATAAGACTGCACTCTTTCTCAAACTGGTTTCAGATTATAAAAAAAATGAGCCCAGGATGGATCATATTCGGTCCAAAAACAAATGCAAGGCCTATAGATGAAAATGGTTCCCTGAATACACAAAAAATAACTTATGGACCTGAGTCACCTGTTGCCTGATTTATGGTCAACACTTTCCTTAAGACAAGCAAGCGCCTCCACATCTGCAAGTGTCTGTTTGTTTGCAATAGAATAATAACGTCGAAACTCAAAGTCAAAAGAAAGGACTATTAAAGCGGTGAAGTGTGAATGATATAAAGTGAGGAGTGAAAGATATAAGGTAGTGATAGCTGGGCGTATGTATTTATTTTCCATCTTCCTTTAATTCACTTTCTATTAAAAGGAATATTATTTAATGATCATTTTTGTATGTTCATCTTGAATCTTCATTTTTAACTATTTTTACCGTGAATTCCTTATGTATTTTATACAAATAAACATGCTCAATGGACAAACTATGATAGGAATGAAAATACAAACAAAGAAAAACAAAGAGTATTTTTTATTTAGCAGCTAGACAAAGACTCATCGAGAGGCCATCACATGCCTACGGAACACTCGCTACATTCTCATTGTGATGAAAAACCAACAAGTACCTTAGCAACATAGATTCACATGTCATGTGAGCAGATAAGGTACACAGATGGTCCTACCCCATGTGGGGATGTCCCTGTTTTATCTGCAGGGCAACCTATGCCTAGAATAGAGTGCTCTTGCTGCATTCTAATTGAGATTAAAAGACAAGAATCTAATTGTGTAGGCACATAGATCCACATGCCTGTGGGTAGATCAGGTAGAGAATGGTCCCTCCCATGTGGGGATGGGATCCAGTCGCTTTGGTCGTGTCAGATGAGCATTGGTAGTTAAGGTTGTTTGGTTTGGTATCTTCCCATTTCTCACATGTAGGCCATACTCCCACTCCACATCAGATCCCCCTCTAAAGTTGGTCAGTATGCATTGCTTTCTCACATGTAATCCCTACTCCATCCCCCTCACAAGTTGGTCAGCAGTCAGCTATTCATTACTGAGGAGAAAGTGATATTATGTGGAAAAATCAAGTTCACTGTTATTACCCTATAAATTCACGCATCTGTAGAGTTGCATTTTTTTTTTCAGCCTTCAATTTCTGGATGGAAAGCACTTTTTACCTTTTTTTTTTAAAAAGTAAAAAAAAAGTTAAAAATAAGAACATTGTTTAAATATATATATATATTTCTTTCTTTCCGCTACTCCATTTGAATGTTAGGTGGCACTGCTGATGATTATCGTAAAATTTCGTCCGCTATTAAAGGTCATGTAAAGTTGTAATTTAATGATCCTTAACCCCCAAAGTCATCATCAGATTAGTCTAATTCTGACCATTTTAACCACATGTGGTGATTGATGCATGTGGGGCCTATAAGATTGGGTGTGGGTGGGATCCGACTTGGATCTGATGCATACGTGACCGGTGTATGTCGGTCCATAGTCACACCTGTTACATTCAGAGAAAGTGCTACCAGCTTCTTTTTTATCAGGTAGTGATGTGAGTGACCTAGATGAGCCTTTATTTTCCTTTGATTTGGTATGTTAGGTTATGTTTTTTTCCCATTTGAAATGGAGGATTCAGTCAAGCTGTGGAAAAGCCTCTTATTTTCTGCAGCAGCACAAAAAGAGGAAATATTCGGGCTAATTTTTCTAGATTCGGTGAGAAAGTCCTTTTTTTTAAGGTGCCGAAACTACTTTTCCACACCACGGCAGATCTAGGAATTTCGTTTAAGGGGTACGGGCCCAAAACGGGCAATTGAGTTTTTTAAACAAACCCAAGATTTTCATATAAGTTTCGGGAGCGGATGCATGGTTTTTATGTAAAATTTTAAAATAGAGCTAGAGTTTTTATTATGATTTTAGAATCAGACCGAGGTCCAATGGGTGCGTCCGCCCCCACATAGACCTATGTGGGTCTGCCCCTGTTTCCACATATATTTGTGACAATGTTTCTAACCAAAGGCCACATATATCTTTAGCTCAAATTATTTGCCTCATCATGTTGCCAACCATAAAGTTAGAAACACCAAAGGCCAGATTATGGAATAATGGGCCCCAAATCATGGATTTATTGACATGATACGATTAAATTAATGTCCCGGTATCATCATTCATCACATAATTTGTTCTTCCTTTTGCAATAAAGTTTTTTTTTTTAATTAGATCTTTTTTGCATTAAAGTCCAAAAGTAATGCATGAGATGGGAGAGAAAGGACTGTATTTACTCCAACCTAATCAAAACAACACCAACAAATGCAGTAATTAGTGACAACTCATTGCCAACCTTTTCTCGTCACCATCATCTTGTCCCAAGTCTGTTTTTGTTTGGTCAGATACATAAATTTTGTTTCTCCATTTCAGTCCATCCTCGGCTAAATCTTCCGATGAATTGCACTTCTTCTTCGTATTTATATCATAATTACTTCATTCCATGCCCTCTTCAATCTACACCCTTTCTTGATGGGCTATTAACTTACAATGAAAAGTTTTCATCAGTCTCTCCATCCTTATTAATTACATATTCAAAGAATTAGAATAAATCTATTTGTGCGATCCCTTGAGATTCAATTCTCACGGGAGTTCCATTTTTAAAATGGCAGTTAGTAGAAAGCGCTCATTTCCAATCTTTTCTACTAGTCCAAATTATATGTAGGTAGAACATAGGGCTTCTCTGATCCCAGACTCTTTTATGCTTTGGGTGGGGCATGCTTAATCTGATCATAGACTTAAGGATGAAGTTAGAGTTTCATTGATGATGGAACAAAATGAGGCATTGGCTTAATTAAAGCGAGTTGAATTTCAAAGATAGGCCTGAGCACCTATTGTGTTACATCCCACATTGCTTATGTGAGTGTCCAAAGTGAAGGCTAAATGTGCGATGTCTTCCTAACTTGACGCGGCGTTTCAAAGCCTTGAGGTAAGATTGGATGCGCTTGGGCTAGGTCCTTTGGTCGAGTAGCCATGAGCTTAACGTGGGCTTTCAAAGTCTTGAGACAAGATTGGATGCACTTGGGCCAGGTCCTCTGATCGAATAGCCGATGAGCTAAAGACGACAATCTTGCACAATAAACTACACCGATAGAATAGTAAGAGATCGAATCTCTCAGTCATAGTCTTGGAGAATCAGACTCCTTTTTTACACTTCCACCCACATTCGTTTCTTTATTCATCTACTTTTCTATCTCCACCTCCTTTACTTATCTTATATTGCACAGATTACATGAAAAGCACTTTTTATTCCTCCTAGTGGAAGGTAAAGCACCTCTCTTTCCCCTTTAAATACAGCCCTCTAGCAACCACAGATCTCCCCTTCTCTCCCACCCCTCTCTCTCTCTTCCAAGAGAGAAGATAGATACATAGAGCTTCCTTCATCAGCCTCTTCTTCTAAGAAAGCCCAGATCTTCTGAGAAGGCCCATCTCTTGATAAAAGTAGTGTACAAGGATAATAATAGGTGTTGGAAATGGTTTCAATAGAGTATTCAGGTCTGGTGATCGCCCATCTAATCAACAAGGCTGCCCTTGTAGTGGCCATTTTTAGATGGGTCATGTGTTGGGCCTTCAGACAAAAGGACCGGGACCTTGGCCCTTATGATTTTTCAACAATGGACATGGGCCCTCCTCAATCATCAACGTCGTCGTTGTCGTCATCATCTTTATCACCATCGTCACCACCACCACCATCCAGTGCTGAGACAATCCGGGACAGCTTGCACGTAGCCACTTATGGAGACATCAGCGAGAGGCTGCAGGTGAGCGGCGCCACCTGCGCTGTCTGCCTGAGCGACCTCCGCGATGAAGACAAGGTGTGGGTCCTGAGGAACTGCTGCCATGTATTCCACAAGAGGTGTTTGGATAGATGGCTCGACCACGACGAGCACCAGACCTGCCCACTATGTAGGGCCCCCTTATTGGGCCAGGATCTGGGCCTAGAACCAGAAAAGCCCAGTTGGGCCGTGGAGCAGCTGATCTATCTATTTGGAGATGATCTTCTTGTGGACCAATGACAAAATGGGCTGGGCGTTGAACATAGAGTGAGAGAAATAGAAATATCTTAGATGGCCCAAGGAAATTGGAGGCATAGGTCTGGAACCAAGTGTTAGGACCTGAAGATTCCTTTCTTATCCTTTTCCTGTTTTGTGTGTGGAAAAGAAAGGAAAGGAGTCATGAAATTGAGGGCTTTCATTGCTTTTGGGGATTCTGATATGAGTTCTATGGTTAGCACATCTATATGTAGGAAAGGTTGTATATGATTCACAGTTCTAATAAAATTACTCTGGTATAGCCTTTTTCATCACTCCTTTGGTTGGCTAACAAGATTAAAATAAAAAATTAAGAAAAATGATAAAATAATGTATACACAGCCAAGTATTTCAAGTGTGGAAGTCTATGTCATGCCTTTAATTTTAAAAAAAAAAAAAAAAAAAGGGAGAAATTTTAAATAAAAATATTAACAGGTTAAAATTAAAGGTTTCACACCATAACCTTAATGTGGTCTATGATACCCCTTTCAAATTGGTTGCTGAAATTTACTTTTACATTTTTTTTATGGCTAAATGCCTTCTTTTTTTTTACACCATTTCTCTTTCTTTAATTTTAGGCATGGGGCTGAAACATGCTAATGTACAATAAATGATAAAAGAATTAACTTTAATTTGCTCAAAGAGAAGGTTATTGATAAGGAACAACAAAAGATTGGCTATCAACAATCAAAAGATGGCTATCCTTTGTAAGGAATATAATATGTAAATATGTATAATCTTTCAAATAATACATATATTTTAGGCTCTTCGCGATGGAAGGAAACATGACTAGTGTGAATAGGGCCTTTTCGAAAGGCTATGGCGTTGCACTTTGCTGTTCTCCAACAAAGCTCTTCTAATTCTCTCTTAAATTTGAATCTTCTGCCGCTGAATATCCTATATTAGTGTCCTTATAACCCGTCTAAGCTAACATGGTGTCTTGAATGGCAAAAAAAGAATTTCCATTGGAAAAAAAAAGCCTCTAAAGCCCTTCTCAACTCTGTTATTTCTCTTCTATTTTCTTTTCTTTTTTTTTTTTTTGGTAGTGATTCATAAAAGTTAATACGTAGGTATCCTCATTGATCCATTCACCCACTTCACTTTTTCATGTTAATTACTATAAAAGTAAAGTGTACAATTGTCTTCGTGCATAATCATGAGATCTAAGACAAGACTAATCTTTTAAGGGGATTTTGGCCATAGGTCCCGCATCATATGATTTTAAAGCCTAAGGTCCTACAAATCTTTTCGAAACGGCAGCAGTCCTCTCGTGATAATGACGCGCTAAAAAAGACCAGAATGCCCCTGTACACGTCATCAAAAAAGCTTCCGCCTAAAACCTCTTGAAACCATTTCAGAACCGCAAAACTCACGTTCGTCTGGTTCTCAGAGGCAAAACGCGAAACCGAATCAAACTACAAACCCTAGAAGAAAACTCAATCGATCGACTACAACCATCATCTAAAGGTTACAAAAACTACTTCTTCCATTCCTAAAAAGAAGATTGTACATTACAATTTCTTCTGAAAAAAACTAAAAACCCAATTTCATTTCATTCTTATCTGATTTTATCTGTTCTTTATGTTCAAATCTATGTAGAAAATGGCTAGAACAAGGTCCTCGCTCTCCTCAAGCAAAGGGAAAAAGTTAGCGAAAGAGCAACCAAAGGAAAAGCAAGGTCGATCAAGAAACAGATAGGGTTTTCTCAGTTTTAAACCATTTTATCTCACTTTCGAATCTTTCAAATCAAAAGGACTTCAAATCTGTTTATTTTTTCCCAAACTCTGTCTAGACTCAGTTGAATTTGTTCGCGACTCAGAGAAGTTCTTCAAAACTCAGATAAATTTATCTGAGTTTCTGAGCTTGCTGTTAATTTATCTGCTCAGATAAATTTGCTCTGGTTCAGACTCAGATAAATTTGTTCGCAACAAAGAGAGGTTGTACAAAACTCAAATAAAGTTATCTGACTTTTCTGAGAGCTTAAGATAGGTATCAGAAAACTCAGATAAATTTATCTGAGTTTCTGAGCTTGCTGTTAATTTATCTGCTCAGATAAATTTGCTCTGGTCCAGACTCAGATAAATTTGTTCGCAACAAAGAGAGGTTGTACAAAACTCAGATAAAGTTATCTGACTTTTCTGAGAGCTTAAGATAGGTATCAGAAAACTCAGATAAATTTATCTGAGTTTCTGAGCTTGCTGTTAATTTATCTGCTCAGATAAATTTGCTCTGGTCCAGACTCAGATAAATTTGTTCGCAACAAAGAGAGGTTGTACAAAACTCAGATAAAGTTATCTGACTTTTCTGAGAGCTTAAGATAGGTATCAGAAAACTCAGATAAATTTATCTGAGTTTCTGAGCTTGCTGTTGTTTTATCTTCTCAGACAAATTTGTGTTGGTCCAGACTCAGATAAATTTGTTCGCAACTCAAAGAAGTTCTTCAAAACTCAGATAAATTTGTCTGAGTTTTGAGAAAGGTTAAGATATGTATCAGAAAACTCAGATAAATTTGATATTTCTCTGAGTTTGCTGTCAATTTATCTGCCCGGGTAAATTTGCTTTGGTCCAGACTCAGATAAATTTATTTGAGTTTTTTGAGATGTTAACATAGGTATCATAAAACTCAGAAATATTTGATATTTCTCTGAGTTTGTTGTTATTTTATCTGAGTTTTTGTATATCTTATCTCATTTTGGCATGAAGTTATCTGACTTTAAAATAAAGTTATCTATGTATTCATATGAATTTATCTGTCTTTTGTATTAATTAATCTCTGTTTGCTGTCAACTATTCTCATTGTGACTTCAATTTATCTGAATTTGAAAGCAATTTATCTAAGCTTGTTGTGTATTTATATAAATTTTATCTGCATTTTGTTTTAACTTTGATATGAGTTCTTATGAATTTATCTGTGTTAGAAATCATAACGAGTTCAGAAAAAAGTTATTTACCATCTATTTGAATTTTTTCTCCAGTTTGATGTAAAATTATCTGACTACATTAGGTTTCATTTGAATACATTTGGCTTGATTTATATGAATCTGATATGAAATTATCTGTGTATGGTGTGAATTTATCTCACTTTGTTATGGTTTAATCTAACTTTACTTTTGGACTGTGATGAGTTGCATATAATTTTATCTGAGTTCTACATGTACCCCTGACAGCTGAAAGCAAACAAATTAAAAGGAAGGACACAAAAAAAAAAGGAGTCAGGCAAAGCGACACTATCAATTTAGATCAAATTTCGTATCAGTAGTCAAACTGTTTGACAGCATCAAAGGAAGGATAACTACTGCACATAAAGTTGAGCTGAAGAAGACACCTTTCTGGTTTCTTATAAATTCCATATTGAACCAAAAAGTTACAGAAAATCAATTCAGAAAAAATGATAAAGACATCATGGAAATTCTAGACACATACAACAGAGCAGAAGGAAAATTCAAGATTGGAAGCCACTATGTGTCGTTCACATCAGAAGACATCTCTCTAATATTTGGAATACCCCATGGATCAGCAACCTTGGATTTGAAATATGCAAAGAAGAAACAGTCGGAATTTATAACAAGAAGATTCTCAAACACTACAAGAGTGTCAGCTCCAAAAATAAAGGAACAATTGGATTTTGCACTCAATGGAGCAACTGAAGTTGATGTGGCCGATGTGTGCAGGCTAATATGCCTTTACATCCTTGTGACATTGTTCTTTTCCACACATGGCAACTCAATAGGATGGCCATATGTCAGTTATGTTAAGAATTATGATGAAATGAAAGATTATGCTTGGACACAAGAGATAACAAAGTTTCTCATGCAATCAGTTCACGCAAGAAATGAAGGTTCAGTTAACGTAATTGGCTGTCTAATTGCACTACCGGTGAGATAATCAAACAACCATTTTACTTCTGTAATTTTACAACTTACCAATAAATTTGTAACTTAAACTTGACCATGCTTTTGTGTCTCAATTTGAACAGTATTGGTTATGTGAACACACATCGTTGTTGGAGCCGATCAAACCTAATGAATTCCCTAGATTGATGAAGTGGGATCTTAAGGGATTAAACAACACACTGCAGAAAAAATCGCTGGATACAGTACATAGTAAACAGGTAATATTATATGAATTGAACTTTTTTTATGTTAATTAATATATTGGTAAGTTGTCTGAATTTTTCTCAACAGATAATACTATATAACAGATAGCATAGATACATTTATCTGAATTTGTTATGCCTTGTTGTTATTAATAAACAGTGTCTCACACTTCAGGTAATTGTTGGTAAATTGGAGAGGACACTGCATGAAGAAAAATGCTTCCTGATGTATCTGAATAGGAGAAGTTCTAATGATAATCAAACAACTAATAAGGAAGCTGAAACAATCAACAAAGAAATTGTTGAAGGAGTAGACGAAGGAAACATGCAGTATGATGTTGACCTTAATGATGATTTTGAGAATAATGAAGCCATTGAACAATCAAAATCAGAGGAACGTGACCCCAGCCAATTTCAACTGGCCCAAACAACAGAAACTTTGATAATATCTGAATTAGAAGAGCAAAAAGAGAATGAAGGGCAAGAAGAAATGGCTGGGACCGAACAAAGAATTGAATTTCTTACATTTCCTTCAGAGTTGGAACAATATGATCAAACAAAGCAACAAACAGATACAGTTGTAGAGCATGTCATAAGTGATGTAATTGGAAGCACAAGTGGTGAATCATTGATTGGAATACCACCAACAGAGCTAGCTGAAGTTGAAGGAGACAACAATAAGAAATTGTCTGAGCAAAGTCAACCATCTCCAACAGTGGAAAACACAGAACTCAGAGAAGTCATTCAAGAAAAAGAAAGGGCAATTTCACTTGTTCATCAGCTAAACAGAGAGAAACAAGACTCCCAAGCTCATCTTGACAAAATCATGTTTGAATTGGAAAGATCAAAAGAAGAAAATTGTAATCTACAAAATGAAAGCATGGAATTGGGAAGAAGGGTAAGCATCTTGACCAAAGAAAGAGATGATGTGGTTTCATTAAACGAGAAGGTCATGAGTGAAAATGCTCAGCTAGAAAAAGAGAACAACGACCTGAAAGGCAAGATTGAAAGTTCATCTCTTGTGGTCAGCTCCCTTAATGAACAGCTAAAGCAACTGCAGCAGCTATCAGAGCAAAATTCTTCAAGAGCTGCACACGCAGAAGAGGAATTAAAAGCCCTGAGATATAAACATGCAATGACTGAGGCATCAAATTTTGAGTTAGAAAACAAGTTAAAAGAAGCTACACTTCTTCATGCAGGCACAGAGATAAATTTGGTTGAAAAGAGTTTGGACAAAATTTATCATCCAACAACAGAACAAATGATGGGGAAGCAGCCTCCTCAACCAACAAACAAAAGTAAAATTGAAAAGGTATTTCTGACTTCTCAAATGAATTTATCTGAGTCTTAAATGATCTTATATAGGTCTGATAAGATTTTTTTCTTTTTAATTTTGACATGAATTTATCTGAGTTTGGTAATGAATTTATCTGAATTTGGTAATGAATTTATCTGAGTTTTGTAATGAATTTATCTGAGTTTGGTAATGAATTTATCTGAATTTTCTATGAACTTTTGGATTTGTTTGATAAAAATTTATCTGACTATTGTATGATTACACTTCAATTTTATATTTAAATGGAGCATTACATATTAATAGATAGATAATACAGCTTAAAAAGGTACCAGAACAATCGTCAATGGTGAAAAGAGTAAAGAAGAGACGAGAAGCAGCATCAATGAATATTCCAGAGCCAGAACAGAAAAAGGCTAGGAAGCAAAAGAATGTACAAAAAGATAAAATGGATGCTGCTCAGTCAGATGACTTTGTCGACGTAAATGAGCAAATGGAACCCAAATATACCGGTAAATCAGAGAAGAAGAAACCATTTAAGCTCTCCAAAAACTCAATCTCCAAACTGTTGAATGAAGCTGACAAGAAGAAATTAAAGCTCATATATGACACAGAAGGATATGAGTAAGTTGACATCATGTATTACTCTGGAAAGTTGTCAATTAAATTATAAACAAGCTAATAACATTTCACATGTACAATTGCAGCGCAACGGTTTGGGGGGGAGAAAGTGAAAACAATGTGTTGTATGAGGATATAATTTCAATCCTATCTGGCGCTGATATATCGAGCAGTGTAAGTAACCTACTACAACAATATCATATATTTATTAAATGCTTAGATAACATCTGTTTTAAAACATGCTTATCATTATCTATCTGCAATCCATCAGGTTATTGATAGTTATACACAGATGTTATACAACGAGCAAACAGAGCTTGAAAATGATATCAAGAAATTGGGAAAGGAGGGCCTGGAGGAGGATGAAAAATCATATTTCATCAGTAGCCTTTGCTGGGTAACACAAATAACTATTTTAGCATGTTTGCAATGGATTTCATTAAATGAAATTAATACTCTTTAATTCTATATTTGTACAGACAATGCTCACTGCTGAAAATAAGCATATGAGAGATACCATTCTCAACCATCAGATCTCACCGTACAAGATGCAGAATCATAGATACATCCACTTTCCAATGAACTCGAATGGAAAGAACAAAGATACAACACCTTTCCATTGGACTCTGTTACTGCTTGATCGAAAACAAGGCCAGTGGATGCACTACAACTCCATGAGGCCAAGGGAGAAAAATGCAACTGATCACTACTTCAAAGATGCTGAATTGTTGGTACATGTCATTCACTTTAACTTCATTAAAATCATGGTTGACACAAGTTAACATATATGAGGCTAATGAAAATGATGTGATCACAGAAACAGTATGTAGAAAATTACAACTTTGTCAACATTGAGGAAACACAGCCATATAATGAGCCATTGATCAGCATTGAAGGAGCACCACAGCAGAAACAGGGGTCGTAAGTATTGAAACAGATTATACAAATAAAACCATAGACAACCAAACAATATGAATTAACTGACAACACTATCTCACATTGCAGGCTTGATTGTGGCATCATCGTCTGTTACCTCATGACTCAAATCTCCCGTGGCAAACCAGTGCACAACCACTTGACACAAAGCGTCATAGACAATTTTAGAGCAGAATTAGCGGTCAAGTTCTTGCATGACGAGCCCCACAGTTGGACAAAAGCAGACTTTGAAGCAAAAAAGTTCGCATCCTAAAGGAAGACTGTGATTTTTTTGTGTTTTTGTTTTTTGGTTCACATTGAAAACTGTGAGATGTTGGAAGCGGCATTAAAGGAACATTGACAAACAGCAATGGGTTTCCTTTGTTTTTTTGTTTTTTGGTTCATATGATAAATTGTAAGATGTTGGAAGCAGCTTTGAAGGAAGACTAACAAACAAACGGCACGGAATCTTTTTTGTTTTATTGATACAAATGTAAGATGTTTGAAAGACGTTTGTAAATGTAAATATGCTTATCAATTGCAGAATTCAATTCATTTTTTTACATGGTGTCATTTCTTTATGTTGGTTATGGATTCAGATTATATACATGTAACTGCACATTTCATACAGATAAATTTATCTGTCTTCTCAAATGAACTCAGATAAATTTATCTGTCTTCTCAAAGGAACTCAGATAAATTTATCTGAGTTCTCAAAGGAACTCAGATGAATTTATCTGAGTTCTCAAAGGAACTCAGATAAATTTATCTGAGTTCAAATAAAAATCAGCGACATTTATCTGAGTTTTTAATGAAAGTTTGGTAAATTTATCTGTTATTATATTGGAAATAGACTGAAATCCATGTAAAATCCATTACGAAAAGGAAAGATAACATCAATATTTCAAAGCAACAATGATACTTTGCAATTTTATTCAATAGAAAAAATCCAAATTGATCTCTATACATTTGACAGTCACATTATCATCACCAAATTACAAAAGATGACAAATTCAACCTAATGTCAATGGCAACTCAATAGGCTCCTTGCAGGACTTTTTATTATGACTCCCAATCCGCCCACATCGTCCGCATTTTATCTGCCTCGTCATTTCACCTCTTGACAATATCCTCTTCTTTTTTGGCCTTCCGGGTTGACGCCTCATCACAGGGGGCTGAATCACAGCTTCTGCAATCATTGTCTCTGGTTTTCCTACAGTTGGGATGGGAGTTATAGATTCAGAGTATGCATGACTGTATGTCTCTATGTGAAAATACTGATCCACATAAAGGTTTAGATCCTTTCCACTCTTTTGAATAGCAGCACATGCGTGGGCACAAGGGAAGCCATTAAGCTGCCACTGATAACAGGAACATATGTGATTGCAAATATCAACAGTGACTGATGGGTAGGAATGAACATCAAAAACAGTGTCACTTGACCGTCGAATACTCCACGGCCTACCAAGCTTGATAGAAGCCTCCAACCTCTTATCCATGCCAGGACAAATGACTCCCTTCCATAACCTAGACTTTTCCCTCCTATTGGCCATCTGCTCCATTATCTGAACCCTTATCATGTCAACCAACTTTGTAATTGGTAGGTGTCGTGCTTCTCTAATCCAGGAGTTAAAAGACTCTGAAGCATTCGAACACATCTCACCATACCGATGGCCCTTAAAATAAGCATTGCTCCACCTACTATGACAGAGTCCAGAGAGAAATCTGTCCACATTCGAACCAACTTCATGTCTAAATGCTTGCAGCTTCGCATGGAATAAAGGTACAGTAGGGGCATAGGCACATTCACGTAGCAACAAAACCATCCTTTCTCTAAATTCATTTGTGAACCCTCCTGAGAACTTATCTCTCAAATTTGCTTTTAAATGTTGTAGGCAGAAAGCATGATGAGCAAATGGAAAAACATGTGCAACACCATCCACAAGACCAGGATTTCTATCTGAAACAAAAGTGATAGAGCGGTCATATGCAACTACTTTCCTCAAATTCTGCAAGAACCATTTCCAATTATCCTCAGTCTCTGAGTCTACCACGGCAAAAGCAAGAGGAAACAGACCTACCACATTCATGAAATCATTTATTATCAATTAAGCAGCAAGGTTAAGTAAACACTAAAATACAAATAGATAGTATCAACATTATTAAAAAATAAATAAAAATCTGCAACATCACACTTTACCTTGATTACCATCATTCCCTGTTGCTGCCAACAAATTTCCCTTGTACCTGCCTTTCAAAAATGTCCCATCTAGAAACAACAGAGGACGAACATAATTAAATCCACGAATCATCGCATCGAATGAAACAAACAAACGCTTGAAGCACATGGTTTTTTCGTCGTAATCTAATACAAACAGACTGCCTGGATTTGTCTCCATAGCAACATTAATGTACCAACAAAGATTGTCAAACGAAAGTGATGCATCACCATACAACTTATTCCTGGCCCTTTCAACCCCCCACCATGCATGATGGTATGTAATGGTCAGCCCATAATTTGCATGGAAATAATACACAACATCAATGGGTCTGGTCATTGGCTTCTTTTGAATATGATCGACCATTAAATCAGCAACAATTTCAGAGCTAATCCGGCTACTCTTAGATGTACGACCTGCTGCTCCACAACTGTGCTCATTATCAAATGACCTTACACAAAAAAAACCACTAGACTTCTCAAGCGATGCATGAACACGCCACATGCAATCCTGGTTTTTACGACGAGAGCATACAGTTGTGATCCTTAGTTTGTCATTCTTGACATACACAAACTCAAACCCAATCTCAATCGAATATTTGCACAGCACATTCCTAAATTCAGAAGCCCCACCCTCAAACCTCTGTCCAACATGACTGATACCATTCACCCAATCTGAAGAAAGAAGAAACTTCTCCCTGTGTGAACAGAACTGTGGAAGCAAATCTGTCTCTACATCTGTAGCCTCATACTCCACTACTGCCATTCTCTCTTCACAAAATTCATCCAAATTATCCTCATTGTCCTCATTACCATATTCAGATAATTTTGATACAAAGACATCAACTCGATCCAATCCCAATAAAACTACCAACATAGACAAGCTCAACAAGTCTCTGTCATTGTCAAGCATACACTTTGGGTGCCCAGGTAATGCATATGTGAAGCAGACATTGTTGGGCAACAAAGTCTTCCATTTGCAGCAAATTTGATTAATCAAATCATCAATTCTCATACTATCAGTGAAAATAACAACATTGGTAAACATACCAAACTTGCAAAGAAGCATAATCGGTTTTGCCATTTTAGCAACTGCATACAAAAAATAAAGATAAAATCAAAACACATCAACATCTGTAGCTGAAATACTCTCTTACTTTCAAATGACTCTGTGTCACTTCCGCATCAATTTATCTGTGTCTGATATGAAGTTATCTGATACAAATTTATCTAACACATGAGTTTAGCTAATTTTGACAAGATTTTATCTGTCCATGGAATTGTTTAAACTGCATTTGAAGTGAGTTTATCTCACTTCCGCATCAATTTATCTGTGTCTGATATGAAGTTATCTGATACAAATTTATCTAACACATGAGTTTAGCTAATTTTGACAAGATTTTATCTGTCCATGGAATTGTTTAAACTGCATTTGAAGTGAGTTTATCTCACTTCCGCATCAATTTATCTGTGTCTGATATGAAGTTATCTGATACAAATTTATCTAACACATGAGTTTAGCTAATTTTGACAAGATTTTATCTGTCCATGGAATCGATTAAACAGCATTTGAAGTGAGTTTATCTCACTTCCGCATCAATTTATCTGTGTCTGATATGAAGTTATCTGATACAAATTTATCTAACACATGAGTTTAGCTAATTTTGACAAGATTTTATCTGTCCATGGAATCGATTAAACAGCATTTGAAGTGAGTTTATCTCACTTCCGTATCAATTTATCTGTGTCTGATATGAAGTTATCTGATACAAATTTATCTAACACATGAGTTTAGCTAATTTTGACAAGATTTTATCTGTCCATGGAATCGATTAAACAGCATTTGAAGTGATTTTATCTCACTTCCGCATCAATTTATCTGTATCTGATTCCAATCACCTCTACAACGAACTACTGATATCATAAGAAGAAATCATTCCAGAAAACAAGATTTAAAAAAAATTATTAAACTAAAATAGATCAAAACATTCATCCTTACCTCAAAAAATTGACTGAAGTAATAAAATCAGACTTGGCTTCGATTCAGATCTGAACAGAAATACTGAGAACAAAAGAAGAAATACTTTCAGATAGCAATATTAGAAGAAGAATTTAAACTAAAATTCGGATAAAAAACATTAATCCTTACCTCAAAAATTTCATTGAAATGATGAATTCTGAGTTTGCTGTGAATCAGATCTATAAACTCATATCAAGAAGAAATGTGCTTTGTAGCAACGTCAGAAGAAGAAGAAGAAGAAGAAGAAGAAGAAGAAACTGGATCCTCACGCAGTACAAACGACCTGCTCTAGAAACCGATAAATTCGTCAATCGTCAATCCCTCCTATTCAAGATGTCAAATTTGATCCAAAACTCATCTTACGAAATTTAAATTCGTCAGTAGTCAGGGAAAGACGATGAGCTCGAGCTATAAATAAGGACAAGATCGCATGACAACTATACAAACGGTTAGAAGGGCAAATCCGTCATAAAAAAAGTATGACGTGTCACTCAAGGGACCACCGCCCGAATAAATTCCTTGCGCAAGGGACCTTAGCCATTAAACAGTGATTATCTGTACTGGAGACTTTACAGCCCAATTATCAGGGATGTATCGCTAATTTCCCCATCTTTTAAGGCATGTTCGTTTGTCATGGAATAAAGCAGGCTTGAAATTAGAACTAATGGTTAGATTTTTCTACTCAAAAAAGTGTTCGGGGGAGATTGCAAGAGATTTATAAGGATAACTATGCAAACATGTTTATCTTATCTGTCCCTTGCATTCTCCCCAGATATGTTTTCAAGTTAAAAAAGTCTAAACCATTAGATTCCATTTAAATTTGAAGTATGGACAATTGCAAATATAGCTTAGGGCATATTTTCCTCATTAAAGGTGTTGTCATTTTTTGATCAAGTAAAAATCACATTTATATTGTTCACTATACATGAGACACTAGATCTCTCTATTCAAATGACATGATATCTCAAGTTTCCAAGCCAATACATCGTACAAGAGGACTTTGAGATTAGACATCTAAACAAAATCAAGTCTATTGAATACTATTAGCTTTTATGATGTGGTCAAAGGAGAATATCATTGATCATTCAGCTATGGATTTCGATCAAACAACTTACAACATCTAATGAACTTTCCTTAGTTAATAGTTTTTTTTTTAATAAAAAAAATACTTCTTAATATGGCAGTTGGACCTCACATTCCATGTTAAATTTTAGTCTTTTTTCTGGATTCCCGCATCGTTCACTAATTACTTGACTGTTGGCAGGTTTTCTGTGTATGTGTTGTCTGAAAAGAGGAGGACTCAATGATTATTAGGACTGTCAATCGTGTCGTGTTAACGAATTCAAATTATGGGTTAGCGAATTCGTATTAAAATTACCTCAACCCATATGCGACCCGTTAACTTAATAGGTCAAAAAATCCAACCAAAACACGACCCGTTAATTTAATGGGTTACATGACCCAACCTATTAACCCTTTAAGTAATTAAATCATTTCAAAAATTAAAAGAAAACTCATACAAAAATATATAAAAAGAAAAATATAGAAGCCATACGAAACTGTAAATGAGGATATCGAGTGGATTCCCCCTAAAACCCCACTCTAAAATAATAAATTTTAATTTTTTTTATTAATATAAATTAATTTTAGATACACTTAGGGATTAAAAAAAATTTAACGGGTTCAGTGGATTGTTAATGGGTTATTGATTTAATTCGTATACGGCCCATTAACTTAACATGTTTGACCCGTTGACAACCTAAACCCATTAAGAGCCCACCCAAACCCGCTAATATCGTGTGGGCCGTGTCGTGCTAACGGGGCATGTGGCATTTTGACAGCCCTAATGATTATTCGTTCGTCGGAACCAGAAGTGAAGATCTTGGTGGATATGGATCCCATAAAAACTTCTTTCGAGGAATGGGCCAGGCCAGGCCAGGCCATTTCTCAAGAACAATAGTTAAGGGCCCACAAGTGCGATGCGGGATTATTCAATGGATTGAAATTCTAACGGGTCCCATCCAGCGATAGATCGGTGCGAATATTGGGGTATTTATTGTCCGAACGAGTCGTACTGGCGCTCACTGCATGCGAAGAAGCAGAGAAATGAAATCGCGCCCTCTTCAAAAACCCCGGACTCTAAAACCCTAATAACTTCAAAACCGACACAAACTCTAAAACCCTAGAGTTCAGGACCCTGAGAAAGTAAAGTTGCAGAAAGAGAGACGTTCATTGCCCTATGGCGGCCTCGACTTCAGCTCCAGACTCGTTTCGAGCTCCCCAAAACCGACCTTCATCCGATCATTTCTTCGGTATGAATTCCTTCTCCATACTTTTCCATGATCTCGACTCAAACGTGAGTTTTCTTGCATAGTTTTTTAGAGATTCCGAGATGATATTCAACTATCTACTAATGTTAATCACTGTTGTTACTCTCTCCAATCCGACCTTCTATGGGTTTTTTTTTGGAGAGTGGATTGCATCGAGAGAGAGAGAGAGAGAGTCCCAGAGTTCGGGTTTTTCTGTGTTCAGTATTGGGAGAATGCAGGTAATATGATTAATTTTGAACTTCGAATTCCGTTTTTTGGCAATTGTCTTTGGATTTCTTTCCTGATCATTCTTTAAAGTGATCAACGAGTAAATTCTAGAATGTGGGGTGTTCTCATCAAGGACTGTTGGGTGGGTCATTGTTGTAAGTGCATCCTAAATGTGTGGAAAATTATTAGTTTCTTGGTAATATGTGATGCGCGTGCGCGTTCAAACTGCCTTGGTTGAGGAAATATCTAATTTTAGAAAGCTTACTCTATACATGGTTGTGAAGCAAGTTAAGAGTGAGAAGAGGGAGAGAAGGGGGTTTTGGAGAAGGTCTAGCCAGACTTCTAGTTGAAGAAGTGCTGTAGGCTGCCTTGTGTTTGAACCCTTTTAAAGAAAGATTATTTGATTTTGGCATCTCTTGATTGACCAAATGGGCCATACAACTTCAAATACTCCTTTAATTTGCTTATTTTATGAATCTCACAGTATGTTTTCATATGTGAGTATGAATATAAAAGGTTGAAGCTGTGATTTTGGTTTGTATGATTTTCACAAACCATCAAATTGGTATAAGAGGTCAAACCATCTAATGTTATCCCATTTGAATTTAACTAGCTAAAGAAGGTTGGATTGAAGTGGTGCTTGTTGCTAGAATTGTGTCATCTTCTTCATTGCACTAGGAATGAAAGATCTCCGTAGGCACAGAATGGTTACAAGATTGGGGATGAAAGGTTGGGGAAATTAGGGTTTCAAGATTGGTTGGGGACAAATTTGGGTATCAGAATTTACTGCAATGCTAGGTTTGGGCTAGGTTTGGGCTTAAATGGGGTCAAACTTGTTTTTGAGGTTTGCAGTCAATTGACCATTTTTTTTTCTCAAATTTGGACAGTAAATTTGCGTAAAATTGAGCAGATAATTTGTGGTTTTCATGGACTGATTTTGATGGAGAATCAAAATGTCTATGCATGGGAATAAAGCAGGTGGTTGAGTAAGAAATAGAGCCTATGATTATTGAACATTTCTAAATAAATCTCTACTATTGACATCATAAAAATGTATCTAAATTATATCATGTTTGATATGTATATTTCATTTTTATGTGTAAAATCCATGTCTAATGTGTGTCCTTGTCAGACACATGCCTTATCAGTGCATCATTAGAGTACACTGACTATCCGCTTTTTACCAAAAATGGATGAGTCCAGTTTTCTATGATCTTGCACTCTACAGATTTCTGTTGATTTACTTTTTGTGGACCTCATCAATCAACAGTTCGACTACTGGGCCTTGGGTTTGACTACAAACTGTACAACTTTACTGGCTAACCAATGTATTTTCTCATCATGAACCATTTTAACACTATATATAATTTTAGGTTGATGATGTGCTTTATTGTGTAGATGATTTTTTTTTTTATTTTTTTTTATCAGGTATTCTGATTCTTGTTTCTTGTGATATAGTATGGAGGGAATTTGTATGGGGAGCCCTTGCTGGTGCTTTTGGTGAAGGCATCATGCACCCAATAGATACCTTAAAAACTCGAATTCAAAGCCAAGCTATCATTAGTGGATGCCAGGTAGAGACTATTTTCTGCACATAGTGATGCAGGGTTGATACTTTTTCTTTCCTTATTGTCATTGTTTTAAAGAGCCAAAATATACTGGTTTGGGCTCTCCCTCAAAGTGATATGCACTGCACACATAATATATACTGGGCACTTAATGCATTGGTGTGCTAGACTGATTTCCCAATACATTGGTGAAGTACCAAGCAATTGGACTATGTACCTGTATGTAGTAGTCAAACTGACTGGACTAGCTGCTCATGTCTCAGTTTGGAACAACCCTTTTTGTGGGGGGAAAAAAAAAAGAAATGATAAAATTTTCACCAATAAAACCTTGCCTCTTTTTTTAAATTTTTTTTTTTTTCCTTTTAAGTTTATCCCCTGGCAAATGCAACTTTAAGGATGTGTTTCTATGATTCAGCACGGGCAAAGAACACAGTGTCTTTGCCAGTCTTATTTTTATATATTTGATCATATGACCCCAATTTCTTGGTAGCTTTCATTAAGGCTGTGTATGGTTTTTGAAAAGAGCCTTTGGTGCAGTAAAATCCTGTCTATCTGTCTTTCTCATTAGCTGCATTGTTGTTTGGAGTGTCAGTAAAAGAGTGGTTTTATTCATTTATAAGGAGAGAATGGGATACAAGTGACCATTTTGTTGATGTGACTCAAAAATATTATGATTGCAGATATTTGTGAGAAGAGATGTTATTTCAATTAGAAACTTTCTTTCCAAAGGAAGCCTAAACTTCAATTAGATTTTGCTACATCCTTATATAAACCTTAAGCATATATGACCAGCCAATGCTGTTTCTTGCCAGTCACAAAAGAGCTTACGGCAGATGATCAGGACAGTCTGGACAACTGATGGATTAAGGGGTACAGTTTATCATTTGCTTCATATAAATCATGTTTGTTTATCAATAACTTCCAATTCATAGCATCAGCCCAGCCTTGTAGGTTGTAACTCAATACCAATCTGCATCTATTATTCCCTGAAAGATTTGCTCTTTGCAGGCTTTTATAGAGGAATTGCACCTGGAGTGACTGGGTCCCTTGCTACTGGGGCAACTTACTTTGGTGTTATTGAGTCTACCAAAAAATGGGTTGAGGAATTACATCCTAACCTTGGAGGTCATTGGGCTCATTTCATTGCTGGAGGGATTGGTGAGTAGTTACCAGTTTATATCATTGATCACTGTTGGTCCATTCATCATATTCTCATGTATATTACAATTTACAATTTCACTTTTGCATACATGTCGATATGTTTTTGGCACTCTATTTGGAAAAATAGTTTAGTCATTAAGTCCTCACTTCCACCATTCATGCTTGGAACTTAAAAATATCATTTAGTTGCAGCTTTTTTAATCATTGAATATATGTTACACTGAAGTCTGATGGAGGGTGAGAGCACTCTTATTGCTATGTTAATGTGTCATACATTTAAGGACTATTACTGAAAAGATGATGAGAAATTGTTTTTGCATGATGGAATTCTGACAAAAATTCAGTTTTCACGAGGTGCTCACTCCTTTTTTTCTTCTGTTCCAGGAGATACTCTTGGATCCTGTGTTTATGTACCATGTGAAGTGATGAAACAACGTATGCAGATTCAAGGCACCGGAAAATCTTGGAGTTCTATTATACTAAAAGAAAACATCAGTCAGAAATCCGGCCATCAGATGTATGGTTACTACTCTGGAATGTTTCAGGCAGGCCATTCAATTTTGAAGCAACATGGTCTTAAGGGATTATATGCAGGGTATGTTGTGAAATCAGATTTACTCTATAGTTTCCAGGGTACAATCATGAAGCAAATAGTGGTAGAATTGTATTAGCTACCTTCAAACATCCTTGAGGCTAATTGTAACTATCATGTGTGTGTGTTTTCAGTGGAGGTCACTGCTCTCACCCAGCATGAGGAAAATGTATTACTAATATATCTCAATTATATATCATGTCATTTGTGACCAAAGTAACCACTAAATCTTGACATGCTCGTACGTGTGCACATGTGTGCATACACCTATATATATAGGGAAGTGCTCCTATGAGAGACACTCTCACCAACTTGGTGAGAGATGGGTGGGGGCCCTTACATTTAAGTTGTGGGTCCTTGCATTTAAGTTGGTGAGAGTGGATATGGAAGTGAGGGCCCCCACCAATCTCTCATAAAGTTGGTGAGAGTGTCTCTCATAGGAGCATTTCCCATATATATATATATATATATATATATATATATATATGGGAGATGCTCCTGTGAGAGCATCTCTCACCTTACTATGAGAGATAACGGTGGGGGCCCTCACATTTAAGTTGTTGGCATTGGATATGGATGTGAGGGCCTCACCCAATGTCTTATAATAAGGTGAGAGATGTTCTCACAGGAGCATCTCCCTATATATATATGTGGGATATATATATATATAGATGTGAGGGCCCCCACTCCTATCTCTCATAGGAGTATCTCCCTATATATATATATATATATATATATAGAGAGAGAGAGAGAGAGATTTCGATGAAAAGATGGGCCTAGATGTACATGAAAACTGTCTTAAAACTGCAGTCCAGATAACCGCGTGTTAAATTTCCCATATATGTGAGCTAACAGTTTAGTGTGTGGTGCGTCTGTGTATGTCTGCATGTATGTTTTAACATATATGGTGTTGAAGGTTCCAACTTCATGGAACTAGGAGATCAAGAATAATAAAGACCTTAATTTGAAGAAACATACTAGGGATTAAAAGAAATGTACTTTTAAAAGTCATGAAATTGAATAACAAAGGCAAAGTTCCGAAAAATTACCATCAAACAATCCCCCTTTAATGGAAATGAATCAAGGGAAGTTGGGAAATTAGTACCCAGCCATCACCCTAGTAAATAAAATCGTAGGAAAGTTAATGTCCGATTACATTTCCACCTTATATCGTTGATCCCTTGCTTCTTTAATGTTCTTTCACTGGAGCCCATTTGACCATGAATTCCTAGGAACTTGAATGCAAACAAACGGACTTTAAATGATGCAATTGAGGAAAGACATCATGGATTGTATATTTGATAGAAAATGGTTTTAAACAGAGCATAAAGAAAAAGTAGAAGGCACAGTTGACCCCCAATTGATAGGACAAGGGCTTGATAATGATGACAATGTTGTTGTTGATGATGATTCTGGTAACTTGGGTCGCATTCTGGTACTAGGGATCATCCTAAATTCCTTTCGTGGTTCTAGTTTTAAGGTTTGATTCTGCACAAACCTGAAATAACCTTGCCTGAATATGTAGGTCAGGTAGTGTGGGTTCAATTGGTCGGTCCACGTTACACCTCTATTTTAACTTAAGCTCACAGAAGCAGAAGGTAGAGAGGTTTTATCATGGCATGTGAGGTATACGTGTTTAGTGTGAGAGATTAATTTGCTATCACCTGGTGTCCATGTGTAGATGTCTGTATGCGCATAAATTGTATGTCATGATATATATTTGATTTTAGGTCATCATTTTTATTGTTACTATATTCATTCTAACTATTGACATATGCTATGCTCTGTTGCTTTAACAGATACTGGTCCACTCTGGCAAGGGATGTGCCATTTGCAGGTCTAATGGTAAGCTCTTGCCAATGTCTAGTAGTTGTTGAATAAGATACTGATTTTGCCTTCCTTATAGTTGCATTTACTTCATGGCATTCTGACTTTGATATCTGTTTATTTTATTCTGTTGCACTTGTGCCTTGTGCCTTTATTGGAGTTTCTCACACTTCCTTCATGTTAACATTCTCTGGAGTCCTGGTTGCTGCATACCTAATTATCATGAGCATCATTTCTCAACTTTTTTTAAGATAATCTTTATAATTGCAGTCATGTCGTGTATTGTGTTTTCTGTGCTCTATTCCAAATGAAGTTTTTGGTTTGACTTCTTTTATGAGTTAGAATTGTTGTTATTTTTAATGATTTAAAATAAATTGGCAGGTTACATTTTATGAAGGCCTGAAGGATTTGACAGAGTATGGGAAGCAAAGATGGCCGCCCATTTCAGAGGGTCAACTCAACTGTTCAGTGGAGGGACTGATATTAGGAGGATTTGCTGGGGGTAAGTATATCTGCATTTGCTTCTTGGAGATTCCTCACCTCTCTTCTAATCTACTGAGCTTGACCACTTGCAATCTTGCATGAAATGACCTGCCACTAATGTGGTGGCCATTGCAGGTTTTAGTGCTTATCTCACAACTCCCTTGGATGTCATCAAGACAAGGCTTCAAGTGCAGGGATCAACCATAAGGTACCATTTTCTGTGCTTTGTTGTTTGTATATTGGAGAGCTTCCAACTTCTTTTCTTGTGGTTTGTAGGAATTTTTGATTTTTAAAAGTTGTTATTCTCCACATTCTGTTGCCTCCCCTGCTCCTCTTAGTTCACCTTCATCGGTTGTTTCCTGGAATGGCTATCATCTTTTGAGGAAAAACCAAAGTTTTCAGTCTTACCTTTTTCTCTCACTCTGATTCAAGTATACTTTTGTATTGGTGGAACTCCCGTCCATAGCCCGAAAATTACCTTTCATTTCATTTCCCCCCATTTTCTTTCTTGTTTTTCCCTATATTGTAATATACTGATCATGCAGCTGGTTGGAAGAAAATGAAGTATTTTGATGTGGAAACTAACTGAGATTTTCCCATCAAATGTAAATAAATCAAGTGAAAAGGTTTCATCTCTCTACAAGGAGTTATAATAATGTTGTGTTTTTAGGTATGATGGATGGTTGGATGCGATCCGACGGGTATGGATGATGGAAGGTACAAAGGGTTTGTTCAAAGGAAGCATTCCCAGAATCATTTGGTATGTTCCGGCCTCGGCTCTCACATTCATGGCAGTGGAGTTCCTCAGAGAACATTTCAACGATGGATTGGATAGGGATGCACATGAAATGGCAAGCATAAAAATAGAGAGTGGGGCACCTGTAAAAGAAGTAGCATAGAAAGTTCTAGTATCATTCATTCATATCCTACCCATATCATGTCATTCATTATCTTTTCTTGCATATCAAAACACTAGGTTTTGCGGCCTTTCTGCTTCTTTTTGTTATCATAGCAGAGAGCTGATGGGACTGAATATGAGGAAGGAAAATCTAGAGGATTGATGATTGCAAGTCATTGAAAGGGATAGCATACGGCACACTTTCTGACATGCAAGTATTATATTGATGATTGTAAAGAGTTGTTGATTTGGATAGTATTTGATTGCACACAAACATTCAAACTTGGATTTTATGCAATTATAATGTCAAATCCTTAAAATTTACATGCATTCGTTTGTTATGAGAAAAGAAAGTTGCAATGAAATAGAAGAGAAACCAGGAACATGGAAGTTTCATTAAATTTGGTGCCATGTGCATGGGAAATTGTGTTTGGAACAACTGATCCAGTGGAACATAATAAGGTTGGGGTGCAGTCCAGATTTTGTTGATAGGATCTTACAGCCTTGTAATAAAGGAAGAATTTGTGAGATTTCTGTCAGTGTGGACCAGTGTTTTTATAACCAGCCATTGGGGCTTATGCATTAAGGCTCACCTCGTGGCAGGGCTTTCAAAAATTGAATCTTGAAGCGTGGCTTGCATTTTGGGCATGTCTCATTGTGAAGCATATTTGTGAGTCTACTCTCTCATTATGCTTCAGCCATGCTTCTTAATGGGATACATGCCCCATTAACATGTTTTGTTTCTGAAAAGGAGAGATGGCTTGCATTCCTAAAAAATTATTAGAATTTAAGAAATAAATGTGAGATTTCATTTATGAAAATCAAAATTTTATTTGATCGTGAATTAAGGGAGATGAGAAATGAACATCCAGGCCATTGCCCTTATCCCTCTCTCACACAATGCACATTCATTTTTCCAGTAATGGAGAGATTCTTAAAGGAACATCTTTTCTATTATTATGGGGACTTTTTTTTTTTGTCATTTTCAATATATATATATATATATATATTTTCTAGAGAAAGGGCTCGCCACAATTGGGTGTCCATATTTGACTTCTCTGAGCTATAGCCAATGAACAATTGCACTGTAAATTACACTTGCATTTCATCAAAAGTAAATAATGTCATGATGTTAGATCTGCCAACTATATGGCAGATACGTTAGCAAAGTAAGAGGATGAGAGATTTTCTCTTTGGGTGGATGTGATTATGTAATTGGATAAGGTAGTATAATACTCTTGTACCTTATCCCTCTCTCCTCTTTCTTTGTTTTTCAGCTTTCTTAATAACGTTTCGTTGCTGTTCAAAAAAAAAAAAAGAGTAAATAATGTACAGGGAGTAAAAATATTCATGATAAATTACATTACATGTAACTTCCTTCCATGAATTTTATTGATATTCTTGGAGTTTTCTTTTTTTCTTTTTTATTTGTTTCAAAGTAATGATGAGTTCCGAGAAAAATTATGGTTTATATTATGATTTACATTTCAAATTCCCAATGTATCTCTCCAGTTACGTTACACTTTTTTGTATATTATTTAGATAAGAGAAATCCTTCACCCATACAAACTGTGCTTAGGGACTACCGTCAGGCTTCACTTAGAAGTGGGCCCCAACTCTAGGACGTTCCCCATGCGCAGTGCGCCGGTGAATATTATCCTTTTATAATATAGATAAGCTTATGTATTTAGTTGACCAAATGAAGATTTTGATGATCATGTTTTAATTTTTTTTCATCATTTTGCCCCAAAGTCCAAGGTACAATTGAAAATATAATCAGGATATTGTAGATTAGTGGCAATGCAAGGTAAAAACCATATAGTAATTTATATTTAATTATTTTAATTTAAAGTTTTCATAAATATTATTGTACAATAATCTCTCAAGAAGAAGGGGTTTAGAGCTATGGTTTCCAAAATCAGAAGAATAAAAAAGACAAGAAAGGCAAAGCAACACTTAAACTGTGGCTTACCCAATGCCCGTGATCAATTCAACACCTATTCCACACTATTCTTATGAATTGGCACCTCCCAAATTTGACTCATATCTAACTTATACCCGCCATTGGATTAAAATTTAAATCCCAAAAAGCCGATTCTTCTAAAACCATCAAACTTGAGAGTCATGGATGAAGGGGTTCAAAAGATCCACTCCGAGCGCGATATTATCCAGGCCATTAAATCCCATTAAAATCTTTCCAACCCTCATCTCCCTATTGATAAGTTTTGAATCTTTAATTTAGGGCCCACGCAATGACCCTCACAATCACGATCACGATCACGATCACGAGTCGTGAGCTGTAAGGCTTTTGCTCGAAAGCACGTTTAATGCGGCCGAAGAGAAAAAAAAAACTCCATTTCGTGCGGCCGAAGAAAGAAATCAGATGCCCGATACAAATACCAACATCTTCCTTCATGGGTTCTCTCACACCACTCACCACCCCCACAACTTAACCGAAAGAAAACATCGTCTCTGCTTTTGGCTGCAACATTTTTCTTCCCCTTCGTAACTGGTAGGAAGCTTTCTATGTTTTACTTTTTTTTTTTTTTTAATGGCTGTTGTTATGATAATACTTTAAGTTTGGGATTCTATGTCATTAGCCTCCTTTTTGTTTCAATTGATTATTGAACAAGATTCAATTAATTCATCATTGTGTATGAAAGGCAAATTGTGGTTTGAAGTAGAATAGCTAACAAGGAAATAATGTTAGATAGAATAGATTACCTTTTTTACTTTGATCATGTAGGATTGTAAATTCATCAAAGCAAATAAGAGGAAGATTGAAGAAAGAGAGAAAAAACACAGGTTTGGAGAATTGTAGATTGACTTGATGACTAGAAGTTGTGCACCTAGGCTAGTATTTATATCAAATTGAAAGGAAAAAAATGATATTTAGAGATAATTCTCTGTGAAAACTTTTTTTTTTTTCTTGGCTAACATTTGAACTGTATGGAAGGAGTGCATTTTGCTTTGAAAGCAAATTCACTGATGAGGTGTTATGGGTATGCAATGTAAAGTTTATCATTGCCTCATGGGTTTCTAATTTCTATCCTCCCTGATTTTCATTGGTTATCCATAGATCTTATTATGATGAGTTGGTATGATATGGCATTTTCTGATGGATTCCTCCTCCAAGTGGAGTTCTCAAGTTATATCTTGATGGAAGTCACTAGGTAATAATAATCCAGGTTTAGCTTGTGCTGGAGGAATTATCTGCAACATTGAAACAACCACCATCCTTTCATAATCAGTTGCAGTTAGGTTTTATTCTGTTAATAAAAGATGATGGCATTGAGATTTGGGCTTCGTGAGGCACGTTGCCTTAATCTTTGGCACATTATGATGGGTGGGTTTGGGCTTTGTGAGGCATGTCGCCTTAATCCCTGCATAAATCGCAACACTCTCCCACAAGATATCTGCTAGGACTTAGCTTGAAGAAGACACTATAATGATGTCCTTTAGACTTACTTTAATTGTATACAAAAATACAAGTATAGTAGTTATCGATATTATTTTATAACATATATTTTATATATGTATCACTCTAATACATGAGTGTTTGGGCACATACCCACTTGTCCTGGACCTGATTATCAATTGGGTCCATATCCAGATTTTTTGGGTTAGGTCATTTGGGTTGAATAGATAATTGGAGGGCCATTGGCATCTATTCTTAAGCTTTTCCCATTCATGGGTCAGCTTATTGTATTCTAGGAAAAAAAAGGGGCATGGATAAAGGGACATATCTTATAGGGATTTATTAAGTATTGAATATGGGAGGGAAGTGAATTATGAAATATGAATTATACCAAATCAACCTAGATTAAAATTAACATTTGATCTTTGCTAAATGAATATACTTAGCACCAGTACCATATTGTACAATCATTCATAGATACAAGTTGCAATGGTCAAGTTTGGGATAGATTGGTTAACCAAATTGTCTGATAAAAAGTATGGGAAAAATGCTTGAATAATGAAGAAAGAGAGCACTATGGTCGTGTTCTGTGATGATATAAGAAAATTAGAAATTATGCAAATTGTCAAGCTATCAAATTTATAAGCCATATAATGAAACATTTGGAGAGAGTGATATAGGAACAGCTGTGACAAGTAAAAAGTTTCAGACAACTAGCTTGGATTTGTGTAGATCTTCTACAAAAATCCATTGCCGTGTCAAGACAACCCATGGAAAAGTTTTACGAGAGAAGAAAAATTGCATATGGCCTTTATTGATTCAAGGAAAGAGTGACAATAGGGTCTTGAGTAGTTAATTTGCTGGCATAGAAGAAAGAATGTATATATAATGAATATATTGATATTACATAAGACATGTATGAAAGGGGTTTGAAATTGCTCTACCACACTGGGGCCACAGGGGATTTACCTGGCTCCCCCTAGGCCCGTATGGATTAGTCCAGCCCAAAGGGCTGGGACACCCTCCGTTATAAAAAAAAAAAAAGTATGAAAGGGCTGCAATGAATGCAAGAATTTTATGAGGTGATAGGTTTTCAGTTAGAGTTCACCAAAGGGGTCTACATTGAGTGTTTATTCATTTGCCTTGATGGTGGAGAACTTTACAGTAGATAGCAAAGTTGGGGTTCCATGGTGTATGCTATGCTGTTGCTGTAGCCCTCATTAGCTATACAAGAAAGCAGGTAAATGATAAGCTAGAACTATAGAGAAAGCTCTTCATGTTGAATTGGTTGAGAATCAGCAGATCAAAGACAATTTTAGTGCATGTTTAGTGGTTCAAAGAGTTGCGAGGGGGTGTTAGTTGACATTGGAAATAATTTAATTCCACTGTGTTGAATTTCAATATCTAGGGGCAGTTGTAGAATAAAAGGAGGTTTTGAGCTTAATATTGCAAAAAATAAAAAATAAAAAAGATCAGTTGAGGTGGGCATATTGGGGACAAGCTAGTGAAGTAGCATGCAATCTTCAAGTACCACTTCCATTAAGGGGGCATTTTTATATATGGAGCTAATTGTTGGGCAATGAAAAAGCAAGGAGAAGCTAAAATGCATATTTCTGAGATTCACATACTAAGAATCATGGAGTTGCACGAAAGGATAAAGAGGAAACATGGATAGCTTTAATAGAAGAAAAGGAAAATCAAGGAATATCATTTTTGATGGTTTCGGCACATACAGAAATGGCTAGAAACAATGCTTGTTCTATGTATTGAAGGGTTACAAGTTCAATGGGCTAGAAGGGGGGGACCAGTGAAGATGTTGAATGGAGTAATGAGGAAAGGCAATGGTTAAATGTGGAGCTACGAAGAACATGGCGTCAAATAGTCTGAGTAATAGAGTAGAACTCACAAAGGAGACCCTAAAATCTAATTAGAAGGGATATGCATATGATGATGGTGAAGTTGATGATCCAGATCCCTTTGATGGATAATTTGCAATTTAGAGGGTTGTATAACTGGTGTTTAACAAATATTAGTTGGAGAGGATATTCCATATCTTGACACTCATTTCTTGGGGATACTTGTTGTACAGAAGGACATTAGTAATTCCTTTTGGAGCCTCTTTATCCATTCCCCTAATGGTTATATGATCCCTTCTCCATTGTCACCAAGCATGTGGGCACACACTGGGGGATATCTTTATCCCATATATCTAGGGCCAACTTTGTGTTTTTTATTTTTCTGGTCAATCATATTGAAAGTCTTATTTTTGCTGACACCAATCTTTGATGTATTTCCTCACTACTTCATGCAACGTCTTTATTTGTAACCCTCTAATACATCTCATAGAAGCATATTGATCTTTAATGTATGCGTCCAAGCCATGTCAAGCGTCATTTCTTGTTGTCTCTTCTATTAGAGCTCCCCGTAAATTTCCTCTTTTGTTTAATTAAAATCAAACTATTGATTTAAAATTGATATGTAGCCTTTGATGGCCATCCATCTTCATGTTACAAGAATCCGTTCCACTAAATGTTTAAATAAAAGAAAAACTGCTGCCAACGATATTACATAATTTCATCCGATTTAAAAAAGTCAGAGGGGACATAGTTAGAAGTGATAACTGCTTTTACAACTTTAAGCGAACGTTCTCTTCTGCTACTTAAGAGGCTCTTATAGGACACAAGTATACCACTGTAAGAATCACACTCAACCTTTTAGTAATTTGTGCAGTAGTTGGCCTATTTGGTGAATGGGATTCCCTCTATGCTATGTAACAGCTACCATTTTCTAAAACTCTGTCTGTTTTAAGAACTGTGTTCGATGTGAATGTCAACAATGTCAGTGAAGGTAGGGTTATTGGTAATCCTGGTTTGGCAGGGTTGGGGGTGTCATTTGTAATGAGGAAGGAATCATCCTTCTGTCCTATTCTGGCATAGTTGGCATTTGCTTGATAAAAAAAGCTGAATTGTTAGCTCTTAACATAGGCCTGCGCGAAGCTTCTCGTCTTAATCCTCAACGGCTATATGTTGAAGGGGCTCCTTTTGCATCATTCAGTGGGCATCTCAATCTTCAAGACCTCCTTGGTACTTGGCGGATATTATTGAAGAGGTGGTCTGGCTTTCTGGGAATTTGAACATCTCTTTACACCATATTAACCACTCAGCTAATGTGGAAGTGGATCAGCTAGCCAAAGAGGGAGCTGTCAAACCTGCTTCTTGATTTTTATTTACTTTTATTTCGGATTTGTTGCAGGATTAAAAAATGGACTCGAGACCCAACTCACCCATGGTCGAGTCCGATTCAACTTGGACGAGTCGCATGGGACTCGGCTGAGTCGGGTCGAGTACCAAAAGATGCACAAAAAAATTATGAAAAAGAAAGAAAAAATATATTAAAAATCTAGGAGGTCCTCCCTCTATTTAAATTTTCCAAATCTCTATCTAACGATACATTTTTAATAAATTGAATAATTTATCTTTCTTATTTTTTAATTACTATGGTGTTTCCACTTTTCAAGGCTTTTCAAACCACTTATTAAGTTTAGGAAATATATTAACAGTGAAAGACAGTCAATACAACAAACAAGCTTATTAACAACATATTCATAGGAATTAGGAAATCATAGTCTACTTTAAGTCTATATACTCTATAGTCAATACTACTACTATATATCCCACAAGACATGAATCATCATAAATTAACTATTAAGAGTAAAAAATCATTCATTTGCAAATAAATGACAAGAGTCCATCCATATCAAGTATCAAGTAGCAACAAGCAACCCAACCTTAACTCATATTAATACCATGTTGAATGCTTTCCTGATTGGATGTCGCTTCCTGGTTGGATGCTGCTTCCTTAACTCTTTTTGTTGAGACTGTAAGAGGGTTGGAGGTTCTATTTAGTTTTAGTTTATGTTGTTCCATGCTTAGGGAGGGATTGGCCATTGCTAAAAAATTCCATGTAGAAACTACCATTAAAGAGTTTTAAAAAAACTCGACTAAATCATAATATTGTTGGTCGAGTCCGTCACTGTGTAGACTCAATCGACTCGCCCAAGTCACACAGGACCCAGCTGAGTCCCATGATTCGAATCTGAGTCCCATAGGACCCAACTCGTTTAGGGCAAAGCCCGAGTCGACTCGGACTCGGCCGATTTTTTAATCCATGGGGGCTTAGCTCCTCCTATTTTAGTTTTTGGTTGCTCTCCCATCTTTTTGGGGGCTTTTGAGTTCATTATGTATCTTTTATACTGTACAGTTACCAATGAATACAATCACCATTTCCTTGGATAAAAAAAAATGTCAATGAAGGTGATGGACATTTGCATTTGTCTAATGAATTTTGTTAATGTTTCGTTACTTGGATCAACTGTAATATTTTTAGAGATGCTTCTTGAGTAACATCATATTACATGGTGTTTTCACTGTTATGTTAGGAGTCGTGTTTCTGTAAATATTGATTATGTTTACGCGATAGGATAACAAGCACCGAGGATGGAGTCCCAGAAGAGTCAATCTGAATCACAACTGCCGTCATCTGTTACAAACCCTGCCATCACCTCGTGCCGAAAGAAGAAATCTGAAGACGCCAGTTTCTTAGAAGATTTGAAGGACCACATTGATGAATTTGTTAATTCTTCCATGGATGAACACAAAACATGCTTTAAGAAGACCATTCAAAAGGCAAGTAATTCTGTGCAAAATCATCTGCACAACTATATTAAAACTTAGGGTGTATGTAATTTATACGACTTTGGCTCCTGTTACTGGGATTGGTATGTTACATGCCTGCCACGGTTCATAGCATTTATACAATTTCTGGTTTATTTCAGATGTTTGGAATGTCAAAGATTGTAAGTGAGAGGAATGCTGCTGCTGTTAATGAAGTAGAAAGTTCTCTGCCTCTTCGAACTGTTTCAAAGTAGAACCGAGCCAAGATGAGGGGGCCATGTCTGAGTAAATTCAAAGTGAGATTAGGTCATGTTTACTTGGCTACCTTCTCAAGGGTGGTAGCTATTCACTCTTTTTATAGTTTCTTGCGCATATTTATATTACTGAATGTATGTTTTGGGCATGGCCATTAAATTTATCCTATACACTGGTTTCGGATTTTTGTTTTATATTTGAAAATTTTTGAGTTAATTATCATGACTGCTTCAATCCATAAAATATAGTTCTTTATCTTGAGATCATCTTTATTCAGATTTCTGGTAATCACTTTAGCTGTTACCAATAAAAAAAAAAAAAGGCAAAAACGGAGCTGGTAAATGGACATCAAATCCTCCCATAGGAGGAGGTGGTGCGAGTCAACGCCTGGTTGTTACTAGGAAATTGGCCATTGCACTTTTAGGTTATTATTACCCACCCAAGCCCACTAGAGGTCCAATAGCCAATCAAGGACCAAACCCAAAAAGAAAATTAAAAGGATAAAAATAAAAAAGTCATGAAAGAGAAGAAAGTTCCTGTGAGAGAATCAATCAATCAATGATTCTTGTGGCATTTCCATGTGTACAAGACCCACAATAGCCAGTGTAAGACATGTTGAAGGTTTACATTTTTAACGCAAACGTAGTGGGACTGCATCAAAGGCTGACTGCATCAAAGGCAAGGATGTCAATCAGAGTAAATGGGAACTGATGATGTGGTCTAATTGTTTTTGTCTGAATAGTTCTTTCATTGGGTTGCCAACTTAAAGGAAATGGAGATGGCAACAAAGAGAACTTGTTAATGTTGGGCTCAATTTGATCGTAGGAGAACATTTCCCGGCTTGCAGTACCCTGGGTTTTTTTTTTTTTTTTTCAAGTATAGATTCTGTTCATACAAGTTGAAGCCCTTCGTTAAGATGCGGACCAGCAATTGAGAGCCCCACAAGCCCAACTGCATTTGGCAATTTTCTCCTGTGCACCACGGATAGATGCGGTCGGTAAAGTGAGAACGCGGGAAATTCAGGGGTCCCATCTTTGGTGATTGTTAGATGCACAATCTGCTCGTAGAAGTCCCATCTTTGGTGATTGTTAGATGCACAATCTGCTCGTAGAAGAACATTTTGCGGAATAATGATTAATGACCGCATTCTTCAAGTCAAGTTTATAGACATCCCTCATTTCTTCTTTCTCCTTTTGCTTTTAGATTCTTTCCCAAATCACTTTTTAAGGGTTTTGGAAGTTTTTTATTTTTTTTTTTAAGTGGGTTTTGGAAGATTTGAAAGAATGAGGAAAATCAAATCTAGATACTTCTCGCCCTAGCCCATTACTTGAATATAAAGGGTGTCTTGTCTTCTACCTTTCCTTGTTGGGTTTATCATTTTTTTTATAAGTGAATCAAGAGTCCAATCATCAATACCAACGTGCCACCTAATAGTAAGGGCATACAAATTTCATCTAATAGTGCACTTTTTTTTTTTTTGGTAAAAGAAAACTAATTAACAGAAAAACACAGGGCAACAAAGAAACCCCAAACAGCCAACAGACCATAAAAACAAAGAAACCATCTTCCCATTAGCCTATCAGATTCCTATCCCAAGAAAAGTTATGGTCGAAGGAGTATCGAATTGAACGACTTGAGGGTCAAATTTCAAGTGCCAGGCATAGATATCTTTTTTTTTTTTTTTTTTGGATAACATAGGTTTCAACCCTTTGGGCCAGAATAATCACTACAGGTCCAGAAGAGAAAGACAGGTAAAATTCCCCTGTGGCCCCAGTGTGATAGTGCAGTTTTGAACCCACAACCTCTGGATGCAAACCGTGGTCCTAAACCAACTGAGCTTAGATACTAATAGTGTACTTTGAAGCATTGATATATCTCACTTTTGGCTTTTCGGCTTTTTAAGATTGTCACTTCTATTCCTTTTTGTCAAATAATTTCAGAGAGCAAAGAGTGATACCCTCAAAATACAAATTAATTTATGAGTGAAGATGGATCAAGAAACCCCAGATATATAAAAAAAAAAAAAAAAAAAAGTCACTCCCAATTCATCAACTAAACCTGCTAAAGAAGTTACTATCCCATTAGATCTTAGCCAACCAAATAGCTAATTTAAGTGGGAACAATCTAGTTAGGAGGTAATAATCTATGTGATCTCACACAACTTATTAATTTTATGCGAGATTGCATAATCAAGGGCATTCTAGTCCATCAACACTGTAAGAGTAGCTTTGGAATTAAGTAGGCGGAGAAATTCATCTATGTAGGTAAGCGTACCATCAAAATCCAAATAACAATAACAATAACAATAATAATAATAATAATAATAATAATAATGATAATGATAATGAAAAGAAACTAATGGTGGGACTGGGCATTCGTGGCTTGACGCACATGTGTGTTTCACTAATAGCACTCACTCTCTCATTTATATGTTTTTCATTTGGGGATTTTTCTCATGAAATACTTAGGGAAGATGCCAAGGAAATGAATTAATTCTTGAATTTATAAATGATAGATAAACACGGTATTCATATTAAACACTTAAAAGATACTTATGTAGATGTTTCTGCCTTTTTCATTTTTCCTCTTTTATAAGTTTTATGGATTAATGCTTGCTATACTCGGTTCCCATTTGCAAATGACAAAAAAAATTAAAAATAACAACTAAGTTGCTTGATCATCCTTTTTTGCTTTTTTGATGGTTTTATCCCTAACCCACGATATCATTAAAAACATATCTACCTAATCTTCTTGTTTTTCTTTTAAACTTCATACATTATTAATCATATATATACACACACTTCCCATTTTTTTTTTCCTTTTTTTTTTTTTAACTTCATACATTATTATTCATATACACACACATGGACCAGTTTTTGTTGAAATAAAATTTAAAGATCCACTAGAGGACTTAGAAGACATTCAATTTGGGACTTCACTATGGGACCCACCTGTTAAGAACAGAAGTCGCTCACAACGAATGCCTCCTTACATACAAAACATCTTTAAATTTCACCGAAAATAGGAGTTAGCTTCACCATAAAATTCTAATTATATGATTAAAATGAGATTAACACAATCTTATGCATTATATATATATGCATCAATCACTTTTCTCATCAAATCCACAATCTCAAAGTAGGACCAAATAAGATTTTCTACCAAATAAAAAAAAAAGATAAAATTAGCACTGTTTTGATTTTCCAAATTTAGGTGGGCCCCATAAAGGTCATTTCCACTCACAGAAGCTTCTGTGATGGAAAACTTTTACCTAAAAAGGGCCTACTACAATGACATCGTTTTGGGCATAGTGTAGGGTTTTAGCCGCTGTAAAGGTAGAGACAAAGAGACGGAGCTGGGATTTTTCCAGGAATCAATCGGTCACCTTCACCTATGGACGGCCTTAAAACGTATGTATCTTTCTCTTCCTTCTTTCTCTTCAATCCAACTTGGAAAAGCAGGTGAAGGTGAGTAATGCAGCAAGATGCAGATCGCAGCAATACTGCGGCTGCATACTTCTCCTCCCTCGGATTCAACCCACAAAGCTTTGAAGTAGTACTGTCTTTTTTGTTCTGAATCTATAATCCCATATGAAACCCAATCTAATGCAGAACAAACAGCTTGTATTGAGTTTATAGAGTTTTCTAGGTAGTCTGTTTTTTTTTTTTTTCTCGAACCCCTCTTCTGGGTTTGTTTGATAGTGATAAGGATGATAATGCTGGTCAGTTAAGGTTAATATAGGTATGAATTGGATTTAGAAAATGGAGATGAAGTAGATAAAGAAACTTGGGGCTGGTTTGGAAACCCAAAATAGAGCTGTTTTAATCATACCCTTTTACAAATATACAGTTGGGAATGTATGATTGAATTAAAAAGAAACAAACTTGTCATGGGTAGTAAAAGTAGCTCTTGCAACATTGACATATGTGGGTAAAAATTGGCTGATGAAAAAAAAATCAGAAATTGTCAAATTGCTTTGGACAGTGACGTCTACTCGAAAAAGTTGCCCCTTTTAACTTTTTGAAAAAGAAGCAAAAGGTCTTAAAAGCTAATTCAATCAAAAGACTCACAAATTTTCCAAACAGTCTACAACATTCAAATATGTGTTCGAATCGGTTTTAAGTCAAATAGACCCAAAAAGTAGACGTGCCAAACAACATCTTAATCAAATTATAACTCTAATTCAAACCTGTTTTAAATTTACCATCTAATCCTAATCTTAACTCCCCATTGTTATCATCTCATCTCCTGAGATTTCTAAGGTCTTTGTATTGAATGGGCTAAAAGTGATGGATTAGTTATCAAACAATCTCATCCTAGACCCTTTGGTCTTCATCTCTTCACTTTCCATAACAGCCTCTTTGCTATGAATCTAGTACACATAGCAAATGGTTCCCAAATGAAGTGGTGATTAATGACATATTGGATTGTGGAGTTAGTGTGATGTGGCTTTAAGTAAGGTTGAGTGGAAAAATAGAACTAAGTCAACCCTACAGTGTTTTTCCCCCTTCTTGAGAAGGGACTCGAACTCATGCACCCACGCACATTACGCGTTCCAAACCGGCTGAGCAACATCAAGGGACCCTAGATGAATTTGATAAGGATGTTATTAGGATGATGATGATGGCTGTGATGTTTCTTAATAAATTATTTTTGAATTTTACTTGTCTCAAGTAATTGGGTTTGAATATTTTCCTCTTACGAGAAGAATTGGAAGCAGCAACAGGCAGTCTGATATTGTGTCACCATCATCAACGTCTGATTGAACCATAGAGAATTGGATAGTGTCACATCCCGGTCCCGAATCACCCTGGCCTAGGGTAATCCCCGAGGTGTGCCACACGTACTCCCGTGTGCTGTCCTGTCTCGAGCCAAGGTAAAACACGAAGGAGAGGAAAAGCAACTATCCACATGCGTGAGATTAAACTCACTAAACAAATTAAAAACAATTAAACATAGCAGAAGCTGTATTTCATTTATGTGAGGTATCAAATTCCTTCGGTCTATATAACAGTTCAAGTTTTAATACAAAAGAATTATACAATTAATTACATCGTTATATAAAAGAGAGTAAGCTAAAGAACCCTATACATCAATACCAAAAATATAAACAAAAGAATTCTATAGTCTAAGTGTGGCCCACTCAAAAAGGGGCTAGCCACACCACAAAAGAGTCTCCAAAAAGTTGACGCTCTCCCCGGGATATAAGCTCAATGGGCCTCAGGCTCGGGCCACTCCACTAAACCCGAAGGTACCTCATGGGTAGCCTTCTCACTCTCCTCGGTCTCTGTAGGACCGGAGGCTGCACCTGAGACTGTGCCACCAAATGTAGTATCATTAATACGACTATTAAGCAAGTACAGGCAATAATAAGGATATACATAATGTTCAATTGAATTTAAAATGGATAATTTAAGAAAGAGCAATATCAAGTATCGTTTAGGCAAATCAAGCTTAAATGTATAATTTATGCTGGATGAATCAAGAAAGTGAAATACACTAATTGGCTACTACCTTAAGCTCATCCTTTCAAAAGAGAGCAAATCTAGTTGGGATGTCACCAGAGGCCCGGCCAAAGGCTAGCTGGCTACCCGGGTCTGGAGTTCCGGAGCTCCAAATGACTTACTACAGTAGTCTCAATTTATAAACCGAGTGTAACCCCGTCGGGCATCACTTGGTCGAAGCTAAGTAGTGCCGACTCGATAGAATCAATAATACTCAGACTAAAAGTAGAATTGAGTAAACTCATATTCATTATTCATAACCAATCAACTGATAATCACATCTTTTCAATTTCTTACTCAATCCCCATTTCTACCAAACATCAATTTGGAAATATGTAAATGGAATTACAATTGAATATAAAAGATAAGGCATAAGGGATTACTAAGAATTTATCAATCTATTAAGTAGGATTCTGAGATTCGAAGGGAATTCACACACCAATATGAAATGCAATTACTTAGAAATCAAACTATTTTTGTTTTACAATTTAAACCTAGATTTTTATGTTTTTAGTCCTCTACCGTCCAATTCAAAATAGGTTGGGAGAATCAACGAAATACTACATTTATTTGGTGTCACTAGTTATAAGAGAGACGTTGAACTTCCCAACGAATTTTCATGGCATAGTTTAGACTAGGAATATCCATCGGCCAAATTATGTGGTTAAAGTTCCCATTCTATGGTCATAAGATTCAAAAATTCCCTAAGTTCCTACGGAAGTGAGGGTGTACTCCAAAACCCAGTAAATGAGTGATTAAGGAGGGTGGAAATACCCTAGAAGGGTCAACACACCATTATTTGAGCCAAAAAAAAATCTAAGAAACGGGTTCAGGTCCGTCTACCGGTAGTACTTTCGGTAGAACTAAGGGTTCACAGTTTTTACAACTCTCTGTCAAATTTCGAGCCACTTCTACCGGTAGTACTTCCGGTAGAACTAAGGGTTCTCAATTTCCTTCGTCTTTTCTATCTTAATCCTTGTCAAAATGAGTCTACATACTCCCATAACACATACACAAAACTTCCATACATTTCAAAACAACCCACATGAAGAAATCCAACTCATTTATCATTTATCAACATAAAAACCCAAAATAATAGAAAGGGAAAGAGATTACTTGAACCAAATGAAAATGCACAAAATGTAACCCAAATCATGCTTATACTTGCCTCAAAGAAGAGCTCTCCAACTTTTTCCAACTCAAAACTAAGAAAACCCCAAAATGCTCAAACCCTAACCACAAAAATCATGGGAAAAAGAATGAATATGCATACATGAGTAACTTTGGCTTCCTTTCCACTCTAAATCACAACAAGAAGGTCATTTGACCCTTACCTTGACAAGTACTCCCTAGTTGAGAGGAGAAGAGGATGGAGAAGAGGGTTTCTTGACAAGAGAAGTAAGAAGAAGTGGAGGCAATGACGAAGATGATGAGATTAAGTTCACTTCCTAGCTTTCTAAGCCTTCAAAGTACATGCATAGCTCCTTCTTGCTTGTTTGAGGAAGGAAGAAAAGGAGAAGAGCGGAGAATAGTAGTGAGAAAGGAAGAGAGGGATGAAAAAGAAGGCTAGAGGTCATATATATATCTAAAGGTAAAAGTGCCAACTTGCAGGAAAGTCCACTCAACTATTATAATTCCAGTTCAAGTCAAACAAGGGTCTAATTCCACAACGGTTGGTCAAATGAAGAAATGCCTAATATGAAAATTGATGTACTCATCAAAATACACGCGATGATGTCAAAATGACGATCAAATTATGAAAAACACGAAAACCCATATTTATGAAAAAGTTCCTAACTCAACTCAATTGAGTCAATTCGGTTCTCACTCACCTATACCAGGTGCAAAACTCATCCGACTCAGTCTAAGAGGGTTAATAAACACTAACCACTATAATTAGCAATTGAACACATTAAATTTAGCCAAAACATGGTTAATTAACACTAATCAGGATTAGATCGGGTCGGGGTGTAACAGATAGTTAAAATGCTTTGACCTTTTCATATGCAACACTCGCACTAGGTTGTCTCTCATTTGACCTATTTTCACCATATGATCGAACATAGAGAATTGTATAGTTATATGGCTATACATTCTACTAGTATCAACCTGAGTTAATATAACTTTAGTATTGTCCTCCTTGTGGGGCCCACCTGGATATAGGGGTGTAACTTGGTTTCGGCCAAGACCGAGCCCGCATGTGATGGTTAGCTTGAAAATGTAATTAGGCCATGCATGTTTAGATTTGGGATCAGGCTTGGGCTGAGATTCTTAAACCCCTGCAGAATTGAGGTCATGCTTGATCTGAAGCCTCTGGTACCAAAAGTAGGCCCGATTTCTGAATCTTTTGTATGGTTTGTTTGAGTCCCGAAAAATATTGCATAAATTGAATGAGTTGGGCAGTTGGTATTTTTCCTTGATTTTAAGGCCACAAGGTTTAATGATTTGTAATTGTAGTATTTTTGTCCAATGCTTGGTAATAATTGAATCATTCTCGAACACGCGTGCACACCACTACACAAGAGCCTCCTATTATCAAATAAAAACCCATCCACACTCATCTGAGTTATATTCGTCATTGTATTGAGACATCCTCTTTCTTTCACTTTTTGTTCTTTTGATTTTGGGGCCTTAAATCCTCACCTAATGGAATCCGATTGGGGTATTTTTGGTGTTTCTGTTATCTATCCATAGACCATTCCATCCTACATGTTCCCTTAAGTAGTTGTAACTTGTAACCTGAAGTAGGCCCCATAGATTGTCGCACAATTGTCTTGAGGGAGGGAGGTTTATTCTAGTCAGAACCATCATCAGGGGAGGTAGGGCATTTATGGTTTTAGAAGGCATCATTTTTTGTGAGTGCTAGTGGAAGTTTACACTTGGGCTTGTGTTTTTTTTTATTTTTTTATTTTTGGGGTTGGTTGTGGTGGGAGTAACTACCAGGTGAGCCATAGAATATGGTACACATAAGAAACTTGCAGATGGTTCTCTTAATAGAATCGCCATTTTTGTTGAGAAAAGAAACATTGTTCTTTATTTATTTATTTATTTTTTAGAAAGGTTGATTATAAAGAAATGGTTGGAGGGAAAGGAGAATGTATATTATACCAAAATGGATGGAGGCAAAGGTAAAAGGAAGTTGTAATTGAGGGAAAATGGTCTCCTGTGCACGGTTCATGAGAACAGTAGACATTATCAAAGGTGGGCTCCACCTATATGATGTCTCCTATGCATGGTTCTCATGCGAACCGTGTGCAAGAGAATATTCTCTGTAATTGAGTCATGTCAGATTTTAAATCGTTCTAATTAAATTGAGAGCCCGCATTTGTCAATAGGGATGTATGGCAATAAAGATTGTCATTAGAATAGAAGAATTTCCTTGCATAGAGATTGTATCTGTGCACATATATTCCATATTTATGTTGTAATACGTTGAGGAGATGGATATGAAAAAACTTCTGATTTTAGTAACGTACTTAGTACCCCTCAGAGCTTGGAGATGGTATGAGTTCCACTTTTTTGCTTCATTGTCTTGATATGATGTTTTTGAACGACTGTTTATTGTGATTTTTATTCATGGAATCGAACACCACCAAAATATCTTCTTCTTGTTCCTTCTATTTTTCAGGGTTATACACTTCATATCTCAACAGCTGACGAGGATGCGAACAGGAGCTTGCAGTTACAGATAACACAAGTTCTAGGTAAACAGAGCTATAGGAATCCAGTCGGGGGTGCAGCAGTCCTCTCATATATGATTACCAATGTCTCTCTAACAGTAGGCCGTGAAGGTGATGGCTTAAGCCATCTGACCAACTTCCTACAACAAGATGAAGAAGAAGAACAACAACAAACACTAGTATCTGCAGCTGCGGCAGTAGAAGACAGAGAAGAAACAAAGCAGCTACAGCTTCTTCTGGAATCGATCAACACAACTCTGTTCGTCCATCAGCTCCCCTCTCAAGGCCTCTCTTTTCAGCTTTGGCCTGCTGCCTCTACCCTTGTCTCCCTAATCGACCGAAACAAGAACAGTAGCAACCCCATCTTCTCGTTCCTATCTCCGCCCGTCTCTCAGCCCAACTCCAAACCCATCCGCATCCTCGAGCTTGGCTCAGGCACTGGCCTTGTTGGCATTGCTGCAGCCTCGCTCCTCCATGCCCATGTTACTCTTACCGATCTCCCCCACGTTCTTCCCAACCTCCAATTCAACTCTGATGCTAATGCTGCTGCCACTGCCACCAACGGTGGCACTGTCGAAGTCCGCTGCCTCAGGTGGGGTGAACCTGAAGACATGGCATCCCTGGGCCACCAGTTTGATCTCATCCTGGCATCCGATGTTGTCTACCATGACCACCTCTTTGACCCACTTCTGCACACTCTCTCCTTCTTTCTACAAGGTCAGGTGACCTTTGTGATGGCCCATCTGAGGAGGTGGAAGAAGGATGGGTTCTTCTTTAAGAGGGCGAGGAAGCTATTTGAGGTAAAGATGATACACACTGATGAGCCACTGCCCGGTTCTCGAACTGGTGTGGCTGTTTACCATTTCACTGGAAAGCACCAAAACAACAGCAAAAAAACACTGGTGTCTGTTCCTTAATCTTTTGGATTGTTTTTGTTGGAACTTGGAACTGTGTAGGTTAGTGTAGAAGCAGTTCTCAATGCCATCTGGAGTACTTCATCAAATCATCCCATCCCCTTTTTTTTTAATATATATTTTGCAGCTAGATAAATCATTTCACCCCATCTCACTTTCTAATTGCTATTTGCAGAAATGGCAGCGATAACAAACCAGTTCACTCATCAGATATAGAATCACCAGTTCACGGATTAAAAGGCGTTTGTCAAAGTATAACAAATTCAGATTTCTGAGCCACATTGGTGGCATAAAAATCCGTGGTCCTGCTGCTGTTTGAGCATTTAATTTTTTTTCTTCTTTCATTTAATATTTCTTCTCATGTAGTATGACTAGTAATCCATACAGGAAGGAGGGAGTGGCTATAATGCAAACCTGAGAATTACCAATTGGGTATGTTGGTGTCCGTGATAAAAAAAAAAAAAAAAAGATTTCAGAACTGGTATTCTCCAACAATAATCCCCCTGTTCTGGAGTGTTTTTTCTTCATCGTACACAGCTACAGCAATCAAGGGAACAACAAATTCTCACTATTAGATTGTCAGACATGAACAGGGAAGAGAATGGGGTGTGTGTGTGTTCCAAGAAAGTCTTTCCTTTCTGGATTTTTCTACGTAATGTCTTTTGCATGTAATGGTTCTAACTGTAGGATTTCTCCTTCAATGCCGGTGAAACAGTTCTCTGAAAATACATGAATGCATGCTTGTTTCTTGGCGTTACCTATATGGCTTCTGTAAAGAGCCATTGAGGCTCTATGGGAAAAACATGAGAGGCCTACCGATGCACACTTACCAATATCTCCCAATTGATCGTAAAGTCGAAATCATGTTAAGGTTTTATTACCATTATTTGTGGACCATTGACACTTCAAGTCTTCAAGTGTTATCCTGGTGTTATCAACATGTACTTGTCGTCAGATTTTCATGCTTTTATGAATATACCGCTCATGATTAATTTTGCACAATTTCGCAACTTACGTGCAAGTCCCATTAAGCTTTATACATGCTTTGTCTGCACTTGCTCTTTTTTGTTGCAATCTTGGTTGAAGGTTAGAAACTCATAGTCACTTCACTTCTTTCAGCAATATTCTGAATATACTAATAGTCCACTTTTTATTAATCCACTGCAGGCTACATACTGGCCTTCTTGATTTTAGCAACAACACAATTAAAAAAAAAATCCTTTTTTTTGGGGGGGTTATTGTTTACTTGAATAGATGAAGGCATGAGAAAGAAGGTAGAGAAAGCCATCCCTTTTTTCTATAGAGCATGTAAGAGCTGGAGATTCCTTGCCTCTGGTCACGATGAGTTGGTTATGAAAGCACAAACATAAAAAGGGTATCATCATTCCTACTTTGAGGAAAGGGACAATGATGGGATTATCTTACAAACTTTGGAAGAAGCAAAGAATAAGCTTGATCGATAATGTAATTAGCAAAACCTTATGCATATTAATCACGGGGAATTTTCTACAAGCATTATGCAAATTGCTCATACACAGTCCAGTTTGTGGGGTCCATTTGGATGTCTTCTTTAGCAGTAGGGATGGGATGGATGGAAAGTTTTCCATATGTATAAGTGTCTTTAAAAAAAAATCAGCCCCAAGAGATCATCCTAGCCCTTGATTTAATAGCCTTAAAGTAAAGTATTTTTTTTTTTTAACCATAAACTTTTTTTTTAGAATAAATCCAACTACGGGTAAAGATTTGATGAGTAAAATTGGTCCTGATATAACATCACGAGGGGATGAGAGTGTGAAAGGGCCTAAACTGATTAAAAGTGGGCCCCACAGAGTTGGACTGCCCAATTTGTTGCTTATAGGAGAACATTTCTCTATTCATCACTAATTATATGTTCAATTTTACTATGGGACCAACTCCTGTTAAAAAAAAGTTGAGAATGTCATTCATTTTGAAGTTCCGACTAACAATAGGTGGGACCCATGTTGGAGTTCCACTGATCCACTCAGGTGATTCGGATGACCTGCAAAATTGAGGGGAAACTACAGAAGACCATAAATATCAGGTGGCTTGTGACGGAAGTACTTTTTTTCTCCTTTAGTTGATCGGTAGCATGACTTGAGCCTACAATTGTTTATTATTATTTTTTTTTTAAGGACGAGGTATCCTGAGATCTTTGACCCAGACTATACCCTCAGATGCACCCATTAAATCCACACAAACACACACCGGGTAAATATGGAGGTAGGTTCGAAGCAAACCCATAAACTCAAGGTTAGCAATAGTTGGCAAATATGCAAGGACACACAGGATCATAGGGCCCACCTGATGATGTGAAATCTGACATTCAGTCAACTAGGCCCTCAAAATGATTGGACGGTTCTCACTTTTAACCAGTCTACACTTCCTACTTAAATATACCATAGGAAGTAGGAATTACTAGTATGTATTGCTGTTTTGGTTTCACTTCTATATTATATGAGAACCTGTTCCCTCATTGGAGTGTAATCATTGAAAAAAAAAAAAAAAACAGAGAGAGGAAGAATTACAAATATAAGAAATGCCTATAATTGCACTATGATTCAGAAAAAAAGAATCTTTGGCAAAATCGCCTAGGGTATGTTCGCACTCTGCCAACATGGTTTCCATGGAAAGAGAGGGTTGAAGACTTTTGATTGAAGGGAAAGTTTTGTCAGGGGTGGAGATATACGTGGGCCAGATTTCATAGCTCTATTAGACTATTACTAGCAGTTGCACCATCATCTTCTCAACCCCCCTTTTTCATGGAACCAAATTGAAAACGCACAAATATGCCCTAGTGAAGGAAGTTCTAAAAACCTACAAACTTACCAGAAACTACATAGCAATTATTGAAAAAAGGATCCTTAATGGTGATTGAGACCAACATATTCCACTTTGTTAAACTCCCCAATTGAGTTATAATGAAAAGTACTTCAAAACTTGGTACCTAACCCAAATTCAGAGGCACATATGAGCTAGCCAGTGACAGTAAGATTTCCATCTAACAATGCAAATGATATAATAAGACTCATTCTGATTTCTAAAGCACTGTCTAGAATATGGTTTCCAGAAACAGAAGATTGACTAGTACATAGGAAAAAGAGCAGAAAATGTCATTTTGTCCAACTATTAGTTCTTAAAGTAAAATTAGAAAATAAAACCTCACTTCCAGCTTCTGTTAGTAAAATGGCTCCAAAATATGCCTGCATCAGTTCAGATAGGGAGGCCAAGGAACACTTTAGACTGGGGACGGTGGCGCAAGAATAAAATAACTTTTCAGGTCAGTTACAATATTAGGAGCATTTACCATTTTGGTTTGAGAAATTTAGTGTAGCTTAGCTGCTTTGCAATGATGGAAGCACTGGTTCAGGAGCCACCTCTGCAGTTGAATGCCCTTTGCTAGAGTGGTTGAGTTTATCATCCTGTCCCAGCTTGCCAGCTGCTTTAACTTCATCCTTGGTCATCAAACTTGAAAACTCCTCATGGTCATATTGTGACAAACTCCTTCCTCCAAACTCAGATGGAAGAATCTCAACATCGAATTCCTGTCTCATGAGCTCAAGGCTCTCATCGTTCTTTGGGTAAACGAATTTCACTTTCTGGAAGGTTTTAGGATCCAGGAAGTATTTCACAATCTGCACAGCAGGAGTCGAACAAGTTAACTGATGATAATAAGACAATTCCAAAAAAGACATTTTTAATACATCAAAATGAATGAAAGCAATGTAGGCTTGTGATTTCCAAATGTCAAGAGTGCTGAAATACAGGCGCTTGCAGTGAAACTGTCAAAACATGATCTTAAAAAGATGCGAAAGAATCCAAATTTGACTATGTAATCTATCTTACAATCTCAGAATATTAGCCCAATGCCAACGGGCCAACAAACGAATAAGCTTGCATGCAGCACGACCAGTTTGGCCTTCGCATTAAAAGATAGAAGTTTACACATGGCAATTGGAATGACCCAACAAAGTCAGGTCACCCATGTTCAAAGGTCAACAGTGCCTTTGTGAACATTATTTTGGAACTTCGAAAAAACTGAAGAAAAATACTGCTTTCAATTATTACTAAAAAAAAAAAAAAAAAAGTGCCTTTGTTCTTGTTGTTCTTACGTTTAAAAAGTAGCAGTGGTCTATAATGTGAAACTTTCAACCGTCTTGTAATTGTTACAATGATTGAGCCCACAGATTGACTTGGTTCTGTACGCAGGAGCTTCAAATAGTCATTTTTACTGGGAAAGCAGACCAAGCAGTGTCAATGTTGTGGCAGGCAGAACTGAGTGGAAGCTAGGTCAGATCACAGTTTCAGGTCAGTGACAATAGGGAATCAGCGGGCAGGTCGGGCAGCAGTTAGATAGTCTCAAGGTGTGGGTACTTGAAGAAAATTTTGTTAATCTAACAGTTCTATTTCATAGTAGAGATGCTTCTAAATCTCCTCTAAAATATTTGGTGGAGCTGGGAGAGATAAATCTTCTATCAGCAGGAAGGCAAACTCTTTCCCCCTCTCGGCCAAGATGAGAGGTTTGGGGAAATTTTCCCAAAAAAAAAAAAAAGAGGAACTGTCTCTTACTTCAGGAGAAGAATGTTAGCATCTTCGCCCAAACTATCAATCTCCGAATTCAGGATTGAATGTCAGAGGAATTTTGCGGAAGCATGGGAAGGGGAGGATGAAAGCATTAATAAATTCAACAGCTCAAACTACTGATGAAATTAATTCAGTTAGGGATCTCCTAAGTCATATGAGCATTGAGAAGGCTATGATGATTGGAATGTCCTCTAAGGAAGAGGAGGAGAAAGTAACCGAAGAGGCCAACATGAAGCTGAGCCTGTGAATTGCATTATGGATCAAGGCTAGCGAGGCAGAATACGGACATTATGTGTGGCAGTGTCGAGAAGGGGGAGCGAGGGTTAATCTGGGACTTACTAAAGGGCTGCATAGCAAGGGTGTTTTCCCCCTAATATCATTGTCATGATATAGTTAGCTGGAATAGAGGGGCTTGTGGAAAGCAGAGAAGCATGTGAGAGTGAAAGAGATGGTGAAAAAGGAAAAAAAAATTGACCAATTGCTTCTTCAAGAAACTAAAATATCCAAAGATATGAGTTGCATGATTTTAGAGATTTGGAGAGTTCTAGCCTTCTAGGAGATGCAGTTGGGAATGGGTTCCTTAGAATCAGCAGCAGGTGGGTTTGGGAATGCATGTAATCCACTTCCTTTTCAGTGTCAAGAGCCAATGAATCTTCTACTCAATTGTTCAAGGTGTCAAGGGTCTTAAACAAGGCAATTTGTTTTCACTATTTCTATTCACCATTGTTGTAGAAGCTATAGGGCTCTCTTCTTTAACGCCAAGGAGATTGGCCTTATAGGAGGCTTTAAGGCAGGACAATATAGAGAACTTATATCTCATCTCCACTTTGCAAATGATATTGTTCAATTCCACAAGATAGAAGATAATTGCCAACTTACAAAGATTTTTGTGATGATTCAAATTGTCTTTAGGGTTGAAAATTAACCAATTTAAGAGTTTGCCAGTGGGATAGGATGTTCTTAGGAGTTCATTCAGAAGTTGGAGGATAGATTGCAATGTAGAGTTGATCGGCTTCCAATGAAGTATCTAGGACATCTACCTAGGTGTAAAAGATTAGAAACATTGTAGAAAAAATTGAAAATACATTATCCATGTGAAAGGGTCAATACTCATCCATTGAGGGTCAAATAACCCTAATTAGGGTGACATTGTCAAATATCCCTTCGTATCACATGTCCTTGTTTAAGATGACAGTGGGATTGATTCGAAGATTGGATCATATCCAGAGAAATCCTCAGAAAGTTGGTGCGAAGAGGTGAATTCAAAAAATTATGGTGGGATGGGTTTGGGAAGCTTCTCTCTCAAGGACCGAGTGCTATTAGCAAAATGGTAAGGAGATATGGCAAAAGCAAAGAGGCTTCATGGAGGAGAGTTATTGCTTCTAAATATGCTAAGGATGAGTGTAGGTTTCCTAGAAAAGCCCCTAGGTATGAAAGGTCGAAGCATTGGGGTATTATTTCTTCTTTGTGGTTAAGTCTTCAGTTAATAGGTAAGTTTTCACTTTTCAGTAAAGGAGTGGGCTTCAGAGTTGGACAAGAGGAGAGACAGGGGAGGAGGAGGGGGATAGAGTCAGTTTTTGGTTTGATGATTGATTGGGGAAGGAACCCTTGTTTAGAATGCTTCTCAACAGTGTTTCCAAGAGCCTTTTGATAGTACAAAGTGACACATCCAATGCAATTTCTTGGGCTTCGGTTGTGGTCAACGGTCTTCTTCTTCCCTTAAAAAGGTGGTTTTTCAGTATGTACTTCACTCGGCAAATCAAGTGGTGGATGTTTCCGATGAGCAAGGAGCAATTTTTGTGGATTCTTGTGTTTCTATATAATATGTTGTGGATTCTTGTGTTTCTATGTAGTATGTTGGCCTTCGTTTGGAGGATGTTTTGAGTAGAGTAAAATGCTCTCTCTCTCTCTCTCTCTCTCTCTCTCTCTCTCTCTCTCTCTCTCTCTGTTTGTGGTTGTAAGGTGTCGAGCCTTCTCTTTCCTCTAATAAAAGTTACCAATACCAATTAAAAGAGGAAAAAAATTGCATATCAGAAAATAAGTAAAGAGTTAAAATAATGTTTCACATATTTTTAAAAAAAAAAAAGAGATAAAACAGTTGCTCCCGTGCAGAGATCTCTGAAAAACAGGATAAATCAAAGAAAATATGTAAGCATAAGTTTTTTACCTCACCGGTTTACCAAATAATATTACTTATATACACACACACAAAGCACAACATATGGTGAGAAAAACATTAGTCAGAAAACAAAGAGAGAAGTTCATTGAATTCACTTCCATTTCTACAACCATACTCAGATATGAGTCATATAGAGATCAAACCTTCCAAAAGGTTTCAAAGATCCTAGGAGGATTGTAGAGAAACGCAATAGCAAGCCTCTCAGGATAGTGATTCTGCAATATATTTATTGTTTCTCGTGCAGTCTTGATGGGTACTGAGTTGGTCAATGACCATCCGCTGAAGTCTATCAACCACACCATCTGCTCATGGCCCTCAGGTAGGTTAAGGATCGCATTTTCTATTAGATACACCAGATGACGGAGCTGATTGTCATGTGACGATGTGTTCTGCATTAAAGGAATTATAGAAAATTATGTTTTCCACCCACCACCAAACTGCAAGATAACTCACATGACACTAAATAATTACAAACCTGCTTTCCTGGTCTCAAAATAAGAACAGTCCTTCCATGTAGATCATGAAAGTTTGCTCTATACACCTTCCCCGTTTCACCTTCAATTGCAACATCATGCTGGTAGAGATAATATTGTCATAATATGAGGATGCATTTCAAAGGAAATCTATGGGTGGTTGAAATGGAAGAAAATTTTAAGGAATGTTGTTTGAGATAGTTTATGAACATACAGAGGAACAGAAACATCAAGCGTGAAGATTTGAAATGTTACAAGGAACCAATCAAGGAGAATACCATTAAAGACTTGGAATGCAGTGGTTAGAAAATACAAGTTAGATTGCAAGGTAACAAAGAACATGATGTGTATCATCAAAGCTTGGGAGGATCCAAGGGGGCTGGGGCCCACATCCATCCATCCGGTTGCAAATGTAGTCAAACATGAGTTTATATTAATTGGTGCTTGTGGGAAGTCAATAGGAATGACTCTAATGTTTATTATTTACTTCTTTGGTTTGAAAGTCCCTATTAGTTAGAGAACTGCTGCTAAGAGTTATTTTACCAATTACCATTAAGGAATTGAGATAAGTTGCAGTCGGCAAGTTTTTAACTCTATTTGACATGAAACAGAGAGTATAGGGAAACAGTAATGAGAGGTATCTGTTATAAAAAAAAACATGTAGTTATGCAATAATAAGAAACACAGCCAGCTGTATGCATAAATGTCATCGTTCCACCAAAAAACAATAACAGAATTCACTGCACTAAGCATCATAGATTACAACAATAACAGAAACATTCAAAGGAGTTTCTGAAACATTTCTACGACTGTAAACATTTTTCAGAAAGAAATAAACTAGATATATGACAATATTTTGTAAAAATACCCAATTTAATGCTCCAGGATATCCATCAGAAACTCAGAGACTTGCATAGAAGTTTGAATCTAAGATCAATTTGCAAGTGTTTGGATCCCACCCAAACTTCAAACCAGGAAAACTAAATATATCTTCAGAAGCCCTTAAAACAATCGAAATCTATTGTCCTGAAGCAAATATGTAGCAGGAAACCACATCTCTAAAGAATATATAATACATATAAATTACTGCAATAAAAAGCTTCATGGAAAAGGTTTAAAAACCCTTTATAACCAGAAGATTGTCCTCTAATGATTTGGCTGTATGTGATGACAAGTGGACCACCCAGCTATCAATTTCTACTCTGGCAGCCCACTTCAGATGCACAGGGAGCTTACCATAGCTTCTTTAATATTCTTGGGCAGGCACCAAGAAATAGGTCAATGTAAACTAGCTTCAGCGGATCATAGTTACCTGATTTGCAGTATGGCTGATTTGCATTTGAGGTTGCAGGTCATAATTCAACACCAACACCAATTCGAAAATTCGAAGAGGTAGGTTCATTTAATTCATATTTTGATTCGCTTAATTTGTAGTTCAAGTTGATGTGCCAAGTTGAATATATAGTTCAGTGCAGTTTATAGTGGTTTACATAATTTATAGGTCCAATTGATATACATACATGCATATATATTATCCTATGCATGAGGTGTGCATTGTGCACACCTGTAATGGGGCCCACCTGATGGTCCATATGACCAGACCCCCCACGCCCACCAAATTACACACGCCCCTGGGTTTGCACATATCTGAATGGACGGGACCTGTGGGCAGTGGATGAAAGGCTTAGGATGATCAAATGGGGGCCTTTTTTTTTTAACACAGGAGGGCACCACCCGGATCTTCAAATGCCCCCTAAATCCATCCAGAAGTGGGCCCCACAGCGAGGTGCGCATGGACCACATGCACAAGATCCGGAGTCCGGACTATATATATGAGGTAAGTGCATATTTACATAAAACAACCTAACAAATTTAAGAGTAAGTTTTTTGGTGGTTAATATATATTTGAGTCATGTTCAGTTTTCTATAACAAACTCTCATCAGGCTTGACTCTACACTCTACAGCATCTAAATTCAAGTCAAGATAGTGGCATACACAACTAGCCTGGCACTGAGTAGAATTTTAAAAAGAACTATGATCACGTACAGCATTATTCTAACTTCTAACAATTTCTATTTTGATATGTAATAATTGTTTGAAATTAGATACAAAAATTTTATTTATTGATTTCTGTTAACTATTGTGTATTTAGTTCAATTCGTAATCATTTCGACATGCTTTTAAATCTTAATATATTGCTTTGAAAAGATGAGCTAGTGGGTCCAAAAATCTCTCCTTGTTGACTCTCTTTTCTTATAAATTTCTATTTTAATGGGGTTGTGAAAAAGATATATTACAATTATAACAAAGTTAAATTTTTAATGTTTATGTAACAATTTTGGTTAACTTTTTTTGGATATTTCTTTCCACTAATACTCCTCTCAACATGTTCCCTTTCCTTGTTTTCATCTATTTCATTTTTAATAGATGAGTTAGCAGTTCCAAAAAAGTTCACTTGCTGAGTACTTCAACATTAAATACTGGCCAATATGTGAACTAATGCCAAAGTCGTTATTAATCACATGTGTGCTTGAGAATGGCATGCAACCCTCACAAAGGATAGCATAAGACTATCCTTCCAGGCAAAAACATACAGAAAGCCCAATCACATAGATGTTTCACAGGAAGAGAACATATTCACATGAAAAAGGAATCATTCCACCATTTCATAAAAAAGAAAAAGAAACCAACACCCCCCACCCCCCCCCCCCCCCCCCCCCCCCCCACAAAAAAAAAAAAAAAAGGAACAAATCATTTCATATTAATTACCAGGGCTGCATAAAGTGTAAAATATAGAAGATTTGAAGAACTAAACCAGCACATACGTAAATATACTTCCACACATTTCAAGAATCTATGGGAGCTTACCCAGCGGATTTCTTCAGGCTTAAAGATCGACCTCCACTTCAGAGTCTCCTGTAGCATTTTCTTTGACTTATCAACATTCCAGTTTCGTGCTTCCAAATATCTTCTAAGGCATGCATCATCGCAGAACTGTGAACTGAGCCCAGACAGTGGTCCAATAGCAGCTTTGAGCTCATTAACCTGTTTGTAGAACCAGAATATGCAATCCTTACCCGTAGGATCTATGTTGTCTTATGCAGATCAACTATTTTTTATTGAAATGAAACATGTTATGCAATACTGTCACTTGAAGAGTAGATGGTTTGAAGTAAACAATATTTTGTGTTGAAACTAATGATGGAAGGTCAAATAGTGACAAAGGAAACCCATAGGCATAAGAGAGATCCTTGTGATTTCTTTTGTGATAAATACTTTTTCCATTTGCAGTGTTGATATTTTCATATGCGATGAAGCATGAGGCATACACGTGGAATGTAAAAAGTTACTGCACTTCTCCATTCAACAAGCAAAATCTTAGAAAACATTCCTGAAATTTGGTTGTCTCCCATGCTGAGACAGTCAGACATGCACTTTACCAACATAATATTGGGGTTAACCATCAACAAGTATTAGAGCAAGTTAAACATTCTAATAAAATTCATTAGATAATATAACAATCCTAAGATAGTATGACTTGATTAAATCATATCCTACATTTACCCCTGGCTAGCTCAACTGGTTAGAGACATGTACATCAATATGAAAGTAAGGGCAAGTTCTCAAAATAAATAAATAAATCCCACTTCTATCCTGATTCCTGAGTACCAGTCAGTAAGTATCGTGCTGAGCACAATTGTCAAAAACTGAGGTATCCTTTCTGGTAGGTCTTGTCATAGCTAAATAAATCCATTTACCATATAGCATCCATGACAATAGAGAGAGACATAAATGATGTATATTGCATACACATGATATGTGTGTGTAGAGACACGATTCACTATGCACCTTTTTCGCTGAACTTATATGCAAACTCCTCTCCATGGACAACTAGGATGCATGACAATCAACGTGATGGGGGATGGAAAGGCCTCACTGTAAATTAGGTTGAACAAAAAATATAATAATAATAATAGCGCCATAATATCATTCTCATACTTGATTTAAGGGCCACAAGAGTTGGGTTTTCAACTATGCAACTTTCTTATACAGATTCAACTTTCAATGCTATAGTGTAGGTCAGATGAATGTCAAATTGGAGTGACTACCAACAAAGAGAGGGGACTGAGGGGTCCGGATGGGAGGGTGCATGTTCAAGTTACATGAGCAATATTTGCTTTTGATACCTGATGTGAATTATATTCTATACAAGCATAAAAAGATTATCTTTTCCATCTACTGTGTAGTATCATCATGCTTTAATTCAGAACATATCTATTATAATTAACAATTTATTTTCTTCAGAAGTAGCTGAAATCCTAAAATGCAAACTTGAATGCTCATGAACCAAGTAAAGAGAATGGATGCATATCTTTGACTTGCATAGCTAGCTTTTAGTTACCTTTGCAGCTCTATTTGCAGAATCATTTTCTTCATGATCATGAGTGTGTCTTCTATGGAACATGGTGATTGCACTTTCCAAAAGGATGTCAAAGCTACAATAAAGTAAACCTCAGCCTTTAAATTTACCAGTAAGTACTATGTATGATAGTCCAACAACTCCTTTCCAAGATTGCAAAATACTGACTTCATAATCGAGTTCACATATGAGACTCAAGCAGTAAAGGAAAAGGTTAAACTTTTTATGAAAGAGTAAAAACCATCTAAGACCTGTGCAGGTTTAATTCTGGAAATAAAGAACGGCTATGCTTAAAGAAAATATAGCCGGAAGGGTCGGATGCAACAATGAATATTTGGAACATATTTTAAGAAATGGGCAGCAAACTTACTTTGTTGTAAGAAGCTTACAGCGAGAGTTATTTTATTCATGTATATGGGAACGACAAGAAAGAAGACAAGCACCACATGAAAAGATTTCACCTCATTTCTCAAAGCCAACTGGCGAAAATGCCCTAAACCCTATCCATAGTACAACCTGTGCAAACAATGGCACGACAATATAAGAAAACAATGCTATAGACACAATACAGCATAGGATCATCTTGTGTTATGTTCCCATTTCGTTTCTGACAGAGTTTTGACCAATACCATTTGATCTTAATATCTATAAATTTACAAATAATGCACAATTCATCATTTATATTCTAAGGAGTAACACTCACTTGACAAGAGCCCGCATTACGTTACAAAGTTGCTAACCTATGATGCACGGATACTTCAAAATGGGCAACGTATCGTGTCGTATCGTATCCGATACTTCACTTTTTACATATAAAATCCGTGTCCCTACCATGCCTATGGCGTGTCCCTACCGTATCCGGGCCGTATCTGGGCATCATAGTTGCTAACTACTGCAACACTGAGATTGTGGGTTCAACCATTCAAGTCATGTTAACAACCAGGGGCGAAGAAAAAAAGAAACAAACTCACCCAATAACTTATAAGGCTCGGCAACCCATTACCCTAAAAATTCCTAAACAGATATAAATCCCCACATTCAGTTCAGAATCCCAAGATGTAGAAGATGGTTCTAAAACACTCTCAGTTCAATTTCCATGTAAACTACAAGCTCCTTCCTTAAGGGCCCGTTCCTTCAACTGATACTGAGGAATGCCTTCCTCACATAAGGGGATAAATGTGAATGATTGAAGGTAAAAATGACCCATAAGGAGCAAGTGAGTAAAAATCCCATTGATCGGTAATCTTTACCCTAGTGAATGAAATCCAACAAAACCGAATATCACAATTCAACACCTTGAACATTTCAATCTCACCACATTGATAATACTTTGACTGAAAACAAACAAACAAACAAAAGTACCAAACTTTCTGCAGAACCCTAAAATGTTCAATTCAAACATTTCCACCCACTGAGCAATTTAATGCATCAGTGTGCTGTTTACATATCAATTCAAACTCCGACTAAAGAGAAAAAGGTATCAGAGAGAAACAAAAGAAAGCTAAGAAATTTAGGATTTTACAGAGAGAGAGAGAGAGAGAGAGAGAGAGAAAGAGAGAGAGAGAGAGAGATCTAAAGTTTTTAATTCAAGAGTGTGTGTCTGTAAAGAAGCTTGATTTTGGCATAGAGAATGGGATTACAATACCGGATTCGGAAGTAGGATTTCTACAGAAGAAGCTCTGAAGCAGCAAATGGAACGCGGGGGAAAACCTCAAGATTCTACCCACATTTCTCTTCTTCGCACCCAAACGGAAACGATCTTTCCTTTTTCAAAGAAGAGAAAATCGAGAGAGAATCAGTGTGTGATATCTGCAGATCCTATTGAAGGCAACTTTCTCTCTCAGCATTAAGTGTCCAAAATGACTGAAAATTAAAACTTGGTTACATGTCTCATTAGAATGGTGAAGTTTCACCCTCCTTCCTGGTTGAATAAAAATTATAGCTTATTCAGTGGGCTACCTGAGACATATTGAAACTATATTCCATTCACATTCACATCAAAAGTTTTACCTTTTTAGCCACCAACCGGGATTAGGGTTGTAAACGGGTAGGTTTGGTCCGGTCCATGGTGGATACGGAACCAAAACTATTAAGGAGAAGGTGAAATCGGATTCGGACCCAGAACTGTTTCGAAATCGATTTCTTGGTTCCGTAACTGAAACCAGAACCATATATGGGACGGGTCTTCATCTAGGTTCGGATCTAGATAGAGAATTATATTAAAAAAATATGGTTTTCAGAAGAGATTTTAGAAAATTGAAGTAATATGTTGGGTCTCGGGTCCATAGGTCCGAACCAAACCAGACCCGGACCCATTTACTTATTGGGGCCTAAATAACGACCCAGACCTGGATTTTAACGGGTCGGAACGTTCGGGTAATCAAAGAATCGAGGACCCGTTTATATCCCTACCTATGATCAAGGGCATTTAGGTCTCTATATAATTTTCCCACCAGTAATTTAAGTCTGTGGTAGTAGGAAAAAAACTTTCACCCTCCTTAGAGGTTCATTTTATTTACTTGATCAATCTAATGGCTCGGTCATTATATTGTTGGGAGTAAGATTATGAAAAATCCCACACTAGAGAGAGACATATTGGCATGGTTTTGATTTTTAGAAGTTAGCCCAATGAAGAACCTATACTCAAGAGCATTGGACTCTCTTTTCCTTTTTGTTTTTATTGGTAAGCATTGGACTCTTCACTTGATGCTAGTTAGCCCCTATTGTAAGGAAATTATCTTTAAGTCCATTGCTTGGACCACAAGTCCTTTCCTTTTCCGAATTGTGGTCATTATAGGAAATTTGTTTTCTTAGGATACATGCTATTCCTTACACAAAAAGGTTTCTTAATGAGATGTATTCCATAACAAACTCTACCTTGATGGATGGTTAAGATTAAGTCTATGGAAACCCTGATTGGAAATTCGGTTCTCTTTTCACCTATAAAACAAAGCCTTTCGTCCATCACAAAGGCATTCACGAAAATCAACACATTAAGGTTTTATAGGCAAGGAAAGAGAAACTGATACTATTCACCTAGTCTATTTCTCGACGGATCACAGCATCAATCAGCAACAGCACAAGATTGCAGGATCAGAAAGGTCTCTGCATCAGGATGTCTGGATGTACTCTTTAATTTATTTAAGATTAAATCCTACACGTGATTATCATGATGTTCACGATCTTAGGGTTCATGTTAATAATAGTATAACACCTATTTCACATCACTATTTTTTGCCTCTATTTCTACAGATCTCTAAAGCGGCTAGAGATTTTGAAAATAGAGGCATTTGACAGCATGTTTCACTCTCTAAATCATGCAGAGAAGAAAAACGCAATGCCTATCCTCTTTTTCCCATAGCCCATCATTGGATCCATGTAGAAATCAAAGGAAAAAAAATAGAGGCATGTGAATAGTGAATCTGCTTAAAAACGCCTAATCCGATTTTTTTTTTTTTTATCTTTCTTCAAAATCTAAGGGTGAAAGTCAAGATCCAAACTGTTGGAAATGTTCACAAAATCACACACGTCCATGACACCAAATTCCAGTCGTTGGATTGTCACAAATCTTGAGATATACACAAAAAATATATCAGCCATTAAATGTGAATTTTTGGAATTTGTGGGCCCTAGACCTTTACATCTCTTTGGACGGCTGAAAACGACTGTGTGGTCAGTTTTCAAGGCTTGATACCTTGTGGATTTCGAGATATTTGCAAAACAATATCAATCATTGATGTTTCATGCTCAATTTTAGATTTGTCCATGAGCAATAACGTTTTTCTATTTTTTTTATTATATTCGGGATAGTAAACCACGACCAAAACCATTAAAACTATTCTTAAGATGAAGCCCAACTATGAGATCAAATTTTAGCCGTTGGATCATCACTAATCTCGAGATATGAGCAAAAAAAATGAGCCATTTAATAGTAGTTTATGGATTATGTGGGCCCCAAACACAAGATCCAAACCGTTAGATCTCTTTAGAAGTTTAAATATGGCTACGAAGTCAATTTCTACGGCTTGATATATTGTGAATCTTGAGAAGTTTGTGAAAAGCTTGCAATCATTAATTAAAAAAAAAGTCTACCATAACCCACATATATTTTATTCTATGTTGATTTGACGCTTTACTTTATCTTTATTTTACGATAAAATTATCAAACGGGCCCGGGGTCTTTGCCTTGTACGTAAGTGACATGAAAATAGGTTCTACATATGTAATTATTACATATGCAAATGATATGTATGGAGATTGCAGACGTTATGTTTGTTTTTTTCTTTTGTTAAATTGACGTTATGTTTGTTAAAGGACTGTTTGTGGAAATAACCATTTCAATGAATAAATCCAACGGTTTTTCAGATGTGTATGCATTTTTTTCAGATTCTTTTCACGAGTTAAATTCTCGACATTAATGAAGATTTAAGATATGGATGTAAATGTCTTATTTCCTATCCTAAATTCTTCATGAATTACGAGAATTTTGAAAAATATAAAAAATTCGAAATCCATTTAAAATCTTGTATATACTCATTTACTTATGTGAAAATGATGTTTTTGACAAATATAACAATGTATTTCACATGTGTAACATTGCATATGTGGCATTTATGTACATATGTAAAATGCATCTTTACTATCACATGGATAAAAGGAAAATGACTCAAAAGGCCTCAGGGTTTATTGGTTCAACAAACAAATTGAATGATTTGGATTATAAATGTAAGGCCCACATGAATGAAAAATTAATACAAAGTGGTCGATGAAATTTGAACTTAAGACCAATTGCAAAACCAAATGCACTCAACACATGAAGACCTGTGCTGGTGGCTTTTTGCAGGTGGGCAATGTGAGAATCTTGGTGGGAAATTGGCCTTATTTTTACCATTTTCACACCTCATTTATGAATCACATACATAACAAATGAACATGGCAATGCATAAGCATGACACATGTGAGTCATTATTTGCAAAGATCTCAATGAATCAGCCTCAATAAAAATTATACATAAGCAATGAAAAGATCTCAATGATAGACCCATTTTCTCTTCCAAAGGAAGGGTTTCAGTTTTAAGGTAGGATTCCACTCTCCCATAGGAACAAAAGTATTGTGTAGGATCGTCTGATTGCACAAACAATTCCATATAGATAACTTTGGCCTTTAGTTTGGGGATGACAGCCCACTTGCTCAACCTTGCTAGCAGTCCAATTAAAAGGATTATTTGCAGTGATGAGCATGAATTTCAAATATTGAGAACTAGTGGCTAAGAATGTCGAAACTCTATGTGGAGCCCATCTAGTACTGTACAAACTCGATTGGGTACACTTTACTCACATACATACACAAGTGTATGATTTGTTAAGGCTGCCTTAGCTGCCTATGAGAAAAAAAAAATTTATGTTGGAAGTGATTGTTTCTCATCATTTCTTGAGGCTTCTATCCCACTTTCCTATCATGATTTTTTTCTTAATCAAAAGTGAAAAGATCTAAGAATTTCTTTGCAAGCAAACAACAATATTCTGATAAAGACAAGTTTTGAGAGAATCTTATAAATAGTTAATTTTACAAATGCCATGAAATGTACCCAGCGTGTAAAACATCTGAAAATCCTCTTTACCTAGCAATGCCATGAAAAATATAGAACAACCACCAACCACAGTGTGTTGATCTTTGTTTGCAAAGTAAAACAAAGGGAGCAACAGCAATTGTGTCCAAGCATCTTTTTCAAGCAAAAAAAAAAAAAGGCAATTGTGTCCCAGGCCTTGTGTTTTTCACCTTATTTTGTCCATGGATGTAATAAGGCCAACCACACCCAAACCATAAAAGATTAGGTGGATATGGAATTCAATGAAGTTTGAGGGGTTGTGGTTGGCAACTTCACAAATGTCTCTCTCTCTCTCTCTCTCTCTCTCTCTCTCTCTCAACAAACCACATTTCAACTAAAAGATGCAAGAGGAGAAGAGAAGCAGTGCAAGCTACAGATTCTACCACCATCACAACGGATCCAAAAGCATCCTCCTCCACTCATCCGAGTCCATCTCTTCAGAATGTGACTCCCACACAACCTACCAGAGGCTCTCCGGCCAGTCCATGCGATTGCCAGATGAATTACCTGTCCACCCGCGAAAGAAGAGAGCCTGGTATGCTCTTTGTAGATTCTTCGTTTTGGGACAACAGGAAAAAGATGGCGATCGCATGGACAAGCGTAAAGAGGACGAGAAGAAGAAGAAGAAGACAGCGAAAGGCAATTCAAGATGGTCGTCATGGCTTCCGGATCCCAATCGTAGATGGCCTGTGCAGGGATGGTCTTAGGCTCCACTTTGCCCAAATCAAGGTGTAAGCATGTAATGACTACTGACCAATGTTGCTGGGGAAAGGAAAACTCACCCATCCATGTCAACCTCATTAAGGGCTGTTTGCCAGTATTCTTATTTCTATGATTTTCTTCTTCTGTGAAAGAGAGTTTTGTTGAGAAGGATTCTATTATGAGAATGAGATGTGACAAAACTTTTTTTGGTAACATTACATTAGAATTGTTCTCACTCGTCATTCGCCATATATAAATGTTTCTTCTTCTTCTTCTTCTTCTTTTTGGGTTATTCTTAGCTAAGAAACAATTACAGAGTCTTTTGCATGATGAGTAAAGGTTTTGGCCTGTGGCCATCACAAAGACCAACGCTGAATGAATGTGATCCAAATCTTAAATTGCAGTGGAATTTTATTCTCACCACTTTTATTTTGTTATATTATTTATATCTAACACATTCTAAAAGCAATTAAAAATCAATATTCACAATTTCTCATCTTCTAAATATCTTTTATAATTATAGTTTTGAAGATATATAGAGAGAGAGAGAGAGAAAGCGGAGAAATTGATTTTCCTCTGAACAATCACTAGCCAATGCATCACCATTGAGTGTTTTAAAACCATGCTTTAGTTAGATGTCTTATGAGCTACTAAGAAAAGCACTTGAACCATTTGAGACGCATTTGTGCAACGCTTATGTTCCTCAGCACTCAGCAGTGTAGAAAAAATTCCAATTTTCTACACTAGCCCCTTTCCATAGTTTAGTACAACGCTTTTCTACATGGAATGGTGGGAAAATAGAATTTTTTTTTTTCTCAAATTCATGAAAAATCATTTTCTATTGAAGGGAGGAGGTGTATTTTGAAACCACTTTTCCAAAATGAAAAGGAATAGTGCCTCTGAGAAATTACTTTGCAAGCCCAATTGATTTAAGTTGATAAGGTTTTCAACCCCAGAAGGAATGCTTCCTGTCAACTGGTTCCTCACCATAAAGGGCAGTCTAAGATTGATTGAGAAATTAACGATACAAATAGGGAACATACCTCCGAAGCTACTGCCACTTAGATCTAACATGTCCATACGGCTAGAGTTGCTTAAACAAGTTAGAAAACTCTCGAGTCATTGGCTACCCCTGCCCCAAGTTGATTTTCAGCCAAAACTAGCCTTAAGAGAGGTTTTGTAGGTCTCCGAAATCGACAGCAAAAATTTATTGTCATAGACATCGGATAACTCTAGTTTGGAAGCATTTGACAGTGTAACAAGTATTGCTCCTTTAAATTGGCCAACTCCAATAAGAATGAATATATTGATGGAAGAGAGGTTGTAAAGAGAGTGAGGAACTACACCTGACAGATTATTTCCTCACACCTGAAAGACCCGTAAGCCTGATAGTCGGCCTAGAACATTAGGAATGATTCCCTCAAGACTATTAAATGCCAAATAGAGAGTGATAAGAATGAGAGATTCCCAAGAGAGGGAGGGATACTTCCTGTGACATGGTTTTCTTTTCAGCCACAAAAGATTGAGCTTCGAAAGAGAGCCAAGGTCCATCGAAATGCTTCCTATGAAGTTGTTATCTTCCAAAATAACAATTCTTAAGGTTCAAGCAGTCTATAAGGTTTGTCAAGATATCACCTTGGAAATAATTGAAGCTGAGATTGAAATGTTGCAGGCAGAACAAGCGGATGATTTCGTGAGGGATCTCTCCATGGGTGTTGTTCTCCTGGAAGCTGATTCTTCTCAGGAAGGAGAGGTTCCTTTTGTAGGGAGACAAGGAATCATCTTCCAAGTCCATAGATGATAAGTCCAAGATCACAACCCTTGATGACAGAAACTGCATCTTAGTTCTGACCCCGTCTACATGCAAAATGAAGAGTATCAAATGTTGCTGGGGAACCAAGAGGATCCGACCTAATCTGATCTTTGATGGAGACCAATGCCACTCGATCAGTCAGTTTCCTGAGAAGAAACACATTTGGATGCTTGCAAGTTCATGTGCAAAAGAATACCCGATCAGATACGATGAGGAAGCCACTGGGAAAAAAGTGTGAGAACTAGAGGCAGCACCCCATCATTTAAAAGTCTTGAAGGAATATGATATTATAGTTCATTAGCAGTCGATGAGACTAAGCTAAACTACATTTGACTATGTGTCACTGTAATATATACAAATAGTCTCTGCCATAAAGAATGGCATAATCTTATTCAGCCAGAGCCAGCTGCACCAAAGTTTATCCAAGTCTAGTTAAATCGCAGGCGAAGAGCATTTAAAAACTACATGTTGCTTCCACTCAGCTGGAAATGCATTTTTTCTATTTACTAAATCAATCATCATCGTTGACTTTTCCCATAAAAGGTTAACAAGACATTTATTTTCTCCTGTTTAATGAATCACATGTACTCTAGTGAGTAGTCTATATTATACTTTTATACATGTTGATGGTCTAAGCAAAGGCTGGTGGAATGGAACTGTCGGTGTCACTAATTTTAATGGTGTTAGAGTCACAAGCATGATTATTCCTAACCCAACACGCCAACTATCATCAAATGCGAAAATGTGGTCCAACTCCAAGTTGTACGGGCCTATTTTTTGAATACAGACCACTTTGGATTGTCTGCTAGTTTTAGATATCGGTTTGAAATGATACAGAATGAAAAACAATAACAACAACAAACTGATTCCATTGATGCAAACACCAAAAATGTCCACTTCTGTAAAAGAAAAGGAAGCTCTCAGGAAGAGAGGAAAGAAAATGGAGAGGAGAGAAAAAAAAAAAAGAATGAATTAAACAAAAGAATAACTTGACTTCCAGAACAGACTTGGAGACGAGGGGGGGTGGATGGAGCAAATAAACAGATGACAAAACTTGGGCCATGTTAACGGGACCTAAATTGAGTAAAAAATATCTCACTATAAAGCTCTGCACAAATCTTCTTCCTCCATGCAAATAGGCAAGGCTTTTCCACATTATCATCCTTGAGCAGTTTCTTATTTACCCACCAGAGTGCGACACTGGAGATGTAACAAACTGGCCGGCCTTATATGTGTGTAAGTACTGCTGTGGCAATGCATGCTCCTCCTGTAGAGTTTGGAAAGGAACCTTTTTTCAGCAATAAAATTGACTCTTGAAATATATCAAATCTTTCATATGTTCATACATGAAAAAGCTCGATTAAACTCTGCTGTTTCAGTTACATATAATTTTTTTTTTTTTGTTGACTCAGTAACCGCTCATTCTTCTCAGTTACAATCAACGATAGAATGCATTGTGGTGGGTGGTTGGCTATTTGGTAGTCTCCTGATGCATTGTGGGGGTTAGTTGGTTATTTTATACTCTCCTGATGTTATTAAACATGACTACTTAGCATCCTTCAGGAGGGGAACATATAATGGCAGTCCGCTCATGGAAAGTGTAGCTGTAGTTTTAGAGATCAGCTGTGTGCTTTGAGCACTAGTTTGGCGAATCAAACAGCTAATCTGCTCATGTTCACATGTTTTACCAAATTCGGCATTTAAATTTTATTTTTTTGAATGGTAAATCCGGCATTTTAATTACACAAAGAATTAGCATACCCGTAAAATGAATAGTAAAAATTAAGCAAAAAGAGAAGGGAAGGTGAAAGAACGAAAGAGGGTTTATTTCACCTCATCAAGACAGGAAGAGAGAGAGGCATTCACTGAATTCATTGGAGACCATTACAAGGTTTTGTGTAGACCACTAGGTAACAAATTTGGCACCTATTTAGAGATTACATCTTCTAATTATGATATATGGCTCCTTCAAATTTTTTACCAACACACATGGCTAAACTTCTTAACATATTACTATCAAAGTAAATCTGTAATGATTAAACATCCTAAAATAGGAGATAGCAATAGATTGGGAAAGTAAAATGATGATATTCTCTTACTTAAATACTTAGGTTATGGACCCGTTAGTTGACTGGGCCTGTGTTGGTCATCTGGGGCTGTCTTTGGGAATCCTCAAGGGTACTTTCCATGGCCTGCATCCAAATAGCTTGCACTTTCTCCTCTCACATTTTATGATGCTTTTGAAAGTGAAAGTAAACAGTGAAGGTGGGCATAGCACCCATCACAAACAAGTTGTAAAGAAAAGCACCACAAGAAGTATTGTGGTCCACTCCTAGTTGACTATATGTCAACTGGGGATATAAATATAGCCAAACAGACTTTCTATTTAATTCCATAACAGCAATTTGTGAGTCAGACTTTAGAAAGCACTAGAATCAGAACTCTCCTATAACCTAGTTTCTTATTGTTCGACCATTTTTTTTTCTTATCATCCAAAAGTGGATCATCACCTACTACTCTTAAACCATCATCCAATGTCCCTCAAATAGAACATACATAGTTACTGAAAGAACAGAAGAATGTACCCAACCAATTCAGCGTGAGTAATAAAATGCAGGAAAAGGGAGGTGGTCAAGCATCAGAAAGTAACTTGTCAACACATGAACTTACCCGAAGTTCAGAGATCAAGTGTAAGCCATCACATGCATACCCACCAACCAAAAGTTCAAAGGAAAACAACACCCAAAAACAACCACACCCGCCAACCCACCCCCACCCCCCTTCTGCCAACCCAACAAAGACCCTCCCAAAGAGGGGAAAAAAGGAAAAAGAAAGAGGAATGAGACCAAAAGAAATTACAAAATTCTAAACAACAGAGAAAGAGAAAAAACAATATCAAACCCTATTCCTGCATCCAACACTAGAAAAGTGTAAAACTTATAAAAACAATCCCAATCCTAAAAAGGATGAGGCAGACTGGAGGGAGTACGAATATCATCAGATTACAGATCCAAACCCAAAAGAGATTATTAATATTTTATGTCTAAAATAAGACCAAGCCTATCCTAGCCTAAAGAATCCATAATCAGTGGCGTAGCCTAGATCCGTGATCGGATAATAGATCAATCTCGCGAAAGATTGATCGAATCCAATGAAGGATTCCAGCCATTAAGGCATCCTCACAAGAGGAGAAAACACCATAACCATAAGAGATAAATCTCAAAGAAAAGCTTTTATTTGATAAAAATAAGCACTCTAAATACAATGAGGCCGAACATCCTTATATAGAGGAGTTGGCTTAATCCCTGAGCAACAATACTTTCTAATGCCTAAAATAAAATAAGAAACTCACTAATAATAATCCTAAACAAACCAAACTACTTAATAATACTCCTAACTAAATGGATGTCCCCTTGGGCCTATGGACTGGGCCCAATGGGTTGGCCAACCTATTGTCTGGCTTGCATCAATCAGGCCCGGATTTGGTGTTGTACGACTAAATAGAAGAATAAAAACATAATGCTAAGTCAGGTCCCATTTAGCCTTTAAATTAGGCCCAATCACTGGGACCATCCATCAGGCTTTACATGCAACCTATCCTGGCCCTTTTAAGCCCTGCATATCGACACATTCCACTAAGAACCTATCCCGTACATCTGATCACGGTATATAGAATAATCACCCACCATGATCCCCAATGACGCAATTCCCACTTCGGATCCACAAATCAGACTATGGGTGAAACCCAAGCCCACATTTATAGAAAATTAGAAATAACAAGTAGCAGAAATTAAATTGCACTAAACTCAATTAAATGCACAAATTCACAGTCCCATGGGAATATCACACGACCAAGGAGAGAAGCAATAAGCAATGATTAATTGTTGAAATTGTAAATTTACTGAATTCTGAAAATTCTGAGAATACCACAGCAGTTGAACAATACATAATACTATGTATATTACCCCTAGAAATATCTAGATACAACTCAATCCTAACCCAGCTCATCAAATATCTACTTACTAAAATATGAGATCAATTACTTGAATGTAGGAAACTTGAAGGAAAATAATCAAAGCAATTAAGGAAAGCCAGGTTGCAAGATCATCCAGAAGTTTCTGGACGTTCAGGCATATGGATCCCATGTGGCCCACCTTTTAACCAAAGGAGCCCTAACAACTGTTTAAAATCTACGTTGTAAAATGTATGAAAGTTTGGACTCCGAATTCAATTTTATTCGGTTAATTGTCTTTTTGTTCCAATTTTATCTTTCCTGTGGTTTTCATATTTTCTATTTTCCTAAAGAGAATCTCATCAATCTGTGGCACGATCATTGGCTTCCCCATGCTCCAATAACCCAATTATTCTCTCATCTTTGCTTCCCTCAAGATGAGTGAGTGGACAGCTTATTGCAAAGCTAGCTTGGAAAATCATTGTCCACATTCCCTAGGAGATTCAGGCCTGCTTGAACAGAGTTCGTCTCTTTGGCCCTCAGATCCAACTCAAAACGACATGTTCTTCTGGAAATTTTCTTCTTCCGGCCAGCTTATGTTTACAGCAGCCTGGCATGCAATCAGATCTTGTAGCAATCCTATTCAATGGAGTTCTTTTGTTTGGAGCTCCATCCTCCAGACTTCAACAGCCTGCTGGCGTGGAGACTGCTGCACAAGAAACCACCTACATCTGAATGGGCACAATCCATAGGAGTTCATTTGGCCTCCAGGTATGCTCTTTGCTTTAAACACTTAGAATCAGTTCAATCCCTTTTTTTTAGTGTCTTTCTCTTCTAAAATTTGGGGTTGGTTTGCCTCCACGCCCCATGGCCAATTCCTCTATGGCTTTTCCCCTCTCAGCAGCTACCCTGTGGTCAAGGCAGGGCATTGGAGCCTCCGTTCTTGTCTCCTTGTTCAATATTTGGAAAGCTAGAAATAGTCAGCCATTCAATGGTACTCATGTCTCCATTATCAGCACTTGCAGATCTCTTAGGACATGTTCCTATCTTTAAGCAGAATGAATAAACTTTCAAAGGGCCAGTGCTAGAAGCAATCTTCTTCGATATCCCACTACCTCTCCCCTCTCCTATCAATATAAGTTCCTTGCTTTTATGGGTTTTGTGATTCCATGGTTGGTTAGGTATATGTACTTTTGTTTCTTTGGAGCCTTAATACCCTCCTGCATAGTATACCAGTTCTTGTGGTTCCTTTGTTGTATCCTGAGGGTGTTCATGCCCTTCAATAAAAAAATTTGCCTTCTAGCAAAAAAATACACATGTTGTCTAGGAATTTCTTTTTTGTTTTATATCACCTTCCTCATTAGTTTTAATATTTTTTTATTTATCTCTCCTTTCTCATTGGTGATATAATCTTTTTTCATTTTTCACTAATTAATTTTGAAAAAAATTATTTTTTATCTATTCTTAAAAAATGCATAGAAGTGTAAATATTTTAGTTTAAAGTTTTAGATTTATTATTTTAGTTTCTTTCTCTAAGTAGCTAGGGAGTCGTGATGCTCCGTATTCATCTAGAATCTTTATCTTTAATGGGATTGATGAAGAAAGATCAGCATCCACTGATAAACAACGAATTTTATGCCATGTAAATTTTTATTTTACTGAATTTTTTAATCAACATTGGCCTGTGCATTGCATTGGTTTTTTGCTAGTTAAGAATGAGTCCATAAAAAAATTGAACAGACTTGCCACACATACCTACATTTTAAGTGCTAGCATCAGTGCAATACAATTTAACAAAGTTGGCCACAGTATTTGAGACTGAAATATCATTTCACGGACAATATCTATAAAAGTTTAAGACCTGATTTACGTGGATGCCCTATTTTTCTTTTTTCACAATAAGGCTTGCTTCTAAAAATAACCTGTAAGCCCAAAAAATCAACCTGTATGTTCAAAACTTTTATTATTAATAATTCAATGCACTTCATAGGAAATGGAACCATCAGAAAACTGAGGTCCCATCTTTCAAACTATTGGGTTAGGCAAATGCCTAGAATTCCACTCCATTCATTCAAATCCAAAGGCTCTTCATGAAAACAGCAAAAGATTCTAGCCAACTGACAGTAATTTGAGACACTGTTCAAGATGTAGTCTTCAAAGCAATGTAGGAGCTCTATGCAATGAAATATCATAAAACGAAGTAAGAAGTAGAAAATCTGCACCAGATCATCATCATCATATCTTAGCCTTAACCCGTAAGTTTTGGGTAGGCATAATGAGTTCTACTATTTAACTAAATCATCATCATCGTCATCAAAGCCATGTCCGAACTATGTTGGATCAGCCACATGAATTCTATTTCTTCATTCTGATCTATCCTAAGCCTACTATTTTAAGTAAATGGGCTAAGTTAATAATTCCTAACTTGAAGCCATCAAAGTGAGGTCATGTCTCTGTGCGTATGAAAAAGTGTGCTTGAAACTTGACGGTGACAGTGAGAAGTAGTGGGCATCTCTCTACCAAACAATCTCACGGAACCCCTTTTATAACAGTGATATAGTGAAGAATATCTGTAGCATTCAAAAGTATCAAAAACAGAACCATCAAACTAACTTAATTATTTTATTCTTTTTCACGTGTAAATGCAAAACTGGAAGATGATATAGAAGAATATCAAGCGACAGCAAAATGGTTTTGATCATCAAGTATGTTTCAAGGCTATGACTGAGAAGGCATCAAAGGAACGAAAGCAATACCAATTCAACATTATCTATAATTAGAGAAATTTTAAATAGATAAAAAGGAATACCCATACCCAATCCCCATCAGGTCTAGCACCAGGTACCAGTACATTGATTTCACTTGATTTAGCTGTTGTTATAGAGGTCTCCAAAGAGTCTTTGCTTAAATAAAGCTGACATCCTCCTGTATTGTCCACTGAAATTGTTGGTGATGAACCCTGCAAAATGCCACAAGTAAGGGGCAACAATGAAGACATTTAAGTAACTCTATCTTCCCAAGCACAAAATATAGTAGATCCAGCCTATACTGGATGCAGAGGTGTTCATAAGCATAGTCTTCCTAGACATTGAGGAGCCGTAGATTTTATAAATAAAAAACGATACTTGATACCTTTCACCAAAAAGAAAAAGAAGGATACCTGACAGTGGACCTCAACACCATTGCAATTCACAATCTCAAAAGCAGCTACCACATCCTGCTTGTCAAGAATAAAAAAACATGCAAATAACAGATCATTTTTTATACAGCAAACTTCACACACTACCAAGCCTATTGAGCATGCGCATGCTTCTTTACTGACCGTGAATGCAATTCCCATCTTCGTGCATTTATCAATTGTAATGTTGTTCACTTTCCCTGCACATTGTGATGGCAATCTAAGAACTTTAAATTTAATACAAAGGCAAAAGGGTAAACTACAAGTTTACAAATCCCAGATCAGATGGCTAACTCTTATGAAATAAAACAAAGCCCGTTGACAATAAATAAATAAATACTGTCATTTACCATGAAAGGAAGAAGAAAAAATAATTACCCTTGACTTGCAAAACAGAATCCTTGCATCCAAAGACATATACAGACTGTTTTGAATCGCATTCAGCAATAACCAAGTTCTTCATTCCAATCTGATCCTCTACCACCCATCTGCAGACCAAAACCCCCAGAACATATGAACTACAAGTAATGAACCTTCACCTTTTACAAGACTCCCAAAAGAAAAGAGATTCCGCCCATGACACAACAAAATTTTAAAATGAGTACTGTATCTAAACTGTGCTCACTTGCGGCCCATTTGAAGCTCCAACTTTGGGGTGCCTCCTTTAGAAACGGAAGGAAAACTAGTTCGGGCGTCTTTTTCATTCACACTGACAACACCAGTTCTATCAGCACGGTTCTTTGCCTTCATATCATCTGTTACCTTCCTCAAACCTGTAATTCAAGTTACAATCATCTACATGCTAGAAACAAATGAAGAGTCAATTTCCACATCCAATTTATATTCTTGCATAGCTACCTGCTGTCACAGACTTGCCCGAACTGATTTCTTGAAATACAGCAGACATCCCTTCTTTAGGGCGTGATGAGACAGCATCGCAACTACGAAGAGAGCCAGTTGCAGGGAGTGGAGGTGCAGTGGTTGGTGGTGGAGTACCTTTTGGTTGGGCTGACTTGGATGCTGAAACAAATGTTCTGCCAGTGGTACTCCATACAGGGCCCAAGGGATAGAAACTCTTAACATAATCCCTTAAACCAGGCAAATAAAGTTCCTTCAAAGCTTTTGCCCACTCAACATGATCTGGATCTTTATTTCTATAATCAACAAGAACCTGCATTTGATAAGTGGAAGGTCATCCATTACTTACAGAATTCTTCTAATCTTCTATTTTTTTGGATTTTAACATTATTAAATACAATTATTTAATTACACTTGTGGTGCCTTCCAACTTATCAAGATAAACAGCTGTATCTCATTAAGCATAGCTGAATGTTCATATAACAAATATTAATTAATATCTTCATACAGCTTTATGGACATTAGAGCATGTCTTATCCTTAACACCCTAAGTCCTAGTTCCAATATTGGCACGGTTCCACATCCAAGTTTAAAGCTTGTGGAAAGTTGTTATCAGTTTTAAAAAAATCAATAAAAAAAGGGCAAGTAGAAACCACAAGATGGAAAATATTGTCCAGCTAGATCACTAACCATGTAAGTAGTTTATCATATAGAATGTTGATCTAATGAAAGCCACCATGCTGGAACTGGTAACAAGTATAGGCTATGGTCACACGGCAACCAAGGAGATCTCAAACACAAGAAAATTCTTGAAAAGTTACAGGATAAGATAGGTGGAAATACCTCAAAAACATAAACTGTATATATAAAACAAAGATGGGGTTCTGATTCAGTTGGCGGGGTTCTGATTCAGTTTTGTTATTTCCTCATTATTTTTCTTTAACATAATGAGAAAGAAGCATTCATCTTATGCACATCTAGAACCAATTCAGATGACTGGAAATGTGTGAAACATAAATACTTAAAGTGGGAAGAATCAACTTGCTAGATTGTGGAGAAACAGAAGAAGGGATTGGTGGAAAAGTAGAACTCAGAACGTCAGCCCCAAATAGAAGGGCTATTGTGGTGGTGGTGGCACTTGGTAGTGTTTATGATGATCATGATAATCATGAAATGTTTTTAACATACCTTGTTGTTATAGAATTCAGCCATTTGCCAACTTTCTTCCACATGAGCAATTGGAAGGTTCATACCTTGTATAAGAAAATAAGGTAAAACAGGAGAAAAAAATACAAAAATGATAAAGAAAATAGATGATGTGTACTACAAAACCATATGTTCCAAAATATATAAAAGGAAAAGAGAAAACAGAAGTTCCACTCACCACAACCCTTGCCTGTGTATGCAATCCAAAATAAAGATGCAAGACTGCCAGCTGCAGCCTTCAAGTGATTGAAGAACTCAGATGGCTTTCCTTCTGTCAACGAATTTGCCTTCATTACCACCTCATTTAGTGGCTTCAGGAATTCAGCCAACCCTGTAACATCAGGTTTCTGCAGCAGCAACACAACACCATATCAGAAATTCAAATCTTACATATGGATGGTAATATCCATTCAAAAAATTTCAGAGCACAGCATAAGCTCAAACCTCTAGAAGAAATGTTACAGAGTCCATCTGAATGCTGAATTTTAAATTATTAAAGGGAATTCTTTCATTAACTCATTGCTTGACCTCTTTCAAAGATGATTTCATTTATGATCTATATGCAAAATGTCTTTTTTTTTTTCTTAACCATTATATCATTTGAAAAGAAATACAAAAGGGGAGATTACAAATCCTACTTCAAAAGATCTGTACACCAGAGATTTTTATATACCAATGGGCATCCAAAAATAAAATAAGAATAACCATCAGAATAGTCCTGTCGGGTAATATACTATGGGGAAACCCCCAACATTAAAAAAAAAAAAAAAAAAAAAAAAAGGGAATAACCATTGGAGATTGGAAATAAGCTGAATATTCTGGACATTTAAAGTTGGGATAGTTTGAGTTTGAACCCTTGATCTCATAAAAGGCATAAGTTACATAAAATTGATTTAAGAATATTCAGTTCTTCTTAAATCCATAAAAAAAAAAATCAAATAAATAACACCAGAATCAACCATTGCTGGTTCGAATTCCAAACAATGGTTCTTACATTCGAACCTTGAAGATGTTGTTTCACTGTTGCTACCACAAGGTTGAGACTAATAGACAGATAATAAAGCATATCAAACAGAATTCACCACTTCCTAACAATGGATCAATAGCTCTTTATAAAATAAATAGTTATTAAAACCAAAACATTTAGACAATAGATAAGTTGATTTCGCACCGAAACAATCAGGCAAATAAAACAGAAAACATGCTACTTCCTGCCAATAACAGATCACTAAAAAGTTCAAAATTCAACAATCTAGACACCAAATCTGCTGATTCCACATCAAATCCACACATTCTAAATCAAAACATATCTAAACAGAAAATATGTTGATTCCACCTCAAAATACAATAGAATGAAATCAAACCTAAAAATTCATCAAGAATAACTGATCAAGAGGACATAAAAACCCCAAAAATCAAAACATCTAAAGAAAAAAAATTAAAAAATAAACCTGCTGATTCCACATCAAGCCCATACATTCCAAACCAAAACGTCTATGGCCCATTTGTTTGCATGGAATTGAATATTTACAGGAATTCAAGGTCAATTGGGCCTCCAACAAAGAATTATTAAAGAGGTGAGGGTGTGAAGGAATATACAAGGTGGAGGTGTAAATGAAACCTTGACATTCCTAGGATTTAAATGACTGCGGTGATGATGGTTGGGAAATGGGAATTCATTCCATCTCCCCTTGAAAAGTCTTAGAATTCCTAGCAACAATCAACAATAAACAACAACAACAACAACAACAACAACAACAACAAATTTATTGATTCTACAACAAAACAAACAAATCAAGTTGAATCTGTTGATTCCACCTCAAATCCACACTTTTCCACCACAAGAAGATCAAAAAAAAAAAAAAACCACACACACACACAGAGAGATATCGAAGCAGAGGAAAATCAACCTGATATTGCTTGACGGTGACAAGAAGATCCTTCTGCACGGAAAAGGCGACTTCGAGGATCATAGTGACTTGCAGAACCTCTCCACCGATCTTCCCCGCTGCCGCAGAGACTCTGCAGATGTGATTCTCAATCAGATCATTGAAAGCGGCAATGGCCGGATCCCCGGCCTCATCCGCCGGATAGTGGCGCGAGATCGAGGGATTTGATCTAGAGGATAGGGTTTCGAGGCGGGAAACGGCCGACTCCAGCCTCTGCAAAAGCTTCTCTTCCATGTCTGGCTAGGGTTAGGACGACGAAAGGAGATATCTTTCTCTCTTTCTCTTTCTCTTTCTCTTTCTCTGCGTGTTAAAAAAATAAATGATGGATGATAGATAGAAAAGAGTAGTTGAGGAGGAGACATTTGCGGGGTTTTGTTGCATGGCGGGTTTTCCGCAGAGGGAAGAAGAAGAAGTAGAAGGCGCGGAAACCTGTTTGGATGAAGGAAAATGACCAGAGACGAGAATCCAAAAACTAGGTGGGCCCAGGGCCCTTCCATTTTGTTCCTTGTAAGGACTAAGGACCCGTTTGTAATTGAAGATTCATGGCTTATCAATGGCATCGAGGTCTCATCGCAACTTTACCATGTATCTTTAACCTTTCACTTCTTTCATATTTCAATAAAAAATTTCAAAAACATCAAAGGGCCTGGTTCCCAATGGTGGGGATTCCTACATGATATGTGGACTATAGGTGATGTGTACACCCCTTGAGCTACCATTCCAACCAAAACCAATTAGTAATAAGGAGGCACAAATTAAGATTTTTAGGTCTTGGGATTCGACTTTGCACCCGCACATCTGTTTTTAAAGCTGTGAACTGAGAGAGCGGCATTGTAGACTCTGAGTGATGTCTCGCGGGACAGCGCACCAACCTCGCTAGGTTTCCGACACCATCCAACATTTTGTTTGTCATGGAATAGATGTTGCCCCCTAAATCTCTGGGAAGTGAAAAAAAAATAAAGTACAACTATTAAATTTTATTTCCATCTATATTTATTCTATTTCATGACAAATAAATAGGCTTAATTTTTTGAAACAAGAGTCTGGCCGCCACGAAGGGATTGTCCATGCATCCTGGACATGTAAATCACACAATTTTGAGACGAGACATGCAAGAAATGATGTAAATATTGAAAGATTTGTTTAGACAACCTTGCAAGTGAAATCACCAGCTATGTACTGGGGCATCTTCCCACTTGGGGATGGCATCTTACTGATCCAATATGCACCAGCAATCATGCACTCCAATGCACTTTATCTTCCCGCTTGGACGGACTCATTCATCCAAAGATTTGTAAAGACAATTGTAGTCTGCAGCACTGTGACAAAACCAATTATATATAAATGAAGCGAAGTGAATCCAACTGCAAAGTCAGCCAATTGGATTCAATTGATTTTGACCAATTGATTTCTCAATTATAGAGGGCTTGACTCCCGTGGACCCTGATGACTGTAATACCTCCCATAACTATTTGTAACTCTTCAGGCCCCTAATCACCTTAATGGCCCTCCCGTAAGTATTTCTTTTAATTCTCCTCTTCAAGCCCTCTGCAAGCCTCCCATAACTATTTCTAACTCTCCAGTCTCCTAATCACCTTAATGGCCCTTCCGTAAGTATTTCTTTTAATTCTCCTCTTCAAGCCCTCTGCAAATGAAGGCTTCCGTAACGGACGATTTCCCCAAGCCTTTTGAATGGTTTTCCTATAAAACTATCGATTTAGAGGCCGCCGTTTCATCGATTGAGTTAACTCCTCTCTTCATTATTTCTACTATAACGCTCGGAAGTTTCTCACTGCGATTCTGAGGAATCATGAAGAGCTCGATTGCTGAAACGCAAACCTCCACTCCTCTCTTTTATATCTCTCTCACTTCAAGGTCTTCTTCTTCTGCAATCATCTCTAAAGTCCGCTTGCAAAGGCTTGACTCCATTTTGATTTTTGTTGCAACATTTCTCCAATCACCAAGATAGAGGTAATGAGTCTTTCTTCTTTTAACCACTTTTCGTTTCTGCTATTTTTCTTCGTGCGAACTGAGAAATCAATCTCTGATTTCAATTTCATTTTGACCTTATAAATTGGTTTTCTTTTTTTTGTTATTGATTCTTTCTTTTCAAAGATTCGGTTTTTACATTGATTGATTCTTTATTTTCAAATATTCAGTTTTTACATTGATCTGATTTTGGTTATATTGGTGTAGCTATGGAGAAGGGAAGGGTAATATTGTGCGGTGAATGGATGTCTATTGTTTTTTTTTTTTTTTTTCCTTCTCCTTTTCAAGATATGGAATGGAAAGACTGTTTGTGCAGGCAGTGAGGAACATTTTACATTTTCTTTCTCATTTCTACTGAATGGATCATTCTTTCATGGAGAAGGTACCGAATCACTTTACTTTTTTTTTTTTTTGTTTTGTTTCTTCTGGTAAAAAATCATGCCCTTTCTATTTTTTCTCGACTTGATTGATTGATTCTTCTTTTTAGAATTTAATTTTGGTTTTGTTTTCTTTTTCTGCATCTTATTTAATCTGAGTTGGAGTTGAAGATCCTTATGCATACCAACTGCATTTTGTAATGTTATAATGAGCACAGCTTCAAAGTTCACCCATAGGTTAGTCCTTTAAATCACACAAGGAATTTTTGATGGTTACTGAAATATAGAAGGCCTATTTGGATGCTATTACTATGTTGGATGGTTGGTTGATACATGAGTGTTATCCTAAACATCTATCATTTCTGTTTATTTGGAGGTAAAAAGGAAAATGTATAATCCAAGTAACTGCAATTTCAGTTCCTTGTGCAACCCCGTGTACAAAATCCTTGCCCTAGCCATAAAGAAGTTCAGAAAAACTGTAAGGATAAGTAAAACTCATTGACCAATGTTCACTTACCCAACACATATCCAAGAGGAAGTAAATAAGATTACTTGGTATCTTTCAAAAAAAGAAGATTGCTTACTGACTTGACTGAGTGAAATAACCACAGCCTAAATAAAATGGATAGATGAATATCACCCCCTAGGAGAAATTGGATCCTGGGTCATGGAAATAAATGGTTGGATTTCAGTTTTTACTTTAACCACCTTAAATTAGGGGTATCATCGGATATGCTATAGTACCATGTACATTGCGGAGGTCAGGCATACTTTTATTTTGTGATAGTCGACCATTCTCTTTATCTTGGTAAAAAGTGATTTATTTTTTTTTTTAATTCGGCCATTGTTGAATGTCCATGACGTGTTCATTATGTTGAAGTGGGCCAACTTTAAAATATCTGAAAAATGTCTATCCTCAAAGAATATATTAGCTATTGCAAAATTAAAATCCATAGCAAACTCAGAGAGCTTCCCTCATGTCTCTTTCAACTTTTACTAGCCAAAGAAAAATAACAATAAGAAACTTATGAATCATATATAACATCAAAAATTGAACTTTGAAAATGGAATGAAAACCATTAGAAACAACTGAAATAGTAGGTTGCTTGGTTGCTTGCAGCTCTTTTGGGCTGCTCTGTTGTTGTTGTTGTTGTTGTTGTGTTTTTTTTTCTTTTTTTTTTTTTTTTTTTTTTTTGTTGTTGTTGTTGTTTTCTGTGGGCTAATCTGTTTTTGTTGTTAAGTTTTTTTTTTTTTTTTTTTTGTTTTATGTTTTGTTGGGGTTTTCAGCATCAACATTCAAGCACCATATTATAATAAATGCTAAACCAATGCATTGCAACAAAACCCAAATAAATAAGCATAAAAATGGAGACAACTTCCGAAACATTAACTAAGAAGACCCACATTTGTTAAAATGTTAGTTGTTAAGGATAAACCATTATTATAGCTAAAAACTAATTAGTTGAATGAAATTTGGAGAAATAAGTTGGCAGTCAAGAAAACTGAATTCCCCATATTGCTTAAAAATGGAGCTCTTTCATCTCCCTACACTTATGGACCTGAGTAAAAAGAATAGTAACAACACCCACAAAATATGCATTCCATGGCCAGTATAGAAGGACCCAAAAGACTGCGGAATCAAACATGGCCTTGTGGTGAAAAAAGGATTAAAATAAATAACTCATTTCCCTAATGAGTTGCAAGTAATTAACAAGAAACTCAAAACATTCAGGCTTATGGTTGCCAATGTCCCAACCACTTGGTATCAATGACTATAAATACATTAAGCGTGCCAAGTTTCAGAGCACTCAGTTTCAATGGCTCTAAAAGTGCCAAATACGTTTGGGCCAGTGCATGGTCAACTCTCTCTATAACATTCCCTTTGCCACTGTACTTTCCACATCTTACATAAATATTTTATGATGATTTGAGAATAATTATCAAGAGACTGAAAATTAAAAAAGATTTCTAATAAGTCGATTGCAATTTAGTATAATCAGAACTTGGGTTTTGAATTACATATCTTGATTGACACTACACTTCTTATAGTCGGATCCTCTTTGCATTTAAGTATCTATAATCAAGCATTGTGAAACCTTTGCTTTTCGCAAGCTTAAACAGTGTTCTCTGCTTTTAAGAACTGGAACCTACTTCTCCACGCTTTTATTTAATTCTACAATTTTACATGAGCCACAATCTGGCTTCAACCGGACTGGTTCATATGTACTTCTATTTGATCAGGTGCATTTATTGGGTCTCATGCTTGGCAGTTGGCACACACTCTCTGCTATTGTAAAATCCTCCATCCACCATCTCAGTCTAGATCACAAATATGTAGGTACCAACTTTAAAATATAGTGCTACAAGCAGACACCATATTGCCTCTTTAAAAGACTCATTACCTTTTATTACTTATTAATGTGGACCACAACAGACTATTGAATTCATGTTCCACGCAAATGCTTGACAAGTTAGTAACATTATTGAAACTTTGATGTTTCAGACTTTCGATATTTTTAATTCTCATAAACTTTGATGTTTCAGACTTTCGATATTTTTTTATTTTAAGATTGATGATGAATTCTATAGACTACTTCTGATGATTTCTTATTTTACTCATTTTTAATAATCCTAATATATTTAAATTATTTTTAAAATTTTAATAATACTATTATATCCATTTAATATTACGAATTAAATTTAGCACTTTCTGCTAGTGTAACATGGGAATGAATGCCCGGCTTACTATCAATCAATACAGACTTGATCCTTTCTATTATCAACTATCTGATTTTTCATGGAAAGTTTCAATTAATCAGTCTATGATGCCTAGAGAGAGAGAGAGAGAGAGAGAGAAATGAGGACTGGAGGTACACTAAGACAAGGATATGCATAGAACTATCTTAATTTTACCTTTAGAACATTGACTTCATGAAATTCTCCTTGTTATATCCCTTTCTAACAACTTTTATGTTAAAAAAACAGAGAACTAAAAGAACTATATGAATTAATGATCTTTCTCTTTCTCCCTTTCTTCAATTAGCAGATGGATTATTGGGATGACAGCAGTGCTAGATTATGGAACGATATTTTGGTTGGATCAAGGCCAGATTGCATTCCAGTCTCCCCAACATTCCTACTCAGCTAGGGGCCTAGTTTCAGCACTGACAGTTGGAAGTTCTCGGCACATCCCACGGTACCTTCCCTCAGATTTGAAATCTTTTCTTCTGCAAGCTGGAAGCAATCAGCAGCCTAGGAAAAGCTCCTACAGCAAGTTGGCATTTGTGCATCTCTAGAATCTTGCTATTCTCTTTGCCTGAGTGAGTGTCAAAACTGACTACCATCCATTCTTTCATTACAGTTTCCCAACTAAAATTTTGAAATGGGTCTCTGAAGAGCCATGTCCCCTGCTCCACCACTCTTCCTCCTAATTGTCTTCCCTTACTAAATGCAGTATGAGTATGCAATGAAAGGTGTAGGGTCAGTTATCATCATAGCACCCTATGCCACATAAGTTACCAGGACTAGTTGTGCTTTTGACACTATTGGACAGTCCCCCATGAAATTTCAGAAGATGGTACCTTTTATCAAGATTAAAAAGGGATTTCAGGGCCCTGCCCTGTTGTGTTTTATTCTTTCTCCTGACCTCTTCGTGGTTGTATTCTTTTTGGGGGCCTTTGTGCCCTTTGTTAATACGCACTTGCATTATATCTGAAAAACAAAAAACACCAAAAAAAAGAAAAGAAAAGGAAAGGTGACCTTTGGAAATAAGATACACCAAACATGTACAAGTATCTGGGTATCATAGCCCACCCATAGTAACCTGAGTGTTACTTGTGACGATGGGAAGAGCACAAATGAGTTCCAAATATAAATGCATGATAAAGGAAACTCCAGGCTCCCGTTCAAGCATATGAGAGACTGATCCCTCTTTCTCCTTTTCAAGTACTTCAAACAGTTAAAAAAGAGAATGGGAAAAAACTAGCTCAGAATAAACATTTTGCTTACAGGAAGTCATATTATACAAGCATAAGCCCTCTGTGATGGAATGAAACAATCGGTCCGCTCAATCATTCACACCTAGTGTTTTAACTCATGATGGGTGCAACATCTGTAATTGGCCAGCCCTCTGCATTGATGGAATATGATTACAACAGATATGATGGGTGCAACATCCATGCATTTGAAGATTCAGATGACTCGCCTATATCCTCCAAATGCCCAAATCTGCCAAGAAAAGCAAAGCTTCAACTTCAATATAACCTTGAGTTAGTGACTGTCAAGAAGTTGGATTGATCATGGGCCATGTGGTGGTAAGAAATTCAACTCTCATGCAAGCGGAGAACTTATAAGAAACAAATCCAATACACACACACACCCCAAAAGAAACCGCAGAAGTTGCTAAAAATTTATGAAAAGAGCAGATCTGTTTTGGTAAAAGATGACTGCAAAGGCATTACCAAACTATAGTCATTTTTTAATAGTTTAGTCAGATTCCGTATGGTAAAATGTATGAATTCAACTCAGTATGGAACCTTCCTATTCCAAGTTCAGGTAGTTCATACAATGAACTAGCCAGCTACAAAGAAATTGGGCAATGAAAGAGTCATTTCACCTGGTGAAGTTCAGGGTCAATTGGCTTGTTCATGTTGTAATTATTAGGGGCCCATTTGTTTCATGTAATTGAATTCCTAGAAACTTAAATATTTGTATTTCTAAAAGTAAATAAAAATGAAGAAACAAAAGTGAAGTCCAAAAGTAATCATCAAATAATCTCCCCCTCAGTAGAAAATGGATAAGTGGAGATGGGAAATTAATAGTCAACATCGCCCTAGTAATCCAAACCCTAGGAAAGCCAAGATCCCATCCACAACTCTATTTTGCATCCTTCACCCCTTGGCCTCTAATAATCCTTTGCCTTTTTTTATTTTTTATAATCCTTTGTTGGAGCCCATTTGACCATAAATCCTATGTCTTCAATTCCATGCAAACAGATGAGCCCTAAAATATCATTCAAGGGTGCTAATTGGAACTAGTTACATCTTTTTAAATTATTAAAGACGTGATAAGATTGCAAGCTTCTGCCTCGTCTACATATGAAAAGCCTCCACCACGTGACTACATTCCCTTCTCACGTGTGGCACCAAGTAAACAACATGAAACTAGTGACTGCATCAGTGTCTAAATCTGCAAAACATCTGCATAGTTGATTAAGTTTGGGTGCGTTCCAATTTCCAAGCAACAAGTCCAGAATCCAGGCGCCATTCTTTCAGCCATGTTCAAAGTTTGTAGTAACTTAAAAATTCAGGGATTTCCAAGTTCAACTAGACTAAGTCATGGAGAAATATCCAATCTTACAGATCACGATCTACGTTAGTCATATTCAATTTGATTTAAGTTGTCGATCTTACAGATCATGATCTAAGTTAGCCATCTTCAATTTGATTTAAGTTGTCAATCTTCTCATTGACCTACAGGAGTCAAATTCACAAGCTCATTTTCAAATCTCCATTTCATGCCCATCAACATTGACTTAAATACAACCAAAGAATTTTCCAATCAAGTGTACTGATAGAGTACGAGCAAGATTGGTAATTCATTCACATTACCATCAGTGATAAGTGGATGTTGAGATGGATTACAACTGACTAACAGAAGACATGGGAGTTTCTTCTATGACATTGACATCTTGAATTCGGAGAGGACATTGAGCCAACCATTGCATTTTTTTAATTTAAGACTTTCATTATAAAAAGAGATAGCATGCAAAACTTATTGGAAACTAACCTTAAGATTTTTGTCCCAACTTCCTGTGCATAAGGCACTCCCATCTGCTGACAACCCCAAACAGGTTATTCGGTCTTCATGCGAGTTGTGTAGAGATCCCAAGTTCAAAACTACCTGAGATTAGACAAGCAAACAGTCAACAGCCAAATACCTTTTAGAAAGGGCCTCCATGTCATAAAGTATTGGACAAGCCTGTTGAAACACATCAATGAAGATTCAAGGACAAAGCTTGAGTTGCCTATTCACTGCTTCTTGATATTATTGTAACATGTGCAGAACAATCCTTAGCAAATTGATTACTATTTATGATACATGAAGAGGCTAATAAGTTATTTCCAGCTGCGATCTTGCATGGGGGTCTCAAGACAACTCCATCAAAAACCATTAGCAAAATGGCCAAAAGGGGTTTCTATAGACTTCTTTGGATCAGCAAAATGATGACCTTGAAATTTGAATGCCCTTTAAGGTAACAGAAGGATGCATATTTTTCCACAATCTGTGTTTAAGTGTAAAGACTGCTCATATTAAGTGTCAAAATGTTGAAATGATAAGACCTCCATTTTAATACAAGGATGCACATTTTTTCACAATTTGTGTTGAAGTGTAAGACTTCTCATAACAAGTGTCAAGATGTTGAAATGATAAGACCTCCATTTTAGAACAATAAAACTTATTGGCTATCAGCAAAAATCTGTGAGTGTCAGATAATGGTTGTAATGACTAATGAGACATTTTATTACTTACGTTGGGTCCTTGATGTTCCCTTTGTTTTATCCATAACAGTTTTCATCAATAATCAAGAAAAAAGCCTTGATGTTCTAAATGTCCTTGATGGACCCTTCATTCAGAATGATGATGATGATGATATTAATCAAGAGAAAAAATGAAGAGAAAAAAAATATACCTTGGCCAGTAAGGTGTCCCACACATAGCAATCGCCATTTGTGTATCCAGCAAACAGAAGCCTGCCTGATATTGAGAATGCAATGGAGGTCACAACAGGGACATCATTATCACCCTGCTGATGATGGTAAACTTGGAGCTGGTGCCCAGTCCCCACATCAAATAACCTACATGTGCCATCATCTGACCCTGTACCAAACCTCTGACCATCTGGAAAGAACTTAACAGTGTTAACATCTCCTTCATGACCATTATATGTTCGCACTGCTCGACTTGCAACGCGTGTATCCCAAAGTCGAGCAGTTGCATCACAAGAGCCAGATACAAATGTCTTTGAGTTGGTACCATTGATTGAAACGCTGAAAGAAATTAGAAGTTAAGGACTTCTCCAGAAGATTGCAAATTTCAATGAAAATGAGAATATGATACAAGGAATCATGAAGGGCTTTTTTGTTTGCATGGAATTGAATTCCTAAAAATTCATGGTCAAATGGACTCCAACAAAGGAACATTAGAGAGGTGAGGGGTGAACCACTAACTCCTCTTCTTTCCGCATGGTTAGAAGGTGGTTGTTCCTCCATGTGGTTGTGGGATCAAGTGTTCGTACACGAGAAAGACGTGAAGGGTGAAGGGTAGAAGATAGAAATGTAGATGAGACCCTTACTTTCCTAGGATTTGATTTACTAGGATGATGGCTGAGTATTCATTTCCCAAATCCCCTTCATTCATTTCCATTGAAGGGGAGACTATTTGGTGGTCATTTTTTAGTCTTCACCTTGTTTATTCAATTTTAACCACTTTCATAAATGCATTTCAAAGAGGTCCTAGGAATTCAATTACATGAAACAAATGGGGCCTAAACGACAAATTAACCGTTATTTGATTGAAAAATAGAAAATCATAAAGCATGAACAAAACCCAGTGAATGCATCTGCTGTTAGCATATACAATTAACATTCTCTTCACATTGTTGTCAAAATAATACAATTATGAGTTGAATATCAAATCATATTCTAATCAATTGACACTGGAGATATGAATTTTTTTTCTAGATGAATTGTACAATTCAGCATCTATATGCTACATATTATTTAATACTTTAATAACAAAATTCTTACAATTTTCACAATTCAACTGAAAAAAAAAAAAAGAATCCATAATTTGGGTACAACCCACAACTTATTATTTTCATGATTCAATTTAGAAAAAGAGTTAAGATTTCACTGGAAACTACAACTTAACACATTCTATTTCGGATAAACCTTTTTACTTCCATTTTGAATTAGAAATCCTCTATTTCTTTTCACATTTAATTTCGTTTTCTAGAGGTGGATAGAAACATGGATCTTGGAAGGGTCCTGACTTTTTTTCACCAAAACCACAATAAGAGAAGAAAGTGAATATTATTGTTGGAACCAGGAATTAAGTCCTCATTCTATCTTTCAGTTGCAGATCCTGGGTTTTGTTTATGTTGTATCTCTCTTAATCTTTGATATATTGCTTTCGTTACCTATAAAAAAAATTGCAGATCTGTTCTATGCCAGAAGAGGAACTAATTTTCATCTCTTTATGGAAGCTTTCATAACTAGGGCACTAGAATATTTCAAAAAAAAAAATTTAGATGTGTCGAACCTAAAGTGGGTTTTGATTCGTTTCTTTTTCCACCCTAGCTAAGTGATATCAACTTTGTCTACTTGCCAGTTATTAATTTGCTATTGTCATCTTGCAACGCTCATACTAGCAGTTTTAATTGATGGATATCGATAAAAATTGGGTTGTTTTTATTTTCCAAAAAAAGGGATCATTTATCAAAATTACTTTGAGTGTGCTTAGTTTTAGGAATCTTTTTTTCTTTTTGTAGTTTTTCAGCATGTAATAATAACCTGAAAAACTCTTATGCTTTATGACTTGATATACTTTAAACCTTCACTACACACACATGTATATATTGAATGGTCTTCACTCTATATTATCTGATTTCAATTTTGAAAGCATTACCCTTAGATGCTGTTTGTTTGCACAAAATACAAAGGAATTGAGCATATAGGAGTTCGTGGTTAAATAAGATCCACCTAACGATCATTAAAGATAGTGGTAAAAAATATAAGGTGAGGGGTGAAGAAAATAAGCTGGAGATGTAGATAGGACTTTGAGTTTCCTAGATATTGAATTACTAGGGTGATGGGAGGGTATTATTTCCGATCTTATCTTGATTCAATTTCCACTAAACGAGAGGTTGTTTAATGGTCACTTTTGGATATTCACCTTTGATTCTGCATTTTTAACAACCTATACAATCCTAGGTATTCACTTACATGAAACAAACAGGCCCTTGTAGAGTAAAAAATTGTATCAACTATTGTGGAGAAGAAAGATTGTATTATCTATATATAAGAACAAGGGAGATATACAAAACTGTACTATCGTAGGATTAAACTTATGAGTCATACTATGAAGTTATGGGAGAGAATAATGAAGTAAAGACTTAGACAGAGAACCAAGATATCTGAAAATCAATATGGTTTATAACAGAGAGGTAAACTGTGGAAGCTATCTTCTCACTTTAGGCAATAAATGGAAAATATCGCGCAAGGAAGAAAAATCTACACATGCTCTTCATTGATCTAGAAAACGCTTACGACAAGCAACCTAGAGATTTGATTTAGTGAGTTTTAAATAAAAGGAATGTTTCAAGAGGTTATATTAAAATTATGAAAGACATATGAAGGAGCAGTGACGAGTGTGAAAGCTATATGTAGAGAGGCATGTGAATTCCCAATGACCATAGGTTAGCATCAAGGGTCAAACCTAAGCTCTTATCTCTTTGCACTAATTATGGATGAGTAAACTACTCATGTTCAAGAGGAGGTACCTTGGTGTATGTTGTTTATAGGTGATATAGTATTGGTGGATGAATCAAGAGACGATGTGAAATGAGGACAATGCTGATATGGGGACAGTGCTTATCTTTGAATTAATGAAAACAATCTGATATGGGGACAATGCTTATCTTTGAAGTGGTCGTCATAGTTAACATGTAGTTCACCCTTCCTTTACCAATTTTCAGGTTTCTTAAAACTATAGTCTATTCTTTTCAGTATTCAGGCTAATGATGAACCAGAAGGCATATTTCTTATCTGAATTACACAAGCATCATCCTTTACTTGGAGGTCACCTATAACCTGGCCCTAAGAGGTTTCTGCAAATGTACATACCCAAGAACACTGCTGGGCTTCACAAAAAAGGAATGCAACTTACCTATTGATCTATTTTCAACTTATTCACGATAATATCCTGATCTAGCTTTATGCACTAGACAATTTTAACTTTCTTTTTTTCTTTCATTGTAAATTTTTTAACATGTTTGGTCAAGGATGGCAAGCGTATTAACAAAGCCTTTGAGAACCTTGCTAAGCTGCACTGAATTAATATTTATCAAGTTAATACAGCAACTTTACAGCCCAACCTGGATAATTGCAGCATCAAATGTTTTTCATATGCAGGTCCAATATCATGAAGTGTCCATGGACAAGGTCAGCTTTAGAAATTGTTTATGATTAAGCCTGCCTAAAACCATCATGACAAAAAAAAAAAAAAATCTTATCATCATGTAACAACTGGACCACTCAATAATGAGAACCTTCAAAAATACTCCCCTAAACCACCCCCCGTGCCCGCACAGACCAACACCAACACCATCAGAAAAAGAAAAAAATCTAATTCCAACCATGTAATGGTTGGGTATCTGAAGACATACCTCAGTACATCAGCAGTATGCCCTGATGGAAATTCACCTCCAAAAACAGATATTCTTTGGCCGGTAGTGACATCCCATAAAGCACATGTCTGATCACCAGAGCTAGTGATTAGGTGAGTGTCCTCATCTGGAACAAATTGGCAACAGGATACATATCCTTTATGCCCACTCAGAGTTCTTGAGGGTGGCAGATTCCCATCCCTATCAACAGGAGAATTAAGACTGAAGATTGAGCACACACTATCAAGGCCGCCACATGCAACAGACTGACCAGTAGAAGAAAAGGCACATGTCATGACCCATGCGCAAGGTAGCTTAATGGCATGAGTTTTCTGGCTAGTTAAAGCATTCCATACAATTAACCTTCCATCTTGAGATGCACTAACAATTCGATTCTTTTCAGGAGTCCAATCCAAGGAATATACCTGCAAATTTTGACGGCATTAATTTTACTACAGGATTCTATTTTCAACCACCATAAGTAATGTGATGAAAACTCAATAAACAAGTACCATCATCGAATTAACATTTTAAAAATGGCTGAAAATATGGCACAAGTTAAATGCAACGTGTCAAAAGTAAACATAAGTCAAAATCAAGTTTACAATTTACTTACAACTAAAAAGCACAATAAATAATTCTAGTTTGGAATCTGCAATTAGAACGTATATGCAATTATGATGAATAATGTATTTGTCAAGGGCTCAGGGCAATAGCACAAGTCTAGTACCATATATCATCAGGTCATGAAGATTCAGAAACAAGAGGCACCATAAGTACCATAAGTGCTACTAATGATATTTCGCACCATCATAAGTGTATAAGCCTCCAAGAAGACTTGAAGAATTGGAGGCTGTTTGACAGCATTAGCACAGATTGATGCGGCACCAACCAAGGACATCAGCTTTTCAACTGTTTGGTGCAACAGTAAACCAAGAATATGCATTTCTGGGTGAAGCACAACTGCACAAGGATATATGGAAGGCCCAATGTCAACCACCTGGAGCCCAGTTCTCACAAAGGACAAACTCCAAGAGGGACTAACAAAATACATGATTTCATGTCCAATGGAAACGACAATTTCCCATTTTAAGTTACACTCCTAGCCTGTTTTTCACTTGCTTTAGATTAAGAGTCCTAATTTAGTGGTTGCTTTAGTTTCGTTGGGGTTGTTTGTTTGAAAACATTTTTACCTATGTAGTTGTTACTAACGTGATAAAATTACATATGTATTATTGTTTAACAAAAGAATCACATTTAAAAAAAATGATGTGGACCCATTTTCATCAAAAGGTTTCCACAGATCTATCCATATTAAAATGATTTCTAGATGTAAGTAATGTGTTTTTATAATGCATCCAAAAAGGTGACAGATGGTTCTTTTAAGCATTTCAGTCCAACTGATGTGCGTTTGAGTCAAAGCCAACACTTCTAAATTTTGTGAAAAAAAAATGCAAATATCCATAGAGGATGTTTGTTTGCACCTATTTACATATGCAAACGTTACACATGTTTAGCATTTACAGATACACATGATTATTTGTCATTTTCTCATCAAATGTGTAAATGAGGTGTGTAAAATGAGGCCATTTTCATAGAAAGTGCTTTTGGTTGAATACAGGAAAATGGGTACCCATTGCCCATTATTATATATTATAGTGGAAGGCTTTTAATTCAGTTTTGACCGCTACCTTCTAATTTTGACTGTCACCGAACCCCATATCATTATACATTATAGCCGAGGGTTTCAATTCAACTGTGACCACTACCCTTCAATTTTCACTCTCACTTGGGCCCACACATCAACCTATTATTATATATTATAGTGGAAGTTTTTCAATTCGATTTTGACTACCTTTCAATTTTGATTCTCACCGGACACCACATCAACATATCATTAACATTTTAACAGAAGTTTTTTTTATTCAATTTTGACCACTCCCTTTCAAATGTTGACTAACATGAAACCCACCAAAAAAAAAAAGTGAAATTTGCAATTAATTTTTTAAACAATTTTCATTCAATTCCCAGACACCTGAAGGCGCCCTCAATTTGAAATTAACCACTTAAATGTTTTTCTACTAGGCTCAAATTTAGCATGGGCATGCTCTACTTGACCTTACTATTACCGATCTTATTGTGCTAAATGCCATCAAAAGTCAACTATTGAATCAGTAATTCAAATCACAGCCTGTAGTGTTAAATACCGTGCAGTGATTTTATCAGTCCTGGAGCCCTTTACTCATTCCATTCGTTTCCATGTCGGTAAGGGTGACAGGCGATAGGGTTCAGTTTTGGTTGGATACTTTTTTTTTTTTTTTTGCGAAATTGGTTGGATACTTGGATTGGGGACTCTCCACTATCAACTCAGTTTACGAATTTGTTTCATTCTGCCCAAACGGGAGTGCTCTAGACAGCGATTATATAGATCATCTTGGAGGAATGATGCAGCCAAAAGACAGCACAAAGGTGGAAAGAAGAATTCAGCAATTTAACAACAACGAGAGTGGGAGAAAATAGTTTTCAGGTTTTCACTAAATGAAGGCTAAAGCTTCAATAGTGCCTTTGACAGAATAAAATCAACTAACTTCCATGGACAGCCCCCATGGTATTTATAGGCAAACTGTAATTAAAGCATTGAACTAAGAACAAGGAGAAATGGATTGAGCAGATGGGTCAACAATGAAACTCATAACCTTTAACCGATAGCAGGCCCATTAAGAATGAGCCAGATGCTCCTGCATCAAGGCCGGCCTCGGTGGGGCCTAGTTTTTAGAAGGAATCTCCCGGACGAGGAAGAAAGACAGTTTTGTTCCCTGATGACCCTAATTGAGGGGTTTATTTTCCAATGGATGGTAGAGATTCCAGGAGTTGGTCTCACTCTACAGATGGATCCTTCTCTGTTGCTTCTTTCTTTGATGCTTTTAATAGGGTTGACTCCAATGCCTCTCATATTTTGCGGTTGTGGAAGATTAAGGCCCCTCCTAGGGTTCTTGCATTTGCTTGGATAGCTTTGCAAGGTGGGACCTTGACTATGGATAATCTTAGGCGTCGGAACATGGTTATTGTGAACGCCTATCCCATGTGTTTGAAGAATGCAGAATCCGTGAACCATTTGTTTCTGAATTGCACGGTGGCCCAAGGTCTTAGGAATGTTGTCTACAGCTTGGTTTGACATGAGGGGAGTTCTACCTGTTTATTTCTCCAGGTCTTTGAGGTTTGGATGTTAGGGGTGGGTTCTACTAGGGGTCGCATCATGTGGAGGGCTTCTTTCTTGGCTACTATTTGGGAAATTTGGAAAGAGTGGAACAATAGATGCTTTAAAGATAAATCGTTGCCTGAGGATCATCTCAAAAACAAGATTAAATACCATATGGCTTCTTGGGTATCTCCTCTTCCTTCATTCATAGGGATCTCAGTCAATGTGGTGTTGAGGAATTGGAAAGAAGTGGCTTTCTCCTCGCCGGCCTCTCCTCCTACCGTTCAAAGATGGAATCCTTCTCCCCAATAAGGGTTCAAGTTAAACTTTGATGGTAGTGCCTTCAATAATCCGGGCCTGGCTTTTGTGTGTGGGTGGGTGGGTGGGGTTGGGGGGTCCATAATAGTTTGGGGTCGCATGCTCTCTCTTTCTCATGGCCTGGCTGGAGTGAGGGAAATCATCCATAATAATTTGGGGTCGCATGTTCTTTCTTTCTTAGGGCTTGCTGTGGTTTGCTCCACCAATGAGGCAAAACTTCTGGCAATAAGAACAGGTCTTAGAGAAGCGCTTCGTCTGTATCTCCCTAACCTTATTGTGGAAGGGGACTCTTTCTGTGCAATCCAATGGGCCAAAGCCTCTGCTAAACCTCCTTGGAATCCGGCAGGTGTGGTGGATGAGATTTTGGATCTTGCTAGAAACCTCCAAGTTACCTTTTCCCACATCCTTCAAAGCATTAACTCGGAAGCTAATCGGCTTCCTAAGGAGGGCACCTCTCATGATATTCTTTCTGTTAACATGTTCCCCTTGTAGTTTTTCCCTGATTCTAGGTTAGGGTTGCAGGGCATTGGTTTTTGGGGCTTGGCTTTTGCCTTTTTATTTCAGTAAACTCTCCTATACTGTACAGTTTTTATTAATACAGTCACTTTTTCAAAATAAATAAATAGATGCTTGGACAGTTGGACCCTCTAACTCAGTCTTGCAAAAACTGCAAATACTTAGTCAACCATGTAGAGCTTGAATATTTGGACTCATTTCTCAGAGTACTAAGCAGGTTAATTGATTCACAATTAATGAACCAACAGCACCTTTGAATAAGATAGCAATGCTCATTCATATGGCTAATTAGAACTAAACAGTTAGCAAGTATTAGTTGGTAAATCCTAACTAAGGTCTAACCCCATATGTGGTAAGTAAAAGCGATAGAAATCCAACCATTTGTCGAATAGGCAGTTGGATAGCTGTTTAGCCATTTGCAGCATTATTTGGGGTCCATTAACTTAACAATTGAGACTAAACCCAAGTTTAGGTCCAGACCAACCCATTAGCTGTCTGTCCCACTTTATTTGCATCAAAATTGAATATGGGAATGGGCCGGTGTCAAGGCTAGGATGGAATCAGAATGTTAGGGTCAAAATGCCTTTTTTTCTAAACAGTAAAGGTAGACCAAATCTATGTATGCATTTTCTAAACGTTAGTGTCTTTAATGATGATTTTTCTCTATTTTTAACAGTTCTCTCTATGCTCTTACAGATGTCGAATAATAATGACTTCATTTGCTCATGGCCATAACTGGGCACAAGAAGTTCAAATTTTTTAAACATTTAAGGTAGTTTTATTTCTCTAACTTGTGTATTGTTAGGCCACACTTGAGCGATTTACTTATTATTGCTACTACAACTATTCACTTCCATATGCTAGTTATGCTCATGCCTGCACGGTTTTATTTTTTTTTCCCCCACAAGATCATGTAATTTCTTCTTAAACTTCATTAAGACGTAAAATTTAACTCCAATCATACCGTTTCCTCAGCAAATTTTATTTCCTCAATAGTTTTTGACGAAGTCACGGGTTCAAGAAAAAACCAATTGCAAGCCTAGTCATGCAATAGGACTGCTGTAGCAACTGTTGCTCAGCCTTATTACTCGAGGACAACACCACGAATGATGAATAACAGGAGATGATGCATAAACATCATAAAAATGTCCCGGATTACTCACCCAAATCACTTAATAATTTGAGGAAAATCTTCGATCCAGTGGAGAATTGCTCGATCCAGGGGGAAAGAAACAAATAAAATAATTATATTCCCAAAACTCCCAAATACCTCCACTGGAAAGAGACAAATAAAATGATTATATTCCCAAAACTCTCAAATACCTCCTCTGGACGACCACTTACTGTTGCATAACTAAGCTTAAATACTTTTGAAACCCTAAAACAGATCCAAACCCTTAATCCATATAAGAATTAAGATACCCAGTTCTAACCATTACAAACCCTAAATGCTTTTAAAATAAAGAAAAAAATGAAATACAACGCTCTTGGCAGGATGCAGACCTAGCAGCACATGACATCCAAAGGGTTTTGGTTGCGGGGCCCTCATGGGCCACCAGCTGGGCTAATGACCTCACCAGAATTTAAGTAGCTTGATGAGCGACCCCTTTAGGTTGGTTGGCTGGCTCAAACGAACCCATTAATGGCTGGTTTAAATGGCTCAAACAGTCAAACTCCACACAGCTTGCTGGATTTCTGAAAATAGATATTCTGGTATCTACATAAAACTCCTCCAATACTCTGCTTTAACAAAACAGCCTTGTCAATGCATATTGCAGCATATTTGGTGTTGTTTTGGGCCTCTACGAACGTCTCACACACGAGTTCGGACCCATCTGCTTGATCATATGCATCCATGTAAGCCATTGCTTGCACTGCAATGAAATCTTCATGTGGATCACCTCTATTGCCATTAGTTTTTATATATTTTATTTTTTTTCCATTCTTCTTTTGTCCCTCACTGTTTCTACTTCCCCCTTGGCTTCTATAACACTAATCTCCTTTCTTAACCAAATTTTTGTCTATTGATTCATATTTCTCTTAATTTTCATATACTGCATTCATATTTCTCTTATTAACAGGTTCTGATTATATTTATCTATTACATTTCCTGCTAGATTTTTTAACTCTATTATTCCATATTTTATTCCGAAATTCACAAGTACCTATCAATCTTCTTAAACTCTACATTTTTATTTGTCACATTCCTTTTTATTTTCTTCCCGTGCATTTGACCCTTTTCATTTCCTGGTAGTTACAATTGTTTTTAATAAAAAGAAATGGAAGATGCATCAACACAACTAAACAAGACAAACTTTAATAGCCCATTTGCCCCATATTGCATCAAAATTCTAGTTATTCATCGTAAAGGTGTTTTATGAAACGAGTATTAAAGAAGCAAAGGCATAAGGTGGAGAAGGGAGATCAAGCTGACATTACTTTCATCGGATTTAATTTACTATAGTTAAGGATGGGCAATCATTCCCTATCAAAGTGGAATTTTTTTTATGCCCTTTTTGTGAATCTTCATTCAAGCCTCTTAGCCCTTCAATGGAGCAGCATTGCTTGGAAATACTAGGAATTCAATAGTAAATAAGGGGGCATTTGAATGCATTGAATTCATCTCCTAGAAATTCTAGGAAATGTGTTCCTAAAAGTATCTAAAATTGAAGAAACAAAGGCACCAATTAATCTCCCTTTTAATAGAAAATGAATTGAGGGAAGATGGTAAATGAATACCCAGCTCTAAAGAAATTATGGTTTTTTTTTTTTTCTCCATCATCATCACCTTATATCCTACACCCCTCAACTTCATCTTACCATGATTTCCTATGTATTCAATTCCATGATGCAAACAAAAGGCCCCAAAACAAAGAGACCCCATATTAAGTCAAGATTCAGAAGTAAATAAACCAATCAAATTCTACCTTTCCAGTATGCCCCTGCAATGTTCTACAGCAAACAAGATCCGTCTGGCCAAAACTAATCGCCGCCCTCCCCTGCCCTCTCGCATGACGCGCAACTGAAAAGGTCAATTAACTCCAAATTAGTAGATCAAACAATAACAACAACCACCACCACTACAACTACAACAACAAAACAAAGCAGAGATGAATTCAAAAACCAAATGAAGAGGAGAGGACAATACCATCGGTATCGAGGAGGAGAAGGCGCTTCTCCTTCAGACGTTCTCTGAGGGTATTCACAGCTGCGGTCGCCTCGACGTGCCGCTCCTTCAGCTCTGCAACAGACATCTCAGAGCCCTGATCTGAAGGCCTGGAGATCAGTTCAGGAGCTCACAGAGAGAGAGAGAGAGAGAGAGAGAGTCAATGATTCGCTGATATTGAAGAATTGCTTGGGACTTTGATACGAGACCCTAATTCTCAGCAGCAGAGCTTCGAATTCAGAGAGATTGAGAGAGACGGAGATCGATGGGACTGGTTTAGGGTTAGGGTTTTGAGGAGACTCGGAGGAGATTGAGGAAGAGACGGAACAAGAAGATGGTGGAATGGATACGGAGTGGCAGAGGAAGGTATAAAAGAAAAGGGAGGCCTGGTGGAAATGAGATGAAATGAAGAGGGTGCAGGTGGGGCATCTTCTTGAAGGTGGGCCATCATTCATCACTGAAGTGGGCTCCACCTGTCAGAGCCCTCAAAGATTGGTGGGCCACTCACGTTCTTCATGATGAGTACGTCAGCACTCAAGTGGTGTCACTGCCCTTGGTAACATAGCCAAGAGATCAAAATCTATTTTGACTATGAATTGGTAAGCACTATGGTTACTATAATTTAAGTAGTACTACAATTTTATGACAATCACATGGGGGTGGAGTAGGGTTGCAAACAGATTGGTTCTGGATCGGAACTATAGTGGACCAGACCTGGAGACCTGGTTCCAATTTCGAATTTGGATTTTCACTTGGAACCTATTTAGTTGGTTCAAGACCCAGTTCTGATAAAAAATTCCGGATTCGGTTCCGAAATCAGATCCACCTGAAGGATTGGAATGTAGTTCCAAAATCGATCATAATTTATCTTTATTCCTCATCTTTCTTAAAATAAGCATATCATTCAGCTTATAGCAGCACATCAGGCTGCTACCTCTAACACTGTACATAAAAAAGTCCCAAAAAAGTTGATTTTGAGGTACAATTTGCCATATCAAAGGCTCATATGCCGGATCCCAGGTCCACGGGTCATAACCTATATGGACCCAGACCCGTTTATCAATCGAAACCTAAATTAGGTTTTGGATCTGGACCCGTTTATAAATCGGAACCTAAAATAGGTTTCAGATCCGACTTTTTACGGTCAGAACTTCTAGGTAATCGAAGAATCGGATACCCGTTTGCAACCCTAAGATGGAGGGATGAGGGATGAGGGATGAAAAGACACAGTTAATTGTTCCATGTGGCTCTAGGATTGAATGTCCAAAATACAATAAGTTATAAAAGCCACAAAATTTTGAGGGGCAAAGATGAGGAAGGGGCTCGAATGATTCCATGGGCTGTTTTTTACATAGCCTTAGGTGGGTTAGGATGATCCATGGAGCATACTACTAAATAATATATATTTAATCTATTAAATTGAAGTTCAGTTTGTATTTATAATTTTTTGAGAATTTAAAACTGACTTGATGAGATAGACTATATGGAGAAAAATCTGTCGATTGAATCATACTAATATTTCTAACCACGTGATTTATGTATGTGGATCCCACCCTACGACAGTCAAACCTTTCCATGTCACATGATCCTTGTGTATAGCATTTGTTTAATATGCATCTATAAATATCTTAATTCTTAAGCCTATGCTATAAAACATTCAAGCTTGAATCAGGTTTTGATTCGATCTCCAAACTCAAAAAAAATATTGGTTGTTGTCAAGTTGTGCATCTCCAAACAAAGATGTGTGCCACATCTTTGGAATCCATGCTTGGTTTTGCTGGTGGCATCTTTGGTAGAGGAGCTCACTTTCAAGTCCTAAGAACAACCATCATGGAAAACCCACATCCACATCTCAATCTCCTATTTTACAAAAGTACACAATTATGGAAGTGCCTCGAGAGATTTTCAATACAAAAATGGTAGCCTGCCATACCATGCCCTACCCTTCATGGGGTCTTCTATTGGCATCACCAATTTAGTATGAGCAAGGTCTTCAAGGTTTCATTAGAAGGTGAAGATGGAGATAAGGTGGAAGCAATCGCAGTATGCCACATGGATACATCTACATGGTCCCGCAACCATGTGTCCTTTCTTGTACTCAAAATTGAGCCAGGGAGTGACCCTGTGTGCCATTTCTTCCCTGAGGGTCTTGGCACCATACCTTGCCTCAGTGTAGCCACTTGATCGTTTGAGGTTAATGTGCCATAAGTCGTGAATAACGATGCTATAATATGGTTGATATGCAATGTCTACTTTAACATATGTGAGTACTGAGTACTATCATAACATTTGAGTTGGTTGTAAAGGTGTTGGATCTATAATTAATGGTTGGAGTTAATCATAACATTTGAGTTGGTTGTGAAGGTGTTGGATCTATAATTAATGGTTGGAGTTAATCATAAAAATTTCTGTTGTAACTTCTCATTTATCGTTTGCATGATTTTTGAGAAATAATGCTTAGTAATTTCTAAACCTTCATGTTAAAAGCTCCTCTTTTAAGGGAGTTTGGATCCTGTAAACAGGGGCGGCCCAACAAATCCGGAGGCCCTAGGCGATAATATGAAAGTGGGCCCTATTAATAGGCAATAATTATTAAAATATATTCATTTAAAAGATATTTTTCTAGCTTTTTGAGATGCAAAAATATTGATTAAATCTTGAACAAAAAAAAAAAAATCTGCCATTAAGATTTAACTGTCTACTACAAGGATAATGCTCTCACTCTTCTTGTTATTAGTCCCTATTTTAATGCTCTCACTCTTCTTGTTATTAGTCCCTCCTTGAAAATTGAAACACACTCATCCATCTTTTGATCATGGCCCACTTGCTGTTAACCGCGTCCATCTTTTGATCATGGCCCAATTTCTGCATTGCTTTTGGGTATGTTAGGATGCAACCCAAATCAGTGAAATCACTAGTTTACCTGACATTTTCATAGAAATAATTATCAATCTGCTTCCTTGTACGTATGGATATGTGCAGAACATGGGCCATCAATGTAATTGATTTTAATTTGAGTAAAGAGGCAAATTGCACACCACAAATCAGTATTGGTGCATGATCAGGGGGCCCCAAAAATCTTATATATACCCATAACTAAAATTCTTAATAGGGGGCCCTAAAAATTTACAAAAATTGGGGGCCCTAGGCAGCCAACTAAGTGGCCTAGGCCTAGGGCCGGCCCTGCCTGTAAAACTTTGGGGCCATGCCTAAGGAGGGGATCTTGTTAATGTTGTAGAACGGATGTGGGTAAAGAGAGAAGAAATGGATGCTTTAAGGCACGTTGAACAATGTTTTCCTTTGTTGTAATAGTGTCAACTTGTGATGAGGGTGTTGTTGGGACTTTAAGCAAATTATAGGTTCGCCCTATTTTCTTTCAACCCTTCTACTTGGACAAACCTTTTGGCCAGAATTTGGGACAAACTCCCATGTGGCACAATCCTAGAGGTGCTTTTTCCCCCTCTCTCAAAAGTTGCACCTCCAGGATTGTGCCACATGGGAGTTTGTCCCAAATTCTGGCCAAAAAGTTTGTCCATTTAGACTTTTTGATTTTCTTTCAGCTGGGTAGTAAGTATGTCAGCACCTTTTCTTTTTTTTCTTTTCTTTTTTCTTTTTTTTATGATGTATGTATCCTTGAGGCCTTTGATCCAACGGGACTCTTCCCCTGGTTGTCACCCGCTAAACCCAAACAATTGCACACTGAGAAAATCTGGGGCAGACTTCGAATATAACACATGGGGCAGACTTCGAATATAACACATGGGGCAAAAACCCAGAACTTATACCACTCCACCCACTCCCAGGTAGTAAACCTAAACCATCAAAATAGTGGTCCTCATTAAGGATGGATTGAGACCATGAAAAGCAGTTGTCCAATGACACATTCAAATAGCTACTTATGAGACGAATGACCGGACGTCAATATCCAATTTGGTGAGTTTATAGCAGTGTCCCACCTGTAATGTCGTGATTTGGATAGTCTCTGATATATGGACCAGCCAAGCTTGTGCAGTTAGTTTTTGCAGTTTCTTCTGTGATCGATGATGGACGTGAGGAATCCCTTGTCCAAGGTCTTGTTTCAAGTATGCTAATCTGCCATGTCCCCTGAACACCCCTCCCCGACCTCCCTTTTTTCCCATGGCTAAAGATCTTCCAACCATGATCAATCACAGTTAAGAACACCTAAACAGGTTCCACTTGTAAAGACGAACATCATGCCAAACACAATTAATTCCTCAAGGGAATGTGTTCAGGGAGAATGTTTTCCACAGAATAATTAAAATGGCAGCCGAGAAGAATGATTTTCAGTCATCATGTGTTAACTTTCTCCAAAGAGTTAATTTTCAGGGGTTGTTAAGATTTCCATTGTTCTTACATATAGCAGATTTGGACACAAGTAGAGAACCATCTTCTACAGTCTCACACCAGGGGCAACGGCGGAATAAGTGTTTGCCGGAGTAGGATGTGAAACCATAGAAAAGGAACTCAGTTTCATTTTCCACAGGATGAAATCACTTTAGAAGCAAAATGCACTCAAAACTGTTTATGAACATGGACTAATCGTCTCTTTATATGGGAATAGGTCGAAGTTTCTCCACCTAGTTTTCCCACATCTAAATGAACCCAAAAAAGTGAAAAAGGGTCAGTAGGGAAAACAATAAGGAGTTTCTTTGAGCAGAGATGAGAATAATTGTACAACCCAAAGGTGGGTGGGGACCGAATCGGGCAGAGATACAAGGGAAGGAATGAGGTTTCCAACTGCCCAAATTTCCCCAAAAGAGTCATGAGAAATTACATTGTTTCCACCTTTGTGGTGGAAATGGCCTTCCCACCCTAGGCATAGGAAAGCCTAAACCATGTACAAAACTCAATCCAGTAGCGTCAAGAGTCCAGTCGGTCTTCTCAGACGCCAATGGAGACCCCATTGCACGAGTTTTCTTCAGACGTTCACCTGATTAAGCGCTTTGGCTGCCAAATTGCTGGTATGACTAATTTAGCCAGATGGTGGAGGCCTGTGATTAGGTAGATATGTAGAGCTTCCATTGCTGATTGGCGTTCGAAGAAGTGGATTGCATCGATCAAAGATGATCCGGCCCCCTCGACCAATCCTTCCATGAAAACGATACGGCGAAGCGTTTGCACCATTTTCGACTGGATGATTTGATGGAGGCACAATGCCAGCTGCAGCCAATTTTTCTGGATCTAGGGGTCTTGTGAACAATAAAATGGGCTCGTTTGGATCCTGCATCAATGCAGCACTTCATTGAGCATTAAGTCTGTATTGAAACTAACATATATCCACAATGGCCAAAAGCACAATGAAAATGCTTTCAATTGGATGGATAACACTGGAATTAAAGTAGAAAGAATCAAAATTCACCATTTTACTAGAAAAAAGATCAGTTGGTTGTAATACGAAAACATATATTAATTTTATTTTAGGGTATGTTCATTAGAATTAGAATACAAAGGAATTGAATACATAGAGTAGTTAAAAATGAAGATTAAAGGTGAATTCCCAAAAATGAACAATTGAATATCAAATAACCTTTCGAATTAACCAATAATGTTCTTTAGCGCTCATTTTTGGGAATTCACTTTTAATCTTCATTTTTAACCACCCTATGTCAATTCCTATGTATTCAAATTCAAAGGAACAAGGGCTTAAAGAACATAAACATTTACTAAACTAAAAATTGGAGGTGGCAATGAATGCATGGTTCAAAACTGCAATAGCAGTTGCAGTTGATCTTGAAAAGCAATATGACGTGGCATCACATCACAAAGCAAATCTTTTTTTACCCCAAAAAATTCTTGATAAAAAATATCCGAAATTTTGTAAAATGCTAGAAAACAATGTTTTCCCCCATTAGTAAACAATATAAAGAAAAATATTCGTCCCCTTAAGTCATGACATCCTATATCGTTGTCTAATCTGAAACTGGATAAAGTTTGTTCAAAATCAAATAGATTTACATGTATACCCTAAAATAAGTTGAAATATCACAAATTTTATAGAATGCAACTATAATTATAAGCTATCTATTAGTGTTAAAATTAAAATCAAGAAATTAGTACTCAATCATCAAGTAAGCTATGAGATGCTTGGCTTTGCCGCAAAGAAATCCATCAAAATCTTGTGATTCAATTGAGTTTTAGTGGAGATTAGGGGAGCTGAAGCAACCTCTCACCTTCTTGTGGTTATGTTTGGAAAAGAGAAAATGGAAGATAAGGAGACATAGGGTTTTAATAAAAAAAAAAAAAAACTGGGCTTTCAGCAAAATATTTTCAAAATAGCAGCTGACAGCAACAGATATTTTGTATTCCACAATCTCAATACCGATATTTGAAAAATATCATTGCAGTAGGGACCAATACCAATTTATATTGGCTGATATTTTGAACCAAGGATGCCAGGCATGTTCCCAATATAGGAGTGGTCAAGGGATGAAGTTTGTGAGGACCAATTTATTTTAATGTTACTCCCTAATAGAGGGAAAAGAAGGGAAAATAAAGAGAGAAAAAAGAAACATAAGCAGACCGGTTTCAATTTGAGACAGCTGAGGCTTGACTGAGTAATATATGAAAAATATATTATATATAATCGAAAAAAGAAATAGTTTATAACAAAAGTTTCTTGAGTTTTGACAGCCTTAGCTTATTAGACTCTTCACCTATTTTTCGCCAAGTAAACCCAAGGACCAGCCAAGTTTAGCCAGGTACACAGAGTGCCATTTCAATTCCTAGACGCTCATAGGTCAGCTGGCACATGGGTTGGGCCAGGTAAAGTTTGTGTAACCAGCCCATGTAGACTCTGAACCCATTAATCATGCCTAGATCAGGCCCAAGCAATTAAAAAATAGTCTGCGTGTTAAGGATGCAGTCAGGACAGGTCATCATGTCAAGCCTTTAGGCAGACTGGATCAAGGAAAGCATGTTTAGTTATATGTTCCCACCCTCAGGCCTCAGCTCAAATACAGCCGCAAAAACAGGGCTGGACCAGCCCATGTGCCACTTCACTCCATCAGAGTTGAGTTAAACTTTCTCAAACCTTGATTTACCATGTATTTGATGATTTGGTCTTGCATTCAGCTCACTTCTGCCACAGTTTGACTAAACACCTGTACAACTTGAAAAGTAAAATGCTGACTGATACAAAAAAGATATTCATACCCTTTTATGGATCCATTCCTGTGGGAGAGGATGCCGCTTGAACTCTCGCTTCAAGCGTCCCATTTGGACTGTCATCAGCTTTGAGTCTGTGATAGCTGGATTCTGCACTGTGGCTGGTCGAGTACGCACACGACTAATCATCATGTCCTCGGGATCAACAAAATCATCCTCACCTGAACCGAATCTGCATGGAACGGGTGAGAAGCCAGGCAGTGCTAATCCATCTTCAACAAGCTGTGTCTCGTGCTGGAAATTCCAGTCAAATCAAAATCAGATCACTTGCACATTGCAGTATCAAAAGAAATTACAGATGTGCCAAATGTCACGGTACTCTCAGAAGAAATCTTCTCTCCTTTTGGATTGATGAGGTCTGCAGTATTGACTGAAATCATTGAAGACTTCGGGGGCATTTGGTTGGGCTTTGAGGTTTTCAGCTTTTGAAAAGGCCGAAGGCCCTTAAAAGCTAGAGTGGTTATTGGAATCTTGTAAGTACTTAATAAGAAATATAAGGGAAAACCAACTTTTGAGAAAGCAAGTTTTGACTAACTTCACATTCAACAGGCCCATTTTAACTTTTGTGAGAAGCAAATGAGAAGATTGACAAAAAGATATGTATGTTGCGCTCTCTCTCTCTCCCTCCCCTTCTCTCTCATGTCTCATCTCATCCTCCCTCTCTATAAGTCTCCTTTCCTTTTCTCTCTCCCATTGCACCCTCCCTCTCTTTAACTGTCTCCCTTCTCTCTTCCCTCTCCCCCTCTCCCCTCTCCCCTCTCCCCTCTCATGCTCCCTCTTTAACGCTCTCCTCCTCTTCTTTCTCTCACCTTACCCACCTGTCTTTAACTCTCTCCCTTCTTTGTCTTTCCTCTTACCCTACCTCTCTTTAACTCTCTCCCTTCCCTCTTTCATTCTCTCATCTCACCCATCCTCTCATTAGTTCTCTCCCTTCATATATATTTGGGAAATCACAAGAAATTAGGTAATGATCATCAACAGTCCACTTAAAAACAGAACAGCTCAAAATATGTGCCTCCTTGCATTGGCTCTATCAAATTCACATTCAAATAGAAGTTGGATCCACTGTTAGATTGATCATAAGACCGTGTTTTATATGTGATAAATCTGACGGCATGCATAACCCTTATTGGACATAAACTTGGTGATAGTTCATAAAAGAAGGGGATGCTTAATTTGAGCAGTTAAAAGTTATAAGACGTGAGTCCCATTGAATAGCATCACCAAATTTCCAGTGATTCTCAAAATGCGTGGACCTGAACTCAGTAGATCACATACAGCCCTAATTTAAGAAAGGGATAGATCATCACAACCATTGAATCAAGACCATGCAGAATGAAAGATCCATTGAACTTGTTCCATAATTCATTTGGGAGGGTCTAAAATTAAACATTATGATCATCTAATCAACAATGGTTCTTAACTGATTTGTATTTTACACAATGTCACCCAATATAAAAACCGTTATGTATCATCCAATGTAAATGGTTGGACTAATATTTTGGTTCGTTACAGCCATTTCTTCATTTCATAAAATAACTAATAAAACTCAGAAATAAGAATTGTGTTAATTAGTTTTAGGGTGTTCTAGATGTAAATAAAAGTTGTGAAAAATAGAGTTCCAACAAATTTTTGGTTAAAGAAAAAAAAAAATACAATTGTTCATGGCTAGAACTGCTACATACTAGGTGATATGATTCAATTTGTCTAAGTTTTAAGATAAAAGAAATATTTGGCCAACCCCGTAATCCACACCAATCATTTTTTGTCCACCATCTACCCACATAACATGCATCTAGGTGGGCCCTACATGATGGGTTGTTCTCTAAAAACCTAGATTGCTGTTTTTAAGATGTCCAAGCCCCCTGCAAATCCCCCACCCATCTAGCTAAACATCTTCCATTATCTGCATTTCATCATTTATATGCAGTTTCATATAAACTGTTTGAAAGGTCCTGAGCCCGAGGAATATTACACCCAAGTTAACAAGAACTTGAAGTGCGTCATTAGCTTTTGCAAAGAGATACAACTACAACCAAAGCACAACAGACTTATGGTATCAGATGCTTACCTTATACTTCATCTGAGTTCTTTGAAGGGTAACTTCAGTCTCCATGGCTTCTCGTTTCTTCTCTTCTCTCTGAATATAACTATTCAAATCAGAACCAGAACGTGCATTTCCTAGTGATGACTAGACATTTAGTGGCTAAAACACACACAAGAATTAAAAAAATACCTTAATCAAAGACTCTATTACTATTTTGGCTTGGTCCAAATTGCGCCTGACCTGAATCAGATGCAAAATTCAAAAAATAAAATATCATTCAGACGAACAGAATGGATCTTTCTTAACGCAAAATGGTCAAAAGATCAGATGTCCCTAAGAGGCAGGATAATAAAATCAGTTACCTTGCAATAAGTTTCTTTTTAAGCATAAACGAAATTCAAATAGGAAAAGAGAAGTAAAGAAATGACTTTGAACTTGCAAACAAATAGAGCCTAAGGATTATCAGCAACAAAATGGATGGAGAGACCATGGAAATGCCCAAGAGGCATAAATTGACACTTTGATATTTGTTATAGGTTGCCTTAGCCTTATAGCTCGTTTCAACTTTCAAAGAACTCTTTGAGATCTAAGAAAACTAGTTGAAGGTTTACAAGATTTAGGCTTCAAAACATGCGTACAAAATCATGAGAAAATTATAAAGAATTTTGGATCTTCAGATACTTCCAAAATGATAACAATCAGGCGCATACGTACATAATTTGTAGGGAACACTTGGGAACCACCTGGTTAAATGGTTAGCCGGAAAGCAAGGGAGCGTCATGGACTGCAGATGGCTTTAAAGGTATCCCAATAGATGATTATGCAATTTAATTGAAGGGCTCCAAACACAGATGAGCCCTTTCCATGAGGACCCCTGAATAATGCAAGTGCTGGCTTGATCACGCCTTCTAGAACAGTCAGGGGTCATAAAGTGAAGTTACACACTTTATATAGAGTTAACAGAGTGCACAAAAGAGCATACAGGAACATTAGAGTTGATTTATTCTTCATCTAACAACACTACTCGGAGAAGTTTAAATGAGCATCTGAGCTGCTCAAGAAAAGAGATGCATAGACTTCTTCCAGTAGATTTCAATGGCTGGTAAGAGCCAAGATAAGCATGGCAGTTGGTAAAGCAATTAACAGATTCTATCAACTGAACCCAACATCATTCCCAAAATGACCACAAGCTCACATAAACAAAGCTGGGATCTTATTTAATGAGGGGTACACGGTGTGTTTACCTGTCGAAGCTTTTCAAAGGATTGAACATTGTTCTCCCGCCTTTGCATCTAGAAACCAAAACATTCAGAAGGTCATCATGGAAACTAACAATTCTATTAACGCTTGTGTAGAAATGAAGAAACATGGAAATTTTACTCGCCAAATTAAATATCATATAGAGATCCTGGATGATGAAACAAAAAGTACTTCAAAATAGGAAGCATGATATTAGCACCAACCCTTCTTGTGTGAAGCCGGTGGGCTTTCTCCCTTGGCCTGAATACATTGTAGGGATTGGTATCATTAACAGGTGGAGGTGGCTGCACAAGCACAGAATGGAGATCCTTAGGTCAGCTAGTTCCATATTGAAAGATAAACAAGATCAAAAACCATCATTTGTATTGAAATGAACAACTTAATAGGGATCGCAACTGGAACAGGAGGATGGCTAGATGAAACATTCCTAGTGGTTCATATCCCTCCCTCCCTCTCTCACAATGAAGAAGCTTAAACTGTACAAGAGGAATACATTGAAAAGCCACCAAGACAAACCAAAACTACAGGCAGAATAAAAACTAGCGCAAGAAGAGAGAAAGCTCCATCCTGATCAACAACAGACTATGAATGAAATGATGATTCCAATTTCCAAGTAACATTGTTGTGTTATTGTCCTTGGTTATACTACAAAATGGACAAGTGGAGAACTACCATATGCATATTTAAACCATTATTACAGATTCTCTAACTGCTGATAAAAACACAGGTGAAGCGCCATTCTATATTCAAGCATGTAATAAAACTAACCTGCAATCGACGTAGGACTGGTTTTTGCCACCGCTCTCGCTGATAAAAAAAAGCAAGAAAGTATTCATAAGATTTTAGTCTACAGAAACAGTGATTTGAGAACAATCAGTACCTTAAGCTAGAAGCTATAAGACTAGGCTGAAGCAAATGATTTAAGAACAACTAGTTCATGAAATCTACATAAAATGAGGACAATAATTTCATCCTTTAATAATTAGCTCATTAAATATTTCAATTAAAATGAAGTTGATGCATCAACTTAGAAAGACAATATAAGCACAATCTACACAGTAATTTCTAATATCTATGCATACCTTTTCTTTCCAGTAGTTATAAACAGACAGGAAAACTGAGTATCTTATCGATTGCAATTGTGACTGCAGCGCCTGCAGCAGAAGGCAGATGGACAAGATTAGATTAAAAAAAATGCTGGCAACAAAAGCTGTCAGAATATGAATGATCATTGAGTATTAATATAGTATAGTATAAAAAGGCTTAATGTGGATAAGTCATGATGTTATTCTTAAATTGATCAAAATTGAAAAGTAATTGTCATCAGGTGATACCAAACCATAGTCACACAATGACACAAGACCAGATGATCCAGATTTCATGGAATTGTGTTGGATAGAGCCTTGGATTATTTGAATCGATTTGATCAATCTAATGGGCTTTCGATCCATCTTAATCAGGGCCCAATCAAACATAAGGGCTCAATTATAAAAGTTAACTTGTCTAAATTGGGTTCTAAAATCTATCTATATAATGTGGGCCCAAAGCAAACCCAACTAAAGGCCAAACCATGAAGAGACTTTAACATCAATTGCTAAAATGACTTTTTACTCTCTTAATTTGCTCCTGTTGTCAGTCACCAGCCACTATATCAGATGAATGTTAAAAAAATGCCTTTTCTTATTCTATGTCACTCCAAAGAAAATTATTTGCATCCTCCTCCAGGGTTTCCAATTCCACATCCACCCCATCATGTTTTTCATCCAAATTGAGCTCTATATGGCTTGAAACAAGCTGCATATGCTTGGTATAATCACTTTCACATTGCAATTCAGAGATGGGTGGGTATCAACAGATTTATAATCCTGCCCTGTTTTCCTACCACCCCTCTCAAGGGCACTCATGCTGCTTTATATTGATGATACGATTATTATTAGTGATGACTCAGATAGTATTGCTGCTTGAAAATCTTTTCTTTATCAACAATTTGATTCGAAAATATGGGTCCCCTGTGGTATATTTTGGAAAGAAAGTTGCCTGCTCATCTGCCTGTTATTTTCTATCAGAAATGAAATTTATCATTGATACTTTTCGACAAGCTGGTCTCGATGATGATAAAATTGTTAAAAATCCGCTTGATTTGAATCACGAATTTGTTTCAATTGATGGAGAAATGCTACCTGACCCAAATCAATGTCAGCAGATAGTTGGTAATCTTCTCTACCTTACAGTAACTTGACCAGATATTACTTTTGTTGTTCATGTAGTCAGCCAGCTTGTTGCTGGCTTCTTGCTGATTTATGGTTTTACAAATCCTTTGATATCTTCATGAACTGTGACTACAGAACTGTTTCTTCCACCAATTCTCTCACTCTCATAGCATATTCAAATTCTGACTAGGTGATGTCACTGACCGAAGATCCACTTCTGATTATTATGTTTTTCTTGGCTCCTCTTATATCTTGGAAGTGTAAAAAGCAATCAACAGCTTCAAGTTCTCGTCTGAAGCTGAATATCAAACTCTCGCTCATACCACATTAAAAAGGTTTGGTTATGGTGGTTGCTTCTCGCTTGCAGATATGGGTGTTCATGTTGATATTCCAACTCCAAACCCCTTGCTATTGCAATAGTAAGAGTGTCATCTATATTGAACACAATGAAGTCTTCCAAGAACACACAAAGCAAATCGAAATCGCTGTCATTTGTGCAACAGCATATTTGGCAGAAAATTAGTGCACTCCATTCTCCGTCCTTTGCCGATCAACTGGCCTTCTTCACCAAATTGTTCACTGCAGCCAAATCTCAAAAACTACTTGAAAATCTCTCCATGTGTGGTTTTTCAAATCATGAGCTAGATATGTATCATATGTAAACCTGAAATGTAACATATTATCAAAAGGTCTATTCAGCTGACCTACGGTGTACCATATTTTAGACTAAAGGAAAATAGATTGATATCATGCTCATCCCCATGGATGAAATAATATCCTTCCTATATAATTCCTTCCTGCAATTTCCATATTTTGTATCTCTATTGTCTATATGAAGGCTTGAGTTGTTCATATAAATCACCCAATTTAAATTCTTCAAACCTCCATTCTTTTCATAAAGTCTAAGTGTTTTGTTTACTTACTCTTCCTCTAGAGGTCTTTTTAGCTATATTAACCACCATGTCCCCATGAACAGTGAAGATAGCTGGACTGCTACTAAAAATGGAGACGAGTTGCATTCTTCCTAAAAAGCCTTTCTTTAGCTTCTTCCCTCTGCAATGCTTATCATAAGGTACAGTTCAAATTCCATATCTTGACATGCCCTATCTGCACATAGAAAATCATGCAAGGTAGGCTGCAGACATGATCTGCTTCTTGAGCCGAATCTTGTAATCACTATTTGTTAGAGCTTTTGCAATACTGAATGGGAGCCCATTGCTCATCTGCTCTTCGATTATAGTTTCATTTCTAGAATTTGAAGCCACATGCTGAAGAATTTTAGGTGTAATAGCATATCAAATTTTACATCTGAAAAGAAGCTCTCCTATTTATCTAGAAACTTCGATAAGGAACACCTTGTTTCCTTCACGTCTGGCCTTTCTTGCAGCAGCTGGGCATATTTCACATGAAAGAAATCAAGACATTCCATAAACTGAAGACACGAGGAGAATTCTGCATCATATCTGCAATCAATAATGTCATAAGTATCCACAATTAGGCATTCCCAATCCTTCTCAGAATGATCTGCAGATACCTTTCAGTAAGCGAATTGACCATCTCAGTCCCTGGATGTGTCAAACAGTTAACTATCCTTCTTTTGGAAGTCATGGTAGTGACAATAAGAGAACTTATAACAGGGTACTCATGTATATTAGAGCAATTTTCTCCATTCATTATTCTGAAGCTGCTGTCCATAATCCATATCTAGAATAATCATGCACTATCAGAGGTGAAATTGCTTTGCTGCACGATTTCATCTCCATGCTAATCTACTGAAGGTTTATTTTGCTTCAGATGTTGCTGTGACCAAGCAGCCTATGAACTTCTGAATCACGACCATCTCCCTTTCAGCTATCTCTGTTTGCAATCTTACCCTGAACAAGGCTTTCCCTGGAAGCATTGTATACAAACCAGTGCTTACCTTGCTGAGAAGTACAAAAGTTGCCTGCTTACATCCATCTCTCCCTTAGTTAACAGCTGTACAAAGAAGCATCTGTGGTTACATTATGATCCCTTTATCTTCGGGCATGCAACATTGCCCCTGTCGAGCTAAGATAATTGTTTGTTGGATTTAGTTGAGCCATGGCATTGCTGTTGAAGATACTCTCTCACGTTTTTCTGTTCCTGCAACCCTTCTTTTTCTGGTTTATAGAAGTCCATCATTTGTTGTGGGTTTTTGGCCTCAGACTTCCAATATGTTTTTCTGTTTGCCTGCAGGCTTACTGTTCGAGGCTAACAGGGCTGCAGCCTCACAGGTTGGCAATAAATCTTATCTTACATTCCAGAAAAGAGGGAATCTGGGCATGGTTTTGCATGCATTAAATCTAACAACAAAGTATAAGAACCAATCTGAACACGAACGGTAGTGACTGTTTACTATGGTCATCATGTGTTGTATTGACCGTGACCAAGAAAAAGAAAAATGATTCGGAATGATGACAAGATATACTACAGATCAAAATTTCTTCAGAGGTTTAGTCCAAACAGATGGTTACCATTCTAATATGACTTTGGGGTGGGGCAGAAAACCATATCAATAATGAGGAAAACTATTTTTGTGCCTTTTCCACCATCAATCTACATCCATGGCATATCAAGTAAGAGGTAGCACCTACATGATGATACTGTGGGTGGTAAAACTAGTGTCCTGCTCATTCCACCTTTGTGAGAAAATATAGGGAAAATATAGGGCCAACAGCTATACTAGAAGTAACCAGTTGAAGCCAGAAAGAGGGATCTCACGAGCAAAGAAAGAAATATTAGTTCTGTCATAAAACTAACCAGTTGAAGACAGAAAGAGGGATCTCACGAGTCACGAGCGAAAGAAAAAAAAAAATAGTTTCATGATAAAACTAAATGCTCACCTCAAATGCAATATCTAGCTCAAGAAGCACAGGAACAGGTGAACCAAGAGTGGTCGTTATGACTCCTGCTCTTTCCCTAGTCTTATGATCCAAAACCTCCAACCTAAACAGGAGACTCTCCAACCTGTATTGGCAAGCATGTTAATGTGAAAAATGGGAGAGATGAGAATAAGAATAAGAATAAGAAATAATAGAAAATTATATGATTCCCTAAAGAGATATTTCTTTTTTTCCTTTTTACATTCTCTCTTTCTTCTTTCTTCTCCCATTTCTCTACTTAAGATGGGTTTACTAAAGCCGAGATTAGACATGCCAATTCAAGGTTTTCTAATTTTAAAGTTTACATTACTCCATAACAAATTGCTAAGTTAATGTGGAAACCCCGCCCTGAAAATGGCACTTGAGGTATGTGCACCCCTCAAAGTCAAAGCATATGCCTAAAACTGTGAGAAGTGCATGGGGTGTAAGCTTCATAATTCATGCGTGAGATATAACCTCTCTCTGTTCAATCGCTTTCACTCTACGGTACCTTATATGAGAAAGGACTAAATAAACTGCTATTTGAATCATCCCCACCACGTTCAAATCTATGTAAAAGGAAAAGGTAACAGTGTAACAGTGCAATCTTTCAAACAAGATCCACTTATGATGTTCTTTCTTTCATTCAATGTCACTCCATCACACCCTCATATAACTGGCAGGTCACAATTAGTAGTCAAGACCAACATCCAAAGACCAGAGCTTTCTTTATCCATAAAGTGGGATGAATGGGTGCAACTCATTTGTATGAGAGCTCGAAAAAGCAGTCATTTATGGTAATTGTAAAGCAGATATTAATTGATGACCAACCCAAAATGCCTGTTGGTAGCTCCTAAATGCATTCAACATGGCATGATAGCAACTGATTCAACTGTGACAAAACTGGGTGGCAAGTTCAAGCTGACAAAATGATGCAAGCAAATAGCATGGTTTGAAGATCAGATCATCAGATAGGTCAAAAGATGCAACTATGAATCCAAGAACATCAGCATTGGCCACCAATTCCAAAAACAAAAAGCAGTGTTAGCAAACCTTCATTTTCTTTTTACCCTGTTTTACATAGGCATTTTGGGTTTTCAGAAGATATTATTGAGTCATGTTTGTGAGTAATCTAAGTGCTCCTGTTAGCAACTAATATATGTTGTTCGCAGGCTTTCACTTGAAAAGGGGGATGAAGATCAGCTTATTGCTTCTCTGAAAAATTAACAATGTAATAGAGGCCAAAAAAGGTAGAAAAACTAAATGACAAGGTAAATTAAGTAAAACATTCCCATCTTTGCAATCTCTCGCTGTCAGTTACCCAACCATAGTATATGCTTAAGAAAGAAGTTCGTATACATCTAAATTATTTAATCGTTAAGTGCGAGTATATTTATAATCTTGAACTTGAGCTAAAAAAATGCTCCTCACAAAAGGAGCTAGATATGTCACTCTAATTCAGCTGAGAGTTTACAGAGAAAGCTGAAAAAAGTCATGTCTACAAAGTGGTGGCGTTTCTTGCCTTGTGACTAGAAATGACTTTCAAACTTTTGACCACCCAAACTACAGAATAAGAGGTACGAGTGTGTACTCATCAGGCATCAAACAAACGAAGGTACTCTAAAATACAAGGGTAGTATAGGGGAGTTTTTCCTTATATCATGTTTTTTTTTTAATGGTAACTTATATCATGTTTCTAAGTATTGATAAAGAGATATAGAAGATTATCCTCTCCAAATTTTTATTGTAGACAAATCATAATCACCGCCATAGAAGCTTTACCTCATCAATAGGGAATCAGATAAAAGAATTCTATGAAAACAAACTATTAGCACAGGGATATCTTTCCTTTTTATCTTTTCTTTTATACTGTTGATAACTTACAAGAAACAGATTGTTCTATTAGAATTAAAAATATTGCCAGCAGTTGGAAATCCCATATGATAAATGAGATTTACTGACAATGAAAGAAAAGAACTGATCAATATAACAGTTAGAAATTTCATGTTTATCATACTTTTCTGGTGTAATAATTTTCCTTTCATCGTTAAACTCTTCAAGCCAATCCTCATCCTCATTGTCCAGGTCATACTCAACAAACTCCCCAATCTCAGCTCTGGCTGCAATAGCATTGCCATACTTCAGTCATAAAAGTATTTGTAAAACACAAGGTTTTTCAGAAACAACATCTATTGCTGAAAAAGGGAAATTATTTAAGAAGCATACCTCCCCTTCCACGTAAATATGACAGAGGTTGTGAGAAGGTGCATGAGTAATCTCTTTCATATGTGTCCACAACAACAAATTGTGGAGTAGGAATTTCAGCAGCATTTTTCTTACTAGGAATGTGATGTACCTAAAATACCATATTTTTATGGTTAGAAGTTCAGACAAGGCTCAATAGATAGTCCAGAAAAGTCTTTCCACAACAGTGTAAATAACAAAAACTGAGTTTTTAACTTAATCAGAAAACCTTGTGTGTGCGAGCGACTCAGATCTTTCTCTTGCTAGCCACATGGAAGAAATCCATTGCTGGTGCATTTAACACCATAGTCTATCTCTAAATCATATGGCTTAAACTTAACCAAAGCACAGACCAGATGTATGAAATAGATAATGACAACAAAAATCTATGATGAACTTGCGTTCTAAAGTCATCTTACTAGAACCAGCATGGTCAGAGTCCATTCATATAACAAAGCTTAATGAGTTTGAACATACAGAAGAAGCATCCATGAAGTTCAGAAGCAGTCGATAATGCGCTTTTTCCCCAAGCAACTTACCCATTGTTCAATTTCTAAGAAATATGGTAGGGGATGACCATAGTGGACCGATGCTAATAAGGATGGATGGGCCAAATGAGGAGGTTCAACATTTGAACAATAGAGTCAGGAAGACTAACAAGATGCCATTGGGGTCTCTAGGCGTCCAAGTAACCATCCAACTAAAGCAAACAATTTCTGTTTTAAAGACACCACATGCTAGTGGGAAGCTCAATTGAATTGAATTGGAGCCAGGTTAAGTTGAGCCAAGCATTTACTCAAAGCCAACATGATGTAGAAGGATACAGAAAGGGATGTGCGCTTTGTTTCTCAAAATTAAAGCACAAGGATTTTCTAGCCAAATGCATAGAGCTCTATATATTAAACAAGCAACAGGAAGAAACTCATAAAAAAAAAAAAAAAAAAAAAAATCAAATGTATATATATGAAAAAAAGAAAGAGAGAGGTACCTCATTGTCAGCCTCAGCTGCAATGCGTAGCATCTGAGAATTGCGTGTGGAAGTCGTGGTATCATCATCTTCGAAATCCTTTACAGACTTAACTATCGGAAGCTTCTTGTTGATGTCGAGAGGACGAGGCCGGAACGACGGTCTACTCATGTCCGCTCATCCCCCAATCATCAACAAATCATTCTCAGCATCCATCCCACATCCCCAACACAACCTCACACACAAAACCAGCCCAGACCTCTCCTCGGCATTTAATCAAACACCTTCCAATCAAAGAAGAAAAACAGACGCCACGCCAATCAACCACAGCCAAAACAAAACCACTAAAACTCACGAATTCAACACGCCCGACACCCCGAGACTCGGAATTTACAAAAACCTAACCCTAACAGCCCACGGGAACGAACTCCTCCTATGCCCTAGCTACGAAAACCGCAGCAGAACTTCCCCCGCCACCCCACAACACGAAATTCCGAGCACAAAACAATCGAATGCAACGCAACGGGTTCGATAGGATGCAAAACAGACGCAAATTGCATAAACAAAGCGGGAATCGATTGATTCTCCTCTTTGTTTCAAGTTCGAACCTTTCTCTCAAATCCCAGCGACAATACGATCAAAACCCAGAGGGGAATTGCTCCGGAGGGATTCAATTAGAGGAATAGCGAGGCGGAGGAGCGATCGAAAGGGGGGATTTGGAGGACGAGTTCGTAACGGGTCGAATCGGGCGATTTAGGGCACGAAACGGGAGAAAGGGGGAGGATTTAGGGCGAGTCAGGATAGGAGAGCGGAATTCTAGGGTTTTGAGAGAGATTGAAGAAGGAAATGATGGTTTTTTGAGTTTGTGTTTTTCGAGGGTTTTGAAGGTTGGAAAAGAGAGGGAAGAACAGCGAGAGAGCTTCTGCTTCTGCTACTGATGTGCGAGGGCTTTCTTCTCTCTCTCTCTCTCATGCAGTGTCCCGATGCTATACTGTTCGTATGACCGTATACCGTAGGCATACTGAAGTAGACGTGGACATTTGAAATTGTTGACAGTCAACGTCTGTGATGGCGTATTGTGAAGCGTATTATACGGTCATCGTATGTGATTGTGAAGGTGCATATGTATTTGTATATGGACGTATGTTTCGTTTACGTAGCGGATCTCGAATTTGGAAATTGGAATGAACTTGATTTTTCGGGGATTTGACATTAGTGCGGGAAAATGTCCGATTACTTTTGTAACTTTTTTTTGTACAGTAGGAGATAGAGATGGAAATATATAATTATATATATTAAAGCAAGGGGAGGAGGGCTGTGAGGGGTGCCACGTCATTCCTAAAAAGTCTCTCCTTTCAAAAAAATATGCACAAAAAACCCACATTATTTTAAAGTGTCACCTCACTTTAGGCTATTCTTTTCCTCCTAAAACCTCTCATAAGAGATTTTTATGAATGTTTGAATTTAAGTCATATTTATTGTCATTATCCAAATTATAAACAAGTCTTTATAGTCGGTTTGTTTTCTTTTCTTTAAATCTTCAATCATCAATGGGTCCCATATTAAATATGTTTTGTGGGCCCTACCGATAAATGAAATCCAAATTGTTGCTCATTTACTTTCCTTTCAGTTTTTTTTCCCTAAATGGATGGATCCAGTAGTGGGCACCAATCGTATTAAATATATTTTAAGATTGGACTCCAGTATTAGATGAAATCTCAATGGCCTTCTCTTAACCCCCTTTTCTAATAGTGGGCCCCACTAATGGAGGGAGGCAAGCCTGTTGGCCGTTGTCTGGTTTCTTAATGGATGCATATCAATTAGTGGGCCACACACATTTAACTTATTTCTGCAGTGGGACCCACTCATGAATTATGCATAGATATTAGTTTTCTAGGTCAATATGTATTGGTAGCGGGCAATCGGACTTGATTAGTATTATACATAAGCTTAATTTCTTTGATAATTGTTAGGATATGATGTGTGTGCATGAGTTAGAACTATTAGAAACATACTATGATGACTCATATCTATATCTACGTACACTCATCTCATTCAATGTACATCTTTTAGGTTTTTTTTCTTCTCTTACACTTGTTCGCCCCCCTCTCTTTCAATTTTTTTTATTATACTATCAATCATCTGTAGGAGCCAACTATTCGATCACTATAAATCCAGATGTGGTGTGTGGCCCATTAAGGATGAAATCATTTGATTTCTATTTTCTTTCTTTTTATCCTCCATTTTTTCTTCTTTGGATGAAGAGCCATCAGTGGGTCCCGTACGTTAAAAACATTTCAAGAGTGGCCGCACTAATGGATCAAACACGTTAATTTTTTTTACATGTTCCTTTTGGTTCTTTTTAGTAAATGTAGATCCATCCAGTTTTTTTTTTTTTCTTATTTTTTCAATCATCAATGGTATAATATATCCATAAATGAGATGGTCGTAATGGTCAATGCCTTTAAATTCAAAGGTCGTCAAGTTATGTAAATTTACTTTATTTTATATTTATTTTAACTTAACAATATTTCAAAAGAATTCTTAAATTTTAACGTATCTTAAAAAGCCCGGGCTTTTGTTGCTAGTATATATATATTGCTAAACGAGGGTTTCCAACACTTAAGGTTGGACTATTTCTTCCTGTTTCAGAGAAAAGTCGGATAAAATCCCTATAGCTTGGTGGTAGTAGAAGCGGACTCAACATTTGATTCTTAAAAAAGTGAGAAATCAGAGTCCAGTGCCAATACCTCTAACTCTACGAGAGAAAGTAACCATGGCCTGACCCTCATCTTGGTTTCCTTTTTTTTTTTTTTTTTTTTTGCTAACGGAGGGTTCCCAACCATTTGGGCTGGACTATTCCCTCCGGGCCCAGAAAGAAGCCGGGTAAAACCCCTGTGATCCCTAGGTGGTAGCACAAGTGGACTCAACCTTCGGTTCCTGAAGAGGAGAGAACCGGGAGTCGATACCAAGACCTCTAACTCTGAAAGAAGGAAGAACTGTGGTCCTGAGCAAACGGCCAACCCCTTAGAATTTCATCTTTACCCTCGTCTTGGTTTCCTCGTGAACCAGGATTCTGGTTAGATTGCCCGAGGATGATGGGTCTCATCGAAGCATGGGCACTTTGAAATGTTGGGTAAACAAAGAAACTGGGTCCCATCATCAAATCTACTGACCAGGATCATAACTCGTAACGCTTACGTCATTTGGAGATTCTATTAAAGAATGCATCCTGCTGCGTTACAGAATTTGCTACTTTAATGCACGCCAATCCAAGCCATTAATACGTGGTCCAATCAATTTTTTTTGGGTTTGTCCAGGAGAGTACAGAGGATTAAAAAAATATAGGTCACATTGTTTCTAACCCATTAAAAACAAATATATTTTTTTCTACCGGAGGTTTTCAATTTTTTGTACTGCATTAATTCCTTCCGGTTCAGGAGGAAATTAAATAAACCTCCTACTAGGAATCTATGATTATCCAGAGGTTTTTTTGGGCTCATAAATAAATTGGATTTAAAACTTATTTAAGTTTATGATTCATACATTTGTTCGGATTCAAAACCCAATTTTGATTCTGATTGATAAATTGCTCCAATGTTAGATCTATACAGGTTCCAACCTATAAACTCGGAATTCGGCATTTGAGTCTTTAATATTGTAACTCGTAGCTTAAAATCAACTTTCGTGGATAAAAGGGCTTGCATCTACCCATTGGGATTAGTTTTCAGCTGTTTAGATTCAAGTGTCCCTTAGGGCCCGTTTGGCACTTTACTAATACAATTAAAGTCAAGTAAAGTCTCCATTTTCCAGACAAGATGTCATATCAAATGCACTTTATTCAAAACTCCTTCCATCTTTTTCATACAAAAAGTCAAAAAGCAACTACCTTTATCCACTAAAATACAAAAAAATTCCACTTTTCCATACAAAAAGTCAAAAAGATTTCATAACAAACAACTAAAAACAAAATACCATCATAACCTACTTATATTTTATTCTTTCTTCAAAATCAACTTTACTTGACTTGACTATATTAGTAGAGTTACCAAACTGGCCCTTAAGTTCACGGTCAAAGGCTCTTAGGTTTGGCTTGCAGGGAGATACCCCGGGTTGTAAAAAAAAAAAAAAAAAGCTTTTGCTAGAGATTTTTATGTTTAATCATGGAATTAATAGACTTGAAACACTATTTATAAGTTGAATGATATCCTTACTTTAAGAAAAAATTAAAAAATGAAAAAGAAGTTAGAATTACTTTTAAAACTAGATTATAGTTCTCTAGTTGGACTCGGGTTCGAAATCGGAACCGGATTCGAGTCCTCCAATAGAAACTAAGTCTTAAATCAACAAAACAAGTTTCAAGTTAAAACTGGAACCGTAATTTAGAAATGGTTCTGGGTCAAAATCTAGTTTGGCTCTAGCCCGAAACTATCCCGTTTGCAATGCTAAGTGGAGTGCTTTTTTTCAATTCTTCCCACGTTTGTTGGGTCGTGCTGTTGATTTTGATTGGTCTAATTTCAAATTTTAACCAATTCTGACTATTTTATTTATTTTGACTTCACGCAGAGCCCATACAACTTTGAATATCTTTAGAGCACACTTCAATAAAAAAAGATAAACCCCGTTGGATTTGATGTGTCAGGCTAAATCCGAATATGTGCTTATAAAAAGTTAAAACATTTACGTAATATACCTTGATCCAAATACAACACACAGGTTTCATGTTGGATTCGGATTATCAGATTTGGATCCGATGGGTTTTGAATCTGTAACTCTGTAAGGGTACCTTTCATTCCTTTGTAATATGCAATTAAGGAAGCATTAAAGAAGCTCTCAATTCTTGTGTATTTCTTCATGGACTTAAATAGAGATTGGCATAGGCAACTTACCTGCATTATTCATATCTTTTTCCTTGATGTCCGTTTCTTCATATTACAATTTTGATTCAAATTGCTTTTATTGCGAATAGAATATCTAAATTGCTTCTCTGCCAAAAAACTAACCCTCTGTTAAACGCATCAGTAATGCCATGTATTGGAACCTTTAGGCTTTAGGCCCTGTTTTCATCCCTTTATTAGTACTAGATTACCCTGTACATAGGTTACATATAATTATTAGTATCTATAAAGTCTAGTTAACTGTTACTGGTTGTTGTTCAGAAAGGAAAATGTGTAGATGTATATGCAATTCTGCATATCCAAACGCAAGAACTGAAGACTCATGAGTGACTCAAGTTACTGGTTTCTCATTGGTTACTTGGTAGTTCTGGATTTTGATTAGTACTTGAGTCGTTTTCATGGATCCATATGAAACAGTTACTTTCTATCCCTTTTTTTAATATGTATGTGCTTTTGGGTTTCTACTTTATAGCTAGTTACTTGATGCTGATTAATTTGATAGGTAGTTGGTTCAGTTCATAGATTAAGTAACAGTTGCAGGTGGTCTTGTCCTAACCTAAGCTTGACCAGGGATGGATGTACAAGAGCACAAGTAAAATCTAAGTCTAGAATTCTATTAGACCATGGCATGATATCAAAAAAAAAAAGTCATGCTCTCTATCTTTTACATGCTAAGTCGAGACTAAGAGGTTCATCCCGGCTTCACTCTGTCAGTTAGGGACATAGGTGTGTGTATGTGTGAGAGATCAAGCACCCCTTCAGCCCACGCATGCACACAAATAATAATAATAGAGAGGCTTAATTGGTTGCATAATCTCCGATGTTAATATTATTTTTTCAGATTCATTACTATCTGAAACTTTTTAATCAAACGAAACTTATTATGTAATACAAGTGATTGTCAATTCGAGCAACATTCCTTAGGTAGGGTAAAATTCATAAAAGATCATAGCCTGTGGGGAGGAGATGGCAGATGCTGATCTCCACCTTTTTGGTACAATCTGATTCACTGCTTAAAAAAGCTCATTAGTTGTTTGTGCAACAAGAGGGGTCGGCACTCCATGAGTTTCTGTTTGAGAGAGTGCCTACATTTTCAAGGGGTAATCAGTTTGTTTATTTCCTTTCCCATGAGGAAAATGTGTGGCACAAATCAACAAAATAGTAGGCTGCACGGAAAGTCAAAACAAGTTTATGCTCTATCGATGAGAGCAGAATCCTTTCGTCGCACAAACACATCCCAAGTCACACCTTCCCACTACTCTTTAAAAAATAAAAATAAATAAATAAAAGTATCTCCCTACATTTCCTAAATTATCATAATTCCATACGATGGACCAGGACATGAAGAAGGAGATTTTGTACAGGTGACTTTAGGGGCAAGAAACAAATACAATGACTGCATAAGTTAAAACTGAGAAGACAGCAATTATGCAAAAGCAACACCGTCATGGAAAAAGAAATCAGAGAGATCAAACTAAAAGGTATTTGAATGATGCACTAAAATACATACATACATGCTACACATACAAAGAAAATGAATCAGGGTGACTCTGGAGTAAGCTTCACTGGTTTTTCTGCAAGAAAAGTCACATCACCATTTGGCGTTGTTAGCAGGCAATGATCCATATCGTCATCACTTCCTCTTCCACCTGATGAAACAGACCCTGATGACCGATCTTCAGAGGTTCGTGATATTTCCAAAAAAAAAAAGTCAGAAATATTAGCAACTACAGAAAAATATAATAATAAGAAAGCCCACGCAGTAAGTAGAGTATGACCTTAAAAAGATGCATATGGCGAGACTAAGAAATTGCTGGTAGATTGGAAGTATATAAATGCTTGATACAATGAAGGGGTTAAAGCACCATCCACTCAGCCCAACCCAAAATCACATGCATTTCAGGTCCCAATCTAAAGGACCCATTGCTTTTATTGGGCATCTAACACCCAAGAAATCTGAGCAATATCGTCGTATCCAAGTGGCCAAAAGTGAAGCAATGTAGGAGAAGATCCAAGAGGCCATCAAAAGACCTCCCATTTCATACCAAATGATTACCCACCCATCATCTTAGTAAATTAAATATTAGACACGTGATGGTCCCATCTGTTGTATTCCACCTTAGATCTTCACTCGTCACCACTTTATACTCCCTGATGAACTGCTGTTACAGTAAATTCGAAGGAATCCAATACCACAGGCAAACGGGCCCAAAATGTTCGGATATGAATTTGGGTGGAAAAGACTCTCTCTCACATACACACACAGGCGTTCGTGCACACACACAGATAACAGTTTTATCCTCTTCAAATACAACAAAAGCAAAAACACATGGGAGTGCACATCCAAGTTGGGTTTCTCATCCATCATCCCACAAAGGAAAATAAGAAAATTAACAGCAGCAACAACAATAAGAATTAAGAACAACAGCATTATCTCATTTAAGTAAATATGCTCCCCACACAAGATTAGATGAAAGTGTCAAGAGCAAATTTTGAGGGGAGATGGATGGTCCACTATGAGAAATTTCAACTAGTGAAAAGATTTTCCTAGGAGGAGACTTAAATGGACGTGTAGGAAAGGAAAATAGAGGATATGAGAGAGTGCATGGAGGACAAGGATTTGGAGAAAAGAACGAGTTAGGAGATACTATTTTGGACTTTGCATTAGCATTTTGTAATAGCAAACACTTGCTTTAAAAAGAGAGGAGCATTTAATTACTTATAAAAGTGGAACTAGCAAGAGCTGGATACACTTTTTTCTAGTTAGAAAACAAGACCGATTGGATTGTAAAGATTATAAGGTTATTCCATGAGAGAGTTTAACCACTCAACATAGGCTAGTAGTTTTAGATATTTGAATTAGAAGTAGAAAGAGAGGGGTTGTAAATAAAATGTGCCCTAAAACAAGGTTGAAGGATTTGAAAGGAGGAAGAGCGACAATATTTAAGGATAAAGTGATTGATGAGGGAGAATGGAATTGTTTAGGAGAAACTACAGCGATGTGGAATCAAATGGCTAACTGTATTAGGAAGCTGTTCGAGAGAAGAGACGTTACAAGGTTTGGCAGGATACTAGGAATATGAAAAATTATGAGATGTACAAGAAGGCAAAGAAAGAAGAAATCTGTAAGTGATGCATAGTACAAATCATATGATGACCTATATAATAGGTTGGAAACAAGAGAAGTAGAAAAAGGATACTTTTAAGCATGCAAAAATAAGAGAAACGAAAACTAGGGACTTAGACCATGTCAAATGTATTAAGAGTAATGACCAAAAGTATCTAGTGAAGGACAACGATATCGAAGAAAGGTGGAGGGTGGAAGTGATGAAAGCATTAAAACAAATGAAGATAGGAAACACTATGGGTCCTTACGACATCCCGATTGAGGCTTGGAAATGCTTAGAAGAAGTTGAGGAGATTTGGTTAACTAGACTCGTGAATAAGATATTACTGACAAAAAAAATACCGGATGAGTGGAGAAGAAATATTATATTACCTATATATGTGAGCAAAGGAGATATACAAAATTGTACCAACTATAGTAGGATTTAACTTATGAGTACGCTATGAAGCTATCGGAGAGAGTAATGGAGCAAAGACTTACACAGAAGACCAAGATATCTGGAAATTAATTTAGCTTTATGCCAAGGAGGTCAACGATGGAAGTTATCTTTTCACTAAGGCAATTAATTGAAAAATATTGAGCAAAAAGGAAAAATCTGCATATGGCCTTTATCGATCTAGAGAAGGTATACGACAGAGTACCTAGAAATTTAATTTGGTGGATTTTAAATAAAAGGAATGTTCCAAGAAGTTATATTGAAATTATTAAAGACATGTATGAAGGAGCAGTAACGAGTGTGAGAAATTGTGAAGAGATAGGGGAGTTCCAAGTGACTATAGGTTTGCATCGGGAGTCAGCCCTAAGCCCTTATCTCTTTGCACTGATTATGGATGAGTTAACTGCTAATATTCAAGAAGAGGTACCTTGGTGCATGTTATTTGTAGATGATATTGCGTTGGTAGATGAATCAAGAGATGGTGTGAATGCAAAACTCGAGAGATGGCGAGAGACTTTAAAATCCAAAGGCTTTAAAATAAGCCGTACAAAGACGGAATATATGGATTGTAACTTTAGTGGGCATATAGAAAGAATTGAAACTACTGTGACAATTGAAGACCATGAGAGACCAAAAAGTGATTATTTCCACTACCTTAACTGTGTAATTAGTAAAACTAGAGAGATTGATGAAAATGTCGAACATAGGATAAAAACAAGACGGTTGGAGACTCGCTTCTGGAGTGCCTTGTGACCGACAAATGCCAACAAGATTGAAGGGAAAATTTTAAAGGATAGCGATTAGACTACCTATGACCTGTGGAGAAAAATGCTGGCCAAACAAGAAGCAACATATGCACAAAATGAAGGCAGCAGAGATGAGAATGTTGAGGCGGATGTGTGGTAAAAATAGGAACGATAAAATTAGAAAATGAGCGCGCTTTCAAAATCATTTAGGGGTAGCAACAATAGGAGAGAAAATTAGAGAAACCCGTTGAGATGGTTTGGGCATGTCCAACGTAGGCCCGCAACGGCGCCGGTAAAGAAAAGTTTGGCTATGAAGGTTGATGGCCCAACAAGGCGAAGGAACAGGCCAAAGAAGACATGGATGGAGGTAGTAAAAATAGATATGAAGAAGTGTAACTTATCTGAGGATTTAGCTCAAGATGGATCGGAATGGAGAAACAGAATTCGTGTTGTCGACCTCAACATAGTTGGAACAAGGCTTTCATGATGATGATGAGCATTATCTCATTTAAGTAGGATTGGTTGGGTGCTACTTCTCTTATAGTAGAACTCATAAGATGATTTGGCAATATGTGTGTGTATTAAAGGAGTGACACTCCATATTGTAGCCCACATATTGAGATCCGAGCCGTTAAAAATAAACGCCATCTCAGCATGTGGCTTATCCCAAATTTTACTCCAATAAAAGTTGGTCCCACTATAAGCTTGACTGTTTACTAGAAAACATGATTAATGAGTATACAAAAGATTGTGTAAATCACATTTTTAGTTAAATAGTCAAATCCTATCAGGCAAACTTGAGGATGAGCCAAATAATTGGAGGTCATTTATTTTTAATGACTCAATTTTCAATAAGTAGGCCCCACTATAGAGTTCCATGTGTTTTACTCATGATTTTTCTTAGCTGACTGCTGGTCTGAGCTTGGAATCCGCACATACAAGAACAAACTCAAGAGGTCTAAGGGGAATGTTTAAATAAAAATAAAAATAAAAACCCTCACCAGAACAATGCAGTTGCTCAGGTAGATGCCTGACTGTTGAAAGCTGAAGACTTTCAGGTAGTAAACAGTTGCAGAAAGAACCTGAAACTTACAAATATCCAGATATATAAGTATAAATAAAGGTGCAAAACCTTGAAAATCGCCAGCATATTATAGCAACAATTCTTACCTAATCTGGCAAGACGATTCACCCAGCCAGGAATGGGTTTTCCAGTCAGATCGTTGCAAACATCATCAGTAAAATGGTTGCAATTCTTTGCAATCAAATGGTAAGTATCCCCAAGATATTTCCCAGAAAGACTCTCCATGAAAGACCGAACTTCTGAAGGAGACATGTCGATGCTGCCCAACCATACAGAACGTCTGAACACAAAACCAGGGCAACTTTTTGGTTCCACCTCAAACACTCCACTGGTTGGGTACTCATGGGCTCCAAAGGCAAACTCCATACCATGTACTGTTGGTCAAATTAAGAATTAGAGTTGCACATGGATGCATTGAATGAATGAAAAGATTGAATGGTATGAAAAATAGGGAGTAAAAGAAAAGGCACAACGGTAACAACCAAAAAATAAATGAATGAATGAAGAAAAGAGCAGACATGCTTTTAGCCATTAAATTAAATAAATCAAATCAGACTTTCCCAGAATATATATAGCAATGGGTTCATTTTGATTATATGAGACTTTTTCTAATTCAATCTCCAAAATCTTAATCACTCACATGTGGTGGTACAAAGTCGCTTTATTCTTATCAACCATAATGTGTTTTTTTTTTTTTGAAAGGTAACAGTAATGTATTTTGTTACTGTAGAAATAAAACATATGCAATGTCCCGCATGAAGTTAATTGAAAAGCATTTTCAATAGGAAACATGTCTCAGTTTACTCAAATCATTGTTCTAAATGTCTGTCCAAGGATAGCATATCTTATCTATTGAAATAATGTTTTTTTTTTCCTGTTTTCATTTATGGACATCAATTCTCTGATCTTATGAAGTTTAATCACCAAACAAACCCACCATGTTCACTCTTGAGAATGCAAACATGCTAAAGACACCTTTTCTTTTCTTTTCTTAAAAATAAAAAATAAAATAAAAATAATAAAATAAAAAAACACCCTGCAAAAGACACTCTTATGTGACAATCCTAAAGCAATTTTATCCACAGGAGAAAACTATACAACAATGACATTTTAGTCAATCAATTTGCTTCCCATGGCCCCCAAATTGGTTTTCAAATATCCTAGTCTTATGCATCAATATTTGTTCCATTACTCTCTCATAGTTTTATAGTGTAACTAATGAGATTAACCCACGATAGTTTGTGAAACTTTATATATCTCCTTTGTTCTTGTATATGGGTACTACAACACCTTTTCTCAATTCATCCGGCATTTTCTTTATCCTTAATATTTATTAAAGAGCCTCGTTAACCAAATCCATCTAATTTCTCCTAAGCATTTCTAAGCCTCTAGTAAGATGTCATCGGGCCCTCTAGCTTTTCCTATCTTCATTCGTGCAAAGCTTTCTTTACTTCCTCATCATTATCATCAAAGCCTTGTCATAACTATATTGGGGTCGGCTACATGAATTATGTTTCTCTATTCCCAATCCCAAGCCAAATCGTTGCATAGGATGCCCTTCTTCAGATCTATTTTAAAGCTTTCTTTACTTCTACTACCACAATTTTGTGGTAAAAGTTATATCCCACGAATGAAGTATCCTCTCCCGTTCTTAAGCCTACCATACCATATAATCTTCATTTAAAAGTTTGCTAAAATTTTCTCTCCACCTTTCTTTAATATCATTGTCTCTCACTAAAACTTTTTGTTTGTCACTCTTTATACATTTGACATGATCTAAGTCCCTACTTTTCTTTTCTTTTATTTTTGTAAGCTTGAAAATATCTCTCATTCTCTTGTTCCCCACTTATTAGATAGGTCATCATATTCTTTGGACTTTGATCACTTATTACTTTCTTAACCTCTTTCTTTCCCTTCTTATATGATTTATAATTTTCCACATTCCTAATCCCCTTCTAAACTTTGTAACAGTTTTTTCTCTCTAAAAACTTTCTAAACCTCTAAACTCCTCGATTAGGTTTCTTTTATTATAGTGTCTTTTCTCTTTTAACTCTCCAATCACCTCTTTTGCAACCGTAATGATATTGTTGGCCATTTAATTCCACATTATGGTTTCTCCTTCCAAATTCCATACTCTCCCATCAATTACTTTATTCTTAAATATTGTAGCTCCTTCCCCTTTCAAATCCCCTCTCCTTGTTTTAGGGCACATTTTATCACTATCCCTCTCTTTCTACATCTAATACAAACATCCAAAAAATATGTTTTTTTTTTTTTTTCAAACTTAAGGGTCCATTTGATCTACTCATACATTGCAAATGTGTCACAAAACAACAATTACCATCATAAATGTTGCTTTGAAATCTATTATGACCAAGCTACTTACAATCATTTTCAGAGTTGACTATCAAAGGAAAACATCTTTCTCACAATACAACCACTCTAATGGCCTTGGAATGAGCTTGATAGCAAGCAACATTCAAGAGAAAACGCTTTCGAAATAAATAAAAAGCCACGCGCATCCATAATAATATTAAATCCTAATTTCAAAATCAGACCATGTTTCATCATCAAGAAATGGGATTGATACATACAATCCAGCATTCTAATTCCGTAAAAGATCATAGAGCATTCTGATCAAATTCAACAATCTTAAAATCACATACCTTCAATTCCAGAGTGGTAGATTCCAAGTCCGAACCAATACAGGTATTTGTTTACGGATGTAAGATCATACACGTTAAGAAACAAATTAGCACGACAGCCTCCCCCATTACTCTGCTCCTCCCTCGTCGTCGTCGAATCCGACAGAAACGAGGGTGGCATCATAGTCTCTGCCTTCCCTCAATCCCTAAAACATATGAGAATGAATAAAGAAAAGAAGTCTAAATCCCCAATCTCATCTCGTCAGCGTCGTCCCTCATGACCTTTACCAAAAGCGCTACAAAAGATCAAAATCAAATCCAAGAATCAACAACAACAACGGATTCCTAAATCGAATCCAGAAACTAATGAAACTACAAGATTTCAGTTTGGGGGAAAACGAAGCACAATAGAAGATGGAAAACGAAATAGAAAAGATTGCATCGACGATTCCTTTTCTTCCAAATGCAAGAGAAAGAATCTGAGAGAAGATGCTTTCTTTTTGGTTCTGCTCTTTCAAGTTGGGGGCTTTTTCTTTCGCTCTCAGTTAGAGAGAGAAAGAGAGCGATCTTCGCATGGATCCGTCCGAAAATAAAGTTATTATTATTATTTTTTTTTTAAATTAGCCTATAGCACTTGATCATGGTGTACCGACGCATCTTTAAGTACAATAACTTTTTTTCTAATTTATATAATAACGGGGAGAGTATTTGAATCCCTTGACATTTTAGACCCTTGGATTTATGTACATATTTTTGTACATAAATCTTAGGGCTAAGAAGGGATTCAAGAGCTTGGTGATTTTGTAATTATTTGAAAATAAATGGACAGTAACTTTTTACTAAGGACAAGAGGATACGGGAGTGCCATTGATTTTCATTGATTTTCTGTGAAATTACGAAACCTACCATTATCTTTTCCCAGAGGATATGGGAGTGTCCTTGGTTTTCTGTGAAATTACGAAACGTGCCATTATCTTTTCAAAACTTCCTTGCAAGTAAAGATATGATTAAATACACAGCTATGATTGCAATTGAGTGATTGAACGGTGTGGAATTTGGGCCTACAACTTACCAGTTTGCTCCTTCACACATATATATATATATATGTTTTTCACGGATTGTGAAATCTGGGCTAACTTGGATTGTTTTGGTAGTAGATGCAAACGTGGCTTATATGGTGTGCTCAGAGCGTGGTGTGCTGGGCCTTCAGGCACGGGCAATGACTAGTGAATATATACAAGGGAACGTTCATGTACATTCATCCCTCAATGTAGGGTGAGTGCACTCTCTCTTTTTTGCACATGAATTCCCCTTTTGTACTTCACCTTATGTACTTGAAACCCCTTTTTTGTACTTGAAAATCTCCATTTATGGAAGCATCCCTCACCTTATGGTGAGGGATAGATGCACTTGAATATTTCCCATCTATATAATAAGGGAGAACAGTATTTGAATCCCTGGACATTTTGGACCCTTAGATTTATGTACATAAATCCTAGGGCTGAGAAGGGATTCAAGAGCTTGGTAATTTTGTAATTATTTGAAAACAAAGGGGCAGTAACTTTTTACGAAGGACAAGAGGATACGGGAGTGCCATTGATTTTTTGTGAAATTATGAAATCTGCCATTATCTTTTCCAGTTTTCTGTGAAATTATGAAACGTGCCATTATCTTTTCAAAACTTCCTTGCAAGTAAAGATATGATTAAATACACGGCTGTGATTGCAATTGAGTGATCGAACGGTGTGGAATTTGGGCCCACAACTTACCAGTTTCCCCTTCACATATATATGCCATTTTTCACGGATTGTGGAATCTCGGCTAACTTGGATTGTTTTGGTAACATATGCAAACGTGGCTTGCATGCAATTAAACTAGACTGCTTATAGTAGTGGGCCACTTCTGGTATTCAATGATGGTTAAACAAGGGTCCAATTGGCTGCGCTGTTTTACCTAAAAAAATAAAATCCGGTTGGACTTGATTTGAAGCTGATTGATCCAATGGGCCACATAGAAAATTTGAATTAAATTTGTTAAATTATGGGCGGTTTTAGTTGTTAGGTGGTCAAAAGAAGAGTAATTAGATTTAGTTGTGCTCAGAGCGTGGTGCGCTGCGCTTTCAGGCACTGGCAATGACTAGTATATATATATATATAGTTCAGCGGGAGATATTTTGGTGAGGGATCCCTAATATACCACGTCATATATTTTCATGAATAATTTGCCCCTTTCAACCTTCATTCTTAGGCTAAGTTCTCTCTTATTCTCTATTGTCCCAGAGAACTCCTTTATTTTTCTTCTCTCTCATTTTCCATTTTCCGTTCCTTTCCATGGTTGCGGAGTATCGTTGCAAAGCACCTTCCGTCGCCACCATGACTTTCGATTCTCTTTTCTTTCATTTCTTAAAAGATAGATACGGTTTTACTTTATCTTACTCTTTCATCTGAAGTCTCTTCCAAATATCTTTCTCTCTCTACAACTAATTTGAAAGAGTGCAGTTTGCTCTTTTGCTTGTTTTCCGTCTTTCTCTTTTCTCGATTGGATCGGTTATCAAGTGTTCTTGTTTTGAATTTCAATTTTTATTAGAATCTGATTTTCCATATTCTGACTTTTGGTGTCGCTGAGCTCAGATAAATTTCCCAGAATCTCTGATAAACTGGACAAAAACTCAGATAAATTTGCCAAAACTCAAATAAATTTATCTGAGTTTTAGCAAATTTATTTGAGTTTTGAACAACTTTTCTAAGTTTCGAACAAATAGCTATGTGAACTGGTGCCATCCGACGACCCACATCACCAAATTCAAGCAACTTATGTCGGCATCCACTTCTTTAACTATGTCCTCTTGAGTGTCATTGTCTTGTACCTTTGAAACAGTACCCATATCATCCAGGCAAATGGTTTCTGCACGCATGGAACAGTCTCTTAAGGAGATACTCTTATTTTCTACAGTATGGTCCTCATTAGTTTTCATTTTGTCACCAAGCTTCTCAGTTGGGCCATTTAGCTTTGAAGACAGCTCCAACCCAATTCTTCTTAGTAAATTATCCACCACTTGAATTCCTTGCAAATTTGTATGCACTTCTGCTAGGAATGGAGTGACTGGATCATCCTTCTTCAAGAACGAGTGTAACCCCTCAGAGTGTTCCATTGACTCTTGGAAACAGAGCTAGGAAGCTTCTGCAAAAGCTTGTCTGACGAGGCTCTCATTGGTCTCAAACATAGACAGAACCTGGAAGGAGAGAAGTTCATTTGAATTATTGCTGAGTTTTGGCAAATTTATATGAGTTTTATCTAAGTTTTGCCAAAACTCAGATAAATTTGTTTGAGTTCTACTTTTGCTGCCGTGTACAAGGGCATTTTTATCTTTTTCAATGCGTTATTTGTACAAGAGGGTTGCCGTCAGTACGATAAAATATTGTAGACCGTTTGCAATAAAAACCATAGTTGAGGGACCTCCGCCCAAATGCCCCATTTTTAACTCAAATCAATGCCCATCCGATGTTGGTAAATCAAACTTATGATAAAAATCGAGTTCGTTTAGGACACAATAATTTTGGCTTTGGGTTCAAGTTTTATATATAATATAGATATTCACATACATCAATCCCTCACTGCATCATGAATGATGAATTTAATGGGGCCTACCAAGGGATTCACTGATCATGAGACTTGATTGTGATGGAAAGAGACAACTTGGATGGGCCCATATATCGAGTTTGGGTTTAATCTCATGCCTCTAACTCCTTCATCAATTGCCCACAAATTTAGCAACTTTATATTAAAGAAAAAAACTTGACCTTCGATCCAATGGTCCAATCCATTCGGATAGGTGAAAGCTTGATGGATCCAATGTAATTCATAGGGTCTCATGTGTGTAGATGGTTCAAATGCTCGATAAAGTCGGCCCCACTATGTTGTTACTCATCATATTTCCATATAAATATAACGAAGGGTGCTCCAGCCCTTTGGGTTGGACTAATCCCTACGGGCCTATGGGAAGTGGGGTAAATCCCATGTGGCCCCAATGTGTTCGTGCAGTTTCGAGCCCTCAATCTCCAAAGGTAAACCGTTGTCCTACTTCAGCTACCCCTCGGGTTTTGTTTGGGTCCCAAGTTTGGTTCAAATAAATTAGGTTTAATTATATTGGAAAAATGTAGTTTGGGACCGGTGGAACAACAATTGAAATCAGACATGCATATCGTCGGCCCTAATCCTCCGTGCACACCTCGCTATGGGGTCCATTTGGAGGTCCACTTCAGGATGGGATTGGTGGAATCCAAAGATCTAATTGTGGCATACCCGTGTGCAAAATATGGGCCCAACTAATCATCTTAACCCTCGATTAATGGCCCACAAAGATACAATGGTACAGTCCATTTAGATCGGCGCTGAGTCCCGGGATTGTTTGTGTGTGTGTGTGTGTGGGGGGGGGCTTTGGGGTTTTCCGTGTGTCGTCCATTCAAATGGGTGATCAAGTGAGTCCCATTATGAGGCGTGCACAAAATGCTCTTTGCGGGCACTGGATAATTTCTATACATGTTACACACACATAATCTCTATATGTGTGTGTTTTAACCTAGCGAAATGGCTAGGACTTCAGAGTTCAGACTCATGAGAACTCAACCACTAATCAATTTAATCGCCCCAAGCGCTACGTACTAACCACTTTTTTTTTTTCTGTTGGAACTACTAACCACTTGAATGTGGTACATTCTATGAATTTTAAAACCATATGATGAGACTACGTGTTGGATTAAAAAAAAAACGAAAAATAAATAACAAAAAAGAAGAAGAAAATGCATTCTAAAACTATTAAACTTAAGGTACATAGATTAAGGGTTTAGAATGATGGGAATATACATGAAATTTCGCATATACGTGAATCACATCCATATGCATGGCATTCGGGACCAGATAAGGGACCTATCTTCGGTACTAACATATAATAAATGTTGCAATCTCTACACTTACCTTATTTTGCAAAATTATCATTTTTGCAATAAAATAAAGGATCTAGTCATGCCACATCATGACCCATTTGGTTGACGCCCACTACCGAGTTGTTTGAGCACCTCAACAAGCATTAGATGGGTCGAGGTTGTGAACGACCCTAGCCCCAGGGACTTCCATTTGGTGTAAAACAGGTAGAAATCACTCACAAGTCCTAACCATCTAGAAAAAGAAAGAACTACACCCTTTTCAGGTATATATATGAGGGAGATAGCTATGGAAATTTTGAACTCCTTTTCAGGTTGCCAAGGCACCCATTATTGATTGTGTTTGATTTGCATTTAATGTGACCATCTTCCTGAGAATGATATGATGTCAGATTTATGGCTCCTCACAGACTTAACAATATTACTCATTATCATGTATGATAAGCTTCGAGATTCCTAATGCATGCAATATATTGTTGTCATTGGTTATTGTTAAGGCACTCCATCTCTTCTTGTGATGTTAATGCTGTGTTTGGGGGTGGATTCTGACACCCCGGAGTCCTATATCGACTATAGAGAGGAAAGTGAATGGGAATATATGTAGAGCTTGCACCCTTATTTTGCATAAGGTCCATCAGAAGCAAAACCGTGAGGCCGATGGGCCAAAGCGGACAATATCATGCATGCGTGTAGGGGTCTGCCTTTTGATGGGTTGAGGCCCATCAAAAGCAAAACCGTGAGATTGGTGAGCCAACGGATAATATCATGCATGCGTGTAGGGGTGGGGCCTTACAAAGATGGGAAAATCCTCTCTTTGTCTCTCTTTTACCCCCAAATTCCCCTCCCCCCTTCCCAAACACCCTATATTTTCATTTTCCCTCCACTTTACCCTCTTTTTTCCTCCCCCTCATTTTACCCCTTCCCAAACAGTGTAAAGGTGATCGAGTCTGTCAATGTACACTTGAAGGAGTCGTCTACCCTGATGAAGGTGTACAACTTCAGCAAATCCTTTTCCATTTCCTAGCATCATCAAACCCCTAGTTAAATTTTGTAGAAGATGTAATTTCTTTCTTTTCTCGCAACCAAATGGCTGCACATTGCAGAAGCTGTACATGCACAGATTTATTGTCTACAGAAAAACTGGAGCCAGGAAATAAATAAAATTATGTGCTTGAAGGCAATTCTACAGAGTGTAGTACTGTTATATGGCAACAACAACATCTCTTATTATATGGCTAATGCATTTCAGACTAAATCCAAGGAGGAACAATCTTATTTCACTTACCCATCCTGAAGCTAGTTAATTTCCCACCAAACACAAGAAAATGAAAAATGAAACAGGCATGAGTAAGCTTAGTATACCATTCCTGCAAAGTAGATGATCACCCATGCTTGCAAAGTAGATGATCCTCATGTGTAAATGGATTTGGCAGAGACTAGTGATAAATTAGGCCAACTTTCCACTGAAAGTGCCTTCCAAGCGATAGGTGTCGCTACCTGATACACAAAAATTCAGTATGTGGACCACCTAATTTTGTGCAACAATAGGAAATGAGGTTTTAGATTGCCACAAACAATAATAAATCACTCCCAAAACTTAGTTCAGGTCAAGAAGCCTAATTAGATAGGCTAAGAGTGCATTATGAACACATTATGAACCCAGCTCACTCCCCACCCAGTGGCAAGTGTGTACCCAAAGACTGCACGCACCCTCTTTAAGAAATCAGTGCTTTGCTTATCTTAGTCAAAAGGGTGCATATGGCATTGATTGTTGGTCATTCCTCTTTAATTCTATTTTTAGTTTTATGCTCCATCAAACAAAATGGGGTAGCCTGATGTGCAAAGCTTCCGCATATGCTTGGGCAAGAAAAACCATTTTTATCAAGCAACATAGCAACTGATTTTCAGCATTTCTACGAGGCACCTAGCTTTTGATAACACACATTACCAACCAACATTGCAAAATAAGGATACCTTCAAAACTCATTGAGTAGGGAATGCTTCCAACCAACAGTGAGCAGTTCACCAAATTTAGAACAGCCACACAATTTGCACTCTGCAAGTAAGAAAAAAGATCCGGTTATCCATATAAACAAGATCCATCTCAGCCATGTTTAAATTCTGAAGGCATGGGATACTTATTTCATGGAGAAAAACCCCATTAGATTTAACATCCCCCATTGACAGATGAAGGATCAAAGTGATATTTCACCATTGGATCAAACCAGTTCAAGCCGTCGAAAACGTTGCACAGACCAATGGCTTTTCAATTCTTATGATACATGTTGACATAAAAACAGGGCTTCTTACACATAAAAGCAGAAGACATCCAAGTCAAGCATCATATACATGTACAAATAAATACCTTACAATCAACTCAACAAAGGAATCATAGAAAATCTTACACAGTAACTCCAAAATTTCCACTCTTCAAGCACAAGCACAGTAGGTAACAATACTAAAAACAACTAAAGGACCCTCTTTAAGGAGACGAAAATCCTCTCTGTCGAGAAAAATCATTTCACTTTCTTCCTTTTCTCCACGAAAAATGTGCCTTGAAACTACAAAAGAAATATACATACAGACATGAATACAAACACCTTCTACTGCTTAAGCAGCAGGGACAGCCTCAACAAACTTTGCAAAGTAAAATTGAGTAGTAACCAGCCCTGTCTTCCTGATCCTCCAACCCACCTTCTCCAGCGCCCTCTCCACGTCCTTCTCCGCGTGCAGATAAGCCCTCGTCGCCTTCGACGGCCCCGGAAACAGCTCCCCAACCCTCTTCAACAGATCATAGTACAATGTCTTGGGCGCAAAGCTCAGCACCAATCGCCTCTCGGCCAGCGAGGCCAAGTGCGCAATCATGGCATCTGCCTTACTCTGAGGGTAATGTATCAGCACATCCAAACACACCACCGTATCAAATTTCCCTTCCAAGCTCTCCAAATCCCCAACTTGGAATTGGGGCATCACCAATTCCCCGCCAGCGTCGTCTGCGAGCGCCTCGCGCACCTGCCGCTCCGCCTCAGCCACCATCGATGCGGAGATGTCGCTGGCGGAGACAATGGCACCCTCCTTCGCGAGGGGAATCGTGAGGGATCCAGTGCCGCAGCCGGCGTCGCAGACAGTGACACCGCGGAGGGTGCGGCCGCCGTCTTCTTCGTCGGTGAGCATTTTGATTACGTTCTCGACCGTTTTGGAGTGGCCGAGGCGGATGTCGAGCTGGACCGTGTTGACGTCGTCGGTGTCGCCGTAGATCTTCTTCCAGCGCTGGAAGCCGGTGCCGTTGAAGTACTCTCTGACGACCTCCTTGTCGCCGCCGCCGACCTCCACAGCCTGCTGCCGGCGCCGGAACTCTGGGTCGGAGAGGGAGAGGACAGCGGCGAGGGCGGCGAGGGAGCCTCCGCCGAGGACTGCGAGGAAGGTGCCGTCGAGGGGCGTGGCGGTCGCGGCGGCGGCAGCTGCGGCGGAAGCTTCTGGGAGGGCTAGGGTTTTGGGTCTGAAAAGGGTTTTAGAGGAGGACGGTTTGGGGGTGGGGAAGAAGAGGGAAGGAGAAGAAGAGAGTGGGGTGGAGAATGCCATGTTTGGAATTGGAACCTCTCTCTCTCTCTCTCTCTAGTTAGCTGTTGTTACTTGTTAGCCTGCAACTGAGAGGCTGGGACTAGAGGAGAGACAGATGTTGGGTTTCTTTTTATCCTCTTATCCATCTTCTTCTACCCTCAAGATTGTGGGGTCCACTTCCAATCTCCAACTTGTTTGGGCCAAGTTTGGGTTGGACTTGTTTGATTTGGTTCTAGATCTATCATGGAATTAGCTAGGGTCTGGTCCCTGTTTGTAGTTTGGATAACTGCATTCTATTCCATCTAGGTGCCCTATGTACAAGATTTTGTATATTTATTTGAAGGACCCCTCTCTCTTAGCAGTAGCACCAGTGCTTATGCTAAGGTGAGCACTCTTTTTTATGGGGTTTACCTGGGGCCTCACCTTAGGACGGGAAAGGGGATCAACGGATCTCCCACCCCCATCTATGTGTGTATGGTTCCTTAGGCTTTAATCATTATTCTAACCATTTGATCAATGGCCCATAAGTTTTCACTATCCTTTTTTCTTGTGAATTTATAACATATACACTATAGATATAGAGCAGAGCTTTCCTAAGCTGAAACTTAGCTTATCCTAAACTAAAATAGCAAATCAAAGTTGATTATATCTGTTTTTTGCATAATAGAACTAGAAAATTCAGTTCTGATTGAATTTTTCTTTATTTGAGATGCGATCATCATGCCAAAAGATAACGATAATCGACTTTCATTTGTGAAACCGACACCGTTTCAGTTTAAGATAAGCTAAACTTCACAGCTTTGGAGAGCTGGCCCTATAAATATATATGTGATATATACATTTTGTAAATTTTATCCTCGTTGAAAATGAAATCAGCCCCCAAAAAAATTTGAATTCTTAGGTGAACTAAGCCGAACATAGTTGCATTTAAGTAGATTTACAATTTAGGTTGGGTTCAAGTTCAAGTATGTTGAGGTTTCGCTTGGATTGAGTTCAACTTTTGGGTTTACCTTTTCGGTTGGGTTGAGCCAGTAGGCCCAATACCCAACCTGGCTTGTCTAATTTACGCGTGAGTTTCACCAGTTGAGATGAGCCTATAGATTGAGGCTACACTGATATCTCACTTATTTGTCGTTTCTATAAAACAAAAAAATGGTAACCCAGCAAAGGGGGCTGAGACCTAAGTGACAGCCCCCACACACACGGAAGGACAACCCACTCAAGTGGGAAAGAAGCCCGCACATGCGGGAAGAAAGCCCACCTATTTATTGATGAGACGTACCTTATATAACGCATATGAGCCGTATATATAGTTAAAAGGATAAATGTTACGATTTCGCCCACGTGTTTGGATGTATGGTGAATTGAAGTAAAGAGAAATGAAACATCAAATCAAGAGAAAATAAAATATAAGATGTTATGATGTTTTTTTGTTTTTAGTAGCTTGATAGGAAATCTTTTTAACTTTTTGTGTAAGTAGAAGATGTTTTTTTTTTTTTTTTGTCATTTAGTGGAGAAAGAAGTTGATTTTTTATTTTTTATTTTTAAAAATGAATGAGGGAATTTTGAATATGTGTACTTTTGATATAACTCCTTGTCTTATGTTATCTAGATTACGGAGGCTTTACCTCACTTTACTTCAATTCATCATACATCCAAACATGTGTGATTCATGATTTAACATGAACACCTAAACCTTAGGTTTGAGCCCCACCTAAAAAGAAACATGGGATGAATGAACACACCATGTAATGGATTCTTCTTAATTTTAAGGCCCAATACCATTAAAAGCATTCTTAGCTCAACTTATGCTCAAGCTTTTGCTGTTGAGAAAGCGAGAGACTTGCAAATGTGTTTCCTATTATTGAGGACCCAAACTCTTCAAATCCAAATGCTGGTATGGAACCTATTTTTGGATCGGGTGAAAACTTGGATTTGAATTCAGATTGGGATTCATGCATATAAGATTGAAAACATTTAGGTCCAAAATCGAATCCTTGTATGTTTCAGCATCAAGATTTGGATCCAAGACGATTACATTCATTTCAAAATATATATGAGTTTTTAAGGGCCTAAACAACTGTTCTAAGTTGATGTCCAATTTGAATAAAACTCATGGCTTTCGTGTCAGATCCAAATCCTGATCCAAATCTAAAGATGGATCTAAGTCCAAATCCTCCGTGATCCCACCTTTGATCCAACCAGTCTTGCATCCTTAAATGAATTAGCTTAATTGAAAAAAGCTTTGTTCTTTGCAAGTCTCACTCCATAAGAACTCCGAGTCTTTTTCTTGAATTTCATCTTCTTTATGATAAATGATTTCCTTGCCTTGAAATGATATGGCCCAATATGGAAAATCTCAACTTATTGGTCCTTTCAACACAATCGAATAGACTGTTGAAGGGGCCACCTCCAGCTAGTAATTAGTGAACTTTGGTCAGTTCCTTTCTTTCCCCCGTCCATCTACTTTAGCCTTTTTTTTTTTTTTTTCCTTTTCTTTTTCCGGAGTTGGCTCAATGATCAAGAGGGGAAAGTGTGAACCATCCTGCCAGCCGCCAGGAATCGATCCCTTACTAGAGCAATTATGACATGAAAGTCAGTCAAGGGCATGTGTTTCCTCCTATTGCGACATAACCATGAGGAGCTTAACAGACCATTATAAAATTTGATAGGCTAATTCTTTTGCACTTAATTGTACCTTGGTCTCAAGTAATAAAAGATGTGTCAGATCCCTTTCCATTGATCCATCCTTCTCTTGGCCAAATGATTTATGTTTTTCTCGTAATGTAAAATGGGTTGGAGAACTTTTTTCAATTATGTATTTTCTCTCTAAAAACTTACCTTATTTTCATGTAAGAATGTTTTACAAAAATCCAAGCATTCAAAAGCTCAACTAAAAGAAGGATGTACCGCATCGAAGCCTTCTATAAACATCATTTTTTTTTTTTTTAACCTTTGTGGACAAGACTCTCTTTTCAATGGCAAGATCTTATGGAAGCTCCTTATTAGCAGCTCGTTTTGGTTTCCTTATGGAGAATTAACCTACGATCAATCTCATCTATGCACATCACCTATCCTCTTGAATTGTCACTTGTGAGTTGTCAAAATAATCTTGACATTAGTTAAAGTTGGATTTTATTACCAAAAACTTACTTGAAATAGAGCCATATAAGTCTGGAGACTCAATTGGAATATATTGCAAATTTTGAGTGGATTGTATAACAGTCCAAAAAAAAAAAACCCTAACATGTAATCTAATTTTTTTGAACTTTTGCTGGCCCTCAATTCATGGTCTGAAACCGTTCAGTATTTTCATATTAGTGATAAGCACAAGACATTATGTTCCATATTTTAAATCTTCATAGATTTTAAGAAATTTGTGAAAAAAATCCACAAATTCAAGTACATATGAAACTGTTTGATGTACTTATTTTACTCATGTAAAAATGGTGACTTTAACAAACATGGTAATAAACTTCATATGAGTATATACATATGTAAAACCCAGTTTCCTATCCCATGCACAAAAGGGAAATAAGTCAAACGACCCCCTTGCAATTCGACTCTATTTTCAGGAGTCTAATTTACATCTCTCATTTCTATCATTTACCCCTCACCCCTTTAATAATAATATTTTTACTAGAGCCGTTTAATCATAAATTCCTTCATCTTGGAGGTTGGGTTTTCTTAGACTTGGACCCATCACCCATGAGGAATTCACGAAGCTCTTCAATGGGGCTCACTTGGTAAAAGCATTGATCTTGTTTTGGTCATAGCCAGATTTTCTTGTAATAGAAGTTGAATTTACCATCAAATTGATCAAAATAAAACACATATAATCTCATAATATTTCTTTCACTTACATGTTTCATATTGATCGAAACTAGGAAAAAAGAAGAAGAAGAAGAAGAAGAAGAAGAAGAGGATTTTACCAAAAAAAAAAAAAAAAAACCTTTATGTGGCTAGTGCACTGAACAAGGAACTTCAGCTGAACTCATACCAAATAGAGAATTCGTATAGAAAAACCAACTTTTTTGACCTTTTTTTTTTAGTTGACGGCGAACTTTATTTTCTGTATTGACCCTCGCTATAATAAGTGAGAGTCATTGTCGACCTTGAGCTGGCATAAACTCTTCATCTTCTTCTTTTTTTCTATCTTCCCCAAACCTAATCCAATGATGGAGAAATTGGATTGGGCCAAATTGGATTGGGGATAGGTTCGGTGGATGATAAAGATGCCAAAAAGATGGTGTGAGTGGGTTTTTTTAGATTAACAATGATGGAAAGGTGTGAGCGGCTCGGGTTGTGGTAAAGTTGGAGAGGAAAGGAGATTGGCGTCTGATTCAAGTGTGTTTGGTGAAGGTGATGGTGTGTGGTGCTTTGGCTAAAGACTTGAGGTGTTTGTTTCGGTTTGCAATCCGTGGGAACAGTGATGTCTCTTGATTTGGGTGCTATTTGTAGGGACGTGCTATATAGTTACTTTGATCTTGTTTTTTTTTCATGTTTAAGGCTATATTTTAGTGTTTGATAGTCTCAGAGATGAACATTACTCAAAGCTATAAGAGAACCAAGAAAGTAACAACAATTTGAAGTAGAAAGAAACTTTGTGAAACCCTTGTTAATATAAGTCCCATTTTCTGTAACCCTTTAAACACAAGTGGAATTTATCTACTTTCTCTCGGGTCTCTATACCCTGAAACTTCAACTTGGTAAGGAGGAAAGAGGAAGAGATAGAATATATAGATAAAGGAAAGAGATAAGTGCTTCGGTGGTTTTTCTTCTTTGATGATGCCGATGGAGTTCTTTTCCGAGAGAGGAGAGGAGAGGGATGCTCTAAGTGCTTGGGTGGTTTTTCTCTATCATTGAATTGGATTGGGGGAAGAGAGGAAGAATGAAGAAGATGAAAAGTTTATACCTGCTCAGGGTCACGGTGACCCTCACTTAGCAAAGGTCGCAGTCAACCCTCAACAAATTTTTTTTTTGAAAGTTGACGTCCACCACCAGAAAAATGGTAAAAAAAAAGGTTGGTTTTTATGGACTCCTTATTTGGTGTGAGTTAGGCTAAAGTTCCATATTCGGTGCACTACCCACATAAAAGTTATTTTTTTAATTATAAAATTCTTAAAAAAAAAGAGAATTTTACCTAAAAAAAGGACCCTACATGGCTACTAACCATAAGATGTACCAATAGTATATATGGCACGGAAGTGGTCACCTTCCGTTTTTTTTTATTAATGATTGAAACGTACGACGACGTCGTCGCACATTCAACCCATAAAACTCCCCCGAAACCCCACTTCCCCATTTTCCCCTTCTGCCTCATTCGCTTTCTCCTTTCCCTTGGCTGTTTCGTCTCCTCCTTCCTCAAAAGACAGTTAAGGTGGTACCAAAGGTCGTTTTTCAACCTATTGGATTGCAGCATCAAGCTTTCTAGCGGTTTAAACCTCACTTCCCCATTTCCCCCTTCTTCTTCCATCGCCTTTTCCTTTTCTCCTGGCGGATTCGTCTTTACCTTCCTTAAAAGGTAGTCAAGGTGGTCCCAAAGGTCGTTTTCCAACCTTTTGGATTGTAGCATCAAGCTTTCTAGCGGTTTATCAGGCGATTGTAAAGTATATATTTTGCCCTATATTGAGAGTCTTTGGTTGGGGTGATTAATTCTCTATTTCTGCTCCCATAGTGGCTTTTTGAGCAATGGCCTTATTGCTTCTTTTTCTTCCTTTTTGTCTTGTGCAGTTTTGTGGTTGAAAGGCCTTGCTTTGCCTTTCTCGTTGCTGTTGGTGCTCTCTTAATTCCACTGTTATGGGTTTTTCTGGATGACAGGTGTTGTGATGTTCTTTCTTAAAAATGTCAGTTGGTTGTGTAGCTACTCCCGTTCTCTGTTTCTTTTAGTTTGGGGTGTTTTGCATCTCTGTTTCTAGTCAAAGTCTTGATAGTAGTTTAGCTTTTTCTTTGCCATTGTTGGGCTTGCTTTTTTATATCCAAAGCCATTGTATTTTTTCTTCTTTTTGTCCTATGGCCTTCTTCCCTTCATATGTTATGAAAATTTATGGCAAGATAAAAGCTTGTAATTCCTCTGGATCTTGTAATGCGTTTGCACTTCAAAATAATACAAACATCATTTTTTTTCGAGTGCAATGGTCAGTGACGACGTCGTTGCTTCACAGAAGCCGGTGCAAAAAATTATGCGTGACTGTACAACGACGTCGTTGCTTAATAGAAGCTAGTGGAAAAAAAATGCATGTAATTATATAACGACGTTGTCGCTTGTTGAAAAAAACGTAAAAAAATAAAAAATAAAAAATCTGACAGAAATACCACTTCCATGCTATATATACTATTGGTATCTTTTATGCTTAGTGGCCATCTAGGGTCTTTTTTATTTTTTTTATTTTTTCTTCAAAAAAAAAAAAAAAAAAAGAGAAGAAAAAGTGGGTCGGATCCATAATCGGATCCGCAGTCTCCTCCTTATAAAGCTGCCGTCCACCGCAATTCTAGGTCTTTCCAGCTCCCTGCACTTCGACGCCTCCCTCCACCAAAATCAGAACCCTATATCCCAGAAAAGGTACGATTTTTTCTGCATTTTGCCCCTCTTTCGATCAAAACTCATCCTTTATCGTGGAAACTTGAACTGGGTTTTGTATTCGTTGATTCATTTTCATGAATTTGGGTCCCCACTCAATGAAAATTCGTGTTTAGAAAGCAATGTATCGCAATCTAATATGGCTTGAATTTCTTCCTATTAGATCCAACTTCATAGAAAAAGGGGTATCTGATTCCTTCCGCTTCTGTTAGATTTAGCACTTGCTGGTAGCTTTAGAGATGGATTTGGGTGATGGGTCTGTGAGATCTAGGTCCGAGGAGGAAGGAATGGTAGAAAAAGCTACCAACTTGGTTGAAATTGGGCATGGGATGAATGGGTCTTCTTCTGTTTCTGGAGTTGGGGGATCCGTCAATGACTCTGTAGAGCTAGAAACTTTAGAGAAATCAGCTGATGTTGTTGAAAATCCAGGAATCAAAGGGCATTGCATTGATGCCAATCGGAAGATTGTAGAATCAGTGGAATTGAATGGGGAGATTGTTGGAATTGAAAAGGCAGCAGCGACACCATCAAGGGGAATTGGATCTCCTGAGGAAAACTCAAAAAGGTTAGAAGATGTGGGTTCTCAATCAAAGTCCAAGGAAGTGGAGAAGGTAGAGAATCTGGAAGTAGGGGTGCAATTTGATGAAACTAAGTTAGATGTTAATGGGCCTGTTAATGATGAAGTATGTGATTTGGATAGAAACGGGGATTTGAATAGAAAAGGAATTGAGATACAGAGGACATTAGAAACATCACCAATGGCAATGGAGTCTCCTCCAGGAGGTTCTGGAGCGTCTTCGACAAGAAAAGGTCATGGGTTGAAGAAATGGAGGAGGATAAGGAGATATCCTGCCAAGGATGGAGGAGTGGTGGCAGATCCTAATCGAATCCTAAAACGTGTCCTATCCAATGCCGAGCTGGAAAAAGCCCGGCATTTGTCTGTTGAGAACAAGCAGAAGAGTGAGGGGTCATGTTCATCTGCGTCTGTGAATTCAGCCATGAAGAATCTTGGCTTCTCCCAATTGCCTGTTGGGTTGTCAGATACGGAGTTTAAGTTGGATGTTGGGACTGCTTTTGCCATTGGTGCAGATTCTGATAACAGTGAAGACCACAGTAGCAAGTGTTCTACAGCAGCTAGTGCTCCAAGGTCGAGGCTGGAAGGGCCTGTAGCAGCTGGATTTACAAAGGAGAAAATCAAGGTGAAGAATGCTAGTGGAAGGAGTTCAGGGAATGCTGTTCACAGGGCCCAACAAGGGAAAGCCAAAGTTGAGGCCACTAAGAAGCCTAGAGGTGAAAGGATTAAAGTCGAAAAGGAAAACTCTTATTCCAGTGTGGAATCTGACTTGAGGAGCTCCAATGCCGTCTTTATCGAGGTAGGTGCTTTGTCCAGGGTTACCGAAACGAGGCAGAGGGAGGGCTTTTCTAATTATGATGGAGAGAACAGTGAGGAAGTTGGAGTAGATGGGGAAGAAATTGAAGTTGTTTCAAGAGATGTTCTTGGGTGTGTGTCGGGGGTGAAGAAGAATGAAGAAAGTAAGAACCATAGGCCTCGCATGGATCATGATCCTTTGGCCGAGTCAATCATTTTGCTGCAAGCTGCACAGGAAGCGCTTAAGAAAGGTACCTCTGCTTGGCCTTTCTCTAGCGCCTTATTTCGTTTCCTGTTCTCCTGATAAGCATCCTATCTTGGTATTTTTTTGGTGGTGTTAGTGCCCTTTTTTTCTTGTTTGGCAGTCTTTTGAATTTTTTGAGTTCTGTGCCATTTTTCTGTTTAAAGTTATCTGACAGATAAGATCTACCATACTACTGCATCTCTTTTATGGCAAAAGTGGAGATGAGTAGAACCATCTCTTCTTGCCAAAGATGGTTCATGTGAGACTCTTGAACTAACTAGGTGCTGGTTTAACACAAGTAAATAGAAGTAGTAGACATATTCTTACCTCAATACTAGATTGATCTGGTTGGGCCTTTTTTTTGCACGTTGTTGATACAATATATGATGAAGAATATTCAAGTGCATCCATCCCTCACCACAATGGTGAGGGACACTCCCTTTTTGGGAAGTTTCAAGTAGCAAAGAGAAGTGTGTACTTCTCTTTTGTACTTGAAACTTCCCAAAAAGGGGGTGTCCCTCACCACAATGGTGAGGGATGGATGCACTTGAATATCCCCCATATATGATTTTTTTTTTTTTTAATTTAAACTTGGTCGGGTAGCACTAATATGGGATCTTGTATCATATGCAAAAGCCTACAGAGGATTGATGTTTTGTTCCTGTAGTTACCCTTAAATAATGTGGAATATGATTGCAATTCAGACCTAGGAGGTTCTGCAGCACCCGTGACAATGTGGTGCACTTGTGCCAGATCTGACCATTCATCAGATGGCTAAATGAGAACATGCACTATCTATAAGATTTGTGCGCTTCTACCAGATCTAGCCATTCATCATTTAGGCTAAATGAGAACGTGCCCTATCTAGAAAATAGTGTGTTCACTCATCAGGTGGGATTCGTGTGTGTGAAAAATGGATGGTTGGGAGAAAATCTCCAATGGTACACACCTCTTTCTCTCTCTGTTTGTGTGTGGTGGGCATGGGTGTGTTCGTGTTGGATCCACTGATATAGTTCTTTGTATGTTACCTTTAACTGGCAGTTGAAGAATCTCTTAGATTGTGGAGTATGCATTCAAGGCAACTGAAATTGGCAACCTTTCTTACAGATTAGATGCCACAAGGTGTGAAATCTTTGCCTCAAATTCCAAGTGCTTCTTATTTGGGAGAGAAGCTTGGCAGGGGTTTTGCCCAATGAATCCATAAGATTGTTATTTCACTTGTTCTCCAACTTGTTGATTGTGAAAGGAGACTATAATTATATGGGTGGAGTCTACTAAATATTAACCTTGGAGTTTCTTGCTCTTTTTTTAATGCGATTAGGGAATGACTTGCAAAGTTCAAATTCTCTCTCATGTAAAGTCAGAAGCAAATGTATTTGCCAGTACTGTAGGTTAAAAGTGGTACGATGATAGCATTCTTGTGGAACTTTCCATTCTTGTTTTTCCAATTTGTATGTATCATCACATACCTTAAATGAAGAACAATACTTCGTGAATTAGATGTACTTTCTTTTATACAATTTACTCCCAAAGAACTAAATTTATGGTTAACTGAAAAGGATTCTTTCATCATCATCAAAGCCTTGTCCCTACTATGTTGGGATCGGCTACACAAATCCTGTTTTTTCATTTCGATTTATCTTGAGCCAAATCCTCAGATTAGTAGTACTTCTTCGGATTTATTTTTATTACCTCCATCCACATCCTCTTTGGCCTACCCCTTCCCCTTGGTGGGCCATCAACCTTCATAGCCAAACTTTTCCTTACTGGTGCCGTTGCCGGCCTGCGTTGGACATGCTCAAACCATCTCAAACAGGTTTCTCTAATTTTACTCCCAATTGATGCTAGTCCTAAATGCTCTCGAAAGCGCTCATTTCTAATTTTATCCTTCTTAGTTTTTCCATACATCCACTTCAACATTCTCATCTTTTCTACATCCATTTGTGCATATGTTGCTTCTTGATTGGCTAACATTATGCTCCATAGTTCATAGCTGGTCTAATTGCTGTCCCGTAAAATTTTTCCTTCACTCTTGTTGGCATTTGTCAGCCACAAAGTACTTTAAAAGCAAGTCTCCACTTCTACCATCCCGCTTTTATCCTCTGTTCGACATCTTCATCAATCTCCCCATCCTTACTAATTATTGAGCTAAGGTAACGGAAATAATCTCTTTGTGGTATCTCATGGTCTTCAATTGAAAAGTATTCCTTAAGACAACAAATATTAAATACACAAAAAGAAAGGTCTATTACATTGATTAGGGTTTTGTGATGGGTACTCTTATCAGGGGAAGCTGTAGGATTTGAGAAGAGCACTTCTATGTTAGCATTTGCTGATATATTCATGCATAGATTTGATTGATACACCGTAGTTTTGCTGCTTTTTTTTTTGGTAATAAAAGAACTAGTTGAACTATTCTAAAACCAAATACCGGAAAAAAGAGTGTATCCATCTGAAAACTGTATATTTGTCAATTTTGAGCAGTAAATCTCTCTGTGTATGCTCCCTTTCCATTTAATTTCCAGGTCATCTGTCCAGATTTGGAGAACTGTTGTTTTTGTGTCTTTATGTACATCAAAATACCAATTTAGGGATTTAGATGTACATTGTGGTGACCTCACCTTTGAGTTCATTGTTTCTGCATCAGCAGCAGCAGCAGCAAGGAAAATGCAAACTGCATTCGATATGCCTGCACTTTACTTCTTTTCTTCTTGAAAGAGTAGTAGTCAACTGTCGAAGTCATGGCTAGGCGCTTGGTTTGGGCTCAGGCCTATATGCACCTTGCCTAGGCCATAGTCTCTGGCTATGGTGAGTGTGCAAAATCATGCAGCCAGGAAAAATTTTTGTATGCTTTTTTTCTTGGAAAAAAAGAAGAAGAAAAGGAAACAAAGGTGCCAGGGTGCAGCTACTGATGTTATTAACATATGCAAGGGACCAAAGGAGGCAGTTCTCAAGGGTGAACTCTGATTTTGACTTTAATAAGAGAGAGAGAAATGAAGGGCTTTTCTTTTTGGGATGTGAAAAGGAAAGGAGCCCTAGCCCCCACACTCATATCATCATCATCTTCTCCTTCTTCCCCCCTCTATACCCCTTTTTATGTTTTCATGTTAAGGTCTCACCAATGATCTATCCAATTTCCTTTGCAACTCCTACACCCCATGAAAAAGCATGTGTCACAGCTCGATATTTATCTGACCTTTTCTACCACAGTATTGAAACCAAAATGAAAAGAAAAAAGTGTAACTTAAGTTGCCATATAACTTTGAGGCTCAACATTCCTAAGATAGGATTACTGGTTTGCAGTGATATTTGGTCTGCCCTTGATCCACTTGCAATCTGCCCTTTACCCAAACAGATGGCAAATGCATTTGAGATGCATGACGCACATGCTTTATGGCTTTTAGATGGATAACTATCTTGTCAAGGTAAACAACCATTGTATCAAACTATTTTTTTTTTTTTTTTTTAATAACATAGGGTATCTCCCACCCAGCCCAGCCCAGGAGCCTTTGTAGCCTTGAGCCAAGGGACACTCGATTTTGGACAGCTGAGAACTAATCCGTGGGGGCAGCACATGTAAAACCCCCGCTGTCAAAGAAGTTGGGGGACAAAGAACTACAACTCTTCCAACTGCTGTACCTAACTTTCGAGCCCTCCTTATCCTTCAAAAAATCATAGAAGGCGACAAGCTAAAAGTACAAAAGCCCGAACTCCTCAGACTGTTCCTCAAGGACGCTGTCAATAGACATGAACTCCTCATAGAGTTTGCCGAGGATAGGCAGCCCGGTGATGGCACTCAATTCCTTCAATGAAAAACCAATCTCATCATTCGTAACAATGAAGGTGTTGGTTTGTGGAAGGAATGACTCCAACATGGCCATGAAGGATTCATTGGAGAAAAACACGGTTTGCCGAAAAGCGCAAACCGCATCAAAGATCACGGCCTCCTTTATAATGGCCCCACCGACCCACATGCACTGGGTAAAACCATTGTATCAAACTAGGAAAAAAAGCTGGTCCAGGTATCACTTCGGCTGAAAATGATATTTAGTATTAAAGTAATTGTAACTTGGTAATATCTTGGGAGATAGAGGCTGTCCAAGTTGGTGACGAGTATCAACCATCATTCCAGGACATTTACCGTGGTTGCTGTTTTCCAAAATCTACATTGGTAAGAAGTTGGCTCCAGTTTGCTTGAGTCTTCCACACGTTAGTGTTAATTTGCGTTGTCAAGGATAAGACGCAACAATTCTGCCAAGAGAAATTTTTTCACAAGGGTGGGACTTCATTATGTTTGATAGCTTACTGTTTGGATAGCTACAGTTGGCAAATTTGTTACCATTCAAACAAAAAAAAAGTTGTCAAATTTGTTTCGGAGGCCATTTCAGTTTGCATTTTGGCCATTATTGCACTCCATTTTGGAAAAAGTAAAAAAAACATAAAGAATATAAAATTCATATAATGGAATTCATCCTCATCATCACCACCAAAGCCTTGTCCCAACTGTGTTGGAGTCTACTACATGAATTTTGTTTCTCTACTCTGATCTAGCATGAGGCAAATCCTTGGATGGGCTGTACTTCTTCTTATCTATCCTTACCAATATGGTTCAAAATAGTGGCCGCTACACTGCATTATTGGCCGTAGCGGTTGAGGCTGTTACGCTATTTTGAAAATAGCGGCGCTACGGTCTAAAACCTAATAGAGCCAAGCAATTTTAATTTATAATACTATTTTTCCTATTTCTTTTCCTCAATAGCCTTTCTTATAGTTGTCTTTACCCTTATATGGTTCCAAATCACGAAAAAAACGCAAGATTGATTGCTACACAAGATTCAATTTTTTACTACTAAAAATAAACTCACACCGCTACACCGCTATGTATTGCCGCAACCGCTACGTAGTGTTTCTGTCACAAGCCGCTATGCCCGTTGCAACCTCTATTTTTATCCTTGCTTACTACTTACATCCATGTCCTCTTCCACCTGCCTTTTTTTTTTGGTGGGCCATCAACCTGCATAGAAAAATTTTTCATCAACTAGAATGCGATTCTTTCGATATTTTGGCTCGATAATTATTAAGGATGAAGAGAGGTAGGAAGATGTGGAACATAGAATAAAAGTGGGATGACTGAAGTGGAGTCTTGCTTTTGGAGTGCTTTGTGATTGGCATAGACCAAGATTGAAGGGAAAACTTTGTAGGACAGTGATTAAACCAGCTATAACTCATGGAACAAAACGTTGGTTAATCAAGAAGCAACACACGCACAAAATGAGTGTAAAGAGAATGTTGAGGTGGATGTGTGGCAAAACTATGAACGATAGAATCAGAAATGAGCTCTTTCGGGAGCATTTAGGGGTAGCATCAATAGGTAATGAATCATTCAAAAAAGAAAAAGAAAAAGAAAAAGGAAAAGCATCAATAGGTAGTAAAATAAGAGAAACTCATTTAAAATGGTTGGGACATGTCCAATGTAGGCCAGCAACGACACCATAGAAAAGGAATTATCTTGAAAAAAAACTTGGTTTAAGCCTTCTCATTTGATTAGGAGAGGTTAAAAGTCCTTGTCACAACATTTCCATTCTAGGTTTATGTATTTAGAGGAATGGGAAAGACAATCAAAATGGTACATTTCCAAGAGAATAAATCTCTTTTGGCCATTACCTTCTCTTGCCACCATTTTGGATTTTTTCTTTTTCTGGTTAGCTAGGTTCATTTTGACTGAAACAGAGCAAAACTTTGCTGGAAAATTTATAAGCATGTTTCGCTTTTTACCTAAACGAATCATTTTGGCCAAAAGGAAGCGAAGTTGACAACTGAGCTTTTCTCTCGTGTAGTTTGTCCAATAAATTGACTTGTTGGAAAAATAATATCCTACCTGAATTATTTCCAGTTTTCACATGTTCCATTTGCTGCAAAATGCATAGCCATTCATCCTGTTGTATTATTCAAAAGACTTTCTAAATGTATTTTTAGTTTATTATAATTAATTCTTTTTTGTTAGATGCCAGCACTTCATTGCATAGTCTACTAACTGAGTGAAATGCATGTTTTGCAGAAATTCAAATGTTTGGGGAAATTGGAATAGAACCAGTTTTACTACCTGATAGCCCTAGTTGTGGTGTCAGCTCATCAGCCCAGGTGCCTACTGAAGAGATGGAAGAAAATAATTCTGTTCCCACGAAAGCCCAATTAGCGAAACTAAGCCGGAAAGTGAGTCTTCTTGAGCATGAGTTGGAAGAGGCATCAGCAAACCTCAAGGCCAAGGAATTAAAGGCCCTTGAGCTTGTGTCCCTTCTAAACACAACCCAGTCACCTAAGGAAGGAATGGAGGAATATCTGGCATCCCTTCAGAATTTGCACAAAGAGATGGACATCGAGCTTGAGGGTCTGTTCAAGAACAAGATGGAGGCTGAGGTTGAGTATTTGATGATGGTGGGAAATTCCCATGAATTGAAAATCACGGCTGAGGACCAAAGAACTGTAGTGGAGCAACAAAAATCCCTGGCTGAGAACCAAGCACAGTTTGCGGTGAAGCTGAGAGATGCTGAGGACAAGGTTACTCTGCTGAGAAGACGAGTAGAGGAGTTGGAGGCTTATAGAAGAGAGCTGTTGGAAACTAAAGATGTTCTCAAGGTGAAAAATGATGTCTGTAAGTTCACCTTGTGCTGTTTTACCCAGCTGTTGCTGCTGTGTACAGTCTTGTTTTTTTTACTTTTGCAACTATTGCCGCACTCTCATGGGGTTGTACCCACTTAAGGAGAAGATAGAACACACTCTGCTTTTGTATTTCCCTTGTCTTATGCATGTTGAATGCAATATATTTCTCTTTTTTTTGGCTGAGTTCTCTTCTTCAATACCTAAATGGTCTTTACAGGTTTGCAAGCTATTACATCCAGATATGGATATAGATATGGACATGAATGCGGGGATCAGAGATACCATTCTGCGCTTCTGGAAGTCTATGACATGATGATATATGTCTATCCTAATTTTTTTGTTCTTTACAACATTTTTCAACTATTGAGCTTATCATGGCTTACATTCCCTTTTTAACATTTTTTTTTTTAATGTTGAAAAGCAATGAAAGTAAAAGAATTGTTGCACTAAGTGCCAGTATGAGTCTCATCTGTTTGACATAAATAAGCTGGATAAGTACAAGTATCTGGGTATCATAGATTGCAAGGACATTCAAATGTCGTGCATGTATATGCTGTTGGAAAGTATGTAAAAAATGGCAACTCCTAAAATTACATGTGTTTTAGTTTTGTCTATGGGACTGAGCTGAAGTGAGCTTGCCCACACTCAAAAGTAGTCAAGCCCAACTAATGTACGGAGCTCACATCATATAACTGCATTAATCCAAATAGAATTTTATTTGACTTTCTAAGGGATAAAGCTTTCCCCAATGTATCACAAGAGCGCTTAGAATTGAGGCGTGGAACAACAAGAGCACATTTGATGACAGTCAAGGAATTTGTGGATATGAGGATTCTCACTGCCCCTACAGTAGGGATTACTTGTTAACAATTTGTATAGCCGAGGATTTAAGATCAATATGAATGCATGTAGCTAAGAAATTTTGATATAAGTGCCGAGATCCACAAAAATAAGGATTACTTACTAAAGATTACTTACTAAACACGGGGGTGGTCGGATATGAAAATCCTCAAGAATGAGGATTTCTGTAGCTCCAAATCCTTGAATAGCAATCATCGGATGGAAATGTCTTGATGCGTCTTACATCTTCATTTTATCCCAACTCTTGATCATGGTCCATAACTTCAATAGTTTTGTATTGAAAAAATTACAGTAAATTCAATAGTTCAGTCCATTCGAATAGGTTAAAAACACATAGTATAAATTCAACAGCCCAGTCCATTCGAATAGGTTCAAACCCATAGGATCGGTGACTATCATAAAGATGGCCCCCCTCGACTACTTAATGAGGTGCGACCCACTTCAGTATGCTCGACAAGGTGTGCACTTGATAATTTCTTATTTTCACATAAAAAAAAAAAAAAAAGGTGCAACTCCTTTCAACTTGAGCAGGCAGACCAACTGCTAAGTAAGGGTTTTGGGATTAGTCAAGATAGCTGGGCCATCCCACACTTGTTGTGGGGCCCACCTCTTCAACAATCAACAGTCTAGATCAACATGATCCCTGGTTTTAGGGACTTCATTTCTTGTTTTAACTGTAACGATCAAACCAACTGCCACACCCCCTTTTACCTCCGTTTTTCAAATCCCTTCCACTTCCAGACAGCAAGAGAAAGGAAACCCATGTCTCTAACACTCCCAATTTCTGACATTCTTCCCCCCAAAAACCTCTCTATCACACCAATCCACCAAAACACAAACCTCCCTCTCCTCCTCCTCTGCACCCACCTCCATGAAGCCAAGCAGATCCATGCCCTCATGGTCAAATCCTCGCAAACCTCTGATCCCTACTCAGCAAGTCGACTCGCCGAGTTTTATGCCATCTCCGACAATGGCAGCCTCGATTATGCGGAAAAAGTCCTCAATTCCATCCAACAACCCTACACCTTCATATGGAACACTGTCATTAGAGGACACCTCAAGAGACAAAACCCCATCAATGCGATCTCTCTCTATCGTCGGATGCTGCGGTCCCCTGCCGAACCCGATAACTTCACCTTCACCTTCCTCCTCAAAGCGTGCACCCAGTTGCCTGCACCTGTGGTGGGCAAACAGCTCCACTCGCATATCGTCAAATATGGGCTTGAATCGAGCACCTATATCCGCAATAAGCTGATTCATTTGTATGCCTTATCTGGGTCGATCTCAGATGCCCGCAAGGTATTCGATGGAAGTGCTGAATTGGATATTGTCGCATGGAATAGCATGCTTGAAGGGTATGCGGATGATGGAGATGGTGAGTCTCTTAGCCGGCTGTTTGAGCAAATGCCGGAGAGAGATGTGGTGTCTTGGAATACGATGATTGCATTTTATGTTCAGAAGGGGGAGTTCAAGGAAGCGGTTATGATGTTTCGGTTGATGCAAGAGATCGGAGAATGGCCAAACCAAGTGACTTTGATCAGCGTTTTGTCGGCAATTGCTCACTTGGGTGCTCTTGCACAAGGAAGATGGTTGCATGCTTATATTGATAGGCATGGAATTGAGCTCAATGAGAACCTTGGTTCAGCGCTTATTAGCATGTACGCCAAGTGCGGGTGCTTGGAAGGTGCAGTCCAAGCATTCAAGAGGACAAATTTTAAAAGTGTTGATACTTGGAATGCAATGATGTCCGGTCTTGCGACAAATGGGCAAAGTGTAAAAGCTCTTGAGCTTTTCTCGAGGATGGAGGACTGTGGAGTTAGGCCCACTGCAATTTCCTTCTCTTGCGTTTTGAATGCTTGCAGTCATGCTGGGATGCTTAATGATGGCGTTGATTATTTCAAAAGGATGACCGAGGTTTACGGGATTGAACCAGATATTGTGCATTATGGCTGCATGGCAGATCTTTTTGGCCGTGCAGGTTTATTTGAAAAGGCAGAAGAGATGATGAGAAAGATGCCAATGGAGCCAGATATGGTTATGTGGAAGGCTTTATTGGGTGCTTGCAGAGTCCACAAGAATTTTGAGTTGGGTGAGAAAGCAGGAAATCGGCTTATTGAATTGGCTCCAAATGATAATGCCACTTACGTGCTTTTTTCGAACTTATATGCGATGGCTGAGAAATGGGATGGTGTCCACAGGGTAAGGAAGATGATGTGGGAAAGAGGGGTAAAAAAAATTCCAGGATGCAGTTCGATTGAGCTGGATGGTATAGTTCATGAATTCATGGCTGGAGATGCTAATCATTCTCGAAAGAAAGATATCTATGAAATGCTGGATGAAATGGGCAAAAGATTGAATCTTGAAGGGTATGAGCCCGACACTAAACAGGTTTTGTTGGATATTGATGAGGAGGAAGTGAAGCAGACCTCATTGAGTCATCACAGTGAGAAGTTGGCGATTGCCTTCGGTTTTATTAGCACAAAGCCTGCAACAACCATCCGGGTTGTGAAAAACCTACGTGTCTGCAGCGATTGTCATTCCGCTATCAAGCTTCTGTCCAAGATATATAGCCGTGACATAATTGTCAGGGATTCAAACCGGTTTCATCATTTTAGAAATGGGTCATGCTCCTGTAGGGACTATTGGTGACTATTCTGTCTTCTATAAATGTTATGATTATCCGGAACTTAGACAAGAGTAAGTTTTCTTTTTTCATTTCTTAGACATTTTTTATGTTGTACTTTTTAGTTCTGAGATACGACAACTATGGAAATATTTTCTTAAAATAGGAAAACCATACATAGGCATACTTTGTTCACTAAAATAGCAGGTGACATTCAAGATTAAAAAAAAAAAATACATGGAAGTAATAGAGTTGCCTTTTTTTTTTTTTTTTTCTGATTTGTAACTTTAAGTCCTTTTGCTAAAGCATCTGCCTTTTCATTCATTCTGTTGGGATGTGTGGATGCTTATATTGAAGCACACATCTTTTCAACCTAATGCTAATCTTCATGGTGGAGATGTAACTTCTTGAGCCCATATAATTGCATAAACAGAATCAGTTTCCACCAGTAGGGATCCAGAGAAAAAAAATGTAACGCATTTTCAACCCTTTTGTCATTTGAATTTCAGCTCTATTTGAGTCTCCTTTTCCTATCACCAACATATCATTACATGAGCTACATCCATCCCATACATTTGTTACTTGTACTATCTGATACTATTGTAACAAACAGGAGGGACATACACATTGCCCATTTGTATATTCTTTTATAGTTTTTAGAGGAATTTTATGAAGTCCAGTTTGTATTAGCATTGTTAATTATTAATGGAGTTAAAAAGAGATAAATAAACAAACCTAATCCTGTTAGAGATCATAATGATTTTAATCTCTTCTTTCATAGCATCCTCAATGTTACCTCATCTATTGATAACTATGCGCATCTGTTGTAGTTCTGTTTTTTTTTTTCTCTTCTATTTGATACCCCGAAATAGAAGTATGCTGAGTGTGGATTCCTCTTGTTACATGAACACACACTGAAACTCTCTTTCAACCCAAATTCAAGTTGGTCTTGGCACCTTGGCCTCACAAGTTGGTTAGCATGAGGATTTGCCACCCCTACAGGGAGCACTCTGATAATATTTTCTCCACCACGTCTACCTCAAAATAAGGTGGAAGTCTCACAATAATCTGAGGTGGGCCTCTGTTGGAAGATTGGCAAGAACCTTATTGGGAATGATGCTGTAATGCATTAAGACCAACTTTCCACTGGTGTGGTCCACATTCGAGTCTTGTCTGCACATGCGACTAGTTCTTAATTTCTACGGGAGAACTCAAGGTGCTGCTTATACCTACAATCTAGGCCTTTCTTCTTATCTCTGAATTTTAGGCATGCATGCCTATAATGATGCATCTTCCACCATTCTATATTCTCTTTCACTGATGTGACATTTCAGCAGAAAACAAGTTTGGACAATGTTGGAATTTGATATTTTGGGCATTTCTATTTTGGAAAGTAAATTCGACCCCAATCTGTGGAAATTTTCCTCTTCCGCGGGATTTTTTTTTTCTCTACCCCCTCCTGATATTTATTTTCACAGGGAATCATGGAAAATTGAACTCATTTTTATGCTTTTCTGTGAAGATAAGAGGCTGTGAAGATAAGAGGCCTCACTAAACACAACTTACTCAAAGGCCATCAAATAAAGGAAAATAAAAAGAGAGACGATCCCTAAAATCAAAACCATTAAGAAAGACCATATATCAAGACTGAGTAAGGGAGTACCATTAATTCTCACGAACATATAATGACCTAAATGAAAAGACATTTGACTACATTAAGAGAGTCACATTACTCACCAAGATACCAATACTTTTATCCCAGATACGAACACTTCCATAAGATAGAAGGATACACTCATAAATAAAAAGCAAAAACACCTGTTAAATCTTGATTCATCGTTTAAAAAACTCTCAACTTCAATCTGAAAACACCAAAATCAGGTACAGTTCTCACGAGCCACCCCAACCTTTGAGTTGGGCACGTCGAACAGGACCCGGAGGTTTTGCTGCTGCATGCTTGCTATCACATTGACGACCGAGTTTACATTCGCTGGCGCCGCGGCCATAGCCAGGCATGATATGTTCCCAGACGTGCTACGTATGATCAAGTTCTCCACTGGCAGGGTAACGTCCATGCTGTTGAAGTGGAGCGTCATCGTCGGCCACACGACCTGCCCATCATAACACGTGTCGAATCCTCCTAGTGATGACACCGTCCCATTCACCCGCCTCCTGACCTCGTCCCGGACCGCCGTGTATGCAGGCTCCATCAGCCGTGTCACGGCGGTGCCTGAGTCAAGGATGGTGCCCCCTCCGGTGGTTGGATCAAATGCCAAGGCACTTGGGGGGATGTTCACCATTCTCTTTGCGATGCTGATGCCGGTCATGTTGACGTAGTAGAGAGAGGGTCTTCTTGGGTTTTTGAGAAGTGGGGTGGTCTTGATGTGAGTTGGTTGGTTGGCAGTGCCAAGGCGGAGGGTGCCCGAGAAGTTGACGGACTTGAAGTTGGGGAGACAGTAGGAGAAGGTAGAGTGGAAGAGGTCTTGGGTTTGGGAGAGGAGGGAGGAAGGGCCGCGGCCCAGGCCGAGGAGGCCTTGGGGTGGTAGGGAGGTGCCTGTTACGGCCTGCAAGCAGCCAAAAGTGTAGGCCGGCACAGTGTCTAAGGCTAGGGTCAGAGTGTCTTGTGAGAGGTTGGCTCGGAAGGAGGAACCGCCGTAGGTGAGGTTGAAGGAGCAAGCTGAGTCGTCGCAGGAAGGGTTGGGCACCTATGGCACACATTTGGAATAGAAGACATTTGAGTTCATGGTTAACTAACCATATTTTCTTCTAGTAGTGCAGTTAACTCTCTCTACTTATCTAAAAGTCTTGGGCCAACCTCTCAGATTGGCAGTAGAGGATGATTTTATGTTTATTACCTCATAAGTAATTTAGTATAAATGAAACTTGGAGGGGTTTATGAATCAGTCATCTCAAAAAACTCAAGATCATACACACAAGACTTGTCAGCATAATTGGACTCCGACTCTCAAAATACAACCTTTCTTTTACTATCTTTTAGTTTATAGCTTTATGTTAATCTGCAATGATTTTTTTTTTTTTACACAACCTATTCCCTTTCTATATTTAGTAGAGTCAGTGGATCCAGTGAAGATCAGTTTTATGGGTCTACTGACCCTACAGAATATTAATGGGGACTTTGAGATTAGATATATTCATAAAATACTGGATATATTGGCCGTTGAACATCAAAAAGAAGAAGAAAACTTTACTAAAACTGTCTCTTTGGTGAGCTTAGATTGGGTAGCTGATAACATTCACACCACATCGCACAAATCTTGATTTCGATCACTTTCTTGTCTAGGGCATGTTTGTAGTTTGTGAAAAACCATTTCTGAAAATTAATTTTAATTCCCTCAATAGGAAATGATTTTCTGTGGCACTTTGAAAAATTAGTTGCCTTTTTTTTTTTTTGTCATTTTCCTTACAACAGCGTGTTGCTCAAACTACAAAAATCAATGAGCTTGAAGAAGCAATTCCTTTTGTGCGGCTTCCGTGCAAACCATGTTACACTATGGACATTCGTATCTCTTGCTAGGTGATAGCTTTTGGAGCCTAAAAAGTTCTCTTGAGGAAAAGGAGATTCTCTTTTTATTTGTGCTCTATGTATATTTTTTTAAATAATAACTTCCACATAGAGAACCAAAAGAAGACAATTCAAGACTGCATTATAAGTCATGGGGCCATTTTATACCATCTAATTTGGCAAATTTTTCCAAAGGCCGTTCTCAGGGTGGACTTCCTTAATCCTACTGTTCATTGGGGTATTTAGAAATGCCAAGTAGGTCAAATTCTGATAATTCTAAATGTTTTTCCTGACTTAGTAGGTGGCTCGAGCATCTAGCCAAAAAAGGCCCGCCCTCACATTATCATCTTTGAATTCTTAACGTCACAAACTCAAGCGAAGAATTCCACTAAAGAAACAGGCACTGCGTACTTATATTAAAGTCAATTTGTAGTCATCGCAATAAAAACAAAAGGTAACAACATTACACTAGCATAGCTTATTCCTAAATTTAAATTGGCTTGACCTTGACTTTTAGTTTTAGATTTCAAAATACAAGCTAGTTATTAGTTAAATTTCTAAATTAGGCCTAAATTCCACATGACCAACTTGAGCGTGGCCCCAAATTTGACAACTGGTCATAAAATATTCACTTGTCCAAAAAGAAGAAAAAAAATGATTGGAATGAAATTTGTCACATGCGATGAAGGTAGGGAAGGGGAGCATCTAGCTTAAGTGGCTTAGATTTAAATGAGTGGGCCCCACAGAAGAAGCATTTTTTTTATTTCTTATGAGACTAAAAAAGAGAGCAAAATTATACCTGCTTGCACTGGGGTGCCTGGCAATCAAGGCTCTTGTAGGAAGAAGAGTTGGTAGAGTCAAAGACACTAGAGGAGCAGCCTACGCACCCAGAGCAAGGTATCCAAGCAGCATCATTGCTGATGTCCATGGCCATTAGAATGGTCTGTGGAGGTGTCCCAACACTCACCCTCACAACATAGGTGCTGCTCTGGAAAATGGGCCTTCCAGAGGCTATAGGCACAAAGCTCTTCATCTTCTTCTTCCCTCCCACTGCCAAACTGGTCAGATACAGAACCCTGGCCTCATCTCTACCCACCATCCCAAGCATCATATCGTCCCAAGACGCTGGTTTTGAGAATGGGGTGCAGGGTCCATATGGGTGCAAGATAGTCAGGCCAGACCCAGACCCATGTTGCACAGGGGTGCACCTGGGTCTGGAGCCCTGAGCTGGATGGACCCATGAAAGGGATGGTAGTAGTAATAGTAGTAGGAGGAAGTACTGGAGATGAGCCATTTACTTAATTTGCTGCGTCTTTGTAGTTGTGTTGGTGATTGGTGGTTGGTTATATATACAGAGGGAGAGAGGAGGGCCACAGAATGTGGGAGAGTGCCGTATAAGCTACAATGGCAGGCACCAGACTGTATTCCATTTTGGGCTTGAGATGTAAAGCCTGTGGCCATGTGGATGTGGTCATGTGTGTGTCATAAATATTGAAAATGCCTTGGAAATATCGTAAGATCATCCTTATATTGTTAAGAAATATTGTGATACTTTCAACATATTGATGAAATTAATAGCATCAAAAGAAAATTATGATATTATTGAGATAAGTTGTAAAAAAGAAGTAATATTTTAATCAAATAAATACATATTTGGTACTGATTTTTGTTAAATTTTAATTCTTTCGATTTTGGTTTTTTTTTTTAAATTTGTAATATATAATCTGTTTTTTGGAAACGTGTTTTAATATTACTTTGAAAAGACTTTGAAATATTTGGAAATATTTTAACATGTTCTTCGCATAGATTGCAAGCACAAGATTATGACATTGGACAAGTTGAACTTTGTCTTTTGGATGGTTTAGAATTGTAGGTGTTAGTGGTTTTGTCCATTATTACATGCTGGTTCTGTTATAAGTAGGTGGGCCTCGTGGATAGATTTTCAAAAAACTTTTGACCCACTTGACTCAGGGATCAAGTATCCATAAGGCCAGAAACCCAATCCAGGATGCAAACCCTCAATCTCACATATCAAGATCAGTAAAACATCTATCTAGAAGATAGAATCAGCAACATAAAAGCTTCAAATAAATCTACAACATGCAAGGAAGTAGATTATACCTTCGGAGCTCGGTTGTGCTCTAATGGAGAAGTTGTTACTTTCCTTGATGTCAAAACCTTTCGCAAATCAAATCAAGATCTCCAAGACCCAATTGTCTTCCACACTATGTCCCTTATCAGATTTCTTTTCTCAAGGAGATGGGTGGGATCTCCTAAAGAAAACTACTAGAGAACAACTAGGGAAGGAACTAGAAGAGATGTGCAACAACTTGCACAAGAGAGGAGAAGAGAGAGAGAGATTGCCTTGCACACGTTTTTGCACAAATATGCATTGGACGTCCAAAGGGGGGTGCTTCCCTTTTTATAGCCTCTTGCAACTCCTCTCTTTCTAATTAAAATAGAAGTCTTACTTCCATTAATTAGTAACCTTCTCTTTCTAATTAAAATAGAAGTCCTACTTCCATTAATAATTAGTAACTTACTATTACCACTATTAGAAGTCTCACTTCAAATAGAAATAATAATTCTCTAATTCCTTTCCATCTAGAGTTCTACTAGAATTAGTATCTATCCAATACTTAGGCCAGTGTGGGGACCACTAGGGATTCCTTAGAAAGCTGGCTCCAACTGGGACACGCGACCTCACATCTCATGTGCAATCCGGGCCCACAGTTAATTGCAAATAACTCCACTATATAAATGCAATTGAACTCCAGTCTTAGGAATAAATTACATAGAAGACCCTAAACTTCCCTATGACCACAAGTAGGCCCCTCCATCTATATCCATGGATCAATTGGATCTGTCCACCAAATTAGATCCATATCTTATTATCCTTGAGCCCCAATTAATTATAATGATCGATTGGTACCTATCCAATTAACTCTTAATCGGAATGGGTGCGCACTTACCAATGATAAATCCATTAATTGGCACAAGGGGATAATCAGGATAGATTCCATCTTGACCATTAAATGTTCTCACAGCTCTACTACCACTCACCCAAATCACCGAGGTGTTGACCTACAATTGGCCTCACTCATTGGTGACTCAAAGCAAATGAATAGGTAGAAACTTGAGTTCATTAATGTCTCAGGATTGAGAGCCTATTGCTAGGGAATTATGAGAGCAGACCTTAAAGTAAAGACAGTATTCTTAAGGTGCTTCTCATGGTCCTTCAATACATCCAATGTACCAGCACATTGATCCAGAATCTTCCATTCTGATGATCGAGACAAATCACACTATCTCATAGTGATCAAAGTGTTGCAACCTTATCAGATGAGATGCCCAGTCTCATCACTGGTTGTGAAGAACTTTTAAGTATAAGATTTGTGGCATATATCTCCTGTGTGTGGATCTCATCCATACACATATATCACATCTAATATACTACTGGGATGCGGTTCAACTCATGAACCATTATGTCATTCGTATTAGTTATGAACAAACAAGTAATAAATCACCATTCATCTCATAAAAGGAAAGCAAGAATATAATGATAAATAAAGAAAGAAATTAATCAATATATTCATCATCTAATGGATTGAGACCATAAAATTAACAATCTCCCACTTGAGCTCAATGCCATTCAGGGTTGCATCTCATGCTGATCCCGTTTACATACTACGCAAAGACTTTGGTAGTCAAAGGCTTAGTAAAAGGATCTCCCTAGATTGTCTTGCAGATGCTATCTTGGTGATAGGAATATCACCTCTCTGCAAAATCTTTCTGACCATATGTTACTTCCTTTGTATATGCATTTGGCTCTTGGGTTCCTTGGACTTAGCGACTGCCCTACTGTTATCACAGTAAACTGTGAGCGGCTGTCCTGCCAAAAGTACCATTCCAAGTTCCATAAGGAATCTTTTGAGTCAATCTGTTTCCTTAGCTGCTTCTCAAACGGCTATAGCATAAACACATACCCGGAAATTGTTTTCCTGGAATCCTTATCTGACTCGAAGTCAGTATCTATGTATCCGACTGGAATCAACTCATCATTGCTGCATACCAACATGTGATCTCTAGTCCTTCTCAAGTATTCGAGAACACATCTTATAGCAGTCTAATGATTAGGACCTGGGTTTGTCTGATATCTGCTGACCAGACCCACTGCATGACAGATATCTGGTCTAGTACATAGCATAGCATACATGAGGCTACCCACAGCCGAAGCATATGGTACTGCTCTCATCTGTTCCTTTTCCTCAGGTGTCCTCGGACACTGATCCTTAAAAAGGTTCATTCCATGCCTAAAAGGTGTGATACCATTCTTGGAATTTTGCTTAGCAAACCGTACCAGTACCTTATCAATATATGCAGCTTGGGATAAGCCTATCATCCTATTTTTTCGGTCTCGATAGAGTTTAATACCTAGGATGTAGCTTACTTCTCCCAAGTCCTTCATATCAATATCTTTAACTAACCAAAACTTTTATTGTTGACGATATTCCCATATCACTCCCTAGGAGAAGGGTGTCGTTGAACATACTGTACCAAAAAAACTACCCTGCCTTTTATGTACACACATGACTCATCCGTATTTTGACAATAATCAAATGACTTGATTGCCTGGTCAAAACGGATGTCCTAGTTCTGGGATTCCTGCTTCAGTCCATAAATGAACTTTTGCAACTTGCAAACTCTTTGCTTTTGGTCACTAGCTATAAAACCGTCTGGTTGCATCATATAGATGTCTTCCTCAAGATGGCAATCGATAAACGCCGTCCTTACATCTATTTGCCAAATCTCGTAGACGAGATGAACCGTAATGGATAAGAGTATTTGGATGGAACTCTTCCATCTGGTCTACTCTTTCTCTTGTAGACCTACTTGCACCTAATAAGTAAATATTGGCAGGTAAGTCCACAATTGTCCAGACTTGATTGGAGTGCATAGACTCCCTTCAGCTTTCATAGCATCTAGCCAACGTCCCAAATCTATGTCATTGATTGCTTTATCATAGTTACAGGGATCTTGTTCCAGTTCTTCAGGGTTTGTCTCGTAAGACTTTCCCAAAACCAAGGATCTGTCAGGGTGACTGACAATACTCCCACTACGACAAGGCACTGGTGTAGCTACTGTATGAGGTATGGGTAAATTCCTTTTAAGTTTGGTCTCTTTTGGATTTGGAATTGAAAGCTCTTGAGTTTCTTCCAAGATAACCTTTTCTAAAGATTTCCGGTCAATCAGGTAATCTTCCTCCAGAAAAAACGCATTTGTGCTGAAAAGCACTTTCTGCTCTCTCTAGTATTATAGAATAACCAACCTTTAGTTCCTTTGGGATATTTTATAAAAGTGCATACTTCCAACTTCAATTCCAATTTATCCATCTTAACCTTTAGCACGAGTGCCGGACAACCCTTATGTTGTAGACTAGGCTTTAGCCCTGACTAGAACTCCCAGGGAGTCTTAGGTACAGACTTAAATGGAACGAGGTTTAGTATATACTTTATAGTTTCCAAAACATATCCCTATAGGTAACCTTGAGAAAATCAACATAGTCCTGATCATGTCTAAAAGAGTCTGGTTCCTTCTTTCTGCTACTCCATTCTGTTGAGGCATACCAGGAGTAGACAACTGGGATAGAATCCCATTTTCTGATAAGTATCTCATAGAATCAGCAGAGAGATATTCTCCTCTTCGATCTTTATCGAAGAGTATGATACTTATACTTAAATACCTTTCTGCTTCCGCTCGAAACTCTTTGAACTATTCAAAAGTCTCAGACTTGCAGTGTATAAGGTATATGTATTCATGTATTGAGTCATCATCGGTGAAAGTGATGAAGTACTCGTATCATTCTCTCGCTCTTATATTTATGGGTCTATACATATCAGCATACACTAATTCCAATAAATCTTTGGCCCTATTCTCTTTGGATGAAAAAAGGTCTTTTGGTCATATTGCCTTCAAGACAGGACTCGCAGACAGGCATTGGTTCTACCACCAATGATGGCAAGATACCATCTTTCACTAGCCTGTCAATCCTGTTTAGGTTTATATAACCTAACCTCAGGTGCCAAAGTTTTGTTGGATTAGATGAAGGTGACTTTCTCTTTAATGATGGTCTATAAATTGTTTCAGTGTTATGTATCTCATACATTGTGAGAGTTAACAAATAAAGCCCATTGGTTGCCTTGCCAGAACATATGAAAATACCTTTCCTCTTTATGACAATTTCAGTACCAAAAGTAATAGAATAACTTTTATTCATCATACTAGAATATGAAATTAAATTCCGCCTTAAAGACGGTACATAAAATGTATCTGACAAAACCAATTTATTATTTGAGAAACATAAAGTAATAACTCCCACTGAAACAGCCTCTGCCTTAGCGTAAGATCCTAGGTTGACAATGATTTCTCCATCACTTTAGCCTCCTGGTTTCCCTGAACCCCTGCAACGTATTACATATGTGATTAGTTGCTCCAGAGTCCATACACCAAGATTCTGAAGTACCAGTTGTAAAACTAACTTCAGAAATAAGTGACTCAATCATACCTTAGGTCTTCTTCTTAGACAGATATTCTGGGCAATTCCTTTTCCAATGTCCTGTTTTACCACAGTGGAAACACTTTCCATTTACTCTCGTACCCTTAGCCTTGGCCATACCACAAGTAGAATCATTCTCCACCTTAGGACCCTTGATGACTGATTTCTTCTTGCTATCTAGGTCTTTGCCTTTCGGCTTGGTCCTAGCAATTGACTTTTCTGTCATGAGGGGATTTTGCTCTTTCTTCATGATTTCCTCAGTCGCTACCAGCTGGCGTGAAAGCTCAGCTATGGTCATTTCCAATTTATTATAATTGATCTCGAAATGATTGAAAGAATCCGGTAGTGACTGAAGGATCATGTCGATCTGGGATTCTGTATCAATCTTAACACCCAGTACATCTAACTCATTCAGTGCGAAAACCATTTTCATCAAATGTTCTTGTACTGGGGTTCCCTCAGCCATCTTAGTGTTCATCAGCACCTTGAAAACAGCTTGCCTAGCAGGTCTAACCTGGTCCACAAACATCTCCTTCAAGTTCGATATAATATCGTAAGCTGACTTATAGGATTGATGTTGGTGCTGTAAAACACTAGACATGGATGCCTGAATAAAGCTTCTGGCCATCTCATTGTCTTTGGTCCACTTGGTGTAAGCGTCCTTTTCATACTGTGGTGTATTAGGCTCAGGCTCAGGAAGGGAGGGTATGGTTAGGACATATCTGCATCCTGAAACTGTCAGGACAATATCCAGATTCCGTTTCCAGTCTACATAGTTGGATCCCACCAACTTATTCTGGTTGAGGATGGTCGCAAGTGGATTGTAAGTAGTTGAATTCATGCTTGAAAAACTGTAGCACATAACCATACATTCAATTAATGAATTTAAATGACATTGGGTTTAGTATTCTACCAAATTTATGTGGGAATCCTCATAACCACTAAATTCAGAATACATCGGAATCCCAATCCCTTATGACATGCTTCCTTGGGGAGTGTGAATGTCCTTGGATTGGTGCGGATCAAAGTTGGTCAAAATTGGAATTAAGACTAACTTTCCATGATCCCCATCATTCATTATTATCTAGGTATCTCATACCAAATAATGTTTGACTTCCGATTAACTTTGGTTTCTAAAATACATGAGGCAAATCCTTGGGGATACTACATCATTATTTTAGTTAAGTGTGACCCACCAACTTAGCATTGCATGACAATCGTTGAGGGCAGCTCCTCCTTAGGGAGTGGGCCCCCGCCCCGTCTCATCAACACTATCCTTAGGAGATCCATATCTAGTAACCAGACAAATACAAGCCTTCCGTGGGGAATGACCATTCTCAAGATGGCGCGAGGCTAATACTTTCCTTACAATGGACCTATGGTGGAAAACCATGGGGATTTCTAAAAATAAATGGCCCGCTCCCACTTAATATTTTAGAATTGAGGATTTCCTTTTAAGGTATTTGGGCCCACATATATATGAACATCAAACCATCTCATGATATGATCTAAGATTGATTCCAAGTCAAGTTAGTTTAAGGAAAGTCCAGTTTCTTAAATTAGTGTTACTAATGTGTCCATCTCATGGGTCAACAACACTAATTAGAACTCTTTCCAAAAATAATTTGATTTGACCAATTTTAGTAACTTGCTATGTTTGGATCAGATTTGGAAACATCCTAAATTAAGCATTCATCCATAAATAGAAAGTGCTAAAAATAGTAACTAGTCCTCTCCTCCACATGGCCCAAGCGGAATAGACTTCTTGGACTTCTACACTTTCCAAAACTTTGGAATTGCTCAAACTCTTTGGGTAACTCCAAAACTCTTTTGAAAATCTTCAAACTCTTTGATTAGGAGTCCAACTTGACTTTCCTTCTTCGTCTCATACATCGCCAGAATTTACATAAATTCCTATGTCTCTTCAATGAGACTTACATGGTAATCTAAACATGGAAAGAAAATGGCTATAGGGAAATTCATCATGCCTTGCCCTTTCACGGGAAACCAAGGAAACCATGATGCCCTTTACACTTAGCCACAAATAAACCATCCAACCATAAAAGAAAGTAAATGTCATGTGGGCCATATGGAGAGGACAGTATCACCTGCAAGTTAGTATCTCATACAACAAAGCATTTCACAAAACCAGGTTGCCAAACCACAATGGAAAAAACAAGATGCCAAAGATTTGCCACTCCTACCCAAGATGCCCTACGCAGAGGGGGTCCAGGGGGCAGCGCCCCCGGTGGGGTCCAAGGGGCAGCACCCCTGGTGGGGTTCGAGCTGCCCAGTCAGCTCGCAGGGGTCCAGGGGGCAGAGCCCCCGAAAAAAAAAGGAAAACAGATAAAAAACAAAGTGATTTTTCCTGAGTTCGGCTAGTCAAACTGGTCCTTACGGCTATCCGGCTAGACCTCTACAGATAGTGATCCAAGCGGCTAGCCGACCTGCCTAACCCAGAAATATGGGTTTTTCAGATTCGACTCCTGCTGTTCCCTGATCACTTCTAATGATCTCAGTAGGCTTCTTATGGCTTCTTACCATTCTTCCATCATGATTAAAACCTTTTGTGACATCCCAAACATGGATCTACTACAAAAGTAAGCAAACCCAATAAACACTGATCCTTATATAGCCCTCGCCCTATCCTCTTCGCATCTCATGCAAAGATTAGAACAAAATTACTGATCTAACATGATTAGAGATGAGGTATGACTCTGATACCAATTGTTATAAGTAGGTGGGCCTCGTGGATAGATTTTCAAAAAACTTTTGACCCACTTGACTCAGGGATCAAGTATCCATAAGGCCAGAAACCCAATCCAGGATGCAAACCCTCAATCTCACATATCAAGATCAGTAAAACATCTATCTAGAAGATAGAATCAGCAACATAAAAGCTTCAAATAAATCTACAACATGCAAGGAAGTAGATTATACCTTCGGAGCTCGGTTGTGCTCTAATGGAGAAGTTGTTACTTTCCTTGATGTCAAAACCTTTCGCAAATCAAATCAAGATCTCCAAGACCCAATTGTCTTCCACACTATGTCCCTTATCAGATTTCTTTTCTCAAGGAGATGGGTGGGATCTCCTAAAGAAAACTACTAGAGAACAACTAGGGAAGGAACTAGAAGAGATGTGCAACAACTTGCACAAGAGAGGAGAAGAGAGAGAGAGATTGCCTTGTACACGTTTTTGCACAAATATGCATTGGACGTCCAAAGGGGGGTGCTTCCCTTTTTATAGCCTCTTGCAACTCCTCTCTTTCTAATTAAAATAGAAGTCTTACTTCCATTAATTAGTAACCTTCTCTTTCTAATTAAAATAGAAGTCCTACTTCCATTAATAATTAGTAGCTTACTATTACCACTATTAGAAGTCTCACTTCAAATAGAAATAATAATTCTCTAATTCCTTTCCATCTAGAGTTCTACTAGAATTAGTATCTATCCAATACTTAGGCCAGTGTGGGGACCACTAGGGATTCCTTAGAAAGCTGGCTCCAACTGGGACACGCGACCTCACATCTCATGTGCAATCCGGGCCCACAGTTAATTGCAAATAACTCCACTATATAAATGCAATTGAACTCCAGTCTTAGGAATAAATTACATAGAAGACCCTAAACTTCCCTATGACCACAAGTAGGCCTCTCCATCTATATCCATGGATCAATTGGATCTGTCCACCAAATTAGATCCATATCTTATTATCCTTGAGCCCCAATTAATTATAATGATCGATTGGTACCTATCCAATTAACTCTTAATCGGAATGGGTGCGCACTTACCAATGATAAATCCATTAATTGGCACAAGGGGATAATCAGGATAGATTCCATCTTGACCATTAAATGTTCTCACAGCTCTACTACCACTCACCCAAATCACCGAGGTGTTGACCTACAATTGGCCTCACTCATTGGTGACTCAAAGCAAATGAATAGGTAGAAACTTGAGTTCATTAATGTCTCAGGATTGAGAGCCTATTGCTAGGGAATTATGAGAGCAGACCTTAAAGTAAAGACAATATTCTTAAGGTGCTTCTCATGGTCCTTCAATACATCCAATGTACTAGCACATTGATCCAGAATCTTCCATTCTGATGATCGAGACAAATCACACTATCTCATAGTGATCAAAGTGTTGCAACCTTATCAGATGAGATGCCCAGTCTCATCACTGGTTGTGAAGAACTTTTAAGTATAAAATTTGTGACATATATCTCCCGTGTGTGGATCTCATCCATACACATATATCACATCTAATATACTAATGGGATGCGGTTCAACTCATGAACCATTATGTCATTCGTATTAGTTATGAACAAACAAGTAATAAATCACCATTCATCTCATCAAAGGAAAGCAAGAATATAATGATAAATAAAGAAAGAAATTAATCAATATATTCATCATCTAATGGATTGAGACCATAAAACTAACAGGTTCTTGTAGTAAAGACGAACCAAAACTTGTGTAAAACTTTACAACACTCTATGTAAAATGTACGTACTATTATGTAACAAAGATCTGCCGAGGCTAGCCCCGTCTTTGTCCATGCTTTTGGCTTGTGTTTGAAAGCATCATTCTGCAAGTCAATACTGTCTCGATGGTGGCAACATTAATTATCTTATATTTATTTATTTTTTTTATCAGTAACGGTAATTTATATTAAAAGAGAATATAATACAAACAAAGAGTACAAGAAGAAAAGAAAAAAAAGGGAAAAAGAAACACATAGGTACAAGAGTAATGTATCCCTCACACTACAACTACATAATAAAACACTCTCATGCGGAAACTCTCTCAATACATTGCTTAGCTAAGGCATAGTACATCATGTTTGATGACCTACTCTTATGTTGAAAGCTAACATTAATGGTTGTTGATAATACCCGGATTTCATTGAAGATGAACTGAAACTTTCTTGGATAAGCCTTTTGATTTGAAACCCAACTCACTGTATTCGAATAGTCACTCTCTACAATAAGATTGCCATGATAGTACCTCGAAAAACACCGAGGAGATTCCAGAATAGCTAAAACCTCAATTTCATTAGAGTAACAAACCTCCACATATTTGAAAAACATAAATAAAACGTCCCCATTACAATTATATTGTATTCATCAACCTTTTTAAATTAATTAACATAAGTGAACTTTAGTTATGAATTATTGAATAGTATCTTAATTTGAGACAATACGTACATGGGGACATACATATATGGACAAAGCTCTCCTAAGTTTAAACTTAAACTAAAATTTCGTAACCTCATGCTTGTGGGACCCACCCATGATCCATTTGGAAATATCGAAAGCCACCACAAAGGGGTGTTATATAAAGGGGTTAGCTCTGTCAAAAACTTCTTGTGGGCCACACATGTTCGACATAGACACATTGGTTGTGACTTCTGAGTGATGGCAACACCAAAAATCTGTCGTGCTTTGTGATCCGTGCAAGAGACCTCCATATCATGGAATCATGGAAAGCACGACCCAAACTTACTCCTCCATGATCACCCTGCTTTGTGATCCGTGCAAGAGACTCCAATATCATGGAAAGCACGACCCAAACTTACTCCTCCATGATCAACCTGCTTTGTGATGCGTGCAAGAGACCTCCATATCATTTGGAGGGCCATGATTGCAGTACTCTTAATCCAACGGCCAATTGTGGTCAATTATGCTGTTATGGTAATTTGATGGTAGTGTGAGATGGTTAAATGAAGTAAAGGGTGGGGCAAAACTAAGCTTGGGATAGAGTTTCAGAGAAATGGACAGATAGCTGAATCAGAGTGCTGTTGCTAGAATGGATACAAAGGTATGAAATAGGTGAGAGGGAAGAGAGTAATCTTGATTTGGCCTGAAGCTTGCTTATTAAAAATCTAATCTGCTAAAAAGGAACACCAGGGTTTTTTTTTTTTTTTTCCCTTAGCAAAATTTCACTCAAATGTAACTTGTGTCCATTGTCAAACTTATTCATGTAAAGAGCACATTAATAAAAGGAAAATGGCCCTCTAGCATTTGTGCAACAATAGAATCCCATATTAGAGAGAAAAAATGTGATGAATTTTCATGCTGTCCCTCTTCAGTTGTTAACTAGAAGAAAGAGAGGGAAATAAAAATAACAGAAAACGGCTTAAATAGCGGGAAGCTTTAATCACGTTTTGACTGTGCTTTTGCAAATTGCAAGTAGGGGTACATATTATTGCCAGCCAAGCCCAGCCCATTTAGTCTTGGGCCCATTGTTCGAACGCTCGTGAAAATCGGCTCGGATCGAAAAAGTTATTTTTTTATGACATGGGTATTCTTCATGAGGTCTTTGACCCAGTAGGACTATTATTCTCTCCGGGTGGCGTTTGCTAAATCCATACAAATACACACTGAACAAATCTAAGGAGGGTTTCAAACACAAGCCATGGGGAGCAATCCCAGGCCTTATTACCAAGCCTAAATATTAAGTTTAGATCCAACGGATGGACCTAAACCAAGCGCAGCACATAGCGATCATATTGAGAACTCACACCGTGCCACGTCTCTTTAATAAATTGGAAATTATTTCAGAAGATTACCCTTCCTCAAAAGATACTAGAAGCCTAAGCCTGGCCAAAGCTTCTGTCGGGCCTGAAGTTGCTACCCATAGCCTAGCCCGCATGGAAATGATGAAGCCCGAAGCCGACCCATGTTAGACTTATAGAAACATAGAAATGAGTTTCTTAACGGTTCTTAGGCCAACTCAACCGATCTGATAATATCACCATCTGTGAGAGGTCACGGGTTTGAGGCCCCCCCTCATTACTCCCTCCCTTATAATTATATGTATATTTGGGCCGGGCTGGTATTCCGGCTCTTAACCACTTAGTTCAAATGAAAGAAAATTGAGCACGACCCATCTATTATAGCTTAAACCCCATTCCCAACCTAAAGGGGTCCGGCCCAATCCTTGAGCACCCTTATAAATAAAAAAGCTCTTCATTTTAAAATGGAATATCAAAAAACTGATTTCTCACCTTTTGGTTTCACCAAACCTGTACTTTATTTCTCTGTTATATTAACCATTGCCTTCACTCCACAAGTAAATTTACCAAACAAGCAATATATTGTGTATTTACGGTGATTTAATATTATTCCATTTAATAGTTAATTATACATGGCCATCCATTATATATTGTTTGGACCTATGCCTCAACCTGTGTCCAGATTAAGATGTAAAAAAAGAAAAACAAAAAGGAAAAAAATCGGTTTTAACATCAAGATTGTTTCAGCGCAAGATCTCCTCCTCTCAGAGAGGAAGAAAAGTGGCAAATGCAACTTTACCACCTAGTATAGTAGTGGTGTGGTAAAGCTGCACACCACTTTTCCTCCACTCAGAGAGGAGGAAAGATGGCAAATGGACTTTCCCGCCTTTAATAGTAGCTGGAAAGCTGCATTGCCACTTTTCCTCCACTCAGAGAGGGGGAAAAATGGCAAATGAGGGGGGTTTGCAGTTTAAAATAGCAGTAGCCGTACAAAGGAAAGGTGCCGGCCTTAATTGCAGCTGTGAAGCTGCATTGCCACTTTTCTTCCTCTCAGAGAGGAGGAAAAGTGGAAAATGCGACTTTACCGCCCTTAATAGCAGCAGTAAAGCTGCATTGCCACTTCCTCTGCTCAGAGAGGAGGAAAACTGGCAAATAAGGGGTTGGGGGTTGGGTGGGGCGTTTGCGGTTTTAAATAGCAGAAGGCACACAAAGGAAAGGTAGCAAATGGACTTTACCGCCCTTAATAGCAGCTTCCTCCTCTTAGAGAAGAGGAAAAGTGGAAAATGGGACTTTACTGCCCTTAATAACAGCGGTCATGATTGGAAGCCAAGGATGAAATCATCGCCGTTGATAGAACCCGGTTCGCGAAGCTGTCCACGGGTAGGATGAAGTAGGTCTTGTCCTTCAACAGTTCATCTTCTATTGACAGTGTATGGATAGCGTGACCTATGTAGAAGGAGTCTGCATGGCAGACAATACTATCAGGGAATTGGGACATGATCTCTCCTGCTGAATTCTTGCCTGTTAGGATATTTGTGGTGCCTTTCCAGAATACTATTTTAACTGATGACTTTGAACTGATGGTGCAACATGATGTTAGTGCATTGCCCTTTTGCAGGGGCGGACCCAGAAAATGGAATTAGGGGGGGCCAAATGAAAATTATTAAAAGAAAATCTTAACAATTTAGGGTAAAAGTAAAAAATCACAAAAAATTTAGTAGTAAAAAATAAAAATTTGAAAACTTAGGGGGGGCCAAATGAAAATTATTAAAAGAAAATCTTAACAATTTGGGGTAAAAGTAAAAAATCACAAAAAATTTAGTAGTAAAAAATAAAATTTTGAAAACTTAGGGGGGGGCCATGGCCCCCCTAGGCCTACATGTAGTTCCTCCCCTGCCCTTTTGGTTCAGAGAGAGAGAGAGAGAGAGAGAGAAGGGTCTGAGTCTCATGGGGTTGATGGTAATGAGAGTTTATCAGCGTTGTAAAGAAGGTTTATACATAAGAGGATGGAAACTGTTTTTGACTATTGTGAGAAATTCGCATTTGTTTGTTTGAAGTTTGAAAGTCCTGTAGGTAGTTTGGTCTTAGACGATGGCGTTGAATGAATTTAGAAGTGCAGGTTGAGATTGTTACGTTAAACAAAAGCTTTAAGCAATTGAGTCCCGATCCTGTGAATCTGACTTGGAGAATTAGTCCTGGGTTGGAGGAGTGGAACTCTAGCTAGTGGTAAATTGATTTTGATCCCGTTTGTTTTGGCCTATCTCCGAGCGCCACCTATATAAAATGTTATATTTGCTGTCGTTTTTATTCCACGAAAGCAATTGAGAGGTGCAATTAGCTGACATCTCAAAGATAGGCCGAAACATGTCATTGTTTCCTTGAAATAGGGATCAGGACTCTGCTTGTGCTAAATGATTTTTAAAAGGCATTCTTTTCGGAATTTCAGTCCAGGTGAATTGAGTGTGGGATGAGTTAAAGTTGAGTCTGGATGGGTGCTTCTTTGAATTTTGAGTTGGGTTCAGGTTAGACCTACTTGAATTCCCATTGGATTTGGGTAAAGTTGCAGCCTAAGTACAGGTGCGGTTCTGGTTTTTTCTTTTTGGCTATTTGAGGGTTTCCAACGCTTTGGGTTGGACTAATCCCTCTGGGCGTAGAGGGAAGCCGGGTAAACACCCCTGTGGCCCCAAGGTGGTCGTACTAGTGGACTTAAATTTCGATTCCTGAAGAAGGGGGAACTGGGGGTCGATAATAAGACCTCTAGTTCCGGAAAAGGGAGGAACAGTGGTCCTAACCACTCGGCTAACCGCTTGGGGATAGGTGGGGTTTTGGTTGGATCCTATGGAATTTGGATCATTTTCTTGTTGAACTTATTGAAAAGTATGTCCGCTGCCTCTACTAACGCCTTAAGGTTTTTGTAGGAATGGTTAGCTAAAGAAATTCAAGAAGGTTCAGCCAACCAGTCGTGAGTTCGAATCTCAGGAAGAACAACTCGGTACAAAAAAAAATGCGTGTCGCCAAAGGTGCGCCGGCCGGGTTCCACCTAAGGGGGAGTATTGAGGAGTGGGCTCCACCCAAGGGGAAATATTGAAAAGTATTTCCGCTGCCTCTACTAACGCCTTAAGGTTTTGGTAGGAATTGTTAGCTAAAGAAATTCAAGAGAACTAAAGCATATCGGATCCAAAACATTTGGATTCAGAATTGGATCCCTACATGTTCTGATCCGGGGGTTGAAGACAAGTCGATTATATTCACACGTTAAATATATGTGTTTTAAGGGTCTATATGCTGATTATCCAGTGGGCACTGTAAGAACCAAATCATAAACCAATGTATCAGTCATAGATGGATGTGTCAGTTTGATTTAGCCACAATTAACAGTTCTCTTCATTGAAAGAAAAGACAAATTAAAAATATACATATTTTTTAATTGCTACTAAAATGTTTTAGATGTAAATAAAATATCAAAATAGAACATAAAATTAATAAAAAACAGAGTTTTTTTTTTTTTTTTTGAATGTTAACTTTCGTTCATCAAACTTTACGGTGCATGGGGAAAATACTGAAAAGCTAAAAAAAAGGAAAGAAACAGAGTTCCAACACATTGTATGTTTCTAGAGCTTATAGACACCAACAAAAGGCTTGTCCAGTGATCCAACCCACAACCTCCCATCTCTCTCCTCCACCTCAGTTATAGGTCTGATGATCTTTGCTCCTCCATCTAAAACTTCCAAAACCTCTCCTTCCTCATTCACTTTCAAAGCAAGGCCATCATTCCCTCCCAATCTAACAAAATAAGTATGTATCTTGCTAAAATTGAGTGGGCCTAGTAGCCTATGGGACACTTTTCTCAGCCAAGATATAGAAACAAGCCAACTCAAGAAGTTTTAGATGTTATTGACATATGCAAGGGACCAAAGGAGGCAGTTCTCAAGGGTGAACTCTGATTTTAACTTTAATAAGAGAGAGAAATGAAGGGCTTTTCTTTTTGGGATGTGAAAAGGAAAGGAGCCCTAGCCCCCACACTCATATCATCATCATCTTCTCCTTCTTCCCCACTCTATACCCCTTTTTATGTTTTCATGTTAAGGTCTCACCAATGATCTATCCAATTTCCTTTGCAACTCCTACACCCTGTGAAAAAGCATGTGTCACAGTTCAATATTTATCTGACCTTTTCTACCACAGTATTGAAACCAAAATGAGAAGAAAAAGGTGTAACTTAAGTTGCGATATAACTTTGAGGCTCAACATTCCTAAGATAGGATTACTAGTTTGCAGTGATATTTGGTCTGCCCTTAATCCACTTGCAATCTGCCCTTTACCCAAACAGATGACAAATGCATTTGAGATACATGACGCACATGCTTTATGGCTTTTAGATGGATAACTATCTTGTCAAGGTAAACAACCATTGTATCAAACTATTTTTTTTTTTTTTAATAACATAGGGTATCTCCCGCCCAGCCCAGAAGCCTTTGGCCTTGAGCCGAGAGACACTCGATTTTGGAAAGCTGAGAACTAATCCGTGGGGGCACATGCAAACCCTCCTATCCACATGCACCGGGTAAAACCATTGTATCAAACTATTCCTCAATACTCTTTGTAATTGGCTGAGATATATGACATATCAATTAGAAAAAGGGTAAAAAAGATGGTCCAGGCATCACTTTGGCTGAAAATGATATTTAGTATTAAAGTGATTGTAACTTGGTAAAATCTTGGGAGATAGAGCCTGTCCAAGTTGATGACGAGTATCAACCATCATTCCAAGAAATTTACCGCGGTTGCTTTTGTCCAAAATCTACATTGGTAAGAAGTTGGCTCCAGTTTGCTTGAATCTTCCACATGTTAGTGTTAATTTGCATTGTCAAGGATAAGACGCAACAATTCTGCCGAGAGAAATTTTTTCATAGGAGTGGAACTTCATTATGTTTGATAGCTTGCTATTTGGATCGCTACCTCTTTTGTCCATAGTTGTCAAATTTGTTTTGGAGGCCATTTCAGTTTGCATTTTGGCCATTATTGCACTCCATTTTGGAAAAAGTAAAAAAACATAAAGAATATAAAAGTCATATAAGGGACTTCATCCTGATCATCATCACTAAAGCCTTGTCCCAACTGTGTTCCTCATCATCATCACCAAAGCCTTGTCTCAACTGTGTTGGAGTCTACTACATGAATTTTGTTTCTCCACTCTAATCTAGCATGAGGCAAATCCTTGGATGGGTTGTACTTCTTCATATCTCCTTACCAACATGGTTCAAAATAGTGGCCGCTACGCTATTTTGAAAATAGCGGCACTGCGGTCTAAAACCTAATAGAGCCAAGCAATTTTAATTTATAGTACTATTTTTCCTATTTCTTCTCCTCAATAGCTTTTCCTATAGTTGTCTTTACCCTTATATGGTTCCAAATCACAAAAAAAAAAAAAAAAAAGAAAAAAAAAAAAAAAAAACACAAGATTGATTGCTACACAAGATTCGATTTTTTTTCCCACTAAAAGAAACTCACACCGCTACACCGCTATGTATTGCCGCAAGGCCCGCAACCGCTATGTAGTGTTTCTGCCATAGGCCACTACGCCCGTTGCAACCTCTATTTTTATCCTTGCTTACTACTTACATCCATGTCCTCTTCCACCTGCGTTTTCTTTGGTGGGTCATCAACCTGCATAGAAAAAATTTTCATCAACTAGAATGCGACTCATTCCGATATTTTGGCTCGATAATTATTATGGATGAAGAGATATAGGAAGATGTCGAACATAGAATAAGAGCGGGATTGCTGAAGTGGAGTCTTGCTTTGGAGTGATTTGTGATTGGCATAGACCAAGATTGAAGGGAAAGCTTTATAGGACAGTGATTAAACCAGCTATAACCCATGGAGCAAAACGTTGGCTAATCAAGAAGCAACACACAGAAAATGAGTGTAAAGAGAATGTTGACGTAGATGTGTGGTAAAACTGTGAAGGATAGAATCAGAAATGAGCTCTTTCGGGAGCATTTAGGGGTAGCATCAATAGGTAATGAATCATTCAAAAAAGAAAAGAAAAAGAAAAAGAAAAAGCATCAATAGGTAATGAAATAAGAGAAACTCATTTAAAATGGTTGGGACATGTCCAATGTTGGCCAGCAACGACACCATATAAAGGGAATTATCTTGAAAAAAAAAACTTGGTTTAAAGCCTTCTCATTTGATTAGGAGAGGTTAAGTCCTTTTCACAACATTTCCATTCTAGGTTTATGTATTTAGAGGAATGGGAAAGACAATCAAAATTGTACATTTCCAAGAGAATAAATCTAGAGGAATTTACAGCGCAGGTCCCCGTAGGACCCCATACCACTCTTGAGGTCCCAGACACACAGTATTTATGGATAAGGTTCTCAAGGTGCTTTTTTTTTTTTTTTTTTATTTTGTTTGTCGTTTAGCGAATGGTTGATATCGACCATTCTGCGGGAACCCAAATAGAAATTGGGTTTTTTAGGAGGGAGAATAGGGGAGGGGATGAGTAGGGAGAAGAGGGGAATGGTCGATATCGACCATTCTGCGGGAACCCAAATAGAAATTGGGTTTTTCAGGAGGGAGAAGAGGGGAGGGGAGGAGGAGGGACAAGAGGGGAGGGGATAGGGGCTGAAATTGATGCAAGAAGATAATGATGAGCTGAAACTGAAACAAAATCACTGCTTTTGCAGTTTGTAGACGAGAAGGTTTAGTGGCTTCACATAGATATGGCAGGCCCTGTTTGGAACGACAACGAAAAGAATGCAACAGGATTTTGGGTATCTACTTTGGTTGAGTGGGTTTTGAAAAATTCATCTTAGTTGAGGGCCTGAAATCGCCATATCCCTATGAAATTGACATTAAAGGATCTGCAGAAAGCTCAATGGAGCCGCATTGAACTACGAAAACTTATTGGGTTTTAATGAAGATTTGATGTGATATGGAAAAGAAAAGGGCAGAGAGTGTTGTTGTTCTTGTAATTTTTGTAACGATTGGCACTACTACTGAAAAACCCCTATGCAACACCACCCCTCCCCTCTTTTCCCTCGTGAAAAACCCAATTTCTATTTGGGTTCCCGCAGAATAGTCGATATCGACTATTCGCTAAACGACAAATTAAAAAAAAAAAAAAAACCCACAAAAACGCACCTTGAGGACCTTATTCATAAATACGGTGTGTCTGGGACCTCAAGTGTGGTATGGGGTCCTACGGGTACTTGCACCATAAATTCATCATTAATCTATTTTGGCCTTCCACGATTTTGGATTGTTTCTTATTCTAATTAACTAGGTTCATTTTGACTGAAACAGAGCAAAACTTTGCTGGAAAAGTTATAAGCATGTTTCGCTTCTTACCAAAACGAATCATTTTGGCCAGAAGGAAGCAAAGTTGACAACTGAGCTTTTCTCTCTTGTAGTTTGTCCAATAAATTGAGTTGTTGGAAAAATAATATCCTACCTGAATTATTTCCAGTTTTCACATGTTCCATTTGCTGCAAAAATGCATAGCCATTCGTCCTGTTGTATTATTCGAAAGACTTTCTAAATCTATTTTTAGTGTATTATAAGTAATTCCTTTTTGTTAGAAGCCAGCACTTCATTGCATAGTCTACTAATTAAGTGAAATGCATGTTTGTGCAGAGATTCAAATGCATGTTGAATGCAATATATTTCTCTTCTTTTTTTTTTGGCTGAGTTCTCTTCTTCAATACCTAAATGGTCTTTAGAGGTTTGCAAGCTATTACATCCAGATATGGATATAGATATAGAAATGGATACGGGGATCAGAGATACCATTCTGCGCTTTTGGAAGTCTATGACATGATGGTATATGTCTATCCTAAGTTTTGTTTCTTTACAACATTTTTCAACTATTGAGCTTATCATGGCTTACATTCCCTTTTTAACATTTTTTTTTTTTAATGTTGAAAAGCAATGAAAGTAAAAGAATTGTTGCACTAAGTGCCAGTATGAGTCTCATCTGTTTGACATAAATAAGCTGGATAAGTACAAGTATCTGGGTATCATAGATTGCAAGGACATTCAAATGTCGTGCATGTATATGCTGTTGGAAAGTATGTGAAAAATGGCAACTCCTAAAATTACATGTATATTTTTTCCATTTAGTTTTGTCTATGGGACTGAGCTGAACTGAGCTTGCCCACACTCAAAAGTAGTCAAGCCCAAGCTTGGGCACTGGGGCTCAAGTTTCAGTTCAGAAGCGTTTAATCAGGACAGAGTTCAGTTGTAGCTCAATTTGAAAGAAAAACAAAAAAAACACCTCATCGAAAGTACAGCTCAAGCGCAGGATCCAGCTTGAGCAAGGTGTAGGTTTAGGGCTTTGGATGTGGATCAAATTAATCCGGCACCATGGGCCAAGTTTTGAGGCCTTAAACAGTGTGTATATATGTCCCATTTCAGGATACAGTTGGGCTCAAGAAAAGGAATAATTGTGCAAATCTCCTTTCTTGATCTGAGATTTCCTATCATCATCAGTCTTTGCTTTGGCGTGGGTATTTACAATGGGTTCCCAGCATAGTGTTGTGAGCTATGAAAGGCGCCCATACAAGTGTAGCCAACATTAATTTATACATGTGCCCGGCCAATTCTTCAGCTGCACCAAGTACATGGAGATGGCTGATGAACGGTCTGGATCTCGTTCTAGTTGCCATGTTGGTGATTACTGTGGGGCCCACCTGGGGATGGCAATCGTCGGATGGAAACGTCTTGATGCGTCTTACATCTCTGTTGCAGCCTGTCATTTCATCCCAACTCCTTGATCATGGTCCATAAATTCGATAGTTTTGTATTGAAAAATTACCGTAAAATTCGATAATAAATTCAACAGTCCAGTCCATTCGAATAGGTTCAAACTCATAGGATCTCTGTTGTAGCCTGTCATTTCATCCCAACTCCTTGATCATGGTCCATAAATTCGATAGTTTTGTATTGAAAAATTACCGTAAAATTCGATAATAAATTCAACAGTCCAGTCCATTCGAATAGGTTCAAATTCATAGGATCGACGACTAGCATAAAGATGCCCCCCCCCCCCCCCCCGCCCCCCCCCCCCCCACTAGTTAATGAGGTGGGCCCCACATCGGTACGCTCGGCAAGGTGTGCACTTGATAATTTCTTATTTTCACACACACCAAAAAAAAAGGTGCAACTCCTTTCAGTTTGAGGAGGCAGACCCCTTCTAAGTAAGGGTTTTGGGATTAGTCAAGATGGCTGGGCCATCCCACACTTGTTGTGGGGCCCACCTGTCTAGATAAACATGATCCCTGGTTCTAAGGACTTCATTTCTTGTTTTAACTGTAACGATCAAACCAACTGCGACAACCCCTTTTCCCTCCGTTTTTCAAATCCCTTCCACTTCCAGACAGCAAGAGAAAGGAAACCCATGTCTCTTAACACTCCCAATTTCTGACATTCTCCCCCCCCAAAAACCTCTCTATCACGCCAATCCACCAAAACACAAACCTCCCTCTCCTCATCCTCTGCACCCACCTCCATGAAGCCAACCAGATCCATGCCCTCATGGTCAAATCCTCGCAAACCTCTGATCCCTACTCAGCAAGTCGACTCGCCGAGTTTTATGCCATCTCCGACAATGGCAGCCTCCATTATGCGGAAGAAGTCCTCAATTCCATCCAACAACCCTACACCTTCATATGGAACACTGTCATTAGAGGACACCTCAAGAGACAAAACCCCATCAATGCGATCTCTCTCTATCGTCGGATGCTGCGGTGGCCTGCCGAGCCCGATAACTTCACCTTCACCTTCCTCCTCAAAGCGTGCACCCAGTTGCCTGCGCCTGCAGTGGGCAAACAGCTCCACTCGCATATCGTCAAATATGGGCTTGAATCGAGCACCTATATCCGCAATAAGCTGATTCATTTGTATGCCTTATCTGGGTCGATCTCGGATGCCCGCAAGGTATTCGATGGAAGTGCTGAATTGGATATTGTCGCATGGAATAGCATGCTTGAAGGGTATGCGGATGATGGAGATGGCGAGTCTCTTAGCCGGCTGTTTGAACAAATGCCGGAGAGAGATGTGGTGTCTTGGAATACGATGATTGCATTTTATGTTCAGAAGGGGGAGTTCAAGGAAGTGGTTATGATGTTTCGGTTGATGCAAGAGAGCGGAGAATGGCCGAACCAAGTGACTTTGATCAGCGTTTTGTCGGCAATTGCTCACTTGGGTGCTCTTGCACAAGGAAGATGGGTGCATGCTTATATTGATAGGCATGGAATTGAGCTCAATGAGAACCTTGGTTCAGCGCTTATTAGCATGTATGCCAAGTGCGGGTGCTTGGAAGGTGCAGTCCAAGCATTCGGGAGGACAAATTTTAGAAGTGTTGATACTTGGAATGCAATGATGTCCGGTCTTGCGACAAATGGGCAAAGTGTAAAAGCTCTTGAGCTTTTCTCGAGGATGGAGGACTGTGGAGTTAGGCCCACTGCAATTTCCTTCTCTTGCGTTTTGAATGGTTGCAGTCATGCTGGGATGCTTAATGATGGCGTTGGTTATTTCAAAAGGATGACCGAGGTTTACGGGATTGAACCAGATATTGTGCATTATGGCTGCATGGCAGATCTTTTTGGCCGTGCAGGTTTATTTGAAAAGGCAGAGGAGATGATGAGAAAGATGCCAATGGAGCCAGATACGGTTATGTGGAAGGCTTTATTGGGTGCTTGCAGAGTCCACAAGAATTTTGAGTTGGGTGAGAAAGCAGGAAATCGGCTTATTGAATTGGCTCCAAATGATAATGCCACTTATGTGCTTTTTTCGAACTTATATGCGATGGCTGAGAAATGGGATGGTGTCCACAGGGTAAGGAAGATGATGTGGGAAAGAGGGTTAAAGAAAATTCCAGGATGCAGTTCGATTGAGCTGGATGGTATCGTTCATGAATTCATGGCTGGAGATGCTAATCATTCTGGAAAGAAAGAGATCTATGAAATGCTGGATGAAATGGGCAAAAGATTGAATCTTGAAGGGTATGAGCCCGACACTAAACAGGTTTTGTTGGATATTGATGAGGAGGAAGTGAAGCAGACCTCGTTGAGTCATCACAGTGAGAAGTTGGCGATTGCCTTCGGTTTTATTAGCACGAAGCCTGCAACAACCATCCGGGTTGTGAAAAACCTACGTGTCTGCAGCGATTGTCATTCCGCTATCAAGCTTCTGTCCAAGATATATAGCCGTGACATAATTGTCAGGGATTCAAACCGGTTTCATCATTTTAGAAATGGGTCATGCTCCTGTAGGGACTATTGGTGACTATTCTCTCTTCTATAAATGTTATGATTATCCGGAACTTAGACAAGAGTAAGTTTTCTTTTTTCATTTCTTAGACATTTTTATGTTGTACTTTTAAGTTCTGAGAAGCGACAACTAAGGAAATTTTTTTTTTAAAATAGGAAAACCGTACATAGGCATACTTTGTTCACTAAAATAGCAGGTGACATTCAAGATTCAAAACAAAAAAAATACATGGCAGTAATAGAGTCCCCTTTTTTTTTTTTTTTTCTGATTTGTAACTTTAAGTCCTTTTGCTAAAGCATCTGCCTTTTCATTCATTCTGTTGGGATGTGTGGATGCTTATATTGAAGCACACATCTTTTCAACCTAATGCTAATCTTCATGGTGGAGATGTAACTTCTTGAGCCCATATAATTGCATAAACAGAATCAGTTTCCACCAGTAGGGATCCAGAGAAAAAAAATGTAAAGCGTTTTCAACCCTTCTGTCATTTGATATTCAACTCTATTTGAGTCTCCTTTTCCTATCACCAACATATCATTACATGAGCTACATCCATCCCATACATTTGTTACCTGTACTATCTGATACTATTGTAACAAACAGGAGGGACATACACATTGCCCATTTGTATATTCTTTTATAGTTTTTAGAGGAATTTTATGAAGTCCAGTTTGTATTAACATTGATAATTATTAATGGAGTTAAAAAGAGATCAATAAACAAATCTAATCCTGTTAGAGATAATGATGATTTTAATCATGATCTTAACAGATTGAACCTAATCTTGAGATTACAACATTATTCTAATCTCTTCTTTCATAGCATCCTCAATGATACTTCATCTATTGATAACTATGCGCATCTGTTGTAATTATGTTTTTTTTTTTTCTCTTCTATTTGATAACTGCCCCCCGAAATAAAAGTATGCTGAGTGTGGATTCCTCTTGTTACATGAACACACACTGAAGCTCTTTCAACCCAAATTCAAGTTGGTCTTGGCACCTTGGCCTCACAAGTTGGTTAGTGTGAGGATTTGCCACCCCTTCAGGGAGCACTGTGATAATATTTTCTCCACCGCGTCTGCCTCAAAAAAAGGTGGAAGTCTCACAATAATCTGAGGTGGGCCTCTGTTGGAAGATTGGCAACAACCATATCGGGAATGATGCTGTGATGCATTAAGACCAACTTTTCACTGGTGTGGTCCACATTTGAGTCTGCCTGCACATGCTGTCACGTCCCTCGAACCCGATTAGAGAAATAACCGGATCCGAGGAGTGAAATTTAGGACTAATTTAAAAATTTTGTCCTTTAGGCCCAAGGATCGTAAGTCCGCTGTGAGGATAATGTATTTAAACCTCAAATCATAAACAAATAGCGGAATTCATACATTGATATCAACAATGGATAATAAATCTCAATTAAATTTAAAGTTGCAAGAAGAATAATTAAACCTATACAAAAGTTAAATTAATTACAACGAACATCCCAAAACTAAGATTATTAAATCAACGAAGTCAATGAAGGAAAGTTCCAACGATAATAATAATGAATTAATAAAATCTAATGAAGTGCCCCTGTGAGTCTCTCATGTGCCTGATAGTGATGACGTTACTCTACGTCATCGGCACTCCACTCTCGTGCCTCCTCTGCTGGTTGGAGATCCTCTGGGATCTCCTCACCGGCCTGCTCCTCGTAGTAGTACTCACCTGAGGAGTCTGTACACCAAGGAACAGAGTCAACGACATGTTGAGCAATAGATAAGCAAGATATAATTAAAACATAACATGCATCAAGTGAAAGAGTAATGACAGAACATAATCAAGTGAATACAAGGAACAAAACTAGGCATAAAGCATGAGTAAATAACCACAGAATCAATATCAGGAATCCTAGCAATACTAACAATCACCACTATCAATGCAATGCAATGCACAAGAGGGAGACTCCGTGGATGTCCAAGCCACCTCACGGGGTACCAGTAACAATCCTATCCGGACTACTGATACCAAAGTCCGGCTCCAGGGGGATCCAAGCTCCCGGTCCTGGGAATAGTAGCACAGTCCAAGCCCGCTCCCAACTATTCAACGCCATGGACGCCGTCCAAAGCCGACTGCCCACCCCGATGTCCGAGTAACCGGCCCATCAATAAAACTCCAAACTGCAGCTGGCCATGATATGCAAATAATAATAAAGTGGTGCTGACACACGGGGAAAACCAAGACAAGCAAGTCTGGCTAGCTCATCAAACAAGGCATGTTCTTAGGAATTATCTCATTCAAATCAATACAAGACAAACCCACACACGATAATCCCTTACATGCTAGCCAGTCATGTTTATCAATACACGATACACAGTTCCTAAGGTACACTCTAAGTCAGGTCATTATCCTAATTCTACAAGAGTTTATGTTTCATAATTAATTAGGTGTTTTATGCCAAGAGAGTGTACAAGAAACGATAAACAACGGATACAGTTAACAAGTCAAGGAGAGATTACAATCCAATCCTAAGCAAGTGTTGTCATCCTTGTACCATATGTGTTTTAACGGAGTGCGTGGGGAATTTGAATCAACAATGTTTATAAAGAATTCCTGGGTGTACAATCATATTAAGCATTGATTGATTCAACTCCATACGCATTCGGTTAAACCATACACAATACACGAATACCTAGACAACCCATCGAAGCACACCAAGCCACGTGCTACGATTCTAATATCCCATTAATGGTCACGTGAGAGACTAAGTTCATGGTTTCCAATATCTAAGGCCCAAACCTAAGTTATTAGTCTCATTTACACTAAAACAAGAGCTGAAACAGTAATCTAAATATTTACATCACTTTCCGACCTCCGATCATGATGAAACTAGAACCATTGGATTCTACATCTCGAGATCTTTCCAACGGTATATTATATGTAGGATTCCAACGGACAGATTAAAAGATATGGCCCAAAGAAATCTGACCTTTTTATATGTATATAAATAATATATAAATAGATTTTATTATTATTCAATGTACTGCGCGCCGGACTGAACTGTGAATGTCTCAATGTTCAGAACTGAACGTTCTGCACGTTCTGATTGTTCTTAACGTGGAACAGTGAGCATATTTCCTTCTTTTTCTTTTTATTTTACTTTTATGATGGCCTGCGCAAGACGTCCAATAAACTCTGAACTGGACGTTCAGAACGCTCAGTTCAACGGAGTTTATGTTTGTTTTTTTTTTAATTTAATTACTTTCTTTTTATCCCAAATCTTTTCCATCTATTTCAAATCCTTCCAAAAGTTCACCTGCACAAAACTGAGCCACCGTGCTCCCCCAATAATCCATTCCATCCATCATCATATCCACAAACATCAATTAACATCAAATTAAATGATAAATTACAATTTAATTAAATATTATCCAAAATTATTTTAGCATATTAACCCAACCCAAATTAATAACAGGAACAAGCTTGGAATTACGGAAATCTAACAAGAACACATCCAATCAATGAAAAACACATACACATGCTTAATTATAAATTGCAGATCTACTTGCCTCAACCAAGAAGAAGATTGGAATTGGGGTATTCGAAGAGAAGCTCTCTATCACAAAACCCACAAATCTAACCCGACCAAACGCAACCAAACTGATGTCAATGAAAAGAGGAGATCGCGAGGAAGAAGATGAGCGGTTCGGATCTTCGATATGGCCTTTCTGGGGAAGAGTTCCGGAGCCTTGGAGAAATGAGGAAGGAGGAGATGGCTGCGGTAGAAAAACCTTCGTTGCAGAGAATGAAAGGAGATTAGGTTAATCTCTCGATTAAGAAGAAAGGGAGGAGGAAAAGACAAGTTTACCCTTAAGTGGGTCCGGTGAAAGAATCAATTATTAGAAGGGTTTCTGGTCGTCGAATCGCAATGAGCCAGAAGACAAAAATTATCAGCGCGATAAGACCTTTCCAACGAACCCAAAATCAAGGCGATAGGAATTTTTTTCGGAAAAACACTCAATTTTCCCTAAATTGCAAACTACCTCCCTATTAGGGGCAAACGAACTCAGAATCCAACGAAACTCCGTAGACACTATTCTAACGCTAAAAGAAACTCGCTCACCATCTAAACCCACCTAAATATCTAACCAAAACAATAATAATAATAATTTCAAATAAATGGGTCAACGGGCCGGTTATTGGGCCCAACTGACCCAGTAAGGTCACGGACCTTACACATGCGACTGGTTCTTAATTTCAACGGGAGAACTTGAGGTGCTGCTTATACCTACAATCTAGGCCTTTCTTCTTATCTCTGAATTTTTGGCATGCATGCCTATAATGATGCATCTTCCACCATTCTATATTCTCTTTCACTGATGTGACATTTCAGCAGAAAACAAGTTTGGACAATGTTGGAATTTGATATTTCGGGCATTTCTATTTTGGAAAGTAAATTCGACCCCAATCTGTGAAAATCTTCCTCTTCGGTGGGATTTTTTTTCTCTACCCCCTCTTGATATTTATTTTCGCAGGAATCATGAAAAATTTAACTCGTTTTTATGCTTTTCTGTGAAGATAAGAGGCCGCACTAAACGCAACTTACTCAAAGGCCATCAAATAAAGGAAAATAGAAAGAGAGACGATCCCTAAAATCAAAACCATTAAGAAAGACCATATATCAAGAATGAGTAAGGGAGTACCATTAATTCTCACAAACATATAATGAACTAAATGAAAAGACATTTGACTACATTAAGAGAGTCACATTACTCACCAAGAGACCAATACTTTTATCCCAGATACTAACACTTTCATAAGTAATTAGATAGAAGGATACACACATAAATAAAAAGCAAAAACACCTGTTAAATCTTGATTCATCCCTTTGAAAAACTATCAACTTCAATCTGAAAACACCAAAATCAGGTACAGTTCTCATGAGCCACCCCAACCTTTGAGTTGGGCACGTCGAACAGGACCCGGAGGTTCTGCTGCTGCATGCTTGCTATCACATTGACGACCGAGTTTACATTTGCTGGCGCCGCGGCCATAGCCAGGCATGATATGTTCCCGGACGTGCTACGTATGATCAAGTTCTCCACTGGCAGGGTAATGTCCATGCCGTTGAAGTGGAGCTTCATCGCCGGCCACGCGACCTGCCCATCATAACACGTGTCAAATCCTCCCAGTGATGACACCATCCCATTCACCCTCCTCCTGACCTCGTCCCGGACCGCCGTGTATGCAGGCTCCACCAGCCGTGTCACGGCAGTGCCTGAGTCAAGGATGGTGCCCCCTCCGGTGGTTGGATCAAATGCCAAGGCACTTGGGGGGATGTTCACCATTCTCTTTGCGACGCTGATGCCGGTCATGTTGACGTAGTAGAGAGAGGGTCTTCTTGGGTTTTTGAGGAGTGGGGTGGTCTTGATGTGAGTTGGTTGGTTGGCAGTGCCAAGGCGGAGGGTGCCGGAGAAGTTGATGGACTTGAAGTTGGGGAGACAGTAGGAGAAGGTGGAGTGGAAGAGGTCTTGGGTTTGGGAGAGGAGGGAGGAAGGGCCGCGGCCCAGGCCGAGGAGGCCTTGGGGTGGTAGGGAGGTGCCTGTTACGGCCTGCAAGCAGCCAAAAGTGTAGGCCGGCACAGTGTCTAAGGCTAGGGTCAGAGTGTCTTGTGCGAGGTTGGCTCGGAAGGAGGAACTGCCGTAGGTGAGCTTGAAGGAGCAAGCTGAGCCGTCGCAGGAAGGGTTGGGCACCTATGGCACACATTTGGAATAGAAGACATTTGAGTTCAGATTGGTAGTAGAGGATGCATTTATGATCATTACCTCATAAGTGATTTAGTATAAATGAAACTTGGAGGGGTTTATGAATCAGTCATCTAAAAAAACTCAAGATCATACACACAAGACTTGTCAGCATAAATGGACTCCAACTCTCAAAATACAACCTTTCTTTTACTATCTTGTAGTTTATAGCTTTATGTTAATCTGCAATGATTTTTTTTTTTTTTTTTTACACAACCTATTCCCTTTTTATATTTAGTAGAGTTAGTGGATCCAGTGAAGATCAGTTTTATGGGTCTACTGACCCTACAGAATATTAAGGGGGATTTTGAGATTAGATATATTCATAAAATACTGGATATATTGGCCGTTGATCATCAAAAAGGAGAAGAAAACTTTACTAAAGCTATCTCTTTGATGAGCTTAGATTGGGCAGCTGATAACATTCACACCACATTGCACAAATCTTGATTTCGATCACTTTCTTGTCTAGGGCATGTTTGTAGTTTGTGAAAAACCTTCTCTGAAAACTAATTTTAATTCCCTCAATAGGGAATGATTTTATGTGGCATTTTGAAAATTTAGTTGCTTTTTTTTTTTTTGTCATTTTCCTTACGAAAGTGTGTTGTTTCAAACTGCAAAAATCAATGAGCTTGAAGAAGCAATTCCTTTTGTGCAGCTTCAGTGGAAACCATGTTACACTATGGACTTTTGTATCTCTTGCTTGGTGATAGCTTTTGGAGCCTAAAAAGTTCTCTTGAGGAAAAGGAGATTCTCTTTTTATTTGTGCTCTATGTATATTTTTTTTTAAATAATAACTTCCACATAGAGAAACAAAAGAAGACAATTCAAGATTGCATTATAAGTTATGGGGCCATTTTTATACCATCTAATTTGGCAAATTCTCCTGCATGAACTATATTAGCCGACACCTCTGTGCTGCAAGCTTGTTTCTTTAGTAGAATTCCAAGAATCTGAGAATTTCCAAAAGCTGTTCTCTGGGTGGAATTCCTTAATCCTACTCATTGGAGTATTTAGAAATGCCAAGTAGGTTAAATTCTGATAATGCTAAATGATTTTCCTGACTTAGTAGGTGGCTCGATCTCAAAATTCTAGCAAAAAAAGGCCCGCCCTCACATTATTATCTTTGAATCATTAATGTTCCACACTCCCGTGAGGAATTCCACGAAAGAAACAGGCGCTGTGTTCGTCTTTGGAAGTCAATTTGTAGTCATCGCAATAAAAACAAAAGGTACCATCTTTAATCTAGCATAACTTATTCCTAAATTTAACTTGGCTTGACCTTGACTTTTAGTTTTAGATTGCAAAATACAAACTAATTATTAATAAAATTTCTAAATTAGGCCTAAATTCCACATGACCAACTTGAGCGTGACCCCAATTTGACAACTGGTCATAAAATATTCACTTGTCCAAAAAGAAGAGAAAAAATGATTGGAATGAAATTTGCCACATTCGACGAAGGTAGGGAAGGGGAGCATCTAGCTTAAGTGGCTCAGATTTTAATGAGTGGGCCCCACAGAAGAAGCATTTTTTATTTCTTATGAGACTAAAAAAGAGAGCAAAATTATACCTGCTTGCACTGGGGTGCCTGGCAATCAGGGCTCTTGTAGGAAGAAGATTTGGTAGGGTCAAAGACAATATAGGAGCAGCCTTCGCACCCAGAGCAAGGTATCCAGGCAGCATCATTGCTGATGTCCATGGCCATTAGAATGGTCTGTGGAGGTGTCCCAACACTCACCCTCACAACATAGGTGCTGCTCTGGAAAATGGGCCTTCCAGAGGCTATAGGCACAAAGCTCTTCATCTTCTTCTTCCCTCCCACTGCCAAACTGGTCAGATGCAGAACCCTGGCCTCATCTCTACCCACCATCCCAAGCATCATATCGTCCCAAGACACTGGTTTTGAGAATGGGGTGCAGGGCCCATATGGGTGCAAAATAGTCAGGCCAGACCCAGACCCATGTTGCACAGGGGTGCACCTGGGTCTGGAGCCCTGAGCTGGATGAACCCATGAAAGGGATGGTAGTAGTAATAGTAGTCGGAGGAAGTACTGGAGATGAGCCATTTACTTAATTTGCTGCGTCTTTGTAGTTGTGTTGGTGGGTTGGTGGCTGGTTATATATACAGAGGGAGAGTGGAGGGCCACAGAATGTGGGAGGGTGCCGTATACGCTACAATGGCAGGCACCAGACCGTATTCCATTTTGGGCTTGAGATGTAAAGCCTGTGGCCATGTGGGTGTGGTCATGTGTGTGTCGTAAATATTGAAAATGCCTTGGAAATATCGTAATATCATCCTTATATTGTTAAGAAATATTGTGATACTTTCAACATATTGATGAAATTAATAGCATCAAAAGAAAATTATGATATTATTGAGATAAGTTGTAAAATAGAAGTAATATTTTAATCAAATAAATAAATATTTGGTACTGATTTTTTTTAATTTTTAATTCTTTTGTTTTTTTTTAATTTGTAATATATAATCTGTTTTTTGGAAACATGTTTTAATATTACTTTGAAAAGACTTTGAAATATTTGGAAATATTTTAACATGTTCTTCGCATAGATTGCAAGCACAAGATTATGACATTGGACAAGTTGACCTTTGTCTTTTGGATGGTTTAGAATCGTAGGTGTTAGTGGTTTTGTCCATTATTACATGCTGATTCTTGTAGAAAAGACGAACCAAAACTTGTGTAATACTTTACAACACTCTATATAAAATGTACGTACTCTTATGTAACAAAGATCTGCCGCAAGGCTATCCCCATCTTTGTCCATGCTTTTCGCTTGTGTTTGAAAGCAACATTCTGCAAGTCACTACTGTCTCGATGGTGGCAACATTATTTTGTATTTATTTATTTATTTTTGATCGGTAACGGTAACTTATATTAAAAGAGAATATAATACAAACAAAAAGTATAGGAAGAAAAGAAAAAAAGGGAAAAAAGAAACACATACGTACAAGAGTAATGTACCCCTCACACCACAACTACATAATAAAATTCTCTCAAGGGGAAACTCTCTCAACACCTTGCTTAGCTAAAGCATAGGACATCATGTTTGATGATCTACTCTTATACTGAAAGTTAATATTAATGGTGGTGGTTAATACCCGGATTTTGTTGAAGAGGAATTGAAACTTTTTTGGATAAGCCTTCTAGTTTGAAACCCAACTTATTGCATTAGAATAGTTATTCTCCACAATAAAATTGCCATGGTAGTACCTCGAAAAACACTGAGGAGATTCCAGAATAGCTAAAACCTCAATTTCAATAGAGTAACAAACCTCCATATATTTGGAAAACATAAATAAAACGTCCCCATTATAATTATCTTGTATTCATCAACCTTTTTAAATTAATTAACATAAGTGAACTTTAGTCATGAATAGTATCTTAATTTGAGACAATACATTCGTTAAATTATACTTGGATATACATATATGGACAAAGCTCTCCTAAGTTTAAACTTATTAAAAATCTAATCTGCTAAAAAGGACCGCCAGGGTTTTTTTTTTTTTCCCTTAGCAAAATTTCACTCAAATGTAAGTTGTGTCCATTGTCAAACTTATTCATGTAAAGAGCACATTAATAAAAGGAAAATGGCCCTCTAGCATTTGTGCAACAATCGAATCCCATATTAGAAAGAAAAAATGTGATGAATTTTCATGCTGTCCCTCTTCAGTTGTTAACTAGAAGAAAGAGAGGGAAATAAAAATAACAGAAAACGGCTTAATTAGCGGGAAGCTTTAATCACGTTTTGACTGTGCTTTTGCAAATTGCAAGTAGGGCTACATATTATTGCCAGCCAAGCCCAGCCCATTTAGTCTTGGGCCCATTGTTCGAACGCTCGTGAAAATCGGCTCGGATCGAAAAAGTTATTTTTTTTTATGACATGGGTATTCTTCATGAGGTCTTTGACCCAGCATGGCTATTATTCTCTCCGGGTGGCGTTTGCTAAATCCACACAAATACACTCTGAGCAAATCTAAGGAGGGTTTCAAACACAAGGCATGGGGAGCAAACCCACGCCTTAGTACCAAGCCTAAATATTAAGTTTAGATCCAACGGATGGACCTAAACTATTAGTTGGGCATATATAGTAAATGAGGATCAAGCACAACACATAGCGATCATATCAAGAACTCACACCGTGCCACGTCTCTTCAATAAGTTGGAAATTATTTTAGAAGATTACCCTTCCTCAAAAGATACTAGAAGCCTAAGCCTGGCCAAAGCTTCAGTCGAGCTTGAAGTTGCTACCCAGAGCCTAACCCGCATGGAAATGATGAAGCCCGAACCCGACCCATGTTAGACTTATAGAAACATAGAAATGAGTTTCTTAACGGTTCCTAGGCCAGCTCAACGGGTCTGATAATATCACCATCTGTGAGAGGTCACGGGTTTGAGACCCCCCCTCATTACTCCCTCCCTTATAATTATATGTATATTTGGGCCGGGCTGGTATTCCGGCACATAGCGATCATAGCGATCATATTGAGAACTCACACCGTGCCACGTCTCTTTAATAAATTGGAAATTATTTCAGAAGATTACCCTTCCTCAAAAGATACTAGAAGCCTAAGCCTGGCCAAAGCTTCTGTCGGGCCTGAAGTTGCTACCCATAGCCTAGCCCGCATGGAAATGATGAAGCCCGAAGCCGACCCATGTTAGACTTATAGAAACATAGAAATGAGTTTCTTAACGGTTCTTAGGCCAACTCAACCGATCTGATAATATCACCATCTGTGAGAGGTCACGGGTTTGAGGCCCCCCCTCATTACTCCCTCCCTTATAATTATATGTATATTTGGGCCGGGTTGGTATTCCGGCTCTTAACCACTTAGTTCAAATGAAAGAAAATTGAGCACGACCCATCTATTATAGCCTAAACCCCATTCCCAACCTAAAGGGGTCCGGCCCGATCCTCGAGCACCCTTATAAATAAAAAAGCTCTTCCTTTTAAAATGGAATATCGAAAAACTGATTTCTCACCTTTTGGTTTCACCAAACATTTACTTTTTTTCTCTGTTATATTAACCATTGCCTTCACTCCACTAGTAAATTTACCAAAGAAGCAATATATTGTGTATATATTATGATTTAATATTATTCCATTTAATAGTTAATTATACATGGCCATCCATTATATATTGTTTGGACCTATGCCCTAACGTGCGTCCAGATTAAGATGTGAAAAAAGGAAAACAAAAAGGAAAAAAATCGGTTTTAACATCAAGATTGTTTCAGCGCAAGATTTCCTCGTCTCAGAGAGTAAGAAAAGTGGTAAATGCAACTTTACCACCTAGTATAGTAGTGGTGAAGCTGCACGCCACTTTTCCTCCGCTCAGAGAGGAGGAAAGGTGGCAAATGGACTTTCCAGCTGCATTGCCACTTTTCCTCCTCTCAGAGAGGAGGAAAAGTGGAAAATGCGACTTTACCGCCCTTAGTAGTAGCGGTAAAGCTGCATTTCCCCTTTTCCTCCACTCAGAGAGGAGGAAAAGTGGCGAGGAGAAAAGTCGCAAATGGGGGGGGATGGGGGGGGGGGGGGGGTGATGTTTGGGTGGGGCGTTTGCGGTTTTAAATAGCATACAAAGGAAAGGTGGCAAATGGACTTTACCGCCCCTAATAGCAGCTGTGAAGTTGCATTGCCACTTTTCCTCCTCTCAGAGAGGAGGAAAAGTGGAAAATGCGACTTTACCGCCCTTAATAGCAGCGGTAAAGCTACATTGCCACCTTTCCTCCGCTCAGAGAGGAGGAAAACTGGCAAATGAGGGGTTGGGGCAGGGTTTAGGGTTGGGTGGGGCGTTTGCGGTTTGAAATAGCAGCAGGCTTACAAAGGAAAGGTGGCAAATGGACTTTACCGCCCTTAATAGCAGCTGTAAAGCTGTATTACCACTTTTCCTCCTCTCAGAGAGGAGGAAAAGTGGCAAACGCGGGGGGAGGGGGGGGGGGGGGGGGGGGGTGTTTAAAAAGCAGCAGGCATACAAACGTCATTTTCCGTGTCTAAGTTAATATCATGCATGTATCTCCTTTTCAACCTTATTCTCACACTCGTTCGATCTATGGAGCCCATTTCTAATCGAATGTATTTCATCTAGGTAGAGCTCATCAATAGAAAACCTCTATCATTTGCCGGTTATTAAATTTGAGAGTCTGGTTGGGTCCAAAAAGTGTGCTTTATCTCTGGTCCGACCTAATTTACCCCGACCCGACCTGTTTGCGAGGGTTAAACTAAATTAAATTGGATAAGTCAAAATCAATTGAGGTGAATTGGAATTGATTTCAATTTGAAACCACTTCGCTTCATATTATATAATTGGTGCAACACACATTTTTCATTTTGTGGTGGAAGACGGAAAAGTGGCAAATGCAACTTTACCACCTAGTATAGTAGTGGTGAAGTTGCACGCCACTTTTCCTCCTCTCAGAGAGGAGGAAAGGTGGCAAATCGACTTCACCGCCTTTAATAGCGGCTGGAAAGCTGCATTGTCACTTTTCCTCCTCTCAGAGGGGAGGAAAAGTGGAAAATACGACTTTACCGCCCTTAATAGTAGCGGTAAAGCTGCATTGCCACTTTTTCCTCCACTCAGAGAGGAGGAAAAGTGGCAAATGAGGGGTTTATGGGGGGGGGGGGGGTTTGGTTTGGGTGGGGCGTTTACGGTTTTAAATAACAGCGGGCATATAAAGGAAAGGTGGCAAATGGACTTTACCGCCCTTAATAGTAGCTGTGAAGCTGCATTGCCACTTTTCATTCTCTCAGAGAGGAGGAAAAGTGGAAAATGCGACTTTACCGCTCTTAATAGTAGCGGTAAAGCTGCATTGCCGCTTTTTCTCTGCTCAGAGAGGAGGAAAACTGGCAAATGAGGGGTTGGGGCAGGGTTCAGGGTTGGGTGGGGCGTTTACGGTTTTAAATAGCAGCAGGCATACAAAGGAAAGGTGGCAAATGGACTTTACCGCCCTTAATAGCAGCTGTGAAGCTGCATTGCCACTTTTCCTCCTCTGAGAGAGGAGGAAAAGTGGAAAATGCGACTTTACCGCCCTTAATAGCAGCGGTAAAGCTGCATTGCCGCTTTTCCTCTACTCAGAGTGGAGGAAAACTGGCAAATGAGGGGTTGGGGCAGGGTTTAGGGTTGGGTGGGGCGTTTGCGGTTTTAAATAGCAACAGGCATACAAAGGAAAGGTGGCAAATGGACTTTACCGCCCTTAATAGCAGCTGTAAAGCTGTATTACCACTTTTCCTCCTCTCAGAGAGGTGGAAGAGTGGAAAATGCGACTTTACCGTCCTTAATAACAGCGGTAAAGCTGCATTGCCACTTTTCCTCCGCTCAGAGAGGAGGAAAAGTGGGGTGGGTGGGGGTGTGGGTTGCGGTTTTAAAAAGCAGCAGGCACAAACGTTTTCCGTGTCAATATCATGCATGTATCTCCTTTACAACCTTATTCTCACACTCGTTCGATCTATGGGGCCCATTTCTAATCGAATGTATTTCATCCAAGTAGAGCTCATCAATAGATAACCTCTATCATTTGCAGGTTATTAAATTTGAGAGTCGGGTTGGGTCCAAAAAGTGTGCTTTATCTCTGGCCCGACCTAATTTACCCCGACCCGACCTGTTTGCGAGAGTCAAACTAAATTAAATTGGATAAGTCAAAACCAATTGAGGTGAATTGGAATTGATTTCAATTTGAAACCACTTCGCTTCATATTATATAATTGGTGCAACACACATTTTTCATTTTGTGGTGGAAGACGGAAAAAATAAATTGATTTTTTACAAGAAGGAGGATTTCGATTTTCTATTTGAGGGGTACTAATGAATGGTCATTCTCGAAATTTGTTAAGTTCCGCAGGGTTTGATTGATATGTATTCTACCCTCTTTCCACTTGTGTGGGCGATCGAATCTCTTCTCACACGTGAGGCTCTCTCATGGGTCCCAACTCCCTTAGTCGGGGTAGCAAAAATTAAAAAAAAAAAAAAAGGAAAAGAAAGGAGCTTCCCTCATAAGAAAAATAAATTAATCCAAGAAAAAGAGGGGGATAGACATACATTATAAATGGCCCGCTGTGCTCAATCTATGGTTTACCCAAGTGGGTTTTCCCACTAGAAGTCAACCCTCTAATATGGGGCCGGCCCAATGGGCCCACTAACCGGTCTCTAGTCAAACAAGCATTCTAATATTAATATAACTTTTGTACATCTTTTTACAAAATATGAGAATTTTCAGTAACTAAACTCTTGGTCCCATAAACAATAAACGAAATCTCAGCCTTCCATCTTTCCTAATCTCCATTCTAACCCTAATAGCCCACATGGAGACTTCCTAACCTTGTACTCTAAAATGGTCTCAAGCTTGGGTGACCACATCTGCTCCTTGGACCCAACCATCTGATCATAATGCTTCTGCAACTCCGGAGTGCTGCAGATTGGACTACTCCCTCTATTACACTCTTCTTCATCCCCTCCAAAGATAATTCTCATCATGAACTCGGGCAACACCTTGATCATCATCTGACCATCCGATCCCTTCACATACTTAAATGATTGATCTGTGAATTTTACGCATTTGCGGTCATGATTGGAAGCCAAGGAAGAAATCATCGCCGTTGATAGAACCCGGTTTGCAAAGCGGTCCACGGGTAGGATGAAGTAGGTCTTGTCCTTCAACAGTTCATCTTCTATTGACAGTGTATGGATAGGGTGAACTATGTAGAAGGAGTCTGCATGGCAGACAATACTATCAGGGAATTGGGACATGATCTCTCCTGCTGAATGCTTGCCTGTTAGGATATTTGTGGTGCCTTTCCAGAATACTATTTTAACTGATGGCTTTGAACTGATGGTGCAACATGATGTTAGTGCATTGCCCTTTTGGCTCAGAGAGAGAGAGAGAGAGAGAGAGAGAGAGAGAGAGAGAGAGAGAAGGGTCTGAGTCTCATGGGGTTGATGGTAATGAGAGTTTATCGGCGTTGTAAAGAAGGTTTATATATAAGAGGATGGAAACTGTTTTTGACTATTGTGAAATTCGCATTTGTTTTTTTGAAGTTTGAAAGTCCTGTAGGTAGTTTGGTCTTAGACGATGGCGTTGAATGATTTTAGAAGTGTAGGTTGAGATTGTTACGTTAAACAAAAGCTTTAAGCAATTGAGTCCCGATCCTGTGAATCTGACTTGGAGAATTAGTCCTGGGTTGGAGGAGTGGAACTCTAGCTAGTGGTAAATTGATCTTGATCCCGTCTGTTTCGGCCTATCTCCGAGCGCCATCTATATAAAATGTTATATTTGCAGTCGTTTTTATTCCACGAAAGCAATTGAGAGGTGCAATTAGCTGACATCTGAAAGATAGGCCGAAACAACATGTCATTGTTTCCTTGAAACAGGGATGAGGACTCTGCTTGTGTTAAATGATTTTTAAAAGGCATTCTTTTCGGAATTTCAGTCCAGGTGAATTGAGTGTGGTATGAGTTAAAGTTGAGTCTGGATGGGTGCTTCTTTGAATTTTGAGTTGGGTTCAGGTTAGACCTACTTGAATTCTCTTTGGATTTGGGTAAAGTTGCAGCCTAAGTACAGGTGCGGTTTTGGTTTTTTCTTTTTGGCTATCGGAGGGTTCCCAACCCTTTGGGTTGGACTAATTCCTCTGGGCCTAGAGGGAAGCCGGGTAAACACCCTTGTGGCCCCAAGGTGGTCGTACTAGTGGACTCAAATTTCTATTCCTGAAGAAGGGGGAACTGGGGGTCGATAGTAAGACCTCTAGCTCTGGAAAAGGGAGGAACAGTGGTCCTGACTACTCGGCTAACCCCTTGGGGATAGGTGGGGTTTTGGTTGGCTCCTATGGAAGTTGGATCATTTTCTTGTTGAACTAAAGCATATAGGATCCAAAACATTTGGATTCAGAATTGGATCCCTGCATGTTCTGATCCGAGGGTTGAAGACAAGTCGATTATATTCACACGTTAAATATATGTGTTTTAAGGGTCTATATGCTGATTATCCAGTAGGCACTGTAAGAACCAAATCATAAACCAATGTATCAGTCATAGATGGATGTGTCAGTTTGATTTAGCCACAATTAACAGTTCTCTTCATTGAAAGAAAAGACAAATTAAAAATATACATATTTTTTAATTGCTACTAAAATGTTTTAGATGTAAATAAAATATCAAAATAGAACATAAAATGAATAAAAAATAGAGTTTTTTTTTTTTTGAATGTTAACTTTCATTCATCAAACTTTACAGTGCATGGGGAAAATACTGAAAAGCCAAAAAAAAGGAAAGAAACAGAGTTCCAACACATCGTACGTTTCTAGAGCTTATAGACACCAACAAAAGGCTTGTCCAGTGATCCAATCCACAACCTCCCATCTCTCTCCTCCACCTCAGTTATAGGTCTGATGATCTTTGCTCCTCCATCTAAAACTTCCAAAACCTCTCCTTCCTCATTCACTTTCAAAGCAAGGCCATCATTCCCTCCCAATCTAACAAAATAAGTATGTATCTTACTAAAATTGAGTGGGCCTAGTAGCCTATTGGACACTTTTCTCAGCCAAGATATAGAAAGAAGCCAACTCAAGAAGTTTTAGATGTTATTAAGATATGCAAGGGACCAAAGGAGGCAGTTCTCAAGGGTGAACTCTGATTTTAACTTTAATAAGAGAGAGAAATGAAGGGCTTTCCTTTTTGGGATGTGAAAAGGAAAGGAGCCCTAGCCCCCACACTCATATCATCATCATCTTCTCCATCTTCCCCCCTCTATACCCCTTTTCATGTTTTCATGTTAAGGTCTCACCAATGATCTATCCAATTTCCTTTGCAACTCCTACACCCTGTGAAAAAGCATGTGTCACAGTTCGATATTTATCTGACCTTTTCTACCACAGTATTGAAACCAAAATGAGAAGAAAAAGGTGTAACTTAAGTTGCGATATAACTTTGAGGCTCAACATTCCTAAGATAGGATTACTAGTTTGCAGTGATATTTGGTCTGCCCTTAATCCACTTGCAATCTGCCCTTTACCCAAACAGATGACAAATGCATTTGAGATACATGACGCACATGCTTTATGGCTTTTAGATGGATAACTATCTTGTCAAGGTAAACAGCCATTGTATCAAACTATTTTTTTTTTTTAATAACATAGGGTATCTCCCGCCCAGCCCAGAAGCCTTTGGCCTTGAGCCGAGAGACACTCGATTTTGGACAGCTGAGAACTAATCCGTGGGGGCAGCACATGCAAACCCCCCGCTATCAAAGAAGTTGGGGGACAAAGAACTACAACTCTTCTAACTGCTGCACCTAACTTTCGAGCCCTCCTTATCCTTAAAAAAATCATAGAAGGCGACAAGCTGAAAGTACAAAAGCCTGAACTCCTCAGACTGCTTCTCATGGACGCTGTCAATAGGCATGAACTCCTCATAGAGTTTGCCGAGGATAGGCAGCCTGGTGATAGCACTCAATTCCTTTAATGAAAAACCAATCTCATCATTCATAACAATGAATGTGTTGGTTTGTGGAAGGAATGACTCCAACATGGCCATGAAGGCTTCATTGGAGAAAAACACGGTTTGCCGAAAAGCGCGAACCGCATGAAAGATCACGGCCTCCTTTAGAATGGCCCCACCGACCCACATGCACCGGGTAAAACCATTGTATCAAACTAGGAAAAAAAGCTGGTCCAGGTATCACTTTGGCTGAAAATGATATTTAGTATTAAAGTGATTGTAACTTGGTAATTCTTGGGAGATAGAGGCTGTCCAAGTTGGTGACGAGTATCAACCATCATTCCAGGACATCTACCGTGGTTGCTGTTTTCCAAAATCTACATTGGTGAGAAGTTGGCTCCAGTTTGCTTGAATCTTCCACATGTTAGTGTTAATTTGCGTTGTCAAGGATAAGACGCAACAATTCTGCCAAGGGAAATTTTTTCGTAAGGGTGGGACTTCATTATGTTTGATAGCTTACTGTTTGGATAGCTACCTCTTTTGTCCACAGTTGGCAAATTTGTTACCATTCAAACAAAAAAAAAAAAGTTGTGAAATTTGTTTCGGAGGCCATTTCAGTTTACATTTCGGCCATTATTGCACTCCATTTTAGAAAAAGTAAAAAAAACATAAAGAATATAAAATTCATATAATGGAATTCATCCTCATCATCATCACCAAGGCCTTGTCCCAACTGTGTTGGAGTCTACTACATGAATTTTGTTTCTCCACTCTGATCTAGCATGAGGCAAATCCTTGGATGGGTCGTACTTCTTCTTATCTATCCTTACCAACATGGTTCAAAATAGTGGCCGCTACACTGCATTATTGGCCGTAGTGGTTGAGGCTGTTACACTATTTTGAAAATAGCGGCGCTACGGTCTAAAACCTAATAGAGCCAAGCAATTTTAATTTATAATAATATTTTTCCTATTACTTTTCCTCAATAGGCTTTCCTATAGTTGTCTTTACCCTTATATGGTTCCAAATCACGAAAAAAACACAAGATTGATTGTTACACAAGATTCAATTTTTTTACTACTAAAAATAAACTCACACCGCTATGTATTGCCGCAACCGCTACGTAATGTTTCTGTCACAGGCTGCTATGCCCGTTGCAACCTCTATATTTTTATCCTTGCTTGCTACTTACATCCATGTCCTCTTCCACCTGCCTTTTTTTTTGGTGGGCCATCAACCTGCATAGAAAAAAATTTCATCAACTAGAATGCGACTCTTCCGATATTTTGGCTCGATAATTATTAAGGATGAAGAGAGGTAGGAAGATGTCGAAAATAGAATAAAAGTGGGATGACTGAAGTGGAGTCTTGCTTTTGGAGTGCTTTGTGATTGGCATAGACCAAGATTGAAGGGAAAACTTTATAGGACAGTGATTAAACCAGCTATAACCCATGGAGCAAAACGTTGGCTAATCAAGAAGCAACACACAGAAAATGAGTGTAAAGAGAATGTTGACGTGGATGTGTGGTAAAACTATGAATGGTAGAATCAGAAATGAGCTCTTTCGGGAGCATTTAGGGGTAGCATCAATAGGTAATGAATCATTCAAAAAAGAAAAGAAAAAGAAAAAGAAAAAGAAAAAGAAAAAGAAAAAGGAAAAGAATCAATAGGTAATGAAATAAGAGAGACTCATTTAAAATGGTTGGGACATGTCCAATGTAGGCCAGCAACGACACCATATAAAAGGAATTATCTTGAAAAAAAACTTGGTTTAAGCCTTCTCATTTGATTAGGAGAGGTTAAAAGTCCTTTTCACAACATTTCCATTCTAGGTTTATGTATTTAGAGGAATGGGAAAGACAAAAAAATGGTACATTTCCAAGAGAATAAATCTGTTTTGGCCGTTACCTTCTATTTCCATCATTTTGGGTTTTTTCTTATTCTGGTTAACTAGGTTCATTTTGACTGAAACAGAGCAAAACTTTGCTGGAAAATTTATAAGCATGTTTCGCTTTTTACCAAAACGAATCATTTTTGCCAAAAGGAAGCGAAGTTGACAACTGAGCTTTTCTCTCGTGAAGTTTGTCCAATAAATTGAGTTGTTGGAAAAATAATATCCTACCTGAATTATTTCCAGTCTTCACATGTTCCATTTGCTGCAAAATGCATAGCCATTCATCCTGTTGTATTATTCGAAAGACTTTCTAAATGTATTTTTAGTGTATTATAAGTAATTCCTTTTTGTTAGAAGCCAGCACTTCATTGCATAGTCTACTAATTGAGTGAAATGCATGTTGTGCAGAAATTCAAATGTTTGGGGAAATTGGAATAGAACCCGTTTTACTACTTGTGGTGTCAGCTCATCAGCCCAGGTGCCTACTGAAGAGATGGAAGAAAATAATTCTGTTCCCACGAAAGCCCAATTAGCGAAACTAAGCCGGAAGGTGAGTCTTCTTGAGCATGAGTTGGAAGAGGCATCAGCAAACGTCAGGGCCAAGGAATTAAAGGCCCTTGAGCTTGTGTCCCTTCTAAACACAACCCAGTCACCGAAGGAAGAAATGGAGGAATATCTGGCATCCCTTCAGAATTTGCACAAAGAGATGGACATCGAGCTTGAGGTTTTGTTCAAGAACAATATGGAGGCTGAGGTTGAGTATTTGATGATGGTGGGAAATACCAGTGAATTGAAAATCACGGCTGAGGACCAAAGAACTGTAGTGGAGCAACAAAAATCCCTGGCTGAGAACCAAGCACAGTTTGCGGTGAAGCTGAGAGATGCTGAGGACAAGGTTACTATGTTGAGAAGACGAGTAGAGGAGTTGGAGGCTTATAGAAGAGAGCTGTTGGAAACTAAAGATGTTCTCAAGGTGAAAAATGATGTCTGTAAGTTTACCTTGTGCTGTTTTATCCAGCTGTTGCTGCTATGTACAGTCTTGTTTTTTTTAATTTTACTACTATTGCCGCACTCTCATGGGATTGTACCCACGTAAGGAGAAGAGAGAACACACTCTGCTTTTGTATTTCCCTTGTCTTCTGTATATTGAATGCAATATAGTTCTCTTCTTTTTTTTTTTTTTTGGCTGAGTTATCTTCTTCAATACCTAAATGGTCTTTAGAGGTTTGCAAGCTATTACGTCCAGATATGGATATAGATATGGACATGGATACGGGGATCAGAGATACCATTCTGCGCTCTGGAAGTTTATGATATGATGGTATATGTCTTTTTTTTTTTTCTTTACAACATTTTTCAACTATTGAGCTTATCATGGCTTACATTCCCCTTTTAACACTTTTTTTTTTTATGTTGAAAAGCAATGAAAGTAAAAGAATTGTTGCACTAAGTGCCAGTATGAGTTTCATCTGTCTGACATAAATAAGCTGGATATGTACAAGTATCTGGGTATCACAGATTGCAAGGACATTCAAATGTCGTGCATGTATATGCTGTTGGAAAGTATGTAAAAAATGGCAACTCCCAAAATTACATGTGTATTTTTTCCATTTAGTTTTGTCTATGGGACCGAGCTGAACTGAGCTTGCCCACGCTCAAAAGTGGTCAAGCCCAAGCTTGGGCACTGGGGCTGAAGTTTCAGTTCAGAAGCGTTTAATCAAGACAGAGTTCAGTTCTAGCTCAATTTGAAAGAAACACTTAAAAAACACCTTATCCAAAGTACAGCACAAACACAGCTAAAGCCAAGGATCCAGCTTGAGCAAGGTGTAGGTTTAGGGCTTGGGATGTGGATCAAATTAATCCGGCACTACACTAGGGGCCAAGTTTTGGGGCCTTAAACAAAGTGCATAAGTGTCCCATTTCAGGATATATTTGGGCTCAAGAAAAGGAATAATTGTGCAAATGTCCTTTCTTGAACTGAGATTTCCTATCATCATCAGTTTTTTGGCGCGGGCCATTTACAATGGGTTCCCAGCAGATGAGTTCCCACCAGAGTGTTGTGAGCTATGAAGGCGACCATACAAGTGTAGCCAACATTAATTTATACATGTGCCCGGCCAATTCTTCAGCTGCACCAAGTACACGGAGATGGCTGATGAACGGTCTGGATCCCGTTCTAGTTGCCATGTTGGTGATCGCTGTGGGGCCCACCTGGGGATGGCAATCATCGGATGGAAATGTCTTGATGCGTCTTACATCTTCATTTCATCCCTACTCTTGATCATGGTCCATAACTTCAATAGTTTTGTATTGAAAAAATTACAGTAAATTCAATAGCTCAGTCCATTCGAATAGGTTAAAAATACATAGGATAAATTCAACAGTCCAGTCCATTCGAATAGGTTCAAACCCATAGGATCGGTGACTATCACAAAGATAGCTCCTCTCGACTACTTAATGAGGTGCGCCCCACATCAGTATGCTCGACAAGGTGTGCACTTGATAATTTCTTATTTTCACATTAAAAAAAAAAAAAAGGTGCAGCTCCTTTCGGTTTGAGGAGGCAGACCAACTGCTAAGTAAGGGTTTTGGGATTAGTCAAGATAGCTGGGCCATCCCACACTTGTTGTGGGGCCCACCTCTTCAACAGTCTAGATAAACATGATCCATGGTTCTAACTTCTAAGGATTTCATTTCTTATTTTAACTGTAACGACCAAACCAACTGCCACACCCCCTTTTCCCTCCGTTTTTCAAATCCCTTCCACTTCCAGACAGCAAGAGAAAGGAAACCCATGTCTCTAACACTCACAATTTCTGACATTCTTCCCGCCAAAAACCTCTCTATCACACCAATCCACCAAAACACAAACCTCCCTCTCCTCCTCCTCTGCACCCACCTCCATGAAGCCAACCAGATCCATGCCCTCATGGTCAAATCCTCGCAAACCTCTGATCCCTACTCAGCAAGTCGACTCGCCGAGTTTTATGCCATCTCCGACAATGGCAGCCTCGATTATGCGGAAAAAGTCCTCAATTCCATCCAACAACCCTACACCTTAATATGGAACACTGTCATTAGAGGACACCTCAAGAGACAAAACCCCATCAATGCGATCTCTCTCTATCTTCGGATGCTGGGGTGGCCTGCCGAGCCCGATAACTTCACCTTCACCTTCCTCCTCAAAGCGTGCACCCAGTTGCCTGCGCCTGTGGTGGGCAAACAGCTCCACTCGCATATCATCAAATATGGGATTGAATCGAGCACCTATATCCGCAATAAGCTGATTCATTTGTATGCCTTATCTGGGTCGATCTCAGATGCCCGCAAGGTATTCGATGGAAGTGCTGAATTGGATATTGTCGCATGGAATAGCATGCTTGAAGGGTATGCGGATGATGGAGATGGCGAGTCTCTTAGCCGGCTGTTTGAGCAAATGCCGGAGAGAGATGTGGTGTCTTGGAATACGATGATTGCATTTTATGTTCAGAAGGGGGAGTTCAAGGAAGCGGTTATGATGTTTCGGTTGATGCAAGAGATCGGAGAATGGCCAAACCAAGTGACTTTGATCAGCGTTTTGTCGGCAATTGCTCACTTGGGTGCTCTTGCACAAGGAAGATGGGTGCATGCTTATATTGATAGGCATGGAATTGAGCTCAATGAGAACCTTGGTTCAGCGCTTATTAGCATGTACGCCAAGTGCGGGTGCTTGGAAGGTGCAGTCCAAGCATTCGGGAGGACAAATTTTAGAAGTGTTGATACTTGGAATGCAATGATGTCCGGTCTTGCGACAAATGGGCAAAGTGTTAAAGCTCTCGAGCTTTTCTCGAGGGTGGAGGACTGTGGAGTTAGGCCCACTGCAATTTCCTTCTCTTGCGTTTTGAATGGTTGCAGTCATGCTGGGATGCTTAATGATGGCGTTGATTATTTCAAAAGGATGACCAAGGTTTACGGGATTGAACCAGATATTGTGCATTATGGCTGCATGGCAGATCTTTTTGGCCGTGCAGGTTTATTTGAAAAGGCAGAGGAGATGATGAGAAAGATGCCAATGGAGCCAGATATGGTTATGTGGAAGGCTTTATTGGGTGCTTGCAGAGTCCACAAGAATTTTGAGTTGGGTGAGAAAGCAGGAAATCGGCTTATTGAATTGGCTTCAAATGATAATGCCACTTACGTGCTTTTTTCGAACTTATATGCGATGGCTGAGAAATGGGATGGTGTCCACAGGGTAAGGAAGATGATGTGGGAAAGAGGGGTAAAGAAAATTCCAGGATGCAGTTCAATTGAGCTGGATGGTATCGTTCATGAATTCATGGCTGGAGATGCTAATCATTCTCGAAAGAAAGAGATCTATGAAATGCTGGCTGAAATGAGCAAAAGATTGAAGCTTGAAGGGTATGAGCCCGACACTGAACAGGTTTTGTTGGATATTGATGAGGAGGAAGTGAAGCAGACCTCGTTGAGTCATCACAGTGAGAAGTTGGCGATTGCCTTCGGTTTTATCAGCACGAAGCCTGCAACAACCATCCGGGTTGTGAAAAACCTACGTGTCTGCAGCGATTGTCATTCCGCTATCAAGCTTCTGTCCAAGATATATAGCCGTGACATAATTGTCAGGGATTCAAACCGGTTTCATCATTTTAGAAATGGGTCATGACTCATGCTCCTGTAGGGACTATTGGTGACTATTCTGTCTTCTATAAATGTTATGATTATCCGGAGCTTGGACAAGAGTAAGTTTTCTTTTTTCATTTCTTAGACATTTTTATGTTGTACTTTTTAGTTCTGAGATGCGACAACTAAGGAAATATTTTTTTTAAAATAGGAAAACCGTACATAGGCATACTTTGTTCACTAAAATAGCAGATGACATTCAAGATTAAAAAAAAAAAAAGACATGGCAGTAATAGAGTTGCCTTTTTTTTTTTTTTTTCCTAACTTTAAGTCCTTTTGCTAAAGCATCTGCCTTTTCATTCATTCTGTTGGGATGTGTGGATGCTTATATTGAAGCACACATCTTTTCAACCTAATGCTAATCTTCATGGTGGAGATGTAACTTCTTGAGCCCATATAATTGCATAAACAGAATCAGTTTCCACCAGTAGGGATCCAGAGAAAAAAAATGTAAAGCATTTTCAACCCTTCTGTCATTTGATATTCAGCTCTATTTGAGTCTCCTTTTCCTATCACCAACATATCATTACATGAGCTACATCCATCCCATACATTTGTTACCTGTACTATCTGATACTATTGTAACAAACAGGAGGGACATACACATTGCCCATTTGTATATTCTTTTATAGTTTTTAGAGGAATTTTATGAAGTCCAGTTTGTATTAACATTGATAAATATTAATGGAGTTAAAAAGAGATAAATAAACAAATCTAATCCTGTTAGAGATAATGATGATTTTAATCATGATGTTAACAGATTGAACCTAATCTTGAGATTACAACAGTATTCTAATCTCCTTTCATGGCTTCCTCAATGATACTTCATCTATTGATAACTTTGCGCATCTGTTGTAATTATGTTTTTTTTTTTTTCTCTTCTATTTGATAACTGTCCCCCGAAATAAAAGTATGCTGAGTGTGGATTCCTCTTGTTACATGAACACACACTGAAGCTCTTTCAACCCAAATTCAAGTTGGTCTTGGCACCTTGGCCTCACAAGTTGGTTAGTGTGAGGATTTGCCACCCCTTCAGGGAGCACTGTGATATTATTTTCTCCACCACGTGTACCTCAAAATAAGGTGGAAGTCTCACAATAATCTGAGGTGGGCCTCTGTTAGAAGATTGGCAAGAACCATATCGGGAATGATGCTGTAATGCATTAAGACCAACTTTTCACTGGTGTGGTCCACATTTGAGTCTGCCTGCACATGCGACTAGTTCTTAATTTCAACGGGAGAACTTGAGGTGCTGCTTATACCTACAATCTAGGCCTTTCTTCTTATCTCTGAATTTTTGGCATGCATGCCTATAATGATGCATCTTCCACCATTCTATATTCTCTTTCACTGATGTGACATTTCAGCAGAAAACAAGTTTGGACAATGTTGGAATTTGATATTTCGGGCATTTCTATTTTGGAAAGTAAATTCGACCCCAATCTGTGAAAATCTTCCTCTTCGGTGGGATTTTTTTTCTCTACCCCCTCTTGATATTTATTTTCACAGGAATCATGAAAAATTTAACTCATTTTTATGCTTTTCTGTGAAGATAAGAGGCCGCACTAAACAGAACTTACTCAAAGGCCATCAAATAAAGGAAAATAGAAAGAGAGACGATCCCTAAAATCAAAACCATTAAGAAATACCATATATCAAGAATGAGTAAGGGAGTACCATTAATTCTCACAAACACATAATGAACTAAATGAAAAGACATTTGACTACATTAAGAGAGTCACATTACTCACCAAGATACCAATACTTTTATCCCAGATACAAACACTTTCATAAGTAATTAGATAGAAGGATACACACATAAATAAAAAGCAAAAACACCTGTTAAATCTTGATTCATCCCTTTGAAAAACTATCAACTTCAATCTGAAAACACCAAAATCAGGTACAGTTCTCAGGAGCCACCCCAACCTTTGAGTTGGGCACGTCGAACAGGACCCGGAGGTTTTGTTGCTGCATGCTCGCTATCACATTGACGACCGAGTTTACATTTGCTGGCGACGCGGCCATAGCCAGGCATGATGTGTTCCCGGACGTCCTACGTATGATCAAGTTCTCCACTGGCAGGGTAATGTCCATCCCGTTGAAGTGGAGCTTCATTGCCGGCCACAAGACCTGCCCATCATAACACGTGTCGAATCCTCCCAGTGATGACACCATCCCATTCACCCTCCTCCTGACCTCGTCCCGGACCGCCGTGTATGCAGGCTCCACCAGCCGTGTCACGGCAGTGCCTGTGTCAAGGATGGTGCCCCCTCCGGTGGTTGGATCAAATGCCAAGGCACTTGGGGGGATGTTCACCATTCTCTTTGCAACGCTGATGCCGGTCATGTTGACGTAGTAGAGAGAGGGTCTTCTTGGGTTTTTGAGGAGTGGGGTGGTCTTGATGTGAGTTGGTTGGTTGGCAGTGCCAAGGCGGAGGGTGCCGGAGAAGTTGACGGACTTGAAGTTGGGGAGACAGTAGGAGAAGGTGGAGTGGAAGAGGTCTTGGGTTTGGGAGAGGAGGGAGGAAGGGCCGCGGCCCAGGCCGAGGAGGCCTTGGGGTGGTAGGGAGGTTCCTGTTACGGCCTGCAAGCAACCAAAAGTGTAGGCCGGCACAGTGTCTAAGGCTAGGGTCAGAGTGTCTTGTGCGAGGTTGGCTCGGAAGGAGGAACCACCGTAGGTGAGGTTGAAGGAGCAAGCTGAGCAGTCACAAGAAGGGTTGGGCACCTATGGCACACATTTGGAATAGAAGACATTTGAGTTCATGGTTAACTAACCATATTTTCTTATAGTAGTACAGTTAACTCTCTATACTTATCTAAAAGTCTCAGGCCAACCTCTCAGATTGGCAGTAGAGGATGCATTTATGATTATTACCTCATAAGTAATTTAGTATATATAAATGAAACTTGGAGGGGTTTCTGAATCAGTCATCTAAAAAAACTCAAGATCATACACACAAGACTTGTCAGCATAAATGGACTCCGACTCTCAAAATACAACCTTTCTTTTACTATCTTTTAGTTTATAGCTTTATGTTAATCTGCAATGATTTTTTTTTACAAAACCTATTCCCTTTTTATATTTAGTAGAGTCAGTGGATCCAGTGAAGATCAGTTTTATGGGTCTACTGACCCTACATAATATTAAGGGGGATTTTAAGATTAGATATATTCATAAAATACTGGATATATTGGCCGTTTATCATCAAAAAGAAGAAGAAAACTTTACTAAAACTGTCTCTTTGATGAGCTTAGATTGGGCAGCTGATAACATTCACACCACATTGCACAAATCTTGATTTCGATCACTTTCTTGTCTAGGGCATGTTTGTAGTTTGTGAAAAACCATTTCTGAAAACTAACTTTAATTCCCTCAACAGGGAATTATTTTATGTGGCATTTTGAAAAATTAGTTGCTTTTTTTTTGGTCATTTTCCTTACAAAAGTGTGTTGTTTCAAACTGCAAAAATCAATGAGCTTGAAGAAGCAATTCCTTTTGTGCGGCTTCCGTGGAAACCATGTTACACTATGGACTTTTGTATCTCTTGCTAGGTGATAACTTTTGGAGCCTAAAAAGTTCTCTTAAGCAAAAGGAGATTCTCTTTTTATTTGCGCTCTATGTATATTTTTTTAAATAATAACTTCCACATAGAGAAACAAAAGAAGACAATTCAAGATTGCATTATAAGTTATGGGGCCATTTTTATACCATCTAATTTGGCAAATTCTCCTGCATGAACTATATTGGCCGACACCTTTGTGCTGCAAGCTTGTTTCTTCAGTAGAATTCCAAGAATCTAAGAATTTCCAAAAGCTATTCTCTAGGTGGAATTCCTTAATCCTACTCTTCATTGGAGTATTTAGAAATGCCAAGTAGGTTAAATTCTGATCATGCTAAATGTTTTTCCTGACTTAGTAGGTGGCTCGATCTCAAAATTCTAGCAAAAAAAGGCCCGCCCTCACATTATTATCTTTGAATCATTAATGTTCCACACTCCAGTGAGGAATTCCACTAAAGAAACAGGCGCTGCGTCCGTCTCTGGAAGTCAATTTGTAGTCATCGCAATAAAAACAAAAAGGTACCATCTTTAATCTAGCATAACTTATTCCTAAATTTAAATTGGCTTGACCTTGACTTTTAGTTTTAGATTTCAAAATACAAACTAATTATTAATAAAATTTCTAAATTAGGCCTAAATTCCACATGACCAACTTGAGCGTGACCCCAATTTGACAACTGCTCAAAATATTCACTTGTCCAAAAAGAAGAGAAAAAATGATTGGAATGAACTTTGTCACATTCGACGAAGGTAGGGAAGGGGAGCATCTAGCTTAAGTGGCTTAGATTTTAATGAGTGGGCCCCCACAGAAGAAGCATTTTTTATTTCTTATGAGACTAAAAGAGAGAGCAAAATTATACCTGCTTGCACTGGGGTGCCTGGCAATCAAGGCTCTTGTAGGTAGAAGATTTGGTAGGGTCAAAGACAATATAGGAGCAGCCTTCGCACCCAGAGCAAGGTATCCAGGCAGCATCATTGCTGATGTCCATGGCCATTAGAATGGTCTGTGGAGGTGTCCCAACACTCACCCTCACAACATAGGTGCTGCTCTGGAAAATGGGCCTTCCAGAGGCTATGGGCACAAAGCTCTTCGTCTTCTTCTTCCCTCCCACTGCCAAACTGGTCAGATACAGAACCCTGGCCTCATCTCTACCCACCATCCCAAGCATCATATCGTCCCAAGACACTGGTTTTGAGAATGGGGTGCAGGCCCCATATGAGTGCAAGATAGTCAGGCCAGACCCAGACCCATGCTGCACAGGGGTGCACCTGGGTCTGGAGCCCTGACCTGGATAGACCCATGAAAGGGATAGGAGTAGTAATAGTAGTCGGAGGCAGTACTGAAGATGAGCCATTTACTTAATTTGCTGCGTCTTTGTAGTTGTGTTGGTGGGTTGGTGGCTGGTTATATATACAGAGGGAGAGTGGAGGGCCACAGAATGTGGGAGAGTGCCGTATACGCTACAATGGCAGGCACCAGACCGTATTCCATTTTGGGCTTGAGATGTAAAGCCTGTGGCCATGTGGGTGTGGTCATGTGTGTGTCGTAAATATTGAAAATGCCTTGGAAATATCGTAATATCATCCTTATATTGTTAAGAAATATTGTGATACTTTCAACATATTGATGAAATTAATAGCATCAAAAGAAAATTATGATATTATTGAGATAAGTTGTAAAATAGAAGTAATATTTTAATCAAATAAATAAATATTTGGTACTGATTTTTTTTAATTTTTAATTCTTTTGTTTTTTTTTAATTTGTAATATATAATCTGTTTTTTGGAAACATGTTTTAATATTACTTTGAAAAGACTTTGTAATATTTGGAAATATTTTAACATGTTCTTCGCATAGATTGCAAGCACAAGGTTATGACATTGGACAAGTTGACCTTTGTCTTTTGGATGGTTTAGAATTATAGGTGTTAGTGGTTTTGTCCATTATTACATGCTGATTCTTGTAGTAAAGACGAACCAAAACTTGTGTAATACTTTACAACACTATATATAAAATGTACATACTCTTATGTAACAAAGATCTGCCGCAGGGCTAACCCCATCTTTGTCCATGCTTTTCGCTTGTGTTTGAAAGCATCAATCTGCAAGTCACTACTGTCTCGATGGTGGCAACATTATTTTGTATTTATTTATTTATTTATTTTTGATCGGTAACAGTAACTTATATTAAAAGAGAATATAATACAAACAAAAAGTATAAGAAGAAAAGAAAAAAAGGAAAAAAGAAACACATACGTACAAGAATAATGTACCCCCTCACACCATAATTACATAATAAAACTCTCTTAAGGGGAAACTCTCTCAACACCTTTCTTAGCTAAAGCATAGGACATCATGTTTGATGATCTACTCTTATACTGAAAGCTAATATTAATGGTAGTGGATAATACCCAGGTGTTATTCAAGAGGAACTGAAACTTTTTTGGATAAGCCTTCTGGTTTGAAACCCAACTTACTGTATTAGAAGAGTCACTCTCCATAATAAGACAGCCATGTTAATACTTTTAAAAACACCGAGGAGATTCCAAAATAGCTACAACCTCAATTTCATTAGAGTAACAAACCTCCACATATTTGAAAAACATAAATAAAACGTCCCCATTATAAATATCTTGTATTCATCAACCTTTTTAAATTAATTAACATAAGTGAACTTTAGTCATGAATAGTATCTTAATTTGAGACAATACATTCATTAAATTATACTTGGATATACATATATGGACAAAGCTCTCCTAAGTTTATATTTAAAATTAAATTTTGTAACCTTATGCTTGTGGGACCCACCCATGGTCCATTTGAAAGTACAGCAAGCCACCACAAAGGGATTAGCTCTGTCAAAAACTTCTTGTGGGCCACACATGTTCGTCACAGACACATTGGTTGTGACTTCTGAGTGATGGCAACACCAAAAATCTGTCGTGCTTTGTGATCCGTGCAAGAGACCTCCATATCATGGAATCATGGAAAGCACGACCCAAGCTTACTCCTCCATGATCACCCTGCGTTGTGATCCGTGCAAGAGACCTCCAATATCATGGAAAGCACGACCCAAACTTACTCGATCCTCCATGATCAACCTGCTTTGTGATGCGTGCAAGAGACCTCCATATCATTTGGAGGGCCATGATTGCAGTACTCTTAATCCAACGGCCAATTGTGGTCAATTATGCTGTTATGGTAATTTGATGGTAGTGTGAGAGGGTTAAATGAAGTAAAGGGTGGGGCAAAACTAAGCTTGGGATAGAGTTTCAGAGAAATGGACAGATAGCTTTGTCAGAGTGCTGTTGCTAGAATGGATACAGAAGTATGAAATAGGTGAGAGGGAAGAGAGTAATCTTGATTTGGCCTGAAGCTTGCTTATTAAAAATCTAATCTGCTAAAAAGGAACACCAGGGTTTTTTTTTTTTTTAGCAAAATTTCACTCAAATGTAAGTTGTGTCCATTGTCAAACTTAATCATGTAAAGAGAATATTAATAAAAGGAAAATGGCCCTCTAGCATTTGTGCAAATAGAATCCCATATTAGAGAGAAAAAATGTGATGAATTTTCATGCTGTCCCTCTTCAGTTGTTAACTAGAAGAAAGAGAGGGAAATAAAAATAACAGAAAACGGCTTAAATTGCGGGAAGCTTTAATCACGTTTTGACTGTGCTTTTGCAAATTGCAAGTAGGGCTACATATTATTGCCAGCCAAGCCCAGCCCATTTAGTCTTGGGCCCATTGTTCGAACGCTCGTGAAAATCGGCTCGGATCGAAAAAGTTTTTTTTTTTATGACATTGGTATTCTTCATGAGGTCTTTAACCCAGCAGGACTATTATTCTCTCCGGGTGGCGTTTCCTAAATCCACACAAATACACACTGGGCAAATCTAAGAAGGGTTTCAAACACAAGGCATGGGGAGCAAACCCACACCTTATTACCAAGCCTAAATATTAAGTTTAGATCCAACGGATGGACCTAAACTATTAGTTGGGCATATATGGTAAATGAAGATCAAGCGCAGCACATAGCGATCGTATCGAGAACTCACACCGTGCCACGTCTCTTTAATAAATTGGAAATTATTTTAGAAGATTACCCTTCCTCAAAAGATACCTAGAAGCCTAAGCCTGGCCAAAGCTTCAGTCGGGCCTGAAGTTGCTAGCCAGAACCTAGCCTGCATGGAAATGATGAAGCCCAAACCCGACCGATGTTAGACTTATAGAAACATAGAAATGAGTTTGTTAACGGTTCCTAGGCCAGCTCACCCGGTCTGATAATATCACCATCTATGAGAGGTCACGGGTTTGAGGCCCCCCCTCATTACTCCCTCCCTTATAATTATATGTATATTTGGGCCGGGCTGGTATTCTGGGTCTTAACCACTTAGTTCAAATGAAAGAAAATTGAGCACGACCCATCTATTATAGCCTAAACCCTATTCTCAACCTAAAGGGTTTCGGCGCGATCCTCGAGCACCCTTATAAATAAAAAAGCTCTTCCTTTTAAAAGGGAATATCAAAAAACTGATTTATCACATTTTGGTTTCACCAAACCTTTACTTTATTTCTCTGTTATATTAACCATTACCTTCACTCTACAAGTAAAGTAAATTTACCAAACAAGCAATATATTGTGTATTTATTGTGATTTAATATTATTCCATTTTATAGTTAATTATATATGACCATCCATTATATATTGTTTGGACCTATGCCCCAACCTGCGTTCAGATTAAGATGTAAAAAAAGAAAAAAAAAAAAAAGGAAAAAAATCGATTTTAACATCAAGATTGTTTCAGCGCAAGATTTCCTCCTCTCAAAGAGGAAGAAAAGTGGCAAATGCGACTTTACCACCTAGTATAGTAGTGGTAAAGCTGCACGCCACTTTTCCTCCACTCAGAGAGGAGGAAAGGTGGCAAATGCGACTTTACCGCCCTTAATAGCAGCGGTAAAGCTGCATTGCCACTTTTCCTCCGCTCAAAGAGGAGGAAAAGTGGCAAATGCGACTTTACCACCCTTAATAGTAGTGGTGAATTTGCATTGCCACTTTTCCTCCGCTCAGAGAGGAGGAAAAGTGGCAAATGAATGGGGGGGGGGGGGGGGGGGGGGCGGTTTGTTGCGGTTTTAAATACCAGCTAGCAGGCATACAAACCTTTCTCGTGTCTAAGTTAATATCATGAAAGTATCTCCTTTTTAACCTTATTCTCACACTCGTTCGATCTATGGGGCCCATTTCTAATCAAATGTATTTCATCTAAGTAGAGCTCATCAATAAATAACCTCTATCATTTGCCGGTTATTAAATTTGCGAGTCGGGTTGGATCCAAAAAGTGTGCTTTATCTTTGGCCCGACATAATTTACCCCGACCCGACCTGTTTGCTAAAGTCAAACTAAATTAAATTGGATAAGTCAAAATCAATTGAGGTGAATTGGAATTGATTTCAATTTGAAACTACTTCGCTTCATATTATATTATATAATTGGTGCAACACACATTTTTCATTTTGTGGTGGAAGACGGAAAAAATAAATTGATTTTTCACAACAAGGAGGATTTCGATTTTCTATTTGAGGGGTACTAATGAATGGTCATTCTTGAAATTTGTTAAGTTCCGCAGGGTTTGATTGATATGTATTCTACCCTCTTTCCACTTGTGTGGGCGATCAAATTTTCTCACACGTGAAACTCTCTCATGGATCCCAGCTCCCTTAGTCGGGGTAGCAAAAAATTTAAAAAAAAAAAAAAAAAAAAGGGAAAAGAAAGGAGCTTCCCTCTCAAGAAAAAGAAATTAATCAAAGAAAAAGAGGGGGATAGACATAAATCATAAATGGCCCGCTGTGCTCAATCTATGGTTTACCCAAGTGGGTCTTCCCACTGGAAGTCAACCCTCTAATATGGGGCCGGCCCAATGGGCCCACTAATCGGTCTCTAGTCAAACAAGCATTCTAATATTAATATAACTTTTGTACATCTTTTTACAAAATATGAGAATTTTCAGTAACTAAAATCTTGGTCCCATAAACAATAAACGAAATCTCAGCCTTCCATCTTTCCTGATCTCCATTCTAACCCTAATGGCCCACATGGGGACCTCCTAACCTTGTATTCTAAAATGGTCTCAAGCTTGGGTGACCACATCTGCTCCTTGGACCCAACCATCTGATCATAATGCTTCTGCAACTCCGGAGTGCTGCAGATTGGACTACTCCCTCTATTACACTCTTCTTCATCCCCTCCTAAGATAATTCTCATCATGAACTCGGGCAACACCTTGATCATCATCTGACCATCCGATCCCTTCACATACTTAAATGGTTGTTGATCTGTGAATTTTACGCGTTTGCGGTCATGATTGGAAGCCAAGGAAGAAATCATCGCCGTTGATAGAATCCGGTTCGCGAAGCGGTCCACGGGTAGGATGAAGTAGGTATTGTCCTTCAACAGTTCATCTTCTATTGACAGTGTATGGATAGGGTGACCTATGTAGAAGGAGTCTGCATGGCAGACAATACTATCAGGGAATTGGAACATGATCTCTCCTGCTGAATGCTTGCCTGTTAGGATATTTGTGGTGCCTTTCCAGAATACTATTTTAACTGATGGCTTTGAACTGATGGTGCAACATGATGTTAGTGCATTGCCCATTTGGCTCAGAGAGAGAGAGAGAGAGAGAGAAGGGTCTGAGTCTCATGGGGTTGATGGTAATGAGAGTTGATCAGCGTTGTAAAGAAGGTTTATACATAAGAGGATGGAAACTGTTTTTGACTATTGTGAAATTCGCATTTGTTTGTTTGAAGTTTGAAAGTCCTGTAGATAGTTTGGTCTTAGACGATGGCGTTGAATGAATTTAGAAGTGCAGGTTGAGATTGTTACGTTAAACAAAAGCTATAAACAATTGAGTCCCGATCCTGTGAATCTGACTTGGAGAATTAGTCCTGAGTTGAAGGACTGGAACTCTAGCTAGTGGTAAATTGATCTTGATCCCCGTCTGTTTCGGCTTATCTCCGAGCGCCACCTATATAAAATGTTATATTTGGTGTCGTTTTTATTCCAAAAAAGCAATTGAGAGGTGCAATTAGCTGACATCTCGAAGATAGGCCGAGACAACATGTCATTGTTTCCTTGAAACAGGGATCAGGACTCTGCTTGAGTTAAATGATTTTTAAAAGGCGTTCATTTTGGAATTTCATTCCAGGTGAATTTAGTGTGGGATGAGTTAAAGTTGAGTCTGGATGGGTGCTTCTTTGAATTTTGGGTTGGGTTCAGGTTAGACCTACTCGAATTCTCGTTGGATTTGGGTAAAGCTGCAGCCAAAGTACAGGTGCGGTTCTGGTTTTTTCTTTTTGGCTTCCGGAGGGTTCCCAACCATTTGGGTTGAATTAATCCCTTTGGGCCTAGAGGGAAGTCAGGTGAACACCCCTATGGCCCTAAGGTGGTCGCAATAGTGGACTAAACTTTCAATTCCTGAAGAAGGGGGAACCGGGGGTTGATAATAAGACCTTTAGCTCCGGAAAAGGGAGGAACAATGGTCCTGACCACTCGGCTAACCCCTTGGGGATAGGTGGAGTTATGGTTGGCTCCTATGGAATTTGGATCATTTTCTTGTTGAACTAAAGCATATAGGATCCAAAACATTTGGATTCAAAATTGGATCCCTGCATGTTCTGATCCGAGGGTTGAAGACAAGTCGATTATATTTGCACGTTAAATATATGTGTTTTAAGGGTCTATATGCAGATTATGATCCAGTGGGCACTGTAAGATCCAAATCATAAACCAATATATCAGTCATAGATGGATGTGTCAGTTTGATTTAGCCACAATTAACAATTCTCTTCATTGAAAGAAAAGACAAATTAAAAATATACATATTTTTTAATTGCTACTAAAATGTTTTTGATGTAAATAAAATATCAAAATAGAACATAAAATGAATAAAAAAACAGATTTTTTTTTTTTTTTTTTTTTTTTTTAGTGTTAACTTTCATTGACCAAACTTTACAGTGCATGGGGAAAATACTGAAAAGCCAAAAAGGAAAGAAACAGAGTTCCAACACATTTTATGTTTCTAGAGCTTATAGACCCCAACAAAAGGCTTGTCCAGTGATCCAATCCACAACCTCCCATCTCTCTCCTCCACCTCAGTTATAGGTCTGACGATCTTTGCTCCTCCATCTAAAACTTCCAAAACCTCTCCTTCCTCATTCACTTTCAAAGCAAGGCCATCATTCCCTCCCAATCTAACAAAATAAGTATGTATCTTGCTAAAATTGAGTGAGCCTAGTAGCCTATGGGACACTTTTCTCAGCCAAGATATAGAAAGAAGCCAACTCAAGAAGTTCCCTCTCTTGGAATGCAGAGCCACCCAGAAATCTCCTCTTGGGTTCCTTTTGATGTTGTCTGGAAATCCTGGGAGGTGGGCCAAAACATCAGAGGTTCCTGCTTTTGAAGTTCGGAGCCACAACCTTAGGATTCTGCAGGTGGTTGTTTCTGCAATTAGGAGGAAGGAGCCATCTTTGCTTAGTGCAACTCCATTTGGAAATGAGAGTCCATCAAGGAGGACTGTTGTTTGTTTGCTTTGTGGGTCATATTTCATTATCCTCCCAGTCTTGTCACCACTGATAATGGCCGACATAAATTCCCTGTAAAATTGTTCATTAATCATTATTTTGGCTGAAACTAATGATATTGTGATACTTGTTAAGTACAATTTCCATGTAAAATTGTTTCTTGCTTTCACTCTCATATTAGGGTGATAACATGAAGTTAACCTTATCTGTGACTGTGAGGTCCAGTAATTTACCAAAAAAGAATAGATTTGTTCATTTGGGCCACCAAGATCTAAACTGTTAATCCTATTCTTCACCCATTGCTATTCTAGTGAACCCAAGATCTGCTTAGTTGTTGCGGGGTTGAGAAAATTGTGATTAAACTAGAACATAAACGATTGTTTTCAATTAATCACATTTTTTCATTCAATGGGGCTCACCTTTTCAGGGACCATATGATAAGAAGTTTTGCTTCAACCAGGGTGACATTCACCATTGGAACTGAAAATCTGAATCTAATTGCCATTTTAAATGCTTGCAATCTATTTTTTTTTTTTTTATTATGATGAAAAGAAGTCTTAGGAATCCATCAACTCCCATATGACAATTTGAATGGATGGTTTGATACTTTGATGTCCACAAGTAGCCCCTGTTGTGGAAAGTAATCAAACTTTTCAAAAGATAATCATATATTGCGGGATTCAATCACTGTTTTCTTTTCCTTTTTAATGAAATTATGAGCATTATCAAATCACTAAAATGTCTATTCCCTCATTTTTTTCGGTTGATAATCTAATGGGATCAATCTATAAAATTCATTTATCTAGATATATAGATAGGGCTATTGGAGGATAAAGTATCACCTTATTCAAGTGATACCCACCATCTGATTTCCATCGCAAGAAGCTACTATCATTTTGTAGACCACCAAAGCATCCTCAATCACTCAAATGATGCCCACCATCTGATTTCCTAGATCTGCCCTTGCAGTTGCAGATGGTGATCATGGAAAAACTAACATGCTGTATCAAAGAACAAGCAAGTAGTTCCACAAGTGCCAACGAATGCCAAAGTACGAGGGTTGGCCATCTTATTTGGGAGTAAGTTGATATAATGTGATTGAGTTGAGCATTGGGTGTGCCCCATGTGGAGCTTTAATTGACTTGGGTATAGATGTAGGTTATATAGAATTAGAGACTTGGTACCTCCTTTGAAAGCGTATGCTACTATCACTGAAGTAGATGACTCCACATTCATGGTCAATGTCCAAAGCATTGGTGAAACCAAATGGCATACCCTGGGCCTGGGTGGCAACTGGCATGGCCTGTCCACCCTCGCGACCAACCACAAAGAGCCCAAAATAAGCATCTGCTATGTAGAGCTCTCCAGTCTTCTCATGGAACCGTAGACCAAGTGGGCGTCCGCATATGTGCTCCAATTTCTGTTGTGATTCTTGGCACTCGGCTCTCCTGTCCAAAGTCCAACAGAGTTTTGTTTTTATGGTTAGACCAACAATGTCACAAATGGGTGCATTAAGTTCTAAACCATCCTCTGCAAGATCAAGGAATTCAACAGGTTCCAGAAGCAAAAATCACCTAAGAAAGAATCTTAATAATAATAATAAAAAAAAAACAGACACAGATAGAAAAATATACGTTTCATTACTTTTTAAAGACATTGCCGATTGTAAACCATCATCGGGTTGTCCGATACACTTGTAATACAGTCCTTTTTACCAACTATAATAAAGCCCCTAATCTGAAACAAATCTCAACCACTCAATGAAGTCATAAAAAAAAAGGAAAAAGCTAAAGGAAAAGCAATTCTCTTTTTTTTTTTAACCCAGTCAAGTGGGCTGAGAACCGAGGTAGCCCACACAAGTGGGAAGAGGAGCATAGCAAGGTGATATCCAGGGTTGCCAGCCAACTGACGAATCCCATGTTTCATGTTGTCTATTATTTAAAGAAAACCAATTAAAAGAGGGAAAAGAAAGAAAGAAGAATAATTAGAAGCACTCAACCAACTTGGAAGTTCCTTCTTTGTACAGAAATAGGTATCACTTGGTTCAAATATGCTTTTGTACAAGGGCTCTACACCTCAGGAAATGGAGAGGTCTTGTGTTATGTTAGTGACACCTACATCCGTTAGCTGCCTCCCATAGTTTTAATGTAGATATGAGGGTTTGCATGTGCCCTTAGGGATTAGTTCTTCGGTGTCCAGAATCGAGTGTCCCTTGGGCCAGGGCCAAAGGCTCTAGTAGGTCGGGCTGGATGGGAGATACCTTGGGTTATAAAAAAAATTAATAATAATATGCCTTTTGTAGATCTTTGTAAATGATTGCCCACTTAAGAAAGAAATGGGAAAGGGATCCAGAATTTTAGGAACTGTCTGTTTTATGATGGGCGTTCCTAATTATTGTGAATGTGGTCTCCACATCTGATCCTAATGGGCCTGCCACATGTTGTGGACTACCAGCTAGCCAAGGGTGACCCACTTCGACCTAGTTGCATGCGTTTTGGGCCTTGTTGTGCCAGGTTCAAGTGGCCCCAAGTTTGCTAACATGTTCTCTATTATTAGTTCCATGTTTGGATAAATTGGATCCTATTGGGCTTGACTGGATGGCCACTCAGACCTAGTAACAGGCTAATTTGGACCCCATAAAATTCAACATATTTAGCTAAATCTCTTTTACCATTTTCAATCCATCTTGGCCATCAAAAAGTGATTTGAGTGTTTTCTCTTAATTGGGCCCGTTTGAGATGGATTGATCAAATCAAATCTATCTAAACAATCAAAGGCCTAATCAATCATAGAATCCATGAAACTTAGGCAAATCCACTCCTTTGTCGGCTATAGTACAATTTAAAAACACATACCGCCCATACATTTAGGAATGGGTAGTATGAAATTGGCCCCATATCTAACATGTCAAAAAAAAAAAAAAAAAAAAAACCCAATAATTATCAGCTCATGAATAGGTTCTTTATGGCTCATATATAGTACTTCGATTTTTTTTTTTTGCTATGCAAAATATTCAAACTCACCCACTTGTACTATGTGTCTTTGCTCCTAACCAGCTAAATTACAACTGGGGAATTAAGTTATTGGGTAGAATTTATGTATGGGCATGTTTGTGTAGTCAGTTTTTTGTAAAATAAGTGAGAATCGCGGAAATTAAATTTCTCTTTACTGTAAAACTTATGTTTCGTACGGCACTTTTCCTTGTTGAAATGCACAAAAATGGGCTAAGTTTCCGCTAATATTCCTTAGAATATAAATTCCTGAAAGGGGAGAGAAGTCGATCCCCAATATTTCACTGTGTTAGGTTAGACCAATCGGGTTTGTGTTTTGCCGAGCCAAGTCGAACCCCATGTGATATATATTGATCGGTTCACAAAATATTCATTATCATCTGAGAAATTACTGGATTAGCCTGTAGGCCAGCTTTTGGAACATATCCTCGTATCGTTCACACAAGTCTGAATCTCGATATGACTGCAGTAGTTAGTACCGGTTACTTTTCGGCAAAAAATGAACGGCCAGGATCTTACAATCTACAAAACATTCTCCGCGTGCAGTCCACACACTCGTACAGGGTGTATCCATATCCATACATATCTCATCATTATATCTTTGTATAAAAAATGAGAACCATTTGATCACATCATCATTATATTTTTGTATAAAAAATGAGAACCATTTGATCACGAACCACATGATTTGTACTCGCCATGTCCCCAAACTTTTAGAAAAGCAGGCAAAATAAACAACACAAACTAATGATAACAGAGAACTGACCATTGAGGAGAAGTGACTGCAAATTCATCCCATACTTGTTCCTCTTCTCGCCATCGTATGATCCGGCCGTTGGATACGCCAGTATAGGGACCTCTACCATCAATATCCCAGGCAAGGCTCTCCGGTCCAACAGCGCCGGTGATCGGAAGAAGCTCAGAGTTCTGAGGACTGTTGAAAGCTATTGGCGACTGGGAGGAGCTGAAAGGATGAAGAGAATTCGAGGCTAAGAAGATGGAGAGAACTGCAATTGCAATGGTAGCCCAGAACAGCTGCTTCCGCCACATAATGGCTTGTTTGAGATAGAAAACAGTAGACAAGAGGATTGCAGTTATAGTTTCCAAGGTTTATACATGAATCATACAGGGAGTGCTTGAAAAAGAGAACACACAATTTCAGCTAAGAAAGATAGACACACACTTTTTCTTTCTTAGGGTAGGTCAACTACACTTCAGCGTGTGAAACAAGAATTTTGAAAAAAATGAAGGTTGGAAGCTCACCCATGACTTAAAAGTGTTCATAGGGTTGTAATAGGGTCGGTTCTAGTCTGGGTCCACTGGAACCGTTAAGGAGAACATAGACCCAGATCCGGACCCGGAACTGTTTCGGAATCGGTTTTTTGGCTCCGGAACCGGAACTATAACCATATATTGGACGGATTTGGATCAGGTTTCGGGTTCTAGATAGAGAATGACATTAAAAAAATATGGTTTTTAGGAAATATTTTCAAAAATTGAGGTAATATGTCGGGTCTCGGGTCCACAGGTCCAAAGCAAGGTGGAATTGGACCCATTTACTCATCGGGGTCTAAATAAGAACTCAGACCCGGTTTTTAACAGGTCGGGACTTCCGAGTAATAGGAGAATTGGGGACCCATTTTACATCCCTAAGCATGCCCCAATACGTATGAGACTGCTAGAATGCATGAAAATCATAGGGCACTTTAAAAAATTGAAGGGCAAATGAAATATATGATTGAGAAAATAAATAAAAAAAAATTGAGAGGGCCATGTCACTAGGGAAGACCATGGGTTGGATTTGATATGGGTCGGCCTATGTTTGAAGGCAACCCAACTGACACATGCTCTAAGTCATAATTTTAAGACCGTCTTCCAAAGGGGACATGTAGAGATGTCAAATGGGCCGGGCCGGCCCATGGCATTGGCCGTGCTGGGACGAGGGGCCTGGCATGTTTGGCACGGCACGGCCAGCCAAGCAGGAAAGCACGACAGGGCATGGGATATTTGATATTTTTAGTGTTAATATAAAAAAAAATAGTCTTTTATTTTTTTATTATCCAAAAAAGCTGTAAAGGTTTTGACGGTAATCCTATTAAAAAATCTTTAAATTGAAAAGATCCAAATGGTTCTTTTTCCAACGGAGTAGGTCGAATTTGATAGAACCACTTAAATTTATGTGTCATACTCTTCTATGTGTGTATCTTTTAATTTTCTTTTAATACAAGGCCTTTGATTTCTCAGCTCCAAAGAGTGTAACTTCTATGTGTGCATCTTTTAATTTTCTTTTCATGTAAGGCCTTTGTTTTCTCGGCCCAAAAGAGTGTAATTATGACCTTTGTTTTTTCCTTTCAAAAGGGAAGAACCACACGAAGCCCAGGCACAGTAGGCACGGCACGACCCAGCATGACTTAGTCATGGGCCAACCAACCTGCAAACGGGCCGGCACAGCACAACCCATTTGACATCTCTAGGGACAGGTCATTGGGTTTGAGTTTCTTAGTAGTTATTAACTTATTGTCATCATCATTATCATCACTACTTAGAAGTACAGGATACTATCTTCTCTTTGATAAGAGGGAGAAGGTCCCATCATGACCCGGTGCTCACAATAAGGTGAGCATTGTTTCTTGCAGGGCCTACCTAGGGATGGGACTTTGGATTCCCCCCCTGCAGTTGAGCATTGTTTCTTGTGGGGCCTACCTAGGGATGGGACTTTGGATTCCCCCCCTGCGGTTGAGCATTGTTTCTTGTGGGGCTTACCTAGGGATGGGACTTTGTATCCCCCCCTCCCCCCCGGGTTGTATATGGTGACAGTGGCTTCTATCATCATCCCAAGTACTCAGTCAATGGCTGAGAGGTTTTTACTAGCCAAAATGAGTATACCGTCAATCCAATAGTCTCGTCCATTTTGATGGCCGCAATGCTCACCTAAGGTTTGCTCCAATTTAACAAGACCATCTTATTCTTAATTTTAGAGTATCAAAGTTCAATAATTTTATAACTTCATTTATACTTATAATTATTTTTATCAATAAAATAACTTGAACCCACAACCTCAAAATTGAGGCAGCGCGCACCTTCCATCATGTCCCAGGCTCTTGTTATAACATTTACGACTAAATTTTAACGATTGAGGATTTTGGATTAGTATCGGCCGACATGTGGGCTGATGTCTTGATGAGGCACTGATATATTGATTTGTTCTTTATTTCCATTTTTTCACTGAACAATTTTTCTAAAAATATAACAAAATCAAAAGTATGCATTTCCCATTACAGAGTGTGGTAGAAGTGACCAACCAACAAAAAAGAATGTATATAGGAGAACTCTCTTGGGGACCCAGCCCCATAGCTGAGAAAAAAGTTACATGTGTTCCAATATCAAACTAAAGACCAAATGTATCCATATTCACATAAGCAATTTCGGCTGAATGTGACGACCGTTCATGATTCACATGGGTTGGCTTATGTAAGAGGGAATGGATTGTCACTTGTGTTTGGTTGTTAGCTAATAAAATCTAGTTTGTATGCCCAACTTTTGATAAGAGTGGAGAATCTATGAGGCTCATCTAGCATTCTGGCCTTTCATGTGATTAATCCAAGCTGCTTGCACTCATTGGCGCCCCCTTAATCAGTTTAGACTCGAATTTGATAGCTATTCGAGTTGTATAGGCTCTCGCTAATTGGTTATGTAAATTTGGGCACCCATCCAACTTAATCTAAGGGTTACGGATTATAAAGCTCTCAACAGAATACCTCTCTTGATGGATGGTTTTCATTTTTTTTTTTGGCAAAGTAGAAAACCTTATAAACCCATTCGAACCCAATAATTATCATGCTTTCAGGTGTTCCCATACCAATTGAACCACTTTTGTGCTAAAGATGTTCTGACCATTCCTGAATATGAATTTGTACTTGATAGGTCAGGCAAGCATTGACACAATGGCCCTCCACTGAAGGAATATTGACTCAGATCTGATAGCTCTGGGCTCTCTACTTGATCATGTAAATTTCAGCACTCATTCCACATAATCCAAGAGTTGGGAATTATACAACTTCTAAAGCCTGAACAGAGTACCTCTCTTTTTCCCCCCAATCGGATGGTTTTCATAAGTTGATTGGTAAAAGCCCAATAATTATCATCCTCTGAGATGTGTCCCACCAATACCATTTTTGTGGTAAATATGTTCTGGCCATTCCTGAAAATGACTTGTAGGGTCGGGCAGGTTATATTGGCTAAGCAGAAAACAAATGGAAATAGGGGACAGGACATGTGATGTGGGATTAGTTTGGTGATTGTCCACTTGCATGCCATCTCTGTGAGTCATCAGCGAAAAAGAGACAAATCTATCTGTCCTAATTCTGCCGTTGGATAAGGCAGTAAATGGGCCTGTATCCCTCCTGGATTCGGTTTAGAGGACAAGGTTCTAGGTATACATTGGGCTAACTAACATGCCCAGGATCATTGTTTAGTGGAAACATAATAGGCCAGGTCAAGCCAAGTCTAGAGTTTTCAAAGTCATTTGGACCCTAACAAGACATTAATATTGAATGGTGATCCAGTGCACACCTCTTTCAATGGCCACTTTATGGTCCATCTGAATGGACCATACCCCCTAGTTACTAGATCACTGGGTTTGCACCCATCCAAATGGATTAGACCGTTAAAACGATCATGCACCCGTTTTGACGGCCAAAACTTGTGGTCTCGGTTAGGATGATCGTATGAGTCTCCGTCACTGTTCACTAGTATGCCCCACTTAGATGCTTCAATCCCCTGTCCCATCCCCAGCTGGGTCCCGCCGCTATTTTCCAATCATTGACTTAGAATGCTCTATACCCGATGATAGATCTCCGGTGTAAACCCAGGCCACACCAATCAGTTGGTATTGGTTCCAACCGTCTAGATGAACCCCAAAGGCCCTCCTTCATGATCTCGGTTGTCAACATTGCCCACGGGATCACAACCAATTAGATAAATAAATCTAACGTACCACTACCATATGTAAGCCGCAAATAGAATAAGGAAACCAGACTTAACATGATACATTCCTACAAATAACGAATTTTGTAAATGTTCAACAGTTTACGGGCAAATGTTAAGTTTTAGGATGAGCTAATGGACAAAGTGCCTGTTTTAAATGATTGAGGGGTTAACTTGAAAAATAATGAGGAAAGTCGTCGTGGTCATGCCTTTTGGGATGCGTTGTAGTTGAGAACAATCAATCTTGCAAATATTTATAAAAAAAAAGGGATCAAGCAAATTTTACCTCCTCCCTATGTGCCAAGAATGCATGCCTGACGTTTTCTTTGGGGTCTTGCTCAAGCATTTTTTTGACAATGAAATTCTTCAAGAGGGACCCACCATGAAATCAAACAATATATATCCCTTTGGCATTTTTATATATAAAAAGAAAAACAAAGGTGTTTATGTGAGCGACATTTGCTCAGACAAAGATAAGCTAATTGGGAGATAACTGATCTCAAGGAACATCCAGGTAGTGGCGGAACCAGAAAATATACCTTGGAGGGGCCAATAGGAAAACAAGAATTTCTTGGAGGGGCCAATGTAAATTTTTTTTAGAACTTTCTATAAGATTTAGGATCTTTTCGCAATTTAAGGGTGGGCCATGGCCACCGCCAGCCCCTCCTTAGTTCCGTCCCCGCATTCAAAAACAACTTATAGTTTGATTTAATGGATTGCGAATTTATATTTTAATTAAAGGGAAGGCTTTGTTGAATATTTATTTAAAAAATTATATCTATAAATTAATCTAATTAAATTGTTTTCTTGTGAAGAGGTGTATTAGGTCAAAGTGCCATATCAAAAGGGGTTATTCTTAAACATCCCTTCATTTATATGATTACATTATTTATATTTTATAGAAGGATCTGATCCTTCAAGTATCCCTTGGATACAACTATCTATATTCTATATAAGGACAGCCCATTTCGTTTCTATGAGTATACTAATTAGAATTAAGTTTGTGGTTTCTATCAATCTCCCTTGTGCCTTCTTGTTGTAAGCATTGTGCAAATTCTATTCAATGTCTCCTTGGTGTGTAGATATGTAGAGATATTTAAAGGCCAATAAGATTGAAAGAAAAACTTACAAGTAAATTATTAGATTAAATATAAGGTATTGAGCAAAATATTGATATGCGAAAAATGAGACAACAAAGATGTGAATGTGCAGTAAACCTAGAAATATAGAATTAGAAATGAGTACAGGTGGGGGCATTTAGGGGTAGCAATTAAGAGATGCTCGTTTGAGACTCTTTGAACATATTCAATGTGGACCAATAATGAAACTCATGAGAAAAATAAAATTCTACTTAAAGATGATGGATAGGACAAAGATGACATGAATGAAAGCAATCAGGATATATCTGAAGAAGTACAGCCTACCTGCATATTTGATCCATGACAGACTAGAATGGAAAAATAGAATTATGTGGCTGACCCAATCTTGATGATGATGCTGATAATAATATTATACTGTAGGCAAACTATATATTAATAATGGTGCAATGAAGTTGTGAGATGACCCACTTATGATCAAGTTAGTGCCCTGAAAAAACACCACACCCACACATCTTCTCATAAATTGGCACAACTAGAAATTAATTTTACACTCATCCAATCGTTACTCACCTTTAACATAAAATCCAAAACATGATGCCTTGCAAAATCGTTCAACTTAAGTGCTAAATCAAGGGGTTAGGATAGTCTAAGGATTTTGATATTTTATACAATGATAGGTCTCAGTGATGTCTTTCCCTCCTCATCTCTACCATAATTGTCATGGTCTCAGGAAGGTTATATGGGGAAGTCCTTTGCCCATCTCGTTCATCACATGGGACCAAATCTCTACATACACATAATAAAATAAAGATATTTTTATAAAAGAAATTAACCTTACACACTAACTAGACGAATTGATCATGAAAAATAAAAATTTGATAGATTAGCGTGCATTACATTTTTAGCCACCGATGCTCGATGCTCGTGGTAATGTGAGCACCGGCCCCACTTGGTGATGGGACCCCTCTTAATAGTATACGGTGAGTGAGGCTTGAATCATCATTCCAACCACTTGATTAACGGCCAACAAGCCTTAGCGTATAAAAACGAGCATGCAATCCATTCAGATGGATGCCAAACTTGGGATCCAAGACTATGGAGGTTTCCTATTTTTTGGTCCACTCAAATGGATCTCAAGGTGGGCCACACTAGAAAACGTGACGTGTCACATACTCACACTGCAAATGGCCACGCTCTGTACAGGTGGTCCCACTCTCTTGCACTTAACCACTACCACTAACACCAATCTCTTCGTATCGTCTTCTTCTTCCTCTACCTTTCCCTTTTTGCCTCCGCCAAAAACAAACCAACCTGCGCGCGAGACGAGGGTATGACTTGATAAAAGAGAGAGAGCCATGTCGTCAGCCTTCGCGAGCTCTATATGCCTGGCTAGTGCCAACCTCCGCACGACGACCAAGGTAACCCTTCTCTACATCCATCATTCCTTCCTTCAAGTCAGGTCTATCACCTTTTGCTTTCTCCATTCTTCCTTCTTCTTTATTCTTCTGCATCTACTTTATTTTTGGTTGTCATGTAACTTCTATCAAGTTAGAAATTTTGGTATACCCCATAAATTAAACTGGGAGGGTGTTTATTTTGAGTGTGTTAGAGGAGGTATCTTGTGCTGAGCATTGAGTATGACCCAAAATCACAGATGGGGGTAGATCCTACCCTTTGATGTTCTTCACCTTATACTAGGAATATGGAATTGGGATATAAATGTATTCTTGGTTTTGAATGGCAGGTCTTATTAAACAGGTCACAAAAATGTTCTTGGGGAGTTCAAAGGGAAGAGGCTTAAGGAAATCCTATGGTTGAATGCACAACTGAAAAAGGAAAGAGATTTTTGGAGTGGGAGGGAACAAGTAGTACAAACGACCTACTAGGTATAATTTATTTGAGAGAGACTTGGAAGAGTGGGCCTCATTGAAGTCTAAGTACAAATCTTTTCATATTGTGAATGTCTGGGTAGGAACCAAGAAGGGAGCGAAGGGTGTCCTTAAGATCACTAAATCATTAGGGGAAAAATAGAGACCTAGACAATATAAAGTGCATTCAAGTTGAAAAACAAAAAGGTCTTCATGAAAGAAGAAAGAAAAGTGATAGATTGGGAATGCATCTTAAATGCATTCAGGATGATCATGTATCAAATTAAATCGTATATCAAAACTAAATCAAGGGATGAATAGAAAAAACGGTTAAAAAAAAATGTAAAGACTAATTTGGTAATGATGAACAAAAAGAGCATCATCGTCGTCATCATCAAAGCCTGTCCCAACCTATGATACCTGGATACTTGTACAAGCACCACGTATCCGTATCAAACCGATACGACACTTGTATTGATACCTGATACTGCACTAATACTTATAGGATAAAAGTTTAGCATATCCTACTTACCAAGTCCATTATTTCATATTAGTTCTTTTAATTTGTTTACTTCTCAACATAGAAAATGTTAGAAAGAAACATAAATAATGATAATTTCATTAATTCAAAAGCGATCTAAAGAACATATTAGGACACCCGTCTCCTTATCTGTGTCTTAGATTTTTAAAAGTGAAGAGTTGTATCCATGATCCCCGTATCCATTTATGGGCTATATGAATTCTATTTCTCCATCCCGATTTATCATGAACTAAATCCTCAGATAAATTGCATTTCTTTAGATCTATTTTTACTCCCTCCATCCACGTCCTTTTCGGCCTAACGCTGTCCTTTCATGGGCCATTAACCTACATAGCCGAACTTTTACTTACTGGCGCTGTTGCCGTCCTACGTCCTATATTGGACATGCCCAAACCATCTCAAATGGGCATCTCTAATTTTATCTCCTATTGATGCTACCCCTAAATGCTCTCGAAAGCGCTCTTTTCTAATTTTATCCTTCTTAGTTTTACCACGCATCCACCTCAACATTCTCATATCTACTATATTAAGGTTAAATGGCATATGCATTTGTTCCCCATTCAAGTGGTTAACTAAAAACTGATTAAAGAAAATGGCTAAAATCTCATATAAATATATAATAGAACATGCAAATTGATTGGCGTCCTCCTTGGCCAATTGGTCATCATTCATCCATGGCTTGTCCTTTCCGTATTTGGGCAACATAGGATATGTCCAGTGTTGGAGGTTGAAGATGATGGCATGGCATTTTCAGGCAGCGATGCCAATCAACATTTATTGCCTAAATTCATCGGATCTCTTGATTGATAGAGGTGATTGAGTCTCATAGGGTGCTGAGAAGGTAGGAAAGGAGTTGGGAAATTGAAATTAGGACAAAAACTTCTTAAAAGGGTCTTGAAGCTGCCATATCTCTAAAGGTTCTTTGAGCATGCAGCAAAATTTCAATATTATCCGGGAGCGACATGTTGTTCCTTCATTGTGGGTAGCTTATGTAAATTATTTATAAAGCATGGAACCCAATTAAGGGTGAATGCTCACTTCTAGATGATGGATCTGATCCAAGAAGGATCCAACTGTGACCTAGAAGATGCAGTATTGTGTCCTGAGAGACTGGAATTAAGCAAAAAATTTCTCCTGCGGGAGCCTTGGCATGTGGACATCGTGATCCGGATGGTAAAAAGGCCGTGTCTGTTAAAAAAAGGGGTCTACTGAATTTCATGGCACCCACCATGATGTCTACATGCGGACGTCCCGTAGATGAAAATTCCCCCTGGAATTAATATAGTCAGTGAGGAGCCAGTGCCACAGCTGCAGCAACCAATAAGATTGCTTGTTGGCTTAGTGAATATGCTTTCTGTGAAGAAGTTCGATCCTATGCAGCATGTCCATGGTTGATTTGAGCTGCACAGATCAAGTGCTAGAGGGGAATCTGTTTGAAATCGAAGCAAGGATGTTCCAATCAAGAGCAGTGACGAAATTCTTGGGAAGATTCTCTTCTAGAAATTGGAGTGCTTGTTGTTAAGGAGGAGCCTGTGAGTGAGAAAGGGGGTGGGCTCTTACTTTTACAGAGTTTTTATATTCATGTCTCAGCCCAACAACAGGGTTAAAAGAGAAAGCATTTTGATACTACTTGTATATTGGGGATATCTACTATCTAGTGATGTCTGGAGGGAGGATGAAACCCCATTAATTTTGCTATTTGAATGCACAAATTCTACGATGGGGAAGTTAAACATCAGTTTGATCAATTATGATTGCCCAAATGGGTCCAATCACAGGAGTGTTTGTGCTAATGTTTGTAAAATTTGGTCATAAACGAGTTAATAGTTATGTAATGGTATTATAATATTATAATACAAGGTAATCAATGTTTTTCCATCTAACAAGTGTCATCATGCATACATGATTTTCAGATATGACCTTTTTTTCCCTGTGAAATGAAGTGTCCTTGATATGTTACTCATCATTATCAATGGCTCTTTCTACGAACTGCTCGTTACAAGTTCAAATGAGTTCTCACTCAGAAATCCAAGATAAGCCCCTAATTATTTTCCTTGCTAGAAACATAGATGATCGCCATTGGCTGCTTATGCAAATGGCTCTTTTAGATAGGACATATGGGGTTCTTAGATCTCCTCTTAGGGATCCTTTGTTTGCAACATTTACATATGTAGTCATCACTCCTTCAAAAAATTTACTCATTGAATTTACGTTTGTAAAAGAATTTGTAAAAAAATGGTGTAAAAGGGTCCATTTTCTTGTAATAATTTTCACACCTCTCATAAAAATCAATTTCATATGTAAATGATGAGATTTTTTTACACACCACAAAAGTGCCAAATTAGTGTCATTGCTACTTCCCTTAAACAGGCCTGGGATACAATTCCTGCTGACCTAACTTTTTATACATCTTAAAAATTGCAGTCTATCCCATTTTTCTGGGTTTTTCCTTCACGCTTTTGGACCTGCAGTTTGTGATCTGAAGTGTATAACATTTTCATTGGGCTAGTAAACCCCAAGATGTGAGGTTTTAAACCCCAAGATGTGAAGTTTCATGTCTTATATCCTCACAGATTTTGAACATATGTTTTTTTTGGAATGATGATTTTGAGAAATGTGTAAAATGCGAAAGCCGCGTAATCCCATTTTTTTTTTTTCTTTTTCCACACTTGCGTGCCCCCAATACATGATCCAAACCATTCAATATTCTCATAGAAATGATAAACCCTAAATTGGGAACTTTTGTATCTTAGATCGTCACGGATTTTGAGGTACATGTGAAAAACACAAAAATAGCTTATAGTTTCTGATTTTCCTACACTCATGTATGTCCCAACTTCATGATCCAAACCATTCAACATTCTCAAAGAAATGATAAACCCTAAGATTTGAAGTTCCAGATATTACATCCTCAATGATTTTGAGTATATATAGAAGTACCATTCATAGCGTAACCCACTTTCTGGTTTTTCTGCATTCTTACGGGCTTCCATATCATGATCTGAGCAGTTCAGTGTGTATTTGACCTACTATTTCCTTTCTAGGAAATTTTTGGGATCCTGCATTCTGCTAAAATGTACAAAAACTAATGTAGATCCTTTCTTCTCCTTCCTTTTCCCACCCCCATGCGATAACTTCTTAATATATATATATATATATATATATATTGTATATTTTGACATCCAGTGTAAAAAGAAAAGATGTGGTAAAGTGAATTGCTCGTGAAAATGATACGAAAATTTTGTTTACACAAACATTGTAATACCCTCAACATATGCAAAACTTAAAACATGTGTAAATTACGTTTACCATGCATAAAAAAACAAACGACCCCTAGAGATAAACTGAGGTCCTTTTTAAGGGATAACACTTATTGTTGGATGTTATTCTACTGTCTCAGGTAAAACATGTTTCAAGATCCTTTTCAGGGAATAGCATTTGCTCAAATGAGGGGAATGCTTTGGGCCAAGGGGCTAGCTGTGTGTTAGCTCCCTTGGGCCTACAGTGTCAGTTGAAGAAGCCCATGAAGGAAATGAGACAGGTCAGACTTCTGTGCGCTGCAGATAGTAGTAAGGTTGCTACAGATGCAGTGAGCATAGGATCTGAAAATATGGAAAGTACACTCAATGAAAATCAGTCGTTAGCAGCAAAGACCGCGTCCTTAATTTCAGCCACTGGAAATGCTGAGGTGGAGGTGAGTGCTAGAGATGAAACAGGTTCACAAATGCAAGGTGCTGACTCTGGTGGGACTCAGACTGATTCTGAGGTGAATAGGGTAAAAGTTTCTTCTTTGAGTGTGCAATCTCTGCCCAAGAGATCTCCTTTGACAGCCAGGGAAAAGCTACGTGCAGCTCGTGTTCTCAACAAATACACGGAATCGAGATCTTCCAAGAGAGAAATGGGCCGCAGTGTGTTGGATGCACTCAGGGAAAGTGATGTAGGTAAACCTCGAGGCCTACCTCAAGCTCCCACGAATTTGTTTGACGATAGCAAGCGTGGGATGCCAAAGCAGGGCTTGACGTTCGACTTTCCTGGGGGTGTGGATCTGTTCGTCATTGTATTTTCATTTGTCTTCATCAGCTCGGTCATGTTTGCAACGACTTATATTGTTTGGAAAGCTGGTGCAATTCATTTTAATGAATAACTAAGGAAGGCCTCGTTATGCACGTGATAAGCTGCCTGCCTGGTGAAAGTATTTCAGTTTATGCAGGGAAGTAATTATTTGCTTATATCTTCATGAGTTGAAAGATTACAGTGACAATTAGTAGGAAAGTTCCAATGGGGACGTGGTTTCAGGTACATTGACACACCCTATACCTTTAAACAGTGATCATCAAATTTTATTTGTAAAGAAATAGTATATCCTCCTTTCATTTTATTATGGAGCTGCCTTTTCTAGATAAAGTTATCCATGTCCAAGTTTAGTGGAACCACTTTCTCTCACAAGTGCAGTTTCTCTTCCTTCCAAAGCTGTTTTGTACAGTTCTCAAGCCGGCCCCAAATAGATGGGATAAGACCAATGACCTGTTTATATGCATAGAATGCATAGGAATTCATGGTCAAGTAAGCTCTTATAAGGATTATTAAAGAGGTAAGGGTTGGATATAAGGCAATGATGTAGATGTGACTTTGGCTTTTCTAGGATTTAAATTACAAGTGCGAAGGCTGGGTATTCATTTTCCATTTTCCTTTGATTCAATTTCCATTAGAGAGTAGGTTTTTTGATGGTCATTATTTGATATTCACCTTTCATCTTTATTTTAACCACTTCTAGAAATATAGTCTCCTAGAATTTCTAGGAACTGAATTGCATGAAACAAACATGCCTTACGAGGTGATGCAGCAGCACCACTGTTTCACGGGAGATTACTTGTGGGCCACATGGGACCCATTGATGCTTAAGAGATTTTCTTAATTGTTATTAGCTTTAATTTTAGCAAAGAGTTGTAATTAGATTAGGTTTCTAATTTGGATAGGATTCTTATTTTATTTCCTAGTTCGATTAAGATTGCTTCTTAGGGCTTAAGCATCTTTTATTAGAAATATAGCATTGTAGAGATCCATGATCCCAGAATTTTGGAGTTAATAGAATTTCCCTTGTGGGTTAATCGTTGGAGAGCGTCTTCATCATGTCATTATTTCTATGGAAACCCTAATTGCGCTTGTGGCACTTGCAATCCTAATCCTAGGATTGCATCAAGAGGTGATGATAATGTCCAAATAAAGTTTCTGGGAAACATTATGATAGTAATGTTCTACTGCCATGTTTCCTCTTAACCAGGGTGGTGTCGATGATGCAGAGGAGATTATTGGGACCTTTCTGAAAAAGAAAAGCTTGTAACATGATGATGGCAAGCTCGTTTGGTGCTATAGGCAATCATGGTGCTTATTGTAGCTGGCTAGAGATCCCACCAAACTAGTAATTGTGAAAATGGAAGTTGCAATTAGGCTGTTGGCCCAGCCCAATGCATGGGAGCACTCTTTCAGTGCTCTAGTACCAAAGAAAAAGGATGGTAGATGTTAGAAGTGTAGGACCAGCCTTATAGAGTACAAAAATCTAGCCAAAATATTTCTTTTAAGTCAAGGAAGACTCTACCGTCGATAATAGTATTTTCTAATGTGATGGTCATCGGTTTGATTCTGATAGCCGGCTTTTCAATATTCCTTGAGATCAAGGAATATTGAAATAACTTCTCCCTATTTATTTTTTAAAATGTCGGGTCACCGATCTATTATGTTTTTGGAACTTCCAGCTATGAATAAAAAACTGATTTGATTGGAGTGGTTAAATCTCTACAGGCAACCATGGTGCTTATTTAGGAGGGTAGAAATCCCACCAATCTGGTAATCGTGAAAATGGAAGTTGCAATTAGGCTGTTGGCCCAGCTCAACGGATGGGAGCCTCTTCAGTGCTTTAGTACCAAAGAAAAAGGCATGGTAGACTTTCAAAGTGTAGGACCACAGACTCATCAGCCTTGTAGTGTACAGAAATCTAGCCAAAATTATTGCTTTAGGTTCAAGAGGACTCTATTATTTGCCCAAGATGCTTTTATCAATAGGGGACATCATGCGATCCTGGTGGCCAATCGGTGTGGTGTCGAGAAATAAACCCAAAAAATGGGAATTATATTCAAAATAAACCTCAAGCAAACTTATGATATGATTGGGACTATTCAGTACATCAGATAGATGTTGGTGACTTGGTGCAAAATGGAGAAGCTAGATCAAAGCATCCGTGGAGAAGCTAGATCAAAACATCCGTGTAATAATCTAGGTCTTCTATTTTGGTTAAATGGGGCTCCCAAATGCTGCTTTCTATATGAGAGAGGCAAACAGATCCAGTTTCTCAATTTCTTTTTATGGATCACTCCATGATATTTGGTGACGCTGGCTGAATTCTGATTTTGATATGAGAATGATTCTGATTATGTAGCCTTTGACAATAAAGAAGAGACCCTTTTGCATTGATTACTTTATCATGTTTGTTTAGCATAAGTAGTAAAGGTGAAGTTAAAGTTGGTATGAGATGTGACTTTTTTACTTCACAACGTTTGGGTGGGAAATGTGGAGTGGAGAAGTAAACTTATGATGTGACACCACTTACCTTTATTCATTAACAGGCCTCTTTCTTTTTACCAAAGAGTGAAGTTGGTGGAGTAAACTTTATGACAAAAAGTGTTTTTTAATCAACACACACACTCTCTCACCTATACATCACCTTGTACTCACATTTTACCAATCTCTACTTTTATGTCAAGTTACTTCACTTCTTCATCCATATGGGTGGAAGTATAAAACGTCACATCATGACTTGTTGCATAGTCAAAAGTAGAACCCATTTTATTGCTATTTAGACCGTCTCCAACATTGGTTCTGTGATCAAGGGGTTTCTAACTGTAGATTTTACACAGCCCATCTCTCGATCATGATAAATCTATCGAATCTCAAAAATCATCCCCTTAAACCTACACCATTTGATTGATAGTGGTGTTAGTCCCACAGGTGGGCCCTACACAGCTCTCACCCGTGATCCATTCATGACAACTCCTATTAGATCACACCAGTCTCCATTATCCCTCGGTACACATAAGAACCGTACACTGTAGCTTATTTTGATTCTTGGGGGCCACCGGCTTATACATGAGCAACATAATACTCCCTCACAAACAACACTAATAAATAGCCAAAAACACAAATTTTTGGATGATCTAAAGGGGGCGATATTTTGCACACCTCTAGGGCTGATTGAGATCCTTTAACAACCCTTTTCCCAGTTTTCACTGAAATAAAGCTCTTTCTTTCTGTGGGTATGTTTGTAACTTATCATGTAATGTTGTTAGGTAGAGGGCTATGGGGGGCTGATTTTATATACGCGCATTAAAGAAACAGAAATTGTTGAGTTCCATTTCTATCTGGCACCAACATAGTTTGTCTAAAAGAAAAGTAAGATCTCTACAAGGAAACTAGATAGAGATTTCTTGTAAAAATACCACTCCTTCAGTTTAAAATGAGCAGGTTGCAATCTTGTGTGTGTTTGCATGCCTGCATGCGTGTGTATAACGTGGTACATTATGATGACATAATTTGAGTAGTAGTAAGTGGTGAGAATTGAACTCAACCCATTTACAACCTTAATATCTAAGTTAGAATAATTGGGGAGTATCTTAGATAGGAATAGAGTTGTGGAGAAGTTTCTTAGAGTAGGGTCTAGAAGGTTCAATCTAATGGACAAGTGACAGGTGGATTAATCTTAATAATTGATTATCATGGCCATTGATTGTATAGAGTATGTTTATTAAGAGGATGTTCTCATTCATTGTAACAAGCAATATTTAAGGAACTTTGAGGAGGCTTTGCAACTTCTCATTCCTTAAAAGTGTTCTCTGGCGTGGTGTCTTTTACAGAAGGCTTTTTTTTTTTTGGATAACTCTATTATGAAAGCCTTAGGGCTTGTTGGATAAACGAGGAGTGGAGTAAAATGAAGTGGATTTCACATGTGGAGTGGAGTGAAGAGAAGTAGGTTGAAGTTAAAGTAGAGTACTTCACTTCACTCCATTTGGATGGTTATTTTGAAGTTATGGTTTCGATTAGAATTCACTTTTACTAAAGGAAATGGAAGTATTTAGAGTTGAAGTGAAATGGAGTACATGTGGCTCACAACATTACTTCATCTATTGGGCCAGACTCATCCAAACGGGATAGAGTTGAATTTTTGGACTGTTAGGGCTCATTTAACTTCACTCTACTCTATTTTTTCCTATCCAAACAGGCCCTTAAGGTCCTAATTCTTCTTTTAAGGGTTAAATTGCCATTAGAGAAGGCTAACACACTATTGCATGAGGGATAGATGAGTGCTACCAGTACTTGAATCAAGGGGATTCATTTGGTCTCTAACAATGTTGTTGCAAATATAGGGTTATACTTTTTACGTTTTTGCTCTTAAACTCTCTTTGATTAGATAATACTGATGCCCATATGGTATATAGGTGCTAAAACCACTGCCTTGATGTTGCCTGTCTACTCGTTGCAATTTTCCAAAAATCTTTTTTCCTTTTTACTAATGAGACCTTCATTAGCTAGAAACATACACAACAAGCATACAAAAGAGAAAGGAAAGACATAAGAAAGAGACAACTACTACAAACTACCACTACCTTGATGTTGCCTGTCTACTCGTTGCAATTTTCCATAAATCTTTTTTCATTTTTACTAATGAGACCTTCATTAGCTAGAAGCATACAAAACAAGCATACAAAAGAGAAAGGAAACACACAACAAAGAGACAACTACTACAAACTACCACTACCTTGATGTTGCCTGTCTACTAGCTTGTTGCAATTTTCCATGAATCTTTTTTCTTTTTTACTAACAAGACCTTCATTAGCTAGAAACATACACAACAAGCATACAAGAGAGATAGGAAACACATAACAAAGAGACAACTCTACAAACTACTAAAAGCAACTAGAAAGGTAAACAAAACTATATATCCGGCTGTATCACAACAAGACGGTCTAGATCAGATTTTATTTTTTTTTATTTTATAGCCGATCAATATCTAGACTTTTGTGCTTTAGGCATTGGCTATTATATTGTTAATGATCTAAAACAACAACACAACGCCGTCACCTTGCCATCTCTAATAGAGATATGCTGCGGTTGCCCAAACTATCTTGCCCAACAACACTGTCATTGCGTCTGTAGGCTTCTGATGGTTCACACAGTTCAACCTTAGCGCCTTCATATTTACCTTGAGCCCTAGGTCGTACAAAAGACCCTTTCAACTCTTCCAGTTCTATTGCAACTTCCTTCATCGTAGGCCTCTCATCTCCATTAAGACTCAAGCATCTCTTTGCAAGCTGAGAAACTGCCACCAACTGCTCTACTCCGCCCTCATCCACCACTCGATGATGTAGCACATTAAAGAGAGAATTCTCTTTCATTGATAAGAGGAAATACATTGACAGGTTTCTCTCTTCTGGACCCCTAGTGAAGGAAGTTGGCTTTTCTCCTGTTAAGAGCTCAACAAGAACAACACCAAAGCTATAAACATCACTCTTCTCTGTCAATTGCCCTGTTTGAAGGTATTCCGGGTCTAAGTATCCTAGGGTCCCTTGAACAATTGTACTTATTTGAGTTTGATCCAGTGGAATTAATCTAGATGCTCCAAAATCAGACACTTTGGCTGTCAAATCATTATCCAAAAGGATGTTAGTAGATTTTACATCTCTGTGAAATATTGGTATTGAAGCTGCAAAATGCAAATAAGCAAGTGCTCCTGCTGTCTCCGAAGCAATCCTTAAGCGATCCTCTAAAGATAAGGTTGATGGATGTGCTTCATCATGGATGTGATTGGAAAGGGTCCCATTGGAGATGAATTCATACACTAGTAATGGAACTTCAGTTTCCAAACAACATCCCAAAAGCTTTACTACATTTCTGTGGTTGATTTGTGACAGGATAAAAACCTCATTTATGAACTGCTCCATTTGGCTCTCATCAACTATTTTGGACTTCTTGATTGCAACCGTTCCATGGTTAGGTAAAATTCCTTTATAGACTGTTCCATAACCTCCTTTGCCAATGATTTGTGTCTCATCGTACTTGTTTGTAGCCCTTTCTAGCTCTTCAGCACTAAATATCTTGGTTGCCACAGTAACACCATGTGAAGCTATTTGTTGTTGCAACAACAAACCTCCATTTTTCCGGAAGAATTCATCTCTGAGTTTGATGATCTTTCTTCTCTTGAGTCCCCAATATATCCAAGAAATAACGAGTACAAACAAGAGGCTTATGCCAATGCCTGCATAGTTAAGTCCAAAGAGTTTAAAGATGGAAAAAAAAATTAAATGTGCGCATGCATGGATAAGTTGAAAAGTGCAAAATGTACGTGAACAAAATATTGGTGATGCGCTTAGATTGAGTTTGCCAATTCTTGTGTTAGGGTTTCGATTTACAAAGTGGACTTCATCTTAAATGAATGGGAGGGGTGAGTAGAATGTTTTTTTTTTTTTTTTTTCAATTTATGATTTCTATTTTCTTTTTTTTTTTCCTTGTATTTAAGAAGATAATGGCAACTCTTTGTAGTTCACCCTAAGGATGCATGAACGAATGATTGAAAGACCTTATTTGACACATATTGGAGCATAGTTACCTAGTTCGGGGTTCGATTAATTTGCATATTCAGTTTGCAATCTGTGGTTCAAACTTAGCTCAATTAGAAAATTTGATGGAGTGGGTTCATTTGACTGACTTCATAATTCATTTGATTCTGAGTTCCACAAGAAGGATGAACTTTGATTCACTTCTCAATTTATTTGATTCATAGTTTGAGCTCAACAAGTACAATGAACTAATTCATTTGTATCCATGCTATAAGTCCCACAAGTTTGTCAAAGCCTTTCCTGTTTGTGATTTTCTTTTGTTCTTAAAAAAAATGGTTTGGATTTGGTCGGCTTGTGTGTGCTCATGTGTTTGTGTATTTATCAGGAAAATATGAAGGACCCTTGTATTTATGAGAGTGACTTGTATATATGAAAATTGAGTGGTTTACCCAAAAGGATCATAAGTGCCACAAGTTTGTCAAAGAGGCGCTTGCAGTAATAACCTCCCTTCGTGTTTTTACATATTTGTTCTCCGCAATTGTGGAGGTTTTCATTGCATTCGTCGATATCTGCATGACGATAAAAAGAATCAGCCACCCATAAAAAATGTAAACCGGAAAAACCCTTATCCATGGGCTGTGAATAAATTTGACATTAAAAGAAATTGAGTCTATTCTTAGATTGATCATGTATAAACACTAGCAGCAAAGGCTAAGAATATATTAAAAAATGAGAATTTCTTCTAATTAGTAATGGAAAAAATTATATAATCCATTATTATTAAAAGTTAACTTTATTAAAAAGGAAAAAAGGAAAAAAAAGAAGAAAAACAATGAACTTACATAAAAATTGCTTTAAATAGTTTCTAAATATACTTGAATCATTTTTGGAATATTTAATTCAATTTAATAAAATAATTACAATTAAAACTCCCCACCTTGGTACAAATGCATATGTTAGAATTGAAAGATGGAGTATTACTATATTGCATATCTTGCTAACCTCACTGAGGGAACAAATAAGAAAAAGTCTTTTCAAAAAAATTCTACTCAATTGCACAAGGGTGAGACTGAGAGATGCATAAAACTGCTGTTTTTTAATTATTTCACAGGTATTTAACCAAACTTACTACATATGAAGAGAATATTAATAAAAATTTATCAGTGCCATCTTGAAATTTTCTGCCTTGACAAAGAAGGGTTGGTCCATCTTACTCAGTTTAATGCCTCTGATTTTTCTACAATAAACCTCATAGCACTTGACAATCAACTTAAAAACTACATTGTTGATATGCGCTCTAACAACGAGTTTTTAGAACTTAAAGGAATTGGTAACACTACTAGAAAATTAGTGGAGACAAAAACAGACATAGTATATTCATTGGTTTATTTGCTCCTCAAATTGGCGTTGATTTTACTAGTACCGATTGCAACTGTAGAAAAAGCTTTTACAACAATGAAGTACATAAAGAACATGTTGCGTAACCGAATGGGAGATCAATGGATGAATAACTAATTGGTCATATATATTGAAATGGATGTGTTTGCTAGTGTTGATAATGAAGCTAGCAATGATTTCAGCACATGAAAACCCATCAAAGGCAGTTGTAGGAGTTTATGTATTTGAATTTTCTTTTTGGATTAAAAACTAGTAGTAATAATGTATTAAATTTTTTGTTTATTTTTGTTTGAGAGTGCAATATAGAGTTATGCTACCTACACACTGCAAAAATCCCTCTACACATTGCAATTTAAAAATAAATAAATAAATAAAAAATAAAAAACCCTAAAGTACCCATCTCCCCCTCCTTCCCTCTCTCCCCCTTTCCCTGCTCTTGCAACCCCACCCGTCGCGGCCCTATACCGACCCATCTCCTTCTCCCTCTCCCTCCCTCTCTCTCCCTATCCCTGCTCCTAGGTCTTTCTACACCCACCCACCCTCATTCCCATCCCCATCCCACCCCAACCCTACCTCCACCATCCCTCCAGTGCTGCCGAAGCGGAGTGAGAGAAAGGAAGGGAGAGGGAGAGAGACAGGATGGAAGAGAAGGAGGGAGAGAGGAAGACCGGGCCGGGGAAGGGGAGAGTGATGAGGGCGGGGGAAGGGGGAACGGCGGGGAGAGGGAGAAAGGGTGGAAAAGGAAGAGGGCGGGCGGGGGCTGCCGGCGACAAGCAGCGGGCGAGCGGGAGAGGGAGGAGGGATTTCAGGCGGGGGTTGGCGACGAGCGAGGGGAGAGGGGGAGAGAGGAAGAGCGGGGGAGAGAATGGGGGAGATAGGGAAAGGGATGGTGTTGCCGGAAAGGGGGAAATGGAGAAAGGGAGAAGGAGAGGGCGAGCGGGGGCTGCCTGTGGCAGGGGAGAGAGATAGGGGGAGGAAGAAGGAGAGCGAGAGGGATCGGCGTCTGCGACGAGGGTGGCCGGAGCAGGGAGAGGGGTAGTTTAGGGATTTTTTTATTTTTATTTTTTTAAAAAAAATTGCAGTGTGTTGATAGCCACTCTCATCAATATTATCTATGTCTGATTCTCGGAAATAAATTATTTGAGAATTTTATATTATGTTTGTCGAAATATCGAAAGTAGTTCACAGATGTTGATAAAGGGGAAACAAATTTATTTGATTTGTGGAAGATAAGTCTTTTATCGACCCCACTGACTCGAATTCCTTGATCCTTAATCAAATTTCATTTCACCATTGTTCTTTCTGAGGCCAAAGGACCGGTTGCTGCATGTGGTATTAAAATGTTTCCTCCTGTAAAACAAGAGTGCAAGCAAAATTTGTAAATACAAGCTGAAAATGATATAAAATGTTGCAGACCTGGATCTAAATTAGTGATCTAAAGAAACTAATTCTAAAATAATTGGGTAACTACAAGTTGGGGGTGTTTCACAATTGACAATTGAAGATGTATTGGCAAAGTAAATGAGTAATTTCCTTTCTAAGATTAGTCAAAATATAAATTCGATACAGCAAATTCAATGAGCAATTAACATTTCTAGTCTAGCTTTGATCATCTCTTAAGAATTAAGAAAGAGTGATCTAAATATGTTGAGAAATTAATGGGTCAATTGATCATCACATGGTTGATATAGTGGGACCCTACCATGGGTAGGGCATGCCCTAAAAGACAGTGATCCAAGCTGTATATCTATATGCAAAAGTTTGATCTTGCAGGACACAAGCGTATGAAAATAAAAAATAATCTTTTTAGGCGTACCTCATCCACACGTGTCCAATTAGGGCCCCGCTTAGACTGTTATATCACCCAATCAATCATCTTTTTTACCAGATCGATCGTTGATTATATCAGCCACCTTATAGAATGGAATTGAAAGGAACAATTATCCAATCCAAATAAAAGGTCTCTTTTTCCCTACGTAGTAATGCACAAAAACTGTACATTACCTGGTTTTCTGCCACATGTCCCATTTTAAAAGCCCTAGAGAGCTACCTACCGTAGAAATATAGTGGATCCAGACCGACTGCTGACAAAAATTCTCAACTTATAAAATTAGATTGAAACTACATTATCTGGTCTTCTGTAGAATTCATTTTTGCTCCACTTTTCTTCTTTGGATTTTTTTTTGGAACCAATTTTACTTCAGGAGATCATGTACTTGCCTGGGAAGAGCCTTGAAATAAGTACGATTGAAGAGTTCGACTCTTTTGAGAGGGGTCATTGCCCCTTCCTCAACTATCCAGTCCTTCCAGACTGGTGCAGTCAAGTTCTAAGAATTCCAACAGTGGGAAATCCTCCGGAAGAACTAATCATTTTCTCACTGTAATAAGACTTGGGTCTTAATTTAATAACCCGAAGTTTTGGCAACTTCTCTATTGTTTCAATAGTATCTTGCTGTTAAGTGAGAGTCACACAAAGTCAATTTGGCAAGATTTGGTGGCAAGTAAGGAAGATTCTCTATCCTTCCACTCCAGTACATATTGTAAAGATTTGGATGATGTGCAAAATACAAATGGTAGGGTTGCATTCCAATCACTCAGTCTAACTGATTGAAGGTAGCACAATTTCTCAATGGCTTAAGATCCATCGTGTCTTGTGGTGTGAACTTACATATTCTCCAGTTATTCCCAAATTTTTTAGATTGTTTAGCTTGGTTAAGCCATCCTTTATCCAAGTACCTGCTCTCAAGTATAATGTTTGGAGGTTTCTTAAATTGTTAAGTCGTAGATGCCCATCAATATCACGATTATACGCGTATAGATGTCTCAATCACTCCAAATTTCAAATTGCATTTGGTAAGGTATCACTCAATCTTAATATTAGAGTTTGCAGGTTTGAGAGGTTTCCAATGGATAGTAGAAGACTGTGGTATTCAATATGTCTCAAACTCAAATACCTTAAATGGACTTCTTCTCCAATTTCATCAGGGAGTATATCTGGAAGGCTAGCATCATCTAGACGCAATACTCTTAATAATTTGCCACCTTTGTTAAGAAATCCTGACAGATGAATTGTTGATCTAAAGAAACACAAAATGGAATGAAGGGTTGCAATTGAAAATTTTGTAGTTTCATATTCATCAATGTTGTGACCGAGTGCTAGTCGTTGAACCTTAGCTGAAGATATAGTAGTGTCATTATCACTGTCTATTATAAACAAATTAGTTTGCATGGCTTCAAATACTGAGAGGTCACGTAAAACTCAGCAACCCACAACCTATTTAGATCCTTTGACAGAATTTCATAGTCCTCTGTGAAAAAAACCAATATACAAAAGGCATGGTAAATTTGGGGTGCTTTGGACAAGAATGCGGGCGGGCGGGCACCTCTTAGCTCTTAGTGAAGTGAAATTTAATTACAACCTATACATGAGGGAGAATTTAATGTTCCGTTTAGACATTTGATAACAAGGCGTCATCAATAAGCCTCACCAATAATCGTCAATCCAGCTTTAGGAGGATCTGAACACATTCAAGAGATTAAGATAGCTTTGTAGGGATGATGATAATGGGTTTTGTTAAAGTGACCTGCTCCAACCCGCTTTCACTGGTTAAAGCGAAACTTTTTTTTTTCCGATAGAAGGAATATTTCATTTAACACGGAAAGGAAAAAACAGGAGCGAGTATAGTTTATGATGACTATGGCTTATGGATTTTGACCTGAATAGAACGCGAAATGGGTTCGAATTTTGGCTGCCCGACCTTGTTGCACTACAAGAAAAGCTACTTTTAGTGACACTTAAATAGCGGCGGCTGTAAATTTCCGCTGCTAACGATGCTTATCAACGACGGATTCTTTATTCCATCACAAAGTTGAAATTTTTTATCGATATCAGTGACGGATTGTATTTACTGCCGTTAACAATTAATTGTGCCTTTAATAATCACTTACGCATTAAATTATAAAGAACATCATAAAAGGTTTAAGTGAGAGGCTGGTTGTTCAAAATCTCCTGCTTCCAAGAGAGTATATATAATTATATTTTTCATTACTGTTTTAAAATAAAAAAAATCTAATATCAGACTCATCCCATCTGCACCCATTGTGGGTTGAGCTTGGCATTGCAAATAGCATATCCGTCCCAATTTATGCATTAGGTAGGCTAGGTGTTAGTTAGGGTGGGTTGGGCTTTAGTCGACCCGCATCAAAACTCAAAACTATTTGTTGCCTACCCTACTTGCCTAGTTGTGGAGGATCACGACGCTAGGACCCGTGAGAACCCACACAAGTGAAAAGAGAAAGAGCAAACATAAATAAATAAATATAAACTTCTGACAGTGTTTTCATATTTGTGAACAGCCCCAATCCTTTTTTATTTTTATTTTTTATGGAAGCATCTGAGATGGGGGGCCAGATGACATGGTGTTCCATTACATATGGCTCCGAGTAATTCAGACAAGCCAGCCTCTAAAAATAAGAAAATCCTAAGTTAGTTAAAGAGTGGAACTCTAGAGAGGGGGTAACCTATTGAAATCCGAACTGTTCAATATAAATTTCCTGTACCTATATTGGCGATGCAACCACAGTCAATTCTAAAATAAATAGAAAATTACAATTCAATGGACCAGCGTTTTGTCCAACCCATGAATTAGCCAACATAAAAATACTAACAATCTTCCACTTTGGCAATTCATGGACAAAACTACCTAGAATAAAATATATGATCTATCCAAGACATATGATCTAGCCAAATACCAAATGTTTCTTTCTATCTGAGAGAGGCAAACAGATCCAGTTTCTTATTTTCTTTTTATGGATCACTCCATGATATTTGGTGATGCTAGCTGAATTCTGATTTTGATATAAGAATGATTCTGATTATGTAGGCTTTGACAATAAAGAAGAGACCTTTTTGCAATGATTATTTTATCATGTTTGTTTAGCATAAGTAGTAAAGGTGAAGTTAAAGTTGGTATGAGACATGACTTTTTTACTTCACCAAGATTTGGGTGGGAAAAGTGGAGTGGAGAAGTAAACTTATGATGTGACACCACTTACCTTAATTCCTTAACTGGCCTCTTTCTTTTTACCAAAGAGTGAAGTTTGTGAAGTAAACTTTATGACAAAAAGTGTTTTTTAATCACCACACACTCTCTCACCTATACTTTACTTTTACCTAGTAGTCTAGTACTCACATTGTACCAAATCTCTACTTTTTTGTAAACTTACCTTATTTTTACTTTTTCCAATGATATAACATCTACCTCATCTTAACCACTCCATATATATAAACAAATATGGGAGGGAAGCACACATGGGTACATCACAAGGGTACCAGTAGTGGGGGCACAAAGGTTTATCTAAAAAATGTAACATCATGTGCTTTACTTCTCCACATCTGATTCATATACACGCATTAAAGAAACAGAAATTGTTGGAGTTCCATTTCTATCTGGCACCAACATAGTTTGTCTAAAAGAAAAGTTAGATCTCTACAAGGAAAGCTAGATAGAGATTTCTTGTGAAAATACCACTCCTTCAGTTTAAAATGAGCAGGTTGCAATCTTGTGTACGTTTGCATGCCTGCATGCGTGTGTATAACATGGTACATTAAGATGACATAATTTGCGTAGTAGTAAGTGGTGAGAATTGAACTCAACCCATTGACAACCCTAATATCTAGGTTAGAATAATTGGGGAGTATCTTAGATAGGAATAGAGTTGTGGAGAAGTTTCTTAGAGTAGGGTCTAGAAGGTTCAATCTAATGGACAAGTGACAGGTGGATTAATCTTAATAATTGATTATCTTGGCCATTGATTGTATAGAGTAGGTTTATTAATAGGATGTTCTCATTCACTGTAACAAGCAATATTTAAGGAACATTAAGGAGGCTCTGCAACTTCTCATTCCCTAAAAGTGTTCTCTGGCGTGGTGTCTGTTACAAAAGGCTTTTTTTTTTTTTTTTTGGATAACTCTGTTCCGAAAGCCTTAAGGTCCTAATTCTTCTTTTAAGGGTTAAATTGCCATTAGAGAAGGCTAACACACTATTGCATGAGGGGTAGATGAGTGCTACCAGTACTCGAATCAAGGGGATTCATTTGGTCTCTAACAATGTTGTTGCAAATATAGGGTTATACTTTTACTTTTTTCTCTTAAACCATCTTTGATTAGATAATACTGATGCCCATATGGTAGATAGGTGCCAAAACGACTACCTTGATGTTGCCTGTCTACCTGTTGCAATTTTCCATAAATCTTTTTTAATTTTACTAATAAGACCTTCATTGGCTAGAAACATACACAACAAGCATACAAGAGAGATAGGAAACACATAACAAAGAGACAACTACTGCAAACTACTAAAAGCAACTAGAAAGGTGTAAGGGGTGAACACCCCCCACAGGGAGATAGGCGGGGCCCAGAGCCCCGGGCCTATTGTATACACTTCAGGCGTCAGGGAGTAGCCCCTAGCCCTAATCATGCATTTGTCCCCAGCTGCTGTCAGCCAGGGGGCCTCCCCAGGACTCGAACCCGGAACCTCTTGTATAAGAGAATTCCGGGGAGGCTCCTGGTACCACTTGAGCTACTAGCCCAAGTGGTACCAGGAGCCTCCCCGGAATTCTCTTATACAAGAGGTTCCGGGTTCGAGTCCTGGAGAGGCCCCCTGGCTGACAGCAGCTGGGGACAAATGCATGATTAGGGCTAGGGGCTACTCCCGGCCTTTTTGTAAGGGGTGAACACCCCCCACAGGGAGATAGGCGGGGCCCAGAGCCCCGGGCCTATTGTATACACTTCAGGCGATCAGGGAGTAGCCCCTAGCCCTAATCATGCATTTGTCCCCAGCTGCTGTCAGCCAGGGGGCCTCCCCAGGACTCGAACCCGGAACCTCTTGTATAAGAGAATTCCGGGGAGGCTCCTGGTACCACTTGGGCTAGTAGCTCAAGTGGTACCAGGAGCCTCCCCGGAATTCTCTTATACAAGAGGTTCCGGGTTCGAGTCCTGGGGAGGCCCCCTGGCTGACAGCAGCTGGGGACAAATGCATGATTAGGGCTAGGGGCTACTCCCGGCCTTTTTGTAAGGGGTGAACACCCCCCACAGGGAGATAGGCGGGGCCCAGAGCCCCGGGCCTATTGTATACACTTCAGGCGTCAGGGAGTAGCCCCTAGCCCTAATCATGCATTTGTCCCCAGCTGCTGTCAGCCAGGGGGCCTCCCCAGGACTCGAACCCGGAACCTCTTGTATAAGAGAATTCCGGGGAGGCTCCTGGTACCACTTGGGCTAGTAGCTCAAGTGGTACCAGGAGCCTCCCCGGAATTCTCTTATACAAGAGGTTCCGGGTTCGAGTCCTGGGGAGGCCCCCTGGCTGACAGCAGCTGGGGACAAATGCATGATTAGGGCTAGGGGCTACTCCCTGACGCCTGAAGTGTATACAATAGGCCCGGGGCTCTGGGCCCCGCCTATCTCCCTGTGGGGGGTGTTCACCCCTTACAAAAGGTAACAAAAACTATTTGTCTGACTGTATCACAACAATCTATTAAGCTTTGTAGACAGTCTAGATCAGATTTTATTTATTTTTATATAGCTGATCAATATCTAGACTTCTGTGCTTTAAGCATTCGCTATTATTTTGTTAATGATCTAAAATAGCAACAAAACGTGGCACTAAACTATCACCTTCCAATCTCTACTAGTGATATGCTGCGGTTGCCCAAACTATCGTGCCCAACATTGTCATTGCCTCTGTAGGCTTCTGATGGTTGACCCGGTTCAACCTTAGTGCCTTCATATTTACCTTGAGCCCTAGGTTGTGCAAAAGACCTTTTCAACTCTTCCAGTTCTATTGCAACTTCCTTCATCGTAGGCCTCTCTTCTCCATAAAGACTCAAGCATCTCTTTGCAAGTTGAGAAAATGCCACCAACTGCTCTATTCCACCCTCATCCACCACTTGTTGATCTAGCACATTAAAGAGAGAATTCTCTTTCATTGCTAAAAGGAAATACATTGACAGGTTTCTCACTTCTGGACTCCTAGTGAAGGAAGTTGGCTTTTCTCCTGTTAAGAGCTCAACAAGAACGACTCCGAAGCTATAAACATCGCTCTTCTCTGTCAATTGCCCTGTTTGAAGGTATTCTGGGTCCAAGTATCCTAGGGTCCCTTGAACAATTGTGCTTATTTGAGTTTGATCCAGTGGAATTAATCTGGATGCTCCAAAATCAGATACTTTAGCTGTCAAATCATTATTCAAAAGGATGTTAGTAGATTTTACATCCCTGTGAAATATTGGTATTGAAGCTGCAAAATGCAAGTAAGCAAGTGCTCCTGCAGTCTCCGAAGCAATCCTTAAGCGATCCTCTAAAGATAAGGTTGATGGATGTACTTCATGATGGATGTGATTGAAAAGGGTCCCATTGGAGATGAATTCATACACTAGTAATGGAACTTCAGTTTCCAAACAACATCCCAAAAGCTTCACTACATTTCTGTGGTTGATTTGTGACAAGATAAAAACCTCATTTATGAACTGGTCTATTTGGCTATCATCAACTATTTTGGCCTTCTTGATTGCAACTGTTCCATAGTTAGGTAAAATTCCTTTATAGACTGTTCCATAACCTCCTCTACCAATGATTCGTGTCTCATCGTACTTGTTTGTAGCCCTTTCTAGCTCTTCTGCAGTAAATATCTTGGTTGCCACAGTAACACCATGTGAAGCTATTTGTTGTTGCAACAACAAACCTCCATTTTTCTGGAAGAATTCTTCTCTGAGTTTGATGATCTTTCTTCTCTCGAGTCCCCAATATATCCAGTAAATAACGAGTATAAACAAGAGGCTTATGACAATGCCTGCATGGTTAAGTCGAAAGAGTTTAAAGACGGATAAAAAAAGTAAATGTGTACATGCATGGATATGTTGAAAGATGCAAAATGAACGTGAACAAAATATTGGTGATGCCATTAGACTGAATTTGCCAATTCTTGTGTTAGGGTTTCGATTTACAAAGTGGGCTTCATCAACCTTTTTTTTTTTTTTTTTTTTTTTAATTTATGGTCTCTATTTTCTGATTTTTTTTCTTTCTTGTGCGTAAGTAGAAAGTGGCAACTCTTTGTAGTTCTCACCTAACCATGCGGGCATAGTTGACACATATTGGAGCATAGTTACCTCGTTTGGACTTCGATTAATTTGCATTTGGTTTGCAATTTGCAGCTCATAACTTGGCTCAATTAGCAAATTTGATGGAGTAGGTTCATTTGATTCACTTCTCAATTCATTTGATTCTGAGTTTGAGCTCAATGAGTACGGTGAACTTTCATTCGATTCTCAATCCATTTGCTTTTAAGTTTGAGCTCGACAAGTCGGATGAACTAATTCAATTGTGCCCATACTATACGCCCCACAAGTTTGTCAATGCGGTGCTTGTGTGGGTTCTTGCATGAATTTTTTTTCCCTTAAAAACAGTTGTTACGATTTGGGCAGTGTGTGTGTTCACGTGTATGCATATTTATAAGGAAAATACGAAGGACACTTTATTTATGAGAGCGACTTGTTTGAAAATTAAGTGGTTTACCCAAAAGCATCATAAGTGCCACAAATTTGTCAAAGGGGCGCTTGCAGGTATAACCTCCCTTAGTGTTTTTACATTTTTTTTCTCCGCAATTGTGGAGGTTTTCACGGCATTCGTCAATATCTGCACGACAATAAAAAGAATCAGCCACCCATAAAAAGTGTACGCTGGGAAAAAAAAACCCATTATATATGGGCTGTGAACAAGTTTGATTTTATCAGAAATTGCGCCTACTGTTAGATGAATCATGTGTAATCATTTAAAATATAATGATCAACAAAATCTACTTGTTATATATGTGGTCAATTAAAAGATTGACCAAACTCCCAGTGGAGTGAAATTTAATCAGAGATGATAGAAGAGGGAGAATTTAATGTTCAATGTAAATTCTTGATAAATGGGCGTCATCGATGAGGATCAGGACTCATTTTAAAGACTTAAGATAGCTTGTTGGGATGAAAATGGTTGGGTTAAATGACTGACCTCTGTCATCTATGAGAGGCAGGGGATTAGTAATCGCTTTTTTCGACATTGGGACGAGTATGATTTGTAATTCTTGACCTTGGTTGACTTCAAAGTGGGTTCGGATTTTGGCTTTCCCACTCCATCGTGCCTTTTACAATCACTTCGTATGTATATTTTATTGGAAAAGGACATCACATGAGAGGTTCCTGGTTCAAATTCTCCTGCTTTCAAGAGAATTTGCATATATGTAATTCTGTTTTGAGGGTTTTACAGGAAAAACCCCTTCAAATGATCATTGTATGAAAAAGGACCTCATATTTTTAACTGCATAGACACGAGTGGCAATATTGTTGCTCGATGCTGAAGCGACGATATCATCACTCGGTCAAAAAAGACATAAAAAAGAAGTTAAAACTGGGGGATCTAAGGGGTTCTATCCCGTAAAATCTTCTTTTGTTGTTCTTTTTTTTTCTATGTATTGGGCTTGGGATAGGGTCCGGCGCACTACAAATAACAAATCCAACCCAATTGAGATACAATAGCTACGACAGTGGATCCTTACTTACATGGAGAAATAAAGGAAGTAAAAAAAAAAAGGAGGGGGGGTGCGCATTGACATATTAGTCCTCCTTAAATTTGATTTTGCAAATCTCATGATTGAAATTCAAATAATATCACCAGAGTCATTTGACATTTGTCAGCAGTTTTCTTTTTTTACATTTTTTTTGTGTCATATCCCATGAATCTCATGATTGAAATTCAAATAATATCACCAGAGTCATTTGACGTTTGTAGTAGTTTTTTTTTTTTCCTTTTTTTTTTGTGTCATATCCCATGGTATCATGGGATAGTCACATGCAATGATATCATGGGATTTATCAGTACTTTTTTACCACAGGCAAACGAATTTATTTATTTATTAAACATGAGAAGTGAGAACTAACATTTTGTGAAAAATAAATACACATCTGACCACAATTTCTCATATTTTATCATTTGGAAAAAACTTTCCTTAAGATGTTGCATAAAAGTCATGATATTTTGGAACAACCTTATGATCATATCATTATACTATTTCCATGATATCATCAGATTTGGGGCAAAAAAGTTAAAAAAAAAAAATTATCGAGACATTATCTGAATTTAGATCATAAAATTGAAAAAAGGACTAATATGTCAAAACCAAAGAAAAAAAAAAAAAAAGACACCATACCTACGCAGCTGTCACATCCCGGTCCCGAATCACCCTGGCCTAGGGTAATCTCCGAGGTGTGCCACACGTACTCCCGCGTGATGTACCTGTCTCGAGCCAAATACAACACACGAAGGAGAGAAGAACAACTTTCCACATCCGTGAGTTAAATCTCACTAAACACATCAAAAGCAATTAAGTGTAGCGGAAGCTGTAATTCATTAGTGTGAGGTATCAAATTCCATCCAGTCTATTTAACAGTTCAAGTTTAATACAAAAGAATTATACAAGTATTTACATTGATTTACAAAAGAAGGGTATAGAAAAACTAAACAACATTACCAAAAGTATAAACAAAAGAACTTCTATCACCTAAGTGTGGCCCACACAAAATGGGGCTAGCCACACAACAACAGAATTCCAAAAGATGATTCCGCTCTCCGGGGAAGACAATTCACTTGGCCTTAGGCTCGGGCCACTCTACTAACCCTGAAGGTACCTCCGGGGTAACCTTCTCTCCCTTCGAGGCCTCGATAAGAGCGGAGGCTGAACCTGCGACTGTGACACCAAGAATAGCATCATGAATACGACGATTCGGCAAGTATAGGCATTAATAATAAATTACATGTTATATCAGTTAGCATTTATAAACACTTAATTAAAAGATGTCAATATCAGGTAACAACTAGGCAATCATGCCAAAATCGAATAATTTATGTTTTACAAATCAATGAGAGATACAACATACTAGTTGGCTACTACATTAAGCTCATCCTCTCAATAGAGAGCAAATCTAGTTGGGATGTCACCAGCGGCCCGGCCAAAGGCTATCTGGCTACCCGGTTCTGGAGTTCCGGTACTCCATATGATCTACTGCAGTGATCTCAATTAACTAAACCAAGTTTAACCCCGTCGGGTATCACGAGGTCGAAGCTCAGTAGTGCCAGACCAATCGGATCAAATAAATACAAATATAAGTAAGACTATTTTTACTTGAATCAAATCAAATCATTAATATCCCGACTTTTTCACATATAAACTTATTTGTCTCGAATTTCAATTGAACATTGTATAACCGTACAAATATAACGAAAGAAAAACAAAACAATTTATGTATGTAAATCATTCTTTAAAATTGGAAGGTGAAAAGGAAAATAAATTTCAATATGCACATGCATTGATTAAAAGAATCAAGGATTATTTACTATCCTTCACCTTCTCACACGATGAGGTTTGGAAATCCGGTGCATAGCTATTTGTAATTTGGTGCCACTTATATAAGTGAAGAGTACCGGTTTCTCCGAGCCTCATCCATGACAAGGTGTTAGAAGAAAAGAATAATTTTCGGGTAAAATAATCATAGCCTCAATAATTTCTCACATGGTTAATTACCATTGGTCAGTTGAACTCGTCCAGGGTGTCATTTTCTAGGGTCATATAATTCTCTTGGAGTCAAAATCCTAATAGGTTTCATAAATACTCACTAATTAGTGTTTGTCATATACAAGGTGCGAAAAGAAATAATTTTAGACAAAATTCCCGGCCCCACACAGAACCTGTGTCAGTCACAGAGGACACGTTCTGTGTCCATTGAACTTCCATCATCTATGCATACAACCCATTCAACAATTCTGAGTGGTTTCCTCCCAGATACTTCCCACCAACATAAAGTAATAAAAGTCATAAAGTCAGCCACCATTTCCTCATTCAATGCATTAAAATATACAAAAGTCCCTCACCCATTTCCAATTCCAGCACATGCATCACATTAATATATATCTTTTCACACCCATTGAAACTCCTGCACTAGTGAACATACCACGTTTCATACCACATGCCCAGCACCATTTCACCCACTCATCCCACATGCCATCGTTACACGTGTAGTTTTCAATCCCACCTGGACACACTATGCACACCCATTATCATTCCAATATATGCACAGGTGAAATGCCCCCTGGGTTCATGTGTACATGTGCACCCACATGTGTTGTTTCATTACACCATTCATCAATAATTCCCATCTCCTCTTAATCTTTCCAAATGAAAACCATTAACACCCTAAAATCAAATCCATGCCTTAATCATTCCCTAATTAAAATCAAAGAGGCTAATCATAGTAAAAAGGAAAAATAATAACATTTAATATCCAAATCAAGGAATAACATCACATGCATTAGTTATTAAAGCTTATACTTGCCTCAATGGAGATTTCCAAGCCCTAGATTTAAGAAAATCCCAAAAGCCCCAAATGCTCAAACCCTAACCACAAGAATCATGGAAAAGGCAAATAAATATACATAAACACTTAGGCACAATCTCCTTGCCCTATTGTAACTCAAAAACTCAATTATTTAGGAGCTTAGTGTCTACCTTTGAGAGGGTTTCAAAGTTGAAGGAGATGGGGAAGAGGAGAAGTAGATCTTAGTCAACAATGGAGAAAGAAGGATGAAGAAGATGATGATAAAATGATGGAGATGTAGCTAAATCCACTCTTTAGCCTTCCAAGGACCAAGCCTGCACTCTAGTAGTAGTAGAGAAAGAAGGGAAGAAAAGAAGTGGAGAGGAAGTAGTGTAGAGAGGAAAAAGAGATGGGAAGAAGAGGAAAAGAAGAAGTGGGTTTATATATATACAAAGGGTAAAGTAGGAGTTTTGCAAGAAAGTCCACAAGAAGACCATATTTTCATGTGAAGTCAAATGAATGTCCAAATACTCAATAGTTGGTCAAATGAAGAAGAGTCTGATATGAAAATCGATGCACTCGTCAAAATACACGTGATGATGTCAAAATGACGGACAAATGATGAAAAGCGCGAAAATCAATATTTATGAAAAGAGCCCTTGACTCAACTCAATTGAGTCAATCCCACTATAACTCACCTATATAAGGTGTAAAACCCATTTAACTCAGTCTATAAAGACTAACAGATGCTAATTACCATAACCAATAAGTAAACATATTTAATTTAGTTTAAATCATAATTAATTAGTACTAATTAGGATCAAATCAGGTCGGGGTGTAACACAGCCGTCTCCTCCAGTAAGGTAAGGATTTCCTCTGTATCCTTGTTCACAATCGCAAAGGTATCCAAGATCCGTATCATTGCATAAGCTGTTCTCGCTCTCGCAAGCAAAAGTCTTCGCATCTCTTCTTGCGATTTTGCACGTCTGGTTGGCAATTGTCCAGTCTAAAACCGCTGGAACCGGTTGGCCTCTTTCATATTTACTGTTAAAAAACAGATCCTTGACGCTGAACTCGAAATGATCTTTATCTATTAGAAATGCGTAGCTGCAAGGATTAAATTCCAGCACGCTAAGATGGTCGTTGAAGCTATTCAAATACATCTGCAAGTTCTTGACACCCGAGGGAATGCAGGACTGGCAACAGCCACTCCCGGAGCATGAGTTGTTATCCACCTTCTCCATGTCCTGACAAATCGACACACACCCAGTGGTATAATCCGTGCCGTTAATGGATCCTATGTATCCCTGAGTATCGCAACCGATTGCAGTGAATATGGTGCGGGTGCTTGAGAGTGTGAACGGGCCATCGTCGTATAGTCGGATATACACGGAGTTATAGGACTCTGTTCTCCCTGACCGGTTGTAACAGTCTTCAGCAACAGGGGAGCTGAACGTTAATTGGCCTTGTAACGATATGTTTAAAATCTCAAGATGACGCCAATATGGCTTTGCACGGTTAGGTGAGCCGTGACAAGATAGATTGAACCAAGGCTTTCCTATGTTACACCCATCACCGATGCCAAAGGGAAATGGGATGCTAACGTTACCGCACTTTTCTGGGCAATCCGACTGGGCACCGGAGGCAGCTGCAGCTAATGCTAGCCAGATAAGCGGTGTGAGCTGCTGAAGCAGCAATAGATATTGCTGCCTACAAGCCATATTCTCCTGTCTCTCTTCTTGCTAAAACAGTGGTTATCAAGCTAGCCCTTGAAGCTTGAATTCATACGTTCGGACTCGGGATTGGTTGCCTTTTTAAAGACCGATCGAGGTTGTACGTGGATAAGTCTCCTAAAGTCCTCTTCCAGCGTGTGGGCCGGTTCGTCAGTTTGAGGAGTTTGGCTTTCGTTAAAATATGCTGACAAACCAAACTCCAAAGTCCAAACTGACCAATCATCACTATTACACAGTTTCTGTACCACTTTCATGGAACTCCATTTTGGGGCCACATGGGGATATAATCTGGAGCGCTCAAGATAAATTTCTTACCTACCATTGATATGTTTTGAAGTTTCAGCTTAAAAGGAGTGGTCCAGTTGAGCACCGTGACTATAACCTGATTTACCGCACATCAACAACGATGCCATGTCATGCTTTGGTCTTTCCTGCTTAATAAGGCAGTGAGACCCACCTGTTTTGAACCGAAACTTGAGGATATATTAATATAGTGGGTAAAATTCATCTTGAATGGTCCATATTATATTTATGTGGGCTCTAGGATGAAGTTTTTGATATGTGTTACAGGTTTTCTATGTAATAGCTTCAACAAAAGTTCTGGATTCCGAACTATTGGACCATGTATGAGTATTTTTAGGTAAGCAAGCAAGTTTATTATTAGAAAAAAAGGTAAAATCCCATTGCAGAAGTACAAGGAACGAGCCATTTCTTGTTACCTAGAACGAACTAAGACGACAGGGAGCGCTGCCGGTGCAAAAGATCAAAAAATGACATGTCACACAAACCGGGCCAACTGTGATGTGCCGGGCTTTCTTTCCGGGTGTACCGGGCTCTCTAAAAAAAATTAAAAAAAAAAAATGGAGGGATCCCAGCCACCCTAGCTGCGGTAAAAAAAAAAAAAAAGACCCGGGCCAACCATGAGATGGAAAAACCCTACACATAGACAAAGAAGGTACAAGTTCCAAAATCCGAGGAACTGAAGGATTTGGAATGGAGGTAAACGGTGACCGCCAGATCTTATCATTTGGGAAAGAGAAAAATATAAATGTAGTTGTTATGAACTAAATCTACAATTACAATTTGAAAAATTATTGGAAAATATCCAACTTTTTCTCCAAAAAATCACAGCTAGATATGGACTTGACTTTGCTATATTCCAAGCCCAAGCGAAGCTAGTCCACACAAACTAGTAGACCTGCTAAGGTGCTGGTGGAGAAGACTCAATGTAGTCAACAATAGGGACCACGTACCATGACCGCCAAGTCTCTAATCCCATCTTCATCATCTAGTCTGAACCCCCCATTTAGCGTTTCTTACACGCTTCCTGCGAGTGGGATGTGTTAATTCCGAGTACAGTTAGTAATAATTCAGTATTTAGGAGACAAGTTCTATAACACAGTGAACCAAAATAACAACTAAATACAGTAGCAAATTGTAATGTAGAAATATAATTCACTTACTATTTAAAAATAGAGACAAAGTGTTTTTGTCTGAAGTTGAGAAGTTCTGTAACTCACAGATGAATGAAGATCAAGGTTAGTGTTATACACTATGTCCTTAAGACAAAATTCGCCCTCGCAACGGTGCTTACGAGTTCTACAGCGTCTGTTTTCCAGGATACAATGATCAAACCACAACAGTTGCAGCACTACAAACTGTGTGTCTAGCGAACCAAAGGTGCAACAGCAGGACTCTCTCTTCTACTATGAACAATGACTTGAAGACTTGAATATGCAATGCAACAGCAGCAATGAATGAATGATCGAAAAGTCATGAACGAGATGCATATAAATAGCTTCAATCAGGTCTCTTCAATGGGGGTTGCATCTGTTCAGAACAGTGACTAGGGACACATCTGTGGGGCCGCGCGAGCGCGTGTGGTGGTGACCCTACCTTGATCTAGGTCCTCCCTCCCCACAAAAGTGGCGTGCCCCTTGGGGTTTATTTTATACTACCCAAGGAATGTTTTGTTCCCAAGCAATGTGGGATGCTATTTCACTATTTCCTTTGTTTCCATATTTAACATGTTCAAGTAGTGGTGTTTAGGAGGCAATTTCTCATTCACTCCTTAATGGATTAGAGCAACCCAATACATGTAATTAATCTACTCATGGAGTAGAGTACATTTCCATATATTCCCACCAAAAAGGATTAGTGGGTCCCACTTAGTTTTTGGCTCAAATTTTGACAAAAGTAATGGTGCTCTAAGACATTTTTCCAATAGGATGTCGCCGCCGTAGGATCCCTACCATATAATCTGAACCATTCAAAAATGAATTGACATCTGTGCAGTGACATATTCTCCAATTGCACTTGAATAGATATTGAACACATGACTGATGATGAAATTAAGATATTATTAATCATACATGAGATTATGCTGATCATATTATTAGGCACGTCGTGACTTCAGAGCAGCTTCTATCGAAGTGAAACTCAAGAATACAATCTAAGAAGGTATACCTACATTCATCTTAAACAGTACATATATTATTATGTGGGCCTCACAGTGGACACAGACCAGAAGAAAGTGACAGACAAGACCGGGGACTGGACATGTTCCCCTGTTCGGACGAATCAAAGGATCCGGATCCAAAGTCTTGGTAGATGAGTTACAGACTACCGAAGTACGGGTCCCACTCCCACTCAGATAAGACTGCTACCTGCCAATTCCGCTACTTAAATTAAATCAAACCGTGTGCAAGACGTTTCCATCCTACGATCGAGGTGTGTGGGCAATATTAAAAGAGATGGATATCCTAACTTTTTCATTTTGATATCCAACCTAAGTTTTAAATCCAACGGAGCTAACGTAATGGGAAGAAGAGCCCACATAAGTGGAAAGAGAAAAGCCACAAAGTGAAAAGGTTGGCATACCCAAGGTGGCATGCATAGTTACGAACAAACTAAGCAATTCCTTTCGTAGAATACCTAGACTTTGAAACACCCAATATGACAAAAAAATTACCATTTACTAGCCTTTCCATCACCTTATCCAGTTGCAAACCTATCCATGGGATGGATAGGAAAACATGATGAGTTGATACTTGACTCTCCTTTAGTCATCTCGTTTTGGCAAATGACAGAGTCAAATATATGGGAGATCCGGCCAAATCACCCCATTTTAATAAGTTATTTTATTCTTAATTATTTGATAGCTAGATCTAATTCTAAGTAGTTAGTGTTTATTTTTAAGTAATTATGTTTGAGGTTTGGAGCTAGCAATTTAAAAATGATTATTTGAATTTAATTTGAAACTTATTTTTAATCTTTTACATTTGATATGTGAACTAAATTTAATTAACATGCAAGATTTTTTCTTTTATTTTTTTTTATTATAGTGTTTTCTTCTATAAATGAATTTATTAATTTTAATTTAATATGATGAATGTATATAAATAAATAAATATTTATATTTTATTGGCACTGGTCTTTTATATATTTTAGGATGGATGATGGTGGATGACAACTTCTTAGGAAGATTACCCATGCAATTTCTACAATTTGGCATGCTCTAAGCCTCTAACTATCATTTTAAGAAAGCACACTTTCCAGAGAGACTATTTCCGCATATAATTGTCTGGATCTTTAAGCTTCAAAATTCTGGGACATGGCGAATGCTGATTCTGAGGTTTGTGAGTTGGACTCCCAGTCTCCCACATACTACTAAAAAACATGTTGTATCAGGCCAATATATACATAAAAGATTCAATTAGACCACCAAACATTTGTCAATAGTCTAAAACCCAGTACTGGAACTCAATTCATGTCACCAATAAAGGCAATAAAAAATCAAAATTCATTTATATAAAAAATTATACGAAATTTTATATTTATTTTAAGAAACAAAGAACACGGCTGAAACAGCATAAGATATTTGTTCAGAGACCATATAATGACTCACACTACAAAGGTTTTGGCTTTAGATACAATGTCCCAAAAGCTAGTTCTAAAACTTTTATTAGTTTGTTTTATCTAGAATAGAGTACATAAATAAGCCAATATTACACACTGTATAGATGAAATGAAGCAAGGAACATAGCCAATATACACATCAATCAGTTGATAGTTTAATAGTAGTACAAACCAATCGATTCTAGGATCACGTACGATGACACTTTTCTTATATATTTTCACAAACAACTTGTAAAACAGGAGTATTAAGAAAAAGAAATAGAAACAGATTTCATGTCACCATTGTTCTTTCGAGGCCAAAGGACAGGTCACTGCATGTGGTATTGGAAATCCTTTTAAGGGAGAAAAACCATAATTCAGAAATTAATAAGTAATGAACAATTACTAGATATACTCATAGGCCCCCTTCCAGTCAGTACCTTGACATAAGGACTATAGTTGTTCTTGCATAACTTCCTGCTCCCACGACTTCCCCGCATGCACCGTTCTTCTTACTTGATCTCGTCGTACCTTGTCAACCAAGATGAATTATCTTCTTCAAGAGAGTAGAAGCAATAAACCTTAAACTGCTTTTTCTTCAGCACAACCTTAGATCAATGAGAGAATTAATAGATGTGTGTTTAGGGTTGAGAGTAAACCCCTATATATAGTCCCAAGTTCATACATTGATATTAGAATACAAATGGGACTCAAAGTGGAAAACAAAGTCTCTAAAGGAAACAAATTTACAGCAGTTTAGGAGACTTTCCTGTTTTTTCCGCGCCATACGATTGATTGCACAGTGGCTCTAATCGATCGGACCACCAAATAACTAACGCACGTACGTCAGACCTCTGATCGATCGGTCCTCGTGGGTTCGCCTAATTTTCTTCTTTTTCTTCTCTTTCTTCGATTCAGCTTTTTCGGCAACATAACCACAGTTCACTCTAAAACAAATAGAAAATTACAACTCGATGGACCCAGAGTTTTATCCAACCTATGAATTAGCCAACATAAAAATACTAACATTAGCACAGTTGTCCTAGGACCACGGTTTGCTCCGAAGGTTGAGAGTTCAAAACTGAGCTACCACACTCGAACCACAGGGGATTTATCCAACTCCTCCTGGCCCTAGGGATTAGTTCGGCCTAGAGGATTGGGATACCCTCTGTTAGAATAATAAAAGAAATACATATGTCACACAAATCGGGCTAACCATGAGATGGAAAAATCCTACTCGCATACAAAGAATGTACAAGTTACAACATACAAGGGACTCGAAGATTTGGAATAGAGGTAAATGGTGACAACTAGAACTTTTCATTTGGAAAAGAGAAAACTATAAATGTAGTTGTTATGAACTAAATCAACAATTACAGTTTGAAAATTTATTGGAAAATATTCAACTTTTTCTCCTTGAAATCAGAGCTAGATATGAACTTTGACTTTGCCATAGGGGTGTACACGGATCGGATTGGTTCGGATTAGGCCGAATACGACACCAATCCGTTACCTACAGATTTATGGTTTTAGAATCCATCACCAATCCGTGGCTGTTAAAAACCGATCTGATCCGATCCCTATGGATCGGATCGGTTTAATCCGTTCAATCCGTTGAATCTAATGTTAAAAAAAGAGATCTAACAATCCACAAAAAAAAAAAAAAAAAAAAAAAAAAAAAAAAAAAAAATTACAAATATAATTTGACCCCATAAGTTATATTTAGACCCCTTTAGTTTAGACCTCTTAACTTATATTTAGACCCCTTGGTTTTTTTAATTTATATTTAATGTCAAAGGATTGGATCGAATTGAATCTGCAAATTGAGGGTGAAATCCGTCACCGATCCGTTGCTAACAGTTTACAAGATTTTTAATCCGCCACCAATCCGTTTACCTTCGGTTTGGTTAAAAATCCGCGGATTGGATCGGATCGATTTTACGGATCGATGGATTTTTTGTGCTCCCCTCCTTTACCATATTCCAAGCCCAAGCGAAGCTAGTCCACACAAACTAGAAGACCTGCTAAGGGGCTAGTCTAGAAGACTCAATCTTATCAACAATAGGAACCATGTACCATGAATGCCAAGTCTCGAATCCCATCTTCATCATCTTCATCATCTAGTCTGAATTTCCTCCATTTGGCGTCCGTCTCTTACACGTTTCGTGTGAGTGAGATGCATTTTCCCCATTGACAACTATGATGTCGCCATCATGGACCCCTAAAATAAAATCCAAATTGCTCAAAATAAATGGCATTTGTCTAGTAATATATTCTCTAATTACACTTAATAGAGTTGGTCCTACCTAACCCTAAGCACATGACTGATTATGGAATTAAGACATTGTTGATCATACATTAGATTGTGACTGATTATGGAATTAAGATATTATTGATCATGCATAAAATTGTGCTAATCACATTATTAGTCATGTACATTCATCTTTTAACAGTCCATATCATTATTACGTGGGCCTTACAGTGGACACAGACCAGAAGATTATGAGAGACATGACCGAAAACCGGTCACAAGAGAGAAGTCTTGGTAGAAGACAAGTAGACTACCAAAATACCGGGTCCCACTCAGATAAGACGGACTACCAACCAATTCCGCTACTATATTCTTTGATAGCCATAGAATCAAACATTCAAACCTGGTGCAAAACGTTTCCATCCTATGATCAAGGAGGCGTGTGGAATATTAAAAGAGTTTTTCATTTTGGCACCAACCTAAATTCTAAACCCAACAATGCCCACACACACACACACAGAATGAGAGGTGATTGAAGTGAAAAGAGAAAGCCCACAAACCTTACATGGATAGGAAAGCTCCATGGGTTAACTCTTGACTTTTTCGAGTAATCTCGTTGGGGCAAAGGACCGAGTCAAATACGGAGGAGACTCAGCCAAGTCACCTTATTTTAATAAATTATTTTTATTCTTAATTATTTGATAGCTAGATCTAATTCTAAATAGTTTGTGTTTATTTTTAAGTAACTATGTTCGAGGTTTGAAGCTAGCAATTTAAAAATGATTACTTGAATGTAAGTTGAAACTTATTTTTAATCTTTTACATTCGGTATTTGAACTAAAACATTATGTAATATGCTAAGATTTCTTTCTTTTATTTTTTATTATAATATTTTCTTGTATAAATGAATTTACCAATTTAAATTGATTATCATGAATGCATATAAATAAATAAATACTTATATTTTATAAGTATTGTTTTTTTATGTATTTTAGGATGATGGTGGATGACAAGTTCTTAGGAAGATTAACCATGGAATTTCTACAATTTGGCATGCTCTAACTACCATTTCAAGAAAGCGCACTTTCCTTTAGAGGCCATTTCGCTTTCCAAGGAAAACACTATATGATGAGTCAGGCCCGTCCAGGTGGCCCATTCCGTCATGAGCCAAGCCTAAATTAATGGAGATCCGTTTGATCCAATGGAGTCCGAGCCCAAATCCATGGTGCCTGGCCACGTCACAGCAGTCCGGGTTGCTTCGGAAGAAGTCAGGCCACGTCCCACTTTTACCAAGTCCAGCGGAGATTATCACAACTGCCTCGCCTGTCGAGGACACCTCGAAGGCTCCTCGTAAACGGCGCTGTAAAGTCGTCCCCATCTGTTAGGGGAAGACTATAAATTTAAGAGCCTCTCGGTACTTGAGGGGCAAGCAATATTCTCCCTTCATCTCTCTTCTCCTACATTTGTAATCTCTGGACACTTGAGAAATAACATATCTGGCAACCTCTGCCTTTCCGAAAGTGGACGTAGGTCACTGACCGAACCACTATAAATCTCTCTCTCATCTTTATTACCGCATTTATTACCTATTAACTGACCGGTGGTGTGCGAAGTCATTTTTCTGCATCATCAGTTTGGCGCCGTCTGTGGGAACCGTACAAAAAGTTTTCACCCTCATTCAAATTATGGTGATCACCACAAGATCCGCAAGACGACCAGAGGATAATCCCTCTAGAGAAGGCGAGAATGATCCTCCACCGACTAATCCTGCCCCAAATGCCCCTGCTCCCACTCCTCAGCAAATGTTGGAGACCATGCAGCAGCTGGTGACTCAAAACCAGCAAATACTACAGCTCATGCTCACAGCAGGGCAGGGAGGAGCACACTTTGGAGGAGCACAGCATGGAGTACCGCGCCCGGGACACCCAAGGGCCCCACGCCGGGGAGCTCCTCCCTCGGGCGCCCATCCCCTGGGCGCCCATCCCCCGGGCGCCAATCCCCTGGGCGCCCAAGGGTTTCCTCTGGCCCCCCCTTTTGGGGTTACACTGGGGGCTGGGAGAACACGTCACGAAGGGCCTCCTCCACCCGGTGGAGCCCAATTTGAAGGATTTCCACCTCCAGGAGGAGCAGGTCGTGGAGGACTTCCACCACCGGGGGGAGTATGATGGAACGCGCTCCGAGGCGCCGTTGGGGCGGCTACCGGGGTCGGCGGAACGTGGGAGCCCGTCGGGTCCGGCCCTTTCGCGCCCTGGCGGGCCCTGAAGCGTGCATCAACATTTCTTTTGTGTGGGTGTGCCAGATTTTCTATTTTACTTGGAATTGCAAGTGGTAATCCGGAGATCAACCTTCGCAAGTAAAAATGAAATCAACTTCTTTCAAGTTTTCCATTGCACAAATATTTAAGAAAAGAGACATTTTCTTGGTTTGCCGTGAAAGGCGATTTTGTTTGGCATTTATAGCCGATTTTGGCGTTTATAGCCGATTTACAATTCTCATCAATAATGAAAGACAAGAGTTGTGATTTTTGTCTCTTTTAGAAAAATACAAACTACAATGAAAAGCAAGAAAAGGAAGATCTAACTTTTCAGGAGATTGTGGGGGACTCGTTCAGATTGACGGTCGCAAGCCATGTGTGGGCTTCGCCATCATCCATGCAGATGAGAACAGAAGATGCTCTTGATTCGCTTGGCTTGGCTATAACCTCAGGTTTTTAGAGGACAAAGACCAAGAGAAGGTCCTATGTCCAATAAAAAGCTAAGTAGACGGGCTGAAAAGCCACGTCTAAGCCATTGGAGGTAGCGGGAGAAGGCAAGGACCTTGGGGGGGGGGGGGTGCCCCCCAAGGGACTTTTGTCACCTTGTAGTGGTGGCTGGTGCAGAACTTCAGCAGAGTTTTTTTTCTCTCTTTTTCTTTCTCTCAGATTTCTGGATCTGTGGCGCTTTGGAAGTGATCTCCGATTGATCGATCCGGATTTCAATGGAATGCTCTCCTATTTATAGGCTTTTGGTAGCCATTTAGGAGAGTTTATGGGCTTTAATGGCTTTAATGGGAGGAGTTACAAGATTTATTTCTTGATTTTGTAACTCCTTTTTCCTTGAATCTGATTGGCCGATGGAGATTAAGGGCTTTTAATCACCTTAATTACCATAATGGGAGGAGTTTCATGGTTTAAATGCCATGAATCAATTGACTTGTAACTCCCAAATGCTTGCTTCTGATTGGGCCGTCCAAAGAAATGAATTAATGACTGCAATAAAGCTAGTCAATTAACCACATTAATTGGTCGCCGAGCAGTCGAAGAGTCGCGGGCCGTGCCGTGTCTTCTGGAATTCTTCTGGCGATGATCATCGATGGATCTACATGCTGATCGACATCGGATGAACATGTAACTTCAGACATTGATAGCTAAGAGTGGGCCGGTGACATCTGTCTTGTCGATTTCACGATCGGTCGGACAGAAAGTGCACTTTCTTGGTCGACCAGTTGGCGATCTTGGAGCGATCAATGATGATTTTATGCTTTTGGAGGTTGACCCGTGATTTTGACGGATGTCGGAGGATATGATTCAATTTCAAGCACTAAAAATCACATTTTCAGGAAACCACAGGGGCCAAAGTGCGCGAAACGCGAAAAAAGACGGAAAAACGGGTCACCGGCGGAAAATCCGGTGACCCGGACCTCCATGGTCGCCGGCGACCATGGGCCATGGTCGCAGGGGCCTGCGACCATGGGCCATGGTCGCAGGGGTCTGCGACCCTGGGGGATTTTTCCCCTTCGGAGCCCGTTTTGCGGTCGTTTTGAGGTCTTTTTCGTCGCCGTTTTCTTCTGTATTTTTCTTGACATTTCTTCTCATTTATTGGCTTGATTTCCCTGTAGAAAACTTGATGAGAATCCTTGCATTTTTAGAGTGCAAAGTTTCCAATTTTCCGGGAAAGCCGAAGACTTTGTCGCGTAGAGCTGCTGATTTTCCGCCAGAAGCTGAAACTTGGTCAAACGATGTCGGAATGACCTGAAGTTTGAGGTGAAGCCTCCTGAGCAATAAATAAGACCAACCATAGCTTTTGTTTGAGTTTTGAAGCCGTTTGGGGTCCCGTCGATGCTTCACTTGATTTTGCTGCGGGGAAAATGCCGAGCTTTGATATGTGGCCAAACGATGTCCGATTGACCTGAAATTTGACGGGGAGCCTATTGGAGTCATTTTGAGACGTTCCATGGGCTCCGTTTTGGATGTCATGGTCCCGGGTTGCTCCGCCGCCGGTAGGCTTGATTTTCTCTCGGAGCATCGAAACCTGGTCAAACGTTGTCAGAATGACCTGAAATTTGACGTGCAGCCTTTTGGAAGCATGTTGAAGCCACTCATGCACTTGGTTTGATGAGCGAAGGCTTCGGTGGTTCCCGCCGCCGGGAGGCTTGATTTTGCTGCTCGAGCATTGATGGAGGGTCAAACGTTGTCGGTTTGACTTGAAATTTGGCATGGAGCCCTTTTGAGACATGCTGGAGTCATCCGTAGGCTCTGATCGAAGTTTTGACGTCTCCGATGATGTCGCCGCCGGGAGCGCCATTTTAGCTGTCGGAGAAGTGAAGTTAGGCCAAATGTTGTCGAAATGGCCCGAAACTTCATGTGTACTCTTCTCTTGGCTATCTTGAAGGATCTTGCAGTTTTTGTTTGATTCTGACAAGATTTGATTTTTTGGAGAAATTGCATTGCCTATTTATGGCAGGTTGCGACTTCATGCAGCTTTCTTGATGTTGAAGAGGCAAAGTGACATTTTTGGTGTCAACAAATGCCCCCTCGAGGTACAGCGACGAGTTTGCTTGACTTTTGTAGTCGATGTGCCTCGAAGAGATTTTTGAAGGAGAGCTTGTGTCTTGACCAAGAGTCTTTGAGCAATCTTTCCTTTGGTAGAGTAGCCTTTGAGCTTCCAGGGGAATTTTATGGTAGTGAAAGGAATCACACACCATCTCGAGGCAAAGTTTTGAAGACGACATCAGGGATGTGGATTTGGGCTTTTGTTTTTGACCTTGTGACCTAACAAGCTGTATGTGGCAGGTTAGGGGGTCGGGTTTTGGTTTTGACCTTGTGACCCAACAAGCTGTATGTGGCAAGTTGGGGGATTAGGATTTGGTTTTTTGTTTTGGTCTTGTGACCTAACAAGCTGTATGTGGCAAGTTAGGGGACCAGGATTTGGTTTTTGGTCACTCTTTGGGACTGTGTGGGTCCATTGGAGTGGTTTGGATTTTTGTGGAATGTCAATTTCAAGATTTTGGCTCAATTTGGTATATGAGGCTGGATGGTTTGATTTTTTGGAAGCTCATGGGGCTTGGAAATTTTTTGTATGGTTCAATCAACTCAAAAGAGGCATGAAACCATTTTTGTATGCTCTTGGTAAGAGGTATTTTTTTTTCTGACTAAAAGCCCATTTTTTTTTTTTTAGTGCCTAGGTGGTCAAACCTGGCTCATATGGGCTAACCCATGGGACCTTAAGCTTTTTAGGATGGCTTAGATCTCATGTGGGGCCATTTTTATAAAGAATATCTAAAGATATCTCATTTGGATAGAGAATATCTAAAAATATATTTATGGGAGAGAATCTCTCATATTCCCTTAATTTGGGAGAGAATATCTCAAGGTATCTTTCTTTTTGGGAAGGAATCTCCAATATCCTTTTTTGTTGGAGAGAATCTCTCATTGATTGATTTTGGGAGAAAATCTCTCAAAGACATCTTTCTTTTTGGGAAAGAATCTTTCTAATTCCTTCTCTTTTGGTAAGGTTACTAATTAGTAACACTTACCTTTCTTCTTTGTTTCCTTCTTTGATTTGCTCTCTCCTATAAAAGCAAAGGAAGGTAGGATCTCTTACTCTTATTGCTTTCTTTTGCAACAATCTCAAGAGTGCTCCAAGACCAAGAGTGCTTCTTCTTCAAGGATCTTCAAGCTTTTTCCTTCTTCTTCTCCATCAATGGCTTCAAGTAAGTTTTCTTTCTTTTTCTTTCAAGAAAACTCCATGTAGAGAATAGGATGGAAAAAAAGTATCTCTTTTTTTTTTTTTTTTTTTCTTCTTCTTTTTTTTTTTCTTTCTATTCTTCTTCTCTTTTTTTTTTTCTTTTCCACGTGATTTCTTCTTTCACACGTTTTTTTTTTCTTTTTTTTTTTTTTTTTTTTGTACGGATCTGTCCGTACGGCCACGTGGCCTATTTTTTTTTTTTTTTTTTTTTGGTTGATCATGATAATGCGTTTTTTATGCGAATCTAGATGTTCATGCATGTACTTTTTGTAGATTGAGCATGATAGCATACCTGAAAATCTTTGCAAATTTGGGAATTTGGAGCTCGCAGTGATGTTGAGCCCTTCTTGATTTTGCGGAGATTTTGAGGTTTCGAAAGTTTGGAGTTTCGGAGCTCGCAGCGATGTTGAGCCCATCTTCAAAACTTTCTATTTCTTTCGGGGTATTTCCCTTTTCTTCGGAATTGCCCCGGAGTCATGCCAAAATTTCGCCAGATTTTTGGTGGGACAAAGTGACCCTTTTTTGTTTTTTTAGCGAAATCCTGTCATTTTGATGACGATCTTTTTCTTTTCCAACCTTTGCAGGTGGTTCCTCCAGAGCGAACAAGGGTAAAGAGCCTGCTACAAGCGTACCTCGTTGATCCGCCAGATCTTCTAATGTGGCCGTTCAGCAGGCCTGGGAGAAGGTCCAGTTTGTTGAAAAGAACTTGGAAGAATGCGATTCCCTCAATCGTGATGAGATGAGACAGCGATTGATCGCTCTCAAGGATGAGGAGTTCTATAAGATCATGGCAAGCAACCGTCCTTGGGTTATGGACGATCTGAGGGTTTTGCCCAAGCCTACCTTCTTCTTTGGAGATGCAGTCCCTGACGACTTGACATACCAAAGGAGATGTTTTCAGTTCTCTTACACAGCAAATGGTGAGGAGAAAACTATTTCTACCCGGTCGTCTTTTGACCGGACCATCTCGATCCTGAGCCTTTCTCCCACGTGCCCTAAGAGGGAAGATCCTCCGAGCTGGGTGAAGAGGACCAGTGTGATCAAGACCGGGGTTTTTGTTGGCGGTCCCTCCGGATATGCGGAGAAGCCACCTGTCCGTATGGACATGTTGATGCCAGCCAGCGGCTACCAGGGCTCTGATTATCCGTCGGTCGATTTGAGACCGGTGGGCCTTGGCGTTTTCAGCGGTGACGGCAGTACTTGGGTGAAGCCTTTTCGACTTCGTGGCCGTTTCAATGCTGACTCCGATTGGAAGTCATGGACTGACCACACCTTGCTGATTGGGGGAGCCGTTTTGAAGGAAGCCGGGATTTTTGACGCGGTCCGCGCTTTCAGGGAGACCGTGACTTTTTCCGATGATGCCTTCATGGCTATGTTGGAGTCTTTCCTCCCTCAGACCAATACCTTCGTTGTCACAAACGGTGAGATTGGTTTTTCTCTGAAGGAGTTGAGTACTATTACTGGATTGCCCATCCTTGGCAAACTCTACGAGGAGTTCATGCCGATTGACAGCGTCCTTGAGGAGCAGTCAGAGGAGTTCAGGCTCATATACTTTCAGCTCGTCGCCTTCTATGATTTTTTTAAGGAGGGCTCGAAAGTCAGATCCAGCAGTTGGAAGAGTTATGGCTCTTCATTCTTCAACTTCTTTGACGGTGGAGAACCTTCTGATAGCATGACCCGGGAAGACAGGAAGAAGACTTCGGCCATGCAGGAAGAGTTGAAGGGTTTCTTCGCGAGCACAGATGCCATTTGTTCTGACATTACACTGCGGAGAGATCTTGCTGTTTACCTCACTTTTTGGCTAGGTGAGGCTATTTTGACTGGAGGAGATGGAACACACATCAGGCCGCATTGTATTTTTCCGGCTTGTCAGATGGCGTTTGGAGAGCGGCTTGCTTTGGTGCCCGCTCTTTACTCCTACCTGTGTACCGAACTGCAGGCTGCTGCTTTCTTGGTTCGACTTGGGCTCCCTATGAATAGGGTATTTTCAGCCCATATTTTTTATTCGTGGTTTGTATACCACTGTCCTGGCTTCCACCAGCTGGGTGCTGCACAGGATGATGATCCTCTGATGATTCGATTGGCTAAGGGAAAAGCCGTATCCGAATCACTTTTGTTTGCCCGCATGAGGATCCGACGATTCAGGGACGTCGAGATGGGGCAGTCTTCAGTTAAGCTTTCTCCGGAGTTGCGGAAGAAGGCTTTTGATTTTGGTGCCTCCCGAGACTCTACCAGAGCAGGGTCGGGAAGGCATTACTCTTTGACCAATGCAGAGAAGGAGTGGCTTTTCAGCATACGAGTGGGCACGATGGTGTACCGCAGACATCTTTTCGTTGACATCCAGCCGTATGTACCTTCTCGCTTTGCGCTTCAGTTGGGCTTCTCTCAAGGTGTTGTTGGAGCGCCTTCGAGTATGGTGAAGCGTTTTGGGGGTTTGCAGGATGGCAGAAATGCATGGGCTTTCTATAGTGCTGAAGACACTACTGCCGCGATTTCTTATCCTGAGCTGTCGACTTTCCGAACTGCCGGCTTCACGAAGTGGTTCGCGGAGAGCTTTTTGGCATATCGGGGGCTTTCCAAGAAGGAGCTTGATGTAAAGCTGTCTTCTGGAAAAGGCATTGGGAAGTCGGATGGCGTCCGCCGAGAGGAAGTTTGGGCCTTCCTTTCTGGAGAGAAGCACAAGATAAGCTTTCTCGGTGACCAGGGCGTCATTGGTTCTGAAGCTGTTCGGGAAGTACCTGATGAGGCTTTGGAGCAGCTAGAACAGGAGGAAGCTGAGCTCGACGCTTGGATGCAAGCGGCACAGAGGCGAGCTTCCGCGGAGTCTACTGGCGAGAGCAGACCATCCAGTGAGGAGTCAAGTGAGAAACCTGACTCTGATAGTGGGGCGGGTTCTTCTAGGAAGCGAACCCGTAGAGGTAGGAAGAGGAGGAGGAGTCAGCGTCACACGGGGCGGGACGAAGACTCTCCTAATGTGGAAGTCCCTCTCACTGTCAATGAGGAGGTGCCAGGGGAAGCTGACGAACCTCCGGAGAAGAGGATTCGGGAAGAAGAGACCATCGGTGAAGGTATGATTCTTCCTTTTTCTTTTTCTGCTTCTTTCATGGGGCTTTCCATGTTCTGATTTGTTTTCTCACCCTGCTGCTGCTTTTTTTTTTTTTTTTTTTTTTTTAGCAGAGGATGAAGACTTGGCGATTCCTGAGGTTCCGACCGATGAGGCGGTGATGGAGCCGGTTATGGCATCTGAAGAAGAACCTAGGGACTCTGGAATGACTCCGGAATCTCCGACTGGTATGACTTCCTTCGCTTTTTCTTTTTTGTGCCTGCGACTTGATTTGCTAACATTTTTCTTGTCAGCTGACTCGCCACAAGATTCCGATGACTTTGAACCATCAATGGATGCAAATGTTGATGATGCTTCCGATGAGTTCATGGAGGAAGAGAGTGTTCCGCCAGTCGTCGAAGAAGGTACTTTGTAGTGATGACCCTGATGGTTTTTTTTTTTTTTTTTTTTTTTTTTTTTTTTTTTTTTTTTTTTTTTTGAACAGGATCATATTCATACCTTTTTGTGTTTCATTTGCAGGTTTTGAAGTGACAGAAGAGAGTCCATCGCTTTCTTCAGAACCAGAGCAAGGGATGCCAGAGGTCGATCCGGAGGTAGAGACCAGTTCTGACATGATTGAGGAGATGCCTCGTGTTGAGATTCCCTCTCCAGTGGCTCCAAGTGGAAAGAGTTCTTTTGTTACTCTTCCAATGGGACATGACATGAGCAGCCGATCAGCGGAGAAGGGTGAATCTTCATCCAGTTCGTCTCTTCAATTTGCGAAGAAGGTGCTGGCTCGGGTTTTGAGTTCTTGGGTCAAGACTCTCCTTTCTGGACACTTGGAGGCAGGATTTGGCATGATCCCACATGTACAGGAGATTCTGACCGACACCGAAGAGGTTGGTCTGGATGTCACAGGTGCCAGGGCGATCGTTGATAGGATCATTACACTGGGTGACAAGTGGTTTGAGACCATGGGTTTCCCTGACGACCAATTCTTCAAGGAGATGTTCTTGGACCCTGCTGATAAGGCTAAGTCTGACCTGAATGAGGCTACACAAAGCAAGAAGCAGCTAGTTCGGGAGAAGAACAAGGAAGAGCTAGCCATCATCGGTTTGAGGCATGACCTTAACGTCCTTGATAGGGAAGTTGAGGAGGCCAGAAAACGTCTTGAGCATTTGAAGGCATAAGTCGATGCGAAGTGGGCTGCTATAACAGAGGCTCGTGACAGGGAGAGTACTCTGATCCGCAGGGTTGCAGATGCCGGTCAAGTTCTCGAGAGGAGGACTCTAGAAAACGAACGATGGCAAACTGCTGGGGAAGAGCTTCCCGGTGTAAAAGAAGGGTTACGGCATTCGCCAGCATCTCATGGCAAGTTCCTGAAGAAGCGTGCCTTGGAAACTCTGACGGCTGAGGCCAAAAGTTTGCTTGAGGAGCTGAAGCTTTGGCTGGAGACCATTTTTGGCTGAGCTCCTGATTTTTTATAGCAGAAACCATTCTTCTTTTTTTTGGTACCACATGTATTTTTTTGGTACTTTTCTCTTTTTTTTTTGTAGTGCTTGTGAACACTTTCTAATTTTTTTTTTTTTGCTTTGGTACCACATGTATTTTTTGGTACCTTTTTTTTTGTTCCCTACGCTCACTCAAACCTTTTTGTGATGAAAGCAATTGCTAAATGGGATTTGATCAAAAGTTTTGTCATTTTGTGAAAATCTTTTGTCAAATGATTGTTTTGGTAGGGGAAACGAATTTGGCATGAAAGCCGGATTTTTGTGGCATTTACAGCCGGTTTTGACATGAGAGTCAGGGTTTTTTTTTTTGTGTGTGGCATTTATAGCCGATTTTTGAGATGGCATAAGAGCCAAAAATTTTGTTCGTGGCATGGGAGCCAATTTTGAGATGGCATGGAAGCCGAAATTTTATGGCGTAAAAGCCAAAATTTGGGTTGGCATGGAAGCCGGTGTTTGTTTTGTGGCATCTATAGCCAGTTTGGTGGCATTGATAGCCAATTTGCGGCATTTATAGCCGGTTTGGTGGCATTGATAGCCAATTTGTGGCATTTATAGCCGGTTTGGTGGCATTGATAGCCAATTTGTGGCATTTATAGCCGGTTTGGTGGCATTGATAGCCATTTTTTGAAAGCCAAGTTTTGGTTTGTCGGCGTGAAAGCCAATTTTTGTGGCATTGATAGCCGGTTTGTGGCATTTATAGCCGGTTTTTGACATGAGAGTCAGGTTTTTTTTGTGTGGCCTTTATTGCCGATTTGGTGGCATTGATAGCCGGTTTTTGGCAAAAGAGCCAGGTTTTGGCATTTATAGCCAGATTTTTTGGCTTTCAAAATGCAGGTATCGACTAAATGTCGCCTCCCCGCTGAATGGTCTTGCAAGTATCGATGGAATGTCGCTTCCTTGCTCATTCGGTTTTGCGAGTATTGATGGAATGTCACTTCCTCGCGGGTTGGGTTTTGCAAGTATCGATGGAATGTCGCTTCCTTGCGAATTGGGGTGCAAATATCGACTAAGCGTCGCTTCCCTGCTTTTCCCAAAACTTTTGATTTTGCGGGTACTGACTTGATGTCGTTTCCCCGTGATTTTTGAAATTTGAGGTTTTCTCGAACCTTTGAAATTTGGGTTGTGGATATCAACTGAAATGTTGCGTCTCCACGATTTTAGAGGTTTTGGAAGTATCGAATGGGGTTCGCATCCTTCCGATTTTTTGAGTTTTGCGAGTATCGACTAAGTGTCACTTCCCCGCGGTTTTTGAAAAATCATTTTTTTTTGTTTAAAGACACGAGGGTCGTAAATTTTGACCTAAAACCATTTGGCAGTAAAAGGTAAGGTGGACTAGGGTGGAAATCCCTGAATCCGGATTTTTGTTTCAAACCATGAATTTTGGTTCAAGGATCGAAAGTTTTGGTCAAGTCAGGGAGAGGCTCCTAAACTTGGATTTTTTTGTTTTTGAACAATGAAACGATAAAAGTAAGCATTGTTTTTGAATCTCTAGAAATTTTGACATTTGATATGAAAATTCTAAAGAGAGTGGGTTTGACGAGCGAGTACCTGAGAACAGGTTTTGGCCACACAGGCATTGCTCTTACCCAGTTGGGTAAGTCTTCAAGGGTAGTACCGCTTCAAGAACTTGCCGTTGATAGGCAGCATACATCTGTCGCCTTCCATGTTTAGGAGGGCATATGCGCCGTTGGAGAAGACCTTGTCGATGACATAGGGTCCCTCCCATTTTGGTTCAAACTTGCCTTTGGACTTGTGAGCGAAGACCATTGGTCTTTTTACCGCAAGAACCAAGTCACCCTTTTTGTAGGCGCGTTGCCTGACCTTTTTGTCAAAAGATCCTACCATGCGTGCTTGGTAAAGTTCAATGCTTTGTCGAGCTTCGAGCCGTCTCTCATCGAGATTGTCCAGCTCATGAAGTCGTAATTTCGCATTGCTTTCTTGAGTCATGTCATTTTGTAGAGATACCCTCAGAGAAGGAATTTGTACCTCTAGGGGCACGACAGCTTCGCATCCATAGACCAGCGAGAATGGTGTGCTATGGGTTGGTCCTCGAACGGTGGTTCGATAGGCCCACAAAGCTTCAGACAGTTTGTCACTCCAGTCTCTTTTGTGACTAGAGACCATTTTCTTGAGGATTTTGCAGAGTGTCTTGTTGAAGGCTTCTGCTAATCCGTTTGCTGCCGGATTGTATGGAGTTGAAGGACAGCTTTGAATTTTGTATTTGTCACAGAACCTGTAGAATCGATGATCCCGGAATTGTGGTCCGTTATCATGGACGAATCTCTTGGGTATGCCGAAACGACAAATGATGTTGGTGCGCAGGAACTGAAGAACTGATGAGGTCTTCATTTCGTTGAACGCAAATGCTTCTGACCACTTAGAGAAATAATCCGTTGCGGCGAAGATGAAGCGATGACCTTTGCTTGAAGGGGGAGAGATAGGACCTATGATGTCCATGCCCCATGCTTCGAAAGGCCATGAGATTGCTGTAGGATGTAGCCATTCCGGAGGCATGTGAATGTAGTCTCCATGAACTTGGCATAGCTGGCAGCGTTTGGCAAATTGCATTGCATCAGCAACCATGGTAGGCCAGTAGTAACCCAACCTTTTGATTTGGTCGTAGAGCTTGGGACCAGCCTGATGAGCTCCGCAAAGACCAGCGTGAACTTCTTTGAGTGTTTCTTCAGTTTCTTGTTGTGACAAGCAGCGTAGGAGTACTCCATTGAAGGATTTCCTGTAAAGGATTTTTGAAGGGATATCCAAATGAAAGTTTGGGGCTCGCCTTTGGATGCTTACCCGTTCTTTTGGATCTTCAGGTAGGATTCCGAACATAGTGTAATCAATGAACGGATCCCTCCAGTCGCCGATTGAAGTTTGAAGGATAGAGATCCGACTTCCAACCACTTGGTGGCATTCAGCAACTGCTTGGTGTGTGTTAAGAGGAGGGAGGATCCTTCTCTCACTCACTGTAATTTGCATGTTTTTTCCTTCCTGGATCGCCATTGATGCGGCAAGTCCAGCCAGGGCATCTGCACGGATGTTTTCACCTCTACGAATGTGGGTGATGTTGCAGATGTCAAACTTTTGCAGAAGCGATTGTGCCTTGTTGTAATACGGCAGCAGATCGGGCTTCCTGACTTCATATTTCTGATTCATCTGGTTGACGATCAGTTGAGAGTCTCCAAAGACTTCCAGCATAGTGATACCGGATTCGATGGCGAGTTCCAATCCTAGGATCAGAGCTTGGTATTCAGCTGCATTGTTTGTGCATGGTTCCAGTAGCGAGAAAGCGTGTGGAATCATGCATTTGTCGGGGCTAACAAAGAGGATGCCAACTCCCGAGATCAGCTTTCTGTTTTCATTTGTCCTGGTTGCACCGTCAAAGTACATGTCCCAGGAGGCATTTGGTGAGGAAGTCTCCACGTTGTAGACAGGTTCGTCTGGGAGATCATCTCTGAGTGGTGAATCTTTAGGCAATGGATGCTCTGCGAGGAAATCTGCTAGAGCTTGGCCTTTGATTGCTTTTTGTGGCACATACCTAATATCAAATTGTGATAGAAGGATGGACCATTTTGCCAGTCGGGCATTGAGAGAACCTGCCTTTGTGACAAGGACCTTCAAGAGGTTGATCCTCGAGACCAGGTAGACTGTGTTGGAAAGCAAGTAGTGACGTAGCTTTTGTACGGCGAACATCACTGCAAGGCATTCCTTTTCGACTGGAGAGTAGCGATGCTCTGCACCTACTAGCATGCGGCTGAGGTAGTATAGAGCAGCTTCTTTTCCCTCACCATTCTCTTGTGCAAGCAGAGCGCCTACAGAATGATCAAGAGCTCTTGTGTACAAGATGAATGGTTTTCCAGTGGCATGGGCAGCTAACACTGGAGGTTTGGTCAGGTATGACTTGATATCTTGAAATGCGGCTTCACAGTCGGCATCCCAGACAAAGTCTATACCCTTTTTCATCAATCGAGAGAATGGACGGCATTTCCCCGAAAGATTGGAGATGAACCGTCTGATGTAGGCCAATCTCCCTTGAAGCCCTTTTAGTTCTCTCAAGGTTCTTGGAGAGGGCATTTCTAGAATAGCCTTGACTTTGATGGGGTCAAGTTCTATTCCAGCTTTCCGAACAAGGAATCCGAGAAACTTACCCGACGAGACGCCGAAGAAGCATTTTAGAGGATTCATCCGCAGTTTGTGTTTGCGGAGTCGGAGGAAGACTTCCCGAAGATCTTTGAGATGGTCTTCTTTTCTTCTGCTTTTGACGGCGAGGTCATCAACGTAACATTCGACCGTCTTGTGCTGCATATCTTGGAATATTTTCATCATAGCCCTCTGATATGTGGCACCAGCATTTTTCAGACCAAATGGCATGACAGTGTAGCAATACACGCCAAATGGAGTCCGAAATGAAGTGTGTTTTTCATCCTCGGGGTGCATCTTTATCTGATTGTAACCAGAGAAGCCATCCATGAATGTCATTCGCTCGAATCCGCAGGAATTGTCAATCATCACCTCCGGTATGGGGAGCGGGAATTCATCTTTAGGGCAAGCGCCATTCAAGTCTCTATAGTCAATACAGACTCTGATCTGCCCAGTTTTCTTTGTCACGGGGACAATGTTGGCCAACCATTCTGGATGTTGTTCCTCACGGATGAAGCCGACGCTTTTGAGCTTTTGAACTTCTTGTTCAATTTTATCCATCACATCTGGACGGAATCTTCTTTGGCCTTGTTTGACAGGCTTGATGTCTTCTTGAAGATTGAGTTTGTGGACTGCTACTTTAGGGTCTAAACCAGGCATTTCAGCGTAGGACCATGCAAAGCAATCAACGAACTCACGAAGAAAAGCGATATACTCGGGTAACTCATCATCCTTTATATTCTTGCTTATGAATACAGGACGTGGGTTATCTGGTGTTCCCAAGTCTATCTTTTCAACAGGATCTTCTGTCGGAAGGTTCGAAGGTGGTTCCTCCACAATATTTTCGGAGGCTTCCAACTCAACGAAACCTTCTGGAGTTTCAACTGCATTACCAGACCAAGGCTCTGTTCCTTTCCATGGATTTTCTTGATTGGTGATCTCCTCAAGGCTTGCTATGAGATAGTCCCAATCGCCTGTTGAGTCTGGTATTTCTTTTGGAGACGAGGGTTCTTCTGGGTCAGAATAGCACAAGTCTGTATTATCGGGCGATTCCTCTTCATCATCAGAGAAATCGTACCAATTGGATGAGCTTCCTGGATCTTTGTCAGGTAACTCTTTAAAGAGATTTCCAGGGAGATCGATGTCTTCGTGGACTTGAGATGTTGAGGCTTGGTCGGTAAAACGACTTTTAAGCTTTTGTGTCAACTGTCTCAGGGGGGTATCAGGATCATATCCTAACCCATGTGAAGACTTTTCTACATATCCGTAGAGTCTCCAATCTTCCAGCTGGCTTTTGGTCAAGGCGGGCCCCAATGGCGTGAGAATACCGCGTCTTTCTCCCAAACCGACTGGGTTTTGAGCATCATAGCCCATTTTCTTCATAATTGCTTGTGCCACAGGACTATATAGAGATAGCTGAGGCATACCTTCATTTTGGAAAGGTTCCAGCATGGAGTTTGATGAAGAAGCGTCCGATCTATGGAAGAAGATCGGCCTTTGCTTTGGTGATGTTGCCGGAACAACAAAGGTAGCAGACGTAGGATCTTCTACATCAGCAGGTGTCTCTATCGGAGTGAGAGCAGGCTGAACTTGCTGAGTGTCAGCTTGGCTTGACGATGCATCGTCTTCTGGCTCTAAGTCCGAGTCTGTGTCTTGCATGATAGACACGAGAGAGACAACAAATTTGCCCCCAGGCTTTTGTTTCGCCTTCTTCACTTTAGTCGTGATGACCAAAGGTTTTGAATTCTTGAGGGAGATAACGAAGGGAGATTGACTACTCTCTTCTAATTTGCCGGAGGGTTTGTTTTCTTCCGGTGATTTTTGAGGAGCCTTGCCTTTATCTTTCTGGAGATTTTCAGCAGGGGGTGCTGTTTCCTCTTCTTCTTTTTCTCCTTCATACATCTGGGAGTCTGCGAAGTGGACTTCTTTACCTTTGAAGGGTTTTCTGTCCGCAAAGACACGATGTACCATGCCGTCGTCGCCGACGAACTTGATGCATTGATGTAGAGTTGAAGGAACAACACCATTCTCGTGTATCCAAGGACGTCCGAGAAGGATGTTGTAGCATGAGGGGGTTTTTATTGCATACACAGTGACCTCAGAGATAAGATCACCGATTTGCAATTTGAACCTGATTTTGCCGATAGGCCTTTGAGTGCTCCCATCGTATCCAAAGATAGACACAGATGTGTGGCTTAGCTTGCTGGGTGGGATGCTCAACTCTTCGAGAGCCGAAGTGGAGATGAGGTTGAGTGCAGAACCTGGGTCGTCCTGAACTCTGTGTATAGGCATTTCCTTGATGTACCCTGTGAAGTACAGGGGTCGGTTGTGCCTTGCTTCGCCAAGTAGGAGGTCTTCCTTAGTGAAGGCGATGGTTGCACTGGCTGCCTTTTGAACCGAGAGGCATTGGATGCATGATCCCTCAGTTTTCTTTTCTCCCTTTGAGGAAGTTTCAGAGTTTTTGATCCGGTATCCATTTCAATTTGGAGGACTTGCGGGGCATGTTTGTCGACATCCTCATTCAGTTTTTGTAATTCTGAGATGAGATTATCACGAGTCCGTGGAGACATTCGTAATAAATCCAGGATGTGAAGACGTGCAGGTATGTGTTTGAAGTGCTCAACCAAGTCATACTTGAAAGCCTCCTTAGGGCCTGCATGTTCATCATTGTTTTTGCCACTGGGGGCGCTTACAACATCTTTTCCCGAAGGATTTACATAAGTAAAGGAAGATTGGTTGTAATTCTTGTGGTAGTCCCGGCCAGAGCGGGTGCCTCTACCAATTTCGAGAGCTTCTTGAGAAGGATCTTCGTTTGGAAGATTGTCTTCAGGATCAAGAGGCTGTCGTTTTTCATCTACTGGGGATGTATCTGCAGCAGAGTTGCCATCCTCAGTGATTGTGTTGCACGGAGCATTTTCCGGGAGCAAGTCCTGAACAGCATCCAGCAGCTTTTCTTCTTCGTTGACCTATCCATCACCCCAAGTTGGGTTTTCTTCATGATGATGAGTCGGGAAGAATGTGTATCCTGAAGTCACAGTCTCAGGAGAAGAAACCTGAGAGGGTGTCATCTCTGTGAAAGTCACGTGAGACAAGGTAGCTCCAGAGGATACATTGCTAGGCGTCGTCGGAGTATAGGTAATCTCATCAGACGACGCTTCAGAAGAGCTATAGTCCTGATATATTACATTACAGGAAGCTTTGATAGGAGATGTTGCCTGCTCGGAGTCAGACTCATCCTCGGATGTAAGAGGATCGTCTATCCAGCAATGTTCTCCATTTTCAGGAGTTAAGGGTGGAGGTACCTGGTGAGCTTCAGGGACTTCCGGCTCTGGATTGTGAGGAATCTCGTTGACGCGGTCTTGCTCTTGTTCTAGAGCGAGATGCTGCAAGATCCTTGCGTATTCTTCAAGATCCGGCATGGGAGCCAGATCATCTTCTTCGTCTTCTCCGTGTGGCTCAACATAGTTGATTTCCACTGGAGCAACGACAGGTGCTTGCTCAACAGCATTTTCTTGTACAGCCTCTTGGTTTTCTTCATCATCAGACCAGGATCCTTGTGGCTGCAAGGGGTTATACCAGATTACTGGCATAAGGTAGGTTTCAGGAACCCATTCTTCGTCGGAGAGATACTCTCCTGTTTCAAGAGATTCCTCCCACTCGCCGGTGTAGTCGGGCTCGAATCCATCGTCGGTGTTGCTGGACTCGTATCCATCAATGGAGAATCCAACTACCGAGTTGCAAGAGTATGATGCCCCCTGCATAGCTTCTTCTCTGAATTGAGGTGGCATGAAATCACTGAGAGTGAGTTTTCTTACCGCCTTTGAAGTCTCTGGAAGGGACGTTTCTGTTGCCCCGAGTGAAGTGGTAGAGGAGGCCTCTGCCTTTTCATGGACTTCTTGTTTTGGCTGGGTCTTCTCTTGCCGTTTGAGCCTGAGGAGATGCTTCCTAGCCTGCCTTCGCTGTTGGGCTGTTGGCTTTGTTTTGACGATCTCCCAATTTTCATCTTCCAGGAGATCGGGATGTACCCATATAGGTTGTCCGTCTGGTGTCGGGAAAGGAACCAACACTTCGGACGTTTGAATTCTTTTTATCACCTTGAAGGAAGTAGTGATCTTCTTCTTCGGTGATTTTGGTGTTTGTCCACGTGACACCATGTTGACGGAGGCGGGGCCATAGTTTTTGTCAAAGGTTATGACTCCGTTTCTACATATCATTGATCTTCTCTCTCACAACGAAGCATTGATTGAGAGGATGTGAGATCATCTGGTGGTATGGACAGTACCGAGGATCGTTGGTTTTGCCAACGTCTCCCGGTCTTTTGGGCTCTGGCAAAATGAGTTTGCCATTTGCTAGGAGAGCCTCAAAGATTTCTTCAACGTCTTCATCGAACGGATATTTCTTTTCTACGCGTTCTTTGAAGGCATCAGAGAGTTCATGCCTTTTACCTGCAGTTTTGTTTTCAGCTTTCTTTGGCTGCTGAGTAGCTGACTTAGTCTGCACATTGAGAACCTCTTTCTTCTTTGGTTTAGAGGTTGCAATGGCGGTTGGCTCTTTTCTTGATGACTTCTGACTGTTGAGGTCCTTGATCACCATTTCAGCTTCCATGGAAGCTTCGAGGAGTTCTCCCAGGTTTTTTGATTTGTCGCCGATGATCATGGAGCGTATTTTTGCTCTCATATTGTTACGGCAAATGTCGACTAGCGACGCTTGTGGCAGTACATCTGAGCATTTGTACGCCATTGCTTTCCACTTGTGAATGAAGTCATAAGTTGACTCATTCTCTCCCTGTTTTAGGCTGCAGAGCTGAGCCATAGTAACAGGATGATCCTCACCCTGGAAGTGGGTCAGGAAGCGTGTCTCCAGCATAGCCCAGTTCTGAATGGAGTTCTCCGGAAGAGTGGAGTACCAATCGAAGGCCGTACCTTTTAGGGTACTTGCAAAGAGGCGAATCTTGAGTGCATCTTGATCCGCGATAGCTCCCGTCAAGATCTTGAAGTGGATTATGTGCTGTCTGGCTGATCCTTTCCCCGTATATGTTTGGAGAGTAGGATGTTTGAATTTTGTGGGGAACGGGACCGAGTCCATCCATAAAGGATATGGTGGCTTGATCCCATGCTCTTTGAGTATATCCTATTCTTTAGCTTTGGCGAGGATACTGTCTACGTCCTTTTTGGTAAGGGCGCGCGACTCATTTTCTTCACAATTCTCCTCGTTATTGTCATGATTTGGAGGAGGCTCATTGTTCGCCTGATTTTGGACGACAAGGAGAAGGTTTTCCATCAGAGTTTCAATCCTCTGCTGGCCTTGTTCCAACTGCTGGATGCGTGCGAGCGCATCATCTCGAGGTGGATTCTGAGGTGGTGGCTCAGAACTTGTAGCCAAGACGTTCATCCCTCGGGATTCGAACGAAGAAATCGTCCTGGTGACCGAGCTGGGGCTCATTCTTTTTGATGAAGAGCTTGATGAAGGATTACTCTCCCGTCCTTGGCTTGAAGGGGCAGGAGATTCTTCGGGATGTCTTTGTGTCCTGGTGACGCTACGGGTCACCGGACGTCGGACATGGATTTTTGATGCTGACCTTTGGCAGCAACTTGGTCGGGTCTTTCTTTTTCTACCCATTTGTGGGAGACTTGAAGTGTAGGAGGCTGGGTCCGTTGCTTCTCTAGTCTCTTTTGTCGATATGACGCACGGCGGCGTGCTCGACGAGCGATTTGAGCTTCAGTCAGCTCTGGCTGGGCTCTAACGATGAAGGATGTGCTCCCTCGGGCGCAGCAGCCGAGCTTGTCTTCTTTGTGGTTGGGCAAGGACAGGATGCGGACCCGGTCATTTGCCTGTTGCAGCGAAGCTTTAAACCTTTCGAGTTCGGCCCCTGTAGAGATGAAGGGTCGAACTGAAGGAGTGTAGGCCTTGGCAGGTGCTTGTAGAGGCCTGGTGATGCATGATCTAATTCTGGGCTTGTGGGAGCAAGCCGGTTCATGCTGGGTTGACTTGGGAGTCAGGTTGGAGATGGGTCTCTCCTCTTTCATGTAGGCAAGAGGGTAGAACTGGTTCTCTTTGAGTGGGGCCAGGTATGCTGGCTTGGTGGATGTTTGAGACCTTCTTTGTTTTGGGGAAGGTCTTGGAGACCAAGTCTTAGGGTAGACCTGGTTGGTTGTGGGTCGAGGCTTCGCGGGGGTGCCGCGGGCTTCGGGCTTTTGGGCGCTCGCCTTTGGTGTCACGGGAGTGACACGTTGAGAGGCGATTTTCTGCCTTTTGGCAGGCGCAGTTTGTTCTTCGGGAAGTGGGAATGGTCCCAGTGTCCCGAAGACGATGGTCCGGGGAGTCGAGGTCGACCCGGAGTTCAGAGAGTTGCCGAGGGAGTTGACGCTTCGGCAGCTGGCAGGGCGCTTGTAAGTGCGCTCGGTTTGCTTCTGTTGAAGCATGAGTTGGTGCTTGTTCTCGTCGAAGATAATGGTTAAGGCTGCCATTGTTAGTTTCGAAAAGGCTCTGAAACACGACCACATCCATTAGTAATCACAAGAATAATGATCATAAATGGGAATTTCTATGCTTTTGTCTTTTCAAATCGCTCAAGGGACATAACCCAAGCAATATGAGGAAGGCAAAAAGCCATAGAGGGTACAATTGTTCTGACAGCAAGTATGGTGAGCCCAGAATGAGCGTTCCAGTGACTGCTAGAAGCAATTGTAAACCTAAATTCGACTTATCGAGAAGCAGTGCTTGCTCGAGATAAGAAGAATATAAGGTAGGAGTTACAAATGTGCCGGTCACAGATACAGTAGACCCTGAAAGGGCGTACCAGTATTGCTATGCACAAATGTTGGAGATCGCATCCACGAGATGGGATTCTCTTTTTTTTTTTTGAAATGTCAAGATTGGATTCATCAAAGAGAGCAGATGGTATTCCGATCCGAATACGGGCTCAACGATTTCCGCGAGCACCAGTACCCAGAAGGGAAGGAACCACAATTTCTCGGATCTGAATCTAAAATGACGAGAGTTTTTTTTTTTGAAGATTTTTTTTTTATTTTAAGATTTTCATTTTTTTTTTTTTTTAAAAAAAAATCTTTTTTTTTTGTTTAAGATTTTTTTTTGAAAATCTTTTTTTTTTATTTTTTATTTTTTTTTATTTTGATTTTTTTATTTTTTTTTAAGATTTTTTTTTTATTTTTGATTTTTTTTTTAAATTTTTAAGATTTAAAGACGAGAGAGTACACATAGGCCTCCTAACCCGGTCTTATGAAACCTCAATTGATAGAATTGCCCCCAGGTAAGAGTAGGATTACTTAATGAACCCGTTTGGAGGACCCTTGCCTAGAACAGTCAAGCTGTCTCCACACTCTGGACAAGGCTTTTCTTGAATCAATCGTGATCAAAGAACGCAATTGGTTTAACCTTAGTGGTCTATGTCTTTTTTTCTCAAATCCCAAATAGACTCATCGAAGAGAAGCGATGGCCCAAAACCTTAGTCGAACGGGCTCAACATTTCTGCAAGCACCAAAGAACGATAGGATAGGATCAAAGCTTCTCAATTTTGAATCAGAACTAAGAAAACTGATTTTTTGATTTTTTTTTCTTTGAAATCTCTAATGAACTCATCGAAGAGAAACGATGGCCCAAAACCTTAGTCGAACGGGCTCAACATTTCTGCAAGCACCAAAGAACGATAGGATAGGATCAAAGTTTCTCAATTTTGAATCCAAACTAAGAAAACTGATTTTTTTTTTGTTTTTTTTTTTAAATTTTTTTTTGAAATCTCTAATGAACTCATCGAAGAGAAACGATGGTCCAAAACCTTAGTCGAACGGGCTCAACATTTCTGCAAGCGCCAAAGAACGATAGGATAGGATCAAAGTTTCTCAATTTTGAATTCAAACTAAGAAAACTGATTTTTTTTTTAAAAAAAAAAAAGAATGGAAACAAACTCAAAGAAATAGAAATTTCCAAAAAATCCCATCTCATTTTTTTTTAGGATGCAAAATCCAACATAGGCCACCAGCTAGAAAGTAGCCAAGGAATCTGGAGAAGAAGTATAAGCATAGAGCAACAAGTATGATATGCAAATATTTCATTTCCAAGCACCGTGTTCTCAAATGAACGAGTCCCACCGGGTGTGCCAGCTTGATGGAACGCGCTCCGAGGCGCCGTTGGGGCGGCTACCGGGGTCGGCGGAACGTGGGAGCCCGTCGGGTCCGGCCCTTTCGCGCCCTGGCGGGCCCTGAAGCGTGCATCAACATTTCTTTTGTGTGGGTGTGCCAGATTTTCTATTTTACTTGGAATTGCAAGTGGTAATCCGGAGATCAACCTTCGCAAGTAAAAATGAAATCAACTTCTTTCAAGTTTTCCATTGCACAAATATTTAAGAAAAGAGACATTTTCTTGGTTTGCCGTGAAAGGCGATTTTGTTTGGCATTTATAGCCGATTTTGGCGTTTATAGCCGATTTACAATTCTCATCAATAATGAAAGACAAGAGTTGTGATTTTTGTCTCTTTTAGAAAAATACAAACTACAATGAAAAGCAAGAAAAGGAAGATCTAACTTTTCAGGAGATTGTGGGGGACTCGTTCAGATTGACGGTCGCAAGCCATGTGTGGGCTTCGCCATCATCCATGCAGATGAGAACAGAAGATGCTCTTGATTCGCTTGGCTTGGCTATAACCTCAGGTTTTTAGAGGACAAAGACCAAGAGAAGGTCCTATGTCCAATAAAAAGCTAAGTAGACGGGCTGAAAAGCCACGTCTAAGCCATTGGAGGTAGCGGGAGAAGGCAAGGACCTTGGGGGGGGGGGGTGCCCCCCAAGGGACTTTTGTCACCTTGTAGTGGTGGCTGGTGCAGAACTTCAGCAGAGTTTTTTTTCTCTCTTTTTCTTTCTCTCAGATTTCTGGATCTGTGGCGCTTTGGAAGTGATCTCCGATTGATCGATCCGGATTTCAATGGAATGCTCTCCTATTTATAGGCTTTTGGTAGCCATTTAGGAGAGTTTATGGGCTTTAATGGCTTTAATGGGAGGAGTTACAAGATTTATTTCTTGATTTTGTAACTCCTTTTTCCTTGAATCTGATTGGCCGATGGAGATTAAGGGCTTTTAATCACCTTAATTACCATAATGGGAGGAGTTTCATGGTTTAAATGCCATGAATAAATTGACTTGTAACTCCCAAATGCTTGCTTCTGATTGGGCCGTCCAAAGAAATGAATTAATGACTGCAATAAAGCTAGTCAATTAACCACATTAATTGGTCGCCGAGCAGTCGAAGAGTCGCGGGCCGTGCCGTGTCTTCTGGAATTCTTCTTGCGATGATCATCGATGGATCTACATGCTGATCGACATCGGATGAACATGTAACTTCAGACATTGATAGCTAAGAGTGGGCCGGTGACATCTGTCTTGTCGATTTCACGATCGGTCGGACAGAAAGTGCACTTTCTTGGTCGACCGGTTGGCGATCTTGGAGCGATCAATGATGATTTTATACTTTTGGAGGTTGACCCGTGATTTTGACGGATGTCGGAGGATATGATTCAATTTCAAGCACTAAAAATCACATTTTCAGGAAACCACAGGGGCCAAAGTGCGCGAAACGCGAAAAAAGACGGAAAAACGGGTCACCGGCGGAAAATCCGGTGACCCGGACCTCCATGGTCGCCGGCGACCATGGGCCATGGTCGCAGGGGCCTGCGACCATGGGCCATGGTCGCAGGGGTCTGCGACCCTGGGGGATTTTTCCCCTTCGGAGCCCGTTTTGCGGTCGTTTTGAGGTCTTTTTCGTCGCCGTTTTCTTCTGTATTTTTCTTGACATTTCTTCTCATTTATTGGCTTGATTTCCCTGTAGAAAACTTGATGAGAATCCTTGCATTTTTAGAGTGCAAAGTTTCCAATTTTCCGGGAAAGCCGAAGACTTTGTCGCGTAGAGCTGCTGATTTTCCGCCAGAAGCTGAAACTTGGTCAAACGATGTCGGAATGACCTGAAGTTTGAGGTGAAGCCTCCTGAGCAATAAATAAGACCAACCATAGCTTTTGTTTGAGTTTTGAAGCCGTTTGGGGTCCCGTCGATGCTTCACTTGATTTTGCTGCGGGGAAAATGCCGAGCTTTGATATGTGGCCAAACGATGTCCGATTGACCTGAAATTTGACGGGGAGCCTATTGGAGTCATTTTGAGACGTTCCATGGGCTCCGTTTTGGATGTCATGGTCCCGGGTTGCTCCGCCGCCGGTAGGCTTGATTTTCTCTCGGAGCATCGAAACCTGGTCAAACGTTGTCAGAATGACCTGAAATTTGACGTGCAGCCTTTTGGAAGCATGTTGAAGCCACTCATGCACTTGGTTTGATGAGCGAAGGCTTCGGTGGTTCCCGCCGCCGGGAGGCTTGATTTTGCTGCTCGAGCATTGATGGAGGGTCAAACGTTGTCGGTTTGACTTGAAATTTGGCATGGAGCCCTTTTGAGACATGCTGGAGTCATCCGTAGGCTCTGATCGAAGTTTTGACGTCTCCGATGATGTCGCCGCCGGGAGCGCCATTTTAGCTGTCGGAGAAGTGAAGTTAGGCCAAATGTTGTCGAAATGGCCCGAAACTTCATGTGTACTCTTCTCTTGGCTATCTTGAAGGATCTTGCAGTTTTTGTTTGATTCTGACAAGATTTGATTTTTTGGAGAAATTGCATTGCCTATTTATGGCAGGTTGCGACTTCATGCAGCTTTCTTGATGTTGAAGAGGCAAAGTGACATTTTTGGTGTCAACAGAGTACATCATGAAGGACCCTCACCTACTCCCTCTGCTTCAAATGGGGATGGTCCTAGCTTCCAAGAAGGGGAAAGTGAAAACATGGAGGAGAGCAACTTCCATGATCACTCTCGAGGAGCCCCCAATCGCTGGGACGAGAAGATCAGGGAAATGCAGAATCAACTGGGTGATGTCTTCAACGCCATAAAGGCGCAGGCACCAGAGACAGTGGATTACCTAGTCAGGCGAACGTACACACCGTTCAAGCCCGACGTGGTGAACTACCCACTCCCTCAAAAATTCAAGATGCCATCCGTCGAAACTTTTGACGGTACGAAGGATCCACTGGACCACCTCGAAACTTTTAAAACCTTGATGCAGCTGCACAACGTCCCCGACGAAATTATGTGTAGGGCATTCCCAACTACTTTGAAGGGTCCCGCACGACAATGGTTTGCCAGTCTCACCCCGGCCTCCATAGGCTCCTTTGCCGAACTAAGCAGATCATTTGTGGCACAGTTTATTGGTGGACGCCGCCAACAAAAACCTGCCACACACCTGCTCAACGTAAAACAGGATCGAGACGAGTGCCTGAGGAGCTACCTCGCTCGTTTTAACGAGGTGGTCCTTCAGGTCGAGGAGCCCGATGATAAGGTCAGCATGACCGCCTTCCTAGGAGGCCTCCGATCATCAAGCTTCCTCTTTTCAGTAATGAAGCGACCACCAAAGAGCATGCCAGAACTATTGGCAAAAGCTCAAAAATATATGAATGCTGAGGAAATCAACAGGTCCAGGCGAGGTGAATCATCTCACGGATCGCCAAAAGGTTGACCTCTGCACTGTTCTCAAACAGGCAGCCTATCTCCAGCTTAGCGGCCCTCTCGCGGGTCACCAAAAGCTTGGCCTCTGCACTATTCTCAAACAGGCAGCCTATCTCCACCTTAGCGGCCCTCTCGCGGGTCACCAAAAGCTTGGCCTCTGCACTATTCTCAAACAGGCAGCCTATCTCCAGCTTAGCGGCCCTCTCGCGGGTCACCAAAAGCTTGGCCTCTGCACTATTCTCAAACAGGCAGCCTATCTCCAGCTTAGCGGCCCTCTCGCGGGTCACCAAAAGCTTGGCCTCTGCACTGTTCTCAAACAGGCAGCCTATCTCCAGGTTAGTGGCCCTCTCACGGGTCACTAAAAGCTTGGCATCTGCACTGTTTTCAAACAGGCAGCCTGTCTCCAGCTTAGCGGCTCTCTCGCGGGTCGCCAAAAGCTCGATCTCAAACAGGTGTAGCTCTCTCACGAGCAACCCTCAAACTCTGTCTCTGCTCTCGTGCAAACAGCCTCTATCTCCAGGTTATCTACAACCCGCTGGACTACTACATTAGATCACCGGAACCAATTGCCTGGCTGCCCAAATCAACTACCTGGACAACACACTAGCTGCTCGCCAACGCAAACAGCGGCCAGCCCCTCAGCAGCGAAGCCCACGCCTCTGGGCGCACAGACCTCAGGGGCGCCCAGACATGGGTGCCCAGCCTCACAGTGCTTGGACTTGGAGTGTAAAAAAAAAAAAAAAGAAAAAAAATACAAAACATCCTAATGATGGCATGTGTTTGTTCAAAAAGAAGATTTATTCTACATTATCTATGCTATAGTCAGAAAGAGAAAAAGAGAAAGGATACTGATGAAAAAATGAATGATGGTGAATGATTGGGCGCCGACACCGCTGCCGTCCTCCCGCCAGCTGGTCGACTGCGCCGGGCGCCGGCCTCGCTGCTGCTGCTGAACCGCCCGCCTCGCCAGCGCCCGTCGCCCTTGCGCCCGCCTCTACCTAGGCGCCCGTCGCCCGTGCGCGTGCTGCCCCCGCCGCCCTCGCCGCCGCTGCCGCATCGGGCGCTGCCACCACTGCCTGGGCGACCGTGTCGGGCGCTGCCCTCGCAGCCGCTGCCGCGTCAGGCGCTGGCACAACTGGTTGGGCGACCTCGTCGGGCGCTGCCACCACCCTCGTCGCCGCCCTGACGATCATACATGCAAAAGTGGCAGTAGCAGCCTGCTCTGTGATTGGAGCTCATATGCTTTTATGCTTCAGACCATTGATTTGACATGATTCTAAATGTTGGCATCCTGTTGATTTCATGAGGAGAGAAGAACATTCAGAAACAATAACAACTGTTGACACAGAAGCGGATGGGATATTGGAAAGTGCTATTTTAGCAAAGGAGTCTGCAGAAACAGTTACATCCGCTGACATGGAAACTGGTATGCTGGACAGTTTTGTGAAGACAAAAGAGCTTTTGAAAAAGATCGAGACCATGGACAATGATGCTACTGGAACATCTGCATGGAAGAGTGAGGAAGATTTGGAGGAATTTGAGAACAAGAGCTTCCCATCAGCCGCATTTATTGATCTATTGTCTTCATCTTCAGATGAAGTTGAATTCGTCTCAAATCGGAGGGAAAGCAGAGATGCATTGTCTGCGGCAGCAGATGTGAATAAGAAGAAGAAAAAATCAAAGAAGAAGAAGAAGAAAAAGATTGAGGCGGAGACAGTTGTAAGACGACTCTCTCTCTCTCTCTCTCGTTGCCATCGCTGCCTGGGCGCCCGCCCCGGGTGCTGCCATCACCCTCGCTGCAGCTGCCACGCCTGGCGCTGCCATCACTGCCTAGGCGCCCGCCCCGGGCTCTGCCGCCACCCTCGCCGCTGCTGCCAAGCCGGGCGCCGCTGCGAAGCCCCGACGCCCACGTCCGCGGGGCCCTCGCCCGAGGGGTCTTCGCCTGCTGCTGCAGTCCAGCTGGCGCTGCCCGTGCTCGTGACCACGACGCCCGACGTTGCAGGAAAACCCACACACGACGCCGCCGACAGGCTACTGCCCGTGCACGCCCGGACTGCGGCGCCCGAGGCCACGAGGTCTGTCACGCAGGCTGTGCCTGCCCGGGGTGGTTCACCTGCGCCCATGGGAACTGCACACTGCTGATTTTTTGTTCAAGTTTGTTGGCTGGTTCTCACTGTATTCTTCCCATGGGTAGACTTATCTCCACTTTGATGCTCCATTGAGATGTCTTGGGAATGGGTTGAGAAAGATGGGTCTCCTCTCTTTGGAATAGGTTTTATAGCCTAGGGTTTCAAGAGCCCCAAACTAAAAGGAAGCAAACTCCAAATCAAAAAGGACTCTCCCAAACACACACCCAATAGGAAAAGAAGAGACCTGGATATTCAAAATGCCCCCCTTTCAAAGCTTCTTTGGGCGCGGGGCATTGAGGGGCAAATGATGAGTTAGGCCCGTCCAGGTGGCCCATTCCGTCATGAGCCAAGCCTAAATTAATGGAGATCCGTTTGGTCCAATGGAGTCCGAGCCCAAATCCACGGTGCCTGGCCACGTCACAGCAGTCCGGGTTGCTTCGGAAGAAGTCAGGCCACGTCCCACTTTTACCAAGTCCAGCGGAGAATATCACAACTGCCTCGCCAGTCGATGACACCTCGAAGGCTCCTCGTAAACGGCGCTGTAAAGTCGTCCCCATCTGTTAGGGGCAGACTATAAATTTAAGAGCCTCTCGGTACTTGAGGGGCAAGCAATATTCTCCCTTCATCTCTCTTCTCCTACATTTGTAATCTCTGGACACTTGAGAAATAACATATCTGGCAACCTCTGCCTTTCCGAAAGTGGACGTAGGTCACTGACCGAACCACTATAAATCTCTCTCTCGTCTTTATTACCGCATTTATTACCTATTAACTGACCGGTGGTGTGCGAAGTCATTTTTCTGCATCATCACTATACGCGCATATAATTTGCTGGATCTTTGAGCTTCAAAATTATGGGACATGGTGATTCTGAGGTTTATGGGTTACTGGACTCCCACTGCATTCTACTAAGAAATCATGTTGTATCAGGCCCAAAATATACATAAGAAATTCAATGAGATCACCAAACATTTGTGAATAGTCTAAAACCTAAAATGTACTGGAAGTCTGGAACTCATGAGTTCAGGTCACCAATAAAGGCAATAAAAAAATCAAAATTCATTTTTGTAAAAATATTATATGAAAAAACTGTTTTTTTTTAATTAGAAACAAAGAACACGGCTGAAACAATATAAGATATTTAATCAGAGTCGATATAATGACTCACACTACAAAGGTTTTGGCTTTAGATACAGTGTCCCAAAAGCTAGTTCTAAAACCTTTATTAGTTTGTTTTAGCTAGAATAGAGTACATAAATAAGCCAATACGCACTGTATAGATGAAATTAAGCAAGGAACATAGCCAATATACATATCAATCAGTTGATGGTTGAACAGTACAAAGCAATTCTAGAATCACACGATGACAAATTTCACATATTTTTACAAATAACTTGTAAAACAAGAGTATTGGGAAAAAGAAATAGAAACGGTTTTCATGTCACCATTGTTCTTTCGAGGCCAAAGCACCGGTTCCTGCATGTGGTATTAAAATGTTTCCTTCTGTAAAACAAGAGTGCAAGTAAAATTTGTTAATAAAAGCTGAAAATGATATGAGATGTTGGAGACCAAGAACTAAATAAGTGATCAATCATCCCCTCATTGAGAGAAAGCTTATCTTTTTGTTTGCATGTATAATGAATTGATGTATGGTGAGGTGAAGCATCAAATCAAGAGAGAATAAAATATAAGGTATTATGATAGTGTTATGTTTTTAGTTGTTTCGTATGAAATCTTTTTGACTTTTTGTATAGAAAAGTTGAGTTTTTTTTCTCTTTTAGTGGAGAAAGAAGGTTGTTTTTTTTACTGTTTTTGAAAAATCTTAGAGGAAATTTTAAAAATTGTGTGCTTTTGATAGGACCCATTGTAATTTCTTATCTGTATTCACTTTATTTTAACTTAACTAGTTAATTGCCAAACACGAAGGTGAAAACTACATGAAGAGAGGCCTTCGGTGAAGATCTCTTCAGTCTTATATTAGGTTGTTACAAATTATACATTCAACTATCTCAATGTGCTTGGTTCCAGGGGCGGACCTACATGTAGGCCTAAGGGGCCATGGCCCCCCTTTAGGTCTTAAAATATTATTTTTTACCACTAAATTTTTTGTAATTTTTTATTTTGACCCCTAAATTATTAAGATTTTCTTTTAATAATTTTTATTTCCCCGCCCGCGCCCCCCCCCCCCCCCCCAAATTCCAATTTCTGGGTCCGCCCCTGCTTGGTTCGCACGTGAAAAGTGGGGTTGGAAACAAGTTACATCACACAAACATTGTAACACCGAATCAAGGGAATATTTCTCATGCAAACTCGAAGATCTCGAAGGAGCATGCACAACCATGGGATTTATGCAGCCCCCATGCTAGGCTGTGATATTCTAATAAGTAAAGAACGAACCACCATTGGTTGTTTCTTGGCGTTCTATGATATATAATTGTTGCCAAACACGCAATAACCATTCAGATATTGTCAATCAGCAGGATCGTAAGCCCAATCAGCATCATGGTAAGCAACGAGACAAGGTGGCTTAGCCTGAAATGAAGAGTTGTATGTTGCATGTCCTTTGAAGTTGTAATATTCGTTTCATAGCTGATGCAATCTGAAAGGCCTTCTGATAGGTTGGGCCTCATTTTGATAATGGTTGAACTCAAACAAAAGAGAGCCAAGTAGCCCAAAAGTTTCGAGATAACAAAATCTCTCCACCTTTCCACTCAACGATTGAAATTTAAAAAAACTACCTATTTAAGTGTTTGTACAGCATGGGATGACTTTGCGAAAATTATAATTTTGTCCTTAAAATGTGCAATAGCTGACAATTGTAGGATATTACACATATTTACTTTCCTGCCATATTCACCGTTTCCCCCAGATCTAGAAAGTCTTTGTTTTTTGGTATTATGCTTGCTTGTTGTAGAAACCCTAATATGGAGCTCTTAAAATAGTATATCCTATTATCTAGTCCATATTAGATGACAAGGGAAAAACTAGGAAAAAATAAAAAATTGGGATAGCCGTATAACTCAAATTAAAAGAGAATAAAATATCAGATAGTTTCATCAGAATATGATAGTCCTTAATTTGTCTTTAGTGGCTTGATAAGGATCCTTTTTTATTTTTTATGTAAAAAGTGGGTTGCTCTTTGTCATTTGGTGGATTGAAGATCTTGCTTTCTGATATTTTTATCTAAAAGAAGGTGGTAATTTTAAATTTTTGTAGTATAACCCCCTAATCTTTCCATGTCTTTTAAATGGAAGTTTTAATTTAAGTTTACTTTAATAGTCAATTACCAATAGGGTACAGAGTTTACAAAATTGCTGAGAAAGTAGATTTTTGTGTGATATCCTACCCCAAATCTTAAGAATAAAGATTGTATTATTACAACCATCTATACTGCATAAACAATTTTGAGACCTTTTGTAAAATTTCATTATTTTTATTCATTTTTTTTTTTTTTTTGCCCCAGCCTTCTGCAAGGGGGCCCTCAGGTGAAGGGAGTAAATCTCGGGTGACGTGGAGGACCCTTTAAGTGAGGGAAGTATACCTACAGTAGAGTATCACAGTACCCAATGACAAAAGATAGGCAGGTAAGAACCGGGGGTAACAATAGGTGCCTCTTAAAATCTCAGCAGTTAAAAACTAAAACGTTCAGTCAAAATCTCATTATTAGGCAAAGCCACTAATAATAATAATAATAATGATAATGAGATCCTTAGTGCATGCTGGCAGTACTATCTCTGTGCCATCAATCGGTCAATTAGAAGTAGGGTGTCACGGCGACACTACTTGGGTAAAGTTCTTGCCTAGGAATAATGTTGGTGGGATCTTATTATTGCAGAGGTGACAACTGGGCCTCCAATTTTCACCACAGGGAGTGGAGGCAATCCAACAAACTACATTCCATGTGAAGCGGAGGAAGGGACCGGATCCCCGTCGCAGCTATTACAAGAAATCGTATGAGACATCTATCCTCTTCAAATTTCACTACATTTTAGGAGTGGGTATCACTGTCCAACTAAATACATGTTTAAAAAGATAAGATTTCATAGTATTGGTAGATTGTGATTGGATGAAACAACATCTTCCTATTTCAACAAATTAGGGGATCTGGATCCGGCCTTTGGTCTTGTTTAGGTTAGAAATTTGTAAAGTTCTTGCAATGTTTCATTTGTAATTTTGGAAAATCATGAGCAATATTTTGTATATATTAAATTACTTTAATTTTGGGTACATTGGGTTGATTTCATCATTTTATGCATTTTTTGTTGAGGATGCATCTCAATCCGACGATTGGATGTCCTTCATTTGCCTTCTTTCTATCCCGATTTCTTAAGTGGCCTTAAAGACCTTGATGAAGTTTAATAAAACCCTCTCAACACAAAAGGGAATTGATCCTCAGAAGTGCCATTCTCCTTCTTTTGGTCTCTCTCTCTATTATATATATATATATATATATATATATGTAAGAGAGCATCTCTCACCTTACTATGAGAGAGAAGTTGAGGGTCTCAAATTCCATTGGCAAGTTTGGGTTCAAAAATGCAATGAGCCAGGTATTTAGGCTTAATTAGGTTAGGTTAAGGGTAAAGAGTAAGATAGCTACTAGCCTACTATGGAGTTGCACAAATAAGAACCATTTATTTAATCTGGCCTGGGCCCAGCTTGATTTGGATCGGGCTTGGGCCTTTTGCTTTAGTACTCAGGCCGGGCTAGATCTTTTTATTTCAGCCCGTTTAATAGATGCATCGGGCTTGGAATCAATTGTAAAGAGCCCAAAGCCCGGCCCGATTTAAAAAATGGCAATAAAAATATGTAGTGGAAGGGGAGTCTAACAGTTGTCCTTTCTTAGAAATGGTCAAGAGCAAACCAATTGAGCCATAATCAACACTTTTAAATTTAACTTTCTTTTTAATCTATATATCAACCTAGGGCTGGGCTGGGGCTTACAAGTTTCCAGGCGGCCGGGCTTGGGCCAGCTCCTTATAGCTCGATTCGGGCTGGCCCGGGCTGGGACATAGTGTTTAGAAGCTGGGCTGGGCCTAGGCATTTCGTAGCGTGGCCCATGAACACCCCGAATAACTAGGGGTGGTTGACGACTTATCTGAGGATTTTGCCTCAAGATAGGGGTGTTGGTTGACGACTTATCTGAAGATTTGGCTCAAGATAGATCAGAATGGCAAAATAGAATTCGTTTAGCCAACCCCAATATAGTTGGGACAAAGCTTTGATGATGATGATTATATCTGATGAGTTAGGCCCGCCCAAGTGGCCCACTCCGTCATGAGCCGAGCCTAACCTAAATTAATGGAGATCCGTTTGGTCCAATGGAGTCCGAGCCCAAATCCACGGTGCCTGGCCACGTCACAGCAGTCCGGGTCGCTTCGGAAGAAGTCAGGCCACGTCCCGCTTTTACCAAGTCCTGCGGAGAATATCACAACTGCCTCGCCAGTCGAGGACACCTCGAAGGCTCCTCGTAAACGGCGCTGTAAAGTCGTCCCCATCTGTTAGGGGAAGGCTATAAATTTAAGGGCCTCTCGATACTTGAGAAGCAAGCAATAATCTCTCTTCTACACTCTCTCCAAAGTTTGTAATCTCTGAAATACTTGAGAATTAATACATCCGGCGATCTCAGCCTTTCCGAAAGTGGACGTAGGTCACACTGACCGAACCATTATAAATCTCTCTCTCATCTTAATTATTACATTTATTGCTCATATCTGACACGTGGTGTGCAAATCGATTTTGTGCATCATCAATTTGGCGCCGTCTGTGGGAAACGACTAAAATTCTCACGTTAGAATCTTCCTTTTCTCAAAATTATGGTGATCACCACAAAATCTGCAAGACGACCAGAGGATAATCCCTCTCGAGATGGCGAGAATGATCCTCGACCGACTAATCCTGCCCCAAATGCCCCTGCTCCCACTCCACAACAGATGTTGGAGACCATGCAACAGCTGGTGACCCAAAACCAGCAGATCCTACAGCTGATGCTCACAGCAGGGCAGGGAGGAGCACACTTTGGAGGAGCACCGCATGGAGCACCGCGCCCGGGGCACCCAAGGGCTCCACGCCGGGGAGCTCCTCCCCCGGGCGCCAATCCCCTGGGCGCCCATCCCCCGGGCGCCAATCCCATGGGCGCCAATCCCTTGGGCGCCCAAGGGTTTCCTCTGGGCTCTCCTTTTGGGGTTACACTGGCGGCTGGGGGAACACATCATGAAGGACCTCCTCCTCCCGGTGGAGCCCAATTTGGAGGATTCCCACCTCCAGGAGGAGCAGGTCATGGAGGACTTCCACCTCCGGGGGGAGCATATCATGAAGAACCCCCACCTACTCCTTCTGCTTCTAATGGGGATGGTCCTAGTTTCCAAGAAGGGGAAAGTGAAAACATGGAGGAGAGCAACTTCCATGATCACTCTCGAGGAGCTCCCAATCGCTGGGACGAGAAGATCCGGGAAATGCAGAACCAACTGGGTGATGTCTTCAACGCCATGAAGGCGCAGGTGCCACAAACAGTGGATTACCTAGTCGGGCGGACGGATACACCGTTCGTGCCCGACATGGTGAACTACCCGCTTCCTCCAAGGTTCAAAATGTCGTCCATAGAAACCTTCGATGGGACGAAGGATCCATTGGACCACCTGGAGACATACAAAACTATAATGCAGCTGCATAATATCCCTGACGAGGTTATGTGCAGGGCATTCCCAACTACCCTGAAGGGTTCCGCTCGGCAGTGGTTTGCCAATCTAGCCCCAGCCTCCATCGTCACCTTTGGGGAGTTGAGCAAATCCTTCGTGTCACACTTCATCGGAGGGCGCCGCCACCAGAAGCCCGCCACACACCTGCTTACCGTAAAGCAGGACAAAAATGAGAGCCTCAGGAGCTACCTCACTCGTTTTAACGAGGAGGTACTTCAGATAGAAGATCCCGATGACAAAGTAACAATGACAGCCTTCTTGGGAGGCCTTCGCTCGTCGAGTTTCCTCTTTTCAGTGATGAAGCGCCAGCCAAAGAGCATGACAGAGCTACTAGCAAAGGCCCAAAAATATATAAATGCTGAAGACATCACCAGGGCCAGGCGAGGTGAGTTCTCCAGATCAGGGGACAAGGGGAAAGAGCGGGACAGAGACGAAAAGAAGGAGACAAGCAACAAGCGAAGCAGGACAGAGAGGTTACCTGTCAGAGACCGACTCAGTCCTGCTCCGCAGAGAGACCGACTCGTCCCTGCTCCGCAGAGAGACCGACAAGCATTCACCCCCCTCAATGCCGCTGTTGAGCACATTTTGCTCCAGATACAAGATGACCCAGCCATAAAATGGCCTGGAAAGATGAAGTCCCCTCCAAACCGCAGAAACCCGGACAAATATTGTCGCTTCCATCGCGACCATGGTCATGACATCGACGATTGCTATGACCTCAAGAGGCAAATTGAGGATCTTATTCAACGTGGTCACCTGCGCCAGTATGTTGCTGGTAGAGTGCAAGCACCACCACCTCACAATCGGGAGGGCCAGCAGCCCATCGGGGAGATCCGAACCATCTCGGGCGGACTAGCAGAGTCGCTCTCTGCCGTGAAGGCCAATGCTAGGAGGGCAAGGCATCCTGATGAAGCACGCCCATCTAAGGCGCCCAGGCACGGCTTCAGCGAAACCATATCCTTCTCAGATAAGGATTTGGAAGGGATCCAGCAACCCCATGACGACCCTCTGGTGCTCACTATGACCGTCGCCAATTTCCAGGTGCATAGGATCTTGGTAGATAGTGGCAGCTCTGCGGAGATCCTATACGCAGAGGCTTATGATAAGCTAAAGCTGGGCTGGGAAAGACTGCAGCCTATTAAAACCCCCCTCATTGGGTTCTCAGGGGAGAAAGTGTATCCCTTTGGGGCAATCACACTGCCAATTACAGCCGGAGCAGCACCCCGAAGCTCCACTACGCTGGTTAATTTCTTGGTAATAGAATGCCCGTCAGACTACAACATCATATTAGGGCGACCCGCTCTTAACGCATTAAGAGCCGTTCATTCCACCTATCATCTCATCCTCCGCTTTCCAACCCCGAATGGAGTCGGGGAGGTCAGAGGGGATCAGGTTGCAGCAAGAGAATGTTATTTCTCCTCAATGAAGGCCAAGAAGACACAGGAGGCGTTGCAAGTCGAAATCTTGGACCCGAGAGATGACGCCACCACAGAAAGAGGGGAACCAGTTGAAAAACTTACCCCTGTGGCTTTAGATGAAGAACATCCTGACAGAAGAGTGTACATCGGCTCTTCTCTTTCGGAAGATCTGGTCTGCAATTTAACAAATTTTCTGAGAGTGAATGAGGACATTTTCGCATGGTCCCATGCGGATCTTGAAGGAATCGATCCCGAAGTCGCCACCCATCGCCTCAATATCGACCCTCGCCACAAACCTGTTCGACAAAAGCTAAGAGGCGCCTCCACTGAAAGGGCCCAAGCAATGGACAAAGAAGTCGGGAAGTTGATAGAAAATGGAGCGGTCAGAGAAGTAGCATATCCCGAATGGCTATCAAATGTGGTGATGGTGACAAAGGCCAATGGGAAGTGGCGCCTCTGCGTTGACTTCACTGAGCTCAACAAGGCGTGCCCGAAGGACAGCTATCCACTGTCTCGGATTGACCTCCTCATCGACGCCACAACAGGACATGAACTCCTCTCCTTCCTGGATGCCTATTCTGGATACAACCAGATCAGCATGCATCCCCCAGATTAAGAAAGGACGTCGTTCATCACTCCATAGGGGACCTACTGCTACAGGGTCATGCCCTTCGGGCTGAAAAACGCAGGTGCAACCTACCAGCGCCTGGTAAACAAAATGTTCCAGTCCCAGATTGGGCGAACAATGGAGGTTTATGTGGACGATATGCTGGTGAAGAGCTTGGCTACAGCAGATCACATCAACCATCTTCAAGAGACTTTCAATGTTCTCAGAGCCTACCATATGAAGCTGAACCTTGAGAAATGCGCCTTTGGCGTAGGATCGGGAAAGTTTTTGGGCTTCATGGTCGACCAGAGGGGAATTGAGGCGAACCCTGATAAAATCAAAGCTATACTCGACATGAAGTCGCCCACTTCCACCAAGGAGGTACAGCGCCACAATGGAAGAATTGCAGCGCTCAATAGATTCGTCTCCAAGTCTGCAGATAAGTGTTTGCCTTTCTTCAAAATTCTCCGAAAGGCTTTCGAATGGGGACCTGAGGCTGAGGAGGCCTTCCAGAAGCTAAAGCATACTTGGCCGCACCTCCTCTCCTTTCACATGCTGCACCCGGTGAGGTGTTATATTTGTACATGTCTGCTTCCCCCTCAGCAGTCAGCTCTGTTCTGATCAGAAATCATGATGGTGTGCAAAGGCCCATCTATTATGTCAGTAGAGCATACCGAGGAGCCGAGATCAGATACTTGGGGTTAGAAAAACTTGCGCTTTCCCTCATCTCGACTGCCAGGCAACTACGGCAATATTTTCAAAGCCATACTGTCGTGGTCGTCACCAATCAGCCCTTGAAAAGAGTCTTGGCAAAGCCGGATGTATCCGGGAGACTCCTCAAGTGGGCAGTGGAACTGGGCGAGTTCGACGTCCAGTACCAACCAAGGATGGCCATCAAGGCCCATGCGCTGGCAGACTTTGTTGCTGAATTTACTCATGCTGAAGGGGAGCCCACCAGGTCGCTGCCGTCTAGCCCAGAGGTACAAGTTGAACTACCACCCGGCGAGGACACCCAGACGGGTGCACAGATACCATCACCGGGCGCCCATGCCACTCCGGGCGCCCCGACAGCAGCAGTGGGCGCCCATACCACTCCGGGCGCCCAGACATCAATGGGCGTCCATACCACTCCGGGCGCCCAGACCCCTCCTGGCGCCCCGGCTTCCTCAATGGGTGCCCAGATCCCTCCGGGCGCCCAGACCCCTCCTGGCGCCCCGGCTTCCTTAATGAGTGCCCAGATCCCTCCGGACACTCAGACACCTCTTGGAGTTTTTCCTTCACTGCCCCTTTGGAAGCTATATGTTGATGGCTCCGCAACCAGTGAGGGAGGTGGAGCGGGACTCATTCTGATCAGCCCTGATGGTACCCGCATCAAATATGCAGTGAAGCTACACTTTGTTGCCACAAACAATGAAGCAGAATATGAAGCCCTCCTCTCTGGCTTGAGATTAGCAGCAGAAATGGACGCCCGGTCCCTCACCGCCTTTAGTGATTCACAATTGATAGTCAATCAAGTGAATGGCGAATTCGAAGCAAAAGAAATAAAAATGCAGGAATATCTTGGCATGACGAAGAAGCTAGTCCAGCAGTTTCGACATTTCCAGATCTGTCACATCCCAAGAGGTGATAACATGGCTGCATATGCTCTCGCCAGACTCGCCTCATCCCTGGAGGCCTCATTTGCAGAACCAACTCTCATTGGGCACTAGTTCGAGCCAAGTAAGTTGGATGTGGACACCACAAACATCAACTGTACAACGGCATAATCGAATTGGATGACCCCAATAAGGGAGTACCTCTAAGAAGAAACAGTACCAGATGATCCCCTCGAGGCCAAGAAGCTTAGGATGAGAGCTTCCAAGTTCACCCTCCTACAAAATGTACTCTCCAAAAAGGGTTACTGCTTACCATTGCTGCGTTGCCTTTCGCCAGAAGAAGCTGACTACGCCCTCAGAGAAATTCACGAAGGAATTTGTGGGAATCACTCTGGAGGACGCTCCCTCGCCCACAAAGCACTTAGGCAAGGGTATTTTTGGCCGAGCATGGTAAAAGACGCCAAAGAGTTTGTCAAAAAATGTGACAAATGCCAGCGCTTCGCCACTGTGCCAAGGCAGCCACCACAGGAGCTAACCACCATTGTGAGCCCGTGGCCTTTTTCCAAATGGGGCATTGACATCCTGGGCCCCCTTTCTTTGAGCAAAGGCCAGTGCAAGTTTGTGGTCGTCGCCGTCGACTATTTCACAAAATGGGCGGAGGCAGAACCCCTAGCGAAAATAACAGACTCGAAGGTAAAGGACTTTGTCTGGAAAAACCTAGTCTGCCGCTTCGGGATACCTCACGCCATTGTCAGTGACAATGTCAAGCAGTTCGATAATAAGCTCTTTAATTCTTTCTGCTCCGACCTTCAAATCAAGCAGCCTCACTCCAGCCCGGCACACCCACAAGCAAATGGGCAGGCAGAAGTTATGGTGAGAACAGTCCTACATAACTTGAAGACAAGGCTCGAAAGAGCGAAGGGTCTTTGGGTTGACGAACTCCCAGCAGTGTTATGGGCCTATCGAACCACTCCAAGAACTCCTACAGGGAAAACTCCTTTTTCTCTCTCTTATGGGACTGAGGCAATCATCCCCATCGAAATAGGAGTCCATTCCCTAAGGGTCCACCACCACGACCCCGTCACCAACGAGGAAGGACTTCGCATCAACCTCGACTTGGTGGAGGAGGCAAGGAAGATGGCTGTGGTCCGCAATGCGGAGTACAAGCGACGCATGGCGAAGTACTACAACTCGAGGGAAAAGCCTCGTTCCTTCCAATCGGGGGACCTGGTGCTTAAAAAGGTGATCCTCGCCACGAAAGACTCCCTTGAAGGAAAGTTGGGACCAAACTGGGAAGGGCCCTATCTCGTCACAGAGGTAGTGAGACCGGGCACCTACAGGATCCAGAATTCTGAGGGAAAGGTCTTACCTCATCCGTGGAACGCGGAACATTTGAAGAAATACTACCAGTAACATTTTAAAAGGATCAGAATAGTGAGGGTTTGGGGCTTGATTTAATTTTTTACTACTCTGTCAATGTTGTTCAAGCAATGAATAAATAAAACATTCTATGTTTGTATTTTATGACAAAAAGTTGCATGTTCCAAAAGATAGGCTTACGTACAAAAGTCAGGCTACCTGCCTTTACAAAAAGAAAAAACAGCAAAAGTTCCCCTATCCTCTAATCACTCTCATCCACCTCCTCATCGTCCTCCTCCTCATCATCCTCGGCATTTTCAGAGCTACCACTGCTATCATCATCAGGTGCCTCAGTCGGCAAGAAGCCTGAGAAGTCAAGATCTGGGAAAGCAGCAGAAATCTTCCCTCGAAGCTCATCATAGCCGTCAATAAAGGCATTAGCGAGGTCATTTTCGAGGTCCCTCTCAGCAAGGGCAGCCCTCTCCTCAGCATGAGCAGCCCTCTCCTCAGCCTGAGAAGCCCTCTCGTATGCAGCCTTCACCTCTATCTTCACCGCAGCCTCTCTGAGCAACACCCTCTCACGGGTCTTTGCAAGCTCAGCCTCACTGAGCGAAGCCCTCTTACGGGCCTTCACAAGCTCAGCCTCCGCCTTGGCCGCCCTCTCGTGAGCTGCTGAGAGCTCAGTATCAACCTTGGCCGCCCTCTCGCGGGCTGCTGTATTAAGCTGTGTCGCCCTCTCGCGGACCGCCATAATATCAACCTCGGAAGCCTTGCTAGCAGCTTCCAGAGCGGTAATCTTTCCTTTAGCAACGGAAAGCTCCTTTTGAACGGTCTCATTCTCCCGTTTCACCTGACTGTAAGATCGAGCCCTCGACAACAAGCAGACAGATGCAGTGGAGGCCTGAAAAGATAAAGGACAAGGAAATGAGACAGTACATAAGACAAAAAAGAGGACAAAAGTCTGGAGAAAAGGGAAATAGTAAACATTTACCTGAGCCAGACCCTCCAGAAATGTGTTGATGACCCCCTCGGTGCCCAAGGCATTAACCTGACAGACCTCGGGGGGCGACACAAATCTCCCTAGCCTTTCCCGGATCGCTCGCGGGTTGCCTAGCATGGGATCAGCCCCAGTTGGTACCCCTGTGGAAGTACCCGTGCACGGAGGACACAATTGAGGGGCAACTGGAGAGGAAGACTGCGGAGCAGCAGTCTTAGCTGAGGAGGTCGCTGCGTGGAGAGACACCACAGAAGAGGCTACCCGAGGGAGACGCACCAGGGGCCCCACACGAGTCACCGGCGGAGAGGTCCCTGGTGAGGAGTTGTCTGTCCTCGCCACCTTGGAGGGAGGGGTACTCCTACCAGACAGACAGGCCTCAATCGCTTTTCTGCTTACGGCTGAAAAAAACAAAAGTGTTATTGGGGTACGGCATATTAGGTAAACACACAAAACATTGCTAAAGTTGAAATGACTTACTTTTTCTCTTTGAAGTCGACCCCGGAAGGAGTCCGCCAGTCCTACCCAAAGACGAAGAGTCCGGAGGAGGTCCACTGGTCTTGCCTCTCTCCTTGGGAAGGTTAACTCCCAAGTCCTTGTCAGGGTGATCTCTCACCGCTTGCAGCTTGCGCTCCTGCTCCGTGGAGAGTACGGGAAGATCTGCAAAGGGACATGACAGTGAGCACATGCATAAAAAAAAAAAAGAAGAGGAAAGCAATCAGAAAACGTACCGAGTCTCTTGGCGTCAATCCATCGTGTGGGTACCAAAGGTCGATCTGACTCAGCAACCCACTCTCCACCAATGAAGAAGAAGCGACATTTCCAATAGTGGCAGTTGGAACGCAATCCCGTGAGCAGCTTGCCGCCCCTGGGGGTAAAATAGTACCATCCCCTGTTAGGGGCTGGGGACTCGATCAAACTGTAGGCGGCATGAAACTCTAGAGGAGAAGCGTCCTCTCGATGTACTCTCCTCCACAGTGCGAGGAAGCCAAGCATAACTCTCCAACCGTTGGGCGCTAATCGCCCCGGAGTTAAGGAAAAGTAGTGAAGAATACGGCAAATAGAGGAAGATATCGGAAACCTTAACCCTGCCTCTATCATCTCCTCATAAATGACAACGTCGCCAGAGGAATCATCACAAGCTGGCTCGTCCCTTTCGGCCCGGCGGCACAGCACGGTGGGAGGAATAGAAACCGCAATCTTCAGAAGGTCACCGTCAGTTTTTAGTGAACTGAAAATAGTGCTTACCTTGGATCCGGCATCCTCAGCAACGACTTTTCCTCGATAGCGACGAGGACGCAGTATTTTTCTTGATACTTGGCTGGGAGGGTTGTTCCCTATTTCTTTTGTTCCCTGTCGACCGGCGCCCGCAACTGTAGACAAACTGGCGCCCGTGACCGCCCATGTCGAAAAGCCTGCGCCTAAGGGGCCTGATGAGGCTGCTGCTGTCGCTCGCGTAGAGACACCCGATGTTCCCGCACCGGGCGCCGCCGTTGCATGGGCGCCCGTGCCAGGCGCTGCCCTCGCCGCTGCCGCCACATCGGGCGCTGCCCCCACCGTCGCCACAGCTGCCACGCCGGGCGCTGCCATCACTGCCCGGGCGCCCGCCCCGGGCGCTGCCAGCACGGCCTGGGCGCCCGCCCCTGGCGCTGCCACCACCGCTGCTGCCGTCCGTCTGGCGCCTGCGCTCATGACCGCGACATCCGACGTCGCGAGAAATCTCGACGCCGCCCAACCCACATCGCCAGCGCCCCTACCACCAGGGGCCGTGCCGCCCTCGTCGCCCGTGCCGACGACCGCAGCGTCCACGCCGCCCACGGCAGTGCCGCCCATTGCAGCGTCGCCCAAGGCAGCGCCGCCCACTGCAGTGCCCTCGCGGCCCACGGCGCCCACGCCGGGCGCTGCTGTCACTCCCGCCACGCGTGAGCCTGGCGTTCGCTGCAAGACGTCCGGGCCTAGTGCCGCCCGCTGCCCGGCGCCCGGGACCGTCGCCGCCACCTGCCCCTCGCCAAGGCCGACCGGCGCTGTACCGACGTTCGCTGCAGCCGTCGCGACGACCGCCGCCGTGGTAGCCACCACTCTCGTCTGCTGGACCTTCACTTTCTCAGCTTTGTCTGCAGTGGAATGCTCCATGGCCTTGAAGAGTGCAGCACTTCCCCTTTTCTTGGAATGAAGACTCAATGAATGAAGAAGATGGGTGAAAAGCAAAATCTTTCTCTTGGGAATGGGAATAGTTGAAGAAGATGGGTCTCCTCTCTCTCCAAGCAAGGGATTTTATATACTAGGATTTTCAAAAGCCCCACAAAGCCTAGGGTTTCAAAAGCCCCAAACTAAAAATAAGAGGAGTCCCACACTGCAAGAACTCTCCCAAAAATCCTTCTCCTCCGGACCTGGGCGTACAACAAGATGCTGGCGAGGAGAGGAATGCGGCAAAAATCATTTGAATAGGAAAGAAGCCCGGATATTCAAAACGCCCCCCTTTCAAAGCTTCTTTGGGCACGGGGCATTGAGGGGCAAATGATGGGTCAGGCCCGCCCAAGTGGCCCACTCCGTCATGAGCCGAGCCTAAATTAATGGAGATCCGTTTGGTCCAATGGAGTCCGAGCCCAAATCCACGGTGCCTGGCCACGTCACAGCAGTCCGGGTCGCTTCGGAAGAAGTCAGGCCACGTCCCGCTTTTACCAAGTCCTGCGGAGAATATCACAACTGCCTCGCCAGTCGAGGACACCTCGAAGGCTCCTCGTAAACGGCGCTGTAAAGTCGTCCCCATCTGTTAGGGGAAGGCTATAAATTTAAGGGCCTCTCGATACTTGAGAAGCAAGCAATAATCTCTCTTCTACACTCTCTCCAAAGTTTGTAATCTCTGAAATACTTGAGAATTAATACATCCGGCGATCTCAGCCTTTCCGAAAGTGGACGTAGGTCACACTGACCGAACCACTATAAATCTCTCTCTCATCTTAATTATTACATTTATTGCTCATATCTGACACGTGGTGTGCAAATCGATTTTGTGCATCATCAATATCCAAGCCAAGGGATTTGAGATGCAGGAGGGAGCCCCCGCACACATATGAGAAGACAGTCTGCTCAAGTGAGAAAGGAATCTACACACACGAGAAGAAAGCCAAAACAAATGGAAAAGTAGCGCGCACACTTAGTAAGAGCTGGGCAACTAGGTGAGAACTACAGCTCCTTACATGTGCATAAGGAGTAGTTCTCATTTGTTTATATACATGTGCATAAGGAGTAGGAAAATATTCACCAATTCACTTAAGCACCACGCGCCTTGCATCCAAACCGTCCCAGGATCCATCCTCTGAATTTCATGCACGCTCTCTAGATCTGCAAGCACAGAGTGCAAGTGAACATATAACATTATTACCATATGTAGTATAGTGTGATGGGCAATGTTTTCATAGCTTATATAGAGTCCAGCTCATGATGTCCACTTAGATGCAATTTATCCACTGCAGAAGGGCAGATGGAAAGATCTCCTCGTGCATAAGAGGGATCCAAAAAACCAGCCCCATCAGGTTACCCTAGCCTTTAATTTAACAACTTAATGGCATCTTAACTCTAGATTTTCTTGAGATGCAATCCAACGGTAAGTGAAGGTTCAGTAAGTGTAAAATTGAGCCTAATGACACATCATCGGAAGAAAAGAGAATCAAAGGGGCCACATTGAAAAAAAGGTTGCCCCAAGCAGGCCCCACAGTGCTGGATTGCACTTTCAGTTGCATGTAGGTGAACATTTTCCTATTAATAATATAATTTAATTAATAAGTATATCATACCTTTTAATTGTCTTTCTTGAGGTCTAAACATGCTGTGACCAAACTTAAGCTGAATTAACCAAGACTTAATTAGAGCCTTGAGTGAGCCAACTGAGTCTTGACCATTTCGCTCCAAGTTTGGCTAAACTGGTTAACAGTAGGATTTTTCTTGTTTGGTAGAATGAACTGACTCAGCGCAGTTGAGTTGAGTATGACTAAATTTTCAAACTACTGTCCAGACACAGTAGGTATAGCAATGGGTTGGGTCAGGTTGAACATTGTGGCAAAGGTATAGGCTCAACCTACAACTGACCCATTCATTGATCAGGTCAGAAATGTAAACCTGAAGCTAACGTGAAAGGAAACAATTGGGATGCTGGGTCATTGTACAAGTAGTTGAATTGAGTTTGATTTGAGTCCAGTTGCCGAGTTAAATAACAAGAATAGAATCAACTCGAACCCAACCCATTTACTAACCGGGTTTAAAATGTCAACCCCAACCCTGAATTACCAGATTGGATTTGGGTGGGATGGCAAGGCAAGTAATGAATTGCCAGTCGTAATCTAGGGTAATAATTATGTGCCTGAAGGGTACTTGACTTGGTTACAGAATGGGATGAACACACCAGTTGGTGGGTCAGGGACTCAGGGTAGACTCAACAGGCAATCCGACTCGAACTCAACCGGGATTTGGGTTCAGACATGTGCATCACGACTCAATGGGCTCCAGTCAGATCAGCAGATGGGGTCAGGAAAGACCTAACCGAGTTAGCCATCTTCCAGCCCACAAAGGCATGGGCAGATCAGTGAACTGCCTGAATCTACTACCAAGCCCAATCACTTAACAAAACAAGTGTCTCTAATATGGAAATGTTTCAATCAATGGCACATGCAAAGAGAGGTACCACATCCACATGCACTTAGATTGGCTCACATGAGTGGTGGGCCCACAATTCCAAGTGCTATGGCTTGCTTTTCCCACTCGGTTTTGTCTCCATTACTAACCAGATAAAGTCCGAGTGGTCACACCCCTCTTCTTGCATGCGTGTGTAAGATTAGCAATGACTCTATCCACATTCAAAACCTGCAAAGTTCACCGACACTTGAATCAATTGGGCCCCCACCATATAAACAGTTTTGGATCAGGATAGTCATGTATCAAAAGGGGCTTAGAAGGGATGCATCATCATACAATAAATAACATCATTCTTCAGTACTTTATGAAAGCCAGTTTGGCCCTAATCATGTTTAAAAGCAGAGACTCTTTTTTTCTCCCCTTCTTATTTGAGGCAATTCATCACTAGATTGTACAGGGCAGTGTATACATAGGATGGAAGTAAGTCGGGTCAGATCGATCAGGTACAAGTTGGGTTGATTTTTGTGGGTAACATGTATTTATAGAATTTGATTATCGAGCACGTCAAGCCCAACCCAAATCACCAGGCTGGGCTCAAGTTCCGTTGCTGGGTCAGATCAAGTTCTATTGGCTGGTAAAACTGCATATAGCAAAGCTGTCCCATTTATTAATCAGGTTGGAAATTGCAGGATCTTACATCCATTGAACTACGACTTATTCCTAAACAAATTGGTGATAGGAAACGGCACAACAATAATTTTATAGTGAGGGCGAGGGTTCGATCATAATTATCACCGCTCAAGAGCGAGGGTGGACGTTGACCTCAACAGAAATGTGAATCGAGGACGATTGGGTTAAAGTTTGATCGTAATTAAAGTTAAGAACTGATGCACCTATGCTAGGAATATACTGCATAAATTCAAGCTCATCTTCTTCATTCAATCCAATCATGGACCCTCATTGTTTCAGGAAAATATGACTAAAAAGGTTGGTCTTCATAAAAGGAGAGACACCTAATTTGTATTTCCTAATAGTGATGTTGATCATAACCTTGATGATTCGCCCCTTTATTAGCCTCTGAAAAGCTTGGAACCCATTTGCATTCTCTCGTTTCCTAACTACTCCAGTTTCCGAATCATAATTTGGACCGATACTGAGCGTCCAAATCAAGGATTGGGGGATTTGAGGGATTTGGGGTTTCTCTTGCTGCTAAGGGAAAGTTGCGTGGAATCGTGATCGAAGGAATTAGAGTGGGATCTTAGTGGATTGCAATGTCAGTGTCGGTTTTTGGGGTTAATTAGTACTGTTTATGTGGTGAATTCTGGTGGGTTTTGGGTGGATTTGTTTTTTTTTTTTCTTATTTTGTGGCGCGCGGATGAATGAAAGGATTCTATTTTGAGAATGGGTGATGCGTTGGGGAGGCTGTTTGTTTGTGGGGAAATTGGTTCGTGATGTCGCGGGCGGATAAGATGGCAGCAGATCTCAGCAGGGCCGCCCCCGTGGAGAGGGACGTAGAACAGGTAATTGGCTTCTTCGCTGCTCAAGAAATTGCATTTGAGATTTTTTTTTTTTTTCATCTGTTTTGATGCATTGTTGATTTGAATGTGAATGGTTTGTTAGGAAAGTGGAAAGATATCGAATTGTAATACATTTCCCTTAGAATTTGGTAATTTGATTTTGAAGGAGTGGGCTCGAAATTGTGGTTGTGGTTGCATTACTTTCAAGTATACTATGTCTTTGTTATGGATGCTAGATATTATTATCATCACAGTTTTATCATCTTCCCTTTACTCAAACACTCAACAGAAGTTTTGTAGACTTAGAGTTTGATTAAAGGGATACTTTAGTCCTTTTGCATTTCCATATGATCCACACTGTGAATAGAAATGGCTTAGAATCTAGTACTTCTTTTCTCTTAGCAAGGGTTGAGAATTTGATAATACAGATTATGTGAGATGCGTCAGACCTTTCTTGTGTTAGTGGGTGCAACTTTTTTTTTTTATTCTGGAGTGGTTATAGTATAATTAATTGGAGAAAAAGTATGGCAAAAACTGAGAATTCAGCTTAGATAAACACGACAAACATCAAATAGCACATTGATAATGAGAAACACAGGAACCCACTTCTCCTTCCACCTTCGCGGGTACACATCTGTCTAGAACCCTACACCCAATGAGTAAACAAAAGACCCTTGCCTCTTTAAGGTTCTTATTCTGCAGAGGTCCTGATTTTTTTTTCTTTGATACAATACTGTGCTAATCTTGAATAATGCCTCCAAGTGGAGGGGAGAAGTAAACTTATGATGTGACACCACTTACCTTAATTCCTTATCGGGCCTCTTTCTTTTGACCAAAGAGTGAAGTTAGTGAAGTAAACTTTATGACAAAAAATGTTTTTTAATCAACACACACTCTCTCACCTATACTTTACCTTGTACTCACATTTTACCAAATCTCTACTTTTATGTCAACTTACCTTACTTTTACCTTTTTCATGATGTGACATCCACCTCATCTTAACCCCTACTCACATATAAACAAATATGGTAGGGAAGCACACCTGGGTACATCACAAGGGTACCAGTAGTGGGGCCACAAAGGTTTATCTAAAAAATGTAACATCATGTGCTTTACTTTTCCACATCTGATTTATATACACGCATTAAAGAAACAGAAATTGTTGGAGTTCCATTTCTATCTGGCACCAACATACTTGTCTAAAAGAAAAGTAAGATCTCTACAAGGAAAGCTAGATAGAGATTTCTTGTAAAAATACCACTCCTTCAGTTTAAAATGAGCAGGTTCAATCTCGTGTACGTTTGCATGCCTGCATGCGTGTGTATAACATGGTACATTAAGATGACATAATTTGAGTAGTAGTAAGTGGTGAGAATTGAACTCAACCCATTTACAACCCTAATATCTAGGTTAGAATAATTGGGGAGTATCTTAGATAGGAATAGAGTTGTGGAGAAGTTTCTTAGAGTAGGGTCTAGAAGGTTCAATCTAATGGACAAGTGACCGGTGGATTAATCTTAATGATTGATTATCTTGGCCATTGATTGTATAGAGTAGGTTTATTAATAGGATGTTCTCATTCATTGTAACAAGCAATATTTAAGGAACATTGAGGAGGCTCTACAACTTCTCATTCCTTAAAAGTGTTCTCTGGCGTGGTGTCTGTTACAAAAGGCTTTTTTTTTTTGGATAACTCTGTTATGAAAGCCTTAAGGTCCTAATTCTTCTTTTAAGGGTTAAATTGCCATTAGAGAAGGCTTACACACTATTGCATGAGGGGTAGATGAGTGCTACCAGTACTTGAATCAAGGGGATTCATTTGGTCTCTAACAATGTTGTTGCAAATATAGGGTTATACTTTTACTTTTTTCTCTTTAACTGTCTTTGATTAGATAATACTGATGCCCATATGGTATATAGGTGCTAAAACCACTACCTTGATGTTGCCTGTCTACTCGTTGCAATTTTCCATAAATCTTTTTTCTTCTTTTTAACTAATGAGACCTTCATTAGCTAGAAACATACACAAGCAGCATACAAAAGAGGAAGGAAACAAATAACAAAGAGACAACAACTACAAACTACCACTACCTTGATGTTGCCTGTCTACTTGTTGCAATTTTCCATAAATCTTTTTTCTTTTTTATTAATAAGACCTTCAATAGCTAGAAGCATACACAACAACCATACAAGAGAGAAAGGAAACACATAACAAAGAGACAACTACTACAAACTCCTAAAAGCAACTAGAAAGGTAACAAAAACTAAATATCCTACTGTATCACAACAATTTATCATGCTTTGTAGGCAGTCTAGATCAGATTTTATTTTATAGCCAATCAATATCTAGACTTTTGTGCTTTAGGCATTTGCTATTATATTGTTAATGATCTAAAATAACAACACAACGCCGTCACCTTCCCATCTCTAATAGCGATATGCTGCAGTTGCCCAAACTACCTTGCCCAACAACACTGTCATTGCCTCTGTAGGCTTCTGATGGTTCACATGGTTCAACCTTAGTGCCTTCATATTTACCTTGAGCCCTAGGTTGTGCAAAAGACATTTTCAACTCTTCCAGTTCTATTGCAACTTCCTTCATGGTAGGCCTCTCATCTCCATTAAGACTCAAGCATCTCTTTGCAAGCTGAGAAACTGCCACCAACTGCTCTACTCCACCCTCATCCACCACTCGATGATCTAGCACATTAAAGAGAGAATTCTCTTTCATTGATAAAAGGAAATACATTGACAGGTTTCTCTCGTCTGGACCCCTAGTGAAGGAAGTTGGCTTTTCTCCCGTTAAGAGCTCAACAAGAACAACGCCAAAGCTATAAACATCACTCTTCTCTGTCAATTGCCCTGTTTGAAGGTATTCCGGGTCCAAGTATCCTAGGGTCCCTTGAACAATTGTACTTATTTGAGTTTGATCCAGTGGAATTAATCTAGATGCTCCAAAATCAGACACTTTGGCCGTCAAATCATTATCCAAAAGGATGTTGGTAGATTTTACATCCCTGTGAAATATTGGTATCGAAGCTGCAAAATGCAAGTAAGCAAGTGCTCCTGCAGTCTCCAAAGCAATCCTTAAACGATCCTCTAAAGATAAGGTTGATGGATGTACTTCATCATGGATGTGATTGAAAAGGGTCCCATTAGAGATGAATTCATACACTAGTAATGGAACTTCAGTTTCCAAACAACATCCCAAAAGCTTCACTACATTTCTGTGGTTGATTTGTGACACGATAAAAACCTCATTTATGAACTGCTCTATTTGGCTCTCGTCAACTATTTTGGACTTCTTGATTGCAACTGTTCCATGGTTAGGTAAAATCCCTTTATAGACTGTTCCATAACCTCCTCTACCAATGATTTGTGTCTCATCGTACTTGTTTGTAGCCCTTTCTAGCTCTTCTGCACTAAATATCTTGGTTGCCACAGTAACACCATGTGAAGCTATTTGTTGTTGCAACAACAAACCTCCATTTTTCCGGAAGAATTCATCTCTGAGTTTGATGATCTTTCTTCTCTCGAATCCCCAATATATCCAATAAATAACGAGTGTAAACAAGAGGCTTATGACAATGCCTGCATGGTTAAGTAGAAAGAGTTTAAAGAAGGAAAAAAAAAAAAAAAAAAGCAAATGTGTGCATGCATGGATAAGTTGAAAGAAGCAAAATGAACGTGACCAAAATATTGGTGATGCCCTTAGACTGAGTTTGCTAATAGATTGAGTTTGCCAATTCTTGTGTTAGGGTTTCGATTTACAAAGTGGGTTTCATCTTAAATGAATGAGAGGGGTAAGTAGAACCCTTTTTTTTTTATGGTTTCTATTTTCTATGTTTTTTTATCTTGTATTTAAGTAGATAATGGCAACTCTTTGTAGTTCGCCCTAACGATGTATGAACCAATGATTGAAAGACCTTATTTGAAACATATTGGAGTATAGTTACCTAGTTTGGAGTTCGATTAATTTGCATTCAGTTTGCAATCTGCAGTTCATAACTTAGCTCTATTAGAAAATTTGATGGAGTAGGTTCATTTGATTCACTGCTCAATTCATTTGATTCTGAGTTTGAGTTCCACAAGCACGATGAACTTTGATTCACTTCTCAATTTATTTGATTCATAGTTTGAGCTCGACTAGTATGATGAACTAATTCATTTGTGCCCATGCTATAAGTCCCACAAGTTTGTCAAAGCCTTACTTGTTTGTGATTCTTTTTTTTTTTTTTTGTTCTTGAAAATTGGTTTGGATTTGGTCAGCTTGTGTGTGATCATGTGTTTGTGTATTTATCAGGAAAATTCGAAGGACCCTTTTATTTATGAGAGTGACTTGTATGAAAATTGAGTGGTTTACCCAAAAGGATCATAAGTGCCACAAGTTTGTCAAAGCGGCGCTTGCAGTAATAATCTCCCTCTGTGTTTTTACATATCCGTTCTCCGCAACTGTGGAGATTTTCATTGCATTCGTTGATATCTGCACGATGGTAAAAAGAATCAGCCACCCATAGAAAGTGTAAGCTGGAAAACCCCTTATACATGGGCTGTGAACAAATTTGACATTAAAAGAAATTGAGTCTATTCTTAGATTGATCATGTATAAACATTTAAATATAATAATCAACAAAATTCCCTTTTGTTTATATTAATGGTGAAAATCACTCTAATCAATGACAACTTGGATTCCTTTTTCATTGAAGAATACGTAGAATCAAATATAGGTGGTAATATTAGGATCTATGGGGATATCTATGAAAAATATTTTACCGAGGGCTTGGTTATTATTTTTTGACTAAATATTAAGGCTTTATCATTAATTGCTAATTAGAGGAGTTCTTTATAATTTTTTTGGTAAAAACTCATATATATATATATATAATACATATTATTTATTTTAAATATTAATAGACAAAGGCCCGGTTGGGCCCCCTCGGGCCTCGGGCAAGCTAAAGCAATCCCTAGCTCGGACCTCAAGTTTACGGGCTTTTTAAAATTGGGCATATCCTACCTTTGGGCATTAGGATCAGGGTTTAAAATAACGGCCGTTACCGTTACATAACGGCCGTTATGTAACGGTAACGGCCGTTAACGTGCCGATATTTGGTATATAACGGCCCCGATACGATATCAGGGAAAATATCGCCAAAATATCGGCCTGTAACGGCCGTTATATTGAATATAACGGCCGTAACGTTTTAACGGCCGTTATATCGCTAACACTGTTTTTTTTTTTAAAACACGTTCTGCTGTGTTTTTTCTTCACTGTGCTGAGTGTGGTTTCCTTCTTCTTTCTCCCTTTTCATTCTTCTTTTTCATGAGAGCTTCCTAAGCATACTTGAAGGCCTTTACAACTTCTAATGCATGGAAAAGCTTAAATCTTAGCTACTTTTGAGTGGATTTGTATGTGGGGAAAGCTAATCAAACTCAAGGGACCTCTTTGGTAAGCTTATTTTTTTGTTTTTTGGAGTTCTTTTCAAGATTCAACATCAAAATAACTTAGAGATGGTTGAAATGTGTTAGATCTATACTTTTAGAGCAAAAGAATTCAAGTTTTAACACTTTTTGTAATATTTATTTATTTTTTATTATTTTAATCCGAATTATTTTAGGTTTTTTTTTTTTTAAAGATTGTGTAATACACTAATACATGGACCAAAGGCTTTATATTGAGTTAGATATGATGTTACTCACTAATTTTTCCCTAGATCTAGTGTTTTAAGGTGTAGATCTAGATTTTTTTTATTTCAAAGATTTGGGGCTTTTCTTGATATCATTTACATTTTTTCAAATTAGTGTTCAAATGCATTAATAATGTGTTAGTTTAAAATAGATCTACACTTTTGGAACAAAAAAGTGTGAGTATTAGCACTTTTTGTAGTATTTTTTATTTTTTCATTATTTAAATCCGAATTATTATAGGTTTACACTAATACATAAACCAAACTACTAAAGGCTTTATATTGAGTTAGATACTTAGATATGATGTTACTCACTAGTTTTTCCCTAGATCTAGTGTTTTAAGGTGATAATATCGAGCCAGGCCGCCACTCGTTCTGGCATTACCCCATTAGGCACATGCACTAACTCTATTAGTATTTATTGCTTGCTTGTAGACTTTAAATGTTTAATACTATTAGTTTGTCCAAAATTATGGTTGCATTATGTCAATTTTATGATATTTCAGCTTATTTTATTATATAAATCGATACAGCAATGATACAGGATATTATAACTTGAGGGGACCGTTATTTTGCTTTAAAGTGTGCACTAATGGAAAAAAAAAACATTATTTTCTATCATTTTATAATATTCTGGATTTTTTGGATATTTTTTCGGATTTTTTTGGGGTCAAATAAAAATTTGCTCCGCAATGAGCCGCGATGACCGTGAACCGCGACGCGATGACCGCGAACCGCGATAACCGCGAGCCGCGACGCGATGACCGCGAACCGCTATTTTAAACCCTGATTAGTATAAAAAGAAAAGCCATCGCAGGGCTCCCACCATATCTCTCTTAGTAAGGTGAGAGTAGCCCTGGGCATCCCCCCCCCCCCCTGATTAGTCTAATCAAATCGTCGCAACTAATTTTATGTAATAATCAAAATTCAATCCAAGGTGGATACAATACAACTGAGACTGTACGTAAGATCTCAGATAATGTTTGTGGGCTTTGTTAGTTTTTTTATTCTAAGACATGAAAATCATATTATTATCCATTATATTGGGCATTTTCATTCCTTTGAATTTTTTGGATTTTGTCTTTCAAAGAGATTATAATCACATTTTGTGAATTTCATTGGGGTTCTTTTATACATTATTTTTTTTTCCAAGGAGAGCAAGGTCTTATTTTTATTAATTTGTTAAGGGTTTTTTTTTCCCAAATCCACTAGCATGTGGTTTTTCTTTCTGTTTCTATGGATTTCCTTTTAAAAAAATAAAGATATTATTTTTAGAACGCTGCTTCGCTCTGCTGGATGCGTCGGATCCCGTATAACAAGCGAGCTCTTTACCCTAAAATTCAAACATGTGGGCGCAAAATGCTATCCTGCTCTATTGTTGCATAGCAATAGAAGCCTGCTCATGTTGCTTCGGCGGCGCTTTTTCTCCTTCTCTTCGCTCTGGACAGGAGCGCTAATGGACACGGGGAGGGAGCCTAATATTCATCCCAGGACAGTCCACAGGCCTGAAACTGAGGCTAACCTTTAATTTCTACTTATAAATTCAAAATCCATTCGAATATGTAATGGCAAACATTTATTAGATTTTGTATTAATTAGTGTAGCTTTGTGTGTGTTGGTGTGGGTGGTGTGGAGGTTGCTTGGCATCACCAACATCTTAATACAAAAGAGAGTATCTAGTTTATAAATAGGCTGGACTAGGCCTCAGTTTCAGGCCTGTGGACTGTCCTAGGATGAATATTAGGCTCCCCCAAACTAAATTAACAGGGCTTAATAAACACTTTAGATTGTACATAAATATTAACCTAAACTGCACCTTTGAAAGTGTGGAAGATTACTAATTTAGCGACGTTGCTTGGTAGGCTCCTCAGCTTAATATCCAATCCAAGATTCTTGTTTTGATAGCCCTAAATCCAAGTCATTTCAATGAAGATAAATGCACTGTCAATCCTCTCTTTACTTGCAATAAAAAAAGGAAGAAGCCTATAAAACTACTGGTGAATGACGCATACAACAGGTAATGGATCTCACCTTTTGGATGGTTTAAATCAGTTTGATCGTTTCTAATCAAGAGTGTTACTTGAAAGGGTTCCATGGGGCAGTTAAGATCATACACATCTGCATATCAATTGCTACATCTGCATATCAATTGCTGGCTGACATGTTGCATGTTGATCTATCTAGTAACTTTCAGCCTTATAAATACCATAATAAATTACCAGGAAGTAGTCATTCCCACCGGTATCGCCCCATTAGCCTGGTCGTATATTTCAATCCCTTTATCAAATAGGGGGGCTTTGTGAGAACTTGGTCCGAGCGGCACCCTTAACCACGGGGCGGAGCGTGTCAACCACGGGCTTCAAACGGTGAGTCTCCGTTAGCCCGCATTAGAAATATCCAAGTCCTAACCCTGGGCTTATAAGTCAAACTCCGTATTAACTTAGCATGAGGCCTTTTAAAACCATGCGGCCCCGGAAACCGTAAGAACTCCGTAGTTAAGCGTACTCGGGCGGAAGCAGTACTAGGATGGGTGACCTCGTGGGAAGTCCCCGCGTGTGCACGTGAGCCAAAACGGACAATTTCATGCTGAGTTGGGCGGGGCTGTGACAATTGGTATCAGAGCTGAGGACGGCTCTATTTCCGGTGGGGGAGAATGTAAGAACTTGGTCCGGGCGGCACCCTTAACCACGGGGCGGAGTGTGTCAACCACGGGCTTCAAACGGTGAGTCTCCGTTAGCCCGCATTAGAAATATCCAAGTCCTAACCCTGGGCTTATAAGTCAAACCCCGTATTAACTTAGCATGAGGCCTTTTAAAACCGTGCGGTCCCGGAAACCGTAAGAACTCCGTAGTTAAACGTGCTCCGGCGGGAGCAGTACTAGGATGGGTGGCAAGTGCACATGGGCCAAAGCGAGTTGGGCGGGGCTGTGACAGGCTTGATGAGGGGGAGAGATGAGGATGAGCAATTTTAGGGAAGACTTAGGGGGAGAGATATTAGGAGGATGAGAGATTTTATGAAAGTATTAGAGGGAGAGATTTTGCATTGTTTGGTCTTTAATTCACTACTTAAACACAATTAACTTAATAAAACACGGTTAATCATCCATAATAAAAAATTAACTCCGGTGGGGTGTTACAATAGGGCTACCTGTATGAAAGGTGGGTTGATCTTATCAGTTCTTTTTTCTGCTATATGTGTAAATTTTGTAAGTTTTATTTATGCATGTCAATGCACCCATTTGATATCTGATAAAGAGAAGGATTATTGTTCCTATGGTTAGAAGAAAAAACTCCCTCATTTCCAACCCTTCTTGTTCCACGTATGTCAGCATAATCTTATGATTAGCAGCCAGTAGCCACACCTCACCTATGGTACATGTAGCAAGTAGCAACCACCCCTTGGATCTGATGCATCCTATAGTATTAAAACTCATTTTGAGTTATGTTAAACTCTGCCAGTGTGGTTTCACTCATTAAACCACCGAGTTAGATGAGACCATAAGTCGAATGGGTATAGTACATTCGAAGTACCTCGGTTTGGTAACCAGCAAGTCTAGCTGAACCTTTTGAGATTTGACTATGCATCTTTTTGGACAGGCCGGAAATGGAATTTGCCTACTTACACTCCCCAAGATTTTTACTCTTTAAATTTGACAATATTGAATTTGTCAAATCCATCAATTTGGTGTAGCCAACCAAATGTGTGGTCTGGAACATCTCATTGTGAGCTTCTCTCACTTTATATGTTTGAGTCCATGGAGGAGTAGAGGATATGATGTGTGAGTCCATCGTCAGATTTTTAATCTACCTGGAATGGACTTTCGTTTCGTGACAGCTATTTCAAGTGGCATGTATTCCTTTCATGGTAATACCAACTTCTTGGTAGAAGTGAAGAAAGAATAGGTGTGATAAGGATGAACGCGATTGCTCAAGAGAAATTGTAGGAGACATGATAAAGATGTGAGTTTGTTATCTTTATAAAATTGAATGAAATGGAGAGATTTAGGGAGGTGATTTGGAGAAGAGAATTGAAATGGAGGTTTAGGGAGGAGATTTGTTTGGGATGAGTGTAGTGGCCCATAGCAAAGCCTGAGGTTGTACATTTTTTCCTTCTATATTTCATTGAAATGAGAGACTTTTTAGGGATGATGGGGCACCCCTCACAGCACACCTCCCCTTTTGCTTTAATATATATAATTCAAGGGCTTAACTTTTAATGGTTTCTACGATGATAGGTTAGCATAACGTAGTGCAAAACGATTACTTGTCAAGGCGAGAAGACTCTCAACAGAAGGAGATAGTATATGTTTGTTATATATACATATAGGGGAGCGCTATACAGCGCCAAGTATTTTTTAGAAAAAAATGCCCTTTCTAATGGGGCCCGCTAGGATGCATGATGACTATGCAAGTCCAATGGATGGAAATATCCATATGAGACATACTTATATAATATGCAAAATTGTAAGTCCATAAGATCATCCTAACCTTTTAATTCATGGCCATAAGATTTAAATATGATTTAGAAGCATTACTTTATCATGATTTCAATCCAACGGTGAGGAAAAATTGGATGAGTGTCAAACTTGTACCGTAACTATTTATTGGGGTGTAGTATGTGTGAAAAGATTAGATTGACTCAAGATGTGCCCATGATTAAAAAAAAAGGGGGAAGGGGCATTTTTAAAGTGGGGCGAAACATATGGGGAATATTCAAGTGACAATGGACTGGAATGTTGGATGGAGGTTTGATTTTTTTTTTTTTTTAATATGAAGCCATTAAATACGTGAGCTATAGATAAAGGGATTAGTGGCATGGGATTGGAGTCAACCTTGATACTTAGGGTGGTTTCAAGTAGATCTTTGGCCCCATAGAAAGTTCTCACGATGACTCCTTGAGAACTGTTCTCACTAGAAGTTATTGGGTGAGGAACACTCATATCGCTTTCCTTCTTTGCACATGAACATTCCTTTTCTACAAATGACCATATATGAACTTTCATCTTTTGTATGCAAATATTTCATTATGTATATGTCCCCCACCCTATAGTGAGGGATGGATGCATATAAATATTTCTCATATATATATATATATATGGGAAATTCTCAAAAACTCTTCCATCTCAAAAGGGGAGTTTCTGCCCCTATCTATTAGCCAATGATTTAAGAGAATCAATAAAATATCCATAATTTTAGGAGAATATTTAGGAGAGAGAATGGATACGTGTACCATTGATGACACGTGTCACAGTTTCATTGGCTAAAAGAGGGGCCTTTTTTTATGAAAAACGCCCAGGGAGTTTTGTAGTGTAACCCTATATATATATATATATATATATATATATATATATATGGGTCAACTCTCCTAAGCTGAAACAGTGTTGGTCCCACAAATCAAAGTCGATTATCATTGTTTTTTGTATGATGATCGTCTCCAAAATCAAGATAAATCCAATCAGAACTGGATTTTCCAGTTCCATCATGCAAAAAACAGATATAATTAACTTTAATTTGTGAGACCAGCACTATTTCAGTGTAGAATAAGCTAAGCTGCAACTTAGGAGAGCTCTGCTCATAAATATATCTTATTACTTAAGCCAAGAGGGTTAAGACCCAAGAGAGAGCCCACACACACATGGGAAGACAATCTGCTCAAGTGGGAAATGAGTCTACACACGCAAGAAAAAAGCCCACACAAGTGAAAAGGGAGCGCACACATGCGGAAGGAGCTGGGTAGCCAAGTGAGAACTGCCGGGTAAGGAGTGGTTCTCGTTTGTTTATATACGTGTGCATACGAAGTAGGAAAATATTCACCTATTCAGTTGAGCACCACGCATTGTGCATCCAAACCATCCCAGGATCCATCCTCTCTGAATATCATGCACGGTGTCTAGATTTGTAAGAGCACAGAGTGCAAGCAAACATATACCATATGTAGTATAGTGTGATGGGCAATATTTTTATACAAGCATACTCTATAGAGCTTATATGGAGTCAGCTCATGAGGCCCACTTAGATGTAATTTATTTATTGCAGAAGCGCAGATGGAGATCTCCTCATCCATAAGAGGGATCCAAAAAACCAGCCCAACTAAGTTATCCTAGCATTTAATTTAACAACCTTAAAGTTTAATGGCATCTTAACTCTAGATTTTGTTAAGATTCAATCCAACATGGAGTGAAGGTTCAATAAGTGTAAAATTGAGCCTAATGACACATCATGGGAAGAAAAGAGAATCAAAGGGACCACATTGACAAAAGGTGGCCCCAAGCAGGCCCCACAGTGCTGGATTGCACTTGCAGTTGCACGTAGGTGAACATTTTCCTACTAATGGTATAATATAATAAGTATATCATACCTTTTAATTGTCTTTCTTGAGGTCTGAACGTGCTGTGACCGAACTTAAGCTGAATTAACCAATACTTAATTAGAGCCTTGAGTGAGCCAACTGAGTCTTGACCATTTCGCTCCAAGTTTGGCTAAACTGGTTAACAGTAGGATTTTTTCTTGTTATGGTAGAATGAACTGACTCAGCGCTGTTGAGTTGAGTATGACTAAATTTTCAAACTACTGTCCATACACAGTACGTATAGCAATGGATTGGGTCAGGTTGAACATTGTGGTAAAGGTATAGGCCCAACCTATAACTGACCCATTTATTGATCAGGTCAGAAATGTAAATCTGAAGCTAACGTGGAAGGAAACAATTGAGATGTTGGGTCATTGTACAAGTAGTTGAATTGAGTTTGATTTGAGTCCAGTTGCCGAGTTAAATAACAAGAATAGAATCAACTCGAACCCAACCCATTTATTAACCCGGGTTTAAAATGTCAACCCCAACCCTGAATTACCAGATTGGATTTGGGTGGGTTGGCAAGGCAAGTAATGAATTGCCAGTCGTAATCTAGGGTAATAATTATGTGCCTGAAGGGTACTTGACTTGGTTACAGAATGGGATGAACACTCCAGTTGGTGGGTCAGGGGCTCAGGGTAGACTCAACAGGCAATCCGACTCGAAACTCAACCGGCATTTGGGTTCGGACATGTGAATCACGACTCAATGGGCTCGAGTCAGATCAGCAGATGGGGTCAGGAAAGACCTAACCGAGTTAGCCATCTTCCAGCCCACAAAGGCATGGACAGATCAGTGAACTGCCTGAATCTACTACCAAGCCCAATCACTTAACAAAACAAGCGTCTCTAATATGGGAATGTTTCAATCAATGGCACATGCAAAGAGAGGTTCCACATCCATATGCACTTAGATTGGCTCACATGACTGGTGGGCCCACAATTCCAAGTGCTATGGCTTGCTTTTCCCACTCGGTTTGGTCTCCATTACTAACCAGATAAAGTCCGAGTGGTCACACCCCCCTTCTTGCATGCGTGTGTAAGTTTAGCAATGACTCTATCCACGTTCAAAACCTGAAAAGCTCACCGACACTGGAATCAATTGGGCCCCCACCATATAAACAGTTTTGGCTCAGGATAGTCATGTATCAAAAGGGGCTTAGAAGGGATGCATCATCATACAATAAATAACATCATTCCTCAGTACTTTTTGAAAGCCAGTTTGGCCCTAATCATGTTTAAAAGCGGAGACTCATTTTTTCTCCCCTTCATATTTGAGGCAATTCATCACTACATTGGACAGGGCAGTGTATGCATAGGATGGAAGTAAGTCGGGTCAGATCAATCAGGTACAAGTTGGATTGATTTTTGTGGGTAACATGTATTTATAGAATTTGATTATCGAACACGTCAAGCCCAACCCAAATCACCAGGCTGGGCTCGAGTTCTGTTGGCGGGGTCGGTTCAAGTTCTATTGGCTGGTAAAATTGCATTGAGTCAGGTACTGAGATTGAATCGGGGTACGGTCTAAAATAGCTACTAGGACTCTCATAGCAAAGTTGTCCCATTTATTAATCAGGTTGGAAATTGTAGGATCTTACACCCCATTGAGCTACCACTTATTCCAAAACCAATTGGTGATAGGAAACGGCACAACAATAGTTTTATGGTGAAGGCGAGGGCTCGACCACAATTATGACCGCTCAAGAGCGAGGGTGAACGTTGACCTCAACAGAAATGTGAATCGACAATTGGGTTAAAGTTTGGTCATAATTAAAGTTAAGAACTGATACGCCTATGCTAGGAATATACTGCATAAATTCAAGCTAATCTTCTTCATTCAATCCAATCATGGACCCTCATTGTTTCAGGAAAATATGACTAAAAGGTTGGTCTTCATAAAAGGAGAGACGCCTAATTTGTATTTCCTAATAGTGATGATGATCATAACCTTGATGATTCGCCCCTTTATTAGCCTCTGAAAAGCTTGGAATCTTTTGCATTCTCTCATATTATTTAAGTAGTAAAATTTAAGTACTTCAAAAACATGATCAAGCAATCCTAACTAGTTCAGTTTCCGAATCATAATTTGGCCCGATACTGTCCTCAACCGAATCAATCCCACACGCATGAAATACAAAGAAATGATAATAATCTCTATCAGTGTATAGTAATTTAAGCAATTTTACTTACATCTAAAATTCAAAATTAAGAAAATGGGCAAAAATGGCACAATTTCCTCTGTGGTAGAGGTGGCAAAATATGACCCAACCCACCAAACCGACCCTCTCATTACCCACTTTACCCGACCCATTTGATAGGCAGGTCGGTCACGGGTCAAGTATTAATGACCTGCAATTAAGCGGGTCGGGTTAAAGTTGACCCGCAAAACCCGCTTATTTAAGCTAAAATTAAATTTGATTGTTTTAATGCATAGGCTAAAAAATAATGAATGGACCTTAACGACTTAACCAATTCAACCCCAATCTTTTTTATTGATGGAAAGCAAGGTAATGCGCATCAAATGATTGTTGAAATGAGATTAGACCAAATTTGAGCTTAAAAGTCAGTTTTGGTCAGGCAGGAAACTACGGTTAAGTCGATTGATTCACTAGATGGATGTGGGTTATGCGGGTCGACCTGACCTATATAACTCGCAATGGTTATGTGGGTTTAATTGGGTCGGGTTGGATTAACCTGTGGTGGGTACAGGTTAGGGGTTTTCGACCCGTTTAATAAATGGGTCGGATGCGGGTTAAACTTGTATAACCCCGTTTAATAAACTGGTCCAACCCATTTAGCACAACCCGACCCGATTGCCACCTCTACCCTGTGGGCAAGCACTAATATTAAAACAGTGTGTCAAAATATCTAATAACTTGAATTAGATGCATCATGGCATGGCAAATGTGCAAATCAATCATGTTGGCATAATACAGAAGCAAAACAAATTATCATGACATCGATACTATGTATAGGGTTATTATTTTTCTTCAAAGAAATGAACAAGCTAGTTTCCACTGGAATTTAAAACACTCCAAGGGGTTGGCCGAGTGGTCAGGATCACGGTTCCTTCTTCTTCCGAAGTTAGAGGTCTTGATATCGACTTCCGGTTTCCCCTTCTTCAGGAAGTGAAGACTGAGTCTACTTTAGAAGAAGAAGAAGAAGAAGAAGAAGAAACCTGACGTGATGGAGTTTCTATCCATTTACCAGTTGTGGGTTGGTGGTGACCCTCTTATCATATCGTCTTCGGGCATTACACGGCGAGCACATTCTTCTATTGTGCACACCTGAACTTGCACGCAATGAAATCAACAAAGAAGTTGTATTTCTTGTTTGTTTCTCTTTCCAGCTTTACATATATGGGAAAATGACAAGATGTGACCAGGTCAAATTGTCAAAATGCTACAGCTGGGTGGCACTGGGTATCTAATTACCTGAATGCAAGTTAGACCCCACCTCTGAAGATAAGATTTGAATACTTATATGAGTTTTATTTTTTTTTTTACAAAATGACCCCTATGCCCTATTGCAAAATAAATATATATATATTTTTTATTTTTACTAAAACCTCCCTTAATAATCGGTTAAACTTGGAAAAAGTTGCCAATACTAGTTTGGAAATCCAAAAGGCAAAAGATTATGTTTTCCATTTATTTTAGATATTAATATTAATGGCTTTTTTATATTAGATATTAATAGCCTTCTCGCCTGAGCATTTGTTTAACTGATATTAGATATTAATAATTTAAGTGTTTCGTTTTTTTTTTCTTTTACTTTTCAACCATCCAGGGTAGCATTATCTATATTTCAATCGTTATGTTAATAGTATATTTGTTAGAGAGAATCTTCTAAGTCACAAATCTTTAAGTGGCTATTATTATATGTTATGTTGATTTATAGTGTTTGAAACATATTTTTTCTATTTTTGTATTAAAGAACACTCACTTTTTATATGAGAGACATGCACAAAGATGGAAAGGCTTCCATTTGGATTAGGAAAATGAGTAATATCAAGTAAATAAATTAACATAGTCCTAAATTTTAGGTCGACAAAGTTTAATAGCTTTTTATGGGGTCGACTCTTTTGATAAATTGATGTGAGACTCCAGCCTGAAAGCACTCCATTGAGGCAAGATCAGATTAAGTGATCCTATAAGCCAAGAAGCATGATCTGATTATGGGAAGGGTAGAGTGCTTTGAATCTTACGTCAGAAACACCCAACACCAGACCCTGGATATATAAGTGCGACCTAGCCTAAACCCCATATGAGACTTTGGTCAAAGCGAATAATATCATATGGATAATGGGCTCGGATCATTACAAAATGGTATCAGATGCGCTATTTATCCGAGAAAAGAGTGGAGTGCTTCTATTAGTGTTCGAAAGGAGCTTTGAGTAACTTGGAAAAGCGAATGCCAACCATGACATGCATAGAATGTCTTTGATGATAGATGAGATATATGTCTCAAAAAAAAGAAATTTAATTTTTGTGTCTGTTTCTTTCCCTTGTGTCTCTTGATCTTTTCACCAAAAGGGATGGAGTAAGTTCGGAAAAAAAAAAGTGTTGGTGAGTAGCAGGTAGCAACCCGGAGAGATTACTTTTTCCAAGTTTGACTATTTGTGAAGGGAGGCTTCAATAAATGGCAAAACATTAAACATGAGGTCTTTTTGAGATTGTACAAAATTATGGAGCCCTTTGTGTAAAAGAAACCAACTTATTTTTCAGTCATTCAGTTTACCAGTGAGTTCTGTTTGTATTCAATTGGAATAGAAGAAGTGCATGGGGCCTTGAAGACAAAGGAGTGTGTCAAATTTAACCCAGTTCTAATCATTTTAAGATTGTGACTTAAACCACTTTGAAACTGACTTAATTGTTGAATTACAGTCTATTCATGGCATATCCTTTTCCATCCCACTATCCTCTTTGTGGACCCCCTCTTTCTTCTTTGTGAGAAGAAAGAAAAAGGGTACCAACTGATTACTGTTCTCTTTCCTTGTATTTTTAGGTCCTGAAATGAAGAGATTCTCCATCTTTGATGGTAGTGACTCAATACCCATTCCTTGTATGATCAATCCAAGTGCTCCTAAAATTCGAACGTGTACAATTGAGCCAACTGTTTATTATTCCTGTTGGGGCAGTGCCTGTGAATAGTTGGAATCTGTAATAGGTGGCTAAGGTGGGCATTATTTACTCCATGAGGAAGAGAATATTCCTGAAGGTTTCCCCCAAATCTACACTATATGTAGATGTACATACTATAAATGATATATATTATAGGGCCATGCTGCTTATGGTCTTGGGGTAAAATGATTTTGGGAGCTGGCCAAGGCTATGCTGCAGGGTGCTCAATCATTTTTTTTTTCCTTAGTAAAGGAAACACAAATTTCTCCTTGTGGGACTCACTTGAATGCATGACAAAATCAAAAGAGGTACAACAAGAAAATAATTTGACCTAAATGAAAAAGATATGATTATCAAGCCGATCAAATAATTTAAACTTCCAATTTTTAAGTCGTCACAAATTAATGCATATACACTATGAGCATTTTATGATAAAACTAAAAGCCAACAGTAAATAATGTCGAAACAATGTTAAATTTAAATGGATGTTAACTCAATGAGGGCTAGTGTGCATGAAAGGATTCAAACTTATTAGAGACTGCCCCTTGGAAACTCAAGAGGCACCAAAAATCTAGGTTTTTAAACAAATTCTATAGATATTATATATCTTTTCCGGAATTCGGGTCTCCTATTTCTACAAAATAGGGAGATACTTCAATCCACATTTACCAACTGTACAAAATCTTTTTCTTGATTTTTTTTTTAATTCTTGAGATGATACATTAGCTGGCATAAGACTTTACTTTACACAATTGGCGAATGCAGATTTGATGAAAACAGTATCTCCTTATTTCTACAAATTGGCATTTTACTGGCATTGTAAAAGTCAAGTAAATCATTCATTTTTCAGGCAAAATATCACATCAAAAGCACTTTAATTCAAAACTTCCTCTATCTTTAAAAAAAAAAAAGAAGTCAAAAGGCAACCACCTTTATTCACTAAAATACAAAAAAAGAACACTACATTCTCATACAAAAAGCCAAAAAGATTTTATAACAAAACAAATAAAAATAAAATACCATCATAACCCACTTATATTTTATTCTTTCTTCAAAATCAACTTTGCTTCACTTGATTCTATGAGTAGAGTTACCAAACTGGCTCTAAGGGATCAGGACTCATCTCTTCGGTCTCTCCCCCTCCAATTCATGAGAGCTCAATTAGGCCCAACGTGCAAGGTGCATCCAAGTTTAGGATGGATTATTGGAGGACAAGGGATTTATCCGCCCTTCCATCAAAACAACGAGAGATGATTCACTGATAATAGCATTGATGTCAGAACTTAAATGAGACTGTGAATATTTATCAAGAGGGGAATACAAGTCACCCACATCTGAAAAAGTGATGGACTTGGGTCTTGGGTGAGTCGATGCATATGGGTGTGTGAGGTGAAAAAAACAAAAATGTCAACCATCTGCAAAGTTCTGGTCCCTAATCAGTCCAATTCAAGAGCCACCCAAAGCAAGCACATGTGTGATGGCAGGTGGATACGAGAGAAGATGGAATCATTTCCGCAGTGCGGCCTGAAAGGATACACACGTATTAACTTTATACAAAGCACAGCCCACACCATCTTGTCATTTGTCAATTGTCAACGATATTAGCCTTATGGAAGACGCACATTGGACTCGTATAGAGTCCAGCTCATCCTGACTTAACTACTACAATACAAATCATCATCAGTATAGAAATGACGACGAAGACGAAGCTCAAAACCAACGGTGTAGATTTCGTAACAACGATCAAGATCGTGGGCCATCATCACTTCCACCTTTACTCTCTTTTCTCATCTGGTCTGTTCTCCCTCGGAGTTGGAGAGCTCTCTCTTTCTCTCGTTCGCAGCTCCTGCAACTGATCTTCTACTCTTCGATTCTTCAAGCCCTAATCTTTTCTTCTTCTGTAATCTCATTCCGATATCTCGAGCTGAAAGATCGCAGAATCTCCGAAAAAGGTGGGAGTCTTTGGGCCTCATTCAACTGATCCTTCCAAAAATCCAAAAAAAATCTCATTTTTTCATCTTTGGAAATCTCAAGGAATCTGAGTGTCCAAATCAAGGATTGGGGGATTTGAGGGATTTGGGGTTTCTCTTGCTGCTGAGGGAAAGTTGCGTGGAATCGTGATAGAAGGAATTGGAGTGGGATCTTGGTGGATTGCAATGTCAGTGTCGGTTTTTGGGGTTAATTAGTACTGTTTATGTGGTGAATTCTGGTGGGTTTTGGGTGGGTTTGTTTATTTCTTATTTTGTGGCGCGCGGATGAATGAAAGGATTCTATTTTGAGAATGGGTGATGCGTTAGGGAGGCTGTTTGTTTGTGGGGAAATTGGTTCGTGATGTCACGGGCGGATAAGATGGCAGCAGATCTCAGCAGGGCCGCCCCCGTGGAGAGGGACGTAGAACAGGTAATTGGCTTCTTCGCTGCTCAAGAAATTGCATTTGAGGTTTTTTTTTTTTATCTGTTTTGATGCATTGTTGATTTGAATGTGAATGGTTTGTTGAAGACAGTGGAAAGATATCGAATTGTAATACATTTCCCTTAGAATTTGGTAATTTGATTTTGAAGGAGTGGGCTTGAAATTGTGGTTGCATTACTTTCAAGTGTACTATGTCTTTGTCATGGATGCTAGATATTATTATCATCACAGTTTTATCATCTTCCCTTTACTCAAAAACTCAACAGAAGTGTTGTAGACTTAGAGTTTGATTAAAGGGATACTTTAGTCCTTTTGCCTTTCCATATGATCCACACTGTGAATAGAAATGGCTTAGAATCTAGTACTTCTTTTCTCTTAGCAAGTGTTGAGAATTTGATAATACAGATTATGTGAGATGCATCACACCTTTCTTGTGTTGGTGTAACCTTTTTTATTTTTCTGGAGTGGCTATAGTATAATTAATTGGAGAAAAAGTATGGCAAAAACTGAGAATTCAGCTTAGATAAACATGACAAACATCAAATAGCACATTGATAATGAGAAACACCGGAACCTACTTCTCCTTCCACCTTCGCGGGTACACATCTGTCTAGAACCCTACACCCAATGAGTAAACAAAAGACCTTTGCCTCTTTAAGGTTCTTATTATGCAGAGGTCCTGATTTTTTTTTCTTTGATACAATACTGTGCTAATCTTGAATAATGCCTCCAACGCCAGCTCTACCCGACCCCATATTCTCACTCCCATCAAATTATGCTTTAGAAGCTTCAGTTTGAGGATGAGATCAGTTCACAACTTGCACAGATAGCATATTCCTCTCAAGAAGTTCACAAGTTCGATGCATAAATACCCTTAATTCTTTAGAATCCCTTACCCACTGAATGACAATCTGGCAAACCTTCATAATCATACTCTCAATTGACTCTGCTTTATTTACTTCTCTAATGAATGTTAAACAACTTAACATTCGGGAAAAAAAAGACTCTACTTTGTTTTGAAATATATGATTCCCTCTCCCTCTCCCTCCCCATAGAGCCTAAAGAACCACTACCAATGTTAGACGTCGTTGAATTAATCCCCCGATTGAACGTATCCCCATGCGCCAAGTCGGAATCATTTGATGCAAATAATCGGCCATATCCCATGACAGATGAAAGAAATGTAGGAACAGGGCTATGAAAGAAATGTAAGAACATACCCTATTAGCAAAATCACAATGTAGAAAACCAATAATCCATACCTTTTGTATTCCTGGGGCATAAAGGGCATTTGTTCATGATAATGTGTTGTCAACTACGAAGATGAAAAGCCTTCTTGCAAGATATCAGGCAGTTTCAGCGCAATGTTTCAACCTGCAGAAGAACCAACTTTTTGTGGGCAAGTGTAGCACTAGAAGACATCATTCCATATCAGCTCTTCTTGACATCCCTCAAGCTTCCCTTCCCTCATCTTATTTAGGGATCCCTCTATTTTTTGGAAGCTCCAATAATGTCCATTTCTCTAAGTTATTGAACCATTTACGAGTTAAGCTTTCTGGTTGGAAGATGAAGTCTCTCCTTTGCTGGAAGACTGATACTAGGCAAGCATGTGCTGCCCAGTGTCCCAATTCACATATTCCTCTCCATTCCAGTTCCTAAGAAAACATGCCTCCTTAATCCTTATTGAAAAACTGATGTGGAGTTTTTTTATGGTTGGCGGAGGAAAATAGCACTAGAACTAATTATGTTCGCTGGAATCTGGTTTGCCTCCCAAAAGAAAAAAAGAGGTCTTGGAATAAGGCGTGTGAAAGAGGTCAACAATGCTTGTGTGCTAAAGTTGGGATGGGCAGCTTCTACATCTTCCCTTTGGGCCACTTGGTTTATGCAGAGGTATTTCAGGAATTCTTCCATCTGAAGCCCGATGACAACTTCTACCGGCTCTTGTATTTGGAAGAGGATTAGAGCCCTCTCCCCGTTCCTTCAAAATGAAAGAAAATGACAGTTGGCAATGGCACCCTGATTAGTTTTTGATATGACAGATGGTTAGATCATGACCCCATAAGCCACTTCCTTTTTCTCATCTCAGTCTCTCTTATTAGAGACTATCTCTGCCATTACTGCTAACGGTACTAGAGTATCCCTACCAATTTACCTCATGAACTCTATCAGTTCCTGCAGAAAGTCCACTCCATCCCGGCTCTTGCAAACTTGGTGGATCATCTCAGCTGGCTCAGTGGCAATTTCTCCTTATTCAAAGCCTGGCAGTTAGTTCGATCTCAAGCACTCCCTACTCCCTGGTCTCAGTTGGTTTGGTGTGTTTTGGGTCAGCCCAGAATATCTTGCATGATCTGGCACTTGATGCACAAGAAGACCCCAAAAAATCATTGGGCAAAATCTAGAGGTGTGCTTTTAGCTTCAAGGTGTCCAATTTTTTTTTTTTTTTTTTTCGCAGGAAGAATCTGACATCCACGTTTTCTTTGAGTGCTCCTTTGCAAAGGAAGGTTTGGATGTGGCTTCTCTCACCAGTCTCGGCATCTTGGCGCCCAACCTCCTTCCTTCTAAGCTCTATCTGGAATGCTCTCTCTTATGGTAGAGATGATTTTGGAAGAAAACAAGCTGCTGCTATCTCTCTCCATCTCATCTTTACTCTTTGGGAAATTAGAATGACTCCAAATTCAACAACTGTAGGCCAACAGTGGCAAGAGGAAAAACCCTTTTCGCAGATTAGAACATGTATAATGCTTCTTCTGATCAAGTTCGAAGGCAACTTAACAATCCAGATCTGAATTTTTTTGAGAAGAGATCCCCCCATGTATAGTGTCTGTTTTCTGGTTTTGCTCCCTTTTGTGCTATAATCTAGCCTTTTTGCTAGAGGGGGCCATCGTCCTTTTTTTTTTTGGGGCCAACGCCTCTAGGGCTAATGCCTTTTTTTGGGGGCATTTTCCCATGAAATTCTTCTTTCGTTTCTTAATATTCAATTTACCTTTAGCAAAAAAAAAAAAAAAAAACGTTTTTTGCGAAGATGATCCCTGAATGAGTCTCTCTTGATTTATCACTAGCTGATGCTACTTTTAATATCCCTGAATGCGCTCATTTTTTATTCTATCTTTCCTAGTTACCAAGCATCCATTTCAGCATTCTCATCTTTGCTACACTAATTTTTACATGGATTAAAATCGCGGTATCAGTTGACCCTAAAAACCGATACGGTATCGGTCGCGGTCGTCGCGGTGTGAATTTGTTTTTCAACCACAAGAAAATTTTAAAAAAATATATCCAAAAAATTTTAAATATTATAAAATGCTGAAAAGCAATATTTTTTTCCATTAGTAGCAATCATAAATCAAAATATCGGTCCCCTAAGTCATTATATCCTGTATCGTTGTTTATTCATTATCTGTGGTATTTTTTAGTGTCTAGACTTGGCCCTACAAATATTAGTTTTTTTTATCTTTACCTGTTGGATTGCCCACTATTTTAAACCTAAGTTTGTAATATTTTGTCCACGTGTATTATAAATGATTAATATGATACTAGCATGATTTATATTTGAGTACACTCTATTGAGGGCCCTCTAAGGTGGCATTTATTTTTGAGTGATCTATATTTGTAATTAATGGGTCCTATGAAAATGGTACAAGTCAAAATCTAGATTCTCCGAGGACTTGGACCCACCACAAAATTGACCACTACAAGCACTTGAATTTTTTTTATTATATTTTATTTCCATGTTTTACAAGTGGTTAGTCTTACATTAAGCCCAATTTTTATTTGAGTAAAATTTGTTGAGGACCGTTGAAGATGGTGCATTTATTTTGAGTGGTATATATTGTTCCTATGTGGGCTAATTGGCTAAGTGCATTTAATTAAAAATTTTCAAATATTCAGAAAGTGGGCCATGTATTTTATATTAAAATGTGTCCATCATAGTTCTTTAGAATGTGCCGCCCATTATGGACCCATGAGCCAACTAATTTAAGAATGTGGGGTCCACTAGGGCATTTGTTAATACTTCCGGCACTTCCCTTTCTCTATTCCGAGTGCCAAAGGAGGAATTGGAAAGGCTGAAAGGGGAAAGAAAATAGCAATGAAGAGGGAAAGGAGGAGGAGGAAAGAGGGGAAGATAAGAGGGAGAGGAAGAAAGAAGAAGAAGGGGAGAACAACAATACCAGGAGCAACCATTCAAAAGTAAAAAAAAACAATACCAGGAGCATAGGTTCCCACCACCACCATCACCCCCTTCTCGAGTTTCTCTCAACTTGTAAGCAAGCCAATCTCTCCCCTCCCCCTTTTATTTTTGGCTTCAACATGCCAATCTCTCTACCCTCTTTATCTAGCTCTCTTTCTTTTTTTTTTTTTTTTTAAATCCTAAGAACCATTACAAGTTTGTACCGGCCGATACCAATATCTTTTTTTTTTATAACAGTAAATTTTATTTTCACAAAAAACAACAAAGAATACAGGCAAGGAAGCCAACGAAACTTAGCCAAAACGCAAACTTAAAGAGAAAACGAAGAAAAAGAAAACACTAGACATCAAACAGAATAGATGAGCGTAACACTCCCTCTTTAGCAAGAGCATCTGCCATGACATTTGCCTCCTTATGAACATGATGAAATGAGGCTCCAAGCTGTTTAGCAATATCTTGCACTTCATGTACCAAATCTGTCAATCTCCAAAGATGAGAAGCCTTTCCAGAACCCCATTGAATAGCTGAATAAGAATCACCTTTAATAATTGCATTGTAACTACCCAACCTGAGCAACTCATGACAACCAATCAACATAGCATAGACTTCAGCTGCATTAGCATTCATAGAGTCCACAGGCCCAGAATAGTTTCTAATCACCTTGCCCTCACAGTCTCGAATTACTCCACCGATTTCACCTTTTCGGATATCATGAAAATAACTACCATCAAAATTCAGTTTAGGGACACCAGCAGGGTGGCTTAACTGAAAAACTTTTTGCACTACTTTATCACGCTAACGTCCCTTCGATCCCAAGATCTATATCTATCCGATATTTAAAAATATCAACCGATATTCATCGATATGACCGCATTTTTTACTATTCCGAAACCTTGACCGATACACTATAAAAAAAATCGGTTTGGTCATGGCAGATACCATTACATATCAGCCGATATTTTAAACCATACATTTTTAGCTTATGTTCTTTTCTATTTGGCTAACATTCTACTCCTTAGGCCATAATGGTCTAGTTGTTACTACTTGGCCAACATTCTAGTCCTTATATCATACTCTAGTCGTCATCCTGTAAAAAAAAAATTCTTCGAACTTGTTGGTATGCGTTGATCTAAGTACTCCAAAAGCAAATATGCACTTCAACCATCCAACTCCTATCCTAGTTGTGTTCGACATCCTCCTCAATCTACCCATTGTTACTAATTATAGAGCCAAGGTATTAGAAGGGCTCTTTTGTGGTATTTCTTGAGCTTCAACTGTCACAGGAGTTACATCTCTTTGCATGTCTCCATTGAAGTTGCAATTCATATATTTCATCTTTGTATGATTTTTATTAAAGCTCTTGAATTCTAAAGCCGCTCACCACGTCTCAAGTTTTGCATTTACACCATGTCTTAATTCATCGACCGCTACTATATCATTTGCAAACAATAGACACCAAGGTACCTTATCTTGAATTTGAATATGAGCAATTAACTTGTCCACAATCAGTGCAAAGAGATAAGGGCTTAAGGCTGATCCCTAATGCAAACCTATATTTCTTGGAAACTCACCAGTTTCTCCATGGGTGGTTTTCACACTTTCTACCGCTCCCTGATGTCTTTAATGATGTCAATATAACCTCTTGGGATATTCTTTTTATCTGAAACCCCCCAAATTAATCTCTAGGTACCATGTCGTAAGCTTTATCTAGATAAGATTTTTTTTCTCTTCTCGGTAATTCTCTATTAATTGTCCAAGTGAGAAGATAGCTCCCATAATTAACCTACCCGGCATGAAACTAATTGATTTTCAAATATATTGGTCTTTTGTCTTAGTCTTTCCTCCATTACACTCTCTCATAGTTTTATAGTATGACTCATACGTTTAATCCCACACTAATTGGTGCAGCTTTATATATCTCCTTTGTTCTTGTATGAAAGTACCACAACATCTCTTCTCGATTCATTTGACATTTTCCTTGTTTTTAGTATCTTATTGAAGAGCCTAGTTAACTAAACCCATCAAATTTCTCCTAAATATTTCAAAATATTTACTTTTGATAGGGAGAAGTCCCTATCAAAATGCCGTCTGGGCCTTTCCTGTTTTTTCATTATTGCCAATGATTTCTGCTACCTTACTTTTACTGTAGAAGGTATGTGCTACTAACAAAGTATCTTCTCTTGTTCCTAAGTATCTTATAGAATGTTCATTTTAAGTTTTGTTAAAATACTTTTTCCATCTTTCTTTAATTATCATTGTCCTTAACTGAAAAACTTTTAGTGTTCTCTCTTTATACATCTCTAACATGATCTAAGTCCCTTGATTTTATTTCCCTCATTCTTGTGAGCTTGAAATTATCTTTCTTTACTTCTCTTATTCCCACCTTATTATATAGGTCCTGAAAATATCTCTCTTGCGAGCTTAAAAACTCATCTCCCAGCTGATTTGTATAAAAACCTCTCTCAATAATATAAACCCATTTCCCCCTCATTTGAACTCCATTTCTCGTCCTTCAAGCTTCCCTTTCCTCCATTCCTTTCTACAAAATAAGATTAAGAAAAAAAAAAAAAAAAAAAAAAAAGACTCGACTCAAACCATCCCTGCCAAGTCGGGGCTGAGACCTAGTTTTAAATCACTAGTTGGAACTATTTTCTAGCTAGACTATGACTCGGAAACTATAACATGGTGTTGGTGTTTCTGTCCTTGTTTAAGATTTTGTATAATTGTAGTCTTGACTCTTGCATTACAATTAACATTTCTACTGTTGAATTTTCTACAATCAAATTGCATTGTTGTGGTCGTCTTACTAACAACTTTTGGTTAACAATTTTTTTGCTTTACGTATCTATACTTAAACTTGGGTTGAAGAATCTTTCTTATCTATTTAGTTTCTTACCATTTAGCTTAGTTTTTCTTTTTCATTATATCTAATGTTTCACTGCAACTACTTTCGGCTCTTTGAATGCTTCAGAGCTTTCTTCGTAAATTCTATTCCTATACAGTTATTGCTGCTAACAAATTTGTGCTTTATTTTATACTTTTGTAGTTTTACTTGTTCATCATATCCTCTTAAGTTGCATGAATTTGCACCGACATATGCTTGTACTCAACATATTCATGCTTGGATCACTCCCAATTGCTGTATTATGGTTTTACGTATCCTTATTCATTGAGAGGAGCGTATAAAAGAAGCTGACTTAGGTTCATGGCAATGATCTCTGCTGCAGGCCATTACTGCTTTGAAGAAGGGAGCATATTTGCTTAAGTATGGGCGAAGAGGGAAACCTAAGTTTTGTCCTTTCAGACTGGCAAATGTAAGTTGTATTATTTGGGATAATCTCATATGGCATTCTTTGGGTTTAAATTTGACTTTATATATTTTGAAACTTTATTGAGACTGTCTTATATGTTATCATTCACTATTTTTTTCTTTTCTTCCTTTATGGTATAGATGGATATCGATCTGTTTCCATAATCTTATACTGTAACAAATTTAGAATGTGCCAGTTGGCAGAAGATTTTAGAGAACTAGGTTGGAATTAATAATTGGTCTGAACTACCTATATATTAAGGATGCTCCATTTTCCCAAAAAAAAAAAAAAAAAATGCCAGTACGACAGCTGGGTTAGAATTATTGTAAAACACATGTTATGCATTTATCATGGTGGAAGTCTTAATTTACCTTTTATTCTTTTGTTTTCATATCATCCCCTATAAGTGGAAACAAATGTGAGACTAGTCACATCATGGCCCTAAAAGTCATCATGTATCTATTTATGTAAATAATGGTTGAGTAGCATAATTAAAACGGAGGAATATTAATTGGACAGGGGGAAATATAGTTTAAGGCAAGCGTAATATATTTGATAGTGAAAAACCTGCTCTGATTCCATTTCTTTGTCCTTTTTTTTTTCAGGATAAACATTCATTGTATTAGGTTCAAATATGTTATATTCGAAAGAGATGAGTTAAAACACTGGTTTCAGCATGGTAGCTTACAATATACCGTGGAATTTCCCAGCTATGAAACCCACTTCTCATCCCTAGTAGACCCTTGGATTAAACCCTACCCATGGTTAATCATGCCCAATGGCAGTTCTCTATTGGATTGGCCCATAGCACTGATCTGAATCAAGCCAACCCCGATTCATTGTGTGATGATGTGTATCAGGGTGTGAAAACTCAGACTCGGACTGATCTGGTCTGAGTCTGATTCCGAGTTGACTTGGTTGATGTGCAGAACCTTTTCTTCTTCTTCTTGTGTCCATGTGTCACTTCCCCTCTCTCACTTAGTTTAGAGGAAATCACCAACATTTGCATGAGGATCCTTTCATACCCTATCTTTCACTCTCTATCCTCCTGAATACAAAAGGGCAAATCAACAAACCCAGCTCTCAAAATCCAGATCTTTGTAGGAGGATTGGCCTGTCTGAATTTCATACCTAAAGGTTTAGACCCTCTACTTTTTTTCAAAATAGAGGGGTTTGATTGTGGATCTGCGTTTTGAAGAGATCTTGTGGGGTTTGATTTCTTTGAGAATGGCAGAAGGGCTTTGATGGGGGTTTCAGTTCTTCCAGATGCTTGTATGTGGATTTACCCATTTTGTTTTCACACCCAAACCCTCTCTGTATTTCTTGAAGACAGGGGTTTGATTGAGGATCTGGGTTTTGAAGAGAGCTTGTGGGGTTTGACTTTGATTTCTTCGAGAAAGGCAGAAGGCTTTGATGGAGGAGAGCTATTTGTGGAGGAGCAAGATCAAGATCCAAGCTTTGGCCTTTCCTCAGCTCCTTCTCCATCTCTTGTCTGAACCTCTCTCTCTCTCTCTCTCTCTCTCTCTCTCTCTCTCTCTCTCTCCACATCAGAAGAAATGAGTGTAAGAAAAAGAGTATTATTGAATAGGACTCAGCCGAGTCTAACCTGGCGAGTTGGCATTGACCAAGTCCAAGTCGACTCAAACTCAGCCGAGTTTCGACAACTTGATGTGCATCATCTCTGGTCTTTTCACCAACCATTGCAAGTGGGTTAGATTCGGCGGATACCTTCATTAGAAGTGAGCTCAACAGTGCAGACTAGTTTTCTAGTATGGTTGCTTCTATAAAAAAGAAAAGGCTATGCTGATCAAGGATCAAAATAGCGGTTGCGACAGGCTTAGCGGCCAGTGGTCAAAACACTATGTAGCGGTTGCGGTGACACGTAGCGGTGTAACTGTGTGAATTTTTTAAGTGGTAAAACAAATTGAATATTCTATAACGAGCAATCTTATGTTTTTTTAGTGATTTGAAACCATATAAGAGTAGAGACTTTAGTTAAGGCTAGAGACAACTTTAGTTAAGGCTATTGAGGAGAAGAAATAGGAAGTATGCCGGTATAGTGACTTAACATTTTGTCACAAGTAGATTTTGGTAACTTACCATACTACAACGAGTGTTGACTGTTAATCATACATCAATATACGGGTTTGGTTTAAAACACTGTAGAGGAAAGAACAAAGAAGAGAGCTTCGGTAAAAGTCTTATATATATATATATAGGAGGTGCTCCTGTGAGAATATCTCTTACCTTACTGTGAGAGATAGGGGTGGGGGCCCTCACATTTAAGTTGTTGACATTGGATATGGATGTGAGGGCCCCCACCTTACCTCTCATGGTAAGGTGAGAGCATCTCTCATAGGAGCATCTCCCATATATACACACACACACACACACACACACACATAGTAACTTTATTAATGAAGAAACAGTATAGGAGAGATATACGGTTACAACATGCCACCAAAAAAGAAACCAGCCTGGAAATACAAGGAGAATAGCTGATGAAAGAAGAACATCCCTGACTTAAAAGATCAATAAAACCTGCCCCGAATGCCCTCTTCAGCTAATGAATTAGTAATTGAGTTTGTGCTTCTCTTCTGCAAGAAGGAATCACCAAGAACCCTTACTTAGTCCAGTCCAAGATCTCTTCTTCAATGTCTGTCAGTCTCCATGGAGGCTTGCATCATCTTCCTGACTTCCATTTGATCATGCAAAGAGAATCACCCCCACATTAATTGCCACAGATTTAGATGAAGAGCTTCATCAAGACCCATTTTCCAAGCCAACTTTTCAGCTTCATTGTCATTAAATTCTTATAAGGTAGTTGAATGACTCTTTTTAAAAGGAACCAACAGTTGTAAGAATTCCATTGCTTACATCAAGGTAAAAATTTAAACCAAAAGACTTGGTCTTTTGATGACATAAAAAGATAAATGTAATGATAGAACAAGGGTCATATATCTAGCACTAGATGAACTTCAACGTCACAATTCTTTCTAATAATGTCAAGTTTCCACTCCTGAGAGGTTTTAATGCAGTGGATTGTAACTTAATCTTCTGATGTTCCATAGGATTTCATCTCTTCAATGGCTATCTCCTCCCAAAGAAAGTGGCAATCAACTTGTCTTGGTTCTTTTGTGGAAGACTGAGTTAGAGGAATTTTGAAGTTATGCACAAGTGGTTAATAACATTTTTTTTCTTAGATGTCCTTATCTCCATAGCATCAACTTCTTTCCCAAAGCTAAGCATAAGACTTACATTATTGAAGTTAAGTGAAATGAGAATGTGCAGGGAATATGAAATAAAAAAGGAGGGAGGGAAGGCGAGGGAGATAACCTTCATCATCTTGCAAATTGCAAACTAGTATGTGTGTTAGGTCAGCTAACCCTAATTTTCTTATAAATTGCATTATCAGATGAGGTTGGCCAATCAGAAGGTATTGGTTTCTTCTAAGTCAAATGGCAATGAGAATCTAATTCAAAGGCCAGTGGCAATGACATGTATGTGCTTCCACCAAACCTCCATGGAAAAAGTTCCTTTTTTTAATTATTTTTTGTTACGTCCAACTGGTGTAAAACGATCCTAGTTGACCGCCAATGTTGGCTGAATCCTTAAATAATTGGAGGATGAGAAATGGGATTTACAGGGCTGCAATACAAGACTGATACTGTGAGAGAATGACCAGAACAAATGATTAATATGATGAGTAAAAAAGGTACGAGTTCCTTAGAGCAATGCTCAGATCAAAATCAGAAGAGAAGTAGGAGAAGTAATAGTACCTGAGATGTCTAAGGATTTATGGTTGGTGGGCATGAAGATTGGCTGTGAATACATATACCTTTCTGCATAATAAACCAAGAATTTTATTTTTTTCATCCTCTGCGTGAATTGATTCAGGTGCATGAGGAGCAACGAATAAAAATTCTTGGAATTGAAGGTGTGGCTTCATTTTTCTCCCCCTCGCTACTAACAATAGCTAGAAGATTAAAGGAAAAAACCGCTTTATCTATTTTTTTTCACAACCAATTTCCATGGATGATTGACTCAAAGATTAAGTCAATTTCCATGGATGAGGTGTTTCTTTTTTTTTCTTTTTTCTTTTTTTTTTATTATTTTTTTACAGTATAAAAGGAAGGGTACATCCTTGAAGGTGATATCCATATAAACACCTCTGTCCTGTAATTAGATCAATATGCCTGTGGCCAGTGAGTGACAGAATATCCCATGAACATACACTTGATGGATGAATTTTGACAACATACTTTTTCTGTCTATCAAGATTACGTATGAAGCATACACATCCAAACATGCACAAGGAAATACCACAAACAGAACAACATGACCGAAAGAACATAATGGGAGATTGACATTCAAAAACAGGAGTAGGCAAACAATTAACCAGATAACTTGTTGCAAGCTTCAGGTAATAAGATTTTGATTCCTTCATTTCATTCAGAATAGACTGTTATTTCCATTAAATGACAATTTTTCATTTCAGATCCTCCTGTTTTTTATTTTTTATTTTTGGCCATTTTAGGATCTACTTTGAGGGGTTTTTTTTTTTGAAAATAGATAAGAAAACCTCAAGACAGATTATCACTTCTCAAAGTTAAGTTAAATGTTCAAAACTAGTTTAGTACCGATTATAAAACACTTTGAAATGACTATTAATATCATTTTTGTGCTTCATAAGATACATCCAAGTCATTCAATTCATATCATTAATAAACAAAAGGAAACATCCGAGTGAATTATCAAAAACATAATTGTTAGTGAATTATCAAAAACATTATTGTTGGTTTTACTGACACTTTTGGGATGCATCCGACATTTTCTTTGAGAATGGGCATATTTCACACTGGATGTGACTCTGATCTGACTGATTAAATTTAGTGGGAATCAATGACTTAAATACTTCTAACATAAGGATGACCAAAATGACTGCGTCTCCTGAAGACTACCTTATTTATTTATTTATTTATTCATATTAAGAGAAGTTATAGCATTGATGCAGCAGCACTGCAATGTCATTGGAACAAGGCTCGTGGTCCACATGTGGCACCCAAGGAAGTTTTGGGATTTCTCTTTAATTGTTATTAGTTTCTAGTTTTATTTAATGAGTTTTATTAGAGTAGTTTCCAATAATATTAGTTTCCTAATTCGTTTAGGATTCTTAATCCCTAAGATTTATTTTCCGTATTTATATGAGCATTGTATTAGAGACATCTTCATTGTGATTGCTTCTGTGGAAACCCGTCATTGTGATGCGGCACCTTTGATCCAAATCCTAAACCCTAGGATTTGCATCAAGCATGCTAGTTTATGTGAGGGTCAGAGATTTCTAATTCATTCTCTTGACCACCTTCAATCTTTCTTTTTGTTTGTAATATACCAATCCAACCTCTTTAATCAGATTTTTCCTGTAATTTTGAAGAGGAATCGATATAAAGCCTACAAATACTCTTTAAATAATGGAAAAATGTCCATAGCTATTATGAATCACAAGGGCTCAGTACATATAGATATCCCCCCATACACCTCAAGAACCTGTCCATAGCGGCACCAACATCAGCAATCAATACTGATGATGTCTGCTATCCCCATACAATATTAGCTTCCTTTTTAATCACAATAAAAGTTTCTGCCGTAGGGGAATGACCAAATGAAGCTAAAACATTTTTACTAGATAGCTTGTAGCAAGCTGGACATATGTATGTCGTTGTGATGTAATTATGTTGCTGTTTAAGGACTACAACTTGGGCAAATTAGCTTTTCTGATGATTATTGCAGTGTCATCTGCACAATTGTTGCTTTTCCTGTATGATTTTTTTCCCCTGACAAGCATGTTCTTTTATTTGTTACCTTTTCCGTTGTAAATTTTCTCGAGTGACATGTTTCTTCTTTCAGGATGAGTCCATTTTGATATGGTTCTCTGGCAAGGAAGAGAAGCACCTTAAACTAAGCCATGTTTCCAGGATTATACCTGGACAGCGCACTGTAAGTTCCATTTTTATGTCTCGTACTTGCATAAATGATGCTATGGGAACTTTGAGAAGTTTAAGGGATCAAGTCATAGCATGTTGTAGCTCTTTCATGGGTCAGAGATGCTAAATATCTTCATAAATCAATGGGAACACTCATGCCCTACTGGAGGGACTACAATTTCAGTTTCTTTAATGATTAGGACAATGGTGATATGGAAATAAAAAATGATTGATTTTATATGTGGTCACTACTCATTACCGGGTGACTGGGTCTTTAGGTTCAGATATGTCATGGTTTGTAGAATCATAGTCAAACCAGGCATGATTTTGTTGGTCAGAATTTGTTTGAGTTAAAAGCAGACCTGGTTTTCATGATTGACATATAGTAACTGACTAACTGTAGAAAAGAATATGCGCAGGTGCACATTTAAATTGGATCACGCGTGATCTGTGATGCTGGAAATTCAAACGTAGGCCCACATTTGGGATGTTCCGGATTGAATGTGTTCCTGCACACAGTTCACAGATGAACATTTTCCATTGATATATTGGCTTTATGAACCTTTACACAAAAAGTGGAATAAGATGGTTTTGTTTTCACTTAGAAATTTCTATGATCATTGCATCTGGTTGCCCATGCTGCTTTCCGAGGTTGTTTATTTTCTTTTCTTTTATTCTTCTTCTTCCTTTTGCTTTATTAGGAAATACCACAAAAATGTGGTTGGAAATGTATATATAAAAGATTATTTCTACCTTTTTTATATCCTTGAAAAATGTTATATAAAGGTTTCTAAAAGAAATTGACATATTGTCTGCTACATCTTATGTTAGCCAAACAGCTGTTTCCTTAGGTTGGCAGGAGTAGCTCATAGTCTACAAAATAATATAGCAAATCTTTACAAGTATATTGTTTCCAAATACCCCCTTATGGGCAATATCATTTTCGCTAGAATTGTATCTTGTGATATTATTAGGAGAAATCTCTTTACATGATTATACTTGAGAGTTATAGCCAATCCTACCTATATCCTGATAATTTGAGATTCAGATGCCTCACCATACCCAGTCCTTTTGGCACCATCGCCTATAACCATACTTGGCTACAGATTGTCCCTTGGGGGAGATGTGACAATAATGTCTTCTATGAGCATTATTATATATTGGTAATTCATCTTGGTTGGTTTTGTATATGGGCTGCTGCGTAATAAATAGTTCTGATTTAACATCATTTGATGATTTGTATAAGCATTTTTACGTATATTGCTCTTTCCTACTTCCATTTTTTTTTTATGAAAAGGCTCATTTTTCTTTTATTTACTCTTAGATGTGCTCTATAGACTGATCAAAGATGCCAAATTATCTTTCTAGGCAATATTTCAGAGATATCCACGTCCCGAGAAGGAGTACCAGTCGTTTTCTCTAATATATAATGATAGGTCATTGGATCTGGTGAGCAGCACTATGTTGTGATCGTTCTTCTTTCATTTTCTTTAGTTGCTTGCTTCTTCAGTTTGATATTTGAAGGTGTCATTTCCTATTAAGAATTTCTTCTTCAATGTGTCACTTTGGGCTCTGTAGATTTGAATACCTTTTATAATCTGGTGAACTGACTTTCTCCTTTGCCAGATTTGCAAGGATAAAGATGAAGCTGAAGTCTGGTTCGTAGGCCTGAAGGCATTGATTTCACGTAGCCATCCCCGTAAATGGAGGAATGAATCGAGAAGTGAAGGAGTTTCCTCTGAATCAAATAGTCCTAGAACATACACTCGAAGGAGTTCACCTTTGAGTTCTCCATTTGGAAGTGTTGATAGCATGCCAAAGGTATGCCATAATTCTTGTTCTATTGTTAGTTTCCATAATTTGGCAATTAGACATCTTAACCATGAGAATCTTCTTTGTGTTTATTTAGGATGGTGGAGAGTCACTCCGTGGTCATAGTCCATATGAAAGCCCCCCAAAGAATGGAATGGATAAAGCATTTTCTGATGTGATATTATATGCAGTACCTCCCAAGGGTTTCTTCCCATCAGATTCTGCTGGTGGCTCAGTCCATTCAGTGTCGTCAGCAGGCTCAGATAGCATAAATGGAAATATGAAGGGTATGACAATGGATGCTTTTCGGGTAAGCCTATCCAGTGCTGTTAGCTCATCAAGTCAAGGTTCTGGTCAAGATGATGGTGATGCATTGGGGGATGTATTCATTTGGGGTGAAGGTACTGGGGATGGGATTCTTGGGGGTGGCACTCATAGAAGTGGAAGTTCATCTGGTATTAAGATGGACTCAGTTTTACCCAAGGCCTTGGAATCTGCTGTAGTACTTGATGTTCAGAACATAGCTTGCGGTGGAAGGCATGCTGCTCTAGTCACAAAACAAGGAGAGATCTTTTCTTGGGGGGAGGAAGCAGGAGGCAGGCTTGGACATGGAGTAGATTCAGATGTGTCTCATCCTAAGCTTATTGATGCTCTTGGCAGTACAAATATTGAACTTGTAGCTTGCGGGGAGTATCATACATGTGCTGTAACATTGTCCGGAGATCTTTACACATGGGGTGATGGTGCATACAATTTTGGGCTCCTTGGACATGGAAATGAAGTGAGTCACTGGGTACCAAAAAGAGTAAATGGGCCTTTAGAGGGTATACATGTGTCATTCATTTCCTGCGGACCTTGGCATACAGCTGTTGTGACCTCTGCTGGGCAGTTGTTTACTTTTGGTGATGGAACATTTGGTGTCCTCGGTCATGGAGACCGCAGAAGTGTGTCAATACCTAGGGAAGTTGAATCTCTTAAGGGGCTCCGTACAGTGAGAGCAGCTTGTGGTGTCTGGCACACTGCTGCTGTTGTAGAAGTTATGGTCGGAACTTCAAGCTCGAGCAACTGTTCTTCCGGGAAGCTGTTTACATGGGGAGATGGGGACAAAGGTCGACTTGGGCATGGTGATAAGGAGACAAAACTTGTGCCTACTTGTGTAGCTGCTCTTGTTGAGCCCAACTTTTGTCAAGTTGCCTGTGGGCATAGCATGACAGTTGCACTAACAACCTCAGGCCATGTCTATACAATGGGCAGTACTGTTTATGGTCAGCTTGGAAATCCTCAAGCTGATGGGAAAGTTCCCATCCGTGTTGAAGGAAGACTCCTGAAGAATTTTGTGGAGGAGATAGCCTGTGGTGCTTCTCATGTTGCAGTTTTGACTTCAAGAACTGAAGTTTACACTTGGGGGAAGGGAGCAAATGGCCGACTAGGTCATGGGGACACTGGTGATAGAAATTCTCCAACATTAGTTGAAGCTTTAAAAGACAAACAAGTCAAAAGTATTGCTTGTGGTACTAATTTTACTACAGCTATCTGTCTACACAAGTGGGTATCTGGTGTCGATCAATCTATGTGCTCTGGCTGCCGCCTGCCATTTAACTTTAAAAGAAAACGCCACAATTGCTATAACTGTGGCCTTGTTTTCTGTCATTCATGCAGCAGTAAAAAATCTCTCAAGGCTTCTATGGCACCAAACCCCAACAAACCCTACCGTGTCTGTGATAACTGCTTTAATAAACTAAGGAAAGCCATTGAGACTGATTCTACTTCTCAGTTTACAGTGAATAGAAGAGGAAGTGTGAATCAGGGTTTCAGTGAGCTCACTGAGAAGGAGGATAAACTGGGTTCTAGATCTCATGTGCAACTCTCTAGAATTTCTTCATTGGAATCCTTCAAGCAGGTGGAAAGCAAATCTTCTAAAAGAAACAAAAAATTGGAATTTAACAGCAGCCGTGTTTCACCTATTCCAACTGGAACCTCACAATGGAGCTCCCTCAACATTTCAAAGTCTTTCAATCCAGTATTTGGTTCATCAAAGAAATTTTTCTCGGCTTCTGTTCCTGGATCAAGAATTGTTTCTCGGGCAACATCACCGATATCAAGACGGCCCAGCCCACCTCGTTCTACAACTCCAACACCAACTCTTGGAGGGCTTACTTCTCCCAAAATTGTTGTTGATGATGCTAAAAGAACAAATGATAGTTTGAGCCAAGAGGTTCTTCAATTAAGGGCACAGGTAAGACTCTGCTATTTATCTAGCATCCTCGCTTGGAATCATTTAGTGTCATGCATCCTTTTTTAATGACTAGTCTTTTGGGCCATGAAGTCCATAGTTATCTGATATGCCAAGCCTCTGGTAAACATTACCATTGTACATTCGTAACAGTATTAGTTTATTGGATAGGCATACAACCTAAAAACCAAGAACAATTTTATGAAGAGTCCTGCTTTAGCATATGGATCGTCTGTTTTCAAAAGGTGGAGATTCTAATATTGTGTTCACCAAGTTCTTCGCATATATGATCAAGCCATTCAACTAAGCCGAAACTCTTATGAAGTTGCTAAGAGTATTTCATCTCCAGTAATTTTAACATGAATTTCAGGGAGTATTGGATACTAATCATTTCCTTGAACTGTATCCCATCTAACTAGTGTTGTCTCTGTGCCATTTTCCCCAAAGTAGGACTTGAATCTGGTTTGGCAAGTTTTATAAAGCTGCTGCCTGACTGAAGCCAACTGTCCTTTCTTTTTGGGCTTGGGAGCAGCACATGCTGAGGCATGGCGCGTGGCAGAGGAATAAATGTTAGTTATTATTAATCATAAAAAGTTGGGAGAGCACAAAACATTAGAGGCTGAGTGATGAATGCCATCTTTGATGTTCTTAGCAGTTGTGACTTATGGGTCAATATCTGAATAGGAATTCACTTGTTGGCTGAGTATCCCATATATGTCAAAGCGAGAAGATTGTAAATTTCAGTACATTTTCTTCTTTTTCAGGTTTATCATTTGGTAAAGCAAGGGAAGTCAAAAGCTTCATTGATTTTATGCTATGTTGGTTATTATTATTATTTTTTGAATAGTTACTTTTTTATGAATAATAATATCTTATTGATTCAATCCTTTTTTATGCTATGTTAGTTATTACTCTGCATTACCATGTGTCTAGAGACACAGTTTTGTACCAATAAAGTTGGCTTCGACATGCCCACATTTCAGGCTTCAACATGCCCATGTTTCAGTTTTAGTTTAGTCATGAGATTATTTTTTGTGTTTGTCCTCTACCTGCACTTCTTTTTAAAAAAGGAAAAAAATGATCTGCCTTTCTGAAAATCTTTCAATTGTCTTGACCACGTTTTTGGTATTGTCCTGACTCCTGACATGCATAAAATCTCATCACCAGTAGTTGCTGTCCCCTAATGAGATAATGGATTTACCATTGTCCCAGTCGTTTGGTTGGTTTCTGTAGTAAGATTTTCATATGCATTTCTACTAAACCATAATATGCTGCAATTTTTCATCTGGCTCTATCTGGTATTGTTTTGTCTATAGTGCATTTGATGTGATCTTTTCAAATCCTTTTTAACCCTGCTTGTCCCTCATTAGTAATCAATTTTTCATGCCATCTTGCTGGGAGTAGAATGTAAAATTTCAAAATTGGTAGTAAGGTATCATATTGAGTTGGAGATTTTGTCAAGGCTGTATGCGTGATGGAGAGATAAACATGCTGATTCAGTGAAAAACTCTGACCTACTTACATATGAAATTGGTCCTTTCAGTATTATACATTCTTAGGGACCGTGATTATTAAATGATTCCGTGAATCCAAACCTGACTCTTTCTATTTCCCAATTGTAAGGTGTGAAATGCAGATCCAAAACCATCAGTAATGTATCTTATTGAATTGGGTTTTTCTGAAGGCCTTATCTATTAGGGTGTGATAGAAGTACTGACAGAGGGATGCCTGGGAGACTAGTGTTGTATTGCATAAGGTTAAGAAGTTAATTGATGTTAGTAACCTTTGTTCATATAGAAGTGCTAATGGGGTGGCTTCTTTCTTGGCAAAGTTTATAAATGGAGAAGAAATGTTTATGGAATCTTTTGTAATTACCTTTTTTCTTGGTTATCTTTTATAACATAGCTACGACTGTATTGAAATGGAATTTTTTTCGTACAATTCAGAAGTAGAAAGAAATTGCATACCTACTATATCTATGGAATGGGGCCCTTTTACGGGACCTAGATAATTAGACTAGTTTCTTAATCTAAAACGGGGCACTTGTGTATTTCTTAGAAGTATCTGACATTCTAACGAATGGAATTTGAGAATAGCACAAAGCTTGTGAAATTGTATATTATTTTCTTTGTCTCCTTTGGAGATCGTATCACAATATATAGGTATTACAATGCCTTAATCAAGGCTCTCAGTTAAGAAACTAACTAATTACAATCAATTTCTATTTTATGTTAGGAAACTAAATCCTTAATAGAATATGTACAGCTAGTTAATATAATGACTAAATCCAACCATGTGGATATGTGTTGGACTGGATCCTGTTGATGGGCCTTGGGCCTGTTTAACACCCCCCCTCAAATTGATGCGGGAGAATCAACAAGCATCAATTTGCCAACCAAGAACTGATGACGAGGTCGAGGAGGACCTTTGGTGAGAATATCAGCAATTTGAAGCTCAGTGGAAACATGCGGAAGGCTAATGACATCACGTTTAAGCTCATCACGTATGAAGTGACAATCAACCTCGATGTGTTTAGTGCGTTCATGAAAAATCGGATTTTCAGTAATCCGAATTGCACTTGTATTATCGGCAGAGAGGGGGGTAGCCCCGTCTGCCGGAAAACCAATGTCAGAGAACAGACCTCGGAGCCAAAGAATTTCGGAACATGCAGCAGACATAGCGCGGTACTCAGCTTCGGTAGAAGATTTAGAAACTTTGTCATGTTTCTTGCATTTCCATGAAATCAGACTATCACCCAAAAACATGCACCATCCTGTCGTAGATCGGCGAGTATCTGGACAACCCGCCCAATCAGCATCTGAATAGGCTTTGAGAGAGAGAGGATTGTCTGATGGAAAGAACAACCCGCGAGTCGGTGTGCGAAGAAGGTACCGAATGATGCGACGAACAGCGGCCATATGAAGGTGACGAGGAGCAGTCATGAACTGACTCATGAGGTTGACCGCATATGATATATCAGGACGAGTGATGGTGAGGTAGATCAAACTACAAACTAATTGACGATAAGCCGTAGGATCAGAAAGAAGGTCACCCTCCTCTCGACTGAGTTTGACATTCAGTTCGACCGGTGTATCGACAGGAGCAGAATCAGTAAGGCCAGCCAAATCAATGAGATCAACTGTGTATTTGTGCTGATTGAGAACGATACCTTTAGTCGATTGATGAACTTCAAGACCGAGGAAATAGTTTAAAGGACCAAGATCCTTCATGTGAAACGTCTGACTGAGAGAAGCTTGGAGCTCCTGAATCATGCGGGCATTAGGACCAGTAATGACTATGTCATCAACATAGACAAGTAGCACAGTAATCCCTGACGGAGCATGATGTAAAAACAGAGACGGATCATATTGGCTCGGATGAAAATCCAAGCGAAGAAGAGCATCTTGAAAATTTTCAAACCATGCGCGAGGAGCCTGTTTCAGACCATAGAGAGATCGACGGAGTTTGGCAACCATACCCTTCTCGGATGAGTACCCCTGAGGTAGACGCATATAAACGTCTTCTTAGAGATCACCATGCAGAAACGCATTTTTGACATCCATTTAATAGAGAGGCCAAGACTGAGAGGCAGCAACAGCAAGAATGGTGCGGACGGTGGTCATTTTGGCGACCGGAGCAAAGGTTTCATCATAATCAATACCATATTCCTGCCGATTGCCAAGAGCAACAAGACGCGCCTTATAGCGATCTAAAGTGCCATCGGATTTTAACTTGAGAGAAAAAACCCACTTACAGCCAATCGGTTTGACACCCACAGGAGACGAAACAACATCCCACGTATGATTTTGTTCTAAGGCCTCCAATTCATCTTGCATAGCCTGGTTCCAACATTGGTGCTGCACAGCCTGAGAATATGATTGGGGAACAGAAGAGGACGACAAAGTGGCCATTAATGATGTATGAGAAAAACCATAGCGGTCTGGGGGAACCGAAATGCGAGTGGAGCGGCGCAATGAAGGAGGTACAGATGAATCCAGTGCTGGAGGTGGACCAGCTGCAGGAGGCAAATCAAGAGGGGGATTGCCTGTAAGTGCTTCTTTAGGCCGCCTGTGATACACAAAGTTAGGATTAAAGCGAACAATAGATGTGTCGTCAGAAAAACCAGGTAAGGAAATGAAGGAGGAGTCGTCCGGAGGATCAAGGTGATTTTGGAAAAAATACTGGTTTTCAAAAAAAATGACATTTCTAGAGGTACGGAGGCGACGAATGTGGGGATCATAGCAAAGGAACCCTTTCTGGAACGGTGCATATCCTAAAAAAACACACTGAGCGGATTGAGCAGTAAGTTTGGTTCTTTCAGAAGGAGGCAAATGCACAAAGCAAACTGAACCAAACACATGAAGATCATCATAGGAAGGAGCTGTCTGGTATAGTCGGAAATATGGACTCTGATTTTCAATAGAGGTTGAAGGCATACGATTAATAAGATGAGCGGCAGTAGCCAATGCCTCAACCCAAAAATGGGTAGGAACCGATGATTCAAGGAGAAGAGAACGGGTGACATCAAGGAGATGTCGATTTTTTCTTTCAGCAACTTCATTCTGCTGAGGTGTATAAGGACAAGTTCTTTGAGAAATAATGCCTTTATTTTGCAAAAACTGTTGAAAAGCAGAAGACACATATTCCCCACCTGAATCAGATCGCAAGATTTTAATGCAGGTGGAGAATTGATTCTCGATATAGGCCAAAAAATTTTTAAACACATTAAAAACATCAGATTTGGAATGCAGAAAATAAACCCATGTGAACCGACTGAAATCATCAATAAATGTCACAAAATATTTATAGTGAGCATGAGAAAGAGCTGGAGCAATTCCCCATACATCACTATGAATCAAATCAAAACACTGAGTGCTGTGGGAAGTGGATATAGGAAAAGGAAGTGTTTTGCTTTTCCCCAGTTTGCAAGTAGTACAATCAAAAGGGACAGAAGAAGAGAAACCAGTAGATTTATTTAATAAACCAGAATTTAACATAAGGGACAAAGCCTTTGAATTAGGGTGTCCAAGTCTATTATGCCACAATTGGCATGTATCTTTAATAGAGAAACAAAATATATCATTGTCAAAAGTATTCCTAGAAAGCTTAGAAAATTCCAACGGAAACAAGCGTCCACATTTAGGCCCCCTCGCGATCTCCTTCCCGGACAGCTGGTCCTGCACAACACAACCAGAAGAAGAAAAAGATATGTTACAATTATTTTCAACAAGCTGCCCGACGGACAAAAGATTGGAAGTTAAAGTGGGACACAAATAAACATTTTGCAATGGAATGGGACCAGGGAGGTCACCGACAGCAGTAATGGGAACATGGCCCCTGTTAGCAGTTTGGATTTGAAGATGGCCATTGTAGGTTTGAACATTTGAGAGGGGGGCACAAGAAGACGTCATATGGTTAGACGCCCCGGAATCAAGAAACCAAGTAGAAGATGGAGGGGATGTACCTGAGAGACCAAAAGCAGAGAGGGCATTTACAATCATTTGTTGGACCACTTTAGGAGTGAGAGGATGAGGGCTCAGGCTGTGAAGACGCCGATGTAGGAGCAGGCATAACCGAAGAAGCAACATACGCATGCGGAGTCTGATACTGTGGAGACTGATGCAGTGGTGTCTGAGACTGTGGTGATGGACATTGTGGGCGGCGGCGACATTCAGAGATGATATGTCCCGACTTTTTACAGTAATTGCAGATCTTCTGTTTGCATTGAGTGGCAATGTGCCCAAATTTTTGACAACTGTAACACTGCGTTTTGCTCAAGTCTCAAGGTGGGGGCTGAGAAGTCCTATTAGCAGCGAACGCGACTGAATAGGTCTCAGGCTTTTATTGAGCGATATGAGCTGAGGTCGTCATACGATGTTCTTCGCGCAAGAGTTCATTCAAGCAGATATCCAAAGAAGGTAAGGGCGTCTGATTCATGAGGGCTGATCGGACACTTTCATATTCATTCCGCAGTTTCATCAAAAATTGATCTCGCTGACTAGAGGCCTGAAGGTCTTGGATTACCAGCAACACATTGTCAGCCACATCCGCATACTTAATACTATCATATTCTGACCACAGTGTACGGAATCCGGAATAGTAGTCTTGTACCGACAAAGTCCCTTGTGCATATTCAGCAATCGCACATTCAAGATGAAATTGACGCGCAGAGTTATCTTGATGATAAACTTTCTTCAAATACCCCCACATGGCTTTAGAGGTTGGGTATGGCTTGAGATTCATTATTAGATGTGGCTCGACGGATCCCAGAATCCATGATTTGATTTTGGCATCTTTAGTATGCCAAGAGGAGATCTTCTTCTCATCCTCAGTGGGTATAGGGTCAGAACCAGAAATATATCCCCATAATTCCTTAGCTTCAAGATAGATTTGGAACTGAAAGGACCAAGCAGGGTAGTTCTTTCCCGTGAACTTGATCAAAGTAACCTCAGATTTGTCCATCTCAATATTGATATTGGTAATAAAGCAATGTAAGCAGCGATAAAACGAATACCAGACAAGAGAAAGTATGTAGAATGGCTGTCCTGTAGGAAAAAAGCACAATCCAACCAAGCAGGAAGAAACAGAACAATACAGCACAAAAATTGTTCAAAAAATACCCCCAGACGTCCTTAAAAGTGGCTGAAAAATCACCACGTGGGCCCCACTGATGGTTCTGGAGTCTCTGTAAAATGCTGAAAAAATCACCAATAATCTTAGGAATACCAGTCGACCAGTGTGGGATGGTTTCTGGAAGTTGATCTGATGATCTGTGGTGGGCCACGCAGATGATGGATCTGTTGATGTCGCTGGAATTTTCTTGACTGGAGTCGCTGGAATTTTCTTGAAATAGATCCTAGATCTATCTTCTGCACGAGAGAGATTTAGTTCTCTCTATCCCTATTGCCTTAATGCTTTGGAAGATTTCTATGATCAGAACTTGCTCTGATACCATGACATTCTAACGAATGGAATTTGAGAATAGCACAAAGCTTGTGAAATTGTATATTATTTTCTCTGTCTCCTTTGGAGATCGTATCACAATATATAGGTATTACAATGCCTTAATCAAGGCTCTCAGTTAAGAAACTAACTAATTACAATCAATTTCTATTTTAAGTTAGGAAACCAAATCCTTAATAGAATATGTACAGCTAGTTAATATAATGACTAAATCCAACCACGTGGATATGTGTTGGACTGGATCCTGTTGATGGGCCTTGGGCCTGTTTAACAGTATCCTGGAGACTGTAAGGTTTATTGTATTTCTAAACCGTGGCAGCTTCTTTTTTTCTATAATGAGTCTATTTAAAAGCAAATTCATCCCTCGTTTTCCTAGTCTGACTACGTATATGAGAATCCATAGTCTTTGTATCTTAGGGCTCATGACCTTATTTTGTAGGTGGAAAATCTCACCCGTAAAGCACAACTTCAAGAAATTGAGTTGGAAAGAACGACTAAACAGTTGAAAGAGGCCATGGCATATGCAGCGGAAGAAACTGCAAAGTGCAAAGCAGCAAAAGAAGTGATCAAGTCACTCACTGCACAAGTAAGATGGTTTGAGGATTTTTAAGTTGATTAAGTTTCTGCAATAACATCCATTGGTTGCATTGTATTGAACAGGAATGTATTTTCTTAGTTTCTTTCACTGATGAGATTGTAAATATATTCCTCGCCAAACAGATTTTATTTCTTTGTTCTCTTTGAGCAGTGGGACTGTATAAATCTGATTTGTGTTAATTTGTTAAGTTGAATGAGTGACAGGAGAAGAAGAAAGAAAGAAGAAAGAGTTCATGTGGATGATAGGGTTAATCACCTGTTGCCCACACACACGCTCACTTGAATTTCACGTGTCCCTCGGGTTTGGGTCAATCGCAAACCCACTGATCTCGGGACCGGGGGCAGTGTGTGTGTATACGCATACATCATGTTAAGGGACAGCTCAATGGGGCCCACATGGGGCCCCATTGATCACTGGATTGGGGGGAATGGAAAGAGACATCTTGGATGGGCCTGGATATCAAGTTTGGGGTCAATCCCATGCCTCTAACCTCTTCATCCGTGGCTCACAAGTTTAACTACTTCATATTAAAGAATAAAAAATCGGCCTCGATCCAATGATCAAGTCCATTAGGATCGGTGAAAACTCGATGTATCCAGTGTAATTCAGGGGTCCCGCATTTGTGGATGGTTCGGATGGATCATAAAGTCGCCTCCACTATGTTGCCCTTACCAGGGCCGTATGCATATGAATATTTCTCATATATAAGTCAGCTAATTTCTGGTAGATGCCAGTTTCTCAAACCCCTCTTGTATTTGTCAGCAGCCAGTGGACCTCTCATACTACATGCCTTGTAAACTCCCTTTAACGTGCCGTTCGGTCATCAAACACAGTTGCAGTGTCTTTTCTTTCTTTTTTTCAGTTGCATGCATCCTCTTGCCTTTTCTTCAAATGCATTCATTTTTGTTTCTGACACTGCATTCTATCATATTTACTTGAAATAGTTGAAGGACATGGCTGAAAGGCTACCAGTAGGAGCAGCACGCAACAAACCTCCTTCCATGACATCTTTCAGTGCCAGTTCTGCTTCTAGTGATATTTCTGCTCCAACTTATGATCGCTTGAGCAGTCCAGTGACTTCTTTTGACCCAGATTCAAATGGATCAAACAGCATACCAGTTGCTAACGGGCCTACTACCAATGGAAACCGTAGTGCAAGCCATAATAGACCAGTTCATTCAGAAGTAGCAACAAGAAATGGGGCCAGAGTGACAGATGCAGAACCCAATCATGAGACTGAATGGGTTGAGCAAGATGAGGCAGGAGTATACCTCACACTTACAGCTTTAGCTGGGGGTGTCAAAGATCTCAAGAGAGTCCGCTTCAGGTATTTTAAAGCTCCTCATGCCCATCTGGTTCATTGTCTTATATCAGTAGAGTTTGCAAGGGGCACATGCATGCGTCGCTGGAGACTACCCACCGATGGCAGCATGTGTGCTGTGTTACTCGCATTCTGAAAAAAGGTGGCCCCACTGCGAGGTCTGGTCTAAAAAGATTAGGTGGGTCCACCATAAGATGTACATGCATAATGAGATAACTAGACAGGAAGGGGGGAAATGGACTTCTGTTGTCCGTGTGTAGTGCACATGCTCAGACCCATGTAATGAGTCAATTAGCCTATTTTTCATTTGAGTTCCACCCCTGCCAGGCCGGAATATGCCATGTTCTTTTGTGTAGCTGCCTATTTAGCTGCCAAAAGGGTTGATCAGTATTTAGAAAGGGAAATGGTGATGTCAGGCGAGCAAACATTTTGTTTATTTTCAGCTTCAATAGCAGTGTAGGCTTTTAGAATTTTTTTAATAACTCCATGACTGTAATTTTGGCCGCGCTAAACAATTGTTTTTAATGTCAAGTCTGTCGAGTTTTAAACAATGACTTCCATCTATTTCTCTCCATATGCTCTGCACCTGTCATCATCCAAGAGAGTCCTGAAGCCTGACAAGAAATCTGACAGTTTCACAATTAATTAATCTAATGTTTGCATGGTTGAAGGCACAATGCCCTTTAATACTTGCCCTATTGTCCCTGCCTTATTTTGCAAAGTATTTTCCTTAACCCAATCAATATCTGAATGCAGCCGGAAGCGGTTCAGCGAGAAACAAGCAGAACAGTGGTGGGCAGAGAACAGAGCAAGGGTGTATGAGCAGTATAACGTCCGCATGGTTGACAAGTCTAGTGTTGGAGGTGGAAATGAAGATGCAGCTCATTTACAGGGAAGCAATGTGTCATAGATTGTAAGTCTTTGGAGGTTCATGCCTTGATCATGCGGAAGCTACTAATTTATGCGGCTTTCATCTTAAAACCCATAAGGGAGGGAAGGGGCTGCTTTAAAAGGAAAGGTGGCAGGTATGATTGTGTTTTACTTGAATTATTTTTTATTTTCTTCTTTTTGGGTTTCCATTTTTCCTTTTTTGAGTGCTGGAAGTAGAGTGGGGTTCAGGGTGACCAATGTAAATTCTTGGTAGCTGGTTTTTTATCCAGAGTAGCTGCCCTGTAAATTCATAAGCAAATGCGTCTCCATAAGCTCTCTCTCTCTCTCTCTCTCTCTCTCTCTCTCTCTCTCTCTCTCTCTCTCTCTCTCTCTCTCTCTCTCTCTCTCTCATGCACTGGATAAGAGAAGGGGTTGGCCCATATGTGCTTTAAAGAAAGTAGTTAGAAGCGGCACAGTAGGTTTAGAATGGTGATGATGATTGATGGTGTAAGGCTAAGATGCTGATGTTGACGAAGATGATATTTTCTAGATTCATTCATGTTAATCCAATCAAGATAAAAAAAAAAAAAAGGGAATTATACTTCATGGGAGGGACAACAATCAGATTCTTCTCTACTTGGTCCTTCACTGAATGGTACTTCTCGTTCAGCCAGACACACCCCTCAACTGCGCCATAGAGTTCTTCCCACCCCGATTTCTTGTGTGTTCTAGCTTTCTGCTACAGAGCATTAGATGGCCGGAACCGGCAGCTGCATTGCTGTTTGCAAGGATAGATTAGCTGAAATCATCAACTCAGAAGCATGCAGTCATTCCATGGCCTCAAGCTCTCCGTGAGAAAGATTAAGGTGGTCTTCACATTGGGAGTAGCATGCTTATTGACCTGATATAGCTATTGAGCATTTTTCATGTGTTATTTCGATTCTCTTGTAGCTGTAGATGCATCATGCTGTGAATAAGAATCTTCTCTTTTGTTTCAGTTAAATGAGTTTTTCTGTTAAATGAGTTTTTCTGCAAGTTTAAACTTTTCCTACAGATGATGCTGTTTTAGCTGGTAGGGTTCCAAGGTCAATGAAATTCGGATTACAGGTCCAAAAGTGAAGTTATTTATCTAGGGCCTATGGTTTAGCTAAACATCGCCGTTTAATAGTTTACCAGATTACCAGAGTGGTAAGACACGGTAGTTCTCATCTGATTGATTTTACAGTGAATTGCCTAGACCAGTATGATGATGAGTAAGTTCATAATCAATCTTAGATGGGGTTGTTACGGATGAAATCATTGCCACCCCATGATATCGTGGGATTAAGAAAAATTACCAAAGTCATCAGACTCTACTAACAGTTTGGGGACTTTTGTCATTATCTCTTGGAATCTGAGTTTAAAAGGGATTAATCCGAAAAAATCCTCTCTTTTCTTTTTTTTTTTTTTTTTAACATCTTTCTTGTCACATCTACAACTCAAGTGGAAAAACAGTTAGTGGGCTGTGTTCTCTAGCTAAAGAAATACATAGGAAAACAAAAGAAGGTGAATATGAAGTCGATTAATCAATCCGATGGTTTATTGGGCCACAACCATAGCCATGTGGTCTTGACTGTTAATTTGACCTATCAAGCCATGGCCGTATGATCTAGACCATTAATACAAGGTTTTGTCATCTACCCATTAACCAAAGTTGTGGTAATCCAAACATGTATTCGTACTATGATTGTTTCCATTTTGCTAATGGAGTAGTTGGTGTGCACTCAGATTAAAAGATGGGTTCTGTAATTACGGTTTTGTCATTTATACATTTTGCATCTTCACTCATGTGCCCTGAAAACGTCCAAGGCTTACCTCAGTTGTGTAAGCTTTAAAAGCACTATTTCTATAGAAGGTTTTAGATGTCATACATGAATGGGCTTGACAATTACAGTAGATTAATCTCACACCTTCATCTACTTCCAGAGAACTTGATTGAAAGCCAATGAGCAAGAAGACATTCCAAAGAACTTGGTTGGATGCCAATTAGCATACCAAAGAATTTGAAGCAATATTTGGAAGATTCTCATTCTTTTGCTGTAGTCTCATTCCAAAGAACTTGGTAAATATTTTAAAGAGATTTTTGCATATACCCTCGTTAGGTTTCTAAGATCTGTAAAGAGGGTCCTATGTTTTAGTATTTATAAATAGGCCTTTGCCTTTTTTTATTTTAATACATTTCATGTCCTAAAAATCAGTAGGTAACCAACAACCAAGAGTTTTTTAAGTAAAATGACACATTTGCCCATCTCTTTATCCTTATATGCTTAAATTCAAAAGCTTAGATTTAGTTTTCTCTAAAACTTGTAACATTAATAATTACATTAAGTAGGAGAGATTAATCTTATGTAAATCTGTTTTTATCTACAGAGGGCCTATTTCATCAAATCCAAATCGACCATAATGACAATCAACACATGTGCTTATGATTAGTTACAATTGATCCAATCCATGATTAGGCTTCATGCACATTAAAAAGCTATTGAGAGAGACGGTTGGGAGTTGGGATACAATAATAGTATTTTGGTAAATAATAATATACTCATCTTTTTTTAATTGATATAAGGGCAAAGTTGTCATTTTTATAAATGTTCAACACAAATCTCATGGTCGTTACCCATTTTCATTAGAAATACTGATTTTGGGGATATGACTGGTATTGAAATGAAAAAGGTAGGGACCTATTTACAAATACTAAAACCACAGGGGATTATTTACAAATCATACAAACCTTAGGGGGGCATATAAAAAAAAACTCTATTTTAAAACATTATCATAATCTATATAGCTGTACAGGATAGTGATTGACTCCCTGATTGCAGGGATTGCATACGATAGTGATGATTCGCTATGGTAGGAAACACATGAAGAGAAGGAAAGTATACACAGTACAGTTGACCAAGGTTAGAAAGATAAGGTTTGGCCAAGTTATCCTTCAATAAATCCATTCAAGAGATCCCATGATTTAGTCAAGAGGTTCCTTCTTCTAGTACTTGGTTGCATCTTGCATGCCAATAGGCAAAGAAGCATTCTCCACCCTGGAAAAGGCATCTCTTATTGAGTTGCATCTTGATTTATAGGACTCATGTCAATTGTTCCCTCTCTTTTGATGAGTTTAGAGATTTGATACCGTATTTTACACGTATGAATTCTGCTATGTCTATTCCACTCATCCCCAACACTTCATATTGGCCTCAACATAATTCCTTCAGAAATATGTTCAGCCAAAAGATGGCATCATATAAGATGCGTCATGTAGGACTGGTTTTCGTACTATATCCACTGTGGAATACTTACATACATATATGGATGAGAGTTTTTCAACAATATAACAGTACTCCATGGGTTTTCTTCTCAATTCAAGTGTTTCTCCGTAACTCCTCTTAAAGAGCCATCTTGGATAAAATAAAAATTGTGAGATGTTACAGTTTTTTAATTAAGATGCTTCCAATAAGGAAGCATTTGATTCGTTATTTTATATTGGAGTGGTATTTTCTTAGGACCCATACAAATGCTGGCCTTATAGGTGGTGTTGGACTTGGGCCGACAAGGGCCCAAAATTGCAACCCAAAGTGGATTCCCTACTATATTCCCTTAATCAGAAACTTCCAACACTCGTGATATTGTGATTGAGGAGATGACCAAAGATGAGAGCAACGGGCGTTTCTAGTTGTATGGTGAATTGAAGTATAGTGACTCAGACGAAATAAGACAAGTGGTTATATCAAAAGTATATAAATTCAAAATTCTCTCATTCTTTGTTTACCCAAACAACCTAAAAAAAAAGCGGTTATATCAAAATTACACAAATTCAAAACTCTCTCATTCTCTAGCTTTTTTAGTCAAAAAGCAACCTCCTTGCTCCACTAAATGATTAGAAATAAAAAAAACTAATTTTTATACAAAGAAGTAAAAAAAAAATCCCTTCAAGCAACTAAAAATAAAAGATAATCATAACCTCTTATATTTTATTTTCTCTTGATTTGATACTTAACCTCACTTTACTATAATTCACAGTAGATCCAAACACGTAACCTTCATTGTTGACTTTCGCGCACACACTTTCAAATGTGGATCGCCCATGGGGCTCCCACTTTTAATATCCTTCGAAGATCAATCCATTCATAATCATAATCATAATCATTTTGACAGCGTGGCCACGAGATGGACGGTTCACCAACCCCACCCTCTAACACCTGTTACACGTGCGTTCTACACACAATATAAAAAAAACCTCACAACGTGGTTATTTCTTTACCTCTACGCGTACTCGTTAGTATTTTTGCATTGTTTCTTCTTCAAAGTCGAATCTCGCGTTTCACATGCCTTCATCTTCCCATCGCTTAATACATTCTTAATTGACTAAAAAAACCCAAAGAAACATTAATTAACATGTCTTAATCACGTGTTGCAGTGCCTACCGATTCCTACATAAACCTCCACCTCTTCCTGATTTCAACCTCATCTCAATCTCCTACATTTCGCCTTCAAGAACTTCCTCCATCACACACACACACTCTCTCTCTTTCTCTAAATTGCATAAGCGATTCGATACTGTTAGATCAAAATGGAGTCTCCCAGTGCAAAATGTGAATGTCTTCTCTTTGGTAATCCTCCTAGACAAAGACAGAAACTTTCGGTTCTAAGTTTGAGCATTGAATAGAGCTTAAATGGCAGTTCTTTCTTTTTCAGATTTAGATGATACGCTCTACCCTCTGAGTACTGGCCTGTCAACAGCATGCACCAAGAACATTCAAGGTACACGAGTTAACCCCTTGTCTTCTATTTGCTCTTTTTGATGTACGTTGTTGAGATCAAGTATTCATGTTTATAATACTTATGCTCTTGTGCCTCCCGCGTCCTCCAGATTACATGGTCGAGAAGCTTGGGATAGATGAAAGCAAGATTCCTGATATTTCTAGTATACTATACAAGATTTATGGGACAACAATGGCGGGACTTAGAGTATGATTTAATCACTCTCTTTACTTCCTCCAAACATCAAAGATTTAATTATGGGGTTTTCTGATTGATTCTTCTTATCTATGTTTTGCAGGCCATAGGCTATGAATTCGACTATGATGACTATCACAGGTGAGATTTATCTTTCTACCTTGTTTTAGGCATGGCTTGGTGCATTCATATATATGAATAATTGTAACATCTGTCTTTCCTGTACTGCAGCTTTGTTCATGGAAGGCTACCCTATGAAAATCTAAAGCCAGATCATGTTCTAAGGAACCTCTTGTTGAGCCTTCCCATTCGGAAAGTTGTAAGTTTCTCTTTGTTGAAGCATTGGCAAGTAATGACTTTGTATCAGTTAATCACCCTTTCTCTGATCTTCTCATACCACTTTACCTCTTGTTTTCGACAGCTATTTACGAATGGAGATAGGATTCATGCTGCTAAGGCTCTTAGCAGGCTTGGTTTGGAAGACTGTTTCGAAGGAATTATATGCTTTGAGACATTAAATCCAACTGAAGGTTCTTCTTCTATTGATAGCGAGTCCAATGCTGAAGATTTGAGCCAAACTGGCAGTGGAGTCTTTGACATTCTTGAGCATTTTTCTCGATTAGATGATGTTTCAAACCTCCCAAAGACGCCGATTCTCTGTAAACCATCTGAAGCAGCCATGGAAATGGCGCTTAAAATCGCCAATGTTGAACCTCATAAAGCAGTAAGATAATTGAACCTTCAACCTGATATGATGAACGGAGTCGTTTTGGTAAATCAATGTACAAAGAAAATCATACTAACTACACTATATTTCTTCTTCAGATTTTCTTTGATGATAGCAGTCGGAACATCGAGGCTGGCAAACGCATTGGTCTCCAAACTGTGCTGGTAAGTCCTGATCAATCTATAGGCATAGCTTGACCATAAATGGTATTTTAGTCAGATTACGGATCACTATTTCTAATTAACCTTCCAATGACTCTGCATTGTGTTTAGGTGGGCACATCTCGCAGAGTGAAAGGTGCAGATTTTGCATTAGAAAACATCCACAACATCAAGGAAGCGCTGCCAAATCTATGGGAAGATGCTGAGAAATCTGATGATATTCGGTATTCAAGCAAGGTCACAATTGAGACATCGGTGATAGCTTAATATTTGTTATTGGATTGAAAGGGATCGAAATGTATTGTGGGAAGATATCTGGTTCGAGTTCTTTATTTTTAATGGTGGTTAGGATTTTTTTCATTTTCTTGTTTTGTATATATATGTGCTTGTTATTAATAAAATTACTCTTTTTTACTTCTATCTTTCTCGATGGATCTTGCAAATGATTTTCTTAGGGATTAGTCCGGCCCTAAAGGATTGGGACACCCTCCAATATCAAAAAAAATATATATATATGATTTTCTTTTCGTTCACATTGTGAAAATCATTTTCTTCTTCAAACTTGAGAATTACATGTACTGTGTATAATGACGTGTGTTACAAAAGTCTAGAAAACATTAAATGTACTATACATATACAAATACAAGGGATAAAAATCATTGGCATTAGAAGTCCCTGGGTTTAATAGCAAATCCTAGGTGGGACGTCCCATGCAATATGATCAAATTCTTCTCTTCCTTTCTAGGCAATAGCTTCATAGGATGGTGGATGGATATAAATCCTGTCTCTTGGAAGTATTTCTCCTTTTCAGGAAATCGCTTCAATAATAATGATGGGTGGGTTTGTTAAATCCTAAATATCATAAACCATTGTTTAATGGAATCTTTGAAATACTTGAAGTACTTGGAACTTAATAGTGGCCAACTTAGAGACCCACATATGACCCTCTTGAACTTGGAAGCCCAACATAAATTCGCGGGCTACTAGACTTTGGATGCCCAACATGGACTGGTCCATGGATTGGGTTTCTAGACCTTGGATGCCCAACATAGATTGGAATTTAATATGGGACCCACCTTGATCTGACTTGAGTCCTTGTTATTCTCTCTAATAATGTCATGGAATGTGATTTGTTAGCTTTAGCAAAACAGAAGCACTGGATTAGTTCTGATTATGCCACTATTATAAACTCAAGGATGGGACCACACATGTAGGATAGAATCAAGCATCCAATGTGTGTTGCATGATACAGCCTCAACCATTCTATCATTAGCATCATGAACTAGGACATATCTCTTCACCAACTCACTGTAAATCACAACCATACAAGTTGGCCCCCACAAGTTATATCGCATGGTAGGTGCGTGCGAACATCCACACAGGAGCATGCCCCATATATATGCAAGGGTTGTGCTCTCCTAATTAAGAGACTACCTTTGAGAGAGTACTTTTTGGGGGCCATGGGCCATACCAAAATGAGGTGGGGGAGAAATCACAGTAATCAGACCTAATAGTGTACAGAATATCAACACCACTAGATCATTCTAACTCCTTGATTCTTGACTCTCAAGTTTAATGGTTTTAGAATGGATCGTTACTTTAAATTTTCTAATGGTGAGCAACAGTTAGATGTGTAGTAAGTGTGAACAGGTTGATGCCATTTCATGGAGCATAGTGAGTGTGAGCAGGATTAAATTGGTCAAAAGCAGGTCCCAAGTGCCTAAAAGAGGGAGACCCACATAATGTCTCTAGTCAGAGACATCCCCAGTCCCTATATATATAGGCCTGTGATCAAGTGTGGATGTCTTACATAGTGTCCAAGCCCATCATCCAAAATCCACCTTATATGTCACAAATCGTATGGTTTTTACACTGATCGGAATAAAGTAGACCCATAACCCATTGAATTGAAATTAAAAAAGAAAATGAATTTTAGCACTATCAAAATTTGAGGGCCATAAATCAAAGGTTAGGATGATGGGATTAACTTTAAATTTTATACCCCGACTGGTCCCACTTGGATCTTTTGATCTCCAGCCTTGGCCAGGATTAATGGAGCCCCAAGTAGGCCCCACGCACACGATCTTTTGTGCAAGACATCCATATCTGATGACTCCCCACATATACATAGACAAAATTTCAGATACACACGGTGCATACTTGATCGTGGGCCCAATGGGGTCCATTTATGATTCACTCAAGGGGTCCAAAAAACCAACACCCCCTTGATAATCATCTATTCCATAGTTTTACACTCATCCAAATGGATTGGATCATTGGATCAAAGTGATTGTATACGTTGGCAGTGTTCCAGTGCAAACTAGTGGTGGGGCTCACTGTGGGTCCATCTAACGATGGGATCGGGAGAATGGAAAGATCCAAGTGGGATCACCCTAGACATAAGTTTGAATTCAATCCCATGCTCCTAGCCCCTTTATCCATGGCCCACAGATTTAACGGCTCCATATAAAAATTGATTCTGAATCCAATGGTCTAGTTCTTTCAAAATGGTGCCAAGCCCCGAGATAGAAAACTATCAGGGGATCCCTATTTGGTGATCTATTCAGATTGATGATTAGGTGGACCCCACCATGTGATTCTCACTGTGCGAGTCCCATGTGAACTAGATGTACCTGAATCTCTCTTTCCAAGGCCTGAGCCAAGAAATTCTCCTTGCGAGGGCTACGCAACAAAGATCTTTAGAATTTACATGGGTTCTAAAGAGTTTTAAGCTTTTTTTCATGTATGCCCCAACCCTTGTACTTGGGTCTAATGGCGGACCTAGGATTTTTATTTGAAGGGTGCGAACGGTAGTTTAGTTTTGGGGGCAAACCATGGATTTTGAGGGTGGGCCTACAATTTTAATTGAACTTTTTGAAGCACGCTATGGTTTAATGGGTGCGACCGCACCCGCATGGCTGTGCCTGGGTCCGCCCCTGCTTGGGTCCACCTCTCTCTCTCAAGAAGATATATCTTATATTCTTTGAGTCTCACCTGATCTCTCTCTCTTAAGAAGATATATCTTATATTCTTTGAGTGTCACCTGATCACCAATTCAAGTGGGCTACACATACCTTTGAATCTTGCAGGATTCCTGGGGTTTGTACCAACCGAATGGACTAGACAATTGAATCGACCAGCCACTCACAACACCCCCTCCCACCCTCTAAATGTCACCTGATACCATGCGTTTGCACCAATCCAAATGGACTGGACCATTCAATCAACTATCACTCTATTCTTTTTATATAAAATCAATAAATTTGTACAGCATGCATCTAAGGGTTAGGATGATTAGATGGGCCTACAATTTTATATAGAGGTATCACCATCAAAATCTTTCAATCCCACAATCTCACTGACTAGTGGGCTCACAACATGCAAATTGTGAGTATTCCATCAAGGTGAGCAGATGATAACCTCTACAGATCTACATATACGCAAATCTACCAATGAAAGGATTAGGAGCATCCCTTTCACCAACCTTTCTATACACATCATATAAAAAAACTCACCACCCTTTAATGGTCACCCTATTCAGAGTCTCGTTCTTAGTATATATTACTTGCATCTATCTACCTTCAGGCTTCAACGCTTCTTCTTATTCTTTCTCTCTTTTTTTTTCCTTGTCTCCAATCTCACGTTTCTCATGCATGCCTGATCAGTGTCCCCCTCTGTCACTTAATACATTCTTAATTGACTAAGAAATCCAAAGCAATATTAAGTAACATGTCCTTATAATCATGTGTTGCAGTGCCTACCGTTTCCTACATAAACCAACTCCACCACCCAACCTCATTTCCATCTTCTACATTTCCGTTTTCTGAAGTACAAAACTTCCTCCATCACCCTCTCCTTCTCTCTCTCTCTCTCTCTCTCTCTCTCTCTCTCTCTCTATTGCATAAACATTTGGATAGAGTTTATCTGAATCTGGTGCATTTGGTTTCTTGGAAGCTAGTCATTGATTTGAAGTCGACATGTTAGGCTTTGGATTGTTGATTTTTTTTTAGATATTTCTCGTGTTGCAGTGATGCTTGAATTTGTAGGTTTCGGTAGTTCAAAGTTGAAGAGTCTCATGATCTGGAGTATGTGACTCTGAATGTTTGCTGACATTCATTGATTTTGATTAATTAATGGAGTTGTAGATTCAGTTTTCTTATGTTTTGTAGTAATTCTTGGACTTTTTTCTAGTCCTTTGAGTGAAGGGTTTTCATGATCTTTAGTTTGTGCTTTTGTATGTCGTTTAGAATTCTCTTCTTTTAATTCCTGAAGGTGCAGATGTTGGTTTCTTCGATTTTTCATAGCTTGGGTATTTTTTACTTATTTCTGTTTGCATTGTTCTCGAATAATTCTTGAGTTTTAGGTTTTGGTCATTCCAGTTTTCTTGATCGATCTCGAGATTATGGTTTGGATCTTGTTGAAATTTAGGGAACATCTCCTCTTGGGAGAGAATATTGCTTTGTAATGAAACTGTAGTCTTTTGACTATAATTAATGATTGATGTTTGGTCAAAAGGTTTTCGAGGTGGCCTCTTGTGTTTTAGTTCTTTAATTTTATGTTCATAATTTCATAGTTTGTTTTTAATAGTTGAGTTTTGAGGCTCTGATTGATTTGGGTTGATAAGATCCAAAGAAAAATGTGGGGGCTTTTAATAGCTTGGGGGATTTCATGTTTATCCTTACTAATTATAACTTCCCTTCTCTTTTGAAGCTTTTTAGGACAAGATGGAATTTGATGGTCAATTCCAACAGTCTCACAGTACTAAATATGAATGTTTTCTCTTCGGTAATCCTCCTAGACCAGACAGAAACTTTCTTTCTAGATTTGATCATTGAATAGAATTTAAATGCCTCCTTTTCTTTTTCAGATTTAGATGATACTCTCTACCCTCTGAATTCTGGCCTATCAGAAGCATGCACAAAGAACATTGAAGGTACAAGAGTTAACTTTCTATTTTTATCGCTCTTTTCGATGCTGTTCAAGTATTTGTATTTGTAATATTTTTACTCTTATGCCTTCTTCTCCAGATTATATGGTCGAGAAGCTTGGGATAGATGAAAGCAAGACTCCTGATATATGCGATGTACTATACAAGATTTATGGGACAACAATGGCAGGACTAAGAGTATGATTTAATTACTCTGTTTATTCTACAAACATCAAAAGTTGATGGGGTTTTCTGATAGATTCTTCTTACATATGTTTTGCAGGCCATAGGCTATGAATTCGACTACGATGACTATCATAGGTGACATTTATCTTTCTACCTTGTTTTATGGCTTGGGGCCATTCATATTTCATGTATGAATAATTGTAACTTCTCTCTTTCCTGTACTGCAGCTTTGTTCATGGAAGATTACCCTATGAAAAGCTACAGCCAGATCATGTTCTAAGGAACCAATTGCTGAGCGTTCCCATTAGGAAAGTTGTAAGTATCCCATTGTTGAAGAAATGACTTAGTATATCCAAAGCCCTTTACTCTAATCTTCTTACCACATTACCTCTTCTTTTCAACAGCTATTTACGAATGGAGATGAGATTCATGCTGCTAAAGTTCTTACCAGGCTTGGTTTGGAAGACTGTTTCGAACGAATTATATGTTTCGAGACATTAAATCCACCCGAAGGTTCTTCTTTGTATGACAGCAAGTCCAATGTTGAAGGTTTGGGGCAAACTTCCGGCACCGGAATCTTTGATATTCTTGAGCATGTTTCTGGATCAGATGATGTTTCAGATTTCCCAAAGTCGCCAATTCTTTGTAAGCCATCTCAAGCAGCAATGGAAAAGGCTCTTAAAATTGCCAATGTTGACCCTTATAAAACAGTAAGATGATTGAAACTCATATAAAGAATGGAATCGTTTTGGTAAATCCAATGCAAAGAGAATCATACTAACTTCTATATTTCATCTACAGATTTTCTTTGATGATAGCATTCGGAACATTGAGGTTGGCAAACGCATTGGTCTCCAAACTGTGCTAGTGAGTCCTCAAAGAATTGAACATAAATGTTATATATTCTGAACATACACGCATGTGTTGATACTATTTATAATTAACTCCTCCAATGGCTCTACATTGTGTTTAGGTTGGCACATCTCATAGAGTCGAAGGTGCAGATTTTGCAGTAGAAAACATCCACAACATCAAAGAAGCGTTGTCGAACATCTGGGAAGATGCTGAGAAATCCACTGATGTTAGGTATTCAAGCAAGGTCACAATTGAGACATCTGTGACAGCTTAATATTTATTACTGGGTTAAAGGGGAATGTGTCTGGGAAGATCATCTAGTTTGGATTTTTTTCCATCTTGATGGTTGTATATGTGACTGTTACTAATAAAATTAATCTTTTTCTCTATGGAAAGCAACTGATTTCCTTTCTTTCTCGTTTTGAATGTTGTTTTCATCTTCCAACTTGAAAATTATATTTGAATGTATGAACATATCCATGTATGTATGTATAAATGTATGTAGGAACAACTATCACACAAGAGAAAGTATTAAATAAAAGCAAAAGAGTTTCTAAATAGTATTGTGTATTTGTTTATGATGATCATGTTTAGGCAACAACTTCATATGATTGATATATGGATGGGTAAGAGTCCTAAATCTCTTGGAAAGTAGGAATTTATGCAATAGCTTCATATGTTTGGTGGATTGATCAAGTCTCAAATCTCTTGGAACATTGTTAGGGAAATTCTTTGAAGAACTTTTTCGAGTCCTTGAAATACTTGGAAGAACTCCATTAATGAAGATGCTTTGAATGACACTGGGACCCATAGGACCCTCATGAACTTGGATTCCCAACATGAATTTGTGGGTTTGTGGAACTTGGACGCCCAACATGGATTGGGCTATAGATTGGTGGATCTAATTAATTCAGGTTGAGTGATAGATGACTCAGACCCCAATCTCCAAGAATTTTCTGGAATCTGACAAATTTCATTCCTATCACATTGATCCCATTAAAACTCGATGATGATGTAAAACATGTGACTCCCATTGTTCTTTCTTCTTCACACTTTCAAGTTATGCATGACAGCAGGCAAAACTGGCTAACCAATACAAGATGGTCTGTGCAATCTTCCTATTTTTCACGTTGGGGCTTTTAGTCCACAAGATTCACACCTGTAGACATGGAGCTGTTCATGGCTGCAGTATTCAGAACCAAGCCAAAGAGGATTGCATTCTATTTAACTGTTTTGAGGTCAAATATTTGTCCAATTAGCTCTTGTAGGGAGAATTTCTGAATTCTGATCAGAACTTCTACTGAATTTCAATTATATCTGTTCATTTCAATTATATCTGAATTTCAATGAATTTTTTGCTAAAATCAAATCTTCTGAGTTTCCACCCAAGTAAATGATTAAATGCCTATAAGCAGCATAAGACCATTTTCTACCTTTTCTACTTTCCCTTTTCTAGATAAATGCTTGTTTTCTCTCTTCAATTACATAACAGGGAAAAATGCAATAAACAAATTAAATACAGTAAGATATCATAGCCAAAAACAAACAAACACACCCAAAAACTGCAAACCTAAAGCAGAACCATAACCATACTCTTGCTTCATCACAATATCATCTCTCTCTTTCAAACATATTTTCCGGCAGTGCCTATTTCAAAAACCTTTACATGGTTCATTATTTTGATTAAGTACCAAATTCAAAAGAGATGCAATGGGAAAAACAAGATGCCAACAAAATACCTATGTTTCCTAAAAAAGGCTCAACAAGAACAAAACCGTAACTGTCCAAATTCATTCAAACATAAACTAAAATAGAAGAAAAACAAAACTGACCTAAGAATAAGAACCCAAAAATCTGCTATAACCCCAACATAATTTGCAAACCCGGGTAATGGACTCAAGGTCTGATCTCAATCCTAAACATGCTGGAAAGAATAACAATAAAAAAAAATTGCCACAACCGCCACTGGCACACCAATTTTTGTAGGCTCACTTTCCCTTCTTGGCTGCAGACTTGGTGATCTTGGCTCCTAATGGATCCTTCTTTTCTACGCTCTTGATGACTCCCACAGTAACAGTCTGGCACATGTCTCTCACCGCAAAAAGTCCAAATGGGGGATACCCGGAGAACATCTCAACTACATGGGCTTGGTTGGAATCATCTTAACCAATCCTGCATCACCATTCTTCAGAAACTTAGGCTCCTTCTCAAGCTCCTTGCCCGACCGCCTATCAATCTTAGTGAGGATCTCAGCAAACTTGACAGTAATATGAGAGGTATGGCAGTCGAGAACCAGTGCATAACCATTGCCAATCTGGCCAGGGTGGTTCATGATGATAACCTGAGAAGTGAAATTAGCCACCTCCTTTGCAGGGTCATCCTTGGAGTTGGAAGCAACATACCGACGCTTGAGATCCTTGACAGCAACATTCTTCACATTGAACCCAACGTTGTCACCAGGCAGAGCCTCTTGGAGGGCTTCATGGTGCATCTCCACAGACTTGACTTCAGTTGTCAAGCCGGTAGGACCAAAGGAAACAACCATGCCCGGCTTGAGAACGCCAGTCTCAACACGCCCGACGGGGACAGTTCCAATGACACCAATCTTGTAGACATCCTGAAGCGGGAGGCAAAGCGGCTTGTCTGAGGGCCTCTTGGGCTCTAGAATCATATCAAGAGCCTCAAGGAGGGTTGGTCCCTTGTACCAATCCAGATTAGTGGACCTCTCAATCATGTTATCACCTTCAAATCCAGAGATGGGGACAAATGGGATCTTCTCTGGGTTGTAACCAACCTTCTTGGGATAGGATGACACCTCTTTTACAATTTCATCATACCTTGCCTTGGAATACTTGGGGTTGTAGCATCCATCTACATAGCAGTAACCAATTATTCAAACCAATCAATCACAAATGCAGGAGAAAGAAAATTGGCAGGTATAGATCACATGCAATATAAGAAAAAATAAAGTTTAAGAAGAAAACGGAATCTGTAGCACTTCTGCAATTGGCCAATTATGCAGGTGGACAACATATTAAAGAATAATAAAAAAGCACAACAAGATATAGTGAGATAGGATCATGACCTGCATCTACAAGGAATACTAGGCTACATGCCTTAACTCATGCAAGTGCAATGCAGTAAATAGTGGTGATATGATTAAAAGGTTCCCTGAAGTTGTCCAAAACCCACAGTAACATGCCTGACATTGTTTACCAATGTAGTCGCCATATGTCAAAGCCTTGTCCCGTCATCCATACAGGATTAGCTTTTACCAATATAATAAATAAAACTATGGTGCCTTGAAATACAAAATTTTTGAACCACCCTCCATGCATTTGACTGACTTCACAACTCTAGGCGCTTTCATCCAGATAAAGTGAAGATGAGATGATGTCAGGTAAATGGAGAAGTCAAGAGCAGAGTGCATCAGTCATGCCAAAGATGAAATGCATTCCACAGGTAGAAATCATATGCTAAAAAAAATTAGATACGCAATAGCACACATCCAAGACTTTGAGATGTTACCTTGTTGCAGCAACAGATCATCTGCTTGACTCCAAGAGTGAAGGCGAGCAAGGCATGCTCGCGGGTCTGGCCATCCTTGGAGATACCAGCTTTGAAACCACCAGTGGTGGAATCAATGATAAGGACAGCACAATCTGCCTGAGAAGTTCCAGTGATCATGTTCTAGATGAAGTTGCGATGGCCCGGGGCATCGATAACCCACAGGTAGAAATCATATGCTAAAAAAAATTAGATACGCAATAGCACACATCCAAGACTTTGAGATGTTACCTTGTTGCAGCAACAGATCATCTGCTTGACTCCAAGAGTGAAGGCGAGCAAGGCATGCTCGCGGGTCTGGCCATCCTTGGAGATACCAGCTTTGAAACCACCAGTGGTGGAATCAATGATAAGGACAGCACAATCTGCCTGAGAAGTTCCAGTGATCATGTTCTAGATGAAGTTGCGATGGCCCGGGGCATCGATAACAGTGCAGTAATACTTTGTGGTCTCAAATTTCCACAAGGCAATATCAATAGTGATACCACGCTCACGCTCGGCCCTGAGCTTGTCAAGAACCCAGGCATACTTGAATGACCTCTTGTTCATCTCAGCAGCCTCCTTCTCAAACCTCTCAATCACACGCTTGTCAATGCCTTCAAGCTTGTAGATAAGATGTCCAGTGGTGGTTGATTTCCCAGAGTCGACACGTCCAATAACAAGAATGTTGATGTGAACCTTCTCCTTACCCATGAGTGCCGACTGAAGTCAAGAGAGCAAAAGGCTACAAAATTGAACAAATAAATTAAGAAATCTTCCCACAACTAGTAATCTTTTCATAAACCAGTAAGATTTTGGTTAAAGAATATCTTCAATATAAATGAAGAGGCCTTCACATCATAGTGTAATGAAATTCACCACTCACTACAACAGAGGAAAATCCACCACAAGCTCAGAGGCCATAGACCTCAACCACCATCGAGCTTGTTCATGCAAGCACCAATGTCACAAATATTACTAATATATTGAAAATATCAAGAATGACTAGTTTCCCAATAGCATCAAGGTATTTAAAATATAATAAAAAAAAACAGATTATTCTAAAGACATTGTAATAGTGTAGCAAAATTTTGTGAGGTGTTAAGCTCAAAATGGGCTAAACTTGGCTCAGCCCAGCAAGACTTATGTATGCCCTTAGTAGGATAGGGGAGACAGACCCTTCTGCAAGGGGGTGCAGGACATCCAAGACAAAAAGACCTTCTTGGTCCAGCAGTTCAACCAAGTAACGGATATTGTATCGGATTTAAACTAAAGCTGATAGATTGTCTATACTCGATATTATTACTGGACTACTTGTCTGCATGCAGTAGTTTTTCTTTTCTTTTCCTTTCCTTTCCCTTTTTTGGTAAACTACTGCATGCACTAGTTAGATTTTGCAAATTCACATTCATTAGGGCCCATTTTCCAAAAAGAATCCCTAAATGTAGGTCAGGATTCAGTAAAGTAGTTCAAAAGTGACATGGGTTTTACTTTCTTAAATTTTTATGTTTAAATTGTATCATTCAAAAACTATTTTATTTCCAACAATAATCTTCCAGACATTTTCTATAAATGGTAATAATTTTCCAATATTATCCTAATAAAAAGGACAAATGCAGAATTATACAGATATTATCTTCCATCAATTGTTAGCAAGGCCCAAGGCCCATGCGAAAGTCCTTCACATAACTCTCACGTGGATTGATTGGGTTGTATTACAACTGTACATATTCTATAATTAGTTTTAGTTAGTTTCCTTCCTAACTTATGATCAATGTAATTAGTTTCCTTCCAAGATTAGAACCTTGTTTAAAGGCATGTAAAGCCCTATATATATGAAAGGACAATCTCCAGAGAGGGACACAAGAATTCATTCAATACAATTCAATTTAAAGACTTCTTGTGATCAGCCGTGAGCATCTTATTTTTGTCATGGTATCGGAGCTTAGGTTTAGGGCAATCTGATCTTTGGGAAATCTTCCAACACATCAAGGGATTAGGGATAGAGAAAGAAGTCTCTAGTCTCTCTCGTGCAACAAACAGATCCAGGATCTGTTTCAAGAAAATTCCAGCGACTACACTCACGATAATTCCAGCAACAGCAACAGATCTCTCTGTGTGGCCCACCACAGATCCATCAGATCAACATCCAGAATCCATTCCACATTGGTCGACTGATATTCCTAAGTCTATTGGTGATTTTTCCAGAATTTTTTAGAGACTCCAGGTTGGATTTTTACTCAATTTCCAGATATTCCAAAATTTCACATTGTTTTCATCAAGACCGTCCAGAATTTTTGATATTCAGTAGATTCAGTTCATTCTTAGTTCAGTTGAAGCCAGAATAGAGGGTTTTCTCAGATCTGTCCCTTGATCTTTGCCCAGGATCATCAGTGGGGCCCACGTGGTGGTTTTTCAGCCACTGTCAAGGACGTCTGGGGTGTTTTTTTTTGCACAATTTTTGTGCTATACTGTTCTGTTTCTTCCTCCTTGGTCGGATTGAGTTTTTTTTCCAAAGGACAGACTTTCTCTTCTCTGTTGTTTGTTTTTTATTGCTGCTACATTGATTTATTACCAATATCGGTTGAGATGGAAAAATCTGAAGTTACCTTGATCAGATTCACGGGAAAAAATTACCCTGCTTGGTCTTTCCAATTCCAAATCTACCTTGAAGCTAAGGAATTGTGGGGCTATATTTCTGGATCTGACCCTACACCCACTGATGATGAGAAGAAGATATCCACTTGGCATACCAAAGATGCCAAAATAAAATCATGGATCCTTGGCTCAGTTGAGCCACATCTGATAATGAACCTCAAACCCTACCCCACTTCTAAAGACATATGGGGATATCTGCAGCAAGTATACCATCAAGATAACTCAGCCCGACAATTTCATCTTGAATGTGCCATTGCTGAATATGCACAAGGGACCTTGTCGATCCAGGACTACTATTCGGGATTCCGGGCCCTCTGGCCGGAATACGACAGTATTAAGTATGCAGGTGTGGCTGCCAATGTTTTGATCGTCATCCGCGACCTTCAGGCCTCTAGTCAGCGGGATCAATTTTTAATGAAATTGCGGAATGAATATGAAAGTGTCCGATCTGCCCTGATGAATCGGACGCCTCTACCTTCCTTGGCTGTCTGCTTGAATGAACTCTTACGTGAGGAACAGCGCATGGCCACCTCGGCACATTTGGCTCAACAAACGACTGAGACCTATTCAGTCGCATTATCAGCCAATAAAGCTTCTCAGCCTCCGCCTCGAGACTTGAGCAAAACACAGTGCTACAGCTGTCAAAAATTTGGGCACCTTGCATCTCAGTGCAAACAGAAAGTCTGCAGTTACTGTAAAAAGTCAGGACATATCATCTCTGAATGTCGCCGTCGTCCACCACGTCCGTCAACACAGTATCAGACTCCACAATATCCGGCTCAGCAGCATCAGAATTCTCAGTCTCAGACTCCACATGCATATGTCGCTTCCTCGGTTATGCCTGCTCCTCCATCTGCCTCACAGCCTGGACCCTCATCATCTCTCACTCCTGACTTGGTTCAACAAATGATTATCAATGCCCTCTCTGCTTTTGGTCTCTCAGGTAAGTCACCTTCCTCTTCTACTTGGTTCGTTGATTCCGGGGCATCTAATCATATGACGTATTCCCACACCCCTTTCTCCAATCTGACAAGTTACAATGGCCATCTTCAAATACAAACTGCTGACGGTGGACATGTTCCCATTACTGATGTCGGTGATATCCCTGGTCCCATCCCATTGAAAAATGTTTACCTTTGTCCTAATTTAACTTCCAACCTACTATCAGTTGGACAACTTGTGGAAAATAATTGTAACATCTCTTTCTCTTCTTCTGGTTGTGTTGTGCAGGACCAGATGTCCGGGAAGGAGATCGCAAGGGGGCCTAAGTGTGGGCGCTTGTTTCCGCTGGATTTTTCTAAACTTTCTAGGAATCAATTTGTCCAAAATGTGTTTTGTTTTTCTCTTAGAGATAATTGCCGCTTGTGGCATAATAGACTCGGACATCCTAATTCCAAGGTTTTGTCCCTTATGTTAAATTCTGGTTTATTAAATAAAACTCTTGGTTTATCTTCTTGTGTGCCTTTTGATTGTGCTACTTGTAAAATGGGAAAGAGCAAAACTCTTCCTTTTCCTCATTCAACTTCACACACCTCTCAGTGTTTTGATTTAGTTCATAGTGATGTATGGGGAATTGCTCCAACTCTTTCCCACGCTCACTATAAATATTTTGTGACCTTTATTGATGATTTCAGTCGGTTCACCTGGGTTTATTTTCTGCATTCAAAATCTGATGTTTTTCATGTTTTTAAAAATTTTTTGGCTTATGTTGAAAATCAATTTTCCACCTGCATTAAAATTTTGCGATCTGATTCAGGCGGGGAATATATGTCCTCTGATTTTCAACGGTTTTTGCAAAACAAAGGCATTATTTCCCAAAAATCTTGTCCTTATACTCCCCAGCAGAATGGAATCGCTGAAAGGAAAAATCGACATCTCCTTGATGTCACTCGTTCCCTTCTTCTGGAATCCTCGGTTCCTACTCGTTTTTGGGTTGAGGCACTGGCTACAGCAGCTCATCTTATCAATCGTATGCCATCCACCTCCATCGAGAATCAAAGCCCATATTACCGTTTGTACAAGACCGCTCCATCCTATGAGGATCTTCATGTTTTTGGCTCCACTTGTTTTGTACACTTGCCTCCTTCTGAGAGGACCAAACTCACGGCACAATCAGCTCAGTGTGTGTTTTTAGGTTATGCACCCTTCCAGAAAGGGTTCCTTTGTTATGATCCTCACATTCGTCGTTTACGTACCTCTAGGAATGTTGTTTTCTTTGAACATCAGTATTTTTTTCAAAAACACGTTGACCCTCCTGACTCCTCCTTTGTGTCATTACCTGGTTTTTCTGACAACCCGTCAGTTGTTCGGTTTAATCCTAACTTTGTGTATCACAGACGGAACCGCCCAGCGCCTACCAGGGATCCCTCTCCTGATCTTCCTCCTGCATCCGGTCCACCACCGGCAGTTGATCCACCCGGACATCCTTCTCTGCGTCGCTCCACTCGGATTTCGGTACCACCAGCCCGTTATGGGTTCTCCCATACTTCCTTAATGGCCACTTTATCTTCCTCTCTCATTCCCCAATCCTATTCTCAGGCTATACAGGACCCATGTTGGAACAAGGCTATGCAAGAGGAATTGGATGCGTTAGCGCAAAATCATACGTGGGATATTGTACCATCTCCTATGGGTGTCAAACCTATTGGCTGTAAGTGGGTCTTTTCTCTCAAGTTAAAATCCGATGGCACATTGGATAGATATAAGGCGCGTCTTGTAGCTCTTGGAAATCGCCAGGAATATGGCATTGATTATAATGAAACGTTTGCTCCTGTCGCCAAAATGACCACGGTTCGCATCATTCTTGCAGTTGCTGCATCTCAGTCTTGGCCTCTATATCAGATGGATGTCAAGAATGCATTTCTTCATGGCGATCTAAACAAAGATGTCTATATGCGTTTGCCTCAGGGTTGCTCCTCTGGGAAGGGTATGGTTGCCAAACTCCGTCGCTCCCTCTATGGTCTGAAGCAAGCTCCTCGCGCCTGGTTTGAGAAATTTCAAGCTGCTCTTCTCCGATTGGATTTTCATCCGAGCCAGTATGACCCTTCTATGTTCTTACATCATGCTCCATCCGGGATTACTGTGCTACTGGTCTACGTGGATGACATTGTCATTACTAGTCCGAATGCACATATGATTCAGGAAATCCAAGCTTCTCTTAATCAGACATTTCACATGAAGGATCTCGGCCCTTTACGCTATTTCCTTGGTCTTGAAGTTCATCAATCGACTAAAGGAATCGTTCTCAATCAGCACAAATACACGGTTGATCTCATTGACTTGGCCGGCCTTACTGCTTCTGCTCCCGTAGATACACCGGTCGAACTGAATGTCAAACTCAGTAAAGAGGAGGGTGACCTTCTTCCCGATCCTACAACATATCGCCAGTTAGTTGGTAGCTTGATCTACCTCACGATCACTCGCCCTGATATCTCCTATGCGGTCAACCTCATGAGTCAGTTCATGACTGCTCCAAGACATCTTCATATGGCTGCTGTTCGTCGCATCATTCGGTACCTTATTCGCACACCGACACGCGGGTTGTTTTTCCCATCCAACAATCCTCTATCTCTCAGAGCTTATTCCGATGCTGATTGGGCTGGTTGTCCGGATACTCGCAGATCGACAACAGGATGGTGCATGTTTTTGGGTGATAGTCTAATTTCTTGGAAATGCAAGAAACATGAAAAAGTTTCAAAATCTTCTACCGAGGCTGAGTACCGAGCAATGTCTGCTGCGTGCTCTGAAATTCTTTGGCTACGCGGACTCCTTTCCGATATTGGGTTTCCAGCAGCCGGTGCTACCCCACTATATGCAGACAATACAAGTGCTATTCGGATTACTGAAAATCCGATTTTCCATGAACGCACTAAGCACATCGAGGTTGATTGTCACTTCATACGTGATGAACTTACACGCGGTGTCATTAGTCTTGCACATATCTCCACTGAGCTTCAAATTGCTGACATTCTTACTAAAGGTCTTCCGCGACCGCGTCATCAGTTCTTGGTTGGCAAATTGATGCTTGTTGATTCTCCCGCATCAATTTGAGGGGGGGTGTTAGCAAGGCCCAAGGCCCAAGGCCCATGCGAAAGTCCTTCACATAACTCTCACGTGGATTGATTGGGTTGTATTACAACTGTACATATTCTATAATTAGTTTTAGTTAGTTTCCTTCTTAACTTATGATCAATGTAATTAGTTTCCTTCCAAGATTAGAACCTTGTTTAAAGGCATGTAAAGCCCTATATATATGAAAGGACAATCTCCAGAGAGGGACACAAGAATTCATTCAATACAATTCAATTTAAAGACTTCTTGTGATCAGCCGTGAGCATCTTATTTTTGTCATCAATAACATTTGAAAACAATATCTGCAACAATCCAGTGGATGAACAATTGATGGTTTTGGGTTTTGTGTCAATAACATTTTATAATGGTTAAACGGCACTGGACACAGACAACACATGGCAAAGCAAGCAAAATCATTACAAATACCATGATCTTAACATTGAAACAGTCCCACATATAATAAAAAGGACAAATGCAGAATTATACAGATATTATCTTCCATCAATATCATTTGAAAACAATATCTGCAACAATCCAGTGGATGAACAATAGACGGTTTTGGGTTTTGTGTCAATAACATTTTAAAATGGTTAAACGGCACTGGACACAGACAACACATAGCAAAGCAAGCAAAGTCATTACAAATACCATGATCTTAACATTGAAATAGTCCCACACAACGGAAAATGAAAAAATTATACTAATAGAAAAGGCCATGATAAAACCTATGATCTAGACTTCAAAGCAGCCTAAAACGCTGGGAATGACAAATGCATATTGTGACAAAGTCACATACTAATGGGGCGAGAAAGAGGAAGTATAGCCAAAGACTATTCTCCAACACAGCGCTTAAGATTAAATTGCAAGTTGCAACCACATACACCAAGGTTCCATGCCAGATGACTCATTCAATCCTAAATCAAAGAGAGAACTCAAGCATTCTCATAGGTCCTAGAAAATAAAAGAGTTAGTCCTTTGAAAATGACAAATGCTAGAGAGTGAAGTAAACCTTTCATATAGTTGATTCGATTCAATAAACTTTCTAAATTCTAGCTACTATGAAGTGAGCAAAACACTAATAATTAACTAATGATAACCAAGACTGTTTAATTAATACTCTTTATACACTCTACTAATCTAGGATTCTATGATCGTAAAAAAATAAAAAAATAAATAAGGTAAATCTCCAATGATTTCCAATGAGTTAAATCTCTACTAGTTTATCGAAAAGGCTGTTTGTGCATGGAGCTCGCTCTCCTTTAGTCAAGGGGCCTTTGGGTCACCTCATGTGCTCTTGTTCTATGCACAACCAATATCATAGACGATTGGCACTAACAAAGCAATCATCTAAACTTTGAAACAGCTCCCGGCAATGGAGGACTGACAAAACCCTTGTGTAAGGGAAAATAAAAACATGATCTTAACTATGAAAAGGATGCAGAGAATGCTCATTGATAAAGACATTCTGTAAAGTTCACACTCATTCTAAAAACTCATTATCTACGTCTTAACAACCCCAACAATCTCTGGTCGGAACATGCAAAAAAAAACACATTCAAGGAAGGCTTTTTTCCCTAATCTCCAAAGATGGGTCTTTCATAAACGACCCCTTCAACCACTTCAAAGATGGAAATGTAGTCAGCTTCTATAAAACAACAACCCCACAAACCATAATCTTGCAAAAACTCATCTTTCGTAAAACCCATGAACTCAATCAAGGGAAAAACATAAACGGAAGACTAAATCAGCAGCAGCAATCACAAAATGAAAAACAGAAAGAGACTAATCCATACCAAAACTCAATCAAGTAAACGATGATTGATACCAGCAGTAATCACCAAATCAAGAACAAGAAGAGAACTAATCAAACCCAGATAAGATCTATCTTAATCTAGCATGAAAGGATACATGCAAGAGACCCACTTCATATTTTCCAAAAAAAAAAAAAACCGAAACTGTTACGATCTTAGGAATATCGGATATCTGTTACCTTTGGAAGTAGAAAAGGTTGGGAGATGGCGAAGCTGAGAAGGCAGAAGAAGACAAGAAGGTTAGAGTAAAGAAGGCACTTTGGCTGTAAAACGCACTCGCCAGGCTTCATGATTAGGGTTTCATTTTCAGCCTTCATGATTAGGGTTTCATTTTCAGCCGTTGGATTTTGGATTTTGGATTTTGGATGTTGATTTGAAAAATGGACGGTTGGGATCACCTCTCGCTATGCTGTTTATTTAGGCACTACTATAGAAAGTCAAAAAGTCTATATGGACAAAATTTGGAACAAACTGTCCACGTAGCGCAACGTGATTGGGTTCTCTCAAAAGTTGAAATGCATTGTTCCAATCACGTTGCGCAACCGGTTTGTCTCAAATTCTGTTCATGAATTTGTCCATATAAACAAACTGATAGAAAGTGAACAAAGTGGGACTGTGTCCTGTTTTCCGGGCCAAGTTTTATAAACCGGACCCGCAATGAATCCGTTCATGTTATCTGTCTCGATCCTTGGACAGCCAGACGAGAACTGATGCATCTTACCAATCTCAAAAATAAACTTCAATCAAACCACAATGTGTAGTGGTATCGTTCTGGCCGAGTTGGACCTAACAACGGGTCAACTGGTGACCGCACCTTGACCGGGTTTCGTAGATGGGTTCAGATTAGGTTGGGATTTATAGATTTTTGATTGGGTCAAAGATCATGGTCATTTTGGTTATTGCATGTTAAATCAGATCATTGGGAGGGGGCTGGTGTGGGTTGGGGGAATGTAGATTTAAACTAGCTCATACTAAGAGCAAAAACAGTAAGGATAAGCCTACCATAGAGAAGAAGGAACAAAACAGAAAAAAAAAAGTCCAATTCCATCTCATATTCTCATTGCAAGCCAAGCTTGGACTGGTCTGGGTTGACCAAGCCATGGCTACCAGTAAGTCTGCATGTGGGAAGGATGACAATGTGATGCAAACTACTGGTATAATGGGCCTACACAGCGTACAGTGCACTCCATAGTCAGCTGGATTAATCAATACAATTATTACCCATCCAGTATTTCCATACCTAGAATGGAATTGGATGAGGAAATCAATTGAGTTTTCATCACATTGACTCAAGAAACTATTAAGATTAAGTTGTGGCTTACTGGTGGGGTTCAATGTTGTCGTCACATAAAAACTAGTGATTGTTGTATTGATCATCTTACATCACATCAGGCAGCATTGGCTACTATGGATAAGCTATGTGTTAGTTGCCTAATTTGTGAATATTTCTTTTAACTTATAATAAATTGATACCAAATATCACTTGTGGCATATGCAACAGGCAAGTCATATTTTTCTTTTTTTTTTCTTTGGTATCCCAACTAATGGGTTGGGACCCTGAATTAGTTATCTATTAAATACTCGGCCATCTCTAAACTGGTTAGAGATATGGGTGTATGAGTCTGAGTGTGAATGGAAAAAAAAAATTGCTTATGATCTGTCAACTCTATGTGAAGAGTAAACAAATGGATAGTCTCTAGTTTAAAATGCATTCACATGAATTGTTGCAGGAGGATTTGGATCCTATAATTAAAAATCACAAGAGTGTGTTCTTGGAGGTGGTTTAAGAATGTAGATTGCAGAGTTCTCAGGAGGAACCAGTAATAATAATAGTACTGCTCACAAAGTCAAATTCTCTATGCGTCACCAGCCATTGTTTTTATTTTTTGGTTTTCTTTTTCTGTACTCTTCTTTCGAGGTTTGATCCAACAAACAAATCTAATTTTAAGTCACCTTGAATGGGCAGATCCCGCCCGGATCTTCTTCCACTCGCATGCGAATATTGTGACAGTAGATACCTCACAAGATTTTAAGCTCTCTGAAGGGGTGGACCTGCTCATCAATATTATAAAATGAATGTCCAAAAGTTTTTTTTATAATCTCACCAAAATTTACTCTAATAAAAACTAAACCTGCCAGTAAGTTTAATTGTATAGTCATGGTCAAGTGGTTAGGACCACAGTTGATGAGAAATCCACTTGGGTAAGATAGATCACATATAAAATATTATATAATATATTAAGTTAGAAAGTTTTGGATTTAATTTTGAGTGTACTTTATATTTTGAATGGAAGTTATTTTCAAACTTTTACAACGGCTAACATACTCTCTTTATAATTTCTATTAAAATACATCATCTCCTACTTATGGACTCTCATCTTCCCACCCTAATTAACATGCATATAATCATACCTCTTCATGCATACCCGTAATCAGTTTTGTGCTAATATGAATGCTACTATGAATTATATGATTAAATTTAGAATATTTTTTTTTTTTTTTTTTTGTATATACTCCTCCCTAAGGTTTTATAATTTGTAAATAAGCCTCAGTTGTTTTAGTATTTGTAAATAGGCTTTTAACATTTTCATTTCAATACCTTTCATGTCCCTAAAATCAATATTTTTAATGAAAACAGAAAACGACCGTGAAATTTGTGTTGAACTTTTATAAAAATGACAGCTTTGCCCTTACATCAATTAAAAAAAATGAGTTTATTATTATTACCAAAATACCATTATTGTATCCCAACTCCTGACGGTCTCTCTCCATAACGTTTTAATGCAAATGAAGCCTAATCAAGTATTCTTAAACTTTCATTAATCTAATGGTGGGTCATGTATGGTTGGATCAATTATAACTAATTGATTGTGATTATGGTCGATTTCAATTTAATGAAATAAGACCTCTATTGATAAAAAGAAATAGATTTACATACGGTTATACAGTTATACTCTCCTGGTATTGTGCGTACCTAAAAATTACGGACTTGGTATAGATGATGATAAGGGTTTACGGAGAAGCTGATTAGCTGAGCCGGAACGTCTCTGATGATCCGAAGCCTGAAAGGAAGAGAAAACAGAGGTCAGTGCCCGAGGCTGCTGTCAGCCAAAGGCACTCCAACGCCTGAGTTAGTGCAGTCACTGAACTAGGGTTAAGTGAGGAAGAAGATGTGAGCAAAATAAACAGAATGTAGACTGTGTATTGCGTACGTGTTATGGGATTACCATGCAGGTATATGTAGGAGAGAGTAGAAAGTTCCATAGTGGAGGTAGGTGGGGATACTTGTCCCATCAGCCCACTCCTAGGATCCTTAGTAGGTGAGGATACTTGTCCTATCGGACGTCTCCTCAAATCCCTCACATAAATGTGAACGTGATAGGGAAGGTCCTTTATCAGTATTCGGCGGCCACCCTCTGTCAGAGGGACTTTGCAATGTAGCCGTCCCATCTCATAATGGAGATTTAGACGGACAATGCCCATCTCGGTCAAATGGACCGAGATGGATATCACCGAGATCAGGGCTGCTTGAGGTCGGGTACTGGTACCGAGATGCTCGAGGCAAAGCCCAGAATGAACGAGGCCGGTACACTCACCGAGTTTAACTCCAACTCGGTGCCAGTTGGCAGTTTTGCCGAACCGGGTTAATCGAGGTCGGTGTAACCCTTAATCGGTATTTCAGTGTCAAGGTCGAAGATCACCTCGGTATTACACAACCACTCCACACAGGTATATTTAAGTAAAGTAAAGGTATGGAAGTAAAATTTTGTCATTGAAAAAAGGGATTTTATATCAATTCTGAAGCAGTTAAGATTTAACCCAGACGATCCGGATTCACCAGTCAAACCTAATAAAAAAGGGTCTCTCCTGCCGCCCCCACGTTCCCACCCTTTTTCATTCACACTACCCCATGTGCCCCCACTTTCAGTTTTTCACACTCCCAAACACTACCAGACAGCACGGACTCAGAAAACAAAAGCCAACACAAGCACACAAACGTGGAAATGCATTTCCCCCAGTTTCCAACCCTTATCCTTCCTTCTCCAACCTTCTAATAAACGACAATGTTTCCTCATCATCATCATCATTATCATTTTCAGCCACTTCTCTGCACATATCCCATTCCAACTGACAAAACCCAATTCTCCTCTTTACACCCCAACCCCAGAAGGCCCTTGTCTCCCTAAGCTCCCACTCATCGATTTCTCTCTTCATGGAGCAGAGAACCAGGATTCTGCTTTTGCTTTCCTTTTTTATTGGGTTTGTGATTGCAGCACCTGATTCTGCTTCTGCTGCTGAGAGTCGAGTCGATGATCGCATTGGGGAGTTGCCGGGCCAGCCGTTGAATGTGGGGTTCTCTCAGTATTCTGGGTATGTGACGGTTAATCGAGGAGCTGGGAGGGCTCTGTTCTATTGGTTGGTTGAGTCGACGGTGGAAGGAAAACCACTCGTGCTGTGGTTGAATGGAGGGCCGGGTTGCTCGTCGGTGGCGTACGGGGCGGCGGAGGAGGTGGGGCCGTTTCGGGTCGGGGCGGATGGGAGTAGCCTGATGATGAATCCGTATTCGTGGAACAAGTGTAGGTGATTTTGAGTTTTTTCTTTTGACTTCTGGGGTGATCTCAGAATTGGGTTTGAATGAGTTGCTTTGGGGGAAAGTGGGTTTTGTGGAAGTTGGGTGCTTTTTAAAAAATTTTGGTTTTTCTTTGGAGAATCAAACCTGCCCATTTGGTTTCTGAATTGGGTTTGAATGAGCTGTTTCTGGGGGATTTGGGTTTGCTGAAAGATGGGTTTTTTAAAAGAAAAAATTTCCCCTGTAAGAATCAGACCTCTTATGGTTGCTGGGAAAATGAAGCTGGAAAGTGAAGTTTTCCTATGAATGTTTTATTTTGACTTTGAGTTGTGTTTGGATGCATTATTGCTGGGAAGTTTTGGTTTTCTGGAAGATGTGTTCATGGAATATGCACACTGGATCTTCCACGGTATGCTAGATCTGGGAAAAGGAGATTCCAGGTTGTCCCTTCTTGTATCTATCATATTGTTTATTTTCTACTCTGTTTGCTTACATGGAAAGTGAATTCTACTGGGAACTTTTTAATTTATTTTTCTTTAACTGTGTTTGGATGTATTTGGGATTTTTCTTTTTTGGGTCAGAGAGATTATTTTTTAACTCGATCATGGACACCAGCTACCAGGTCCTGCATCTAACAGAATCAGATAGACTATTTTTCATGCATTTTCTTGAAATTGTTTCCAAAGTGGCAAACATCAAAACTGTTTATCTTCAGATAAAAAAAAAAAGTTTTTGAGGATGAATCATTTCTTGTTTCCTTCCATATTTACTTCCCAGATGGAGATTGACTTACCTGTAATCATTTCTAAATTTTGTATGGATGCATGGAAACTGTTTCAAGACAAATTGTGTGTAGGAATTCATTCTTCCCTGAAAGGGGTTTTCCATGCAACCAAAGTCCACCGCCTGCTTCTTGTTTTGAGAAGATAATGTTGTTGTTTTTGGAGTTTGCAGTGGCTAACTTGTTGTTCCTGGAATCACCTGCTGGAGTGGGTTTCTCGTATTCGAACACTTCATCAGATCTCTACACTGCTGGTGATCAGAGAACAGGTCAATATCAATCCTTCCTTCTGCACTCTTGTTATTTCTCTTCCATTGGATTTGTGTGCCGAAATGTTCTTCTTTATGTTTTAGCAACCAGAATATGATTTTAGTAGGCGTTGTGAATCTGTAGCTGAAGATGCATATACTTTCCTTGTGGATTGGTTTGAGAGGTTCCCTGAGTACAAGCACAGAGACTTCTACATTGCGGGCGAGAGTTATGCCGGTCAGAAATAAGTTTTGTTTCTTTTGTAACTACATAAATGTTTGAATGTTTTTACTGATAAAACAAGTGGATGTTTCTTTTTGCATTCAAGAGAAAACATGACAAATTTCATGGACCGCCTTTTATTGCATGCTTTGCAGGTCACTATGTTCCTCAGTTGTCTCAAATCATATTCCGGAAGAATCAGGGAGTCCAAAATCCTGCTATCAATTTTAAAGGTTTCATGGTATGATGCACAGTGTTGGATTCTCCTGTAAGGAATTTGTTGCATGCATGTCTATGACAAGTGTTAGAAGATTAATTTGCTGATTTTTTTTTTCTAAAGGTGGGCAATGCTGTTACCGATGATTACCATGACTATGTGGGCACTTTTGAGTACTGGTGGACTCATGGTTTGATTTCAGATGCAACGTATCATAATTTGAGACTCACATGCAACCACCAATCCTCTGAGCACCCTTCTGATGAATGCCAGAAAGCTCTTGATGTTGCTGATGCCGAACAAGGAAATATAGACCCATACAGCATATTCACTCGTCCATGCAATAGTACTGCATCTCTCAGGCGCAATTTAAGGGGTCACTATGTAAGCTTTCGCATTTCTCTATGTTTCTTTGCTTTTCGATGCAATTTTGTGCTTTGTTAAAGAACATAACACAGTTCCGTGGCAACGATAGTCATTTTCATGTCTCCAATGGATTATATGAAATCTACTATAGTGCAACACCCTGCAATTGTGTCCTTTAAGCAAGGTACCCTCTGGTTTTCTATTGTGTCTTTTTACCACCTTGGCCTGCTATCAATTGCACATAGTAACATGTGGGGGTAGGCAACCTCACTAGATCAAAGGAACAAGGTTGGCCATAATTTAAGATAAAAAATGAAAACTTGAAGCTCATTTTGTTTACAAAAAAGTACAGCGAAATTTACTCAGACTGTAATGGATGTGCAAATGGTGATTAAAGGTTGTGGATACTTCAGGTTCTAACTTCTTAGTGTACTACTGCTAGTTTTTAATTATAAAGAGATCAAAGAGTTTCATTTTGGGTATGGTTCAAATTATCAACCAATATTAGTGCATTTATATCATTCACATCAGTAGGGCAGGGACAGGTATGATAAATTAGTGTATTGATTTAAAAGCTGATCCACATTTATTGGCCAATATTATCAGCTGGTGGACTATAACTTCTACATTTTTTCACTCTCCCTCATATGTGTGTGTCTGCAACTCCTGGAAACTTTTCATTCACTTCTAGCATGTGCTGATGCCATTCTTTTTCACCTCAGCCTTGGATGTCCAGAGCATATGACCCCTGCACTGAGAGGCACTCTAAGGTGTACTTCAATCACCCCGAAGTTCAAAAGGCACTCCATGCGAATGTTACTGGAATTCCTTACCCTTGGGAAACCTGCAGGTTTGTCACTTAATGTTGCTAGATACATTTCATACCATCTTCTTTTAATTATTACTGGTTTTGTAATTTTGTGAGCCTTCTTTCAAAGTTACATTCATGAACTTTTTCCATGCAGTGATATTGTTGGAAACTACTGGGCTGATTCTCCAAGATCCATGCTTCCAATTTATCAAGAGCTTATAGCAGCTGGTATCAGGATCTGGGTGTTCAGGTAAATTCCTTTAGCATATTGTGCTGTTGTTTTTAGTGTGTAGTTGAAAATTAAAATTATAAACCTGTTGTTTAAATTTTACAAAAAAATATGACAGTTACAACTTACAGGATTGCACATATGATTTTTTTCAATCGAGTTCTTGAAAAGCGTAGGATGTAGTTGGCATCGTTAAAAGGATCCGACCTTTGTGTTTTAGCCCATTTATGTTGGTAAAATGAGAAGAAAAATTTAACAATTCCCCCAATCAAATGAAGAAAGCAATTTCTACTGTTTGAACAACCATACTTTACCTTCATTTAGTGGTTCCTTCCTAGTTTTCATACTGGTACCATCTATTTTTATGTGTCAGCCTTCATTTGCATTGCTTGTGATGTAGACTAGGGTCATAGAACAACAGTGATGAACACAACTGCTAATGGTGCACAAATTCCAAAGTCACAAGAAGTCGGAGTTTTTTCTCCTGAAAATAGATGGCGAGAGAGAGAGAGAGAGAGAGAGAGAGAGAGAGAGAGTTTTAAGTTTCAAACCTGTAGAGTATTTATTGTTCAATGGGGATGAGGAGAAGTGGCAAAGACAGCAGAAGACTATAGCTTGTTACACCACCTATATGGATAAAAGAAATTACATGATTGCTTTCTTGATGTAGAATAAAAGCTCTAGAGGCAAGAGAGTAAAACAAGCTAAAAAGAGGGAAAATGTAGACCACAACCTGTACTGTAGGGTACACATACACCAAAACTCCCTTTCCCTCACAATTAGATAACACAAGTTCCAATCAAGGTTTAGTCCATATGCCCTGATGAAATGTCTCCAAGTTGATTTATGGTGGAGATCGGAGCTTTTGTTTCTGTAAGTCAGTTTGTTTTATGTAAATCCAATGAGTTGGCTGATAGATAGCTTGGCTAAAAATGGTGCATCTTCCACCCAATCTCTGTACTTCTCATTTTGCTTAATAAGTTTATTTACCATTTATTTTTATTTATTTTTTAAAGAAAAACCTAAGATAGGAATTGAAAATATCTAAATCTTTTTACCTTCTCATGCATGTGGTGATAATCAACTTCTGTATGTTTTGTCCTTCCATGAAGACCATATTAGAGGCAATATGCAATATGAATAGGCAGTTCACTGTTACATGCATCTGATGGGAGCTTCAGTTTGAATCGTGCTCTCTCAAATCTCAACTACTGCCTATGCCATACTAACTTACATATGGCTTGAGCCATAACTCTATTCTATTTTCACTTTAGACCCTGTGATCTTTTTTCCTCCATATATATCAAATCCGCCACTGGCGTAAGTGAAATGATCATCTGATGGAGACCTACCCCATCAGCATTTAGAAAACAGCATGTAGAGGTGATCGTTATAGGCATTGAGAATTGCATGACCATAAGTGCTCACATATCTCAGCATCATATTCATGGTTGGCTCCACATAGATCAGAGTGGGGTCAATTGACCCCACTGAGATACGAAGAAGCATTTAAAAATAAAAAATTTTATTTCATGAATTGAACTTATGGGAAGCTTTTAACCCACTCAATTTAAGAGTTTCACCCCACATTAGCTAACTTTACACTTTCTCTTTGTTGCTGTGGTAGTGAACAAAAGTCACCGCCTAAGTTATGGGCCAACTGTCTACCAAAAAGTAAATAAAATTAATGGGCCCACATTACTGATATGCGCTCTAACAACAAGTTTTTAGAACTTAAAGGAATTTGTGACGTTGCTAGAAAATTAGTGGAGATAAAGAAGGATATCGTATACCAATTGGTTTATTTGCTTTTAAAATTGGTGTTGATTTTACCAGCAGTAACTGCTAAGGTAGAAAGAGCTTTTTCAACAATGAAGTACGTAAATAACAGGTTGCGTAACTGAATAGGAGATCAATGGGTGCATGACTGTTTTGTTACATATATTGAAAATGTGGTTGCCAGTGTTGATAATGAATCTATTATGCAACCATTTCAACACATGTAAACCTGAAAACCTGTTGAGGGCAGCTGTGGGAGTTTATGTATTTGGATTTTACTTTTGAATTAAGAACTATTAGTAACAATGTATTAATTTATTTTTTATTTAGAATTTAATATTATCTTTGTCGGATTATTGGAAATAGATTATTTGAGAATTTTATACTAGTCGAATTATCGACAGTAAATGACAAATGTTGATAAAGGGAAAAATAAATTTATTCGATTTGCAAAAGATGAGTCTTTTGTTGACCCTACTTTCTTGAATTCCTGGAGACGCCACTGATCATATGAATAGCCTACTACTAACTTGTGACACAATGACTGGACAACCGATAATTAGGTAGATTACTTTGTCAGCAACAAACACGTCTTAGAATCTTTAAGAAGATCCTCGCTGTCAAGCCCCAGATAATGACATCCAGCGCAAGTGCGTGGTAGAACCTCCTTAAACATGTCTCTCTTCTATATCCATTTGACGATGATTTGTTCTTATTCTTCTGAATATGGCTTAGTTACTTCTAGACTCACTAATGCTTGAAATTTGAACTTGTGTACAGTGGGGACACAGATGCCGTTGTGCCTGTGACTGCAACTAGATACTCTATCGATGCTCTCAAGCTCCCAACCGTCATCAACTGGTATCCCTGGTATGATAGTGGAAAGGTTAGTGCTGAGAATAGTTACTTGGCTTTTCCAATTCTGAAAGGAATGCTGCTGCTCTTACTTCCCCCTTTGCTCACTTTGTGCTCTGCACTGCTTTTCACAGGTTGGTGGATGGAGTCAAGTATATAAAGGTCTAACATTTGTAACAGTAACAGGTGCAGGGCATGAGGTTCCACTCCATCGCCCTCGACAAGCTTTTATACTATTTAGATCTTTCTTAGAGAATAAGCCAATGCCCAGATTACCAACCCCTTGAAGCTTGTTGACCCAATTCAGAAGCAGCAGCATTCATAAAGGGCATCCCTGTTTAAAAATGGGTAAACCCGATTCATGCTTGGTGATTTTCTTCTCTCCATTGTCAATGAGCATTTCATCCCAATTTTTAGCTATTAATTTAGTGATTCTGCGACTTGGTTAATTTATGTTAGCTATCATTTCCATTGAAGGATGTTATTGTTCAAGGTTAGTTAATAAGAAATGGGGGAAATATTATATGTAATATATGTTTGACGTTTGAGCAGTGTATGGGCGGTTTTGCATGCCTTAATTTCTCACAATATAAAATATTGTGAAACATGGCTTTTCTATCCTTTTTTTTCAATTCAATGTCATCATCTAGGCTTTGTTAATCCCATCTATCTGGGGTCGTCTCAAAGACTTCTACTATGTGACTAAGAGAAATTATCATTTTATATTCCATAAAGAGCTATGATTTTATATTCTCACTGTTTTTTGCTTGATAAAATCCACATTATAGAAACAAAGAACTGACTACTGACTACAAGCTGTAGCTTGAAACTCCCTGGTTATTAGTAAGGCACTAGGGCCGGTTCCTTTGTATGGAATTGAATTCCTAGGAGTTTTGAGATATGTAATCCGATTAAAGTTGCTAAAATTGAAGAAATAAAGGTGAAAACTCACGAATTGCCATCAAGTAATCTCCCCTTTGGTAGAAAATGAATACAAAGTCACCACCCCAGTAAATCAAATCTTAGGATGGTCCAGGGCCATCTGCTTCTCCACCTTTTACCTTTTTCATATTCCTTATGGGTACCATATTACCATGAATGCATGAAAATTTGATATCATGCAAACAAACAGCCATTAACTTCATTCATTGTTACATTTTTTTAACATCTGCAGAGACTCCCCTATACTGAAGGACCTAGAAATTTCTTTTCCTTGAATTCTCTCAAAAGTGTTCCAATACTATGCAACTTTGAAAGAGTGCGTTTGTGCAATGAGAGGATCCTAAAATAGAGTGGAAAATTATTTTTGAATTTTCATGTAGGTCATTATTCCTATTGTTTGGTGCGACACATTTTCTTTATGAAAAAGAAAAAAAAAATGAAGTGATTTTCCTTGATAAGAAGATCTAGATTTCCTATGAAAGGAGCAAGAATGTTGTCTTCCTTTCTCCCGTGGAAAGACACCGAGAGTGTAGAATTCTCTAGTTGCACAAACAAATATAGCTTTGCTTCCTTTTTCTAAGAGTATACTCTAGTTTTGCAAAGAGTCCAAGTTGCCCAAATCACACGCAGGTAAATGTATGGGCACCATGAAAGTTTTCAATTCAAATCTAAGTGGAAACAACTATAGGTGTCTTACATGTAATTAGGACAGTGGGCCTTGGATAGTGCATCAGTTTGATCACTTATAAAATACTTAAATAAAATATTAAAAATTTTCATATATTTTAGTGATTAATTTGATGGTGATACCATATTCTATTGGGGTGAAATGAGACGCCAAAGAGGCGTCATTTTCTTTGAGCAGTTTGGATTTCATTGACAGGTTCCATTGAGAAGCTTCACATAGTGCCTGCTTGTCCCAAAGATTGGGACTGATATAAAACTAATTGCGGCAAAGTTATGTCTTCTTTCTAGTTTTAGTTTTTATGAAGCACACCTAATGGGATCTATCTTTAATAAACCATTCAAAATAGGGTCTCATTATTTTCTATCATCTCAAAAACTCAGAGTCTAATTGAACATATTCCTACTGCTTCTGAGACACATTAAAAAAAAAAATACAGATGGAAGAATAACACTTGAGGAGAGAGTGAAGTGGGGTGGGGTGGGTTTTAAATCATGATCCCCATGCCCCAATTTTAACTGTTTGTCATCCATTTTAAGTGGAATTTACAGTCTAGCCAAACCATGCTTGACCACTTGAGAAAAGAGAGAAGAAAAAGAAAAGTGGTCCCTGTCAACAAGGGAACGCAATAATTAAGACGATCTAGTCATGGGGCCAATCTGCCATACAAAGCTCATATCAAAGGCCCCACAACTTTCGATTTTGGACATTAGCATTGAACTGAAAGAGCAAAATGAATAGGGAGGTTGAAATTTCTAGCTATATTGATGGTTAAACATAAGAAGACAAATATAAGTTAGATAGGGCCTACTAACTGGTTTAAGAGATTAGATAAATTGCTGGCCATATAATTGAACTCGAACTCAATGATTCCCAATTGTTCGGGGCTTTCATATTACCATCCATAACTGTTTAGGACTTAGTTTAAAAAATACCTTCACCCATGTTTTCAATTGACAAATGTCAATTTTTTTAGATATTAATTGTAGAGGCTGTGGAGTCAAGGGGTCGCTCAAGTGGTTTCGAGACGTACCGTCGATTCAGAGGTCTCGAGTTCGACCCTTGCCCTGTTCGTTCCTAATGGTTTCCGGTCTATTGTCAAGAGACCGAAAGGACTAATTCGGCCGTGAGACCGGAATACCCTGTGATATAGAATAAATCAATCAAAATTATAGAGGCTGTGGGCCTTCTTTCCTTTTCTTTTTTGAAAGGGCTAGCCCTGACTTATGTAATGATATAGTGACTCTTAATAAAAGTCATGCATATAGTTATAAAAGCACTACGTGGGCAATCCAATTTCCACCTCCATATTATCTACCCTCCATTTTCCTTTTGTATGGCTGCTTTCAAACTGCTCACACTCTTTAAAATAAAAATGCATCTCTTATTTTCCTTTTTTCATTTTTGCACCTCCTTTTCATCTCTTACTCTTTCTAGTCTTCCCCAATCATGCTTCTATACCTTCTCTTTTAACAATAGTAGATAGAAAAGGAGACTACCAAAAACCAGACTCAGTGTGGTGGCCATGTCCCTGAAAACAATCCCCACAATTGCCTTTCCCCTCTCTTTTTTTTTACTCACTCTAGAGACTAATTAAGATGATTATCAAGTTGCTTTTTGCGATCTAGTTTCAGTTTGAGCACTTGCTCTCCGATGGCTTTCTGTATATGTTTTTATTTCTGGTGAAGGAAGACGTGGGAAACAAGTAAGAGCTGATTCTTGGATCTTCTCCATGAGTCAAGATCATAGATGGAGATGTCGCGCTCTCCAACCGTGAAGATGTGGTTTTCTCCAAAGAGTTCTCACACTCAGCAATTTCATGAGCCAACTATAACTCCTCTACTAAAGAGAAGAAGAAAAAGGAAGGTCAAGGTAATTTACAATTCAACTTAAAATCATCATTTCCAAACTGCAAACACATATACCAGATTTTTCTTTGCGCCCCCCAATTGCTTTCATCATAAATCTCTTTCGTCTTAGATGCAAAATAAATACAAACTTTTTTCTCAACTTTTTTTATTCATTTCATAAAATTAATGAGATCGGTAACAAACAAGAATCCATAGATATGATGATTCTTCACTGGCTGTGGAATAAGAATTCCTCGCTGGAGATTTGTATAGTTGAGGGCTTCACATTGATATTGATGTTTATGAATGCATATAGATGAAAAAAATATGATTTAGTGTGAAAATCTATTGATTTTCAATTCTTATAGGAGTTGGTCGGATTTAAAAATCCTAATAAAATAGAGATTTCCATTCATCCAAATCTTCATGAACTCATAATTGTCTAATATGAATTTACCACGACTATATAAAAAATAAAAATAATTTTTTTAAAAGATTACCAAACGTGACCTAAATAAAAGTGGAAGTTTCAACTATCATTATTCTCTGTTCAATGCTTAACAAATAAGTAACAAACAGGGAAGAGAGGGAGAGGGAATTCAATATTTTGGGACTTTGACAGGTTACGCCGGGCTGGGTCACTAGCTAGAGGGGCAGGCTATAACTACTAGGCCTAATTACTAATTAGTCCTCTATTCTATTCTTCTCCCCCAATTCTCTGTTTTTTTTTTTCTTGTGTGAAAGACGCACACGGAAACGGTCCAAAAGGCGGGTTCATAGAAATAACAAGATTTCGCGGATTCGAATGAGAAACTGAAATCTGGTTTTAGAAGCCTTTTCAAATCCGCCCTTTTCTCTCCCCTTATCTCATCTCACGCTTTGTTCCCTCCCTCTCTTCCTCCTTTTCTCATCCTCTCTCCTCCCACACAGACGACACTCCAAGAATCCATTTCCGCACAAGAGAAAGAGAAAGAGGAAGAGACGAGCATCGCAAGCAAGGTACCCCCACCGACGGCCACGATCTCGTCCTGCTCCCCAAATCAATGGCACATCTTAGGGCACGCCACAGGACGTCCTCCACTCCCTTCCCCTGCTATTCTTCCACCTTATTCTCATTACCTGCGTTTTCGAAATCTGGTTCTCTTCTTCTTCTTCGTTCATTCTAGGGTTTTCTTTTCTTTTCTCTCTCTCTCTGTCTGTCATCCTTTTCTCTTTGCGCTCTTCTTCTTCTTCGTTGATTCTAGGGCTTCTTTTTTTTTTTTTCTTGTTCTCTTTCTCTCTTCCTTCCATGCTATTTGATACTATTTCATGCCTTCGGAACCTTCGCCTTTCGATCACAAGGATTTCTCCAAGGAGAAGAGGAACGAGAGATTGGATTCCGTAGATCCTTCTCCTTCCAGATGGAAGGATCGGCCTCGCAATCCTCCAGGTTCGTTTTTCTAAATCTCTTTCCATTTCGTTGAGATTTTCTCGATTTCCCGTTTCTGTTGCTCTGCAAATCGATAGATCTGAGCTTGTTTATGGCTTTTGCTGCGTTGATTTTTGTTGTTTTTCTCGTTTGTTGACTTTCCCACACGGTTTTTTCTTGAAGATCTCTGGAAGCAAGGGAGTCAACAGGGCTTTCCCGAGGAATCTGCCACCGCCCATGGATGCACGACCTCGCGATCCTGCGATAGGGCTTCAGAAGGTGAGAGCGGCAGGGCTTCAATCAGCCGTGGCGAAGGAAGGTATGGAAGGGGCAACGTCACCAGGGTCGAAAACAAGGCGGCCGCTGAACATCATCGGCGCTATCACCATTCATGGGATGCTGGTGCGAATGATGTGGCGTCGAGCCTGAACTCGACGAGCGGGAAGAGGTCAGTTGATGATCTGATTGTTACAAACACATATCATGCTGATTTTGATGTTCGAAAATCGCCATTAGATGAAACCCAATTGAAAGATCAGCACGATAAGTTGGGTGGTGTGGATGGCGTGGGCACAGGCCAGATTTATGATAAAGACCACTCCTTGGAATCAATTACATGGAAGACGCTCAAGTGGACGAGGTCCAGCAGTAGTTTGTCTGCGAAGAGTCTCAAATCTGATTTGGATGATGCTCAGCTTGAGTCCCAGGATGGGAAAAGGCCTCTGCTTCGGCCGCCTCCTTCCGAAGGCCCTGTTGAGGGTGTGACTGCCATGGCGCTGTTGGCTGAAGGTTCATGTCCGAGGAAGAAACAGCGCCTGGGATGGGGCCAAGGGCTGGCAAAGTATGAAAAGCAGAAAGTGGAAGGTCCTGAGGAAACCACTGGCAAGAGTGGATCCGTTCATTGCGATTGCAATGTGAAAGATGTTCATAATACCAGCACTCAGAGTTTGCCCGACGTAAGTCGTAGAGTTGGGAGTGTATTGGTATGCACATCGCCTGCAACTCTGTGTTCTGTTGCATGCAGCTCATCCTCTGGTTAGTTGCAATAATGCCTTTAGGCTCATTTGCATCTTTTATAATATCCTGTTTTTGTATATGAGTATTGTCCTTTCTCCCCTTTGGGTTTGTTTGTTATAGTCATTAAAATCTGTAAGGTAGTTTTTCGAGTGCTGCCTGGTGTGTGTGAGGTAGTTGATTTAGAACTTCCACTATTGTTATTTTGTTAACACCATGTAGTATTAGCAATAGGACAGTCTAAACTGAAGCTAGTCCGCCAGCCTGTTTAGAATATCCAGCTCTCAGGCCTTAGAATCAGGCTTGGTCACAGACTCTCAGTCACAGCCCTCTAGGAAAGTGGATGGGGCCATGTAATAGGACCTTTAAGGAGGTGTGGATCATTCAGACATCTGGCTAGGAAATAGATCCAGCTCTCAGGCCTTATAATCAGGGTTGGTCACAGACTCTCAGTCACAGCCCTCTAGGAACATGGATGGGGCCATGTAATAGGACCTTTAAGGAGGTGTGGATCATTCATACATCTGGCTAGAAAATAGATCCAGCTCCATCATGGAGATCGAACTTGTTTCAATGGAAACACTTTTCTCACTGGCCACTGCATAATGATATGTTTCTCAATGGATAAGGGTCGCTATTGAATTATTTTTCTAAGAGAATTTAGATTACCGGGTGTTTTAGATTCCTGATAATCCATGATCTTAGTTTTGTGAGACTATATGATATTACTAAAACAGATATACTGCAGTTTCCTTCTTTGAACCACTAATGATAAAAAAATCCTATGTTTTTACTTTATTTCTGGAGAACATATATTTCGCAAATTATGATCTTGAACCTCAATGCTTTTGGATGTCGTCCATTTTTGCACATCTTTACAAGATTGGGATATATCAATATACACACGAAATTCCCTTTCTAAACTGCGGTATCTATGGTACATGCATTTCTTCTTGTCATAATATTTTTGACTATAGGCACCTTTGACTCGGCATGTCGATGCCCTATTAATGTGGTTTCTTCATATACTTCAAATCTGGTAGTATTTTGGGTTGGATTTCCTTGGGTTTTAATATTAAACAGGATTGGCTAGACTGCTCGAGCTTATATTTATTTGGATGTGTGTGTGTGTGTAGAGAGAGAGAGAGAGAGAGAGAGAGAGAGAGAGAGAGCGCAGCGCAGCGCAGGGAATGGGAGAATAGCCAACGGGCTATTCTCCAAGTCAGTGACTTAGGGATAGGGATCCATAGGATCGAATTGTCTTGGTTTCACACCACACTGCACATAATTAGGGCCCGTTTGGATGTCTACAGAATAAAATATTTACATATTTAAATATTGCAAGAATAAAATAGTATAGAATACAATAATGTAATATTGTAATAGTATAATATTTTTACTGTTTGGCTATTTTTGAAGAATATTACAGATTTTAAATTGAGCTATTTGGAAGATGCAATGATTAAAGTACAGTACATTATAAGAATATTTTTTATTAAATATTTTAATTTATATATAATTTACCATGTCTTGATAAAAAATAATGTGGTAAAGTAAAGTTTAACTTTCATGTTTTTACCATAAGTTACTTTTTTTTTATCACATAAAACTATGCTAAAATATAGTATAGTAAAGTCAATAAAAAAAAACTACTACTTTATAACTCTCTCTCTCCCACTTTGCTTTACCATATACTTCATTTGACCTTACTTTACCTCACCTTTTACCATGATATGACATCAATCTTTATTTTACTTTACCACACCCGTAAACAAGTCACTTTTTATTTACCATATAAAACTACGATAAAATATGATAAAGTAAAGTAAAAAAAAAAAAAAAACTACTTTACCATTTCTTCCCACTTTACTTCTTCATTTACTTTATCCTAACTTTTCTTTACACCACCTTTACAGTCCTGTGAGATTTAATTTTACTTTACTTTACCATATATGTAAACATACACATCTTGATGGATATGGTGAGGTAAAGTCTTTACTTTACTCTACCACTTTGTAATCGTTATTTTGAAAGATTTTTATCTTGTAGAAAGTTTTCTACACGGGGGAGCTGTAGGAGAGAATATTGAACATTTTGAAAGAAAATAATATTTTCTTCAAAATTTTCTTGAGTTACCAAACGTACAAGATTTTCTTCTTTAAAAAATAAAAGATTATGTTCTATAAAATATTATTTTCTTGTGCATCCAAACAGGCCATTAATTGAGAGAAAATCCTCAACGAAAAAATTCTATTGATCATTGGACTTGTCCTTAAAGAGGGATTATAGTCCTTTATATAGTCTCATACCCTAATCTATTCTTGGAAACAAATCTAATTAAAATAACCTCTAAATCAAATAAGATAAGCTTTCTAATTATTCTCATAATTATCCCTAAAATTCAGGTAATACTAAAATAGATACTCCTGCGCGATTGGCAAATCTTGGGTCTAACCTGCATGAGAGAGAGAGAGAGAGAGAGAGAGAGAGAGATGTCCCTTCCAAAAAGGGGTGTTTTGCCCCTATCCAAACATCCAATAAGAAGCAGCTGTGTTGGGTGTCATAGGGTATTGCTGTGGATAGCAACACCAGCGCCCACAGGGCCATAGCACCCTCCAGGGATGCAACACCCGCTCCCACAGCACCCTCCAGGGATCGATCTCTGGAGGGGCAGGTTTCCTCCAACGTTCTTGGCCACTGGGCCAACTCAGCAAAAAAAGAAAAGAAAAAAGAAGCAGCTGTGTTTATTGTTGTTTGAATACATTCAATTTAATGATACTTGGAGCTTCTGGACATTTAAAGAGGGGTACCTACAACTTAGAAGAACTTGGATATTCCCATATGTTGCCAACTACAAGTCTACAGTGTTAATTCAAATATGATAATTTTCTTGGCCTAAAAAAATTCAAATAAAATTATAGTGCTTCATATCTCAAGGCCCTCTTCAAATTTCACTCCAATAGGAAGTGGGCCCCATTGAGGCGCATCATGAATTTCTTGCCACCATGAGTTATAGACTTTTAAGTTTTTTCTAGTGATCATGGGCCCACTGTGAGATTAGAAAATTTTCAAGTTTTATTTTATATATTTTTTATATTAATCAATCTAACAGTGGATGGTTTTAATACATTTGATTTTCATAAGTGGGCCCCATTGAGGTTCCCTACTCACTTTTGCACATACCCCAACTCTATGAGTTGGCATCAAATCTAATTTTATACTTAATGGGGCCCTGCGGATGGATTTCTAATGCTGCCGTGTTATTATGGAAACAATTATTAGCTCATCAATTAGCGTTAATTTGATGCTAATCAAGCCATCAAGTGTCATTGCTTTTAATTACAAAAATAACAGGACCCATTGAGAAGGATAAAAGTTAGATAAGTATGAACGCCGTTGGAGTCTTAGTGTGAAGTAATTGGTTTCAAAGAAGAAGAAAAAACTTAGTGGCAGAATAATGTGTTTGTTTTTTTGGGGGGGGAGAGAGAGAGAGAGAGAGAGAGAGAGAGAGAGAGAGAGAGAGAGAGAGAGAGATGTTTTAAATGCTTTTACTTCTAAAAAATTAGCACAGAAAAACACCTTAGCTAACTCATTCGTCAAACACAACGGGGCATTTTTCCTAGTGATATATCTGACTGTGGGTCCAACTCCCATTAGTGTGAAATTTGGAGAGGGCCAATAATAGATGAGGTCATTTAGTTTGAATGGATTGGATTTCTCATAAATGGTCCCATTAATGGGTTCTCAAAATTACCCACTTTGAAAATGAGCTTCTTCCAATAATAAATTATTCCCTCGGGCGTTTTTAGAGAGAGAAACTAAGAGCCCTGCATTAGCCTTTGAGAGAGTTGTAGGAGCCATTTAAGCAGTTCGCTTTTCTCTTTTTCATGACAACCACATAAATGCAAGTACATGTCGCTTTTATTTCATTCGTCGAACACATAGGGCATTATTCTTTTCAAAATGCCAAGGCGTTGTGTAGCATCTCTATTATATATTTATGCATACATTTATGTATGTATTATTTATGAAAACTTGAAACATCATGTTCTGTTCATTGATTATTTTTTCCCTCAGCATTGAAATAATACTGTGATTTTTCTTTTCTGTTATTCAATTGTTTGCACATCTGAAGCCATTAGAGGGGATTGGAAACATGATTATTTCTACTGCATGATTTGGGTAGCTTTTCATGTATTTGGTTATGCTATTAGTGGGTTCATTCTTGTGTACTATTCAGTTTCTGTCGTTAAGTCTTCTCTTTCTGTAAATACTTGGTTGTTCGGCAATTATTGTTGTTTATGTGGTTTGTGGGTGATTAGATCTACATCTAGTATTATGTCGGTACTGCTTGTGCCATTTGGTTCCTATACTGTGGTTCCAATACTGCATCAGTTGGTATTAGAGTAAATTACAATGAGCTCTGCGAGATGGGTTTAGGATCTACCCAAGTGGGTCCGGTGGAGCAACCTTTTTTGTCCAGCATTTGGTCTTGGTCCTCAGATTTTCTGTCTTTGTACTTCTTATTTTAAAGCCTTTGGTTTCTAAAGCCTTCTGCCATCTCTCAAGTTTTGCATTCACACCGTCTTTGAGTCATCCACCAACACTATATCATCTACAAACAACATACACCAAGGTACCACCTCTTGAATATGAGCAATTAACTCATCCATGATCAGTGCGAAGAGATAAGAGCTTAGGGCTGACCCCTGATGCAAACCTATTGGCACTTCGAACTCACCTATCTCTTCACAGGTACTTTTCACACTCGTTACCGCTCCTTCATACATGTCTTTAATAATTTCAATATAACCTCTTGGAACGTTTCTTTTATTTAAAACCTACCAAATTAAATATCTAGGTACCCTGTCATAAACTTTTCTTGATCGATGAAGACGATATGCAAATTTTTCCTATTCGCTCGATATTTTTTCATTAATTGCCAAAGTGGAAGATAGCTTCCATAGTTGACCTCCCTGGCATAAAACCAAATTGATTTTCAGATATCTCGATCTTCTGTCTAAATTTTTGCTCCATTGCTCTCTCCCAAACTCCATAGCATGACTCATAAGCCATAAGTTTAATCCTTTGATAGTTGGTGAAAAGTTACTCCTTATTAAGTTATAATTTTTTGTCATTTAGTGCCTTTTAAGAGTAGCTTTTTGTGCCCTTTGCTCAAAGTTGTTGGATGATCCATCTATCTAATGGGATTGTTAAGGAACTCTAGACCATTAGAAGATGCTGCACTGCTGTTTTGCTTCTAAATGAAGTCTATCACGACGTCCAGGTGGAGATTGTAGTTTTTAGTTGATTAGTGGACTTGATCCATGCAGATCACAAGCAAACTTGATGATGAGTTCTTCCAACCAGGATAGGGCAATGCAGTATCATCAGACCCATGGACTCACATCCTTTGCAAATAAAAAAAAAAAAAAAATAGGCTTCCTAGTTCTGGGTCTAATTGTGCGTGGCTTGCATGAACTAATTAGATTCAGGTGTTTTCTATTATTTTGGGGTTTATTTTTCTATTAGTTAGCGAAGCCAAGAGTCCTAGTTGGTATTCTTTCTACTAGGAAAGTCAGGGGTCATGGCTGTATCATCATTGGCTATAACCTATTCCATAGAATGTGGGGTGGGTTAAGTTCTATTCACAGACAGTTATAGTTAAAATTTTGATTTAGGGAGTTTGTATTGCTGACTGCTTGTCTAGCACCTTTGTTTGGGCCCAAGAGCAGCATAGGGCCGAGGCACAACTTATGGTGAATGAATTATCCTGAGCAGGACACTGACATGGGGCAACAAAACGAGCTTTTTATGAGGGGCCACCACAGTGTTCACACATTTTCTTAGGGAAAGGACTCTCATAGGAGAGGCTACTCCAAAGGAAGTAAAACGAATGGATTAAAATGGATAAAAGGCACCATTGTGGGCATTGTTAATCCATTCATGCTCAAAACTGAAAATGGATAAAAGTATGCCTTGAGAAATCTATGCTTGTAGCAACGGTTGGTTCTCTCTCTTCTAAATTTAATAATGAAATTTCTGCAGATATGTTTCTTTGAGATAAACATTCTTCAGGCATCATTTTTTTTATCGAATACAAATTATTTTTATGAAATTTCATTGTGGACTTGACAACATTTTAAATAAATCACCTTAAACTGTTGGTTTACATTTCTATTCTGTTCTGATTTGGCAGGTCTAGGGGATAAGCCTCATCTCAAGGTTACAAATAGTGATAATGATACAAGTCATTTCAGTAATTTACTCGGGCAAGGATTTCAAAAGTGTCCCGAGGAGCTTTCGGCTAACCTGGAACACTTAGGACTTAATGCAATTAATGACTTAAGTTCTCTGCTTGTCAATTTGCTACCTTCTCTGGATGCAAGCTCTGGAGATTCTGATTATGTGCAATCTACTGCATTGGATAAATTGTTCTTGTTGAGGGATGATATTTCAAAATCATTGGAGAAGACTGAACTCGAAATTGACTTGTTTGAAAATGAACTGAAGTCTATAGATTTTAATTGTGAAACACATGTTCCCTGTCCAACTCCATCTGAGTCAGGCGTCTCTACTGCCGTCTTGAAACCTTGTCAAGCACAGGCAGATCCTGTTCCGAAGTTGTCTGTCAGGGAGCAGCTTCCATGCAATGATCTCTCAGAGCTTAAAGCTGAAGTTAAAGAGGACATTTGGAGCTCTGAAACTGTGACATCTAAACACAATGATCAACCTTCCATGGAAGACGGAGCTGCATCTGATATACTGAAATTGGATGACTCTGCTGCAGAATTCAATGCAACTAAATCTGTAGCCCCAGGAGGACATTGTTCTGTGCCCTTTGTCAGTATGGAAGCTTCAACATCTTTATGTGCTGATGAAAGTGGGAATCACTTTAATCAGAGAATTGCTAATACTCATGTGTCTTCGTCAATAAGGCTATATGGTGAACCAGATAGTGCATTGAGTACACTGATTTTTGCTTCAAATAAGGAGTTAGCAAGAGAAGCATCGGAAGTATTTGATAACATTTTGCCAAGCAACCAGCCTCAAAGTGATACTGGGGAAACAGCTAGCAATATCTTTTGCAGGAAGAGTGGTCTGCACATTCAAGAAAAGCTTTCCATGCATAAGCACTTTCAAAAATTTAAAGAATGGGTTCTTACATATAAATTCAGGGCATTTCACCACTTGTGGAAGGAAGACATGCGGTTGCTTTCTTTAAAGAATAACCGGGTAAAATCACAGAAACGGTTTGAATTAAGTTGCCGTTCTTCACATAGTACGTATCAAAAGCATCGGTCTTCTATTCACTCTCGATATACTTCACCAGGTGAGTTTTTATTTTCAGTTATTCTACAGTCTTCATGATCTTATAGGCCAAAAGAGCTAATTGTGGGGTAAAAAAAAATTGTAATTGAATCTGTAATTGATAGGCCTGAAATATGTATAAATGGGTAGTACCGTTATTGTTATTGTTATTGCTATTATTACTTGTTGATATAGTTGTGAACTTGTGATTGTATTTCATTGTAAACAGCAGTGTTTTAAAACTCAGTATTCAGTGACTGTTAACCAACACTTACCAATCAAATGAGCTTCAGTCCATATGACTTGGTAGGAACCAAAGTTCTAACTGGCCAATTTTCAAAACCCTAATACAACTTTGCCTTTGTTTCCTGCTTTTTCTTCGAGGAGCTTTTAGTTATAGAATCATGTAAAGTTATTGACCAAGGTTTTATCCTTCATGTATGGTGGTTTATTATATTTAGAAAAATGTAGTTTCTTTTGTTATTTGACATATTTCTTCCATATGACAAATAATGATGTCTTCACTCTTTACTGTGTGTATATTGTTCTATTTGTTGTTCCTATTTAATCTTGTGTATATTTGTTGTTCCAGATGACATTGTTCTTTACTCATTTCTGCAACAGGTAATTCAACACTGGTTCCTACAACTCGGATAGCAAATTTTACTAGTAGTAAGTTGTTATCCGATTCACAAATCAAGCGCTACAGAAATCATCTGAAGATGCCAGCTTTGATGATCTTGGAGGAGCGGAGGCATTCGAGGTTCATTACAAAAAATGGGCTAGTTGAAGATCCTTGTGCTGTTGAGAAGGAACGGAAGTTGATAAATTCATGGTTGCCAGATGAAAAGGAAATTTTCATGGAGAAGCTAGCTACATTTGGAAAGGATTTCAGAAAGATTGCATCTTTTCTTAGCCACAAGACAACGGCAGATTGCATTGAATTCTACTACAAGAACCATAAATCTGAAAGCTTTGAGATAGTAAAGAAGAGGTCTGAGTTCAGAAAACAGCCAAAGAGCTTCCCCACCAATACTTACATGGTAACTTCGGGGAAGAAGTGGAATCGTGATGCAAATGCTGTCCCACTCGATATGTTGGGGGCAGCATCAGCAGTAGCATCCCGTACTGATGACAGGGAGACTCAGAAGGTGTACACTGGAGCATCAATTGTGGGCTGCCATTCTTATGACCGCAAAGCATCCATCGTTAATGGTGTTTTGGAAAGGATAGGCAGTGAAGGTGTTCGAAGAAATGAGAGTGACACTGCAGCTGCTGACGTATTGGCTAGCATATCTGTGGAAGCAGTGAGCTCTTATATAACTAGTTCTGTTGACCCTGGGGATGGTTGGCAAGAGTTAACAGGAAAACAGGCAAAGTCTATGGTAATGGAGAGACCATTTACACCTGGAGTTTCTGAGAACATTGACGAAGGTGATGCCTTTTCAGATGACAGCTGTGGGGAATTGGATTCTGCTGATTGGACAGACGAGGAGAAGTCATCTTTCATTATGGCTTTAAGAACTTACGGCAAGGATTTTGCAAGAATTTCCAAATTTGTTAGGACCAGAACTAGGGATCAATGCAAGATCTTCTTCAGTAAGGGACGAAAGTGTCTTGGCCTTGATCTGATTCACCGAGAGCCTGGCAATGAAGGGATACGAATGAGTGACAACAGCGGTGGAAGAAGTGACACTGAAGATAATTGCATTGTGGATATAGATTCAGCAATCTGCAGCACACAATCTTGTTCCAAGCTTGATACGGATTTACCCCTGGCTGTGCACAATGGATGTGGAGGATCTGGGAATGCTGAGAAGAATCTCATGAAGGTTGAACTGGATGCATTGAGTGAAAAGGATGAGGTGGGTGGAACCAATCTAGAAGCAGGCACTGGGATGAAAGAGTTGGATACAGGTGTTCATCATTTTGGGGATATGGGGGAACTGGTATTTGACGGTGATAACAGATCATTGAAGGAAGACCATGACCAGTCTGGTTCTGTTCCAGGGGTTCTGCAGTTGGATGGAGCAATGACTGCAGATGCTGTATTGGGTTGTAGTAATCCGTCTGTGTCACTCCTTGATTATGAAGCAGGTTCATTTGTTGAGGCTGATAAGAAAGTACAGAGATCTGGCCTAGCTAATTCATATGTTCAAGCAAACTGTGTCTCCACTGAAGTTCCGCTGGAACTTGACCAGTCCACATCGTTTGTTGTGGTAGAGCCCAAACAAGAGGAACAGAGCCAATGCAACCCATTTGTAGGGGTTGTGGCCATGCAGGAGACTAAAACAGTCAGTTCTGATGGGTTGCTTAATCCCAAATCAAAGCCACTACAGTTTCAGGTGGCAGAAATTGTACCAGCAACTGGTCTTGCTGATGCAAGGGTCCCAGAGAGGGTTGTCGTTGATGGAAACAGTTGCAGCACTAGTGCACGGGATGTACCTGATTCAAATGGAAATGGAAACTCTTTCCTTCGAGAAGTTGAAGTGAATGTGCATTCCAGTGCCACTTCTGTTCCTGATCACCAGCATCAAATGTCATTGGAATTGCTTACCTATGCACAGAAGTCTCAGGTCCTCTCATGGCAGCTGAAGGAGAATTGCCCTTCTGGTCTTGCAAATTCACCTGAAGCTCATCATTATGACCATCTATGCCAAGCTACACAGTCAGTGCCTGATAACGAGGAGCAGGGGAGCAAACTGCGCATGGCCTCTGAAAGTTCAGATTTTTACCAACAGAATCTGCCATTGCAAGTATTCAGAGGCTATCCATTGCGGGTGCAGAATAAGAAAGAGATGAATAAACATGCAGATATGACCAGTGAGAAGCCTGTTCAAAAGCTTTCGAAGATAAACAGGGATTGCCAAGTGAGTCAGTCTTCTATGCTGGAAAAATGTGATGTTTCTACATCTTCTGTGTCAGTTACTGGGCTTTCTTATGTGCCTAAGAGTAATGAAAGATCAGAAGATCTGCTAAGATCGAGTTCCCAGGGCATGGATACACAAGTGATGGGGAGATATGAGACTGGAGAGCAGTCACTGAGAACTGGTGATGTCAAGCTTTTTGGTCAGATTCTCAGTCATCTCTCTCCTTTGAATAAAGAAAAGAATGATAAAGCTGTTTCTTCTAAACCAAGTCAGTCATTCAGCTTCAAGCTTGCAGAACATGTTCCGCATGGAACTACGATTGGGTCAAAAATCGAAGCAAGTAGTTACATGGGTCGGCAGGAATTTCCAGTGACAAGTTTTGGTGTCTGGGATGTTAACAGAATGCATAATGGTTTCCCCTCGTTGCCGGGTTCTGCAATGTTATCAGCAATCCACAATTATCCAGTTCCCACATGTCAAACGGAGCCACGGCCACTCTCTGCAGTCCTTATGAGGAATGACGGAGTTTTAGGCCGTGTGTTGGGTTATCCAACCAAAGATGCCAGTGGGAATGTTGGATTGGACGGTCATCAGCTCTACCAAACCTGTGAGGGCACAAATGTGAAGCCGTTTTCGATGGACATGAAGCGGCAAGAGCACAATGGGTTTGAAATGCTGGGGTTCCAACAACAGGGGGGCACATTGGTAGGGTTGAACAGTATTGGGGGTGTTGGAGTAGGGAGCTGCACCAGCGTGTCAGATCCAGTTGCAGCCCTGAAGAAGCATTTTGCCAATGTTTCGCGATCTGGCAATGGGTCTGCCTGTGTCATCAGAGAAGAAGAGCCCTGGAGTGGTGATGTTTGCAGGTAGCAGATAATTGTAGGTGTGGCTGAGGGTGGGGGATGATTTGCTGATTGGGTTTTGTGGGCATCAAAAAAAGCTCACGGCATAAATGTTATGCCATCTTGTACTATAGTTCCAGTGTAAGCCCCAAATTAGATCAAAGTAAGATGAACATCAAATTCTCTCCATCCCATTGTAGTTAGGATCTGTAACGTTCTTTTCTGTATTTGTTGTATTGATAAAAAAAAAAAAATATAGAAATAGAGAAATAACCTGCATTTTGTTAAGAGGATGATGCTTGCATGTGGGGGAAATCTGTTTAGCATCCCCTCCTGCCATTTATTTAACAAGAGGATGACTGATTTTATATCTGTAGTGTGCTTACAATTAATTCTGTTTCAGCCCATCTTCTCAACGTGACTTGGGGTTTCAATGGTTGGGTTGCGTGTGCTCAGGGGACTACTCTCAAACTTGTATGTTTTTGGCTTTTGTGAGTTGATTGACTACTTTCTCTATGCAAATTCATAACTGAACATGCTTATCCATAAGTAACTGAACATGCCGCCTTTCATGACTTTCTCTAGGCTTTGCCGATCTCTCAGCTGACTCTTTTGTTTGTACAGTCTTGACTTTCTTTCAGAGGCTGACAAGCTTTTATAGATTACCTGCAGATCACAAAATACTGATATGTTAGTAGTATTTACATGGCATGCTTCTTTAGTTATGCTTGGCCTAATTTGATGAGTGAGAGAGAGAGAGAGAGAGAGAGAGAGAGAGATTGATTTTACTTTGTGATGATATTTACGGTGGAAAGTAATGTGTTGAAATCAAAGCGTCGTTTTAATTTTCTGACATACATGTTGAGAGCCTGGGCCTGTCTGGTCCTGGGATCATTCAGGTATGGGCGGAAATAGGGCTCTGTTGTTTTCTGCTAGTTGTTGTGACTCTTCAAAAAGTGGGGGCTACAAATAGAAACTGGGATGGATGCCAATCTTACCATAGGCGGACACTGATGTAGTGTAGTGCTTACTAGTGGTGGTCGTGTACCTTTTCTCGAATGTTGGGGTGCTCACGGGCATGGGTTAGATCTGGGCTAAGGCTTCTGGGCTGGGTCTGGACATTGGGTATTAATACTTGAGTTGGGCTTGGATCTAGAATTTGGGCCAAGCTTGGATTGATTGATAAAAAGTTTGAAGCCTGCTGTTCCTGAAAAGATAGGTCAAAATTTAGTGCTTGCAGTTAAGTGAGGGCTGGCTCGGCCCCGGCCAGGCCCGAGCGATTAAATGGATGGGGCTCAGGCTTAGGATGTTTTAGGTATGCTGGGCTGAATACCGGCAACTAAGGTCTATTTTAGGAATTTGGGCCTCGTACAGGCATACAGGTCTGAATGACTAAATGGGCAAGTTTAGGCTTGTGATGTTTGAGGTTGGCTGGGCAAATACAGCCATTTAAGGCCCCGTGTCTGGGTTGGGCCGCATACAAGCCTTTGCTTCTAGTGTCAGGTTGTGGCCTAGATACGTTTGGCCCATGAGCACCCCAAATTAGGTGGTCTTCTATATGGTTTAGGTTGCCCCAGACCTGGTCCGAGTCTCCAGGTGTTGGCTCAAAAAGGCTAAAGCCACATAGTTTTGAGTATAGAATTTTGGAAAATCTGATACAAAAGTCCTTAATTGGTAAAATGTAAAATTTGTATGAAAATATGTTAGCGTTAATTTTATATTTTATAATTTAATTTCCTGAACAGTTGAAGTTCAAGGAAGTAGTCAATTTTTATTTAAGTTAGAATCTATTTTTTAAATATATGAAAAAGTAAAAATACTACAAAATAGAGAAAAAACCGAGATAATTGATTTTGAGAAATCATTAAATTATCCTAGTGCTAATTATGCAATTTAACTGGTTAATGTTGACTGAAATTCAACAAATTACGGTGCCTGGTATGAAATCTTCTTGAAATATTGCTATGTTTAGCATATTGATATGAATGCATGATATCTTTTTTTTATTTATAATTATTTAAGAATAAAAGACATTGCAAATTATAATGTTGTATATTAGAATAAAAAATTAAATCTAAAAATAATAAATGATTTAACAAAAAAAAATCTTAGATGACTAGTAAATCAAAAAGGCCACTTTACTTTACCAAAGCTCACACCAAACCAACCTTGCTAGGTCTCACCCAGAAAATTTTATTTTTTCATTTTTTGTTTTGGGGGTCAACGTCAACCCTCCTTGATATTACAACCTACAAGGAAGGTACTCCACAGGATAGTAGGATTACGATGAAACTTTAGCACCTCGCCAACACCATTGGTTCTGGCCAGCTGCCAAAGTGGAGCTCTTTTTCATTTTGGTCAGTTACAGCGTTTGGTTCAGGCAAGACAAAGAAGAGCACATGGTCCTCGGAAACGAATTCCACAACCAGCCCTCCACGTCTCCCCAAGTCAATGCCAGTGTCCTTTCACTTGGGTCGATGGTCAAGTGTCGGTCCAAAATTTTTTTGAGCAGTTCCTGTCTGGGGTTTTGTGGTGGCCGAGTGCCCACAGTTCATCAAGTGTTGTCTCAACCTCTTTGTCATTTTTTGCCATATATATGGTTTCACTCGATTGGGGGAATATTCATATGCATGAGGTACACCTCTTTTGGGGTGTTTTAAGTACAAAAAGAGTACAAGAGGGATACTTTGTACCTCTTTTTTGTACTTGAAACACCTCAAAAAGGGATGTCCCTCACCAAAATTGGTGAGGGATAGATGCATATGAAGACTCCCCCACTCGATTGGTTGGGAAAGGAGTTGCTAAGAGCATAGAAAAGAGAAGGTAAGAAAAATGTCTCAAAATAAAAAACTGTTTATTGTGCATTTCTGATTATATAAATCTTAAATTTTAGAGGTTGATGACTGATGATGGAAGACAGTGAAACCTAGCTGGAACTGAAAGCCATTCAAAGAGAGTAATCCTTTGTTCCTTCTTAGTTTTAAAGAGGCTACAGGCTCTGTAAGGACCTTCTCTTTAATGGCTAGATGGATAAATACGGTCCATTCAGTCGATTGAACCCAAAACTCAACTAGTCACTGGAGATTGCAATATCAAGGAGGATCGACGTCCGTTGACCCTCGAAAAATAAGGTAAAAAAATAAGGTTATTTTTGCTAGAATGCTGGTTTGGTGTGAGCTTTGCTAAAATGACGTTTTCGGTCTATTGGTCATCTAAAGTGTGTTTCTTTTTTTTTCTTTTTTTTTTTTGTAAAATCCAACAAAAAATATAAAAATGTATCCATATGTTTGAAAATTGTCTGATTAAAGATCTTAGAATCTTTTTTTATTGAATTGGTAATGAGCTTAGAAAACTGATGTCTGGATTATATATTGAAGGTAAATGCATTTTTTTGAGATGGCTTTTAAACAAGTTTGATGCCCCTACTTTACTATGGAGTTTGATGCTCCTACTTTACTATGGTAATCATAAAGGAACATCGGCAATACTCAACTTTTCCAGGTCTATCTAAAACCCCAGCTAACTAATTTTGTACTTGGGATCCCATCTACCTTAAAATACCCCTACTTCTCTGCATCTTCCCTGACTTACTCATTTGCCATCTACTTTTTTAGAGACAGTGGCACCCAAGATGACCTCGGTACATCCCTATGTCTGCATTTCTCATGGATGATGAGAGGGTAAAATATAGCTTCTAAGTTATGTTTTGGGTGGATTTGGTGAGAGTTTGGAAGTCAATTCAAGTGTAAATTGAAATAATAGGTTTTTATTTTTATTGAGTTCTGATAGACTTTAGGGCATGATGAGGCTAGTTTTGAAGTGAGGCGCACCTTTGCTAGATTGTTCATTGAAAAATGGTAGTTGGATTTGGAGCTGAAGGAATGCATTTGTGAAACCAAGATCCTTAGATTGAAGTGTCTTTCAATTTCTCTTGACAAGTAGAGATGAAAATCATTAATCCCAAGCGGGGATTAAATGTTTATGAGTTGGATAATCCAAAAGCATTTGTTTTTTGGGGCATTTGATGGTCTTAGTGAGCATAGTAGGGATGATCGAGCGCTTGTTTGCACTCAATAAGTGAATATTTAAAAAATGATCATCAAATTAAACCTTCCCCTTTAAGTGAAATTGAATTAAGAAAGACAAAAAAAATGAGCATCCCGCCATAACCCTAGTAATCCGACACCATAGAAAGTCAATGTTTCATCTACACGCCAACCTCTCCTCATCTTATATCCTTCACCAGTCACCTCTTTTAAGAATCCTAAGCTTGTTTCACGTTGAATTACATATCGTTTTATGTATTTTATGCGACGAATAAATGAGTTCGTAATTTTTATTTTTGGGAAATCAAAATGAGTTCTTAGGAAGAGCAAGGGTCTCCAAGTCATTTCCCCATGACCCCGTATGAGTGAGTCAATGCAAGTCAAGCAGGGACCAGTTTGAAAACCATCTATTAGACTTGGGGACCATTTTGATACCATTGATTAATCCGACCCTTTTTTTTTATATTAGCTCAAAACTCGATACCTCTTGATGAAATTTGATTAGAAAAAGAGCAAAGGTCAAGCCAGCCAGGTGCCGGTTAGCCTCCCAACCCCGGTGCATTGTAAAAATATGAGAATATAACTTGATATTTCAAATTTGGCATTTTCTCATGATTTATCAAGAGAAAGATAAAAAAAGGGGATTTAAAAAAAAAAATACTTTAAGCCCCTACTGCACCAAACATGGAATTTTAACCAATAGTGCACTAAACAGGAAATCTGTACAGAAAAAATAACTTTTTTCACCATTTTTTTGTGGTCGCATTCGACTTTCATTTTTTGTGTTGTCGACCCTCACTATAACAAGTGAGGGTCGCATTTGACCATAAGCAGGCATAACCTCATCATCTTCTTCCTTCTTTCTCGAGTGTTCAAGTTTTCGATAAAATGAAAAGATGACTGGAAGATCTAACCTAGTAAATTACCAATCAGCCCTAAAAATGTTGTTGGTCAATTTAAGAAATGTTCGGTCCTTAATAAATGTTGTCGATTGGTTGTGTGCATCATGTGAACGGCTAGTTCCCTTTTCTCTTTCTCATCTCGAGTTTTCTTGTTGGTAGTATCTTATATTTTAGGCCATTGGTATGTTCTTGTATGGGCATGATTTTTCTGGCTCAAAGCATAAATGAGCGTGGATCTTAGCTTTTGAATTGCTCCTCCAATCCATTCTTCCATTTTAGCAAAATCTGTTTCACGTGATGTTGCACAAAACCATAGCATGATAGAAATTTGGTTTTAATATTGCAAGAGCTTTTTCTCGGAAGGATCCTCTATTAGAAAATTACTAAAAAAAATAACTTTAAGTGGCAGATCTTTTAGTCCCCTCTTCGTTTAATCGAAAACTCAAACACTCAAGGAAGAATGAAGAAGATGAAGAGGTTATGCCTGCTCAGGGTCGAATGTAACCCTCACTTGTTATAGTGAGGGTTGCAGTCGACCATCAACATAGAAAATGAAGGTCGAATGCGACCCCACAAAAAAAAAATGGTGAAAAAAGTTACTTTCTTCTTACGGATTCCATATTTGGTGCACTACTAGCTAAAGTTTCCTGTTTGGTGCAGTGGCCGCTTAAAGTTATTTTTTTGGTAAAATCCTCTAAAAAATCTATAATTAAAAAAACATAGAATATTGCTTCTTCTTCTTTTATTTTTTTTTTATAACGCAGGGTTTCTAGCCTTTTGGGCCAATATAATTCTTAGGGGCTCAGGAGAAAAAAGGCCGAGTAAATTTCCCTTTGTAGCCACAATGTGGTAGTGCAGTTTCGAACCCATAACCTCTAGATGTAAACCATGGTTCTAGGCCAACTAAAATACCCTCGGGAGTTTGAATACTGCTTAAAAATGATAAAATCTCCAATTCTATTATGAAAAATCAAAGAGTTTTCTAAAAATATTGACATGTCATCAGAAAATTTAACCTCGTATTTTTGGGATGTGGAGCACACCTTTAGAAAACTCAATCATTTCACGCATATTATTTTTCGTGAATTGGTACAAAGCCTATATTTAACATCAACTTTCACTCACCGATTGATTGAAATTACAAGAAAACGATTACCATAAAATTATTAAATTTTGGGGCCATGGATCAAGGGCCGGATGATCTAATGGAATAGAATATTTTCACGTAAGTAGATCTCATCTAAATTATTTCATCCAAAATAGCATTTTATAATTGTCATGCAACATATAGGCCCCATTAGAAGGGGATAAAAAAAACAAAACAAAACTCGCGTGGAGTTTCCAGCGCTCCTCGATAGATATATATATCACGATAGTCTGAAAATATCGGCGATATTTTTGATAGAGTCGTTGCACTCGCGATTACCGGCTATTGACCGGATCTGTACACGCGCTCCACTTCCTCGTCCCTTTCGCTTCTTCTTCTTTATCGTCTTCTCTGAAACTCGCATCTTTCTCTTTCTCTCTCTTTCCGAAGACATACGAACGAACAGATAGATCATAATCAAAAGAAAGAAGCAATACATCCATTCCATGGTTAATCAAGATCCTATTTCCCTTCTTACGTCCAGTCAAGATCACTTCTCCTCGCAGAGAGACGTTACCTACAGGTCTCTCTCTCTCTCTCTCTCTCTACACTTTCTCTTTCCAAGTTTTGATTTTTTCTTTGTTTTTTGATGTTTGGAGAAAAGGGTTTTTCTTTCCACTTCTCATAAATCATGTTTGAGTGTTTTTTTTTTTTTTTTCAGTTGTAAAGGCAATCTGTATGATGGAAAACGACATACCCCCTTTGCATCTGGCTCTTTAATCGATATAGACTCAAAGTGGCAGGAAATCAATTGAAGAAAATAACAATTTTGGGCTTCTTTTTGTGTTCTGGTTGTTGGGTTTTTTTTTTTTTTTTGCAGGTTTTTGGAAGAAAGTAGAATTGGGTCGATTCTTGGAATCGATGAACGATAGCGGGATTGTAAGTATGGGGTTTGGGGAGTGTTTTTAAGGTGTTAGATCAATGGATTTTAGGATTGTCCTGGGTCTTGTAGTTGACCCATTTGGACTGAAGAATCACAATTCAAAATCTCATCTTGATTTTGTACAATTCAGATGAAAACTGTTTTCATCGAATTTTAAGTTAAAAACCTTTGATCGCTGTTTTAGATATTGCTTTTGGTGGCTGTAATGGTGGTTCTAAGTCCTATGTCGGGTAACTCTGTGTGTTTTTTTTTAATTTTTTGGGTAAAGTGGTAATTGGGTGGAGTTAGGAAGTAGTTTGTTTCAAGATAAAATAGGCATAGAATAACTGTTTGTCAATTTGCAGTTTGAAGTACCTATGATCAAGTGCTCAAACAATTGAAATCTCACCACCCAGAAAAAGAAATTTGGGTTATGCTTTTGGAATAAACAGAAAGAAGAATAATGAAAACAACCAAAAGCAAGGATCTGTTTAGATGAGAAAGAACAGGGAGAACTGTCCACAGTTTGGTTTTTAATGTGAATGGTTTTCCCTACTTATTTTATCCACCCATTTTCTTCACGAGTTGTTTAAATGGGAGCAGAAACATAGCGACTCTACATTGAAACTGAGATCTTTGACCATATTCTGTAAGTATGAATGGAGATTAAAATCGATAGGCCCAACCCAATGTTTGATTTAGTGTAGAATAGAGTCAACAGTCAGAGTCATCATGTCAATATAAGATAAGGGCCTCTGGACTCTTTGTTATGCATGTCACAATCGTGCAAAGTTGATGTATCCATAAGCCTGATCCACTTTTATTCAGGCAGAACCCATGAATTGGGTTTATACCATGCACGAGTCCTTCTGTTGAGCATTCCCTGTTAGTTTGGTCCTGTGTTGATTATGAGTGAGAAACAATCCTAGTCATAATGTTATTTTGTTAAGAGTTTTAACATGAAGTTGTCCAGGTAACAGTTTTAGCAATTCTTTACTTAGGAAAGTGTTCAAAGTTGGTCAATCAAGTTGTAAAAGGGTTTTTATCTCTCTTTTAGGTGTTAAAGCATCTTTAAATATATGTTTACACAACAAACAATTAGATAAGTTTGAGTTATTAAAGAAAATGAGGTATTCTCTCTTCATTTGGAGATCGGATGAAGTCATTCTCGCTCTCATGGTTTGATGTCATTATTCTAGTGATGCAAGTGAAGACCAGAGTGTAATAGTGTATGCCTAAATTGACCAAATGCTGTGTGCAACATGGTGCAGAGGGGAACAATGGGGAATGTCACATCAACAGAGAGCATGTAAATCAATCAAAAAAAGAAAAAGAAAAAAAATTAGAGAGCATGTGAATGCTGACCCATTTCTCATTTAGTCCATTGTGTATGTGGGAGTAAATTATCAAAATGGAACTAATTAAGAAAATACCCATTTATTACCTTAGACCTTGTTTGGTTGTCATGCACTCAACTACCTGCAAACCTAATTACTTGCAACTCTCTTTTCCTGTAGTTTGTTATGGTAATGAAGAAAAAAACTGTGACTTTCAATTGGTTATCCAAACACATGCATATATAGACCGAGTTACTTGAACTTGGTTCATAAAGTTCCAAATGAGCCTTTAGCTTTAGAGCTTGGGAAGTTATTCCAAAACACCTTACCTTTAGTGCTTGGGAAGTTATTCCAAAACACATAATATCAGTCATGGCTGATGTAATGGCCCTATCGGCTATTGGCATGAATTTTTGCATGTCTGAATATGGTAATACCATGTAAACACAGTTAAAGAGAATAAAAAGTTATATATATTTTTCCTCAATTCTTTGATTGTTTTTTCAACACAGTAAAAGTGAATCCAAAGTTCTATATATTTCCTCAATTCCTTGACTGTTTTTCCTCAGTTCCATGACTGTTTTAAAGCCTCACCTTAGCGTCTGTAAAGGCATGTAACCATGGTTTTGATGGAGTTGCTTGAAATCGATTTGGTCACATCTGAAGCCATCATGTAGCAACAATGCAGATATTTAAGCAGTCCCAATTCTCCTCTCAGATTTCATTCTGGGAACTCCTAGGAATTCACGGTAAAATGGGTTCCAACAAAGGATTATTAAAGAGTGATGAGAGAAGGATAGAAGGTCGAGAGTAGATGGGATCTGACTTTCCTAGGACTTGATTTACTAGGTCATGTCTGGGTATTCATTTTCCATTTCCCCTTAATTCACTTTCCATTGAAAGGGAGATTATTTGATATCTATTTGTAAACATTCACCTTTGTACTTCAATTTTGGCCACTTTTAGTTATACATTTCTTAGAGTGCCTAGGAGTTTGATTCTGTGCAAACAAACGGGCTCTCCACACGACAATGTTGGAAATACTTCCTGTTTCTGTTTATTAAATTTCCATGTATGATAAATTCACAAGGTTTTTACTGGTCATTTTATTCAAGTAGCAATGAATTCTGTCTAAGATGGAGCCAGATCTTATTTCTATCAATTTTCGTTTGTGATTTCTTTTTCGAGGATTGCCAAGATTTTCCAGTTGCATGCATTGCGAATGTTCAAAGTGCCTATAATATCAGAGGCACTTTGTGGACATGGAACAGTGAGATTAGGCACTTGCTATGATTCCCAGATACAACATGGATATGGCAGGAACATAATTTTTTTTTATATTTTTAATATATTCTTTTATAGGAAGTATTAGATATAACATTATGTGGAAAAGTTCCCTGTTTTGAAGTATCTTGGTATTATAGGGCGCTTTATGGGTCATCATGCAAATGGTTTAGGTTGGCTGGTTTAGCAATCGTCAATTGTAGTTGAGCTAATTCAACATAATGCTTCATAGATGCCACAATTGAATTGATAGAAGTATTGCTCTTCTGTGATGCAGCTGTGGTGCTTGTGGTTATGCACTGAACCTTAGCTCGTCCAACCGAAACACTGCCAATATTGGTTGTAAGTATAACAAGGCTATAAAGAAGGGAGTTATATCCTTCTTCTACATTGACGAGAGCAGATTCACTCAGGTTGATGAGCTGAATTGTGTACCTCATTTCATCTCCAAGCACTCATGGGGCCTGTTCCGCCCAAGAACCAAGCTCCTATGCCGAAAATGCGGGAACCACATTGGTCATGCTTATGAGGAGATTACCTCCCCCATTGGTTCGGACAACTCAGACTCTAATTCAAGCAATGGGGCCTCTGTCTGCCGAAAATTCAATGTTAGAATCAAAGCCCTACAGCCATCATCTGAGGATTCTGGTATTCCTTTTGTTGTGTGATTCCGTTGACTTTTGCTTATCAAAATCCATTGTCCATGTGAGAAGGCATGTTCTCCTATATAGCCAGATAGAAAGGCTTGTGGTATTCGTTTGTAATGTAGTCTGATCTGATGAACATCACTGTACAAAGAAACACTAGCTCCTTATGAATGGGATTGTCTATGAAATATAAAGATTCGGATTGTTTTAAGGTAGTGGCTGTCTCCAGGAATTTCTTTGGTCGTTTCAACCTGTTGTGAAAAAAAGATCCTATTGGTGCAGCTTGGGTTCTGTTAGTCTGATTACCAGTAAGTCTGATCACCCACCTAAACTTACAGTTAGGCAGTGACTTGTTGTTTTGTTCCTATGCAAATCTGAATTCTTGGTGGAGATCGTGGCTTCTCCATATGAGTTTCCTAGCTTTCGATAGGGTATTCGAGCTAAGATTTTTGCTGGAAACTTGATTTATACATTATGCAAACATTTGAACTCCTGACTTAAGCATTAACTCAACTTAGTGTTAACTTAAAATGATTTATTGTTAAGTAGGGATTTCTAAACTGACAAAACGTAAACCAAGTTCTCTCGATTTTTGTTGATCCAAATGGGTTTTGTAGGTCTATTCATTGATTACAGATTTCATGTAATTGAGAGCCTGATGAAATCATGGTAGCTATTGATCTCAAGATCTGGAAATTCAAAGTGTGGAACTAGGTTTTAAAATGTGTCTATTACTGCAGCTTTCTCCTAACAAAGTTCTTTATATTGTGAATTCAAATTCAATGATAATGATATCAGAAGCTGAGGACCTTTTTGTTGCATGGCATTCAACTCCTGGGAATTCTAAGAAATGAAGATTTGTAAATGGCCATCAAGTCTTTAATGGACAATGAAGTAAAAGGAAATGGGAAATGAATACCTAGTCATCACCTTAGCAAAGCATCTACTTCTCCATCTTATATAATGTCCCTTGTCTCAAATAATCATTTGTTTCCCCCCAGTTTACTAAGTGTTTACGATGTTATTATATCTTTTTTTTCTGAAATGGTATGATGTTTTTTGGTAAAAGGAAATACACGTGGAGAGATTGCAATTAGCCATGAATTTCCTATTTTTCCTCAATATTCTTTTTACAAAACACTTGAACTCATGCGTCTACACACACTACACCATGTCCCCAATCAGCTAAGCAAGAGCTGGGGTTTTGCTTATTTTGTTTTTGAGAACATAGATGAATCTATTCAATGTTTCTGGTTCAATTTTTGCTTCTTTCCTTTTCTCTGTGTCCCATCTCTTTTGGCCCCTATTGCTTTAGTAGTTATTTTGATTAAATGATAAAAAGCAGAAAGGAATGGAGATAGAAGCAATTATAAGAGGAGGGGTGCAAAGAGCAGTGATGCTTTCTTTAAAAGAAAAAAGAAAAAGTAATGGGTGCCACCATTTCTCACCCATGATTCAAAGCAGTACGCATTGTCGGAAGTCTTAAAACCTTTTAGATCTTACTATTTCTGTCCTAAAGCTAGTCTTTTCTTATAACAAACTCACTTTATATGGCGCACTCTGCCGACCTGTTTATAGATATAAGGAATAAGGATGGAATGAATATATGTGCTAAAGTAACAAGAGAGGATGAACTTAGGAAGAAGTGGATAAGAGGAAGCTTTTGGGTCCCATTTGGGGCGATTTTGTGTAAAACTAATTTCGTGGAAAGGTGATCTGATTTCCTCCCCTTAATACTTTTTTGTAGTTTGTTGCGGTGGCCCCTTTTCACATGTAAAAAGGAAAGTAATGAACTATTTCTCCTCCAGTTTGCAGAGCATCACAAGCCCCCTCTTAAATATGCAGTGGCTCAGATATCACTGCTTTTGAATTGTTTACCTACTGAATTGATCAATGTACGGATGATGGTATTTAACTTGACTTCAATTTCCCCTTTTCATGTTTGGATGAATCTAATGATGTGAATGGCTTGGATTAGTGGAAAGGGGGTCCTACAAAAGTTAGCTGCCCATACAAGTAACTCACACTTACATATGAGGGTTCTCTTTCTCTACAACTGATTTTTTGTTTCCTTAAACTAGTAATATATGTTTTTTTTTTTAAATGGACAGGGGGGTATTGTTCATTGGTGCATTACATAGGGTAGATTAAAATCAGTAGATTATGGTATACTTTTTTGTAGTTTGTTGCAACGGCACCTTTTCACTTATAAAAAGGAAAGTAATGAACTATTTTTCCTCTAGTTTGCAGAACATCACAAGCCCCCACTTAAATAGGCAGTGGCTCAGATATCACTGCTTTTGAATTGTTTGCCTACTGAATTGATCAATGTACAGATAATGGTATTTAACTTAAACTTCAATTTCCTCTTTTCATGCTTGGATGAATCTAATGATATGAATGCTTTGGATTAATGGAAAGGGGGACCTACAAAAGTTAGCTGCCTATACAAGTAACTCACATGTGGATGTAGAAAGTGATCACTTCTCTTACACATGAGGGTTCTCTTTCTCTCCAACTGATTTTTTTGTTTCCTTAAACTAATAATATGTGTTTTTTTTTTTAAAGGGAGGGGGATATTGTTCATTGGTGCATTAAATAGGGTTAGATTAGAATCAGTAGATTATGGTAAACAAACAAAAAATCAATTTTAAAATAAATCTCAATGGATACACTCAGATGCCAAGAAGTACTGCAATTCAAACTGGGGTTCTGTGATGACAGAGATTGAAATAGTTCTCTATAGACTATGGGTCACAAGGTCCAATAGCTATTGACCTAACTGGCTGCCACCTTTCACTTTTCACCTGGAGGCTGGAACCCAATCCTCAAATGCACTTTATGTTAAAGTAAAGCTGGACGTGGTCACATTATTTATGTACTTATCGTGCATGGCCACTTTATTTACCTACCCTTTTTGTTTTTCTCTTGCAATGCATATCCCTGTAACATTTCATCCAATTGTAGAGCCATTGGACATTTCTCCAGCTAAGGCAAAGCAGTGTCTGAAAGATGCTGGTCTCATCAAGATCTGGTTTCGTAAAAAGCACTAGAATTTCAGAATAAGGGGAATATTGGCCACCTTTTTGAACCTAATTAGCCTGGTTCTGTCCAACAGGCCCAATGGGCTAAGCTTAAACCCAAGTTAAGGTCTGAGTCTCTTACTGGGCTGGAGTCGAGCCTTAGTTTCTGTTGCACCCTAATACATAGATTTAATACACATTATATATAGTAAAGCAGCAGGTGATTTTGTGTGGACAGCAACACGTTGAGGCAGGAGCTTCCTGGGAGAACGGAAGTAAATTGTGATCTAGGTGATCATTTCTCCTAAATTTGTGGATTATCCAGGCTTATGACTCTAGGGATAGGACTAGGGATTTGTTCTCGGCTCTCCAGAATCGAATCGATCACGTTGACGAGTTCTCCTATCCGCTTTTATTTCTTATTTTAACAAACAAATCTAAAACATTTCAAAAACGTCATACATTTGCTAGAGTAATGGTCAGGACGGTCCTTATAGCTTATGGTAATGACTTTCTCAAAATCCAAACTTAATGACCATCAAGCCCTCTGCTTTTCATAGAACCTATTATTCCTACGCTGTATAACTATAATTGTATATGTTAACATCATCAAAAAAGATAACCAAAAATTCGATTTTCTTATGAGACCGGACGTTCATATGCATGAAAATCTCCAATGATAGATTTCAACAACTATGCTTCTAGATGCCTTGGAAAAAGATTGATGGACAGTTTTCCTCTTATGACATGGCTCAAGTATCACGTATCCAATTTTTTCAGTATCCACAGGAATCTATCCCTTTCCAATATACTTATTTTGTCCTTGTAACTGTGCCCTAACCTCGGATCCCACAAACAAGTCAGTCTTTCAAGTTCCTCAGTGATCAATTTAGCCTCTGTTTTCTTTAATGAAATGTTTTTGGAGGGTTTAGGGATTAAGAGTCATTTTCCATGATGGTGAAAGACTCCTTATCTGAAATATAAATGATGATCTAAAAGTCTGCGTCTATTAGTTTTCCTGCTGTGCAGTTGTAAAAGGATTCGATAGTAGGTGGTGAGGGTCTGTCAGTGGTGATCACTTTTTTTTTTTTTTTTTTTCTTATATCTTGTCAACATGCAGATGCAGTAGAGCATTTGACCATGACACACTTGGTGGAATCTGATAGAACCCGTATGGTAGACGTCTCCAAATAACATAAAATAAATATAGGGTAGGGTGTGGGTGGCCTACTTAAATGCCTGCTAATCAAAGGGAGTGGGTACATGAAAACTTCTTTCTATGGATAAGGGCCAGCAAAAAATAAAAGACCCATCAGATCATACTAGGTATTGATTTTATAACCATGAAATTTAATGATCTTTAACAATACACATCTTTGACCCAAAAAAAAAAAAAAAAAACATACATGTCTTAGAGATTTCAATCCAATGATTTTTTTTTTCTTTTGCTATCGGAGGTTTCCAACTCTTTTTGGGCTGGACTAATCCAATGATAGATAAAAGATTTGATGACAGCGAGACCGAGCCTTCTACCAGATCATGGGGCGATGAGGGTTTTAAAGGGCCGGCATTGTGGAAAGGTGTTGGGCGTGGCCCGTGTAGGGTGTTGGGCTTGGCAATTCCTAAAGAATTCCCATTCAAGGCAAGGCCTGTACATGGTGATATGACAGATCATGATTGGTCCACCTACAGTTACCGTGAGTTAAATTCCTTATAGGATCACTTTTATTAAAAGTTATGTTTACTGATGCGATGTTGGGTGGACTGAGAGCATGGAGACAGTGAATAATCTTAAATAGATAAAATACTGATCTTTCATCAAATGAGATCCATGTAGATAGTTTTGGATTGTGACGCTCCGGAGTCCCATATCGACTATAGAGAGGAAAGTGAATGGGGTTATATGTAAAGCTTACACCCTTACCTTGCATAAGACCTTTTGATGGGTTGAGGCCCATCAAAAGCAAAATCGTGAGGCCAGTAGGCCAAAACGGACAATATCATGCATGGGTATAGGTTCAGGCGTTACAAATGATATCAGACTCTTGACTAGTTCGAGTGTGGGCCACAAGTTTGATGGCTTCATATTAGAAAAAAAAAAATCCCCCGTGACTACTACAATTGATTTCGAGTTGCTTGTCTATGCCATTTATTAGTAACTAACACATAATGGAAGATAAATTATCTGCATCCCATTGCATTCTTATATTTTACATATTAAAAATAGGCTGCATGAGATTATTTATGCGTCACTATGCTGCAAGTTGCTGTAAGCATCGAGGCTTTATCTGGATTCAACGGCTCACTGTCTTGCCCTTACCTATTCCCTCAGGTGTCTCATCTGCTTCTTTTTTGCTTCATACTTTGTTGTTGTTCTTCTCCTCAATGTTTCTTAGTATCTCTTATCAATTAGGTATCATTGGGCTATCCAATTCAGAAGTATATGACACCGTTTAATGAAGCTAGTCCCTTGCAAGCTAGCTTGGACTTGAAGAAAGCTGTGATGCGTTTCTATAGAGATGCTGCAATTCCTGTTGTGGATGACTGGGGCAGTTGTGTTGGAATTGTGCATCGTGAGGACTGCAATCAGGTGATTATTTTTAAAATTAGCTTAAAGTACAACCTCACATGTAGTAGAACTACTAAGAGTCAAAAAGAATTTTCTTGCTGCCTCCCTAATTGAAAGCTAAGTGAGCCTGACGAATGACGATATAGCAAATTGTGCATATTTCTCCATCTCACCCACTAGCAAATTATGCATTAGGAGAAGCGCTGACAAGTGACGTTAGACATTGACGAGCGACGCTAGCGTCGCCCTCATCAGACACAAGCGATGCTAGCGTCACTCCTATTAAAATTGAAATAAAAAAGGAAATAAGGCCTGAGGAACCTCATTGGTGCTACACAATTTGCGATGACCTTTCGGGATATATAGCTATATTTCAGGACTTTTTCCGTAAAATCTTCATTGATTTATGTCTTTTAGGTCTTCTTTTAGTTTACAATAAATCTAAAGGGGTTTTTCCAATATAATCCTCCTTCTAATTATAAAATATGAAATTTATGAATTTCGGAAATTAAAAAATCAATAAGGATTCAGAAATTATATAATTACAAGAAGATTCCATTGCAGAACTTCCTAGGCCGACTCTCTCTCTCTCTCTCTCTCTTACTCTCTCACTGAGAATAATCAATTGATCGATGGGTTTATCATCTTCGAGGGTGGAGAGAACCCTAACAAACTCCACCGAATTCGACGCTGCGTGCCACTCCATCTTCGACGAGTGTCTCGATCTCTCGCAGCACGCCTTCCCTGGTGTAATGGCCTACCAGCTTCCCGGCGCCGCCGCCCGCCTCCACAGCCACCTCCTCGTCCTCCTCCCCATCGTCAAGAGGTGGGTCCCATCGCCTCCAGATCAGGGCCAGGTCGATCGAGCGGTTCTGATTAGCCGAGGCGAGGGGAAAGGAACCCTAACTTGGGAAGAGTTCAAGGCCTTCGCAGTGGAGCTATTCAAGGACGCGATCCTGTCGAGCGCTCGAGGAACGGTTCTGAGGCAAGGCTCGATTGGAATCGCTGGAATCGCTGGGGCGGGGATCGTGACTCGGTCGAGTAGAGGAGCGTTGGGGATGGTGATGAGCGTTTATGCCCTTGGGCTTGCCATTGCGGTTTCTCTTACCTTGTAATGGGTATCATCGTAATTATCATTCAATCTCTCTATGCAATCTGTATTTTGTAAATTATTATGTTATCCTTGATCATCCCATATCTATATATATGTATATGAATTCTTGTTCTCAAAAACTCCGCTTTTTGCTCATTATGTTTTTGCATGGAGCCCACCATAATTCAATCCAATCATTTCACGCATACTAATAACTCGTGCGTCGGAATAAATGCCAAATTTGTCACTCATCCAATTTTTACTAAAAAACCATTAAACTTTGGATCCATGAATCAAGGGGTTAGAAAAATCTAAGGAGTTAAAAATTTTCACATAAGTAGATCTCATCTAGATTATTCCATCTAGTGGCATTCCATGTTGTCATACACCATGGTGGGCCCTACTAAGAGGAGCATTAAAAAACCACACCCCGCCCCCCCAAAAAAAAAATCAATTTAGTTAAAAGTTTTAATTACTTAAGAATTTTATTTGGAGAGTTGTGATTTATTTAGAAGTTATTAAAATTTGAAGATTTATTATATTTTAATTGTTAAGCAAGTGTGGTTTCATTTATTGTTTAGGAAGGTAGAATCCTACTAGAAAAGATATTATTTTTCATTCGAAGCAGTAAGCCCCACTGCAACTTTCATCAGTAGGCCCCAATCAGAACAAGCCATGCATTTTTGAATAGCTGTTTTATCATGATTATTATTTTTCAAAAAGTTATAAAACCTTTGCCTCATTTTTTTATAAAAACAATTCATGGAAATCTGAATATTTCAGAAAAGTATAAAGATTTTCTATATTTCTTTGAAAAAGACGATAAAAACACCCTCATGATAAGGTTTTTTTTTTTAAATCTTTTTAAGCCTTTTTTCGTCTCCAAAACCAACCCAAATTTCAATTTATAGGTCTCATTGATCAAATGTTGATGTTAATGGTGGAGTAGCTGAAGGTTTTTGGATTTCTTGATTGGTTAACTCAACCCAAACGTGTGCAAAATAAAAAAACACGTGGCGGAAATAAAAATCAACAAGCACACACCACAAAAGACACCAATTTTTAACGTGGAAATAAAAATCTCTCTACGCACCCATTTTTTTCAAAATACCCAAACCCCTACACCCTCATTTTCTTAATTTACTCCCCTTCTTCCCCCTCACTCTCACCAGACCCTCTCCCTCCCTCTCCACCCGCCGCCCTCTGCATGCTCTCCCTCCCCCTGCTCACCTCCACCCACCCTCCGCCTCCGCCTGGCGCCATCTCTCTCTCTCTCTCTCTCTCTCTCTCTCTCTCAGGTGGTGCTACCGGAGGGGGCAGTGGAGGCTAGGCTAGGGTGGGGGTTTGGGTGGGTGAGTGTAGAGAGAAATTGGGTGAGGTATGAAACTTTGAATGATGTGTATTTTGGTAATTTTACACATGGGTATATTGGTCTTAAAATAAAGGGTCGTGCTTAGAGAAGTTCGGGATGTGGCATTATCATCTATATTTTTTTATGGTGAGGACTTTATTAAAAGAAGTATGGAAGTCTTCATTACTTTTTTGAAAAATTCGAATCTTCATGTACTTTTTAAAAAATAATCTAAAATCTTTATACTGTTTCGAAATTATTCCTATTTAACATAGAATTGACTTGCTTTTTAAGGGAGAATTTTCTCCTGGCTCCTTTCACACTCTTATCAACTTTAATCCTCCAGCTACTTTTACAATCATCAACGTTTTTCTAATGAATAGAAAAGTTATGCAGGACACATAAATGGAATATGAAAAATACCTTGAAACACATTAAAAGGTTACTCCAGGCATATAACTGCTTAGAACCACTATTGTAAAGAACTTATTTGTCATATATTATATTGCAAAGTATTCAATTTAATTTTGATCCATATCTTTCAATTTTGTCTCTCACTAAACCTCACACGAACCTATTATCATGGGCTCAGTCGGTTGGTGTTTCTTTAATTATCATCTTGCTGTCTTATCTGTCTAGGTGATTTGGAGACCAATGGTCACCTATTGTTTTGAATACATACAGCTTTGAGATTGATTTATGAGATGGGTCTCTTATCTGCTGCTGGCCATATTCCAACCACGTTCTCAGCTGTTGCCTGCTGGTTTATCTTGGCCAGGAATTGGCACAGCTCATGCCATTTGGTCGACCAGGAACTGTTGTATTTTTTACAGCATTAAGCCTTCTTTGGAAAGAACCACTTGAATTCTTGAAGAGGATCTTAAGAAGCTGGCTTTAATTGGCTTTAAGAAGAATTTCTTTAGGGACTTCCTTGCTCTCTCTTCTTGCCTTTTGATCAAATGTGTGGAGGAAGGTCATGCGTTAGAGCTAAAAATAATTGTCAAATGTTCCCTTGTGTGTAGGGGATGTCACATGGGCCGGGCCGGGGCCCGCCAGTCAACGGCCCGCGCCCCGGCCCGGCACGGTCAACGGCCCGCCCCGCACATGGGCTGGGCTGGGCCTAGGTGGCTGGGCACGGTGGCCCGTTTGGCCCAGGCCCGCCAGGAACGTGGGCTGGGGGCTGCAGCCCGCCAGGCCCGCTGGGATCGGCCCGCCAGCCCACGTGGTTGTGGGTTAGAAAAATCCTCAGTTGAAGGGTTAGAAATCCTTGTAGTGGCCAACTAGCTATGAAAATCCGAGCCATTCAAAATAAATACTTCATGTGCATATGGTGTATCCCAGAGAATATTTTTGTAGTAGGAATTGATCTCACTTAGAATTGACTTGTTTGATAGAAAAGATGTGATAAAAAAATCATACAAGGACAATTCATAATCACCGTTTATTGAATTGTCAATCATACGGTGGGACCAACTCTTATTTTGCATTGAAATTTGGAAATAGCCTATTTTCCAGGTAAGGGATTTTAACATGTAGGCCCTGCTATGGAGCTCCACTCTCTTATTTATATGAGTCAATTCCTCGTAGGATGCATATGAATAGGTCCTTCCCAGAAAAATAGCATGTGAAAGTTCATTTTGACTGTATTTTCTCCATCTTGTAGTCAAATGTTTTATGCCCATATCTTAGCTTAAGAAGAAAAGACACCAAATCTAGAAAAATGGAAAAATCTATACTTTTTTCCTCTGCATTGAAACTGAACCATGGTTTATGACTTCAAAAAGTCAGATTCCTCTTTTATTTATTTATCCTTTTTTTGTCATTTTAACAAATTTCCATGAAATGTGTTGGGTTGGAAAGAAGAGATTGACCGCAAAATGCCCCTCCTTTGGGTCCACAGCTGGATGAAAATTCTTGGTATCCAAATAAAAAAAGAAGATGTTATGCTTCTAAGACTTGATTTGATGCATTCCATTAGGGCTTTTGGCGTATTGATTAGGTTTATAACATTTGGTATCCCAACGTCCACCAAGTTTGAGTAACGTAAAATGCTACTTACCACTAGATTGAGAGCCACAGTAGAGAAGCCCACCTAGAGCAGCGTACGAGCTGTTTTAGGAGGGGAAAATGGCCTACCAGCCACCATAGTGCCAGGGAAGTCAGTTGTGGAATTGTGGTAGTCTATTACAACCATAAATAGTTATAAGACTTGTTCTTACGTGTTCCATCGGTCATGAGACTTTTAGCGTATTGGTTAAGTCCATAATAAAAGATTACAAGTTACATTGTATTTGTAACATAAATCATTCTTAACTCCATGTTAGGAATGAGTAAATCAGCCCAGGACTCCATTATGGGTCCCACTTAAAGATAATCTGAATCGCTCAAAATGAATCACATACCATCCAGGGATATATGCTACGATTTTATATCAATAGGAATGTGTGGCACACCATTTGATTGAGCACATGATTGATTATGCTTGTACAATTTCATACAAAAGTTTCAATTTTGCAAAATAAAAAAAGGATTGAAAAAAGTCACTTTTCCTTCACTACAACCATCTAAACAAAGTTTTAGTAATAAAAAAGTTTACTTTTACTTTATCAGAACCTAAACATTTTACTTTCTAAAAGACAAGTAAAGTAATTACACTACCATTTGCCAACTTTTCGCTTCACTTCTTGAAAGACATGTTAGTTTTTGTTTTATTCTTTTTTTTTTAATACTGAAAAAAAAAAAAGGAAAAAAAGACAGTGCAGGCCCGCCCGGCCCGCTCCAGCCCGGCCCGCCAGCGGGCCATGCTGGGCCAGGGTTTTTCCCTGGCGGGCCGAGTCTGAAGCGGGCTGGACCGGCCCGTTTGACATCCCTACTTGTGTGATTGGATTCATTCTCAAAAGGGGAAGGGCAGATATCCTTTTTCTATGAAAATTCACGTCTCTCTGTTAACGCATGCTCTAACCAACTGTGGCTCTATTTCTCTTATCAACATGATCTGCCTTCTTTCCTTCAAGAAACTACTCTGCAAATGCCAGAAGCGCCTTTAAACAATGGTGATACTCAAAATTATTATGCTTTTATGTTATTTATGCATCCAGGGAGAACAAAATTGATTAAATACACAGATACTAGTGTCAGTTTCAATATATATACGAGCAGTTATCCAACAACTTACAGAAGTAGTTCAGGTATTTGATCGAATCAGAACTCGAATCGCACCAGAAGGTTTACAGGACCAGCCACAGTTAATTACTGATTACTCCCTGGCAATCTCAAACAAATTCAAATCGCATTAGAAGCTTTACAGACTTGAACATTTTTCCTTTGCGGTCGAATAATGGGACTGCCCGAATCCCCAACCTCAATTCCGATACAGGCAAGCATGTCTGACCAGCAAAGTCATCCTTCTGAGACATATCATGCTCATGCACCTCAATCCGAAGCAAAGCCAGTTCTGGAACAGTCAAAGGGAATATAAACTCTTCATTCCAAACAGGCGCCCAGTCATCCTCAACTATGCTTGTTTGAGCCATTACAGCATCAGCAGGGACTCCTGCTATCCCAACCTACAGGCAGAGATGTTAATCAATAATCCGTAACTAACCACTAGAAAGATTTCAGTTTCTGCCGTGACATATCACAAACTTTTCCCAAAAGTGGATCCATCTTCACATTATTATAGTGTCTGTCCTTTGCATTCTGTCTTAAAGATGTCCAAATCAGACAACTAAAGCAACTCATCTCAAGCAGAAACAACTAAAAACAAGTTAAAAGATTCAAACCATCATTATCCTTACCCTTGTATAGAAGTCTGGTGGGGAATATGAATCAAAGTGTGTCTGCTTAAAATCCAAACGCCATCCATCGCCCATATAAATTCTAACCTGTTTAGAAGCAATATTACAAATGAAAACTTGAATTAGAGCTTGAGCAACCAAAAAATCAACTACAAACTGGGGCCTGTTTGTATCCATCAAACTTGTGCAAATGTCCTGGAACCAGAGGACTCCCTCCAGACCTATAAAAATTTCTAGAATTAAACAGTATCTTCAAAATCTAGGAGTTTCCAAGGTGGAATTTCACTTGTTCCTGAGAAATTGACCATTTAAGAGGGGTATAAAATAAGACTGAGGAAACCACTGATAGCCAAACAGTAGTAACTCAAAGGTATGAATTGGTTCTATTCAGTACTCCCAAAGTTCTCTAAAATGAAGGATTTTATCATCCCAGGCTAACAGTGGTAACTCAAAAAGGTATGAATTCATTCTCTTCAGTACTCCCAAAGTTCTCTAAAATGAAGGATTTCATTATCCCAGAGTACCGTGGATTTATACCGGCCCTAAATTTAGTAACATGTGAGCAAGGTTTCTACCTTTAAGGTTTTCTTCACTTGCAGGTTTTCTACGGGATTAAAGACTTCACTACTTTCACCAACTTCCATCAGAAAATCAGGTTTTTTAACATAACCACATCCTCCATTGGCTCTGAAAAAACCATGCATCAGCCAGAGTGACCTGCCATATCCCTGCCACAGAAAGACAACATTGGAATCTATGAAAACACACACACGAACAAAAGCGCCAAAGCCAAAGTCGACCAAATCCAGGTTTGTCTTGACTCAGAAGACCAAGGCACCTGATCCTTTTGTGCATTGGGTCCGTGCTTTCTTTTGTTTTTCGCTACTCTACTGGTACAGCTTGTGGGCTGTATTTAGGTATAGTTGTCTATTGCTTCTTCTGCTCACTCCCTTTGCTCCCATTGCTGCAGGCTGCCATATGCCTAGCATGGCTGGTCGCCTTACTGGAGAGTTGTAAAGGGTTAATTGAGATACTTGAGATCTGATGTTCGCTGAGATATATGTTTAGTTGGAGACATAAGGTTTACGGGACATAAGGATTACTCATTTACAGCTTATCTCATCCAGTTAAAAATCTATAAAATAGCTCTCAATGCACAAGGATTTAATGGGAGAAAACTCTCTGTACGAGGGTTTTTTTTTTTAATCTTCTTGTATTGAACTATGATGCCCAGATACGGCATGGATACGTCAGGGACACGCCATAGACATGGCAAAGACACGGATTTTACATGTAAAAAGTGAAGTATCGGATACGATACGACACGATACGTTGCCCATTTTGAAGTATCCGTGCATCATAGGTATTGAAGTTATCAATTGGTATCAAAGCGCCTGGTTGGACCAAATCCAAAGTTCCTTCTTGTTATCTTGGTTTTTTACTGCTCGGTGTATGACACAAGAAGGCTGTGACAAAAGTGAGAGAATGGTAGATTGTTGGTTGGAATCGAAAAGCTCAACAATGCCAATTTTTTCTATTGAAAATCTTGCAGCATCATACTTGCAAGGTCAAGACTCGGGGAAGACCATTAATGGCAATGACATTGCGTCACTGGATAATATGAACCCAGAAGCCTTGGAAAAGTGGAAGATTAGAGACAGATATGTGTTGTATGTGCTGAAGTCGTCAATCCTAAAGGAGTTGGTAGAGCATATCAAAGAAGTTAAGACCGCAAAGGAGGTGTGGGTGCATCACCGGCTCTTTTCTTATGAGCAAATATACTAGATTGTAGTTGCTAGAGAATGAAATCGTGTCATTGTCATAAATTCTTGGTATTTATAAAGCTTTAGTGTTTGTGCAACAAGAATTCTCAATTGGATCTAAGAGTGTAGGATTAGTAAAGCGCAGCTGTGAAAGCTGTGTATCCGTAGTTTACGACATGAACTTAATTAGTGGGTTCAGACAAGAAAATTTGACTCTAAATAAAATGGCTCATGGTAAATCCAGAGATGTTAGAAAAACGGATGGCTGGTGTATCCTTCAAAGAGAGTGAAAAGTGCTTGTGTTGACAAGCAAGCGGCTGAACCAAAAACAAGAAAGGAGAAAGAGATTGATAATTAAGACGATGGCCCCTAGGATGACAATGGATCCCACTAAAAACACGTGATTACCATTGCTATCGTTGTGGAGAGCCAGAAAATATTTAGACCCACCATGTACTAATAAAAAAAAAAGTGCAATGGACACAAATCTTCTCACAGATATTTTTTAGGTCTTATCTGAGATGTAATTGTTTTCAATAGAACTGCATGAAACCCTGTTATAAAAAGCACTGCCACCTGCGTGTGGATCATTGGTTGAGCAGATCAGAAATGTGCATCAGTGACAAAGTTTACAGCAAACTTATCAAAATAAGCTCAGATAAGGGATGCAATAACCCAAAATTTAACCTGCATATTAAATGCAACCATCTGAGCTCCATGTGTCCACCCAATTAGTGGATTGTAATTCGAGGAGTTGACTCGAGTGCCCTTTGGATATATTCTCAACATATTCTTGTGGGTAAACCTATGAACAAATACCAATGATAAGAATACCAAGTTGGAAAAAATTACTTCAATACCATTAGAAGAACAAACAAAAAGATTTAAGTAATGAATCTATACAGTTAAATCATGCATATAGTAGTTCCAAGATGCAAAATGTAAATCTTACAAATAAAGAAAATAAATGTGCACAATAATCAAAGTAGAGTGAAAATCCTGGAAAACATAACAAGTACCTAACAAGATCAGTTCCATGAGAAGCTGCAGCTTTCTCAAGTGCTTGTTCGCTCAGGCTCAGACGCTTAATTTTGCCTGCTTCCACCTTTAGTGAGTTTTTCAATCCACCCTTCGGTTTACCTGCTCTAATTGCAATTATGTGCTCATATTGAGGTGCTGCGTTCTGGGGTAATTTGTAATCACTATCATCGACATCAGATTCATATTGATCTTGTTCATCTATATCATTCTCTCTCTGGTAGCAGATAATGCAAAAGGTATCAAGATGTCAGGAATTGATAACTGAATGAAAATAATTTATCTAATGAACATGCCAGTTCAATATGAACCTTATCAGAAGCTTCTGGTTGAAGATATGGAACTTCCTTTCCCCATTCTTCATCGTCAGATGAATCCCTTTCCCCCTGTGATCTATTCCCCTTAAAAGTCTTACTCTCAAGGTATTCTTTTGGGGGTTTTGTTGAAATGAGAATCCGGTACTTCAATTCTTCCGGCGAAGGAAATTCTTCTAAACATTCTGCCGGGGGGTAAAAGAGCATTTCTCCAAATGTTTGAGTGACCATCTAAAAATGAATATGTTTACATTCATAAAAAAGAGAATTAACATATAAATGGAAATGAATTGACAAAGAGATGAGTTAATTTTCACCTCAGCTACTTTAGCTTGAAGATCAGGAGTGAGGTGGTCCTCTAGGGTTATTATGACAGGATAGGGAGATGCAACAAAAGCATGCTCTTTAATGGACCTCAAACATTTGATCAGTTCTACAGGTGCAGTCAGCGTCCTAGAGTTACGCAGACAGTAAGATCACTTTAAACTGAAATGAGATAATAATATATTATAGTAACCTATGAAAGTGAATTTGAGACTTAAGTAGCAGCCAATTTGATGAATTATAATAATAACGGTCAATTGGGCAAGCTTCTGAAGTTAGGAACTTAAACAATTGTTTATCAACAAGAAAGGGTGTTAATATAGTTGAATTGATATCTGGATGAGATTTGTCAAATGGATGGTCTAATTGAAAGGCATATGCACAATACATTTCACAATAAATATTGAGCTTTATAGGAAATGTAAAACATATATATGGTAAGAAACACCACACCAACTTTTTCATACTTTCTAAGTCATTTTATCATGAACAACTCTAACGTAAAGTTATCACAATCTCTTCAGAATGCCTCTTAACTTAAATTAGAGAACATTACATTTCAGTGCTGATGTTACATTGCTATCCAGCTCTAACATAAGTGCATAAGAAAATACTGCCATACCGGCAGGACAATGCGACTCGTGCGGCCCAATGTTTGATCAGAAAATTAACTATGTACCTCCCATGAAGTACATCAATATCATCCTTTGTAGAGTTTGGCCATATATCCAGTTCAATTACTCTTACACCTTCATTCAGAGCCTTAATGATTGGAACATCACTAGCATCACTGCTGAGCTGGTTCCCAGTCAGATAGGAATTGTGGCCTGTATATATGTAATAGTGGGAGAGTGGAGCAGTCATATCTTGGTGAACCTGGGTAGGTACAGATGATTATGAGCACATAATGAACAGGTTCAAATTAAGCATCCCAACAAAAAAAAAAAAAATGGCAGTTCTATAAGTCAAGAATATAATACAAAAGTTCAAGATAATTATCTAGAAATGCCATATGGATAGCAATATTTGAACAATTGCACTGATCACTAGAGGTACTTTTACAAGTAACCATGAATGTACATTCAAAAACTAAACTACAATGAAAGTGTAGCCCTTGAAGATGGTAAACATGATAGGAAAAATAAAAACTGGTGGTTTGGTTATTTCTTTCAAATGGTGAATATATTTATTAAGAAAGAAAAACAGAGAAAAACTAAACAGCAAACATATCAGATTGCTCATCATATTCTAAAATACATGATCAAAACTATCTGTAACTTTTTTTTTTTATGACAATGCGATCGATCCAACGGTGGTGGGCATAAGTCCGATTAAAGAGAAAACCATCACAGAGCTAATCCAAAGCGGGCCAGTGATTCCGAGTGATTCAGATTTCATAGGTGGACCCCTTCTATGGATTTATAGCAATGGTCACATACAATTCTCTACAGCCTCCTTTCTTAACAGTAGGATCTTGATTCCTTGACAAAATCCATGCCACCCAACATGCGATTAAAATAAATAAAAACAAAAACCCAAAAAAAATCCAAAATGGATAGAGGAGACGACAGAAGAGGCAATCATTCTTGACTGTTGGGCCCAGTCAAAATCAAAATAAGAATTGAAGGAGATTTTGAATTTCACAGGTGAGCCCGTCAATTCTTCCAAAATCCACTGCTTAATCTAAAGAAAAATAATGGGTTCAAAGAATAAAGTAAAAGTAAAATAAAAGAGGCATCATGATTCATAAAATCATGCCTGGGGAATGAAGGGGGGGTTGAGAAGAGGAGAGAAGAGGAAATGGTGGAAATCGTCGAGGGTGAGGAGAGGCCTGGTGAAGCTGGCGAGGTGTCTATGGTGTCTGATATTGTCAACAACAGCCTGGGCATCCGAAATGGTGGATCGGGTGTCGCCCTGGTAACCGATCATGAACCGAAGGAGCTGCTCGGGGGACATCTGGCCCCACCCATTGGTGAACGTGGAGAAGGCTTCCTTCACATCGGGTGGGGGCTCGACCTCGTTGTGTCGAAAGCTCCTCTTGAAGCAGAAGAACATCTTATAGCTCCCCATTGATGATCAATCCACTCACGTTCGACGATTGCAGAGAAATCTCGAGAAATCTTTGTCGTCGTGGGAATTGGGTTGTTGCGTGCAGATTGCAGAAAGAAAGCGATCGAGGGTTGTTGTTTAATGTTTTACAATCTCTGTCCAAATGCTTCTTCTCTTTCGTTCTTTTGCTCAAGAGAGAGAGAGAGGGAGAGAGAGAGATCTACGATAGATTACGCTAATGTACGCGACGTGAGTCCGAATCCTCTGACGCATCTATGACACGCTTCCGTGTAATAATATATCTCCGAAACTCTACCACAGGTACACTTAATGATTAAATCTGAACCATTCAAGATGAATGTTATTATTATCCTCTATTAGTGCTGTTACGGCACTAATTATATGACTTATGAGTTGCTCATGTATTCAATCTCATGGTCAAAAAACACTTTTTGGAATTTTTATCATGATTCAATTCATATGTTTTTTTTTTTTCATAGTAATTAATCTAGGGGTTTTTTCAGTTATGTTTACTGCTATTAGCCGTCAATTTTCATGCATTGGTGATGAAAGTTTATTTCCACAAACATTTTTCCTATTGCTCCATTTTTGAAATATCACAAAATTTTGTTGTCATATCACGAAGTCTTATTGAATTATCGAGCATTGTAATACAAAGGAAAAGGTGTATTTTTATGCGACATCGCATCGCATGATTCAATAACAATATCACATAAACGAAACAGCAGGGTTAGAAAACACTTTATCATTCAGATTTGATGGAATCATGATTGTGGTTCGCCTTTTTAACATGTAGTGGTTGATCCAAATGTGATTGTTAGTTCTGATATTACGTGTGAGTAGGTTTTTAGGACTGGAAGTTCTAAACACAACCACCCAATTCACGTGCGGCAAAAATATAAACTCTGCTTTTTTGTTGAGCTCACCCACGTAAAATGACCAACGTGCCCTTCTTCTTCTCCTTCTCCTTCTCCTTCTTCCCTTCTTCCTCATTTCCATCAACATTGAGAAAATGAGTGACGTCATTTCCGATCGTTTGAGCATCTCATCCGAGCCTGTGGATAACTCATCTTCTTCTCTTCTTCATGAGTAAATGCTTCTTCATTTTCATCTCCCCCAGGTACCTCTTCATCTTCAACTTCTTCCATTTTTTTTTCCTCTTTGTTAATCTTTTTTCCAACTAAATAAACATGTAATTCAAATGGATTGAGTGCATGCAAATGGAATGGAGTGTGTGGGTTGCAATTGGGAGGGTATCCAGTTAAATGAAAGGGATGGGAGAGGGGAGAATGAAAAATCATTGACGGATTGCATGCAAAATAAAAAATATGGTTCGCGTTTTGCATGAAAACGTAGATCCGTGCACATTAAAATGTGCATGGCAATTTGATAAAGTGCAAAAAAAATTTGCACGGCAATTCAAACCCACGCGGTTTGCATAGGCACGGTGATTCAAATCCATGCATGTTGCATATGCACGAAGTTTCAAACTCGTGCGTTGTGCATATGCACGGTGCTTCAAATCCGTGCAATTTCAGTTATGCACTACTAATGAAATCCATGCAGTATGTTTACTTATTTATTGCTAATCCGAATGATATATATATATTTCAGCATGTCACCAAGATGAGTTCGTAGTGGTAGTTCTTCGATCTCAGGGCACGATGGCGCTATTAGTAGTCCATCAACCTCTCGGGGTCATAGTAGTGTGGCGAGCTCATCCATCACAGATCATCATAGGCCTACGACATCAAAGCGGAAGCGCAAGGCGCGACAGGATCGAAATCTAGATCCAATAGACAAGTCAGAGGAGGATGTAACCTCTCAGGATGTTACAGATGATAATATTACTGATGAGATGTACATCTGCTCATTCCAAAGGATACAGGTCCACCGAGTTGTGAACCATCTCCGTGCCACGATTGCGCGAACTGGACAACCAGCTGATGTGTATTACCATACGTTACAAACTACACTCGAGATTCTAGAAGACTTGCCGGTTACATATAGGCATCCTCTGCAAGGACTGTAATCAGAATTTATGAGTGTGATATGTATTTTGTTGGTTGAAAGATGAACTATGTATTAATTTTTGTTGATGAACTTTGATGTGGAGAAGACTATTTACATGACATTTGATATTCGAATGTACTTTTAACGGATAATGGATGAAGTTGTTTATCAATTAGTTTTTAAAGTATGCATATTGATCAAAGTAGTAATGGCAATGTAAATTTTTGCAATAAAAATCTAAAATAATATTACATTAAACCTAAGAGTACACAATATGATAAAATAAAGTTCGCATTGGCATTAGATCAACAAAGTCAATCGCTATCTAGATGAATCGTCTCCTGCATAGCAACATAGTCCCCTATGATATCTTTGAACTGCTTGATGCCACTTGTCGGGTCATGTTGTATTGCATGGAAATCCAAAGTTGTGCAATACACTGATGAACGACTTAATATTGTTGAGCAATACACTGATGCACGGCTTCATATTGTCGAGCAATACATTGTTACGCAGCTTCATATTGTCGAGCATTATATGTGATGCGCGATTCTGCAAATCTATACAATACGCGAATAGGAAAAAAAAAAAACGTGTCAAAAAAAAGTGGGGGGGGGGGGGGGGGGGGGGGGGCATTTCTCTTCATATATAGTCATTTGCTTGTCCATATTGGAGATGGCTTCCCTCAAACACAAGGTGGTGCTTAAGATTGGAGATATGATAGCTTATATGGGGAAATAGAGAGATGGATTAGGAAATGAGTTCTTCTAAAGTGGGAGCTTTATGATGACGAGAGGAAGTAGAAGAAGCAGTATATACTGTTGAAAGGAAAGAAGTAAAGATGAAATCCTGAAGAGAGGAGGAAGATGAAGTGTAGAAGAAGAAAAAATCAGTTTATGAAGAAGCAGATGGCTTGAAGAGGAAGATGAAGGCAAGGGTGAATAGAGAAATTCACAGATGGGTATTCTTGGAATAATTTTTTTTTTTAAATGTGGGTTGGCTAAGCAAATTGGGTGGGTGTGTTTAGAATTTCTCTTCTAGGACTCGTATTTAGGTGACTGTGCCCATTGGCTAGGAAGTGGGCTTTATCCATTTTTGGCTGTGAGAGCCATTATCATCAAGGAACTTGCTAGTAATACCAACTAGAAGAATGGTGCTCTCTTATGGCATCTTTATTTGCATGGGATTGAAAGGGAAACAAAGGATTATTAAAAAGATTACAGGTGGAGGTGAAGGATATCAAGTGGAGATATAAACGAGACCTAATTATCACACCAGTCACGTCTCAAAATCTTAATTTTCTTAATCTCAAGTAACCCAATATTCGTCTAATTAATTAAGAATTGACATCTCTAAGATAACTCTTCGTTTTTTATCTGCTTTTCCTCGTGGAACAACAGCCACACCAAAGGTAGACAAATGTGTGCAAGATTTTCTGCAGCATCCTTTTAAGAAATGCATTTATAGCAAGCAAGATTTTCTTCGGTCTAGAGTCAACATTATCTGCACCATCCTTTCAAGAAATGCACTTATAGCAAGCAAGATTTTGTTCGGTCTAGAGTCAACATCATCTGCACCATCCTCCTAAGGCAAATCCATTTGCTGCAACTTGTTACAGCAGCAAATCCAGACCAAGGAGATCACTTTCTTTTAGCAGAAATGAGATCATTGAAAATATGCCATGTTAAACTGGAGGAATATAATAGCTCGCCAAGTGGTTTGCATTTAGGGGCCGTTTGTTTCATGCAATTGGATTCCAAAGAATATCCAAGGCTTGTATTTCTTGAGTTCGGTGAAAATTCAAATATGACGATATAATAAAAAATGAAACAGGGAAGATGGGAAATGAATACCCAGCTGCCATCACCCTCTAGTAATTCAAATCCTATGAAAGTTAAGGTCTCATCTACATCTTTACATTATATCCTTTGCCCCTCAACTATTTAATAATCTCTTATTTGGAGCCCATTTGACCATGAATCTATGTTGAGTCACGCCCCCTAAAGCGGGCATCCTAGTGTTAAAACTTGACGTGCCCGGATTATTCAAAATGTGATTTGAGTAACTTGGGCAAGTTAGTCTGAGGTTGGCTCTCATTTTGTATTTAACAATCCATAACAAATAATAATAATTAGTGACAGCAGCAGCAGCAATAATATTAATAATAATAATAATGCCTATCCCACGTGGCTAGCTTCCCAATTAGAGGATGAAAAATGAGGGCAAATATAAAAGCAGTGAATCCACCCTCTTTGACCAGCCTGCTAAAAGCATCCACTGAGGTCTATTGCAACAGTCATTCAGCCAATAAAGAATATTTGGAATATCTCTCTCTCTCTCTCTCTCTCTCTCTCTCTCTATATATATATATATATATGCATATGCCATCTCTCCTAAACTGAAGCTTAGGATAAGGTAAGCTGAAGTAAGCTCAATTGCGTGGTGGATCCCACTTGGGGACCCATATGGGGATGTGGGTGGGGGGATTTCAAGGACTCCTTAAGACCCTCCTTCCTGTAAAAAAATCAGCCACAACTGTGATTTCTATCATCTCCGTATAAGTACGATTGCGAGCAGCAGCGAGCAGGTACTCTCTCTCTCTCAAACTCGCATTTCATTTCAAAACGTCCGCCCAAATTTTCATTTCAAAAACCCTTGTTTCAAAACTCATCTCTCAAACCATCTTTTATCTCTTCCAGCCTCCCAAAGCCTCTCTTCTGTTTTTTCTTTGATCTGGATGAAGGACGAAAGCACATGAGAGTATATAGCCCTCTTTCTCCATTACATCACTCTCTCCATTTCCAACAGAGGACAACCAGAGGCGTCTTTCTCCATCGGTGTCTATTCAAAGGCCAGGTGAACCCACTACTCTCTCTATCTCTCTCGTCTACACTTTTTTTCTTGGCTCTTGGTCTGCACATATAATTTCCAATATATAGTTTCTATTGATTTGCACTTTTTTTGGTTAGCATCTTTCTTCGCCCCCAAATCACTAAATCCCTAATCCCCCAACTCCTAAATCCCTAACTCCCGAATCCCTAAGCCCCGAAACCCCCAAAATCCGTCATTTTAGGTATACATTTGTTTTAGTAAATCCATAAGTTTAATGAATCATTATAATTCATCTTCTAACATGTACTTCTCCTGCCATGTATTTTGCAGAAATTTATATCACAGACATGGAAAAGAGTATCCTGTGGAGAAAAAGGATTTTGTGAGATGGTTGAGACTAGATGTTGTCATATACATGGGTGATTTGTATGAGAATGGTTGTTGCTGCACATGGGATGTTGTCATTTAAAAAGGGTGGTTTGTGTTGGAATGTGATGGGATTGAATGCCTTGTAAAGACATGTTGGGATGTTGGTGTTGTAATGTCATGGTTTTATGATGTTGGGATGTTGGAATGCTATATTTGTAATTGAAACTTGTGCTAAAGAAGGGTTTGAATGATACAATCGTTCATTTTCTATGATGGTTAGATGTTATTTGAAATGGGTATAGTCAGTTCAAATCCAGTTCTTTGCCAATGACCATAAGACCAATTTTGGATGTTTTCAGATTTGGGTCATTGAATGTACATGTTGAAGCACATTAGTTTGATCGCGGGTTATGCATGCTATAAGTAATGACAACTAGGAAAGGCAGTGAAGAGCTGAGGTATTATGATCTTTTCATTTCCAAAACCATGGACAAGAAGGTAGAGAACAGAAAAATGACAAGTTGTGTTAACACTATACATAACCAAATGGCATGGCATGTCCAATATAATTGAATGTAAGAAACACTATACATAACCTGGTTATAAATATGAATGGTAATATAGCCTTCAACAGACTCAACCATATAATTAGAACCAATTTCCAATATTTGTCCTAAATTAGTCTCCATTCTCAACTTGAAACCATGACTGAGATTAAATTACATGGTTATTTTAACCTTGATAACAACATATGTGACGTGTTCTTTTGAACATTTTTTTTTTTTTTTTGTTGAAACTCAAATACAATAAATTAACGTATTTACAAGCCTTTCCAATACAATTCCATGGACACATCTGAAAACTCCAATGCAGTTTGGACATTCATTCAAATAGGTCCATCATTTAAAACAAGTCACAATTATTATAAAAAATCATAATCATTTGAATTCCAGAAAAATAAATAAGATCACAAATTCAGATTTCACATTCAGATTACTCATTTAGATTGACACCTATCAGGAACATTTAGATTTCAGTGGGGAAAAACCACCATCCAACATCCAGGAAAAAAAAATTGTCATTCCACCACCCACCATTTCAACATCAACAGCTTTAATTTAGGAAACCTTTCTTTAGTGCAAGTTTCAATTACAAATGTAGCATTCCACACATCCCAACATCATAACATCATTACATTCCAACACTAACATCCCAACATGTCTTTACAAGGCATTCAATCCCATTACATCCAAACACAAACCACCCTTTTTACATGACAACATTCCATGTGCAGCAACAACCATTCTCATACAAATCACCCATATATATGCCAACATCTAGTCTTAACCCATCACGCAAAATCCAATTTCTCCATGGGATACTCTTTCCCATGCACCATCACTCCATGTCTATGATGTAAATATCTGCAAAATACATGGCAGGAGAAGTACACATTAGAAGATGGATTATAATGATTCATTAATATTATTGATTAACTATTACAAATGTATATCTGAAATGACAGAGTGAGGGTTTTTTTTTTTTTTTTTGGATTTAGGAATTCAGGAGTTTAGGGACTTAGAATTTGTGGGGTTTACTAGACGATTTGGGGGGTTTAGGAACTTATTGAACATAGTTGCAACACAGAACAACCATGGGCTTAAATGGAGAAAGTAGGGATGCCACTAATCTTCATCCCAGAGCTCCTTAAGTGTCTTATAGGGCCCAGTTGGAGAGGTGTAGAATTCTCCTGAAAACCCCCTGTGCTGTGGAATCTGACTGATTTGCTGCAACTCTTCCTCATTCAGCTCCCAATCAAAGACTTCAAGGTTCTTTTTCATCCTCTCCTTGTTGAAGCTCTTCACAATTGAAGTCACCCCTTGCTGGTGTATCCACCTTAAAGAAACCTGGGACATGTCAAAGGGACATCCATTTATCTGTTAAGTATTACTCCCAGAAATGGATATTTGACAGGTGGGCCTTCATCTTTCATGGTCGGCTCTTTTATTAGTATGGATTGAAAATGATTTAAGTTAACTTTCTTTGTTAAATATTTCAATAGCTCATAAATGGACTCTGGAATGTGGGGGAATCCAAACCCTGAAGCTTCCCCAAGCTCATTTGGTCAAAATCTATAAACCCAATTTAGCGTACATGTCAACAAGCGCAGTACCCACAAAAACATTGATGTCTATACCACATTTGATCATATACCCGTGAACATTTAGGCCAAAAATGAAAGTCATAAGGGAAGCACATGCTTTCAGAATGCCAGGAAAGACAAAGCTATCGGGTTCAACATCTTCCAGCAACATCTGACTGAATAGCTGAAGAGCTTCCAGGTGCGACCCATTGGAAATATATCCTCTAATCATCGAGTTTCATGCGACGACATCTCGTTGAGGAATTTCATCAAACACCTGGTGAGCCATTTCGAGACTCCCACAAAGGGAATAGGCACGGACTAATTTGGAAGCGAGAAGTGGGGAACGAATGAAACCAGAGACAACTAAGAGGCAGTGAATATGATTTGCTTCTGGGATGGACTTTTTCTGGGTGCAGGATTCAAGCAAATCTGAGAAAGTGTGCATAGATAATTCAACTGAATCATTGAGGAATGAGTTGGGTTTGGAGATGAGGGAGTGAGGAATTGCAGGCAGAGCAAAACCCATTTCTCAGGTATGGGGTTTGATTTCTTCTGTTGATGTAAGAAGATCCAGCAAACAGGATATTATGACGCAATGGCATGCATTCGGATGAGAGAGAGAGAGAGCTGAGCAAAAGAATGTGATATATCGGCGAGGGAGAGAGAATGTATAGCGAGGGAGAGTCCGGCGAGGGAGAGACGTGCGCAGGACGATCTCTGTCTCGCAGCAGCTTAGATCGGCGAGGGAGAGCAGCAGATCGGCGCTGAGAGAGAGAGAGAGAGAGAGAGAGAGAGAGAGAGAGAGAGAGAGAGAGAGAGAGAGAGAGACAGAGGCGGGACTAAAAAGCGAGGGAGAGAGAGAATGTATACGTGCGTGCGCAGATCGACGAGGGAGAGAGAGAATGTATACGTGAGCAGCTCGGCAAGCGAGAGCGGCAGCGCAGATCGGCGAGGGAGAGCAGCAGTTCTTCACTGGTTTTTAGGTTTGGATGAAATTTTGAGCGGGCCTCTCAAAATGTGACTTTAGGTTGAGTTGGTTCACACGCTGCTCAAGCCCACACGTTTCCAGCTGATTTTATGATACACTGCAGTGTAGGGGAGCTCTCTCCTATATATATATATAGATAGAGAGAGAGAGAGAGAGAGAGAGAGAGAGAGAGAGAGAGAGAGAGAGAGAGAGAGCAGGGCTCTCCTAAGCTGCATCTTAGCTTATCCTAAGCTGGAATAGTGCTGGTCCCACAAATCAAACTTGATTATATCTGTTTTTTGCATGATGGAACTAAAAAATCCAGTTCTTATTGGATTTATCTTAATTTTGAAAACGATCATTATGCAAAAAACAGCATAATCGACTTTGATTTTGTGGAACTAACCTTATTTCAGCTTAGGATAAGCTAAGCTGCAGCTTAGGAGAGCAGGCCCCGTGTGTGTGTGTGTGTGTGTGTGTGTGTGTGTGTGTGTGTTTGTGTGTGTGTGTGTGTGTGTGTGAAATCTTTGCAAACACTTCTAAACATGACAACAAAATGACTAACAGGGTAAAATTTCCGAATGCACTGCAACTGCCACATTTTTACAGGAAAAGGATATCTATATTTTTTTTAAATGCCTCCAACAGGGAGAACGAAAGCAAGGAATCATAATAAGGGATTGTTTGTTTGCATTAAATCTACATGGAATCCACAAACATTAGGATTTCAAGGGATTTTCTTAAGTTTGATTGAGCCATGAAAATGGTATTCAAAGAAGCATTTTTCCTGCAATCTTATTGACGAATCCCTAGAATTCCATAGACACGAGGATTCCATCCATGCAAACAAGCCCTGATAACTTACACAAAGTATGTATCAGTCAGGACTCAGGAGGATGGCAACAATCGCTTGATGCCCGTCTTTTGCTCTGACGTAAGCTTGGCTGGGAACTTAATATTGAATTTGATTCTCAGATTTCCTTTCTTGGATGGCTCCTTTGGAATCGGCATTCCTTCACCCCGGACCACCTCCTCTTGGCTGGGACTAATAATTGTGTTTATGGGTATGCTCAGGCTCCGATCATCTAAAGTTGTCAACTGTACTGTGCAGCCAGTGAGAGCTTCAACAAGAGAGATTTTTTGTGTTGTTACTAAATCATTCCCATCCCTCTTGAAGACACTGTGTGGCTTTTCATCGATGATGAAGACCAAGTCTGAAGGTATCACATTACGGTGCTCATTGCCCTTCTCAGGGAAGGTGATTTTTGTCCCCTTCTTCCAGCCTGGTTTTATATCAATTGTCAGAATTTCCTCCACCGTTGTTGGCATCCTAGAGGGAGAAAGGAAGAAGACCAAATAGAAATTAGATTTTTCTAGTGAAACAAAATATAAAAGGAAAAAAGAAAGAAAGAAAAAGCAAACTACCCAGATGAGATTCTCAACCTCCTCTGCCAACAAAATTTTCTTGCTGCATCAATGAGATACTATAATTGAGCATTTTGAAGTTTGAACCATGAAGCCAAGACAAATATGATGGCCATTGAACATATCAATGTTTCACAGTTCACAGGTGAAGGTTCAAAAAAAGTCCATAGCAAGATATCCTTCCATCTCTCCTTGACTAACCAAACCATGTTAAAGACGTCTCAGAGGTCTAGGACAATCCCAGATGAACAGATTCCATGACAAAGCAATTTCATAAAAGCATTCCAACCAAGAACAATTTTACAACTTTTCATGCAGCAGGATGAGAGGATTGGCTTTGTTCGCAGTCTTGGTCCTAGAAGAGAGAAATTAGAACCTAAAGCAGTAAGGTAAATTTATTTAATACCCACGAAAATAAAAAGGATAGTGGTGCCATAATCCTGTCATACAGACAATATTTGTCTCTACAGATATCACAATCTTCAAGTCTTATTCCAGATTTGTGTTCAGTCGGTAGATATTTGAGAACAATAGTGTACGCAAACAATGCACTGTCACCGATGTTTCTATTCCTGACCATATTGATAGCTCTTTTTTATGCTGAACTGAAGTAGTGTGTGAGATAAATGAGGAAAGTTCGATCAAGGTGAACCAGTGTAGCCAATTAATCCTTGCTCCTTTCCCTGTGACTATTCAGCTCCTTCAGTTTCCTGTGAATGTTTGATTAATTCAGCTAATCATTCTAATTCTAACATGTTAGCCCACAAGGTTAAGCATAAGTGCACTGAACATCCAGTTGAGAAATTTGTCTCATTAGGCTAGACCTTCTGTCTATCACCAATTCCTGCATGCCTTGTCAGCAGTTAAAATTTGAGTGCTACAAAGCTCTCACTCCCTCATTGGAAGGTTGGGGCTGTGTTAATAAAATAACTTAGTACTAACTGGGTTGCCTAAACGGAGAAAGGTCATCAGTGGATCTTCACTGTGAAGCATAAGATTGGATGGCTCTATTAAGAGGTAAAAGGGTCACAAGGTAGCTAAAGGGGTTAACACAGAACTACCAGTATGGAATTATAAGGCTGGATTGCTCTATTAAGACCTAAAAGGGTCATGTGGTAGCTAAAGGGGTTCTTTTTTTTTTTTTGGGTGAGGGTGGGGTGGTAGGGCCCGGCAGGGACAGGGACCATGCAAGGATTTGAGTTCGAGCGGAAGAGTCAAAAGAGAGAGAGAGCAGTCTTTATAAATTCAAGTTCAAGCGAGAAAGGCAAGAGAGATGTTACATTCTTCATAGATTCAGAGACATTTCATTTTAAAATGTGAGAAGAGACACGGGCCGTCTGGTTTTAAAGGTTGTGATTTATTCGTTTCTTATTTTTCATTCCACTTAACATTTCGCTGTAATATATATATACATATATATATATCTATTTGAAACGGTTAAATTTATGCATCCAAGCACATTCCTCCATTTTTTAATTTCTAGAGATGCAGGAATATTACTAAGAAATGAGGCCAAAAATGGGCGCCTAGTGTGCACTGCCAAAGTGATACTCATGGGTTTCTAAAAGAGGGTATAATATTGTTACATATAAAAAGTTGTGCATCAAGCACGGGGAAGGTCGTTGCAAATCCTAGGTCAAATTCAATTGCTGAGCCAAATAAAGCCAAACAAATGTACCTGAACTTCAGGCCAAACTCAATGAGGCCAGTTTGGAGCCCAGCCCAATTGATGTGGATGCTGGAATGAGTCCTTAATGCAAAACTCCCAAATTACGAATAATGCAAATTCAAGGGTAAGTAATATTTTCAGGCCAGAAAGACGTTGCTCGGCCTTCCATCTGTCTCAAATTGAAGAACATGTTTGGCACAAAGGCATTTCTAGTGTGAATCTCTATGATAGTTTATGAGTCTGTGAGACACGGAAGATATTTCTAACGCAACGGTGGTTCATAAAATGGCAAAGCTTATGAATCATTCATGTCAGATTGAATCTAGTAAGCATGATTCTCATTTCACTTTCTGCGAAGAGGAGATCCCTAGTAAATCTGCTCTGCAGAATGTACAACGTAAAATATATTAAATATTTGGTATAATGGGGATTTCTACTGAGAGCAAAGACAATCTCCCTTGGAAGAAGGCAAAATATTTAATGGAACAAAAGGTGATTCAAATGATAGTGAGGATGATTTTTATTGAGCTACTATTGAGAAAATGGAAAGTTGGTATGCTATGGTTACTGATGAGGAAAAAACTGATAATTCAGAAAGGTACTGATAGAAAGGATTGGGAGGACATTACGCCTTTACACAATAACTGCAATCATAGTGACGTGGTGGTGCAAATTTTGAAAGTTGGAAGGCAGGAGGTGTCTCTCCTTTTGGTAAAATTAAGGATGAAATGCATCTATTTGTTAAGGGTTCCTTGAATAAGGATAGTGATGGAATAAATTTTGAATAGAAAGACTACGGGAACGGAAATCATGCCTCAAAAAATATCCATTGTTTGATTGATTATAATAGGCCTTGTGAGATTAAGAAGGAAAGCTTCAGTGTTTTTTTTTTTTTTTTCACAAACCAGTCGAACTTGCGCACCAATGTGCACTACAAGATGTCCCTAACCAGCTCATCAGCGAAAGGGAACATTAACTTTTTTTTCTTTAATTTTTTTAAGGTAAATTCGTTTTTTGTAAGGAACATTTATTTTTTGGAAGGTAATTTTATTTTTATGGAAGGTAATTTTATTTTTATGGAAGGTAAATACATTTTGTGGAAGGTAAGTTATTTATTTGGAAAGGGAGCATAAGTTATTGTCTACTGCAAGCTTTTTTTTGTATTTGGAAATGGATTTATGCAAATTGTTGTGTAAGGTTGGGGGTTGTAATAATTTCAATGTTGCTTTTCTCTCATGTTTTTATGGTTAAATATACCAGTGGTACCATTTGAAAAGGAATAGACAAGTTTGTGAATGAGAATGACAAGTGACATCAATCCAACTAATCTCCAATTCCACTTTCATTGATATTATTCATAGAGAAAAAAGGTCAAAGACATCAAACAAGACACAGGCAAGGTCCTATATAAAAGGACGAAAAACCATCCTTCAACTGTTCAACATGCCATTTCCTCCCTAAAAAGCCCTTCGCAAGGAATGGTGAATTTTTAGCAATTAAAAAGAGAGAAAAATAGCGGCGGGGGTGGGGGGATCACTAAGTTCATGATAGTACCCCTTCCCCAAATGAATGCATTAGGTCTTCAAGTGAGTAAGTGCTCCTAATGGTTGGCAATGAAAAGGATTAAGGATTTATGATAGAGGATTTATTCTTGCATTTAATAGAAAATTGGTTTATGTACTAAATTAAGAGGTTGTTCTTGTATGGCAATCTTTAGCCATCAATTTCCCCGCCTGCTTACGAAAGTTGAGATATTTCTTTACACATTCTCCGTACTGCTCGCATGCTATGTGAAGTGTCAAAAATGCCCCCATTTTTGTGATATCGCAAGACTTTATTATATTGTACGACATCAAATAAAACTCCTTGTTGAAAGTCAATAGGCACCTTTTTCTCTGTATCTCACTACGTGTTTCCAGTTACTTTCTCCACGTTTCACTGCCTCTTCCTTTATCTTTCTACTCCACACCAAAGGTATGTAGGTCATTGTTACCCTTTTTGATTTAAAGATGTGTTTTATGGTTTTCCATAGATAGAAACTTAATACCGATAAGTAGTAGATCAAATGCTAAGAAAATTTAGATGCAGATTTTTTTTAAGGATAATGCATTGTTATTTGGTCGTTAATGTTACAGAAATATGCAGTTTTAGGCTGTTCTAAATGTCCATGTTACAGTTTTGGCCTTTTAATTTTTGCATGTAGGTATGGAGTAGGGTTTTCTTCTATATTTCTTGCAATTCTGTAGGACTGCTAGTTACTGATAAAATACAAATATGAAGTTTGAACGGTTCAGGTGAAGGGTGAAAGATAAATGAATGCAATGTGTGTGTGTGTATATACGTATGTATGAATTTTTTGTAAGAGGGAATTAGATTTAGATTAGGTGTGCGTAAAGCCGTAAACGATAATAGCTAACATTAAAACTTGGTCACTGTGGGATTTAGCATTAGAGGATTTTACAAGCTAAGTTTGGAAAAATGCAAAACCATTTGAGGAATTTAGTATTTTGCGATATTGCACAAAATCAAATGCAAAATCACATAATTAGGCTGACGGACAGGAATTGTGCCGACAGTATTTTGAGATATCGTGAAAAATTAAATGTAGAATCGCATAACTTTTCTGATATCCAGGAATTGGCTGAAAATAGGCAGGGAAATACAGAGAAAAACGTACCCATTTATTTTTAACAAGGCAATTTTATGCGATATTGCATAATCCAATGAAGTTTTGTGATATTGCATAATCCAAAAAAGTTTTGCGATATCGCAAAAATGGGGGCAGTTTTTACACTTTACATAGTGTATGAACAATATGGAGAATGTGTAGGGAAATATCTCAACTTTCATCACCGGGTGAGGAAATCTATAACTAGGTTACCATACAGGAAAACCCCCCCTAAATTCATTAGGTGGATCAAAGAATGTATTTCCACTATCTATATTGCAATTAATTTCAATGAAGCTCTTACAGAAAGATCCTTTATCTACCATCCTTTTCCTAGGAGGTTTTAGTTTATCGGTGCAAATGCCTAAAACTCAAAGCTTGTCAATGGTTTTAAAGTGGGCAAGGGTAAAATGGTCATCCCCAACGCTCTCATTCACAAGGACATTTTTTTCTGGTGAATCTATTGATGTGTCACTCCGTACTCTGTAGAGTAACTCGAAATGCTTTGAACTTCTCTCTTCTTTTATCATAACAATTATGTACAGAGAAACAAATTCATCATCATCAAAGCCTTGCCAGTTGTGACAAATGAAAAGCATCAATTAATGATGCCACGATACTCCTGCCAACATCTCCAAAGATCTGAACAGAATAGCCAGCAAATTCTCCCTTGAATAAGGCCTAAAATATCACCTTCAATCGACCCTTAGTCACCACCTTCTCTACAGTGGCACTTTCTTGAACACTCTTTGGTTCCTTTCCAACCAAATAGACCATAAAATTTTACAAAGAACAACTCCGTAACATACTACGATGTCTATTCAATAGCTGGAACAACACTTGCATTCTCTAATGAGCAAACATGATTGGGTGCTAGAGAGTCAACTCTACTTATGTAGCTCGGATTGCCACTTGGTTGGGTCACAAATATGAGAATGAAGAAGGGAAAGAGATACAGATACGGTTTCTTGGCAAACATGATTGGCTCACAAATATGATAAGCCAAATGTTGGATGAGAAGAAAGAGATACATATAAGGTTCCTTGCCAAATATTCTTGCTGAAAATATGGTTGGATTTGATATTAGGTGGCCTACTAGGGTAAGGTAACTATTGCAAATGATACCATTCAAATAAATAAATAAATAAAACATTGCTGTGAATCATCCGCAACCAACAGTTTCTTTTGTTTTTTTCCCCCAAGAGCGCAAGCCCCAGGCATACATGATGTCCAAAGAAGGAATAATGTGGGTTTCTTTTAGAATGTGTGTCTACTGAATTGCAGGATCAGCCCCACAAAGGCAAAATTATCAGAGTAGCCAAACTATCTAAAATCAAATCGGAAATTCAGCACTGACCATCTCTGTGCAGCAGGGTTTGGACAATAGGAAAGGATCTGGATGGTCAAAAGCACTTATTTGTATTTGCAGAAAAAAGCTTGAGACAACCAACAGCAAAGTGGATCCTCTATGTGGATCAAAATTGCAGCAGCTCTTTCATACAATATGATCTTACAGAAGGCCATCAAATCCCAGCTGTACATGAACCAGTAGAAATAAGTGCAAATCAACCTCCATGGAAGATTGCATGAGACATAAAAGTGGAAAAGCTAGCAAACCTTGCATGGAAAGAGTTTCATATGAAACCTTGGAGTTGGGCTCTTCATGCAACATTGGTCCCCCACATCGATTTGGGCCAGATCTTACTTGGTCCTGCATCAAGGGAATGCTTAACTCTTGTAATCCCTTGCAATGACACATACCGAATTGTAGCAGCCCAAACGCAATCAATTTTACCCAAAAAAAAAAGGGACCAAACACAACCCCTCACCACCATAGAAAGAAAAAAAAGGAAAAAAACCATGATTATTATGAGCAATCAGTGTTATTTTTTACAACAATACCACATCCAGCTTCAAAGTCCTACTATCCCATCTACCTAGGGCCAGCTTCAAAGCTGTCAAATTTGTTTTGTTTTAGACCCCATTTCGGTTTCGCCTCCAAACTGAAATATTTCGACCTATTTAGAATTCCAGTGAAACTCTTCAAAGTTCCATTTCAAAAAATATAAAAAATAAAATATAGATAAAATTTAAAAATATGAAAAATAAATTTAGCATTAACATATAAATTACATACATTTAATTTATTCAACTAAAACATAGTGAAATATTTTATTTCTATATTAGGACAAGGCTTTGATGATGATGATCATGATGGCCAAGATTGGAAATTTATCCGAAACTTAAAATAATACTAAGATTCAGAGGCTTTTTTGGAATTTTCTTATAAAAATATTTGATCAATTTGACAGTGGGCCCATTTCCTATTAAAGTGAAAAATGTCAACTGCCCATATATGAGTAGGACATTTAGCTTGAATGGTTTAAATTTCTAATAGGTGGGCCCCGCTGTGAAGCCCACAAATTTCACCGGACCGGAAGTTTTTATAAAAGGGTGAAAGGGCCCTTGCCACCCCTTTTAGCCAGAGCGAACAAGAAAATGAAAGAAGAGAGAGAGAGAGAGAGAGAGAGAGAGAGAGGAGAAGCAGAAGAAGAAGAAGAACGTGAAGGGAAAAGAGAGAAGCTAGTGGAAACTTCTTCTTCACCTAAGACAAAGACAAGGATTTTCTTTGGGTTAGGTTAGCTTTTATTCCATAAGAAAGTTGCAAAAAACCCAATCCAATTTATTATTTTGCGGAAGAAAAGGACCAAAATCTGTATTAAAACTTTACAGGGGGTGGTGCTTAGTAGAATCAAAATTGTTTCTCAAGCATGGCTAAACCAAATTGAATTTGACTGCTATGGTTAGCTTTGAGTTCTACTTTTACATTCATCCCCTCGTAGGGCTATGTTCTTTCTCACCAAGTGTCAAAATTTCTTCGAAGTACGTCACATCCATCTCACTGTTGGCGTCCTCTACTTCTCTTGGTACCCTGTACCATGCCACAACTTATTTCTTCCGCAGGTTGTTTCAAGTTTCACAGGGCATTCCTTTATTTACTCTTGAATCAGCCCCACTATAAACTTTTACTTCTCCCACCACAATCTCTAGTCCCACAAAATCAAAAGCCCTAAACATCTAAAGGCTTTCTAAATCATACAAAATTTCTTCTCGGCTGATCAATACAATAAAGGCTGCCCTAAAAGATCTAGCCACCAGAAACTCCTCTAAGAAAATTTCTCAAATTTCTTCAAAGAAAGGAACAGACAAAAGCTCAAATTGATCATAGTATCAAGAAAGGAAAAACATCACAAACATATCCAAAGTTATAACCTTTCTCATTGCAAGCAATAACTGACAACAATGTTAGCAACAACTATACAATCACTACAGCTTAATGAAGATTAAAAAAAACAAACCTTTACCATTACCAATCTAACAAGGAAAGAAGAATAAAGAACTCACCCACTGGCATTGACTACATCCCTTGAAATCTTCATCCTCTTGGACGCACCCTTGTACAGATCCTCCAGTCTGCAGGGGAGAGTCTTCTCAATGGGGGCGCCCTTCTGGGGGGCGTGCACAGACGCCTCCCCACCGCTCCCTCCTGCGAAAGATGCAAAGAAGTCCTCTCCAAAAATGCCCCCGGGGAAGCGCCCGGGCCCCATGCCGGAACCACCCATGCCGTTGCCCATGGCGGAACCAAAGGGGCTCGAAAACCCAAAGACCTCGGAGAAGATGCTGTCTGCGCTCCTTGGATTGAAATGGAAGGCTGTGGGTCCTCCACTGCTGCCATAGGAGGAGAACCCAGAAGCGCCCGGCGGCGGTACTTGCCCCTTCAGGCCTTCTTCGCCGTATTGATCATAGACTGCTCGCTTCAGAGGGTCGCTTAGAACCTGAAAGGATAAAAACCAACGGATTGAAACAAAAATCTCTTCAAATCCAATGAAAAGAACCTTGGAAGGCGTCGAAAAGAAAGACCCAGATGCAGATTACGCAGAAAAAACATAACCCAAATCCGGAATATTGGGATATTGGGGGAATGGGACCTCATAGGCTTCGGAGATTTGCTTGAATTTGGCTTCTGCATCTTTCTTGTTGGTGGGGTTCTTGTCGGGATGCCATTTCATGGCGAGCTTGCGATAGGCCTTCTTCAAATCATCGTCTTTGGCGTTCCTGTCAACCTGAAGCGTCTTGTAATAATCGACGCCCATCTCTCTCTTCTGCTGCCAAAACTCTGTTCTTTTTTTTTTTTCCTTCTTCTTCTTCTTTTATAATAGAAGACGGTTCAATATAAAACTCACTTTATGATCAAAAAGATTCTATTGAGGAAACAAGCAGCAAGTAAAAGTGGATTTGGTGGATTATTAAAACATGAAGCTAATCACACTCATAAACATGGTTTATAAAATCGGCCGAATCCACCCAGCGAATCAATTGTCTACATTTCTTCAAAACCTCAAATTCCACTCATTAAAATCATAAAATCCCTGCACATCCATATACCAATCAAAATCCATATACCTATCAAAATTCTAATCCCCTCGTCCTTCAGTTTACTCTGAAACCCTAAACCATGAAATTACATCAAAACCCTAATTTCTTCACTCCATCTATCTTCTTTTTATTTTATTCATCAAATTATAATATATTAAGTTAGAAGGTTTTAGATCCAATTTTGACTAGGAGTTACTTTTAGTTTTTACAAGTGCTAACATACTCTCCCTTTGCTTTCCATTAATATACTTTTCCCACTTATAGACTATCATCACCAACATGTCTAAGATACACAGAATCCCACCTCTTCATACATACCCATGGTTAGCACAGGTTTTGTGTTAGTGCTTTCTTATTTTGAAAATATCAACTTCTTTGTTAGTTTTTTTAATTAAAAACATATCTATACAAGCAAAGCAAAGAGAAATGGCTAGGATTTCACAATCTTACTTACCAAAAAGTGAATATTGTTTTAGTTATTGTACTTTCTTTCAACGTTTTATTTGATATCTCCTCCAAAAAGGAAAATTTTCAAATAAGGCCTTAGGTTTTTGCCTTATTTTAAAAAAGGACACAAGTTTCAAACTTTTCAAATTAGTTCATAAGTTTTTCAATAAAACTTCAATTAAGGCCATCTGGTCATTTAAATGTATTTTTTAATGGAATTTTCTTTCAATTTTCTAAAAATACCCAGAGTACCTTCATTTTAAGCCATGACATGGTTCTGACAGCCACTACATTTAACCAATTTATGTGGAAATGTTAGTTTTTCTCGATCACTAAAAGAATGTCAGTGAAAAAAATGAAGAAAATATAGAGGAAGTGAATGAGGGTTTTATTTCATTGAAGGATAATTTGGGCAGTTTTAAAAAATGGAAGAAAAAAGTTGCCGAAAAATAACTTTAAACGGATGAATGTCCTAAATTGAAAATTTCATGAAAAACTTACGGACTAATTTAAAAAGTTTTAAAACTTGTGTCATTTTATGAAATAAAGTAAAAACTTAAGGACTTATTTGAAAAACTATTGTTCAAAGCTCAATATAACTTGTGCTTTTTATGAGTTTCTCTTTCGAAACATGTCCATAGTCTTGAGATTTAGTAAACTTTTTAGAATGTGACTCAATTGAGTTCAAATCTGATTATGGTATTTTAGACCTTTAGTTTCAAAATCCCAATAAATCACTTGAGTTAACCCGTGCTAGTGGATTTCAAGTCAACTGTTCAAGATATTAGGCTTGGTAAAAAATGTTTTAAAGAAAAGTAATGAAAAAATCACCTTGAATATCTGGTGCACCAAAACAATCCTTTTGTAATTTCTTCGTAACAGTAAAATCGAATGTAGCAAAATGTGCCCGTGCTTAGCAAGCCTACTTGCCATCTTGACAGGTTGACTTGAAATCCAATTTTAAAATCAATTCATATTAAATTAATTTTAACTGTGACTTAAAATTCAAAGTTAAAATAGTGTCATAATTAATGGGACTGGTTAAAATTGAATGTAGCAAAATGGGCCCATGCTTAGAGCAGAAAATCCTAGATCTATAAGTTCATATTAAATTAAATTAACACAGTTGTTAATAGAGCCTCATATAAGAAATTCTGTGAATAATCTACTACATAGTTCTTTGTAATAACAGCCTTGACATAAATAAGTCCAAACTAGTAAGAATTCTTGTCAAATTATGCTGTATACTAAGGTAGTGTTTGGTTCGCTGGAATGGTTGTAGGCAGGAATGGAATGGAGACCGGAATGACAATGGAATGGAATGAGGCAGGAATAGTCAATTCCATTCCAGCGTCTGGAACGCTGAAGAATCAACCCAGTAATGGAATTCTGATTCCTATTCCTGCGTTTGGTACGCTGGAATGCTGCCTGGAATGGAATCAAATTTACATAAGATTGACCAAAATACCCTTATTAGATTCTACTGTCACATTTGCATTGTTTGTGGTGGATGATTTGGGGGTGGGCCACACAAAGGTGTAGTGAAAAAGTTTGTAATTTCTCATAATAATATATTATTATATTATATTATACTATTTGGGGGTGGGCCCCACAATGTGTAGTGAAAAAGTTTGCATTATAATATTTTGGGGTGGGCCCCACAAAGGTGTAGTGAAAAATTTTACAATTTCTCAAAATAATATATTCTTATATTATATTATAATATTTGGGGGTGGGCCCTACAATGGTTGGTTGAAAAAACCTTGCAACATAGCCTCTTTTATAATAGATAGATAGATAGATATAATATTTTGGGTGGGCCCTACAATAGTTGGGTGAAAAAGATATTATATTATTATTATTATGATATAATAATATTTTATTATAATATTTTGGGTGGGCCCCACAATGGTTGGGTGAAAAGATATTATATTATTATTATTATGATATAATAATATTTTATTATAATATTTTGGGTGGGCCCCACAATGGTTGGGTGAAAAGATATTATATTATTATTATTATGATATAATAATATATTATTATATTTTATTATAATATTTTGGGTGGGCCCCACAATGGTTGGGTGAAAAAGATATTATATTATTATTATTATGATATAATAATATATTATTATATTTTATTATAATATTTCGGGTGGGCCCCACAATGGTTGAGTGAAAAAAATATTATATTATTATTATTATGATATAATACTAATATTATAAGCGAGGGTATTTTGGTCTCAACAAAAAGTTAGAAATAAATGGAATGGTGATTCCTTCCGTTCTTGGATGGAATGGTGATTCTCTCGCATAAATAAATGGGATTCCGGAGATAATGGCATTTTCTTTCAATTTTCTAAAAATACCCAGAGCACATTCATTTAAAGCCATGACATGGTTCTGACAGCCACTACATTTAACAAATCTATGTGGAAATGCTAGTTTTTCTCGATTATTAAAAGAATGTTAGTGAAAAAAATGAAGGAAAATACAGAAGAAGTGAATGAGAGTTTTATTTCATTGAAGGATAATTCGGGCAGTTTCAAAAAATTGAAGAAAAAAGTTGCCGAAAAATAACTTTAAACGGATGAATGTCCTTAATTGAAAAATTCATGAAAAACTTAAAGACTAATTTAAAAAGTTTTAAAACTTATGTCATTTTATGAAATAAGGTAAATTCTTAAGAACTTATTTAAAAAATTATTGTTCAATGCTCAATATAACTTGTGCTTTTTATGAGTTTTTCTTCTGAAACATGTCCATAGTCTTGAGATTTAGTAAACTTTTTAGAATGTGACTCAATTGAGTTCAAGTCTGATTATGGTATTTTAGACCTTTAGTTTCAAAATCCCAATAAATCACTTGAGTTAACCCGTGCTAGTGGATTTCAAGTCAACTTGTCAAGAAGCAAATTAGGCTTGGTAAAAGATGTTTTAAAGAAAAGTAATGAAAAAATCACCTTGAATATCCGGTGCACCAAAACAACCCTTGTAATTTCTTCATAACGGTAAAATCGAATGTAGCAATACGTGCCCGTGCTTAGCAAGCCTACTTGCCGTCTCTACTGGTTGACTTGAAATCCAATTTTAAAATCAATTCATATTCAATTAATTTTAACTGTGACTTAAAATTCAAAGTTAAAATAGTGTCATAATTAATGGGACTGGTTAAAATTGAATGTAGCAAAATGGGCCCATGCTTAGAGCAGAAAATCCTAGATCTATAAGTTCATATTAAATTAAATTAACACACTTGTTAATAGAGTCTCATATAAGAAATTCTGTGAATAATCTACTACATAATTCTTTGTAATAACAGCCTTGACATAAATAAGTCCAAACTAGTAAGAATTCTTGTCAAATTATGCTGTATGCTAAGACAACATGTACACTGACAGTAGACTACACACAAAATCAGGAAATTTTCCTCCAACTTGAAATCTTCACAGTGGGCCTAAAAAACATATCTTTCAGGAGAGAGGAGAAAATTCTTGATTGATGAAATCCAGAGTAGGATTCAGTTTTCTCCCCCAGCTTTCCCCACCTGTTTTCTTCCCATACAAACAGCATTAAAAAATCACAAAACACAATCACACAGAATCAAGTCGCCCACAGAGTCAAGAGAGAGAGAGAAAGACAATTCCCAAAATTCTTTCAAATCCACTGTTTGGAAAACCTTCAACCTCATCCAAAAAGACAAAACCCCAGATGCAGATTCACCCCCAAAACCCTAATCCTAACCCTAATTCTTCATAAAAATCTTCCCCACACCTCCACCCACTTCGTCATCCAAATGCCCTCCATAACCCTAACGGTTCTGATCACAGCCATCGTTGTGGTCAAATCTCCCATCACCGTCGATTCCTCCCCGCCGCCCGGGCACCGGTCAGACGACCGCCCGAACGACACACCCACCACGCCGCTGCCTCCGCCTCCGCCTCCGCCGCAGCCTCGGCCAACACTTCTCGTCCCCAACTTCGGCTCTTCTCCGCCAGCTCCGGATCCGAACCTCAGCAAAACACGAACCACCCATCCCGGATCCAAGAAGCCGACCCGCAAGGTCAATCTCGGGCGCAAGATCGGGTTGGTCTTCGTGGGTATGGCCGGGTTCTTGCAGGTCGCGGTGGTGGGTTTTCTGGGTTTCAGGAGATGGCAGATTTCCAACATCAAAGAGGATTCTCCGCCCTGATTTTTTTTTTCATGTGCAATTGCGGGGTTTCACACATTTGGGAATGATTCTTTTCACTCACTGTGGATCGGAGCAGCTTCGATTTGCAGAGGGCCAGCTTGCAATTTCTCGGCGATTCGGATCGAGTTGGAGTTGAATTTTCAGGGAATTCGGCTCGGAGCAGTGGTTCTTGAATTGTGCGCGCACCGCGTTTCTGTGGCTCTTGTGTAAATGGGTAATTGTCCATTGGCCTTTTCTTTACTTCTTCCTTGATTTTTGGTTGTTTTCTGTTCTCCACTTTGATTACTACACATCAGTTTCTTGTAATGAAGAAATGCTTTTGTTAGTTTGTTTTGATTTTTGTCCCTCTCTCATTTGTTTTAGTGAATTATTGCAGAAATATTCATTAGTTAGTTAGCTGTGTAGTTATAATTCGAGAGCTGTTGTGGTCTAAATTGCAAGAGGTGGTAGAAGTGATGAGATATCCTCTCAAATTTGCATCGGGGTGACTCAAAAGCTGTATGCTTTATCAAATTGGATCCATCTGCATTGGGAGAAGTTTGTGTGTAATTGGATGGGGTTGACCTTCATGCTTTTTCTCATGGTACAATCCTCTTCCCTGAGAGTGTCCCTTCCTTTCCCATCTACAGAGACAGTCTAGGACTGGTGCTAACTGTTCATTGCAGAAGAAAGTACTCACTGAAATTGGCTTGGAGCACTGAATAATACTTGATGATGCCAAACTCTGGTTCAGACACCACCGGTCAAGTAATAATGGTAAAATATGCAGTAATTGAGATGAGAGAGATTTATAGTGGTTCAGTCAATATGACCTACGTCCACTGTTGAATGACTAAGGTCGCCGGGTATATTAATATTCAAGGGTTACAACTTAGGAGAGAGAGAGAGCTTTGCTAGTAAATAATAATTGCCTGCTCCTCAAGTACCGAGGGGCTTTCGTATTTATAAGCGTCCCTTAACAGATGGGAAGACTTCTCAGCACGGTTCACGAGGAGCGTTCGAGGTGTCCACCAAACTGATGTGGCAGGTGTCTTCGATTGGCGAGGCAGTTATCCGCAGGACTTGGTAAAAGCGGGACGTGGCCTGACTGCTTCCGAAGTGACCCGGACTGCTGCCACGTGGCCGAGCATCGTGGATATAGGCTCGGACCCCATTGGACCAAACAGATCTTCACTAATTTAAGCCCTGGCTCATCACAGACTGGGCCACTTGGGCCTGACTCATCATTTGCCCCTCAATGCCCTGCGTCCAATGGAACTTGGAGAGGAGGGCATTCGATCGAATTTTCGGCTGAGTTCGCAACTGCAAAAACTTCGGGAGGCCAAAACATCTGTTTCGAGGCCTTTTTTGGACTTTTGACAACATTAGTCACGGCCGTAGGCGGTGAGTCTTGTAGGGCTCGCCGAGAGCTTCGATTTGATATATAATAAGCCTCATTTGAAGTTACGGACCAAAATTTATGGTCAAAATAGCGAGCAGGCGCGCTGGCCACAGTTCTGGGCGAGCGGAGGGGCTGGCGCCTGTGCTGGGCACCCTGAGGAGGTCTGGGCGCCCCTGGAAAGGTCTGGGCGCCCATGGGAAGTGCTGGGCGCCCATGGGAAGGTCTGGGCGCCCACGGGAAGTGCTGGGCGCCCATGCTGGGCGCCTGGGACCCCTGAGGAGTGCTGGGCGCCCAGCTGGGAGGCCTGGGCGCCCATGGTTTGGGCGCCTGGGCGCCTGGGAGCCTGCCTGGGATGCTGGGCGCCCCTGCTTGGGCGCCTGAGGTGTCTGGGATGCTGGGCGCCCCTGCTTGGGCGCCTGAGGTGTCTGAGAGGTGCTGGGCGCCCATGGGTCTGGGCGCCCATGGTATGGTCTAGGCGCCCATGGTGGCTGGTCTGGGCGCCCATGGGGTCTGGGCGCCCATGGTCTGGGCGCCGGGCGCAGCACGCGCAGGGGCGACGGGCGCTGGCGAGGCGGGCGATGCAGCGGTGTTGGCGCCCGTTCATCCACACCATTTTTTCCATCAGTATCCTTTCTCTTTTTCTTTTTCTGTAAAGAATAGTTTTAGAACATGGATAATGTTGAATAAATCTTCTTTTTAAACAGACACATGTCACATTATTATTATTATTTTTTTTTTCAAGTCCAAGTACTGCGAGGCTGGGCGCCCAGAGGCGTGGGCTTCGCTGCGGAGGGGCTGGCCGCTGTCTGTGTGGGCGAGCAACTCGTGTGCTGTCCAGGAAGTTGATTTGGGCGGCCAGGCAGTGGTCACGGTGATCTGACGTAGTCCCTCGGGCAGATGACCTGAGTTTCAAGATCCTACCTTCTGAGATCGAGCTTTTGGTGACCCGCGAGGGAACCAGTAAGCTGGAGATAGGCTGCCTGCTTGAGAGCAGTGCATAGGCCAAGCTTTTTGGCGACCCGTGAGAGGGACGCTAACCTGGAAATAGGCTGCCTGTTTGAGAACAGTGCAGAGGACAAGCTTTTTGGCGACCCGTGAGAGGGACGCTAAGCTGGAGATAGGCTGCCTGTTTGAGAACAGTGCAGAGGGCAAGCTTTTTAGCTACCCGCGAGAGGGACGCTAAGCTGGAGATAGGCTGCCTGTTTGAGAACAATGCGCAGATCAAGCTTTTGGCGATCCGTGAGATGATTCACCTCGCCTGGACCTGTAGATTTCCTCAGCGTTCATATATTTTTGAGCTTTCACCAATAGTTCTGGCATGCTCTTTGGTGGTCGCTTCATTACTGAAAAGAGGAAGCTTGATGACCGGAGGCCTCCTAGGAAGGCGGTCATGCTGACCTTATCATCGGGGTCCTCGACCTGAAGGACCTCCTCGTTAAAACGAGTGAGGTAGCTCCTTAGGCTCTCGTCTCGATCCTGTTTTACGTTGAGCAGATGGGTGGCAGGCTTTTGTTGGCGGCGTCCACCAATAAACTGTGCCACAAATGATCTGCTTAGTTCGGCAAAGGAGCCTATGGAGGCCGGGGTGAGACTGGCAAACCATTGTCGTGAGGGACCCTTCAAGGTAGTTGGGAATGCCCTACACATAATTTCGTCGGGGACGTTGTGCAGCTGCATCAAGGTTTTAAAAGTTTCGAGGTGGTCCAGTGGATCCTTCGTACCGTCAAAAGTTTCGACGGATGGCATCTTGAATTTTTGAGGGAGTGGGTAGTTCACCACGTCGGGCTTGAACGGTGTGTCCGTTCGCCTGACTAGGTAATCCACTGTCTCTGGTGCCTGCGCCTTCATGGCATTGAAGACATCACCCAGCTGATTTTGCATTTCCCTTATCTTCTCGTCCCAGCGATTGGGGGCATCCCTGGACGGATCATGAAAATAGCTCCCATCCTCTGCGCTTTGATTTTCACTCTCCCCCTCATTGAAATGAGGGTCCTCCCCATTAGAAGCAGAGGGAGGAGGTGGAAGCCCTCCGTGATTAGCTCCCCCCGGAGGTGGGAGTCCTCCAAACTGGGCTCCACCCGGAGGGGGAGGAGGTCCTTGTTGATGGGCACCACCCTGGTGGGCGCCCAGGGGGAACTCATGCCCATGGGCGCCCAGGTGAACTCCTTGGGCGCCCAGGGGAGGAGCTCCATGGCGTGGAGGTCTTGGATGCCCCGGGCGTGGTGCTCCTTGCGGTACTCCCCCAAACTGTGCTCCTCTCTGCCCCCCTGCCAGCATGAGTTGTAAAATTTGCTGGTTTTGAGTCACCAGCTGCTGCATGGTCTCCAACATTTGCTGAGGAGTGGGAGCAGGAGCATGAGGGGTAGGATTCGTCGGTGGAGGATCATTCTCGCCTTCGCGGGAGGGATTATCCTCGGGTCGTCTTGCAGATCTTGTGGTGATCACCATAATTTTGAAAAAAGGAGGATACTGACGTGAGAACTTTAGTCGTTCCCACAGACGGCGCCAAACTGATGATGCCAAACTCTGGTTCAGACACCACCGGTCAAGTAATAATGGTAAAATATGCAGTAATTGAGATGAGAGAGAGATTTATAGTGGTTCAGTCAATATGACCTACGTCCACTGTTGAATGGCTAAGGTCGCCGGGTATATTAATATTCAAGGGTTACAACTTAGGAGAGAGAGAGAGCTTTGCTAGTAAATAATAATTGCCTGCTCCTCAAGTACCGAGGGGCTTTCGTATTTATAAGCGTCCCTTAACAGATGGGGAGACTTCTCAGCACGGTTCACGAGGAGCGTTCGAGGTGTCCACCAAACTGATGTGGCAGGTGTCTTCGATTGGCGAGGCAGTTATCCGCAGGACTTGGTAAAAGCGGGACGTGGCCTGACTGCTTCCGAAGCGACCCGGACTGCTGCCACGTGGCCGAGCATCGTGGATATAGGCTCGGACCCCATTGGACCAAACAGATCTTCACTAATTTAAGCCCTGGCTCATCACAGACTGGGCCACTTGGGCCTGACTCGTCAATACTAATATGATACAAAAGAATGCCCTTTCTATTGGCAGTGATGTGATTTTGAGACTACCATTTCAAAGAGGAAAAAAAAAGTGATGTGATCTGGAGATAAAAACACTTGATTAAGCATTTAATTTATACGTTGCAAAGCATGGTGGCTCAATATAACTATGCATCTTGGATTCAAATTGCGTGCTTATTCTTTTACTAATCCAATGAGAAAATGGGAAGAAAAGGGAGAGTGCATTGGGTGGTTACAGTAAGTGGAGAAATTATCAAATTGTGATTGGTGCAGTATTTGGTACTTCATTGGAGCCTTATCCAGTTTAGCTGGATTGTCTTATGAGTCCTACTTTCCTACTCATCCCTAGCACATGTGTATAAAGGTGCTAAATGTGGTCATCTCCATTCAATTGAACTAGTTATTGCACTCAATTTTACTAGTGAATCCAAATACAACCCAAGGATGCAAAACAAGGAGTTGACATTGTATATATGGCCATAGGTTGACTCCTTTCCTTTTTATTATTATATGGGGGAGGGTGAATGGTGATGAAGATCCAAAAGGCTTGGAAGATCCCAAAGGAGCCCCCACAACCCTTCAATGAGGATCCAACAAGCGGGGATTTCATAAAATGGGGTTTTAGTGTCTATAGGGCCTATTTGGTTGGGAAAGTTTGGGAAATTAATCTTGGAAGTGTTTCAAACTCTCAAATGGTGTCACATCCAAATTCCTAAATGCTTCCACATGAAGTAGATGCTGGAATTCTAGAATTTGGAGAACTTGGAAGGCTAGAAAAGTTATTTCAAACTGCTGGCATTTGGATTATTTGTTAGATGGGTAATTTGGAGAGTTTAAGAATACGATGGTCAGAGATGTTTTTAGTTTCTGGCAAGGAAACTCGGGTTAGAAATACTTATAACCAAATACACCCTTAGAGTGACATACTTGAACAAGTTTTGACCCGCTCACTGATAAGGTTTATTGTTGTTTGAAGTTTTTGAGTTAGCATGTTTACAAATTCTATTTGTCGTATTTTCTAGCTGTAATTGTCTTTAAGTCAAATCTTTGTGATATTCATAGTAGAACAGAGCTAGTTGGTGATCTGAGGGATTTTACATCCATCTGTCATGTACTCATGTGGCAATTGTCTTGCATATGTAACCACACTACCAACAAAAAATAATGTGTAGATTTGAGTTTAATTTCAAAGTTGGGTTCCCCCCTCTTATTTGGTAACAGTATGAATTAATTAAGTGCCTCTTGATGTGAAACCGCGAGGAGACTCATGCAAAAGAAGAGCAAACTGTGGTTCCAATGCTCTCTTTATCAGCTTCGGCATTAGAGTAGTAGCATATGTTGAGCATTCTCATTTCTAATTCAAACCTGTGCTTAACTTTCAAATTTATGCCTTTTTTTTTTATTCCTTTGATCATCCCCTTCTCTTTTTTTTCCCTTTCCTTCTTCAAGAAACTCAAGCTGCAAACAACAAGCCCTTAAAACCTACGATGCCCAGATACGACAAGGACGTGCCATGGACATGGCAGACATAGATTTTACATATAAAAAGTGAAGTATGTGATACGATATGTTACTCATTTTTAAGTATCTGTGCACCCTAGCTTGAAACTGCCAAAAATATCGAAACCTTCCTGCCTCAACTTTTCACTCTCATCCATAAACCTTGATAACATCACCATCAAGAAACCCTAACAAGAACAAAAATAAAAAGTCAAAACCTAAAAAAACTCTCATCAAGAAACCCCATTAGAAATTATAAACCTATCTAGCTAATGGACGTGAAAACAAAAGAAGAGAGAATGCAAGAGTAAGAGTCATGAGTTTGTTCCCACTCCTTTGTATTTATAGGCATAGTACAATCTAATTTACTTCAATCAAATCCCTAGTTATAACCCTGATTGTTGCATATAAATAGATTGCAATCTAATCTAAATATATGGCACATTGAAGGATATAAGAAAAAAGCGCTCCCATTCTTAAAATTTTATAGTCCGCAGGAGTTTCTGGTTCTGTGTCTCTATACTTTCCTCAAATTAATGTGGAGAGGAACGGAGCATCGATTTGCTGGTTAGGAACTTATGGCATGCTTTGGTCATGGCTTTTGTAAAGATATCAGCCAATTGAATTGAGAAGAAACATGTAGAAGATGTATGGTACCCATGTTGCATGTTGTTGAATCATGACAATTGACCTCAACATAGGCATGCTCATGAATACAAGATTCAAGGCAATTTGGATGGAACTAATATCATTAGCAAGAAGTGGAGTAGCTTCCTTAAAAGTGACTTTAAATTTTGAGAGGAGTCATCGCAGCGAGATAATTTCAACAGTAGCAGAGGTCATAGAAGCACGCAACCTCTGCTGAGGATTTATAAATTGTAGTTTGTATCATGCATTTCGCAAGAGAAGTGCTAAGAAACAAACACCACCCGGTGGTACTGTGTCATGTATCGGCATAACCAGCCCAATCAACATTTGCATAAGAACTAAGATCAACAAAAGAAGAGGAAGAATAGAATAGTCTTTGATCAATAAGTCCCTTTTAGATATCGAATGATGTGATGAACTGTTGTAAGGTAATGCTTATGAGGAGTTATTGTTTTGTTGATGAATAAATCATGAAGATAGATGAATGGGACAACTGCTTTGATGAGTAGTGTGCGCTGTGGTAGAATTTTAGAACAATCAGGAATTTAGGCCAGAATCAAAGTAGATAGATTGCTGAGATGAAAGCAGTAGCAGAAAATGGTTGACATCGAAATCTGTATGAGAACTCCAAATGTTGCAAAAATATTGCAAAGAATTATGAGATCAGCAGTGATAGGCATCTGCGGGTGATTTAGTGCAACTGACAGCAGCAGTTGGGCCTGGCCCCATATGAAAATCACACGGACAAACCTACCATTTGTTCTTGTCTGGAGTTCCAGCATGAGGTCTATAAGATCTTCCTAGGGCAAGATCTTAAGAAAAAATGATGAGATGACCTAGCTAATAATCAGCTCTAATTATATGGTACAGTGCAGTATATAAGAGAAAGTACTCCCCTTGTTTCTATTTTGTTGTTCGCAGGAGTTTTTTTATTTTTAATAATCATTACATTGCCCGATAAAACGACTCAAAACACAACCCTGTACTCTTTTTTTCTTCTTGTGGCTTTGGAGTCTAATGTCTTTAAAATAATTTGTATAAAGACGAAATGCAAGAATTGCAACTTTAGTGGAGAGATGCAAAGGGATGTAACTCCTTTGAGAATTGAAGTTCACGAGATACCACAAAGAGATTCTTTTTGATACCTTGGCTCTATAATTATTAAGGATGGGGAGATTGAGCAGAATGTCAAACATAGGATAAGAGTTGGATTGTTGAAGTGGAGACTTGCTTCTGCAGTGTTTTGTGATCAATGCAGTAACAAAGATTAAAAGAAGTTTTTTACAAGATAATGATTAGACCAACTATGATTATGAAGCATAATGTTGGCCAATTAGGAAACAATACATGTAAAAAATCAGTATATCAGAGATGAGTACTTTGAGATGGATGTTTAGTAACACTAGGAAAGATGGAATAAAAAATGAGTGCATTGGAAGCATTTAGAAATATCATCAATGAGAGAGACTTATTTCGAGATGGTTTGGACATGCCCGACACTGGCCAATAATGGTGTTGATGACAAAAGTTTTTCTATGCAGGTTAAATTGCCCATGAAGAAAAAGGGGTAGGCCGAAGAGGACATGGATGGAAGTAGTTAGGGTAGATATGAAGAAGTGCAATATATTTGAAAATTTGGCCCTACATAGACTGGAATGGAAAAATATTCATGTAGCCAACTCCAACATTTCGGACAAGGCTTTCATGAGGATGGCGGTGATGGTGATTTAATATGATTTGTGTTAGTGTTATTAGTCGACGACTAATGGTTGTTTGCAATAATCTCTCTCTCCTTGCTTTTTTCTCCCCTCTTCCTCCTTCCTCATTTGACCTTTCTCACTTAGATAAATTCAACAAAATCAACAAATTTCCACCATACAAATGTCTACATGAAATGGACTTGTGAGAATTTCTGAAAGTTCTCATTGATATTCATATTAAATACCATTTCCAGGAGGTAACCATACCGTCATTCATATTAAATACCATTTCCAGGAGGTAACCATACCGTCATTCATATTAAATACCATTTCCAGGAGGTAACCATACCGTCATTGAATCTTGAAATAAAAACAATTTGATGCTGATGTTAACTTTTACATTTATGATCTACTTCAAGTCATTGAGTCGAAGCTCATTGCTAATGAAGAAGTCTTTTTGCGATTTTGCATGTGGCATATAAATATCTAACACACTGGATGCTTAAACTTGATGACCCATGGATCGATCTCTGGACATGTATGTGGAACTGAGATGCCAACACCACTTGACCATGAATGCATTGGACCAGTTACCCAATACAGCCAAAACGAAAAAAAAAAAAAAAAGAAAAACGGGGAAAAAAATCTAACACCTAGGATCACTGTATAATTCATTGCAGCCTGTAAATTTATAATACAGTGGCATTTGGCTATAATATAAACAATTAGCACTTTATGAGGAGATCTTAATGTGAATTGCTTTTCATTAGTGGAAATGGCAAGGGTGGAATGGAACCCCAAGGCAATACTTCTTAATGAACAGCAAATGGCAGTTGGAACAGCTGAAAATGAAAGATGATCCAGGGTCTTGTGCATTTATTCCAAATGACAAAAAAAGTAAAAAAAAAAATGCTAAATGGACTCAAGATTTGGAAAAGAACAGACGAGATGGTAATAAATAAATATATCGAAGAAATTAATAAAAATAACAAGCAGCTGGGTCAAGACTGTTTGGTTAGACACCCTGTTGGTGTTTTTCCCAGGTTCTAATCTCCAGATGTCCTGTAAAGAGCAATCCAAAGTTATCTCTAATGCACTGGGCAGATTTACTTTCTTTTTTTTGGTGGCTATGTTAGGCTACTGGTACATGAGTGATACTTTATACTTGATAATCCAGGATCGATCCTTGGTGTGAAACCTTGGTGTGAAACTAAGGTGCCAACAACACTCAACCATGAGTGTGTTGGCAGCAGATTTACTGTCTAGACACTCACCGTTTTTGTTTTGAAACAATAATTTCTTTAGTCAGGATTGAGCTAAATATCTACAGACACAGAATAAAGCAGCAGTTAAGATTGTGACCTGCAGAGAACATCACAATCCACTAGATGTGTGGATTACCTCCTGTTGTGTGAAACTGTAGGCAGTATTATGGCCTTGGCAAAGTTTTAGGATTGATATATCAACCCCACTGATATCTCAATCTCACAGTTTCCTTCAGTAACATCTGCATAGCACAGATGAAATAGTTCTAACTACCTGAGAAGCAAAATCTTACTTGGCTTCTGTTTTCAAAACCCAAGCACCTGGTTGGATGTATTGTTACAAGGAGATTGTTCAGAAACTCTTTTTAAGGCAATCCGGATAAATAAAAAACATACATTAAACAACATTAGTGCAGTTGCAAAATCATGAATACCTGCTTCAATTGGACCACCAACCCTGACAACCCACAATGCCCATTTCGCAAACCTCCTCTCCCTACCATAGCTTTGTTGGTAAGGGAGGTGAGTGTGAGTGTGAGTGTGAGTTAGAGTGCGTGAGTTTTGAGTTCCCAAATGTAGGAAAAAGGTAAATAAATAAGTTAAGAGTAAAATTTTATATAGTAGAAAAGTAAAAAAATTGTACATGGATATATTGTTCTTCTTTTATGAATGTTTCTGCTTATCATGGTCGATTAAAAGTTACAGGGCAATGTGTATCTAGCCGACAATCCACGAAGGTACACCGACTTCAAATTTAAATGATCTGAAATTTATAATATTATCATGAAACAGGAGATTTTGCGATGATTTTTTTTTTTTTTTTTTTTTTTTGAGTTCTTCATAAAAGAAAAATACATTGAACTATACCAGACGCAGTTAAGGACCTGGGGGCAATCCAAAAGTAACACAAATGGAAAGCACTGAATGGCTGTGCAACTTGAAAAAGAAAAAGAAGAAAAGAAAAGAGAAAAGCCTAATCATGAAAATAAAACTGAATCTAAAATCTCAGGTACATTAATTTGCTGAGGTGCAGAGAACTGCTTCCAGTAATGTAATTTGGAAGTTCTGAAGGAGTCACCTCCACAACACCATCTTATGAACTTTAATAATGGCAAAGATCTTCTCAATACTCAATGCACACTGAAAACACACATTTCTCTGAATTCCTGAAATTCAACAAGGTCACTAATCAATTTCCTGAATTTTCTAGTGTTTTAATGTGATCTGCATTTGACAAATTCTCATTAGATGTGGAAACTGGAATGCTAGCTCAGCTTCACGAGTCACGCAAGCATGAAGTTGGCAGGTAGGAGCTGAATCACAGTTAAAATATTGGCGACGCAAAAATATCGATACCAATGGGGCCATATTCATACTTAAAAACAGTTGTGCTTATTTTTATACTTGCTGGCACTGTTAATGATACTACTAAGATTTTTGTTTCCTACACATTGATACCGAAAGGCGAACATCGTCATTAAGAAATAAAGGCCAACAAAGATGACATTAGAAGCTTAAAAAAATGCTAGCATTGAAAAAGAAAAAGAAGAAGAAAGAGCAACCTTATCTTATCACAGACTGGGCATTATGACCAATCAAACCCCATAATATAACCTTAGAATTGGGGACTCTGATGCTGTGGGCTAGTCTGGGTTCTGCTTGATCCCTTCTTCCTTTTATTTTGTCATTTTGTTGGTAACAAGATAATTTTATTGAAGATGACACTAAAGATGACACAGATTACACTAACTAAATAAAAAAAACAGCGAGAAAGCCAAATCCTTCCAATGGGGAAGGATTTGTGCTAGTTCTAGCATTGAGCTGCGGATATGTGCCCAGTTCTCTGGCAGCAAGGTCAAATGAGTGGGGCTTACCTAACCCTTTGTCTGCTTAGAACTTCTATATTAATATAGATGTTCGTGCCAGTTGCAAATGGGTTAGGCTCGAGACTAATTTTTGTTCTGTAGTGTTTGTAAGAGATTGTGCAATCAAAAGCTCAAAGATGCTACCAAAGTACCAGCCATCCGTAGGGTGATGATTCAAGGGTTTTTTTTTTCAATAAGCAGAAGTGATGCAAACTCTTGGGCAGGTCTTTTTGATCCATTCCTCATGTTCACATAAGATGCTCTACTCTGTGCTGTCACTGGCCTAAATTTTTTATATGCACCCATTGGATTTATCATGTAGTAAAAATATAACTGATATTTTTCACATTTGGTCTGGCCAAAGGTGTGTTGAGGGCATGTGAATGGGATGAACACTTGGACGTATCAAATATGGCTGTGAAATGGCCCATGGCCCATGGCCCAATTGACAACAATAGGCCTCCCATATATATACCTGGTCATTTCTCTTTAATGAAATCGTATGATGTACGGATACTTCAAAAGTGGGCAACGTATCATGTCGTATCGTGTCCGATACTTCACTTTTTATGTGTAAAATCCGTGTCCCTACTGTATCTATAGCGTGTCCCTACCGTATCCTTGCCGCATCTGGGCATCATAGATGAAATCATATACCAGCAAAACACAAGAGATGAAAAATTCTCAGGTATCTGATGTTACCAACTACATAAGAATTAGGGCTTGACGGTTATAGAATGGACATATCACCATAATGATTTTCATTGGATCCTGCCATTGTTTCAAACTCCTAACACCAATATCTCTTGCTTTTCAATTTAATCGGCCACATAAAACCTTTCCCTTTGTAAAATCCCAGACAGGAAGAAGGAATTAAAAAAAAAAAATGAAACGAAAATCAATGGATTAAACTTCAATATCTTCACAATATGTAACACTGCTGGTTCTACAGAGTAAATATAACCAATCAAACTCAGATGATAAACTCTACATACATTGCAAAAACAGAGGTGACTACACCAAACTGCCATATTAATCAACCCTACACTTGAAGATCTTCACCATAAGTAACAATACAGTCCTAGATGATGAGGGACTCAAATCAGCCCAAGGTCTACATCATAGGCCAGCCATCAAAGAAACAATGTCGAAAAGCCGAACTTTGATTACAAATCATGTCACATAGATCAGCAAATTCATCAGATGTATGAGATCAACAGCCCCATTCAATAGGAAAACTCAGTCCAAATCCATGACTAGAATTTAAATGCCCCTCCAAACCGAGTTCAAAGAGCAGAAGCTCTTTGGAAATTGAAAGCCCGGAATACAAAACAACTCTTGTCATCCTCCCTTTTCCAAAACAGATGAAACAGAACCTTCCTTCGTTTATGCATCAAGCTCTTCAGACACTGCAAGCACAAAGTCAAAAGAAGAAGAAGAAACTGCGAACGCTTCTCGCCTCCAAAGCCAATATCCGCTGCCTTGGCAGTGGATTCAACTCCACACACCGAGATCCTCCACAGCTTCCAGAGGTGCTTGGAACCGGAACCTTTTCCTGTTGTCATCCCTGGAGAAACAAACACAACTACACTCAATGAAAGCCGATTTGATGGTTTTACAGCTTTACTAGCCATAACTCCATGAGTGTGGTTGCGTTGGTTTCTCTGGATGTAGCAACAGGATTTAAGGTTCAGGTTCCAAACACCTCTGGAGGCCGAGGCGGGTCTCAGTGCATGAATTTGAATCCACCAGCAACGCAACGGTCATCGGCTGGATCATGGAATAGACGAGAAGCGAAACTAGTTAAACAACATTTGGGGTGTCAAAGAAATGAAAGGGAGACACAACAATCATTTTTTTCTTGCTATCAGTGTCTGAAGAGCTTCTTTGCGGGGGAGAACAAGGAAGGTGCCTTTTCAACTGCTTCAGAAGAGGGAGAAAGACACAAGAGTCGATTTGGGCTTCTGGCTTTCAGTTTCCAAAGAGCTTCAGAAAAGATGAAGCTGCTCTTTGAAGTCGGTATGGAGAGGCAACAAGGAGGGCGTCATTTTATAAGGGAGTGTTGAGTTGTCCATGCAAAAATTAGAGAGGGGGTGTTAATTGGATTGGCTGTATTCTGAATCTTTGTGAGATTTAGCATTTATGGGTGGTGATTGTATCCTTATCACCTTCAACTTGCTATTCTTGCACACTAATTTATTAAAAAGATATGGTGAACCTTGGTGGAGAGAGAGAAGAAATGCAACATGATCAGGACCTTCCACTTGTTAAACTGTTGAAAATCGAAATCCTAGCCATGCATTTAGAGTGAATTTTCTTTGTTTTATGTTGGGTTGTTCATCTTGTACGTCTGATAAATGTAAAATCTTTTTAACCTTGTTTTTGACATAGGTGGTTTGATTATATATACCTTTCATTTGATGGGCCACAACATGGGTAAGGGATGTCGTTATTATTTTGAATTCTTGGACCAAAGGTTAGCTAGATAGTTGTGGCACCCTGTAATCAGAATGTGGGTCACAGTAATCCAATTGCAAATCAGTTTCCTATCAGTCACAATCTTAAATGATCTACACGATTTTTAGTTGTAGTTACTTAAGTGATCTGCCGAAGCTGTGGGATATAAAAATGTATCGGAAGGAGAGCGTTCCGCTCACAGGGAAGCTCCAGCACGACATCCCTTCCCAAGTTCCCGTGGAGTAATTTTAAATTTCAGTTCAATAGAAGTAGGTCCCACCATAAGATTGAACTTTACGTTGGGACTCACTCCAATGGAACTAATATATGAAGGTATATCACTTGAGGGAAGGGATGACATTGGATGGTTCGGATTATCATTGTGTGGGCCCCACGGTGGAGTCTTGGAGACCTATTAGTGTAATAGCTGCGAGTGAGGGAGGATCTTTGACTCAGGCAGCAGCTCTGCTCGATTGGTTGAATTCAGACTCTTTGCTAGGTTGCAGATTATTTGTTACCTGTGGATTGCTATTCATGGACACAATTTATTGTAAAAGATCCTGTACACCTTAAATAAGAGAAGACACAAAGGGATAATGACCATTAATCTGCAAACAGATGACATCCTAGCCATCCTTTTATCCTCTTGGAGTGAGTTTTCCTTTTGAATGTGGTTGATATGATGGGACTAGGTTCCATTCATAATCAATTTATTTTTTGCCAATTAGATCAAGCAAATCTTGGCTACTATTTTTTTAGTGATCTAGGTTTGAGGCCATTGGATCTTTTACAACCTTAATTTGAGTGAGACCCTCTATGGATATGGATTCATCCTAAAATAAGTGTATGTATTAATTTCATGTTGGATTGGGCTTCACTCAAATTTATAATGGTAAAACATGCCATGCATAAATAAATTTTTTGAATAACCACAAAATTAAAGCTTCTATAATAAATACAAATACATCCAATATATCATCACAACTCGTTGACCCGTGGTATATTGGATGTATTTGTATTTATTAAAGGTTGACCCATGGTATCTTGGATGTATTTGAATTTATAAAAGCTTTAGTTTTTTTAGTAATCCTTAATGTTGGTCCAATTTATACATTGCATCTTATGATATTCAAATAGATGATGAGACCATGTGGTCCATAGAAAGCAAGATTTGGACAACTTTGGAAACTTATAGTGAATTCATGCCGAGGCTTATTTGGAAATATTTCTATATTCATAGAAGGCAAGGCCCCTCTTAATGAAGATCATAAATAGGTCTAGGGTCAACTTCAAGGTTGTGTACATTGGATACAAAGGTCCAATTTTTATTCGGGACATATTTGGGGTGGACCTAATGGATCCAATGGACCCAGATCTAATTCATATATGACCCACATCCAATAGGCACATTTTTTTTTTTTTTTAACTCTTGTACATCTGAAAAAGTTCAACCAATTTTGTACCAATGGTTTGCTCATGACATTCATCCAATGGGGGCCAACATTGATATCAAATGTCCATATTTTTTAGGTTTTCGGGCCTATATAGCTTGAGTTATATTTATATTTGAGAGGTGATTGGAACTTTAATCGCAAACCATTTAATAACCCCACTAGCACATCTAAATTTTATTTTGTTTTTTAAAAATTTTATTTTAAAGCTCTTTTATTCAATTATAATAATACACTCCATATTTTATTTTGAATCTAAATAGGGAGTCCAATAGTTCTTTTTAAAGTTGATGTCAAATTCGTATACAACTCATAGGTTGCATGTTGAAACTAGATGAATCAAGATGTATAGAAATGAATTCAGGTCCAGGCCACCATGGTTCCACCCCAGATCCAACACTTATACATCCCTAGTGGTAGGCATGTGTTTTCCCCCTCCATTTTTGGATTGCACCATCCTTCTGCACACCATAAGATTTTCGATCACTTGAGCATTTTTCGTTTCATCTAAACATGTTTGAATCAAACTTGATTCAAATAGGGCTTTTGAAAACTTTGTAGGGTTCGAAAAAGTCTCAACTAAATGCCTGATTCAAACAACTTCAAAACATTTTGCCTTTTCTTTAAAAAAAAAGTAATCAAAATCTACTTTTTCAAATAGACATGAATGTCTGTCCCAAACAACCTTCACCCATGCAACTATTATAACATCACAATTTTACTTGCACTATTCTTTACATTCACAATATGAAAAATTAGCACAAGTGACTCTGAGAACATGACAAGTTTGATATTTCTGATTGGATCAGACTTGCTAAATAATCTATTTGTAAGAGAGTCTAATTGAAACAAAATAGCATTCCATGCAGTACAACAGTTTTACAAAGTCAAGATATGTAACTGATAGGAAGAACTAGAAGGTTGGGCATAGAACTATGTAAGCCTTCTAGATTTTCATAGACGGCGGCATGATGGAGCTATTTGACTGTAGCCAACATAACAAGGATATGGAACAAATGCATGTACAGGATAACTGGACAAAGATAATGATGAAGACTGTAGGACTGGCCTGTTCTGAAATTCTAGGACCTGCAAATCAGTGCATTTTTGTGAAAGGAGTTAAAAGTGAATGATTAAAGGTGAAGGTCTACCAGGATTGCTACCCATTGCCATAGTAAATTCAATCCTACAGAAGTGCTGGCCCCATATAGATCTCCACCTTGGACCCTTCACTTCTCACCTTTTACGAGTCCTTCAATAAAACCCCCTTCACCATGAGTATGCAGAAATTCAAAACAACCAAATAGGTAGAATGGCCCCGGTTGTGCTTTGCTTTTTCTAGGCAAATTTGACAGAAGACCAAAAGAGATTAGATTTATAGAAAAAAGAAACGAGAGATGAGGGAATAGCAGCAAAAATAGATTTGTCCGTAAATAACAGAGTGGCTGATCTCTGTCAGAGCTGTACACTTGGGAGTTTGTAGAATGCTGTGTAGAATCAGTTCTTGTCAAACATCTCCACAAGCAATTTGGGATTGGAAGGAGGATCATCGAGAGCTTCTTTCTTGGCACGCTTCTTTGTAGAGCATCCACTCTCACCCAGACTAGATGATTCATAAAATGGGTCATCCAGAGGCCTTCCAAATTCAGATGAGCCTACATAAATTGCATGTCTGATGTCAGAGGCACGTTGGTGTTATTTTCTTCAGATTCACATATACTAATGTATTAACAGAAAGCACACAGCTATGATGCACAGATACGTCATGGATACGGCAAGGATACGGTAGGGACATCAATTTTACACAAAAAAAGTGAAGTATCGGATATGATAGGTTGCCCATTTTGAAGTATCCGTGCATCATTGGCACACAGATATTGAGACATTCCCGATCATAGACGCGTGCCTCATTGTGGGCCCACCTGGGATGGGACCTGGGGGGATTGAAAGATCTGAGTGGGCCTTATCTCCCTACCAAGTTTGGGCCCCACTTGATAATCCTCTCACCTTCATCTGGGCCACACAAGTTTCAATTGTTTTATAACGAATAAAAAGTGCAGCTGGTCTGTGGGCCTAGTCCATCGGATGGGTGAAAACCCCATGGATTTGGTACAATTTGAGGAGCCTTTGTGTTTGGTCCATTTGGACAGACCCACAGTGGGGCCCAAGCCCAGATGTGCACCATGCGCCCAGTGTGGTAAGTGATAATTTCTATTCACACACACACAAACATATACAAATGTTTTAGAAATAAATCTTTAAATATTAATGTTTCAATAAGGACATGCTTTGTTTCAAATAAGGGTATTTTGGTTTTAAAAATAAAAAACACCAAAGTTTGCTTAAAACCTATTATAAAAATTTTTGACCAACAAGCAAAATGGTTTGAACATTGCAAGAAAATAATTAATGATTTCTTTGTGGGGTTTGGTCTTCAATGCAAAAATAAAGAAAAGGAGACATGGTTGAGAAATGTACTACTAGCTCCATTTGCAGTTGAGTCCCATTGCCGATAACCATCTCCATTGCATGTTTTCATGCTCCTCAAACTTTCATCAGAGTCCCAATAAACAGAAAGTTCTGATGCTCTCTCAACACCCTTGGACTTGTAAGGAGCAATATTATGAGTTGTCCTCTTGAGAGGACCCAATAGGTCATTCTCAATATACTCGTACCTGAAAGTCAATTAGTTTAAAATGAAAAATTGAGTTCTGTAAATCTACCTCTTGGGCAGGCAAGCCGTGTCATGTAGGAATTGTGGCTGTTGGTTACGATATGTGGGCTTTGGTGGGAATCCAAAATGCTAAGAAAGTGAATTTAGGATTACTAAATCACATTAATTGCTCTTTCCGAAACATTAAAAAAATAATAATAATAACCATACATTTTCTTGCAGAGCGCATCGGTGACAACAGACAGATTGATAACTTGCATCCGTATCTTCAAAATCTTATCCACAGGAAACTCCTCAAATGGCTCCACTAAAAGCATAGAGAGCTTCTCCACATTTGCTCCTAGCTGCTGCTGCAGGTCTTCAAATAGGTGTTGCTTCAATTCTCTTTCCTCTGGAGTCATTTCATCCTTAAAGAGATCATCCCCAAACATGAAAAATGCAAATGGATATGAATATGAAAGAACACGCCTAGATCTGAGAAGTCTATAGAGTCCATTTGTCAGCCAACAAAACTCTTTGATACCGAACTCCTTACTCTCTAAAACTGTTTTCTTATCTTGTATGGTTTCCTTAAGGTTGGATTCCAACTTAAAGGAATATGTATGAGCTTTGTATCGGATGTGATAATGCATGTACCCGTAAAGATGTAGCGTTGCCTGCCCAGCTTTTTCTTCTCTGTTTTGTTTGTAGCATACACAAGTATATACGTCAATATTTGACCATCTGTGATCCCGGTGAATTGCACCACCACACAGCCAACTGAATCAAAATGGTCAGATTTTAGAAGAAAATATCTAATTGATATCAGATCACAAAAGCAAGTGACAAATTTAAGCAAAAGACTAATTTTGAGTTACAAGGAAAGATCAAACCAGAAAATTAATCATGCAAGAACAAGGGGACTGAGTGGCCGCCCACTATTAGGCTTTGTATCCATTTGCTTTTGGGAGTAAAAGAAGAAAAAGCACAGAAAGGAACTTAAGAGAATTTTAAAGTTTAAACAAATGCACATTGCTACATAGATGGTGCTAGTGCTTCTAAACTAAAGAAAATGCATCCTGGATGAAAGATATTACATGCAGATATGAGCCAGGAATAACAAGTGGGACCAAGGAACATTATGTCGGCGAAAATATACAAATTTAATGTCTACATAAAAAGTTGGGGGTGTGAGAGTCAAAGTGGGCAAAGTAATTGGAGGTAGTGGTGAGGTTCAAAGCTATGATGCGCAGATACGGCATGGATACAGCAAGGATACACCATAGTCACGGCAGGGACACGGATTTTACAAATAAAAAGTGAAGTATCGGATACGATACGACACAATACGTTGTCCATTTTAAAGTATACGTGCATCATAGGTTCAAAGTCTAGTATAGGAAACATGTAAGATTCTGGAGGATACCTCCACAGGGAATTTGTACTAGTCAGTCCGAACATATTGATGGTTTTGTCCCAATGAATGTTAATTAGCTCAGCCCTCCTAAGTTTTAGAAAGAAGAGTCATCTAGCATTATATTGCAAAATGTTAAAGTTCCAGCTTCTTTGCCTTGGGTCTTCCTAATGATGTTTTCATTTGTAAGGACTCACAAGAATAAAGAATATTCTAAAGGTCTCAATTGGGTGAATTCTCTAAAGGATCATATTTTTACTCTCTTTCCTTTGATAAGGGAGGTTAATTTTAACAGGTCCAAGTGTAGAGAAGTATTGTTGCATCAAGGCTTTTTGTTAGACATAAGCTGTGGCTCCCAACACCTCAGAGAACCTCCTGGCTGCGTGCGCATGTAACAACCCTTGATCAGGGCTGTATATGTTCTATTTCCTGGGGCTATTCTTCTGATCTTGTATTTTGAGTTAAATATTCTATATTGGATCCTCAACTTTTTATGGTTGATTCTTATTCATGCTATTTGCTACTTTTACAGGTCAGTCATTGTTTATTTCAAATTGGTTTCTGGTTGATATATATATTCACATTATCAGTATATCTACCTATATTCATATTATTAGGATGGGAAAAGACTGGAATGGCTCAAGGTGGGCCCCATGCGAAAAATAAGAGGGGCAGAAAAGGTGACATTTTTAAATTGGGGGTGTTTTGGAGAATTACCTTATAAATATGAATATAAAATTTCAGGTGGGATGTGGGGTTAACCAAGGGAATACCTGGGGGCACAGGCTGCAGGCAGTTCTGGTAACAGTTTAGGGTGGCTTGCAATAACAGAATGAGTGGGGAAAATTAGAGTTTTGCAGAATTACGTCGAATCAGCCAGGGAGGGTTTTAAATCAGAGTTCAATGAGGTTGTAGAAGGCCAGGGCTGACTAGGTCTGACTTCTGAGACAGGTTAAGGTGCCGTTTGGGTGAAATTTAAATGAATTTTAAGAGGTATGTGTAAGGAAATTATCTTTAAGTCCATTACTTGGACTAGAAGTCCTTTCCTTTCCCGAATTGTGGTCATTATAGGAAATCTGTTTTCTTAGGATACATGCTATTCCTTACACAAAAAGGTTTCTTAATGAGATGTATTCCATAACAAACTCTACCTTGATGGATGGTTGAGATTAAGTCTATGGAAACCCTGATTGGAAATTCGGTCCTCTTTTCACCTATAAAACAAAGCCTTTCGTCCATCACAAAGGTATTCACGAAAATCAACACATTAAGGTTTTATAGGCAAAGAAAGAGAAACCGAAACCATTCACATAGTCTCTTTCTCGACGGATTACAGCATCAATCAGCAACAGCACCAGACTGCAGGATCAGAAAGCTCTCTGCATCAGGATGTCTGGAGGTACTCTTTAATTTATTTAAGATTAAATCCTACACGTGATTATCATGCTGTTCACGATCTTAGGGTTCATGTTAATAATAGTATAACATGTGGTATCAGAGAATGGTTTTAGAACACATGATCGTCCATTAATCAGGATAACTATGCATCGCCATAATCGGCAAATGGAGATCCGTTCTGACTCTGTTTTGCAGCAATTTATCGATCCAACTATTATGGCCTGCATGAATGGTTTATATTTATGTTATTCCGCAATTTTTTTTTTTATTTGGGCACGACTGTTTGATCGTGATTTATTTAAGTTTTGAATTTTCAATTATGTATAAACTCCTGCGTGAGTAAAAATTCAATGTAATAATGGAGGAGATCAGTAACTGGTACGTCATGATTGGAGGATATTGTTTCGAGACCGAAGATGACGTTTTGAAGCAGTCGAAGATAAAGACAGATGATCGAAAAGAAGGACAGAAAATAGGCCATATAGTTGGATCATATTTTCATAAATTCCATATTATGTTGATTATCATTAGCATGTTTCTTCGTAATCGATAATATAATGCCTCAAAATTTTTTTTTCGGGGCGGCGGGGCTTGGCCTTTTTACCAGTACTTTTCATACAATGAATGATCTATCATGAATGCATGCAATATATAATGTTTATATTCATATTAAGCCTTTTTTATTACCAAAGTTGTATGCTTAGGGTTAGGTCTCACCACAGTGACCCTAACAATTAAATACTGGAATTTGGCCCTAAAAGTACCATCATCATGTTTACATTACATATTGTTCAAGAAGGTATGAAGCATTTAGTCGCCCACAGGCGGATTATACTCATACGATTGAACAATAATTAAGGAGTGTTTGTTCCTAATTAAGATTAACATCACTCATTTACATTACCTTGAATATGACGACCTTAGATGGTATAATGCGTAGAAATTATGGTGACTACCCACAGGAGCACCTAAAATTTTGTCGTTTATATTCATATATTATGCGTGTGTTGTCTTATTTTTATTAAAGCCTTATTGTTGTATCTCTATTGCAGTTCTTGCAACCACTAATCTCACTTCGCATGCTACCTCTGTCACTAAGCTCAATGGAACCAACTTCTCAGAATGGAAAGAGCAAGTTGAGTTTACATTGGGGGTACTTGAACTGGATATCGCTCTTCGTAAAGATAAGCCAGCTTCACTCACTGATAAAAGTACCCCTGATGAAACAACCTTCTTTAATGCCTGGGAAAGGTCTGACAGACTAAGCACTATGTTTTTGCGAATGACTATTGCCACCAACATAAAAACATCCCTTCCTACACCTGAGAATGCTAAGGACTATATGAAGGCCATTGAAGCTAGGTTTAAGACTGCAGACAAATCCCTTGCTGGGAAACTAATGGCAGATCTTACAACCATGAAGTTTGATGGCACCAGATCAATGCATGAACATGTCATTGAGATGACCAACCTTGCAGCTAAACTAAAGAATTTGGGATTATCAGTGGATGAGGCGTTTCTGGTCCAATTTATCCTAAACAGTTTACCTCCTCAGTACGGGCCTTTCCAAATTCATTACAACACTATTACGGACAAGTGGACAATGAATGAATTGGCTAACAAACTGGTTCAAGAGGAGGCCAGGCTGAACCAACAAGGGATTAAAGTAGCTCATCTCGTTCAAGGAGCTGGACACAAAGCTGGGAAAAAGCATAATTCAGGCCAGAAACGGGCACCACCCAGATCTAATGAGGCTGGTCAGAACCCCAAGAAGAAAAAGAAGGAAAACTTAAGCAAATTTTGCAAGAAACCTGGACATTTTCAGGCAGACTGCATTAAACGTAAAGAATGGTTCGAAAAGAAAGGTAACCCTATGGGTTTCGTAAGTTATTTCGAATCAAATCTTACTTATGTTTCTTCTGATGCTTGGTGGATTGACACTGGTGCTAATGTTCATGTTTCCAATTCAATGCAGGGATTCCTTACGATCCAAACCATAAACCCAAGTGAGAACTTCCTTTTCATGGGAAACAAAGACAAAGCTCCAGTTGAAGCTATTGGAACTTTTCGTCTTATTTTAAATAGCGGTTATCAGTTAGACTTATGTCAAACTCTTTATGTTCCGTCTCTTTCCCGTAATTTGGTTTCTGTAAGCGCACTTGATAAAGTTGGTTACTCATTTGAAGTAGGAAATGGTATTTTCAGTTTATTTAAAAATTCTAGTCGTATTGGTTCTGGAATTTTGATTGATGGGCTATACAAGTTTCATCTTGATAGTCAACTTGCTGAAACCCAACTTACCCTGCACTCTAAGGAAACAAAACGAAAGTCATCCAAACTCGACTCTTATTTCTTGTGGCATAAAAGACTGGGTCACATATCCAGTGAAAGAATCAAAAGATTAGTAAAAGATGGTGTCCTTCCGGATCTAGATTTTACTAATATTAATGTATGTGTGGATTGTATTAAAGGCAAAACAACAAAACACACAAAGAAAGGAGCCACAAGAAGTACTGAGCTTCTTGAAATAATACATACAGACATTTGCGGACCCTTTGATGTTCCAACCTTTGGAGGAGAAAAGTATTTTATTACCTTTATTGATGATTACTCACGTTACTGTTATTTATACTTATTGCATGACAAATCTCAGTCTGTGAATGCTGTACAAGTGTTCATTACTGAAGTCGAAAGGCAATTAGATAGAAAAGTGAAAATCATAAGGTCAGATAGAGGTGGTGAGTTTTATGGAAGGTATGACGAAACAGGACAACATCCTGGACCTTTTGCAAAACTTCTCCAAAAACTTGGAATTGTTGCCCAATACACAACGCCTGGTTCTCCATGGCAGAATGGTGTAGCTGAAAGGCGAAATCGTACGTACATGGAAATGGTTAGATCAATGATTAGTCATGCTAACTTACCTATATCCTTGTGGATGGATGCTCTACGCACAGCTGTTTATATTTTGAACAGAGTTCCCAGTAAGGCAGTTCCAAAGACACCTTTTGAACTGTGGAAAGGATGGAAACCCAGTTTACGACATCTCCAAATTTGGGGTTGCCCAGCTGAGGCTAGAGTCTACAATCCACATGAAAAGAAATTGGACCTTAAAACAATCAGTGGTTACTTTATAGGTTACCCAGAAAAGTCCAAAGGATTTAGGTTTTACTGCCCTAACCATAGTACGAGAATTGTTGAAACCGGTAATGCTAGATTCTTTGAGAATGGCGAAATCAGTGGGAGTAATAAACCTCAAGATGTGATCATTCAGGAAATCAGGGTACCTATCTCTTTACCCTCTATTCCGAAAGATGTTGGCAATCCTCCTGTTGTTGAACCATTTAACAATGAGGAAAATCCAATAAATGATCAACAACTCCATAATGAGATTGTCGCCAATGAACATATGGATAATGCACCAGAGGAACCAGCATTAAGAAGGTCTCAAAGACAAAGGAGATCTGCTATTTCCGATGATTACATGCTTTACCAAGTAGAATCTGGAGAAGGGACAATTAATGACCCGGTTTCTTATTCACAAGCCATTAAGGATGTTAATTCTAGTAAATGGATTGATGCCATGAAGGATGAATTGAAATCTATGAATGAAAATCAAGTCTGGGAAGTTGTTCAATTGCCTCCAGGACACAAACCAGTTGGCTGTAAATGGGTCTTCAAGACCAAACGTGACTGCAAAGGCAATATTGAACGCCATAAAGCCAGACTTGTTGCCAAAGGTTTCAATCAGAAAGAAGGTATTGACTATACTGAGACTTTTTCCCCTGTGTCAAGGAAGGATTCTCTTAGAATTATCATGGCATTAGTAGCTCACTATGACCTCGAGTTACATCAAATGGATGTGAAAACTGCCTTTCTTAATGGAGACTTGGAAGAAGAAGTCTACATGCGTCAACCTGAAGGCTTCATCATTGAAGGTCATGAAGACATGGTCTGCAAACTTAAGAAATCAATATATGGACTGAAACAAGCTTCGAGGCAATGGTACCTAAAGTTTCATGAAATCATTACTAACTTCGATTTCATAGAAAACATCGTTGACCCTTGCATATACCTCAAGATCAGTGGGAGTAAGTTCATATTTCTGGTTCTGTACGTTGATGACATATTACTGGCCAGCAGCGACCTTGGTTTATTACATCAAACAAAGGACTATCTCTCTAAGCATTTTGAAATGAAACATATGGTTGAGGCTTCCTATGTGATAGGAATAGAAATATTCCGTGACAGGTCACTTGGTATTTTGGGATTGTCTCAGAAAGCATATATTGACAAAGTTCTAGAGAGGTTTGGCATGATGACCTGTTCCTCTAGTCCTGTTCCACTGCATAAAGGAGACAAGCTTGATCTTTCGCAGTGTCCACAGAACGAATTGGAACTTAAAGAAATGGCAAAATATCCTTATGCTTCTCTTGTCGGGAGTTTGATGTATGCACAAGTCTGTACAAGACCTGACATTAGTCATGCTGTTGGCATGCTCGGAAGATTTCAGAGTAAACCAGGAATCGCTCATTGGAAAGCTGCAAAGAAAGTACTGAGATACCTTAAGGGAACAAGGAATTACATGCTCACATACAGAAAATCAAGTCACCTACAGGTGACTGGTTATTCAGATTCAGATTTTGCTGGATGTCCTGACACCAGACTTTGCACTCTTGGCTATGTGTATCTCTTATGTGGAGGTGCAATATCATGGAAAAGCCAGAAATCTGAGTTGCTTTACTCATCCACCATGATGGCTGAGTATGTCGCATGTTACGAGGCTGCAATTCAGGGAACATGGTTGCATAATTTTATCTCTCAGTTTGGAGCTTTGAATTTCATCTCTAAGCCATTAACCCTTTACTGTGACAATGAAGCTGCAACCTTCTTCTCCAAGCATGACAGGATATCTAAGGGATCCAAACACATGGACCTTAAATATCTCTCACTGAACAAGATGTTAGATTACAGAAATTTGTCATTGAGTCTATACGTACAGATTTCATGGTCGCAGACATATTCACGAAAGGACTACCTCCAAAGACCTTTCAAGGACATACTGAAAGCATGGGTCTTGAAGATAGTTCTTAATTATCATTTTCTGCCTTTTATTTCTGTACTTATATTTGACATTTATTAAGCTCTTAATGCAACTCTACATCTGCTATTTCTGTTTTTCCATTGTGTACATTTTATGTGTGGATGAATGATAAACAGAAACAGTCTTTCAACATAGACATGATGAGACCATTACGTATATCTCCTATTACGGTCTAGTTATGCAGGTTGTCACTGCTGTAGTACATGGAAGTAAGCATGTTGCAAAATAATGTGTGCACGCCATGACTCCCATTGACCACTGAATTAGCCAAGACACTTATGATAACCGACTCACGAAATGTTTAGCATATAATGCGCGACTTATGATTCCTAAAATGAAAAACACTAAAGGATCTTCCTATCGACCAAGTGGGAGACTGTAAGGAAATTATCTTTAAGTCCATTACTTGGACTAGAAGTCCTTTCCTTTCCCGAATTGTGGTCATTATAGGAAATCTGTTTTCTTAGGATACATGCTATTCCTTACACAAAAAGGTTTCTTAATGAGATGTATTCCATAACAAACTCTACCTTGATGGATGGTTGAGATTAAGTCTATGGAAACCCTGATTGGAAATTCGGTCCTCTTTTCACCTATAAAACAAAGCCTTTCGTCCATCACAAAGGTATTCACGAAAATCAACACATTAAGGTTTTATAGGCAAGGAAAGAGAAACCGAAACCATTCACATAGTCTCTTTCTCGACGGATTACAGCATCAATCAGCAACAGCACCAGACTGCAGGATCAGAAAGCTCTCTGCATCAGGATGTCTGGAGGTACTCTTTAATTTATTTAAGATTAAATCCTACACGTGATTATCATGCTGTTCACGATCTTAGGGTTCATGTTAATAATAGTATAACAGTATGAGGGTAAGAATCAGCTGAAATTGTGTAGGAAATGAAGGGGAAAAACTAAAAGAAGAAGACAGTGGAATCACAAGCAATAAAACAGAAATCTCACTGATTACAGTAATAATTGATAGGGAAAGAGGGGCGAGGAAGGACCAAAAGTAAAACCAAATCCAAAGCTTAAGCTCTTCATCAATTGAATAGAGTCATCACAAATGGCAACACCCAATGCGGAAAATTCCAAACATATATCAGCATTAAATGTTCAGAAAAAAGTATATAAACCTTTTTCAAGGAGCTGGACGTCCCCTTTCCTTTGCTTGATCACATTGGAGTGACCTAATTCCGTATCTACAATGACCAGACTCTCTAACACTTACATTAACTAAGACTTTTCCATATTTGGAGGGGGAAAAACTACTGGAAGGGCTGTACATGTCTGGTCCCTTTAATGAAGTTTATGGCAGCGGTCTTAAGTGATGAAAGGCCCATTGATTGGGTTGTTTGACCAGGCAAGTCTGTGTGCGTGTGTAATGTGTAGCAGTCATCCATTCTAGTTGAACTTCAGTAGATAAACAAAAAGCTAAAAGGAATAACAAGACTAATCTGCTGTTACTGTGTAATATGTCTGTTTTTCCAGTTCACTTTCTACTATGTACTGCTCTTAATAAATACAACAGCTCTGTTTCCAGGAAAAAAAAAAAAAGGAAAAACGAGACTGCTACAAGGACATGTTATCTTCTTAGGTAAAATCCCCTCCTCCTCAAAACTAAAGATGCTCGAGTAGATAATCTATATCAGAATCTTAACTCATAAATTGTTCATTAACGCTGTGTTTGGGAAGGGAGGAGGGGAGGGGAGGGGAGGGAAAATTTGAGGGGGAAGGAAAATGAAGGGGAGGGGAAGGAAAATTAATTTTCCCTCCTCTTGTTTGGGAAGTGAAAAAGTAGGGGAAGGGAAGTGAAAAAGTATAATTTTGTTTGTTTGTGAGGTAGGGACTAAAAGACCATTTTACCCTTACTTTTGAAAAAAGTTCAATTAGAGTACAAAGGGCAATTTTGTACTTTCTCAAATTTTCCCCTCTTCCCCCTCACTTTTCCCCCTCTTCCCCTCCCCCCATTTTCCTCCCCCCCTTCCCAAACACACTCCCCGCTTCCCTCCCCCCCATTTTCCCCCCATTTTTTTCCTTCCCCCCACTTTCCATCCTTCCCAAACACACTGTAAATGTGCAGAAAGGTGTGCATAGTGGTTTCTCAAGGAGCTGAGCATCCCCTTTCCCTTGTTTATGATTCAAGGGACACTTCTACTTCTGTATCTACCATTACCTTATCAGACTAACCAGAGGGAATTTGCAATGAGACAGAATACAGAGATTTGGAGAAAACATGCATACCAACTGTGTGGGTCGACTGTGTTTATATAGGAAAAAATATAATCAAGGGAGTTAAAATCACAATCAATGATATCAATCTACCTCTAGCTAATTACGTGGAATTAGAATCAATTACAGGAAATCAGTCTAACTACAATAAATGAATGGTCCCATATTTAGCAGTGTTTGACTGTTGTACCAGACACGCATGGGATAAGACGTATAGGACAAGATCACGTGAGTGGGACCCTTAGATTTTGTGGCGGTTCCTACATCTCTACACCTGACTCTAATTCTTACAGTAACCAAGACTCTTCCATATTTGGAGGAACCAAAAAAAAAAAAAAAGCACTCTTCTGGAAGGGCTGGACATGTGTGGCCCATTTGATTAAGCTTATGACATAAGTCAAGTGATGAAGGGCCCATTGATTGGGCTGGTTGACCAGGCAAGTCTTCGTTTGGAAACAATAGGCATGAACTTGGGGTGCATCTGTATGTGTGTGCAGCAGTCATCCAACAAAGTTCTAGTTGAACTTCAGTAGATATCCTAAAAGCTAAAAGGAAAAACAAAACTGCTGCAAGGACAAATGTTATCTTGTTCGGTAAAATCCCGTTCTAAAAGACTAAAGTTACTCAAGTAGATAATCTATGTCAGAGTCCTTACTCAGAAATTGTTGATTTCATGTGTGTCTATGATATTAAATTGAAACAAACACATTTAAACTGCTCCATTGTTTGTTACAAGATATGCTCCTTATATCATTCCTCCATACATCAAAACCTGGAATCGTCTAGACAACTATTATACCATACACAGAAGTGACAATTGGCAATACAAAGATCTAAATAGAAAAGAATACTTGACTTCAGACACTTTAAGAGCCAACATTCTTTACCAAGACTTGAGGGCTAATCCCTAAGGCCATAACAGCTGAGAGACTGAGACAAATAGTTGGTAAACTAAAAGCATAAGGTGATTTGAACTAAACATTAGAGATGTTCATGAGAAGAAGTGCAGTGTGCTGGTTTTTCAGGTGTTTTTCTCATTTTCCACTGGTTCACGTTTACATATATTTTCAATGGAATGTGATTATAAGATTATTTTAATGAAACTAGGAATGCTTGAAGTCTTGGTCAAGCAACACTTTATGTGCTTTCTAATGCCAATATATTCACTCAGATTTCCTACACAGAAAATTACTCCCGGACAAATTATTGATAGCTAAACATATGCATATTACATAGGATGATTAAGAGGCTTGACTTGAAATCCATGATCATGTTCACACAACATCAAGGCAATGCAGGGAACAGTGGCGGAGACAAGAAAGGAGGGAGGGGGGTGGGGGTAGGGGTGAAAATTTGGGTGGGCGGCCCAAGCCCAGCATGGGCCCGGCACGAAAAAACCGTGCTTGGGCCGTGCCTGGACTCGTTGACTTGGTCAACGGGTCGGCCCGGCAGTCCCACTAGGTCGTGCTGGGCCAGGGCTGCCAGGCCCGAGGCACAGCCCGGCCCGGCACGGTTAAAATCCGTGCCGGGATGGGCCAGTGCCCCAAAGCCCGCGGGTGGCCCGACACGGCCAGAGGTACGGCTGGGCCCAGCCCGCAGAGAGCCCAACGGCTCTTTTTTTTTAAATTACACCCCCTCCCCCCCCCCCCCCCCCCCAAAAAAGGGTCAAATGGATTTTTTTTTTTTTTACATTTTTAACCCCTCCAGTAGCTATAAATGGTCAAATGGGGGGGGTATTAGTGTTATTATTTCAAGGAAATACAATTTATTTGATGTATTTTTTCAAAATATCATTAGTATTATTATACTTGTTATTTTTCTTAATTTCTTTATTTTAATGAAATTGGTCCAAGTCTCCAAGACCAAGAGTGAAGAGTCTAACTGTCTAAGTCTCTAATACTAAAAGAACCTAAAAAAAAAAAAATATTTTAAAAGGGGAGGGGGATATGCCCGACTAGGGCCCGGCCCAGCACGGCACGACCAAAGTCGGGCCTTGGGCCGTGCTGGGCTGACCCCAGAGCCCTTGGGCCAGGCATGGCACGGCCCGCTTAATTACATGGGCCGTGCCGGCCGGGCCCATCCGGCACGGCCCAGATTTTCACCCCTAGGTGGGGGCAACAATGGTCAATCAATAATGTCAGTAAAATAATTTAGAAAAAGAAACAAGAAATTTGAGAAAAAAACTAAAAAAATATATGTAAACATAATATTGGAATTTTGGAATCATGTATTCAATCCAAGTTTACCCATATACTAGTTATTAGATTATACCCAAAAATGAAAAAAAAAAAAAAAAATTGATGAATTTGTATTGCTCTCTCACCTAACAACATTCAATAATGGGTCCAGAAGACTAGAAAAGGTTTACATATTGCATGATTTTAGCATATTTACTTGTGAGCCTAAGTTATGGTTAAAAAAAATCAAATTTAATCATACGCTTAGAAAACCATAATATAGGGTTGATGTTCACAAAAAAAGTTTTGATGTTTGGCCCATTAATCGTTTGAAGCTCAAATATTCTAATCAAATGAAATTTCCTACATAAGAATTAGATTAGATTTAATTTAATCAAGATATTGAATTAAAATTTTAAACATTCAAAATCTGATTGCAACTTAGATGGGCAGGTGTTCAAAACGTCGGATTATGAGTGCCAAACTTGAGAGCATATGGATTCTACACTCAATAAAATGTGAAAAGAAGGGTGAAGAAAAAGAAGGAAAAAAGGAAGGAGAAGGAAACACATCCTTTTTTATTTGCTTATAAAAAGGAAGCACGCTTGGAATGGAGTTATCGTTATAGAAAGAGAGAAAGCAGGTAGATAACTAAGAAATGTCATCAAATGAGTTGTCTTTTGGGTAAAAAACAAAACTGTCCTCGAAAAGAAAAAATTGCCCTAATGTATTTTAAAGTTATACTCTTTTAACAAGAGGAAAAATAAAAGTTGATTAAGGGCAAGCAAGAAAGAACATTTGAGTAAAAGCAAAATTGCCCAAATCCATGATCGGCCAACCAATGTGCCCAAGCCCACTAAATCCCATGAAAGAAGATTTCTGGATCTTTCGGTAGATCGTCATCCAAGTCTATATTTCTTATTTTCTATTAGTAGCTGAATTTTAGGGAAAGTTGTGAGAGTAATTAGAAAGTTTTATCTTATTTGATTTAGAGTTTATTTTATTAGAATTGTTTCCATAATAGAATTAGAGTATGGACTCTATAAAAAGGATTGTAATCCCTCCTTAGGGACAAGTTGATTAACCAGTAAAATTTCATTTCCTTAAGAATTTCTCTTGGTGGTTTGTCAGTGGCGTGGGACCAAGACGTTTTTTATCCTATGGATCCCTATCCCTAAGCCTTTGGCTTGGAAAATAGCTTGTTGGCAATTCTTTCCCTGTCCGCACTGCATCAATTGGTATCGGAGAAGCAAAAATTAAAATAAAATAAATTGCATAACTATTTTGCCACCATCTCACAACACCACCTTCATCATCATCATTGAGCACCGCCATCCCTTGCCATTTCTGGTCGTGCCGCAAGCACCATTGCCAGAGCCCATCGCACCCATTGCCAGCATCTCCATCTTCACAAAGCCCACCCCAATCGTCATCTCTCCCTTTTTCAAAACAGTAACGAAAAAAAAAAAAAGAGGGTTTCAACCCTTTTTTCTTCTGTTTTCAGCGTGAAAATAAAAAAGCGGACACCTGGTCCTCTTCGGCTACGTGGCTGAGCTCATCTACTAGGCTTGAGTTCGGGCACGGTCCAAGTCTACATAACAAAAAAAAAAGGAGCAACCTGAGCCACAGACCAGACCAGACTGTAGCCTAGATTAGATCCAACCGACGCATTCTGTTCCCCTGCTTTGTTTGCAGGCCAAACTAGTGAGCCCAGCCCGCCCCATCTGGGAGTTGTACATGCTCAGCCACTTCAACATTATCAAGCATCAAAGAGGTCCTTGTTGCCAATCTCTGATAATTAATCAAGGTACACTCTCAAACATGTTTCATAGAGTAGCTCCAAAAGTTCATTTATTTTATGGAAATAAAGATCCAACAGTCTTCTTATATTGGATTAAAGTACTCAAGGAATATTTTACATGGCGTCAATTAATAGGTAATGCATGTAAAGATTATGCAAAAATAAAACTTCAAGGAGATACAAAAGCATGGTGGAAAGAAGTAGAATGTCAGTTGTATCAAGATTCACCAACATGGAAGGAAATGAAATTGCTAATGGAAGATAAATATGTACATGGTAGAGATCAATTTTCCCTGCCGGGTGAAAAACAATTTGAAGCCCATTGGGAGACCCTTTAATACTGGAGATTTCAGACAAAACGCTAATATTGTTGAATCACATTTTACCGAAGCGACTACCCTCACACTTATCATCCGTCAATTTCTCACCACCAATGTGAAGGAAGAAGAAGAGTGGAAACAAAATAAGATATTCCGGACGCGACTAAAGTATGAATACAGGTTAACTAATTTGGTTATTGACAATGGTAGTGTAATAAATTTTGTTGCGCAAGAGGTTATTGACAAACTTCACTGGCCAGTTGAAAAGCTTTCGAAACCCTAAAAGTCATATGGTCTAAAGGTTCTATCATTCCTGTGACTCATAAATGTTTGGTATCTTTCAAGATTGGTGGTTACGAAGACAGTATTTGGTGTGATGTAATCCCTATGAATATTACTCATATTTTTATGGGATGACCATGGCTTTCTAATAAGAAGGTGTGCACTAACAAGGAGAAGAACACATTCCTTCCTGTGGAAAGGAAAATGGATTATGCTTGTTCCATTGCAATCAACAACCGCATCTCTATCTACACCATCACCTTCAACTGAAAAAACAAAAGGAAGAACAAAAAGAAGAAACAAAAATCACTAACAATGAGAAGCGAGATCAAATAGCAAAAGACGTCGTGACAAAGTCAGATGAAACATCATGTAGCACTCCTAAGATGGATAATACTTCAAAAGAATTAGAAGACAAGGGCCCCAATCTCGTTCTCTGGAGAATGTTGATCAACATGTATATGCAACGAAGGAATCAGAAGCAAATATTAAAGAATTGGATATGGTTATCAAGAAAAATGAACATCCAATGGATCTGATCAAAATCGAATTGCTACTTTCAGACAAGCTAATTGGATCATCTGAAAACACGTCAATTATTCCAAAAGAAGATGCATTAGTTGAAGCCTCTCACATTGACTTTATCTTTGGAGATCAACAATGGACACCTGGCAATTGCAATTTGATTTTGCAGATTCTACAATCATGCTTCCAAGCAAAATCCAACCATCAAATGAAGCAATGCCTAAATCTGACTTGGAACAAAAGATTGAGTGATGCTTCCAAGCCATGCAAATTGTATGAAGGTCAAGCAGAACATCGAAGATTTGTACATTGGATTTTCGACCCAAGCGGACATTGACCAAACTTGAAGTTGAGTTCTCTCCAAGAAGGGGAGAACTGATGCAGGCCATATCTATGATCAGCTAGCCACTGGGCCCAAGCCCACTAAATCCCATCAAAGAAGATTTCTAGATCTTTCCGACAAATTGTCATTTAGTCTATATTTCCTATTTTCTAGTAGTAGTTGAGTTTTAGGGAAAGTCATAAGAGTAATTAGAAAGTTTTATCGTATTTGATTTAGAGTTTATTTTATTAGAATTGTTTCTATAATTAGTTAGAGTATGGACTCTATATAAAGGATTATAATCCCTCCATAGGGACACATTGATTAATTAACAAAAATTTCTTTCCTTGAGAATTTCTCTTGGTGGTTTGTCTGTGGTGTGAGACCAAAACATTTTTTTTCCTATGGATCCCTATCCCTAAGCCTTTGGCTTGGAGAATAGCCCGTTGGCTATTCTTCCCCTACCCACGCGACGTCACCTACTGTGTTTTTAAAGTTATACTCTTTAAAAAGAGGAAAAACAAAAGTTAATGAGGGGCAAACAAGAAAGAAGAAAAGTTGATGGGCAAAGATCATGAGACCAATGAACCCATGACAAATCACACATTTCCTTCTTCTATTAGGTGAAAAAAAAAAAAACAAATTAAAAAAATGGGACCTTACTTGACTCGACCACTGACATGGAAGAGTTCATCATGACTGTACAGTTTCAACTTTCAACTACCCTTCTACTGGGCCAATGAGTTCCACATATAGCCATCTACTTAAACTTGATCATATTCCACACCCTTCCTCAACCAACCAATTCAAAAGGTTCAAACATTGAGGAAGAATGTCATTCCAATGTCCATATGCAAGCTGATAACAATATAAAGCTTTTTTATCCAAACATCTATGCCAATTCAGTCCCCATAACACTATTCAATCCTTCTAGAGATATGTCAAACCACTAAAACATAAGAAAAACATAATTGGGCCAAACCAGCACTGAGAGACATTTTAGAGACAAAGATTACACTCAAAAGAAAAGTTTCTGAAAGATTATAAATGTCAACAACAGAAGCAAGAAGGAATGGAGAGAGATTTTACCAAAAATTCTGTCCACAAATGCAACGAACCTGGTTGCAACCACCATTTTTCTCTACAGGTTTGCGACACCTAGGGCAGGGCTTTGTGTTAACTATAATCCATTTCCAATTGACTGTCTCTGATTCATCTCCACATTTATTGACCCATAATTCCCACATTAGGCATGAACAAGGTGAGTGTGCTTCTGCCGAGCAACTAAAACAGAACTGCAGCCCACAACTACATTCCACTTCACAATAACCATCACCATCAACACGTATTGCATTTCCACAGTGAGGAACACTAGGGCACCATTTAACCTTATGGTTGTCTTCAATATAAGATTCCCAAAGAAAGCGATCAAAACGCTCAGCAAGATCAGGATGCTTTGCACTGACTAGGTTTCTGATGATGTCTTCATCACAGATAGAGTTGCACTTGTAGGACATGCATCTAATGTGCCTACTTAGCCCATCATTTATCTTAACAATAAAATATTTCGTCCAACCTGTGCATCCAAAACCATGGAGGAAAAAAAAAAGAAAGAAAGAAACTCTTAATCTTAGTAAGAAAAAGAATAATAGAAGTATCAGAATAAATAAACAAGAGAAAGCTTACAATTGTTGCAAAAGCAGTGGCCACAGTTCATGGTAGTAACTGCATCCGCAGAAACATCTTCATTGCAGATATTGCATGTGACCTGGGATGACTGCAGAGGGGCAAGAACATTAGGCTCCACTATAGTTACACCAGCGTCAGAAAATAACCGATCACTTCCCTTCTCTACAAACACAGCTGACAACCTCTCAGCATCCCAACGATGATGAATGAGTAGAGTCCGTGCATGTTTTTCACTGATTGCTAGTAAGTCCATTATCTTGCGCAAATCTTTTCTCTGTGCACAAAATCTATGTCAATATCTAACATGAGACACTCTTTAAGTTATTGATGTATGCATTTCACTTTGATATGTAAATCATTAAGATAATTCATGAGAAATAGAAGGAAGTGAACAAGTCATCACCTGTGCAACCAGAAGAGATTCTTTTGTGATAACCTGTGAAATGCCAAGAGAATGATAAAAATATCAATTCCAGAAAGAATATTTTAAAAAATTGGAAAGAATACCCATTTGGTATTTTAAGTTAATGCAAATTGCAATCAACTATTTTATTCATTAAATGGACTGAATATCACCCATGTCCAAGGACTCAGCACATGTCATGAAATGATTTAATATCAGAATGAGTATAAAAATTGGAAAGTGCCTATTGGAAATGTAAACTTCAAAGCCTTTTCTTCGCCTATGATATCTCATAACAGAGAAATGGAAAAACAAAGGCACTTCAAAGTTCAACACGAATGTGCACTAACTAAAACACCAATATAAAGGACTTTTTTTTTTAATAAAAACGAAGGGAAAAAGGCTAAAGCTATGATCTTCTGTTGAAAATAACTGAGTTTTCCATAAGATCTGCGAGCTCTCAGTTATGTTCTTTACAATAACAAGGGACAGATGGGAAATGGAAGTGAAAACGACAATTCCCACCAGCAATACAGTGGCATGAACTTTCTTATTTATGGACAGCTCTGCTAAAAGCCTAATCTGGTGAGGTTTCATCATCTACATTAATGCAATTCTATACCAAATATCATTTTAAAATCAATTACACCACTCAACCACCCAACATATAAATTGGAAAGAAAAAAAGGAAGTGAGGATTTTATGAGAAAAAAAAAAACCTTAGATGTCCTGTGCACGAAAAAGGATCTCATGGTTCTAACTACAAAGAGAAGACCCTCCCGCCAATTTTAACTTCTTTTTTTGCCTTTTTGACTGTATCATCGCTTGTTTTAGTAGAGCAACGATATTGTTGCTCGCGTCTTCTTATTCCTCTTCTTCCGTCCTCTTCTCTCTCCTCTTTCATTTCTCGCCCAATCCACCACCCAAATAATATACATCTGTGAAAATTACTTAGTATTCTCCCCCACTTCATTCTACAGTTGATTACTAACCGAAGAATCCCTTAAAGTTCCAACATTTTCTCCCAAACAGTATCCATCTAAGAGAAGTGAATCTTCTTCTGTTAGCATACGGGCCTATGGCCCACATTTGATGGTAAAGAGGGATTATTGAGGTTAACGTCCACCATTGCTTTTGAGCTTAGTACATCGGGTGTTCGAGTCACGGGACATGCGTTTTGCGAGTTACGCAGCAAAAGTCGCGGCAGGTGTGCCATTGAGGGAGGGATTGTTGAGGTCAACGTCCATCCTCGCTCTTGAGCGGTCATAATTGTGGTCGAGCCCTCGCCCTCACCATAAAACCATTGTTGTGCCGTTTCCTATCACTAATTGGTTTTGGGATAAGTGGTAGCTCAATGAGGTGTAAGATCCTACATCTTCTGCCCCTCGTAAGTTAGAAATTGACTGATCAACATAAACGACGAACTATTCATTTCTCTCCCATCTTTGTTTCAATCCGATTCTTCCATTTTTCACATTCTCAATCTCCAAAAATTCTCTTCTCTCATCTGCTTCAATCTCTCTCAAGTAAAACCCCCATTTCTTCTTTTCATCTCTAATCTTCGCTTCTGACTCATCTAAACCGTTGATGACTTGATTCTAGCACCACCATGTTCCTCCTCTTTCTGGGTTTTCTCCTTGGGGCTCTTGCAGTCATAGCTACGGAGGGGTTAGCTATTTTTGTCCTCCTCAAATCAACTGAGTCAAAAAAGAAGCAAGCCCAAAGCATCAGAAGTGAGAGGGTTGAGACGTCGACGTGGAACAATCGCTCTGTTTAGTGTGTAATAATAAGGTTAGTTCAAGAGACGAATTGGGTTCTGAATTTGATGCCCTTTTTATCTGAATATTCCTATTTGTTAGAATGATTTCTAGGTTAGTTCTTTTTGAGCCGATATGCACTGCTTGTGAGAATGCTTTCTGGGTTTTGTTCATGCAATATGAAATCTTGGAAATTAAGATGACATTGTTTGCTTGTGGGAGTGATTCAGCTCAATATCCTGTCTTTGTTTTCCTGCACTAAGTATTTTGAGCGTGGTGGGTTGGAATGGAGAACGAGGAGCAAGAGGAGGAAGAATACACGACCACCGCCGCTCAGCCAAAAAGGCGAAAAAATAAGTTAAAATTGGCGGGAGGGCCTTCTTTGTGCAGTTAGAACTATGTGGTCCTTTTACATGCACCAGCCACTAAGGGGTTTTTTTCCCGTAAAATCCTCAAAATAAAACTTAAAAAGGGAAAAAAAAAAAAAAGACCTTTTGCATTTAAACAGCTCCAAATTAATACTAATCGTAACAATATGTAATAATAAATTGAATCATCACAGAAGGAGAAAAGATCCCAAAGGCTGAAAATCCCTAATTTCAGTGCCTGAAAATCCATATCCTGGCAGGATAGAGCCACTCACAGTCTTCATGCCCATTTCAAAAACCCACTTCTCCAGTTCTCTTATCAACAATCTTCCACTAAAAGAAAACATGGGTTTATTTAGATATCTACCATATTGTAATTAATTTCAACAATTCCACCAAAAAAAAAAAAAACGATCAAAACCAATCAACACCCAAACACCCCTAATCCTCTTGAATTGACATACTACAGCATCTATTCCCAAACGTCCAACGTATCGACAATTCAGAACTACCTAAACCCCCATTCAATTCAATCAAAGGCAATACAATCAAGAGAAAGGGGCACGAGAAAATAATAAAAGGGTATCATAGAGTATTGCATCATGGCCAAGAAACCAACTTTCAAGTGCAAATCAACTACAACGACAGAAAAAAAAAAAATTCTAGAAAACGAAAATCATGCTCAGAAGATGCCAAAAAATAAAAATTCGACTGATGAGAGCTGAAATTGAGGGAATAAGTTTGCAATAAGACCTTGATACAGCCAGAAGTCATTCCTTACAACCGTTTCCTGTAATTCATATAGAGCCGAGCTGAAGAAGTAAGGGAGATAGATGGCAGCAGGTGAACTGAACTCTCCACTCCACTCCTCCAAATGCAGGACCCAAAGGGGAAAGAGAAAGTGGGAACTGGATTGCCAGACGACACTGCTAAAGCATGCATCGAAACATCATTGACTCCTGAGTCCTGATTCTCCATAACCAAACAACCCAAAAAAGTTCGCTTCTTTGAATACCACTGTTCATGTCATAGAAGTTTCAGTCCAGCAAAATCCATCAGATGCTGGGGTGGGTAACTCCAAATTGGGCCCCACCCATTTCAAATCAATCCAAACCATTCAAAATAAATACCCTCTCTTTAGCACGTATGAGAGAACCTCAAATTTTAGCTCTATCCAAATGTTTTTTCTGCTGTTGAATTATTAACTGTTTGGCAAAAAAATTAATTAACACAATCTTATGCATATTCCTTCGCCACAAAACGGCCGGTCCTTGGGTGAAATAAACTCGGATTGATATAAAATTCCCCATATAAATAATATTTATTTTGATTAGTTCAGATTTCAACGGGTGAGCTCCCATTAGAGTATGGAATTCACCTCTGAAATGATCATGAGGGGGGAAATTTTATAGGAGGATTATTTTTAAAAATAGAGGCACTTTAAACTTTAAAAAGAGCTTGCCTTGCCTTGCCTCTAGGCGTCTAAATTAAAGGTCTGGCAAGATTGATCTAATGGTTCTAGCATAAGGAAGTCAGGAAGTCACATGATTTTCAACCTTTTGATTCTTGTGTTCTAGCTAGCAAAGATTGATCTAATGGTGAACAAGTCTTAAATCCACTGCTACAAGATTGCTCTAATGTTTGTTTTCTTTTATGTTCGGATAATCTCTCTATTATCCGGGGACAATCAGTCGTGATAATCTCTCTTTCATCCACAAAATTTATGCACCTAATGCCCTGGTAAATGATTACGCTTGTGATTGATAATAAGCAGAGTTGGGGTGGAAAACTCATGATTATAGGGCATTCCTTTTTTGTAATGTTTTTATTCTTGTGGGCCCCTGAATCACAATCTAAACCGTTCACTATTTTCAGAATACCAAAACAATTGAGTATTCAAATTCTAGCCATTGACGCATTATAGATTTTGAGAGGTTTTTCAGAAGAAAAAAATGTCCAGACCTTAAATCTGCCATTATAGGCTTTTGTGGGGCCCATTTTCACGATCAAAACAAGTTATCCTCTTTATAAGGCATAAAGGGCTAGGGATCAAATTTCACATGTTTACTCATCATGGATTTGTGGATGCCATGATTCTAGCATCCCATTAGAGCCGATCCTTTCAATTATTTAACCTAAAGTGTGTGTGCCCATAAATCATGTTTCGAACCATCCATTATATTATATTATATTATATATGAAAGAGACTGAAACTAATTTTAACTTTAATTGATTTTGACCATTCAATCCAATTTTGACACCATTGATTAGTTAATTATACTTTCCATTGTAAATCAAAACTGCATGGGCCCTCTCTAATAGCATCCCGTTTGGACTAAACCTTTTGATTTAGGTTTTTAAATGAGATTAAATGAAAAGGTACATTCCCTTCCTATCATAACTCTCCTTCATGAGTCCTACAATATCTCTCCTGAATCAATCAATCAAATCTATCATTTCCTCGCACATTCATGCAAAACAAATATCTCCATTAGCTTTCGGTAACTCCCCAAAATCTATTCCAATTCCTTCTTTTTCTTTCCTCTTCTATTAGACACTCAAGAAGTCCTTTCTATTTCATCTCATTCATTGGTTTGTTTCATCTATTTATCTACAGGAGATCGAGATATTTCAAGCACTACCTCAATGCATGGATTGCAGTAACGCTCAGGGAGAAGGGCTTGGGTCATTCTTTGAGTGTTCATGACGGAGAAATTCCCCATTTTTTTTTGGAGAAGAAAGCTGAAAGCAAAGACAAAAAGTTTCTTCTTCCAAATTTTTCTTCTTGCAAAAAGAAATCAAAATCTCAAGAATCCAAATCCTCTTTCTTGTTGCCACCTCTTTTTGTCTCTGATAAGGACCTTTTAAATATTTTGTACTGGACATTAGTTCATTTGCATTCAGGTTGCTTTTGTCATATTTGTTCCTTTTTTGTTTTTTAATGTTTATGTTAGTTGGAAGGCTTTCAGTATAATTATATTCGAGTTTGTTTGGTTTAGGGTTTTTTTGTCATTGTTGGGGTTTGGTTCTTTTCTTTCAAATAAATTCTTATTCCAAAGATAGATGATGAAATTGCAGAGACAGGTCATGATCATGGAGCCCCCATCCTGTCAAATGCCCAATGCACAATTGTGTCTGCCTATTAGTTCTTCATTCTATGTGTTTGTTTCTTGTGATCTCCATCTCTGTGTTGTATGTTTTTTTGTATGTAACCAGAAATCCTGACATTTTACTGTTAAAAAAAAAAAGGCCTAAAGATATAATGGTGGTTTTATATATATATATATATATATATATATATAGGTATTTACATTTTTAGTCGTGTCAACCTTTTTATGCTATCAGTTTGGTTTTATACAAGTTCTTGAAAATGAAGCTATTTTTATGATTGGCATTCTTTGATTTTTCTGTCAATGATGTATTAGGGATATAATTATTTTTCTAAATATGCAATGGTGGTTATAAAATTATTGGAAACCTTTGATCCTTGAGTTGAAGGTTTTAGGATTTCAGAATATGTGATAAAGGTTCTTTTATATTTCTTGAAATTATAACTTATGAGGTTGCAATTATATTTCTAACCCAGCTATATTTCTCTTGGTTTTTGGTACATAATATTTTAATGTTCTATTTTCTAAATTATAGGAACTGCATTTGTATCAAGACATGGACTTTTAATTAAAGTTGCTTTCATTATATTTGATTAGAAATTACAATACGCTTCTAATGACTTATTTATACAACTCAATTGTGGGGGCACAACTTGATGCATGCCACCTGTACTAAAAGGGGCACAGGTGATAGGTGAATGTTAAATTGTGTTCAAAGGGGTATTATAGGTGGTGGGGGGATGGCTAAAATAATTTTATGGTCTACTCATTGCAATGATAAATGGATAATTTATATTGAATCTTAGGTCTTTTAGATTTATTTTCTTTTTTCTCTCTCTTTTTAGCATTCCTTTTCTATATGGTATTTATTTTTATAGTACTTAAAAGTTTCTAAATCATTCTAGCTTTACTTATAGATTTAAGATATTTCTATTTTATTCATATTTTGTTTAGTGTTTTAATATTGATTTTGGATACTTACATTTTTATCTTTCTATACTCAAAATCTATTTTTGGTGCATGGGCCTGGGCTCAATTTTCATGATCCAAACTGTTCATCCTCTCTAGAATGCCAAAAACGGCTAACGGTTCAAATCCCATGCCTTGAATCATCATGATTTTGAAAATTGTACACAAGATTCATATGGGAAGAGATGAAAATGACAAACAACGAAACTTGTTTCACGCGTGGGTCATTTGCATGAATCAGACTACATGCAAACTAAAAAAGTTTCAATAAAAAAGAAAAAAAAAAAAAAAACATGTGGCTATCTTTCTAGCTACTGTAAGCCACAATGAACAAAATGGGGTGATGCAAATTGGATCACAGCATTTGAGACAAATAATTAGCAAGCATTTCAATGTTTGTTTAGACACTCATCTAGATATCTGCCCCCATTATGCTGAACTTCTCGGACCAAAACACCCCCTCCAACTCAAATTACTGAGTATCAATAATTTTTAGTGTAGCATCTTTTTTCTCAATCTTTATGTAGAAGAGTTGTAGAAGTGGTTGTGGAGTAGTTTTGTAACTTAAGCATGCATGGGTGCTCTGTTCTGTATTCGGCTCACTATATGTATCTTCAGACTTTGGAATATTCATAACATAGTCCACCCTTTGCAGAAATAAATATATAACCCACTTTACCATAAGCTTCCAGAAATTCAAAACCAAGCAGGCAAATTGGCTCTGATTGTGATCTGCTCTCAGGTCTAACTCAACATAAGGCCAAGAAAGAGATTAGAATTTTTTTAAAAAGGAAGAAACTAGAGAAGAGGGAATAGCAGCAAAACTAGATTTGTCCTTAAATAATAAGAGTTGTTGTTCTATGTCAGAGCTGTACACTTCAGAATTTGTAGAATGCTGTGTCGAATCAGTTCTTGTCAAACCCCTCAGCGGGCAAGTTGAGATTGAATGGAGGATCATCAAGAGCTTCTTTCTTGGCACGCTTCCGTGAAGAGCATCCACTCTCATCCAGACTAGATGATTCATAATATGAGTCATCCGTAGGGCTTTCAGATTCAGATGATCCTACATGAATTGCATGTCCACAATGATGTCAGAGGCATGTCGTGTTACTTTCTTCAAATTCACATACACCAAAGCATTATCAGATAGCACACAGGTATTGAGATATTCATCAAGAGGTTTGACAGCCAGAAACAGTTCTGCATGGGACTGCTAGTGCTTTATGTGTCTAGTGGATGTTAACAACCTGTCCTCACAGGATTTGTAGAGGCCAGCCCTATAAGTCCGTTAGTAGTCAACTGTCCGCCTCTGAGATCCAAACTTGTATTAGCACTCGGCCAAGTTTCAATAAAACAGTTGAGCTCACTTTAACATTGGTCACATGCAGAATACATGATTTCACTTGCTTTTGGTTCTTTAAAAAGGGAGTGAACCACGTATATTACATGAGACCGATCTGATGGTGGTGGTCCAACTCAGATTAGAGAAATTAGGCCCAGAAACAGTACAAAATAAACCTTGATGAGTGACTTCGATTTAAGATGTGGCCCACATGTGAATTTATAAAGCTGGCCTCAAAAGGTATAGATTTACATTAAAAAAGATGCAGTGTAATTCCAATGCTTTGTGTAGGCATCGAAACAAAGAAATTAAGCAGATCTATTCATATGGGAGCACATAATGAGGAAAGTTTCCCCCTAACGTATTTGTTTTGTACATTAAGACACACCTGATGAGTGGACTGGCCCAAAATTTCAGCTCTAAGCCAATCTATTTCATGGCTAGGATGTGGCACATGTACCAATCTAACTTTTGTTTGTGTGTGTGTATGGGCTGGGTCCACAAATGTCTGCCAGCGGCACTCTATGCTTTGATAACTGACATGGATGGAAAAGGGAAAGCAATATGTACACATTCTTTTCAGTAGTACGCCCTTATTTTCGCCATTCAGTTATAGAAGAATTGTCTGCATAACCCATAATTTTTGCCAATTGTAAAAACCATATGAAATAGTAGCTGTAAAAGATACCTGTCATTGGCATGAATGTCAAAAAAAAAAAAAAAGACGATAGCCGGACAAACTTACTCTAACAGAATTTTAGCAAATGTTTGTGTATTGTATTTTTCATAAAAGATCAATACTCTTATTTATTTAACAAATTTTTCTGAGAAAATAAAAAAAAACCATTTAAAAGGATTTCATAACGTTTAGGGTAGGAGTACGACCCATCAAAGTGATCAAGAAAAGCATCCTAACAACATAAAACTAGAGGTGGCAAACAGGTCGGGTCAGGCTTAACAGGAGACCCATTTATTAAACGGATCAGAAACTCCTAACCCGCACCCACTGTGGGTTACTACGGGTCGGGTTGACCCGCATAACCCGCATCCATCTAGTGGATCAATTGATCCAACCATGGTTCCCTACCTGACCCAAACTGACTTGTACGCTTAACTTGAACCCAATTTCATTTCAACAACCATTTGAGGTGTACTACCTATCTTTCCATTGATAAAAGGTGAGTTCAAGGTCAATTAACCTTTTTATTTTCCATACATATAACCAATTCGTGCAAACTCTAGCCCTTTTTTGAATGTTTTCAGGAAGCCCAACTTCATTTCAAGGACGTGAGGCTTGTTATTAAGTTTTCCATCCATGAAATGTGCGGTCCAATTGGCCAAGATCCATTCATCATTTTCAAGCCCGTGGATTGAAACAATCCAATTCAATTGTAGCTGTTTTCTTGTTTATGTGTCTATTGTATTTTCTTCATATCGACAATCCATATCCTAAGAAAGAAGAGGATACAAAAATATTCTTGAGTAAGCTAGCAAAGAGCATACTTGAGGCGAAAAAAGAGAAAAAGAATTATTTAAACCTTAAATATAGTATATATATTTTAAATAACGATTATAGAAATAGAATAGCAGAACTAATATAAATAAAATGAAGTTTCATTAAAAAATTATCAAAATAAAAGGATACTATAAAATTGAGTGATAAGTTTCAGTTGGATATTGGAGGCTGCAATAGAAAGTGGGTATCATTTGGGTCTTTGCCTCGTTGGGATTTAGATTAATAATTAAAATGTAAAGGATAGTTTAAATGGGTCATGCGGGTTAGGCAGCTCAACCCGAACCCAACCCGCATATCCAGAGGTAAGAAAACCTTGACCTGTGACCGACCTGCATATATTCTGCGGGTCGGGTTGTGCAGATCATATGCGGGTGGGACAGTTGACGGGTCAGGTTGTATTTTACCACCTCTAGATAAATAGCTCATCATCACCGGTCATGCCTCTAAAACATGACTTTGTGGCTGTGATGCAAGATCATGGTAACCATGAGCTATAGATGGGTCTTGTAATGTTTAGATATTGACCTTTCTAGGGGGCCCGCTGCATTTAGGTCATGTGGATCCCCCCACAATATTTCCATTACAAGGGAAGGGAAGTCCCACCACGATTTCAATCAATTGGGTGACTCATACCAAAAAACCGATACAGTTTGTTACTGAAGTCTCTCTCGCTATTATATGTGTGTGTGTGTTATATATGCCTTTTTTCAAATACGAACATTTCGGGTCATTCGAAAACATTAATACACACCAAAATTTGCTTAAAATCTATAACAAGAATTTTTGACCAACAGGCAAAACGGTCTTTGAACATTGCAACAAGAAGGATGAGGGTTTTATAATTAATGATTTCTTCAGGGTTTCTACAGGGAGGCAAAAAGGTAGGTGATAAATGAAAAAAAAAAGGTGCGGGGGTGGGGGTGGAGGTCATCTTCAATGATAAAAAGGAACAAAATTAACAAAAAAAAAAAAATCACATGACTAAAATGTTATTATAATTGGAGATTTCTCACAAGTAGAGAAAAGGAGGCATGGTTGAGAAATGTACATACCGGCTCCATTTGCACTTGAGTCCCATTGCAGATAACTATCCACATTGCAGGTTTTCATGCTCAAACTGTCATCACAGTCCCAAGAATCAGAAAGTTCTGACGCTCTCACCACACCCCTGGACTCGTAAGGAGCAATATTATGAGTTACCCTCTCAAGACGACCCAATAGGTCGTTCTCAATAAACTCATACCTGAAAGTCAACAAGTATACCAAGAACAATTGAGTTAAGCAAATTTACCCTTTGGGCAGGCATGTCGTGTAGGCATTGTGGTTGTTAGTTATGATATATGGGGTTTTGGTGGGAATCCAAAAGGCTCAAACATCTTGAGTTAGACAAATTATGATTATTAAATCACATTTTATTGCTCTACCAAAAAAAAAAAAAAAGACAAAGAAACTTACATTTTCTTGCAGAGATTATCAATAAGAGCAGACAGATTGATAACTTGCATACGTATCCCCAAAATTTTATCCACACGAAGAAACTCATCAAATGACTCCTCTATAAAATGAGAGAGCTTCTCCACATTTGCTCCGAGCTGCTGCTGCAGGTCTTCAAATAGGTGTTGCTTCAATTCTCTTTCCTCTGGAGTCATTTCATCCTTAAAGAGATCATCCCCAAACATGTAAAATGCAAATGGATACGAATATGAAAGAACCCGCCTAGATCTGAAAAGTCTATAGAGTCCATTTGTCAGCCAACTAAAATCTTTGATACTATACTCCTTACTGTCTGAAGTTGTTTCCATATCCTGTATAGTTTTCTTGAGCTTGGATTCCAACTTTAAGGAATCTGTATGAGCTTTGTAACGGTTGTAATAATGCATGTACCGATAAAGATCTCGCTTTGCCTGCCCAGTTTTTTTTTCTCTTTCTTCTTTGTAGCTTCCACAACTTGACCTTGCGTGATGCTGGTCAGCCGCACAACCGCACAACCAACTGAACCAAAATGGTCAGATTCTAGAAGGAAATATCTAATTTATATCAGAACCCAAAAGCAAGTAACAAATTTGCATGTTACAAGGAAATATCAAACCAGATAATTTAATCATGCAAGAATAAGGGGACTGAGTGGCCGCCCACTATCTAGCTTTGTATCCATTTGCATTTGGGAGTAAAAGAACAAGAAGCACAAAAAAGAACTTGAGAGAACTTTAAAAAAAAAAAAACATTGCTACATAGATGGTGCAAAAGCTTCTCAAAAAAAAAAATGCATCGTGGATGAAAGATATTACATGTAGATACAAGCTAGGAATAGCAAGTGGGATCTGGGAACATTATGTCGTGGGAAAAATACAAGATTTGCATGTCTACATGAAAAATAGGGCATTCGAGAAAGTCAAAGTTAGCAAAGTATCTGGGGGCATGGGTGAGGTTCCACGCCTAATATAGGAAACATGTAAGCTTTTGGAGGATGCCTCCATGGGGAATGTGTACAAGTCTGTCCAAACTTATGATGGTTCCAAAGAGCGTTTATTTAGCTCAGCCGCTCTAAGTTTTGGGAAGAAAAGTAGTCTAGTATCATACCAGAAAATGTTAAGTTGCAGGTTCTTCGCCTTGAGTCTTCCTAATGATGTTTTCATTTGCAAGGACTAACAAAATCAAAGAATATTGTGAGTCTCAGTTGGTTAAATTCTCAGAAAGTTCATTCTTTTGCTCCCTTTCTGATGTAGGCCCTAGGGTCAAGGCTTGCGGTGAAGTGCCAAAGCACAATACTGGTGCCGAAGCACGTGTCTGCAGACACTACACGTCTCTGCAAAGAACATAAACGAGGACGCACCTCAAAAGGGATAACATAATTCTATTAATCGAACTCTAAGAAACTCTTCTCTACAATGCCATATAAATAGGAAAAATAAAACTTAGGCCCTAAGAAAACATATTAACTAGGAAACTAAAAAATTTGAAACCTATCCTAACTACAACTCTTAAATAAAATTAGAAAATTAATGACATATAATTAGTGAATAAAAATCTTAAATTTACTTGGGCCCCCCTACACATGTGACATGAGGTCTAGCATCATTCTCCCCGGCTTGGAAAGAACTCGACCTCGAGTTCGGTAACTATCTGCCTGGATCAAAGATCAATAGGACGAACTTCCAATCCATTGGTTGGACTTTAGCTTCTGTGCACAGCTTCATGTATAACTTCTTTCGATGGCCGAATTTTGTGTGAATGTGCTATTGAATCGTAGGATACTTCATTTGTATAATTTGCACTGTGAAATCACAACCCCAAAGTTTCCATAGTTGGTGTCTGAAGACAAAATCAATGGGTGGTGCATCAATGATTTGTGACGTAAATCAATGTGGGGCACTAATGGAAGGGCTGGACATGTGTGGTCCCTTTGATTAAGTTTTTGACGTAAGTCTTAAGTGATGAAGGGCCCACTGATTGGGCAATGCATTGGACGGCTTCTCAATGACGATGGTTCCAGCGTTATTGTTCTTCGGCAAGGCCCTTGCAGTGTCAAGCTGTACTAACCAAGGTTGGTCTACCCTGGTTGACAAGGCAAGTCTTTATTTGGCAACAATAGGCATGAGCTTTGGGTGCATCAGTATGTATGTGTAGCACAGTCATCCAACAAAGTACTAGTAGAACATTAATAGATATACTTAAAGCTAAAAGGAAATACAAGACAGCTTCAAGGAATCAAGGACATATATTATCTTGTTAGTCACTTAGTCCCCTTCTAAACTCAGAAATTGTACATTAAATGTGCAGAAAAGTGTACAAAAGCCTTTTTCAAGGAGCTGGAAGTCCCCTTCCCTTGTTTATGATTCCAAGGGACACCCCTACTTCCGTATCAACCATGACCTTATCAGACTAGCCAGAGGGAATTTGCAATGAGACAGAATACATAGATTTGGAGAAAACCAGAATACCCATTGCGTGGGTCGATTGTGTTTATATAGGAAAATCAAATATAATCAAGGGAATTCAAACCCAAATTACAATCAATAATATCAACCATCTCCAGTTAATTACAGGGAATTAGAATCAATTCCAGGAAATCAGTCTAATTACAATAAATAAATGTTCATATATTCAGCAGTGTTTGACTATTGTACAAGATACATATGGGATACAACGTGTGTGGGATAAGACGTCATGTGTGAGTGGGACCATTAGATTTTGTGGTGGTCCATACTGTCCCTACACCTCGCTCTTAAGTTCTTACAGTAACTAAGACTCTTCCATATTTGGAAGGGGAACAAAACCTTCTGGAAGGGCTGGACATGTGTGGTCCCTTTGAATAAGCTTATGACCTAAGTCAAGCTCATTATTCTCTGAAAGGAATGAACACCAAGCCTAGCATCGTTGAGACAGCTATTGTACCACACACAGAAGTGAAAACTAGTCATATAAAGATCTAAATAGAAAATAATACTCGACTTCAGAAACTTTTGAGAGCCAACATCCAGTACCAAGACTCAAGAGCTAATCCCTGAGGCAATAACAGCAGAGATGCATAGGTGATATACTAAAAACATGATGTGATTTGTCCTAAACAATAGATTAATTCATGAGAATTAAGTGTAGCATGTTGGTTTTTTCAGTTGTTATTCTCATTTTCCACTGGGTCATGTTTACTTATATTTCCAAAGGAATGAGATTATAAGATTATTAATTAAAGTACAAATGCTTGAGGTTTCGATCAAGCAACACTATATGTGCTTTCCACTGCCCATCTATTCACTCAATTGTCCTGCACACAAAATTACTCCTAAACAAGTTATTGATTCTTAATTAAACATTATGCATATTACATAGGATGATTACGACGCTTGACTTAAAAACCATGATCATGTTCACACAACATCAACTGATGCAGGGAAGAGCTCACCATGACATTTTCAGTTTTCACCATCCTTCTATTGGGCCAATGAGTTCCAAATATAGCCATCCACTAGACTTGGCCATATTCCTCGACCAAACAATTAAAAAGGTTGATATATCGAGGATGGATGCCATCCAATGTCCATTTGCCAGCTCATAACAATATCAATCATTATCCATTTCAATATATATATATATCTCAATCATTTTGATCCAAAACACCCATGCCATTTCTGGCCCCATAAAATTATTCATTCCTTCTAAAGATATATCAGAAAAAATGTCAAACCACTAAAACATTAGAAAACCAAGAGACGTGTTGGAGACAAAGATTAGACTCAAACATAAGTGTCTGCAAAATTATAAATTTCAAATAAGGATTGGGATTGGAGGAGGATGTCCACCTTCCAAGATTTGCATAAATGTCAACAACAAAAGCAAGAAGGAATAGAGAGAAATTTACCAAAAATCCTGTCCACAAATGCAACGAACATGGTTGCAACCACCATTTTTCTCTACAGGTTTGTGACACCTAGGGCAGGGCTTTGTGTTAACTGTAATCCAATTGACTGTCTCTGATTCATCTCTGCATTTCTTGACCCATAATTCCCACATAAGGCATGAGCAAGGTGAGTGTGCTTCTTTTGAGCAACTAAAACAGAACTGCAGCCCACAACTACATTCCACTTCACAATAACCATCACCATCAACACGTATTGCATTTCCACAGTGAGGAACGCTAGGGCACCATTTAACCTTATGGTTGTCTTCAATATAAGATTCCAAAAGAAAACGATCAAAACGCTCAGCAAGATCAGGATGCTTTGCACTGACTAGGTTTCTGACGATGGCTTCATCACAGATTGTGTTGCACTTGTAGAACATGCATTTAATGCGCCTACTTTGCCCATCATTTATCTTAACAATAAAATGTTCCGTCCAACCTGCACATAGGAACCCATGGAGGAAAAAAAAAACCTTATTTATATTAGTAAGAAAAAAAATAATAATATAAGTAATAGGGAATAATAGAAATATCACAATGAATAAATAGGAGAAAACTTACAATTGTTGCAAAACCAGTGGCCACAGTCCATTGTAGTAACTGCATCTTCCGAAACATCTTCATTGCAGATATTGCATGTGACCTGGGATGACTGCAAAGGGGCAAGAACATTAGGCTCCACTATAGTTACACCAGCTTCAGAAAATAACCGATCTCTTTCCTTCTCTAGAAACATGGCCGACAACCTCTCAGCATCCCAACGATGATGAATGAGTAGGGTCCGTGCATGTTTTTCACTGACTTCTAGTAAGTCCATTATGTTGCGCAAATCTTCTCTCTGTCCACAAAATCTATGTCAATATCTAACATGAGATACTCTTACGTGCTTGATGTATACTTTCACTTTGATAGGTAAATCAGTAAGGTGAATTCATAACAAATAGATGCAAGTAAACAAGTCATCACCTGTGCAACCAGAAGAGATTCTTTTGTGATAACCTGTGAAATGTGGAGAGAATAATGAGAAAAATAAATCAATTCCCGAAAGAGTATAAAAGGAGAAGGAAAGAACACCCATTCGGTATTTTAAGTTAATTCAATCCGCAGTCTTATTCATTAAATGGATTGAATGAAGATTTTTTTTTAGAATGAGAGTAAGAATTTGAAAGTGACTATTTTCAATGTGAACAGTGATTGTTCACTATTATGAAATCTCAGAACAGAGAAATGAAAAAACTAAGACACTTCAAAATTCAACATGAATGTTTGCTCACTAAAACAGCAACAAAGAGGATTTCTTTTTCTAGAAAGGAGGAGGAAAAGGTTTGATCTCCTGTTGAAAATAATTGAATTTTCCATAAGAGCTCCCAGCTCTCAATTATCTTCCTTACAATAACAAGGGACAGATTGGAAATGGAAGTGAAAATGACAATTTCCACCAGCAATAGGGAGGCATGAACTTTCTTATTAATGGACAGCTCTGCTAAAAGCCTAATCTGGTGAGGTATCATCATCTACATCATTGCAATTTTATACCAGAGATTATTTTAATATCAATTACACCACTCACCCAACCAACAAACAAATTGTAAAAAAAAAAAAAACCTAGAAAGGGGAAAAAAACTACCTTTTGCATTAAAACAGCTCCAAATTAACATTAACTGTAATAGTAGTAATAATAAATTGAATCATCACATAAGGAGAAAAGATCCCAAAAATCTGAGAATCCCTAATGTCAGTGCCTGGAAACCCTAATCCTGGAAGAAGATAAGACTCAATAATACCCAGTCACAGTCTTCATGCCAATTTCAAATACCCATTTCTTAATTTCTCCTATCAACAATCTTCCCCGAAAAAACATGGGTTTGTTCAGAGTTCACACATACACCATATTTTAATTGGTTCCAATATTCTCCACAACATAACATCCCACAAAAAAAAACAACAACATCAAAACCAATCAACACCCAAAGACAGGGCCTTATTCCTCTTCAATTCACATATCACAGCATGAATTCTCGAACGTCCAACAAACCAACAATTCAGAACGAGTTAAACCCCCATTCGATTCAATCAAAGACAATACAATCAACAAAAAGGGTGATGAGAAAACAACAAAAGGGTCTCATAGAGTCTTACTTGCATGTTCAAGAAACCAACTTTCAATTCCAAATCAAATGAAATGACCCAAAAAAAAAAAAAAAATTCTAGGAAAAGAGAATCATCCTGAGAAGATGCCAAAAAGGGGGAATTCGATTGATGAGGGCTGAAATTGAGGGAAGAAGTTTGCTTTATGACCTTGATCCACCCCATGATGCCTCCTTAGAACCGTAATCTATAATCCATTCAGAGCTCGGATGAAGGAAGAGAGAGAGAGATAGATAGCTTTCCTCTCTCCAAAAGCAGGAAGCAGCGAGCAGAGGATTTTGGAGTGACAGAAAAAACAGTGGGACCGCCAACAAAAGCTATAAAGCATCCAAGTCTGCAGCCTTGACTTCTGAACCAAACGGCCTATGAAGAAGTCCGCCGCATTAAAAAACCTAATGTCGGTTTCGGTCCGCATAAATCGATCGAATCCGGCTAACTCTTGATTCGGGTGGGTTGGAAGGGGAACTCCAAAGTGAGTCCCACCGAGTCACCGACACCGTTTCCTGCGCTCCTTCCATCGTGCTATTTCTAAATAACTATTACAATGACTGTTTCAATTTCGAATCTGATTTTGACTCAATAGTTTTAGACCCAGTTTTAATAAGAAAATTCGGATCTACTTCCTGAACCGAATCCACACAGTGGATTGAAATCTAGTTTAAAAATCGTTCTAATTTCTCTTCATTTTTTATTTTTTTTTAAATAAGCATATCGTTCGACTTATAACAGTGCATCCAGTGTACTACTACTATTAATATACATAAAAATGTTACAAAATTTTTTTTATTTTGAGGTAGAATTTGTAATATCTTTCAGGGGCGGACCCAGGATTTCATTTGGTGGGGGCCAAACTTAAATAATTTTTTTCTAACAAATCAAGATAGCTATTATTTTTTCTGGACATATCTCCAAGTCCAAGCATGATATATATATATATATATATATATATTAAAATCAAAAACTAAATTTCACGTTAAAAATAAAATTAGGATCTAGCTTACATAAATAATTGTATTTTAGTACATTTCAACTTTCATAATCCATCAAAATGGAACTTTACGTTCTTTTAAATCTTGAAAGTTTTCAATGATTGATTACATGCTAAACTTCTCCGCAATTTCCCTCTCAATATACACAAGACAAAAGTCTGTGAGAAACTCAGCCTCCATTTTGCTGTGAAGTCCAGTTTTAATAAGGCTCATGGCGGAAAATGATTGTTCAGTAGTTGCAGTGGAGACTAGAAGAGTAACCACAAGCACGATCACTCTAAAAACAAGTTGGTAGGTCGGTGGGCGGCGGTCCAGCGGAGCAATACACAAGCGGCAGGCCAACGGGTTGTGATTAATCATCTTCTTCTATGCTTTTCCCTTGTGACTTGTGAGTTGTGTGAGTCTGGCAATCTACGCAGCGTTCTTCTTCCTATTAGAATGTTAGGGAGTAGAGGGACTTAGGGTTCTAGCTTTGGGAGACGTCAGACGAGGAGTCTAGGAGATGATGCGCTGATTTGTACTCTTTTTTTTTTTTTATGCTTTGTACAAACAATTATAGATGGGGGGAGGGGGGCATCCCCCCCCCCCCCCCCCCGAGCCTATACCTAGGTCCGCCCCTGGGCTCATATGTCCGGTCTTAGGTCCATAGGTCAGACCCTATATGGATCCGGAACCGGACTCGTTTGTCAATCGGAACCTAAATTTAGTTCTTGACCCAAACCCGGTTTTTTGCGGCTTCACTCGCAACTTCTCTATGTTTCTCCACTGTCGAATCAAAAAAAAAAAAAAAAAAAAGGAAGGCTCAAATGTACATTTTCCTTGTCGGCTGGCTGCAACAAGGTGCCTTCTTTCGGTAATGGTTAAAACGGGAATTGAAACTTCCTGGTAATCGGAGAATCTTATACTCGTTTCCAACCATAGTTAGTCTCCATATAGAGATATCTTTGGTATTTCAAAAAAATTACTCTCTCGTAACTTACAGGTAATTGAAGAATCAGATACTCATTTGTCACTCCAATTAATCTCCACATAAAGATATCTTTGGTATTTCAGAAAACTTACTCCTACCGAAACAGTTACTTCAAACCCGCGAGAGTAAAGCCTTGGAGGAGGATCCTAATTCCCTAATATGAAGAGCTCGTGTGGTAAAAAGCCATATATGAGAGTGGGAAAAGGGCACTTTAGAAAAGGTTGCCTTGGATCAAAGTCTAAATTTAAATGTCTCGCTTTTATTAACCAAAAAACACAGAGGCTTGACCTGTAAACCAACCTAGATGTATCATAAGGTGAATGGTCGAGAGATTGCATAGCGAATAAAGAATACATGGTGACATTGGTCCACCGGAATAATAAAAAAAGATAATGGAAGTTAAACAAAAGGAAAGAGAAAGAAAAGGCAAAACTTTATAAAAGATTAAGTTTCTTTTGAGCAAAAATAATGGTTTAGCTCGTAGGCCTGACCCGAATATATCATGGGCCAAGGGGTCTTCCAAAACTAAGGCCATCTCCTCATCATAGCCCTTGATTGAAGTGCCTCAAAGTTAGACGATCTTCATCCATTAGATTCGTATGCTTTTAACACGATGAGGAGATCTTGAATGCTTGCTCTGATACTTATTTTTTAAATTGAAACTGTCTTTATTTACATGTCAGCTGGATGTATTTGTATTTATAGAAGCTTTAATTTTGTGGTTATTGTGAATGCTGGTTCAATTTATTCATTGCAAATTGTCATTTTTGACGGGACCTAAAAAGAAAAAAAGCTTCAATTGATGCATTGTCAAGTGGACCCACCTCATCTACCCATGTGAAATCTTATTGGTGAGAGTATGTGGGACCCAACTGCTAAGTTATTTAGAGTTCCAACAGATCTGTAAAACCCTTCAAACTGATCACAATTCTCACCTCAAATTAAAGTATAGTTGAGTGGATTTGATTGTGAAGGAAGGGAATAATCAACATAACCTAATCATCTTTTGCCAGTGGGCCCCTTCAATCACCATAATGGCGACCTTTTAAAAGGTGCCTCTTGACTTGAAGACTTTGGGACTGAGTGGGTGGACGAGTTTCCACTTTCCAGAATGATTGGCTATCATTAATTATAGTTGTTAATCTAATTTGTTTCTTCTCGAAGCTAAGGCCTTGTTTGGATCGTCTTATTTTTTTGACATCTTAATCTGTCTGAAAAAGATAGAGCTGCGAGTTTAAGATCTGATTAGCTGTTCTATAATAAGATCGTTTGGCAACACCCGAACGCTATGAGATCTGAATTGAATAAGACTGTTTGGTAATACATCTTATCCTTGTCTTAAGTTAAGGGCAATCTTTGTCATTTAAAAAAAAAAAATGGTTTTAAGCCTGAAAAACATCTGTGACAATCCAAATGTGTTTCTTTTTAAACTCGGACAATGCCCAGTACACTCTATACTTGTGTTTTTTAAACTTAAAAAAAATTATGTTTTAGCTATCACAATACATGCTTCATGTCATAATCACCAACATTATTACATAAACTTTACTAATAGTTTGCTTATAAAAGGACTAAAGACACATCACTATAACGACCACCAAATGATAGATAGAGATATCAGGGCTCGAATCGTTGATATTGATGAGGGTTATTATGGAAATTTTAAAATTATTTTAAAGTCTTGAACTGTCTTACCGCTTAAGATGTTCGAGTCTTAATTTCAGGAGCTGGATTTCGAGCTCCTAGAATTAAGATAAATCTCGTCTTATATAACACGTCGTCTTAGCACTTAAGACATGTTGTTATCATGTACCAAACAATCTTATTTAACTTTTTTTGTCTTCACGCTTAAAATACGAGACATTAAGACCCAAACCTAAGACGATCCAAACATTACCTAAGAATATTTCATTCTTTTAACAAAACTATGTGGAGAATTGTATAACTTCTCTATGATATTCCATAGTGTGATATGTAAAAATATTGCACAACCCTAAAATATCACATGAACATTTATGTGGAAATTTGTAAAACTTTAACCATTCACAAGCGAATGTAGAGTCTTACGGTAGCTATACCTGCAAAATCCCAAAAAATTCCTCACCACCTCATGTGCAAACTATCCAAGGTTAAAATTTGGTGACAGATAAGCAATGAGAACCCTAATTGATTGAAATAATGGATTTGGTGTATCTAAATCATTGGTCCACTTCTTTGATTGTGACAATTGATACTCAGTTTGGAATCCAAGCATAGCCTAATTTTCAAAGACTTATGAGTGGGCTTGTGCCTTTCCTACAGCAGTAGATCTACAAAATCCACAAGCAGTATTACCTGGCAAAAAGGTAATTATAGGTGGGTCCACTGATCGCCGAGTATTTCTCATTTGATTAACATATAATATATCCAAGGGCCAAGCTTAAGTTTTTAGGCTCACGGGCTGAATCCTGTCACCTAAATAGATGGTGCTTTGGCAACCTTTGGCCTGGCCTCGCCTGAGCCATAATTGCAACACAAGGAGGCCAGGCCATAATTGCAACACAAGTCTACACTCAAACTCCAAGAGTGATGGTGCGTTGGCTGAGTGGTTTAAGACCATGGTTCCTCCTTCTTCCGGAGCTAGAGGTCTTAGTATTAACCTCCGGTTCCTCCTTCTTCAGGAAGCGACAGTTAAGTCCACTAGTGCTACCACTTTGGGGCCACAGGGGTATTTATCAAGCTTTTCTCTGAATCGGAAGGAATTAGTTTAGCCTAAAAAGTTGGAAACTGTCCAATAAAAAAAAAAAGAAGAAGAAGAAGAAGAAGAAAGGGCAAAAAATAAAAAAACCAGGAGCTATGTGAAAGTACGACAAAGTTGGTGAGTAAAAGAAAGGCCAGACACGCAACAATTAGAACCAAAGTCCATGGCCTATATCTACCATTCATGAACCAAGTGGCACGTTTCTAAGGAAATATTATAAAAGTATGACAAACGAGACATAGATGAGCAAATTGGTCTTATCAAAGTATGACAAAAGGGACATAGAATTAGTATAGTTTAGTCTTCAATGAGTACTTAGCCGGTGCACAACTCATTTTTTATTTTTATAAAACACCTCATAATGGGGCCCATATGATGACACATCCAAATGGACCGCACAAATGAAACCCCCCTAAATTAGACCTGGCCCATTTTTACACGCATCCGAATGGTCTTTGCCATTGGATCAATAAATTACTTTCTAAATGGCCGAAATTTATTATAAAAGGATTAGGATGACTAAATGGAGCCCGTATTTTGCACAAAGGCAGGCCCCAACCAGATGAAGAGATCCCCATGGTCCGCGGGTTCCAGGTGGGCCCCACACTGAGGTATACTGTTAAGCTTTAATTCACATAGTGTGGCCTGCATAACTACTTTTTGGATAAGTATAGTCTACAACTTGATAAGAAGCTGGAGAGAGAGAGAGAGAGAGAGAGGAAATGGAAGAGGGAAGGAGAGTATGTGTAACAGGTGCAGGAGGATTTGTAGCTTCATGGTTAGTGAAGCTACTCCTCTCAAAAGGATACATGGTCCACGGTACCGTCAGAGATCCAGGTACCCCTTTCACTCTCTTTTTTTTCTCACCACCATCTAGTCCTGTGACTCTCTGCAATTCAATCACATGTGATCGAGGTAAAAGCAAACGAAAAGAATGGCCTAAACATGATCAACAAAATCTAACTTTCCAGCCATAAGATTACAACTATACTGTTTGATTCATTCATTTCCATGAAAATGAGTTGCAGGTGATCATGAAAAGAACAGCCATTTAAAAAGGTTGGAGAAGGCCCAAGAGAACTTGCAGCTCTTCAAGGCAGACTTGCTGGACTATACCTCTCTCTGTGCCGCTGTTGCAGGATGCAGTGGGGTCTTCCACGTCGCATGTCCGGTTCCACCCGGCCGAGTCGCCAATCCAGAGGTAACATTTTCATTTCATCCAGTACAGTTTGATTTTATTTTCCCAATCATGATTGGGATTTTATTTTGACTTTTGTTCTAACTATTTATTTTACATGTTATCAATGTTACAATGGGCTCAATCTTAACCTTATCCTTATGTAGTAATAAGTGGTCTAAACAAATATGTAAAAGTTTTATTTTGAGTGGTTTGGATTTTAGATGTGCATATGAATGAATTGGTTCGTCAAACTTCTCAAACTCCAAACTTCGATGAGTCTTGAGTTACGAATTTCAGGCTTGAATGTCAATTAGTCTAACTGCAAACCAGTTACTATGATTTCTTCCTAATGCTGGAATTCAAATATAAGTATTGATAATGTTTTTTTTCTTTTTTAAACGGTAACAAAAGATTTCATTCAAAGAAAAGAAGGTACAAAGAAAGAGAGGAAGGGGATGCGCAGGAGAAATGCACCATCTCCAACGCTACTAACAAAATCACATCCACCCAAAGAAGCAACATATCAACCATTTATATAATCACACCCACCCAAGGAAGCAACCTATCAACCCCTTACTTGGCTAACACATCTGCCATGGAGTTAGCGGATCTAACCTCATGACAGAAGGAAACATTGATTCCAACAGATAACTTTCTATTTTCATTCAGGTGAAAATGAAATTTCCAAGAATTAGTCTTCTGCTTAGACACCCTTGGCCTGGGTGAAAGCTTATCCAACCACGGTTCATTTACTGTCAGGCCTAATTTCCGGCCCAGACCAGATCATCTGCAAAATATATATAAACACCCTATTGTTTAAAGCAAAACCTTGTTTTGTTCTTTTGAAACTTAAGTTGCTAAATTCCTAAAGAATAGAATGTTTACTAAAGAATGGATGGGAACACTGTGCATTGTTGTGTTTGAAACAAGACTTCTTATTCAGTTTTCAAAGTTTTGCTACAATGTTATGTAGACAGAATTGCTGGAGCCTGCTATAAGGGGCACGCTCAATGTGCTGAAGGCTTGTTCTGAGACAGGAGTGGCAAGGGTCATCGTTGTCTCATCTACTGCAGCTGTTGTGATGAACCCAAACTGGCCACCAAATAGACCCATGGATGAGGATTGTTGGAGCGACATCGATTATTGCAGGGAAAGTCAGGTGACAGCCCAAAATCTATGATTTACTAGTTTTGATTAACGCCAATTTTCATCACTTGAGGCCCAAATGGATCGTTGTAAATCAAGTGCAGGTGACTTGGTTTATGTGAAAATCAAGGTTCATGCATTTGGATGGCCTGATTACCTGTAAGTGACAGTTGTTTTATTCTTTGCGATATATGATTATAAGTAAATAGAGTTTGCAGTGATTGAAGATACAGGCAAATCAGGTCCAGGGGACCTGAGTTCAAAAATCCAAATGTGGCCTTAGTGACTAGAGTTCAGAAGATCTGACCACTCTGCAATGTGTAGGGTGCCCATAGATGACATGGGTGATTGTGCATGGAGCCTATTCCAGCCCATTTGGACATTTAGCTATTGGTCCAAACGCTCTGGGCAATGCCTTGTCTGTGAACCTCAAACTTCATCTCTTATCTATCCATTATAGACTGGCCCAGGCCTGGCTTGCTCAGCAGCACAGCTCATGGGCGTTTGTAGTTGTGCTTGGATAGTTTATTGATTTGAACTTCTGATCTGCTTTTACTAAGAAACAATGATATGTTTTATGGTTCACACACCAATGTTTTAAAAACTCTATAGGGTGAACCAATGCAGGGGATGAATCAGTCTGATATGGTTCAAACGTCCAGGTCAACCCGGCTCAACCATGACACAAAAAAAAAAAATGGAATAGTTAATGGTGGATCCAACCAGTTCAACCTCTTGGTTTTGCTGTCTTTGGCACTACTGGTCAAATATCCTAATTTTAATAAATCAGAGCACTGAAGGTACTAGTTCTGGTTGAACCTGGTCAGACTGGCCATGCCGTCTTCTTAAAACTTTCACACAGCTATTACAAATGCAGGGGGTATTTTGAAGTACCTAACAATAATGAGGAAACTTGTGGAAAGAAAAGGAGCTTTGATAAGATAGCAAAAAAAATTGAAATTCTCTGTAAAGCAATAACATTTTGTTATTTTTGTAGAATTTGTCAAAAAAATCGTGTTTTGGATTATATGTTTTTTTTAGCATTTGAAATATATCTTACTTCTTTTTAGGTATTTGTCTTCAATGTGTTTATAACTAATAACCCAAGAAAAACCAAGATTCTCAAAATCTCCATTTAATTACAATTCAATTATTATATACCCAAGAAAGAAATTTGTGAGAATGGTTTGAACTCAAAATATAATGAAACTGTTCATTATTCCAATACAAATTAGTTTGGAACTGTTGGAATTGGTGGGTGAGCCACTCCTACAAAACAAATTAACTAAGTCTAATTAAAGAAACAAATTCTTTTTTGAAACAAAACACTCCCCTCTAATACCGAAAGAAAATGACGTCAACAATTAGTAGCCTAATCCAAGTGAACTCAAATACTTCATTACTATAAGTTAGTTTAAATTTACTAAATACAAAAGAAAATACTTGCCAAACTGAGAAAACTCATGCAGATTGCAAAGTGAAAATTGAATGCGTAAATCAAATTTTTACACAATATTATAAAGCATCTTATATGTAGCAGAAATCTTCCTTTGTGGCTGTTAGTATGAGAGGTTAAAAAAAATTAGTTCTTAAAGGGACCCATGCATCATCAATCCAACCCCTTCATGTTGACACTTATCTAACTTAAGATTGCCACATCAGAAGCATTAAACTTTGAGGCCATGTTTGTAATCTGACGGGAATAGTTTTTTTCCGCCTATACCATGATTGGCATGCAGCCTAGTGGGTCTCACAAGGAGCTTAATATTTACCTGTCATTAGAACCGCGGGAGGTACCTCTCAGATGAAAAATTACCCCTCATGTTAAGGCATTAAAAAAAAATCATGAAATGAAACAGCAATCAAAATATGTGTGTTGTTATTTCAAGTTTATTGGCAACTATGGTTTGGAATTCAAAATGCTTGTTTACTTAAAACTTCTGTTTCATGCTGAAGGACTCACATGACTGGTACTGTATTGCCAAGACAAAATCAGAAAGAGAGGCATTGAAGTATGGAGAGAACAGTAAGCTCGACGTTTTAACGTTTTGTCCATCTTTCATTTTGGGGCCACTGCTGCAACCCACCATGAATGCTAGCACCCACATTTTCATTGAGCTATTCAAAGGTATTTCCTTTTGCAAAGGAACCTCTTAACTTTAGCTTTGTCTTTTTTTGGTAAAAATGCTCTTGGGAATAAGAAGGAACGCATGTTTTGTGGGGTGGTGGCTGTTTGGGTGGGTCGTTTCTTATTCCATTTTTTCTTCAATGGGGCTAACCTGAATGTGTGGAAATCAATGGAGTCAATCAATGGAAAGGTCTATACCTAGATAAGGGGAATATGAGATATCTTTAAAGTCCTCAAAGTTGAATGGCTTTACAACCACATATACAGAGTCTCTCAGGTACAGATCATGTCTTGCCCCAGTGGGACAATTTGTGGGCCCCACCTAGGGCCCCTTATGATCCATCCAACACCTGATACACCACTGCCCCATGAATGTCACAGGCCTCACGTTTTTTACATCGATCTGAATGGGACTAGCATTGGATTGAAATCAGAAAAAAAATATTTCTACATTAGAATTGAGGGCCATAGATCAATGGGTCAGGATTCTATAATGGACCTGAAATTTTGCATAAAAATAGGACTCCAAATGTGCTCCACAGGGCAGTCCACATGGAGCTTCGTGCGAGACATCCCTATAGGAGCACTGCTATTGAAGGCATGTATGCATGTATGTAGACATTGTTGGAGTATGGAGTGTCAATTGGGGAAAATCTTGCATCTATTATTGACCATCTGTAGTGGGATCGTCTAGTCTAATGATTATTCCTCTATATCTCTGAATAATACATGGAGCATTTTTTAACTGTTTGTTCTTGGAAGGATATATTGTAAAGATCAAAGACACTTCCAATGACTTTTCAAGGAAACACTACTACAACTAGAATTGCAACGACCCTTCAGTCTCCTCCATGTGAAACTGATTGCATTCCATCTTTCCTCTATTTCCATCCATTCAAGATTGTTGTGATTGCAGGATGGGCCACAACTCTACTGTATGATTTTCTTTTTATTGAACAGGACTGTCTGAGACAATCGAAAACATAGTTTGGAGGATTGTGGATGTCCGCGATGTAGCTGAAGCATTGATGTTGATTTATGACAAGAAAGAAGCATCTGGAAGATACATTTGTGCACCACATTTGGTTCCAGTTCGCACTTTGGTTGAAAACTTGAAGAGCAAATATCCCAACTATAACTATCCTAAAAAGTAGGTACTCTAACTGGATTAGACAAGCTGTTCTTGATTTCAGGCATTTCAATCTCTCAGACCCATTTATTTTTCTCTTTGACAGTTACATAGAGGTGGATCAAGAAGGAAAGCCAACTTCAGAGAAGTTGAAGAGGTTAGGTTGGGAATGCAGGTCTTTAGAAGAGACCATCATTGACACTGTTGAATACTATCAAGAGGCTGGTATTTTGAACAACAGTTAGATTACTAATTGGTTTGCTCTCTGTTGCGTTTGTTTCCTTGTATCCATCATCATCATTAGCCAATAGAACATGTAGTTGGATTTCATTTACATTGTCAGAGTTTGATGTAATATCTGGTTGTTTAGAATAAAAAAAATTTTTTACCAAACTCTTGCCATCCAGGAGCAACAAAAGTGTAATTGTTGGATTCTATTATATAGGGTAAAACAATGCAAGTATCATCCAATGAACTTGAGACTTAGGTCCTGCCTGCTTACTCTCTACTAAATTTCTAGGAAGTCAAAGTAAATTGGGTTTGAACAGAGTAATAAAGAGATGAAGAATGAAGGATTAAGGTGGATGGATGGAACTCTTATTCTTCCAAGTATTTGATTTACTAACATGTTATTATTTCCTATACCAAACAACAAACAATCATGCACTAAGAACACTGAAGAATAAAGAACACTTGGGAAATGAATACCCACTTATCACCCTAAGTAATTCAATACCTAGGAAAGTCAAGGTCTCAGCTATATCTCCACCTTATTTCCTTTCCTCCTCATCTCATATCCTTTGCATGTCTCCTCTTTAAAAATTCTTCATGGAGCTTCATTGAACACAAGTTCCCATGTAATCTAGTGCACCCACACAAACAGGCCCTTAGAGAAACAGTTGGGAACTGAAAACCATTTGTCACTTGGATTGGCTGTGAATATATTCCATGTGAGTCTGAAGGAGTCCTTTGGAAATTTACCTGCATACACTAAATCCAGCCTAGCTAGTTGCTTTCGACCGAGTAAATTTTTTGTAGCTGTTAGTTTCTCTATGAACTTTCCTAAACCAGCGGCCATCATTTGGATCCTTCAAAAACGAGTGAAGGTTCAAATACAACTTACTTTTTTCTGCCCAAACGGTGTCTTGGGATATGTTTGTCTAGAGTTAATGTATGGGGAAGAAAATGATTCTGATGAAGAATGATTTATATCATGGGCTTTGTGTATATACCTTGCTCAGGTTTTCTGGATTTCAAAGTAGGCCCTTGTGGTTGAGTTCTAGTATTATTTATAAATTCCGTTTTTCATGTTAATACCTTTCATGTCTTCAAAATCAATTGCCCTAAAAAAGAATAGGCTACCGCAGTTAGGTTTGAATATGGAATGAATAATGCTTTTGCCATGTCTATATTATTTCATAAATAGAATAACAAAAATGCTAACACTTACACCTTCCCCAGTCCCCTGAATCCATCTTTTTATTACTTCATTGTAATATCATTTCATGGAATGATCAATTGCCATGTCTATTGACCTTTCCTGAGCCCTATAAATATATGAGAAGGATTCATGATCACACTAATGAATGCAAAGCTTGCAATAACTTTGATTATAATGATATTTAGAGTTTAGAATCCTACCATTCATCACCATTAGTGATGTTTGATTGAACGAATTGGGGTTCACAACCGTTGGTTTCCTCGATCAATATAAAATTGCCAGCCAAGCAAGTCTCTAAAATTCGAACTACTCAAAATTAGGGTCACTCTCTGCATTTGAATTAGGTCAAACGTCACTAAAATTAGACTTGGGCCAACCATCATTTTGATTAGTGTGATGAACTTCAAAAGTGTCCAAAAGCTTTTGCATTTCTCATCATTATTTCAAAACGTATTTTTAAATATCACACTCTAGAAAGAGGTTCCATGGACACTATCGTTGAACACATGTTGAAGCCAAAGTTGTGATCAACTATCAAATCAAAGAGAGCAATTACAAAGGGGAGAAATCACATAAGGAATTGACGCGGTTCATCGATGTACCTATCTCCACGGCCAAAGAGACATCTCAATGAATCTATGTTTTTATTCTAAGTTTTACAAGTTACATCATATATCTAACGTTCTCGGTCTTAATCCCTTAAGAGAGTCCGATATGATTATCAAAATACCCCTAATTCAAAACTTGATCCCTACCTAACCTAATGGATTATAATTCATTTAAACTGGAATATTACAAAATCTAAACCCAAAAATTTTAAATAGTAATTGCAACGAGATATCTAATGAGGAATGACTTATGTTATTTGTGCGATGATTACTCCCAAATATCTACAAGTGAAAGAGCAACGAAATGCAAGTAATATGGGAAGTAATCCTGTGTAGATGGACACTATCATCAAGTTAGGCTGTCTATTAAGTACAAGTCACACTTCAATTGAATATGTGAAAATGAAGTGCCAAACCACTGATTGGTCCAAGCAGGGTTTCCCAAACAGGGGATCCTTTTCCAGTGCCAAAATGTTCTTGGTACGCTTGAATATGGGAGGTCATCATAAGGCTATTGGTGGATGATTAAAACCAAAGAACACCCATCGAGACTGTCATGGGTCACATGAAAGATAACTGATAGTAGATCTGTACCATTTCTACTCACCCATAGGTGGAGATTTAAGTACAAGCCATATGCCCATCCATCTATGGGCTGTTGGAGCTAAACTAATCATTTTGCATGATCTATGTTTCAATTTGGATAAATGGCAATGACCATTAGAGTATACACTATGCAAAACCAACGGTTTGATTGTCATCATCATCATCATCATCATCGACGATGTGAAATTGAGATTTAGGTCATAAGTCTTCACTGTATCCAGTGCAAGTGTTTTGCCTGTAAACATATAGGTATTTGGTCAGCTATACAATCAGCAGGTTCAGATAAGTTTCTTCGTGATGTTATATCATTTTTTTGAAAGATCTCCCTTTACAGTATGAACAATTTTAAGAGCCAGACCCTAATTTGTGTGCCCATACTGTTCGCGTATTAATCCCCCCGCAACGTGCTGAAGTGGTCAGTTGGATTTGGATCATGATGAATAAGCTACTTAGAAAATGCCAGGAGGGCACATGAGTGGGAACAAATTCATAAATTCACTCCAGTTGGAGTTGGCTCCACCATTACACTTGATCACATGCAACATATAACGGCATGCTAAATGTTTACATGTGATCAATTTAATGGTGAACCCAACCATTTGGTCCATCTAATAGTGGACGTCTCCAATTGGATCACATGACATAAAGAGTGGATCCAATTTCAGTTGGAGTGGAAGTTGGCTCATGAATTCGACTGGTTCAATGCATGAAGGTTGTTGGGTGTCACAAATTTGTTGCTGACAGTAGTGTTTCTAGGCATTCTTCCAACTCTCGTTCCTGTTGTGGCATGGGGTTAGGCCGAGCTAGACATGTGAGAAACATGTGCAGGCTCATTATGAGATTGACCCACTAATTTATTTATTGAGTTAAAAATGTTAAACATTAGAAGTTACATCAGGTAGGCATAGATTTGGTGGCCGGTCCAACCTCCTAAAAGATATAGTGGGGACATCTAGGACCGCCCATGTGGATGAATTCTTAAAAATTTCAAGCCTTGATTTTTTTTATAATAATTAAAAAAAAAAAAAAAAACACACCACATTGCTAGAACAATGAGTCAAACTGATTTTACCTGTGGAAATTGGGTGATCAGCCATTTTCTTCTTTGATCAGCCATTTTGTTCTTTCCCTGACTACTGGATGGCTGCCAATGAGAGTGCTCACACGATGCAGCATAGCAGTTTCACAAAGTCAAAGGTGTGTAATTGAGAGTGATAAGGCACTTTCACAAAGTTAAAGGTCTGTAATTGAGAGTGATAAGGTTTGACCTAGAGCTAGAGCCTAGAACTAATAAAGCCGACCAAAGTAAAAGCAGAGAGAAAAAGGGCTCCAGACGATGATAAAACCCCAACATTTACCTCTTTATAGTGAATGCATTTCAGCGACTTGTTAACATTTTAGTTCTGATTGGTGAACAGATACAACTAGTCCCATCATTCCACCTCAAAATGGATATGGTTAGCAGTCTTGCAACAACTAGCCCTCAGTTTTTCATAGATAGCCGCATGATAGAGCTATACTGTTGCCAACTATACAGGCACCGTAGACTCAGATAAAGAGCTAGAAGAAATGTTTGTACAAGACACAGATAAATGAGGAAGACAATATCTAGGGCAGGCCTGTTTCCTGTTAAATCGGTTCTGAAATTCTAGGATCTGTAAAGCAGTGCGTTTCTGTGAAAGGAGTTAAAAAGGGAACAATTAACGGTGAAGGTCCACAAGAAGCCATCAAATTAGTTCCTCTCCAATAGGTACTGATTACCTACCCATTGCCAAAGTTCGTTCAATCCTCCAATAGCAATGGTCCCATCTAGATCTCCACCTTGAACCCTTTGCTCTTCACCTTTCACCAGTCCTTGAATAAAACCTGCTTTACCACGAGTTCACGAGTGATAGAGTACCCAGAAATTCAAAAGCAACCAGACAAATGGCCCTGATTGTCTCTGCTTTTTCTGGGCAGAACTTGATATGAGGCCGAAATGAGGTTAGATTTAAAGAAAAATGGAACTAGAGATGAGAGAACACGGTAAAACTAGATTTGTCCTTGAATAATAGAGCAACGGTCTCTGTCAGAGCTGTACACTTCAGAATTTGTAGAATGTTGTGCAAAATCAGTTCTTATCGAACACCTCCGCTGGCAAGTTGAGATCAAAAGGAGGATCCCCAAGAGCTTCTATCTTGGCTCGCTTCCTTCTAGAGCAACCACTCTCATCCAGATTAGATCCATAGAATCGGTCATCCAAAGTCCTTCCAGATTCAGATGATCCTACATAAATTGCATGTCCAAAATGACGTTAGAGGCAAGTTGGTGTTACTTTCTTCAAATTCACAAATACAAAAGCATTAACAGAGAGAACACAGATTGAGACATTCATCGAGAGGTTTGACAGCAAAGGCAGTTCTAAATGGGACCGCATGTGCTTTATATGTCTGGTGAATGTACACAATCTCTCCTCGCAGAATCCATTGAGACCAACCCTATAAAACCATTAGTAGGTCTTCCAAACTTGTATTGGCACTGGGTCAAGTTTCAATACAATAGCTGGGTTCACTGTAACATTGGTCAAATACAAAATACGTGGTTTCACTCACTTTGGTTTAATTGCAATTGTTTAAAAGGGAGTGAAATCACGTGTAACATGAATTTAAAAAATAAAATAAAATCAATTGTTACATGAGACCGATCTGATGGTGATGGCCAAACTCAGATTAGAGGGGAATATGGCCCAGAAACAGTGCATAGGGAACCTTGATGATCCCACTGATGAATTAATAGAGCTGCACTTCGGATCTATTCATTCCCATGGGGCCACATGTATGATGAATATTGACTCCTGGAATTTTCCCCCCCCTAACTGTATTCATGCTGTATATTAAGACACCTGATGACTGGACCCAAAATTTCAGCTCTGGGCCAATCTATTTCATGGCCGGGACGTGGCAAATGTACCAACCGGGCATGTGTGTCTGCAACTCTGCGTGGATGGGCTGGGTCCACAAATGTCTGCCAGCGGCACTCAATGGTTTACTAACTGACATGGATGGAAAAGGGAAAAGAATATGTACATTCGTTTCAGTAATACATGCTTATTTTCGCCATTCAATAATACCATAGTACTCATGCTAATGCACATATTATTAGGAAAAATTAATTGTGTGCATAACCCATGAATTTTTTTTTTTTCCAATTCTAAAAATCCCTATTTGTAGCTGAAAAAGATCCCAGCCTTTTGTTAAAATGTTGAAAAAAAAAAAAAACCCGTTGACAGCCGGACAAACTTACTGACAGATTTTAAGCAAATGTCAGTGTATTTGTTTTTTCCCCTAAAAGATCAATGCGCTTATTTATTTAACAAAGTTTTTTGAGAAAAACAATCCTATTTCAAAATATTCATATATCATCTAGGGTGGGACCTATCAAAGTGGTCAAGAAAATGATCCTCACACAAACAAACCCACCAATAGCTCATCACCACCACTCATGCCTCCAAACATGACTTTGTGACGGGCCTGTTTGTTTACATGTGTGGAGCAGTAAAGGAGAGATAGATGTCAAATCATGGATAAAGTAAAAGGTATGGGTGATATATATAATATTTATATATAGAGAGAGGGGTGTGTGTGTGGTGGGTTGGGGGGGGGGGGGGGGGGGTAAAAGGTGTCATAGTGTCATTACTATAAGATTACCTCCAACATGGTGAAGAGAAAAAAAACATCACATCCCATGCCTACTTTTACTTCACCTTTTACCACTCCTTGTGCTAAACAAACAGATGTGAGATCATGGTAACAATCAGCTGTGGATGGGCCCAGTCATGTTTGGATATTGACCTTTCTTGGGGACTCACCATATCTGGATCATGTGGATGCCCCCACAACATTTCCATTAGAAGGCAAAGAGAGCCCCACCATAACTTCAATCATTTTGGTGACCCATACCAAAAATGATACGTGTTCCAAAAAAATAAATAAATAATTTCAAGTTTTATAGAAATAGTTGTTCATATAGGAATTTTTCAAAAAGGACATGCTTTTTTTTTCAAGTAAGAGAATTTTGATCTTTAAAAGAATAATTCACATCAAAATTTTCTTAAAACCCATTAGAAAAAATTATGATTGAGAGGCAAAATGATTTTTCAACATTGCAACAAGAGGAAAAGGATTTTACAATTAATGATTTCTTTGGGGTTCCTACAAGGAAGCAAAATGGCAGGTGATACAAGCACAGCAACAACAGCAGCAACCACAACAAGAACAAAAAAAAAAAAACATGACAACCAAAAATTTTAAAAAAAAAAAGAAAAAAGGGTGAAAATCACATCCCTAAGAAGTTATTATCATTGGAGATCAAAAGGTAAATTTATCTTGTCGCAAGTAAAGAAAAAGGGGCATGGGTTGAGAAATGCACGCACTACTAGCTCCATTAGCACTTGAGCCCCATTGCAGATGATTTTCCGCATCGCAGGTTTTCATACTCCTGCAACTTTGATCAGAGTCCCAAGAAACAGAAAGTTCTGATGCTCTGTCTAAACCCCTGGACTTATAAGGAGCAATATTATGAATTGCACGCTCGAGAGAACCCAATAGATCGTTCTCAATGCACTCATACCTGAAAGTCAACAAGTTTAAAATTAAAAGTTGAGTCTTACAAATCTACCTCTCAGACATGTATTTGTATTGCGAAGGCATTGTGGTCATTTGTTGTGATATATGGGACGCTTTAATGGGAATTTCAAAGGCCAGAAAAGTCTTGAGTTAGAAAAGTAATAATTATTAAATCACATTACTTTCTCTACCAAGAAAAGAAAGGAAAAAAAAAACTTACATTTTCTTGCAGAGGTTGTCAGTGATAACAGAGAGATTGATTACTTGCATCCGTATCTCCAAAATCTTATCCACAGGAAAATCATCAAATGGCTCCTCTACAAATTTAGAGAGCTTCTCCACATTTGCTTCTAGCTGCTGCTGCTGGTCTTCAAATAGGTGTTGCTTCAATTCTCTTTCCTTTGGAGTCATTTCATCCTTAAAGAGATCATCCCCAAACATGTAAAATGCAAATGGATACGAATATGATAGAACACGCCTGGATCTGAAAAGTCTATAGAGTCCATTTGTCATCCAACTAAAATCTTTGATACCAAACTCCTTACTTTCTGACACTGTTATCTTAGCCTGTATAGTTTCCTTAAGCTTGGATTCCAACTTAAAGGAATCTGTATGAGCTTTGTAACGGCTGTGATAGTGCATGTACCGATAAAGATCTCTCTTTGCCCTCTCAGCTTTCTTTTCTGTGTCTTCTTTGTAGCGTCCACAACTATGGCCACTTATACTTGACCATGTGTGATCCCGGCCAGTTGCCCCACCACACAACCAACTGAATCAAAATGGTCAGATTTTAGAAGGAAAATATCTAATTTATAAGCAAGAACTTAGAACAAAAAAAAAAGGCAAAAAAATAATTCCAAACTACAAGGAAAGATCAAACCAGATAATTTAAACATACAAGAATAAGGGGACTGAGTGACCACCCACTATCTAGCATTGTATCCATTTGCTTTTGGGAGTCAAAGAAGAAAAGCACCAAAAAGGAACTTGAGAGAACCTTAAAGAAATGCAAGTAGCTACATAGATGGTGCTGGCTATTCTATTAAGACAATGCATTGTGGATGAAAAACATTAAATGTACACACGAGCTAGGAATAAAAGGTGGGATCTGGGAACATTATGTCAGGTGAAAATATACATGATATGGATGTCTACTTCAAAAATTGGGGGTGGATCGGGGGACAATATACAATATTTGGAGGATTGAGAAAGTCAAAGTTGGCCAAGTGTTAGGGGGTAGGGTGAAGTTCAAAGTCTCATAAGGAAACATGTAAGCTTTTGGGAGATGCCACTGTGGGGAACAGCCTGTGTACAAACTTAGTGATGGTTTTGTCCCAAAAATAATATTTATTTAGCTCAGACTTCCTATGTTTTGGGAACAGCCTGTGTACAAACTTATGGACGTCTACTTCAAAATATACAATATTTGGAGGCTTGAGAAAGTCAAAGTTTAGGAGATGCCACCAAAGGGAACAGCCTGTGTACAAACTTATTGATGGTTTTGTCTCAAGTTTGGGAGATGCCACCGTGGGGAACAGCCTGTGTACAAACTTATTGATGGTTTTGTCCCAAAAATAATATTTATTTAGATCAGACTTCCGAAGTTTTGGGAAGAAAAGTAGTCCAGGATTATAAAGTTTAGAAGAAACCTTAAAAAATGTTAAAGATCCAGCTTCTTCACCTTGGGTTTTCCTAATGATGTTTTCATTTGCAAGGACTGACAAGATCAAAGAATAATGTAATGGTCTCAATTGGGTGAATTCAAAGAAAAATCATTCTTTTGCACCCTTTACTTCGACGAGGGAGGTTAATTTTAGCAGGTCCAAGTGTAGAGCGGTATTGCCGCATCAATGGTGGAGGCTTTTTGTTAGACATAACACATGGCTCCCAACATCTCAAAGAGACTCGTGGATCCATGTTTGACAACCCTTGATTAGGGTTGTATAAGATTTGTTTCCGTTGGGTGATTAGGGCTGTATATGATTTATTTCCATTGGGTGATTAGGGCTGCATATGATTTGTTTCTTTCGTTCTTTCTTCATGTTTGTCTTTCTTTCTTTGAATTCAATAAGAGGGGCCATCGAAGGATTTTCACATTATAAAACTATAATCAAGCCCACTTAAAATTGCTAACTGTGCAGGCCATCCCATAAAATCTGAGAACCACATAAAATTATAGTCTTGACATAAATTATCATTGCACCAAGTTTCACTTCAATTAAATTTTAGTCCACCCATGAACTAATTGAAGTTAAATTTTATAAGAATTAGATTAAAATATAGTGCTAGTTGGTCCTTACAAGTAGATCAATTGGAAATTAAAGTGCATGATTTTCCAATCCATGCCCAAAGAGGTGATTACATGTTTATCTTTTTGGTGAGAATTAGGATATGGTTGTTTTAGGAAGTATAAATCACAAAATCTGCTACAAGTACAACTATCATGAATCAATCTCTAGCTTTTCAAATAGGCATTCCAGAATTTAAAAAGTGACAAAATGTCATAGAAAGAAACTTTAAAACTCGTTGGTGAAAAATCAAGGCATGCTTCTCCCAAAAAAAAAAAAAAAACACTTAGGAAAATTTTGGTTTTTCTCAAAATTGCCCTTGGCTTGTTTACAAATCTATTAAATGTCCCCATTTGCATTAAATGGGATGACACAAGTTGTGTGATGCAGCAGCAATATCATGGCCTTGCAACAAGACTCGTGGGCCACATGTGGGACCCATGAAATTTCCATGAAATTCCGAGTTTTAATTAGTATTAGTTTAAGTTTAGCAAGATTGTAATTAGGATTAATTTCTAACTGAGGAAGGATTCTTATTTTGCTTCCTAATTTAATTAGAATTACTTTCCTAGTCCTTAAGTCTTTTTTATAAATATGGCATTGTAGATATTAATAATCTCAATGATTTTTGGAGTTAATAAAATTTCCCTGCGTGGGTTTATCGTGAAGATTGTCTTCATCGTGATTGTTCCAAGTGGGAACCCTAATTGTGCTTTGGCACTTGCATCCTAACCCTAAGATGCATCATTGTGCTTTTGTAGTCTGTAGATCTTAAGACTAAAATGCCTGGGCGTTTTGTAGCGAGCCTATAATATAGTTGATGGGGAAGGAGGTGCAAGGAGGAACAAAAACTGAAATCAAATCCGAAGGTTGAGTGCTTTAACAATCGAATAAAATCATCACAACTGGAAACATCCTATTGCTGAAAGATCCAAACATATATCAGCATTAAATGTGCTGGAAAAGAGTACATAAGCCTTTTTCAAGGAGCTGGACACCCCCTTTCCCTTAATCATTTGTGGGACACTCCTACTACTACATCCACTATGACTTGACTCTCAAACTCTTGTAGTAACTAAGACTCTTTCATCATCATCATCAAAGCATTGTCCCAACATGTTGGGTTGGCCACATAAATTTTATTTCTCCATTCCGATCTATCTGGAGTCAAACTCTCACATAAGTTGCACTTCTTCATATCTATTTTTACTACTTCCATCCACGTCCTCTTCGGCCTACCCCTTCCACTTGGCGGGCCATCAACCTACATAGCCAAACTTCTACTTACCGCCACTGTTGCCGGCTTGTGTTGGACATGCCCAAACCATCTCAAATAGGTTTCTCTAATTTTATCCCCTATTGATGCTGCCCCAAAATGCTCTCAAAAGCACTTACTTCTAATTTTATCCTGCCTAAGTTTACCACAAATCCACCACAACATTCTCATCTCTGCTACATTCATTTTGTGCATATGTTGTTTCTTGATTGACGAACATTATACTCCAAGGTCGTAGTTGGTATAATCACTATCCTGTAAATTTTTTCCTTAAATCTTACCGGCATTCGTCAGTCACAAAGCACACCACTTCAAGCCTCCCATTTTTATTCTATGTTTGACATCTTCATCAATCTCCCCATCATTACTAATTATCAAGACAATGTCACAAAATGAACCTCTGTGGTATCTCCCAAGCTTCAATTCTCATAGTAGTTTCAACTCTTTGTACATGCCCACTGAAGTTGCAATCCATATATTTTGTCTTTTTAAAGCCTTTGGATTCTAAAGCCCCCTACCACATCTCGAGTCTTGTATTCACACAGTCTCTTGTTCAAGGATCAAAATAGTAGTTGCAACGGGCATAGCGACCACCGGCCAAAACGCTACATAGTAGGTGATACGTAGTGGTTGTGACGACACGTACTGGCGTAGCAGTGTGAATTTTTTAAGTGGTTAAAAAATTTCGAAACTTGTGCAACAACCTAAAACCATATATGGGTAGAGACAACTTTATGAACGACTATTGAGGATAAGAAATAGGAAAAACAGTGTTTTAAATTAAAAATGCTTGGCTCTACTAGTTTTTAGACCGTATCGTCGCTATTTTCAAAACAGCGTAACGGCCTCAACCGCTACAGCCAATAATGTGGCCGCTTCGCTATTTTGAACCATGCTCTTGATTTATCCACCAACACTATATCATCTGCAAACAACATACACCAAGGTACCTCCTCTTGAATATGAGCAGCTAATTCATCCATAATCAGTGCAAAGAGATGAGGGCTTAGGGTTGACCTCTAATGCAAAACCTATAGTCACTGGAAACTCACCTCCCTCTCCACACGTAATTCTCAAACTTGTCACCACTCCTTAATACATGTTTTTAATAATTCCAATATAACCTCTTGGGACATTGCTTTTATTTAAAACCCACCAAATTAAATCTCTACATACCTTGTCATAAACTTTTTCTAGATCAATGAAGACCATGAGCAGATTTTTCCTCTTCGCCATATATTTTTCGATTAACTACGTAGCTGAAAAGATAGCTTTCATAGTTGACCTCCCTGACATGAAACCATATTGGTTTTCATATCTTCTGACCTTCTGTCTAAGTCTTTGCTCCATTAGTCTCTCCCATAACTTCATAGCATGCCTCATAAATATAATCTCACGATAGTTGTTATAGTTTTGTATATCTCCCATGTTGTTATATATAAGTACCATAATTTTCTTCTTCTTCTTCTTCTTCTTCTTCTTTTTAAATAGTACTATAACACTTTTTCTCCATTCATCCGGCATTTTCTGTCCTTAATATATTATTGAAGAGCCCAGCTAACCAAATCCGCCCAATTTCTCCTATGCATTTCCTAGCCTTTATCGGAATGTCATTTGGTGACGCATCGAATGAAAGAAAAGAATAGCCAACGGGCTAATCTCCAAGCCAAAAGGCTTAGAGATAGGGATCCATACAATCCAAAACGTCTCACCAAATCCATGATTTACATCATCTGGGCTCGTAGCCATTCCTGTCTTCATTCATGCCAATGCTTTCAACATTTCCACCACCCTAATTCTGCAGAAAAAAGTATGCTCTACTGGTGAAGAATCCTCTCATGTACTTATATGTCTCCTATATAGTCTTCATTTAGAAGCTTGTTAAAATATTCCCTCCACCCGTCTTTGATATCGTTGCCCTTCACTAGAATATTTTGGTCATTGCTCTTAATACATTTGACATGAACTGAGTCTCTACTTTTCCTTTCCCTTATTTTTTTTCACACTTAAAACTATGCTTCTTTCGTTCTCTATTATATAGGCCATTATATGCTTTGAACTTTGCATCACTTGCTACTTGTTTGGCTTCTTTATTTGTCTTCTTATACATCTCATAGTTTTCTATATTCCTAGTCCCCTGTCAAACTTTGTAACAACATCATTTCTCTCAAACAACTTCCTAAACATCTACCCTCCACCATCAGGTTCTTTATTATAGTGTCTTTTCCATATTGGGAGAAGAAAAGGAAAAAAAAAAAAACCCTTCTAAAAGGGCTACTCATTTGTGGTTCCTTTGATTAAGCTTATGACATAAGTCACTTAAGTGATGAAGGGTCTATCGATTGGGCTAGTTGACCAAGCAAGCCTTTGTTTGGGAACAATAGGCATGACTTTAGGGCGAATCAGTATGTTGGTAGCAGTCGTCCAACAACATTCTAGTTGATCCTAAAAGCTAAAAGAAAAAGTAGAACTACTGCAAGGACATGTGTTATCTTGCTAGGTAACTAGGGGCGGACCTACATGTAACCAAGTGGGTGCGGGGCGAGGTTCGAGAAATTTCTTAAATAACACTATAAAAAATTTTATTTTATTATTTAACTTTTTAATTGGACCATTGCCCGCACCACCCAAATGAAAATCCTGGGTCCGCCATTGTAACATCTTCTAAAAGACTAACAATACTTGAGTAGATAATCTTTATTAGAATACTAACTTAGAAATTGTTCATTTCATATGCATATATGATATTACAAGCATACACACTTAAAGTGCTACAGCTGATCCAAAAATAATAATAATAAATAAACTGCTATGATTTCTTTTTAACAAGATATGATCCTTATACATATCATTCCTACACACATCAAGCTCATTGCTCTCTGGAATGAGCTCCACCAAACTTGGCATCGTCTAGACAACTACAATACCATACACAGAAGCGACAACTGCGGATACAAAGATCCAAATAGAAAAGAATACTTGACTTCAGGCACTTTAAGAGCCAAAGAATCAAGAGCTAATCAATAAGGTTATAACAGCTGAGACATGTAGGTAATATACTAAAAACATGAGGTGATGTGAACTAAACATTAAAGATCTTCATGAGAATAAGTGTAGTGTGCTGGTTTTTTCAGTTGCTATTCTCATTTTTTCCTATGTTTAATTGTATCCCCATCACGATGAAATTGCCTATGTTTAATTATATTTTCAATGGAACGAGATTATAAGATTATCTTAATGAAACTAGTAATGCTTGAGGTTTCAGTCAAGTAACACTTTATGTGCTTTCTAATGCCCATATATTCACTCAAATCTCCTATACACAAAATTACCCATAAACAAGTTACTGATTGATAACTAAACATCATGCATATTCCATGGGATGATTGAGAGGTTTGACTTGAAATCCATGATTTTGTTCACTCAACATCAAGGAATGCCGGGAAGAATTAATCAGGACACGTGCAGTTTTCACTACCCTACTGTAGAGTCAACAGATTCCAAATATAGCCATCGACTAGAATTGGCCATATTCCTCACCCTTTCTTCAACAAACCAATCCAAAAGGCTCAAAGTCAAGGATGCATGTCAATCGGTGTGCGTTTGGGTGGGTTTAGCAGCCGCCGCCCAGGGGGATTAGTCCTATTGGGTCAAAGACCTCAGGGATACCCACGTCATCAAAAACAAAAAAAGGATGCATGTCAATCCTATCTCCATTTGCAAGCATAACAATATCAATCCTTCCGATCCAAACATACATGCAATTTCTGGCCACATAACACCATTACATCCTTCAAGAGATATATCCAAAGAAGTATCAAACCATAAATATGTTAGGGAACATAATTGGGCCAAACTAGCACGGAAGGGCATGTTGGAGTCAAAGATTACTCTCAAACATACGTGTCTGCGATTTTGGATAAGGATTGGGCTTGGAGGAGGATGTTCACCTTCCAATATCTTCATAAATGTCAAAAACAGGAGCAAAAAGGAATGGAGAGAATTTTTACCAAAATGGCTGTCCGCAAATGCAACTAACAAGGTTGCAACCGCCGTTTTTCTCTACAGGTTTGTGACACTTGGGGCAGGGCTTTGTGTTGACTGTAATCCAATTGACTGTCTCTGATTCATCTCTACATTTCTTGACCCATAATTCCCACATAAGGCATGAACAAGGTGAGTGTGCTTCTGCCGAGCAACTAAAACAGAACTGCAGCCCACATGTACATTCCACTTCACAATAAGCATCGCCATCAACACGTATTGCATTTCCACAGTGTGGAACACTAGGGCACCATTTAACCTTATTATTGTCTTCAATATAAGATTCCAAAAGAAAACGATCAAAACGCTCAGCAATATCAGGATGCTTTGCACTGACTAGGTTTCTGATGATGGCTTCATCACAGATAGCGTTGCACTTGGGATACACGCATCTAATGCGCTTACTTTGCCCATCTTTTATTTTAACAATAAAATGTCCTGTCCAACCTGCACATAGGAAAACATGGAGGGAAAAAATATCTTATTTATCTTAGAAAGGAAAAAATAATAACAGAAGCATCAGAATAAATAAATAGAAGACTACTTACAAGCATTGCAAAAGCAATGGCCACAGTCCATTGTAGTAACTGCATCTAAAGAAACATCTTCGAAACAAACATTGCATGTGACAGGGGATGATTGCAGAGGGGGAAGAACAACACTCTCCACTATAGTCACACCAGCTTTAGAAAATAACTGATCTCTTCCCTTCTCTACAAGAACGGCTAACAATCTCTCAACATCCCAACGATGATGAATGAGTAGAGTCCGTGCATGTTTTTCACTGATCGTTAATAAGTCCATTACCTTGCGCAAATCTTCTCTCTGTGCACAGAATCTATATCAATATCTAACCTATAAGATATTCTTAAGTTCTTGATGTATAATTTTCACTTTGATAGGTAAATCATTACGATAAATTCACAAGAAATAGAAGCAAGTAAACAAGCCATCACCTGTGCAACCAAAAGAGATTCTTTTGTGATAACCTGTGAAATGCCAAAAGAATAATGGAAAAAAATTAATCAATTCCAGAAAGAGTATAAAAGAAAAGGGAAAGAAAGCCATTTGGTATTTTAAGTCAACACAATCTACTATCTTATTCGTTAAATGGATTGAATATCACCCATGTCCAAGGCTCAGAACATGTCATGAAAATATTTTATGTCAGAAATGAGTGCAAAAATTTGAAAGTACCTAATTAAAAAGTGAACATCAAAGCCATTCTGCATCTATGATGTCTCAGAACAGAGAAATGAAAAAACAAAGACACTTCAAAGTTCAACATGAATGTACACCCACTCAAACAGTAAAATAAAGGACGTGTTCTTATGAAAAGGAGGGGACCAACTTCCTTGTTTATGGACAGCTCTGCTAAAAGCCTAATCTGGTGAGGTTTATCATCTACATTGTTGCAATTCTTTACCAGAGATTATTTCAAAATCAATGACACCATTCAACCACCCACCACTGACCACACAAATTGGGAAGAAAAAGAAAAAGGAAAATAAGGACAGCTCCAAAATAATAATTTTTGTCATAATGGTAATAATAAATTGAATCACAGGGGGAGAAAATATCCCAAAAATCTGAAAATCTCAAACTACAGTGCCTGAAAATCCTTATCCTGGCATAATATAAGACTCAATAATAGCCGCTCACAGTCTTCATACCCATTTCAAATACCCACTTCTTAATTTCTCTTCTCAGCAATCTTCCACAGACAAAAATATGGGTCTGTTTAGATATGCACAATATTGCAATTGGTGCCAATATTCTACCAACATCAACAGAAAAAAAAAAAATCAAAACCAATCAACACCCAAACACCCTTAATCCTCTTGAATTCAGATAACCTAAACCACGTTCAATTCAATCAAAGGCAATACAATCAAGAAAAAGGGGACGAGAAAACACGTAAAGTGAATGATAACAGCTTTACTTCATGAAAAAGAAACCAGCTTTCAGGTCCAAATCCAATGAAACGGCGAAAAGAATCAGGAAAACAAAAATCACCTCAGCAGATGCCAAAAGGGGAATTTGAATCAAGGAAGAGAGGAGATGGAAACCCTAACCTGACAAGAAGGAAGGCTTGAAGACGGCCAATTGCGATTGTCTTCGTCGTCGTTCTCGATTCCATCTAGGGCGTCTTGATCGGACGAGTAGTATTCTTCTTCGTCGCTAGTCATGGAATCTGCCCTCGAAGAGAAATCGATCGATCGATCGATCGGGAGAGAAAGAGAAGGAAGAGATGAGGTTGAAAGGTATGCGAGAAAGGGAGGTGGACTTCGTGAGCTGTGGGAAGTTTTAAATCGTTGTGGCTTGGATTCGTGTCTTGGCGTCTTGGTGAGGAGGATTGCGACTGCACATGTATGGGGAAAAAAAAACTAGGTTTGATGGGCCGGATAGATGTATGTTCAGGGTATAAAACGATGAGGGCCTGTTATGATAGCAGGAAGAATCAGAGATGAAGAAGCATAAGGAATGTGAAGAGAGGAGAGAGGAAAGTGTGACAGAGATTGAGATAATCTTGGATGCCACTTAGATCAAATTAATATATAATCTTTCTTCAATCGGTTAGGGCACAAAATTTTATAAAATAGTAAAATCTATATTTGGTGTGGCGGCTTTTCCTCATATAAAAGTGTAAAAAGGGGCTTAAGCCTATGGGGATTTCTTGAAAAATAAACTCACATTGGGATGGTTGGAAAAAAAATTAATATAGAAAAAGTTATTTTCCACAAAACTACTTTTCCACATCATATATACAAACATGCCCTAAATTATCATCTATCTATCTATTGTACTAAGAGAATGTATGGTCCCTTGGTATGCCAACACCTGTCTCCCTATATGCAAAGACACGTCAACCATGAGAACCATCCCCACTGCCCACTCTGTCTCCCTGCATGCAAAGACACGTCAACCATGATAACCATCCCCACTCCCCACTCTTCGTAACTGAACCAGAGCGCCAGTTGAGAGGGATGACGAAAGAGTGAGCAAGAGAGAGAAAGAGAGAGGGGGAGGGGGTCGGGGAAGAGATAAAAGGAGGGAAGAGAGGAAAGGGAGAGAGAAAGAAGAAAATAAGAAAGAAAAATTGTTTGGAAATGAAAGTGGACAGGGGAGGTATGCATGTGTGCAGTGAAGAGAAGGAAGGAAGAGACTGGGAAGAGAGAAGATGAAGGGGTGCAGGGGTGGGCTGGGCTTGGGTAGAGGAGAGGGAGATTCGGTGGGCTGTGCTCCGGTAGAGGAGAGGCATGTGAGCACGCTGAGAGAGAGAGAGAGAGAACGAGCAGAGAGAGAGCTGATTAGCTAGGCTCGGGTAGAGAGAGTGGCGCTGAGTGAGGAGAGGGAGTAAGAGAGAAAGGCTGAGAGAGAGTGGCAGGGAGAGGGAGAGAGAGAGTGGGCAGAGAGAGGGAGTGGGGCGGAATGAGAGAGAGAGCGGCAATGGAGAGACAGTGACTGAAAGAAAGAAAGAGAGAGAACGAAAAGAAAGAGAGGGAGAGTGTGTTGGTTGGGCTCGGATAGAGGATTTACAGTTTAGAGGGTTGCCGAAAGAAATAGCAAGAGAGAAAAAGAGAGAGAGAGAGAGAGAGGGAGAGGGAGGAGGTGGGGGAAGAGAGGAAAGGGAGAGAAAAAAAGGCTGAGAGAGTGGCAGGGAGAGAGAGTTGATTAGCTAGGCTCGGGTAGAGAGAGTGGGGCTGAGTGAGGAAAGGGAGTAAGAGAGAAAAAGGCTGAGAGAGAGTGGCAGGGAGAGGGAGAGAGAGAGTGGGCAGAGAGAGAGAGTGGGGCGGAATGAGAGGGAGCGGCAATGGAGAGACAGAGACTGAAAGAAAGAAAGAGAGAGAACGAAAAGAAAGAGAGGGAGAGTGTGTTGGCTGGGCTCGGGTAGAGGATTTGCAATTTAGAGGGTTGCCGAAAGAAATAGCAAGAGAGAAAAAGGAGGGAGAGGGGGTGGGGGAAGAGATAAAAAGAGGGAAGAGAGGAAAGGGAGAGAAAAAAAAGAAGATAATAAGAAAGAAAATGGTATGGAAATGTAGGTGGGCAGGGGCTTTGTGTGCAGTGAAGAGAAGGAGTGAAGATGAAGGGGTAAGAGACTAGATGAAGGGGGCGGGGTGGGCCGGGCTCGGGTAGAGGAGAGGGATAGAGCGGCAGGGAGGGGATAGAGAAGGTGGGTGCGCAGGGAGGGAGAGAGGAGTGAGGAGAGGGAGAGAGTAAGATGAAAAGAGAGAGAGAGAGAGAGAGAGAGAGAGAGAGAGTGGCAGGGAGAGGGAGAGAGAGAGAGTGGGCAGAGAGGGAGTGGGGCGAGTGAGGGGGAGACCATCAGTGGAGAGAGTGAGAGATTAAACGACGCATGAAAGAGATGGGTTCAAGGGAGGGGGAAGAGAGAGAGAGTGACAGATCTAATCGACCTGGCCCAACCGAAGCCTAATTATTGCCAGCCCTTTTCTTTTAATCTTACATACATGGAACCCACCATAATCTTTGGTTTGGTTAACCAGCAATGGGCCACACATCAAGCAAATTGATGTCTTATGTACTCAAAACCCTACAATTCCTCACATGAAGGGGCCAACCCATATAGCTAATAAGCTATCCTATTCGTATATCCGTGCATAGTGTTGCTAGATTCCTTGAAAAAATAATTAAAATATCTGGAACAACTATTAATATATGGAAAAATAAAAAATATATATCTGGAAAAACTCAGAAAAAAAATTTGGTAGATAAAAATGTTTTCCCTAAAACATCTGGAAAAAGTCATAAAAATCAAATTAACGACAAAGAAATGACCAAACGTTTTTCTAAAAAATTTATTTTATAAAAATAATACATGTTAGTCTGTGCATTTAAAAATATCTGTACAAACTCTTAAAAATATCTGAAAAAAATCGTAAAAAATATGGGCTTGGATTGGACAGATTTGATTTACCTAATTTAAGAATACTCATAACAACTCAAAGGCCGAGCTAGACTATCCAATATTTAATAAAAAAACCATAAATATCATTTAATAAAAACTCATAAAAAATATTTAATAAAAACTCCTAAAAAATATATAATAAAAAATTATAAAAATTATTTAATAAAAACTCATAAAAACTCATAAAAACTGATAAAAATATGGGCTTGGATTGAACAATCATTCTGAAATTCCCAAGTTTCTTATTTAATTTTAGAAATGAGTTGGCCACAGATTAATTTGTCCCTTAAACTGACCATGAGTATGCATCTTTGAAAGCTCTTGTAGACCACTGAAGTCCGTGTTATTAAAATTACATTTACTCTCATTTACTATATTGTTTTATTTTTAATGTGTCTTTCATTTATTTTTTTTACACCTGCCCGAGCTTCAGCAAGCTCCATTTATACCTCACGTAAATAATAAAACACCTGGAAAAAAACATTAAAAACAAATTAACAACAAAGAAATGACTGAACCCATTAACTAAATGAATTATTTAATAAAAAAGTTAAAAGTTAGTCTGTGAATTTACTGGTCCTGCGGTCCGTGCATAGCACGGGGTGTTGCTAGTAGCCTTATAAATGGAAGAAGAAAGGCGTTGCTATAGTATATATACCATAACTTTAGGATTACCGTTTTTCCATAACTTTAGGGTTACCTTTTTTAACGTGGAAACCTATCTTCTGTGTCCCATAATTAAGATCCAAATCGTTACTCATGTTAAGACGCTCCAAAGCAGCCATATGGTCAAATATCAATCGTTGATTTGTTATGTATTTTGAGATATTTAAAAAAAAAGTCCAAACCGTCGTACCATAATGTATGGACTTTTGTGGGGTTTTTTTGCAAAATCAGGACTATTTAGTCTCTTCAGAAGGTTTAAAAGGAGGTCATTTTTGACAACTTGATTCATCATGGATCATGAAAAAGCTACCGAAAAAAGGGCTGACCCTTGATCGTCCTTAGTGCAAGAACGAAAGCTAGAATCTGATGAACATTGTTTGGCGGTGATTTACATATACTGGTTTTTGTTAGGGAGCCCTATCTTAATGATCCCATTTTAAAGATCCGAACCATTAATATTGTTAAGAAAGTCCGACACATTCATAGTGTCGAATTTTCAATTGTTTATTCATCATAGATTTTTAGAAATTTATAAAAATAATAAAAAAAAATCCAGGCCATTGGATCATGAGATCTGGATTTTTGTGGGCTCCGTTTGAAAAATACGAACCTACTAGTCTGTTCAAAAGGCCTCAAAGTGGATATGAGATCAAACTTTACATCATAATTCATCATGAAATTATGAAAAAAATGACAAAAAAAAAAAAAAAAAACCAAAAAACCTTAAGGGCGTGTTTGGATACCGAGTTAAGTTCAATGCAACGAATGAGGACGTACAACAACGTTTATTATATTCACCCAACCGCGTTTGTCAACAATAGTAGATGATGAAGTGACCTCCAGCTGCACAGTTGTCTCATCTAAATCGTCTGTATCTTTTTAACCAGTTTTACATGCCACTGCAATTGAATGCGGTAAATTTCTGTCCACAGCGAATGGGTTCTATGTCTGCAAGAGTACAATGAAAATCCAGCTTTGAAAGATCTCCATCTCCATCTGCAACGAAGACAAGACAGACCAAACCCACTACTATATTGTAAGAAGGAGGTCTTCCCATGATGCACATGCACATATAAGTTATTTTGTTGCAGCAATGACATATAATGATCCACAGTACATTCATGATCCAATCGTGTAGATGACTGAATACCACGGAAGTAGTTTCTTGGTCCAGTAAAGACTCTATTTATTTTAATTAAATATGTGATCATGTTAGATTTATATTGTGTACAAGGCTTTCTTTGCTTGTGGAAAGAGACCACAGTCATTGCACATTAACCATTCGGACGGCTTCTAATAGTGCTAAATAATCATCATATTTGTAGGTTGTAGACATTTAATTTAAATAATAATTGACTTCATGGTGCATTGTTTTCTCAGCGAAACCCAATAGCTTGGGCATCATATTAAAAACAGCACGAATTAACTTACCGTAAGTCAGTTACATCCAAACAGGGTTAAGTAGATACTGCCTCCAGTTCATCTTGCTTCCAAACAAAGTTAACTCCTTTGAGGAAGTCAAACTACTTTTGGTTCAACAACCGAGACTCCTTGATGTGATGGACATCCACAATTAACTCCACCCCAAGGGCATCCAAACACGCCCTAACTGTTTACTGTCCACAGTGAAAAAAATTACTGAGCCGAGCATGAATAGTGAGCGGGGCAGCTATATACTAGTTATGGTTTTGGCTTTAGAACCTTACCTTATGAGTCCCACAATCACAATCCAAGCCAACCATTATGGTTAGAAGGTCCAAAACCACAAGTAGATCAATTTTCATGTCATTGATTCCTTGTTCATTTTTGAGATACTTACAAATAAGTTCACACCCTAAAATTTATTTTTAATTTATTTGGGACCAACAATGAAAATCCAAAACATCATCTCTACAAAACCAAGAACGACCAGGGGCTCAAATTTCGGGGCTTGATTCATTCAAGATTGCAATAAAATGGTAAAAGACTCATGACTGTTAGATATAGTATATGCAAATCCACAAATTTCTTGATGTTTGCTAAACATGGATTGTAGCGAGTCTTCTTCATGAAAATCCTCAGTGAGGATATTATTGTACAAGAAGAATGGAGGTATCCTCTAAATTCCGCTCCACTTACCCAACATGCCCTTACAGAATCCTACCAGGGGAGGTAGGATGTGAGGAATAAATGGCAATGCTGGCTTTGCTATATTATGAAAAATTCCTTTTATATAGATTGATTTGTTGGCTTGCCAAATCTAAATTTTTCTAATTTTTGAGAAAACACGAGAGAGATTCACAGGCACTAGTTGTTGCTAAACATGCTTTGGGTGTTCAAGTTAAAGTATCGCTCTCATAGATCCACAGCCCAACGTGGCAACAAAATAAAAAATAAAAAATAAAAATTGCTTAAGTGATACTTACACAGCCATCATGTTGTCCTCCTCTAACATTCATCATTTTAAGGAGAATTTTCAAAATAGGGCTCAACTTTTGCTTAGATTTCAAATCAACACAATAATAAAACTACATCAAAAATTAGGACTTAAGTTTTTTATTTACATTTCCGGCCAGTGAGTTTTTCCCCCAACTTGGCCATCTATTTTTTCCTTCAAAATGCCCAAGATGCCCTCTGTCCTTTTACTCTTCTTTCTTCCCAGCCTGCCAGCCACAATCGATTTTGGAAACTTGGACCCAGTTGAAATAAAACCATCACTAAATTCGATATGCAGACGTTAAATGCGGGCCAGGGTGGTGTCGTCTTCGTCTGCAACGAATGGACCCCTAACGAGCCTTCAGTTCTCGAAGGTGCAGCATCTCTCTCTCGTAGTCGGTCCTCGATGCCCCCTGTTGTGCTTAGATCATCAATCAAGCCACACATAACAGAGATCACACACAGAGAGATAACACAAGCTTTTACGTGGTTCGGCTTGAGCCTACATCCACGGGAGAAGACGGCAAGAGTATCACTATGAGTACAGATTACAATGGAGTTTTTTCACACAACCCCAATCCCAGGTACACCCACAGAGACTCTCTCTCAAGCTGTATTAGCTTTCTATGTTCTTGACTCTCTCTCTCTAACACATAGAGGAATGCCTCTATTTATAGCCTCAGCCATGAACCAGAGGGCTTACTGTTGCCCATGGTTTCCCAGCTTTGCACCATGCTTGATGTCAGCTGGCCCATGCTGCTGGTCCATGGTAAGGTCATATCAACAATGATAGTTCATGGTCCATGGTATGGTCAAATCAGTAATGATAGCTCCTATTTCCTATTGAGCCATCATGCTAACAAATCTCCACCTTGGCGAACATAGGAGTTGATCCTCATAGCACAGAATACGTCTCACCGTCTCCATCTGCCCTTTAGGGCACTCAGGTACTGATGACACTGATCAAGTCCAAGTAATGCTTGAACTTGACTGCTGGAATAGTCTTTGTCATCATATCTGCTGGATTATCTGCCGTAGCAATCTTAATCATTGCAATGGCACCCTCAGCAATGACATCTCGAATGAAGTGTGCCCTAACATCAATGTGTTTGGTCTTTTCATGATACTTAGGATTGTGTGTCAGATCGATCGCACTCTGACTGTCACAGAAAACAGTTGTCAGCTTCTGTTCCAATCCCAGATCTCCAACCAAGCCTGTCAGCCAAATAGCTTCCTTCACTGCCTCCGTAGCTGCCATGTATTCTGCTTCAGTGGTAGACAAGACAGCTTTAGATTGCAATGCTGCCTTCCAACTAATGGCACCGCTAGCAAAAGTGAAGACATAACCTGTCAAGGATCTTCTTCTGTCCAAATCTCCAGCAAAATCTGAATCAACATATCCAATAACACTTTCAGAAGTGTTGTTGTTTCTATCATATACTATCCCAACATCAGTAGTACCTTTCAAGTAGCGGAGTATCCATTTCACTGCCTGCCAATGGACCTTTCCTGGGTTATCCATGTATCTGCTAACTACACTAACTGCGTGTGAAATGTCTGGTCTTGTGCAAACCATGGCATACATGATACTCCCAACTGCACAAGCATAAGGAACATGTGACATGTGCTCCACCTCTTCCTCAGTTTGTGGTGATAAAGCAGCGAAAAGTTTAAAATGGGCTGCCAATGGAGTATTTACAGGTTTCGAGCTTTGCATACCAAAGCGCTCCAGAACCTTCTCAAGGTATCCCTTTTGTGACAATGACAGTTTGCCTGCTTTCCTGTCCCTTTGAATCTCCATCCCAAGAATTTTCTTTGCAGCACCTAAGTCTTTCATTTCAAATTCACCACTGAGCTGAGCTTTCAGCCTGTTGATCTCAAACATGTCCTTAGCAGCAATTAACATATCATCAACATATAACAACAAATAAATAAAAGAACCATTTAGAAGCTTCTTGTGGTAGACACAATTGTCATACCCACTCCTGCAATAACCGTTTCCAACCATAAAGGTATCGAAACGCTTATACCACTGTCTAGGTGATTGTTTTAGGCCATACAATGATTTCTTTAGTAAGCAAACATGATCTTCCTTACCTTGGACTTCAAACCCCTCTGGTTGATGCATATAAATTTGTTCTTCTAGCTCGCCATGTAAAAACGCAGTCTTGACATCAAGCTGCTCCAGCTCTAAGTCCAATAGAGCAACTATAGCAAGTAGCACCCGGATAGAACTATGCTTCACCACAGGAGAGAACACTTCACTGAAGTCAACACCCTCTCTCTGAGTATAGCCTTTTGCAACTAGTCGTGCTTTGAACCTAGCAACCCCTGGAGTTCCTTCCTTTTTCTTGAAGACCCATTTGCAACCAACAATCTTCTGACCTTTCGGCGGTTTCACCAGCTCCCAAGTATGATTCTTATGAAGAGACTCAATCTCCTCACTCATGGCAACGGCCCATCTTGCTGATTCTTTGCTAGTGACGGCATCCCGATATGTGACCGGCTCTGACTCAATACTCTCTGCTGCATTAAGAGCATAGGCAACGATATCTTCATATCCATATCTTTGAGGTTGCTTAATCTGTCTCCTCTCCCTGTCCCTAGTAAGCATGTATTCTTGAGGAATTTCATTCTCCACATTTGGGCCTGCATCCTGTTGATCTGGGACATTTTCTTGCAAATTCTCTTGCAAGCTTTTTGAAGCTTCCTTCTCAAGCTCCACCTGTTTACTAACACCGTTTTGCTCCTCTACCTGTTTACTGACACCCTTGTCATTTCCAGCATCAATGCACTCCTTCGGTTTCAACATGGCAGACTCATCAAAAGTCACGTCTCTGCTGATTATGCATTTGGGTGATTTTCCATCTAGGCACCAAAGCCTATATCCTTTCACCCCATCTGCATACCCTAGGAATATGCACTTTCTTGCCCTTGGTTCAAGCTTACCATCATTCACATGAGCATAAGCAGGACAACCAAATATTTTCAAATTTGTGTAATCAGCAGGATATCCAGACCATACCTCTTCAGGAGTTTTACACTCGATAGCTGTTGATGGAGACCGGTTGATCAGATAACAAGCTGTGTTAACAGCTTCCGCCCAGAACTTCCTAGGTAACCCTGCATTAGAGAGCATGCAGCGGGTCCTTTCTAGGATAGTTCTGTTCATCCGTTCTGCAACTCCATTCTGCTGTGGTGTATTTCTGACTGTGCGATGTCTCACAATACCTTCATTCTTGCAGAACTCATTAAAAGCACCTCCGCAAAATTCCAAGCCATTGTCAGTCCTCAAGCGCTTGATCTGTTTACCTGTCTGCTTCTCGATCATAGCCTTCCATTGCTTGAACTGTGCAAAGACTTCATTCTTGTGCTTTAAGATATATACCCAAACCTTCCGAGAATAATCATCAATGAAGGTTAACATATATCTGCCACCTCCCAGAGAAGGGACACGAGAGGGACCCCAAAGGTCAGAATGGATATAATCCAAAGTGCCCTTGGTCCGATGAACTGCTGTGCTGAACTTGACTCTACATTGCTTTCCAAAGACACAATGCTCACAGAAGTCCAGCTTTCCTGTTTTCTGGCCGCAGAGTAAACCTTGTTTGCTCAGCTCATCCATACCTCTCTCACTCATATGCCCAAGTCGCATATGCCATAACTTGGTAGTTTCCAGATCTGAATCTGAGGACGTCACAGCAGCAGCACCTGTAACTGTGCTACCTTGAAGAAGGTAGAGGCCATTTTGCTTCTGTCCCTTCATCACTACAAGAGCACCTTTTGAGATTCTCATAACTCCACCTCCAGCTTTGTAGGTACAGCCGTTGGAGTCAAGCATACCCAAGGAAACCAGATTTTTCTTCAACTCTGGAATGTGCCTAACATTAGACAAAGTTCTTACAATACCATCATACATCTTAATTTGGATTGATCCTATCCCAACAACCTTACAGGCTGCATTGTTCCCCATTAGAACTTTACCACCATCTATAGAATGATAAGTGGCAAACCAGTCCCTATTAGGACACATATGGTAGGAACAACCCGAATCAAGGATCCACTCATCACCTGAGCTACCAATGGTAACAGTGAGAACATTTGCACCATCAGAACTGTCTTCTGCAACACCGGCTACATTTCCAGAATCATGTGCTTTCTCCTTTCCTTTACGCTCTGGACAATCCTTTTTAAAGTGCTCTTCCTTATGACATTGGAAGCACTTTAATTTTCTAGTTTTTGATTTTGACCTAGAGCGGCCTCTTCTGTTCTGCCATTTCTTCTCTGTTCTGCCACGCACTATCAAACCCTCACCAGAACTGTCATTGTTTTCTGTAGCAACCTTTTTCTTTAACTCCTTGGAGTTTAAGGCTGACTCAACATCCTCCTTGGATAGAGTTTCTCTACCATACATCATGGTATCAACAAAGTTTTCATACGAGGGTGGTAATGAACATAACAACATAATGGCTTGGTCCTCATCATCAATTTTAACATCTATATTTTCAAGGTCCATAATAGCTTTTGTGAAAGAATCAAGGTGGTTTGAAATAGACATACCCTCCTGCATTTGTAAGGTGAACAACCGCTTCTTCAGGTACAAGCGATTTGTGAGAGACTTCGTGATGTACAAGTTCTCCAACTTTTGCCATATGCCAGCAGCAGTTTTCTCCTGAGCAACTTTTCGCAGTACACCATCGCTTAAAAATAGCAGAATCTGACCGTATGCCTTTTCCAATAACTCTTCTTTCTCATCATCTGACAGTTTGTCAGACAAAGCATTCTTTCCCTTCAAAGCTTTATGCAAACCATTTTGAACCAGCAAAGCATGCATCTTCAAACGCCATAGACTAAAGTCATTGTTGCCATTGAATTTTTCAATTTCAAATTTTGCGGCCATTTCGCAAATCTCTTACCGCACCTGCGTAGATCTGATCACCACAAGCACGCTGGAAGAAACAGATCTGAAATCCGGCTTCGGATGGCTAAGATATCGCAGAAATAAATTTCTATGCTCTGATCAGTCAACCTTTTTGGTTGACTATTTGACAGCCAATCTTCTTCCACAACTGCGTAGATCTGCTCGTAACAAGTCCGTAGGTTCGAACGGATCTCCAATCAGACTCCGAATCTCCAAGATATCGCGAAATTAATTTTCAGCCTTTGATGCGGTCAAATCAAATTTTGACCGTACGGATCTGCTGACATCAGCAATGACGTCAGCACCTTTATGCTTTGCTTCTGGGCTTCCTGCGTGGACCAGGTCAACCTGACCCGAAACTGGCCTGGCCTACAACCAGGACTGAGGGATCACCGATTTATGTGGTGCTTCAGGGACCATAAATTCCCTTGGTACTTCAGACTACCAAGTACCAAGTCAACTTCTCCACTTAAACATAACAGAACATGGGTTATGTTCTTCGTCTGGTTCTGTTTTTCGCAGAACAAGAGAGGAGTTGGATCGGTTTTTTTTTTTTCTCCTTCGTCCACGGCACAGCTCGACGACAGCGATGAGTTTTCCGGCGACGGCAGGGCTGCAACGGCGACGGCGGATGGCTCTTCTCCGGTTCTTCCTCCTCTTCTTCTGGTTCTGCCCTGTTTCTCAACAGGGACAGTCCCTACCCCTTCTTCCGGTCTTCTTCTTCTTCCACGGCAACAGTGTGGCGGCGACGGACCCCCGTTCCCGGTGAGGCAGCAGCGGCGGCGATTTCGCCGAACCTGGGTGCTGCGATCAAGCAGGCAGGTCTGTGGCCCACTTCGAGATCGTCTGATCTTCTGCAATTAATCAGCAAAATTGATGGCTTTTTCAAAATCCGATTCAACGGATCTCCTCCGATCACTCAAATCTCTGATACCAGTTTGTTGTGCTTAGATCATCAATCAAGCCACACATAACAGAGATCACACACAGAGAGATAACACAAGCTTTTACGTGGTTCGGCTTGAGCCTACATCCACGGGAGAAGACGGCAAGAGTATCACTATGAGTACAGATTACAATGGAGTTTTTTCACACAACCCCAATCCCAGGTACACCCACAGAGACTCTCTCTCAAGCTGTATTAGCTTTCTATGTTCTTGACTCTCTCTCTCTAACACATAGAGGAATGCCTCTATTTATAGCCTCAGCCATGAACCAGAGGGCTTACTGTTGCCCATGGTTTCCCAGCTTTGCACCATGCTTGATGTCAGCTGGCCCATGCTGCTGGTCCATGGTAAGGTCATATCAACAATGATAGTTCATGGTCCATGGTATTGTCAAATCAGTAATGATAGCTCCTATTTCCTATTGAGCCATCATGCTAACACCCCCTAATACTAGCGGCTTCGAGTTCTGCAAGCTAATCTAGGCAGCCACTAGTCTTCGTCATCCCCTCGTTGAGATCATCCGCTGCACCCACCACCGCTTCTTCCTAAAAAAACCACCACCCTCACCATCACCATCACCATCACCATAGGGTTGAAAAACTCCGCCCCAGAGCAATTCAGGAAGACGATAGAATCCAACCTAAAAGGGATTACAAGGACATGGGTGGGGAAAGACATCTGTAAGTGCTAAAAAAAAACCCAAAAAAACTAATATGCAAGACCAGACTCAGCAAAACAAATGGCCCAACAGAGTAAATGCTCCACTTTGTAGAAAGCAAAGAATTTTCTTCATTGCAAGGCCTAAAATTAGGGGATCCCAAAAGCCAAAAACAACAGATATTGAAAGAAATCAAACGAAATCGATGTATATACATCTTGTTTGAAAAAGGTGAAGTGAGAGAGACAATGGAGAAATTCAGTTTTTTTTTTCGTCGTCGTCGTCGTTGTTGTTGTTGGTGTGTGTGTAAGAGAGAGAGAGAGAGCTTGCAAACATTGTTGTATCCAATGCCAAGGGGTGCACAAAAAATCCACAGATCCGTAAAACCGATCTGATCCGATTTAATCTGCGGATTTTTAGCCGAACCGATAGTAAACAGATTAGTAACAGATTTAAAATCTTATAATCCGTAAGCAACGGATTGGTGACGAATTTCGCCCTCAATCCGTAGATTCAATTTGATCCGATCCATTGACATTAAATATAAATAAAACAAACTTAAGGGGTCTAAATATAATTTAAGAGGTCTAAACTTAAGGGGTCTAAATATATTTGTAATTTGTATTTTTTTTTTTTTTTGTGGATCATTAGATCTCTTTTTTTTAGCATTAGATTCAACGGATTGAATGGATTAATCTGATCTAGTCTTCCACGGATTGGATCTGATTTTAACAGTCACGGATTGGTGCAGGATTCCAAATCAAACAATATGTAGGTAACGGATTGGTGACAGATTTGGCCAAATCCGCACCAATTCGATCCGTCTACACCCCTACCAAACGAGATCAAAAAGTGAGAAAATTATGCCAATCATACTTCATATAAAAGAAGTCTGAAAATGGGCACAAGTGCTAGAAGTTGCATCTTTTTTGTGAAAACCCAAAAGGGATTATCCAAAATGTCTCTTCAGCTACGCCCCGCCTGAGAACAAATTAGCCAACGCCCTCGCTATTGTCGACTTCAATGGAGTTCTATACCTTAAAGCTGGATGTTAGTTAGAGGAAACAAAGGGAAAAAAAAAAGAGACAAATCTCTCCTATCCTTGAGCCACATTAGCATGGTATATCTAAGGACTCCAATGACAGATACAACCCTTTACGTACAGAGACATCCCTTCACATTTGCATCTCCCTCTCTGTGAAACATCTCTTCTAAATCATTAACACCCATCTTCCTCTGCACCTCACACAAACTTTCATTTCTCTTTCTCTCCACACTCACAAACTTGATCATGTGTCTAATATTGGTGCTGCTCCATTTCTCACATATGCCTCTAAATTCCGATGAAGGTATGGTTTCTATTCTAAATGCGTGTTTGTAATTCAATTCAACAAGACCTCCTCCAATTTTACTGAAAATCTAAATGTGCTTATAATATTATTGAGAATTTAACTCGAATATTATTATGTTCTTTTTAGTTAATTATGTGATAATATGAAGTTATATTTTGAAATCACACAAATGAATTCATCATTCAGATTTTTTATTCAGTAATTAATAATTAATTTAAATATTAAATTTATTTTAATATTTAATTTGCATAAGGTTAAACCTTGCACCGCACAGATCATTGCGCTAGTCAATATAAAAGCTGCAAACGATAGAGGGAATCATATACATGACATGGTGGTTAAAGGCATTTTGTGTATTTTAAAAAAAAATTAGAGGAATAAGTGGTCGAAAAACTCACACTGTCACCCGACGTCCTGATTTAAAATAAGAAAGGAAAACTTAAGCACTGACTTAAAATGTGAGGGTCTTTTTTTTTTGTCCTGACTTGAAATTTCGAAGAAACTTGAGCCCTGTTTTGAATTTTTTTTCTCGTTTTAAAATTATTTCTAGCTCCATCCATCGATATGATGTCATAATTTGTAATAAATGCAAGCTCTTGTACTTTGACGGTAATGGCATCAAACTTTTTCTTAGGACAGGAACATGAAAGAAGGTAGGTCGGATGTAGGCAGCTTTGAACCTGGTGGCAATTCTAATCTGCATGCTAGTGGTATGATATTCTGAATAACCTTATACAAACTATATAATCGTGGAGAATTGAATAGAGAGTTCCCAATACCGTTGAAGGTGGGAAAAAAATACCCATGCCAGAATTCCAATATGCAGGTCGTTGATATGAATGTTGTTTCATATGCTGTTGGGTTGCTAATTCAGTGGCATGCCCGCCTATAATGGGTGGGGGCTTTCATATTTGAAAAAACCTTAACGGTTTTAAGAATCCCCAGTAAATTGTAGAAGTTCTCTCTCTGTCTCTCTCTCTCTCTCTCATTTGCCCCTCTTCCGATATTTCTTTTACGTGGAAACCCAAGTTCAATTCCCTAAAAGTTCGCCCAAGGTTCTATGGGGTTGTCTTTCAAAATGTGAAGTATAGGATCACAATCATGCACTATGCCTGTTTGTTTGGAAAAATTGAAAATACATTTAACCAAACTGTCTCTATGCACACTTTTGTTGTACCTGACATGTAGGTAGTAATTAAGTGAGGTGGTTGCCCATAAACTGACAATATCCCACCACCGTTGTCCCCAAGAAAGGGATGCAGATTCCCTTATTGGACCAAATAGAGAAACCTTATTTGGATTAATCGGGGGAGGTTGTCAAATCAAATGACATCTCATCTCCTCCAATAAAAAAAGTTTTCCTCTCCCCCATGTGGCACCCCTAATTGGTCCAAACAGGATTCCTGTTTGGTCCAAAGAAGGGATCTATTTCCCCAAGAAAGCTAGCAAACCCATTTACGGGGTTGAATGAAACTTGGTAAAAAGCATTGATTCACCATTTTCGGCATCATCAAATTATAGGCGATCAGTAGAAATTATCTGCTGTTGCACCCCTTAAGTTCGAAAAAATAATTGTCCAACACTTGCAGATGATATGGAGGAATTCAATCCAAAATGAGAGGCTTTTGAAAGCCGATCCTCCATGTAATTTTTATTGTTGACAAGTCAAAGAAGTCATTAGACATATCGACCTACATCTACTCTACTCTTATAAAAGAAAATAAAATGACAATGCTTTTCACTACACACCATCGGCCCACTTATAATTTCTTCTCTACTCTTATAAAAGATAACAAAATGACAATGCTTTTCACTACACACCATGGCTCACTTATAATTTTATATATATATATATATATATTTACTCTTATAAAAGAAAACAAAATGACATTTGGTTTCACTACACACCATGGCCCACTTATAATTTTATATATAAAGTGTTTTTCACTACACACCTGGACCCACTTCTATATAATATATATGTAATCTATTTATATCTACCCTTAATAAAAGAGAGAAAGATGGAGTACTTTTTTCACTACACACGTACCCTATAAAATGCAAGTTGTGGGGTCTATCTATCTATATCTACCCTTAATAAAAGAGAAAAAAGATGGAGTACCTTTTTCACTACACAAATATACCCTATAAAATGCAAGTTGTGGGGCCACCCTTATTATATAATAAATTTATCTACCCTTATAAAAGAGAAAAAGATGCTGTCAAGTTGTAGGGCCCACCCTTATTATATATATTTATATATATGTAGTACTTTTTTTACTACACAGATGTCCAATAAAATACAAGTTGTGGGGCTCACCCTTATTATATTTATTATATATATATATCACTATATATATATATATATCTATGTCTATATCTATATTTATACCCTTATATAAATATATATAAATACCCTTATATAAAAGAGAGTAAAGTATAGTACTTTTCACTACACACATGCCCAATAAAATGCAAGGTGTGGGCCCCACTTAGTATTATTATTTTTCACTACACATCTATATCTATATCTATACCCTTATATACAAGAAAGTAAAGTGTAGTACTTTTTCACTGCACACCCGCCCAATAAAATGCAAGATGTGGGCCCCACTTAGTATTATTATAGATATATATATATATATATATAGATATCTATATCTATACCCTATTATAAAAGAGAGTAAGATGTAGTACGATTTCACTACACACATGCCCAATAAAAAGAGAATAAGATGTAGTAAGGAAGGAAATAGAATGAGATAAAGGAAAGAGAAAGAAAAGAGATAAGAGAGAGTGAATCGGATGGATAAAGATGGGGACATAATGGGAATTTTCCAATTTGTCTAAAATAGACTTTGGATCAAGCTTGGATTTAGAGGGGTTTTAAGGATCCGGATCAAGATGATTTAGAAGACTAAAGTTTAGGAATTAGAAATATCTACCCGACGGTACCATAATCTCAAAAGTCTAAAATTACAAAAAAGCCCCCTAAATTCTCTGGAAAATTGCTAATTAGCCCCATACTATACTCAAATGAACCTGAAACTAAACCAAACTTAGCACACACGATCCTAACAGTTTTTTTAATCTCTTCTATTGAGTAGATGCTAATATTTTAAGCATAATAAAATTTCGTTTTAGTACATTCCAATCAATCGAGTAATTTTTTTTCGATTTCTTTGTTGTTTATTTTTTCTAAGGTGGTGGAGAAAAGAAAAGGAAAATGTGGATAAGATTGAAATCTAACTCAAATCAATATCTCAAATGTTTTTCCCTCTTATTTTTTCAATTTTCTTTTAACATTCTTCTTATTCAGATACTACAAGATTTTCAATGTAGGGAAGGAATTTTGTGGGTATAAGGTTTTTCCTCTGTGAATAATTGTGTAAGGAAGAACATGGCATTTTAATAGATTCTTCATTGACTCTAAGCTTTTTTTTGGAATGAAGGGAGTTTTCATACATGTAAGTGAGCATTGTCTACTGTAATTATTATCGTTTGATTTTGTCTTCTTCTTCAAGTTTTTTTAATGTTGCAATAAAATCTTCATTCCAAGAAAAGTGAGTGCAACCAGAGTTAAGAAAATGATGATGAACAGTTGATTTTTTCTTTCTCATTCCTATTTGGGCCAAAGTTAGGCCCATTGATAGCCTTCGTACTCTGATAATTTTAATTATATGTCTGTTTTATTTCTTAAATCTTAACTGCAGGCTTCCAAATTATACGTAGTTCGTGTTTCCTCATGGTATAACTTTGTATTTTGTTCCCACCCTATGTTTGGAATATGAATTTGTGCATAGCATTTAAAATGTAAAATTGACGCTGTTTTGTTATGTGAGATAAGAAACTCATACCAAAAGTGTCCTGGTTGAGAAAAGCAAAGTAGATAATAACTAAATGGACGATGTTATGAGGCATGGAAAAGTTTTTCATTATATGTCAGAATTTGTTTTCCTTCTCCATAAAGTCGAAGGGGAAAGGCTTTTTTTTTTAAACAGTACGGGTGTTAATATTCAAAAGGCCAAAAATATAATCCATATTTGTATAAGAATCTGACATTTTATTTTGTTTATTTTTTCTATTTTACTTTATATTAGTTAAATTCTTACGCGTTAGACCAAGGTCTCTTCAATCGTCACCCTCCAAACCCCTCAAGAGTGGGATAAGACCAATAAACATTCATTCGTGGTTCTCATTGAACCATTTTGTTCACTAATTTTTAAATTTTTGTTCAGTTTTTTTTTTTTTTGTCTTTTGTAAAATTAATTGTGAAATATGGTGCTATTAAAAAATCATTTCAAAGGAACAATATTTTAGATTTTATCATTCAAAAAAAAAATTTTAGTCTTTCTTGACACTATTTTGTCCACCCCGGTTAATAAACTAAGCAAAGATGGGAAAAATAAAAGATTTTAACTATACACTATTTACTCAATTATATGGTTCATGGTGTACATACTGCATTTTAACTCTGAAAACTTAAATACCATGTGCCTTTTCAATAATAAACCTTGAACTAAGACGGGATGAAGATAAAAAAGAAAATGAATGTTATAATTCAAATACCAAATTGGTTACACACGACAGAATTAACACTGTTTTTTTTTTTTTTTTTTTCCTAAAACAATGCTAATTGTACAAATAGTTTCTATTTATTTATTTATGGTGGAACTAAAAGATACTTGAGTGATATTTGTATTTGAAATTTGAGAGTTAAGAACATCAAAGGCTCCAGGAGGTTTCCAAAAGATATGAGATTATTTTATTTGTACGAATGTAACCCTTTGTTATAATTTTTTAAATATTAACCATTTAATCTTTTGTACACTAACTTTAAATATTTGTAATTTGATGTTCTTTCAGTTGTATATTATTTATTATGGCCTTTTAAAAAGGTATATGGACCTCTCAAACTTATAAGCACATCCCATTTATACAGGTACTTCGTTTGCATTATTGCTTTATGTTTAGTTTTTTCTTTTTCTTTTTTAGAATAAAGTAGCAACTAACAAAATATCATAAATAAGAAAGTGAAATGTACAAACTTAAACTCATTTTATGTCCGCCCTATTTTTTTCTCTCTTTTAATATAAGTTACCATTAAAAAAATTTTGAATATTCGTTTCCCTTTTGCTTCATGTGTTTGTATTTTATTTAGTTAGAATAATTGAGTTTTCAATCTGACATAATAGTTGTATTGATCTTGATTTATACCCCTGTACGAAGAATAATCATAAGTTGGATAATGTGATAACTACTACTAAATATTGGTTCTCTTCTGATATTAGTGATTGCTAAAGGTAATTCCATAAATACAATTTAGTGGTAAGTCTTAAAGATTATTATCGTAAAATTGTTGTTGTTTTGTACAAATTTTATTTTCTTAATATACAACTTTTGTGAGTTTTTTTAATTATAAAAGGACATTTCAAAGGCATGAATATATTTATTTATGATTGCTCTTACTCATGAGGTTTAAATTGAAGAACTTTGATAATTTTCTAACACATTTATTTCTTTCCTCATTGCAAGCTTCTTCTTCTTCTTTGCAAGTATTTCAATGAAGCGCCATGCCTTTCCTTTAAGAGAAAACGAGAATCTCATGGAAACTGGTAGTTATGCTAGCGTTATTACTAACTTCAGAGTCAATGAATGAAGTAATCGTTTGAAGTGTAAACAACTTAAGTAAGTATTTGATGTCGAGCTGCAACAAATTCAGTCTGTCTTTGTTCGTTTCGAATTTTTCTTATTTTAATCAGCTCTCACATCCTCTAAACAGAATAGAGCAGAAGAGTTGATCTAGAATACCTCGGTTACATTCTTTTGTATTTCTTAAGAGAAATGTCTAATTCTTTTGGCAGATTTGTATTTATAGTTTTTTTTTTTTTTTGGCATTTTTTCCCTAAGGATATCTGTATTTATGAGCTTCCATTTAACTGAACTTCCATGATTATTTTGTATTATCCTTTTGTTACAGGAAATAAAATATAGCACTTTATATCAAGCAAAAGAAGATGCTTACTCTTTGAGACGTACTGCCTCTTTTTACCTGATAGTGCTCTGTTTTATAAAATAAGATAAAGCACGTGTTAAATACTAATATTGATCAACAGGTGCTCTGCAAATCTTACCCATCAGTGTTCATATCATAGTTCCATCATTGTTGATCCCTGTCGCTTGTCTTTTGAGATCACATTTTTCTCACTGTATCATTGTTTTATTGTTTTCAAATATATAGGAAAAAAGTAGTGCCAGTTGTATTTGGACATTGCATGGGCCTTGCAATTTACAATCACTCATTTTCTGTTGAAATTTTATTTTTAAATGTATTGAAATTTCTACTTAATTTTTTAAGAATTTATTTTTTTAAGATTTTTTTAGTGGTGCACACGCATTGCACGTGTAGAGCTCCACTAGTTATATCCACAAAGGGCAGGGGCTCAAACATTAGATTATTTGAGATCCATACATAACTCAACCAATCCACTAACCAAACAACTTTTACATCAAGGAAAGTAAACTTTAACCGTGAATAGAATATTTTGTATTTAAAATCTGCTTTTAGATTGTTCTAAGTGAAGGTTCAAGACCCATTGCAGGTTTGTATAAAGCCACAAAGAGAAAATATGGGTTCTTCTTTGGGGCATTTGGTCGGAATCCCTCAACTTTGGTTTTTATTACAAATGGTTCACATTTTTTTTTTTTTCCGTAGAGTCAAAGGTCATTTTTCAAGTTTTAAATGGTTAAAAGTTCAGCCCCTCTTAATACACTCTGTGCGGTATATAAAAAAGGAAAACTGATTTCGTTAAGAGTTTTATTTGAAAAAAAAAAGGGAGAAAACCCGTCAATTTCGCAAAGATTATGCGATTGCACAGATCAAGGATTACGACCGATAAGAGAAAGAAAATGGAGAAAACTGATTCAAAGAAGGAAAAATCATCCAGAAAATATGCATGTGGGATGGTGCAAAACTCATAATAAATTTATCTGAGAAGCGGAAATCATCTAGAAAATTTGCACATGAGATTGAGCAAAACTTAGATAAAATTTTTTCAAATTCAGATAAATTTGTTCTAAACTCAGATGAATTTGTTCGAAACTCGGAAAAATTGTTTAAAACTCACTTAAATTTACCTGAGTTTTGCTGGAAGTTCAGATAAATTTATCTGAGTTTGAAACAAAACCTTTTGAAAAAACTAAGATAAACTTATATAAATTTTCAAAGAAACTCAAAAAAAAAAAAAGGATATATAGTAGCCACGTGAGGAATAAAACTACAGAAGATCACAGAAACTCTCACGCACGACTAGAACAAACCCATTAAAAGGAGTCAATACTGATCTTGTGTGGGGCAATGATCAGTTCAATACTTTTGATATGTCTTGGTGCAATTCTTCTCATATGTCTTGTGGGACAACGATCACAGAAACTCCCATACATAGAAACTCCTCAACAATGAGGTGGGGCAAAGATCGGTTGAAAAAAAATAGGTTGATGATCAAATATTGGGGCATGGTTATCTGATGATTGGAAAGAATATCCATGAAAGCTTCTGCAAGAAGTGTATTTGCAGCAAATCGTACATTAGTATAGGAGGCTTGAAATCATTCCCTCTCATTTGAAATTTGAAACTTGATATATTTCATCTCATTTGAATTTCAAAACTTGATCCAAAGCTAGAAAATAAAACCCGTTAGACAGCTTGATGCATTTAAAGGGGCAAATCAGTCATAAAATATGATGTTAAGGAGCTTAAAATTAGGGATTAAATGCGTGACATAACTTCAAATTGTTAGAAGGGCAAATCAGTCATGCATATGTATAATTTGCATGTATGATTTGGTATATTTAAGGACCTCCGCCTGCAATAAGTCTAGGGACATGAACTAGAGGCTTTAACCGAAAATACTGTGAACAGTACTTATGGACCTTTGGCTAATTTACACTTCCTCTTTTACATAAACATATTTCTTAGGGGAGAGGTCTGACTACCAAATCCATTTTGAGAAGGCAATATAGAAAGGCTTGATACGATCTTTACATACCAAGCTGCAGTTATTTTCTTATTTTCCTTTTGTGTATTTTAAAGCTCTGGGAATCATCAGATACGATGCTTTAAATCATATGAAAATCCCATTTGATTTTCTTGTCCAATCGTTCTCATTTATTTTTAGCTAGAAGAATGGGAATAAAGTCCAACATAAGATGTTGATCAACCTATTCCAACGTCATCCAATGTAGTATTTGACCTGGTAGTGGTGACGATGACTTGATGAGGCATGCGCGCGTGCATCATGTTGGCCCTACCTTTGTATGAACATGTGATGTGGGTAAAGGTCTGAGTCAATTTAAGTCCATATTTTGAAAATATCACAATATTATTGCAATATATATATATATATATATATAAAATAAAAACAACCTTCATAATATCTCAATATATTTAAAATATATAAAAAAAACTATTATAAGAAAGTCTTGATATTTAAAAATAAAATGCAAAAAATAAAACATTCTAAAAATAATTTTAGCAGTATTTTATGTTTAATTATTATTTCTAAGTTCTTATTCGTTCTCAATAAACTCTCCTGCGAAAAAACTCAAATTTACAAATTGCCCTACATTTTCCCAAAGTTGATAATTTTCCTAGAAAAGCAATTTTCAAGAAAGCCCGCGTAGGTGGGCTCAAGGACAGCTTGCACTCGAACCGTATAACACATGTCGGGATCATCATCATGAGACCAACAAATAGATAATTCGGACCGTTCAAAGTGAATCCCATCTCTCAAACAATATTTCCAAAAATCTTAGGGCCCGTTTAGATGTTTACAAAATACAATATTTACATATTTAAATATTGCAAGAATAAAATAGTATAGAATAGAATAGTGTAATGTTAAAATATTATAATATTTTTACTGTTTTGCAAAATTTGAAGAATATTACAGATTTTAAATTAAGCTGTTTAGAATGTATTATAATTTTAACATATATTTAAAAAATCCAAAATAATAATTAAGTTAATGTTAATCAAGGCAGTAGAGTTCATTATTAGAATAATTTTTTATTAAATACCTAATTTATATGGAATTTACCATGTCTAGATGAAAAAGTAGCATGGTAAAGTAAAGTTCAGTTAGCAAATTTTTATTTTTTATTTTTACCATAAACCATTTTTCTTTATCACATAAAACTATGTAAAGTTTAATAAAGCAAAGTCAATACAAAAGACAACTTTCTCTTCTACTTTATTTCACCACATACTTCGTCTTACCTTACTTTACCTCATCTTTTACCATGATATGACATCTATATTTATTTTACTTTACTATAAATGTAAACAAACATGCATTGACATAGATGTGATATATTATCCCTACACTATGTTTAGACAAAAAAATGGTGTGGTAAAGTAAAGCCTAGCCGCCACTTTTTTACCATCAACTTTATCACAAGTCACTTTTTCTTTACAATGTAAACCATGATAAAATGCAACAAAATAAAATTAAATAAAAAGAAACTACTTTACCACTTTTTCCTACTTTTACTTCACCATGTACTTTATGTCACCTTTACTTTTTTACTTTATTAAATATGTAAACAAACACATCATGAATTCATAATAGATTTGGTGAAGTTTTTTTTACTTTACTCTACCACTTTGTAAACCTCATTTTGAAAGATTTTTAAATTATATATTTTTCTTGAATTAACAAATGCACAAAAAATTTTTATTTAAAAAAATAAATATATTATATAAAATATTACTTTCTTATATTTTATTGTATATCCAAACACGCCCTTAGTTATATAGAACTGAATCCCACCTAATAATTTTTGTGTCCCATGACAGCTGTTAGATGACACAAGCAGTGACCCAAATAACGATATAAATCACGTGCACAATCTGACGGTGGATCCAGTCTTATTAAAGTGAAATCCAATCCAAGCATACGTGATGGCATCTTCATTTAGTGGCATAGATTATCTCCATGTGGGCCCCCACCATGGAGCCAAATCTTGAACGAGGAGTTTGAAATAATGAACCGTGAATCTAGCAGAAGAACAAGACTAGAGTCGAAGACCGAGAACCTTCGTGCGCAATTTCATTTGGATCTTTCCTTCCTTTTTTCTGCCGTCAACGAACGACTCACCTCGTCCTCGATCGAATCTCTATAAACACCCAAAGGTCCGTAATCACTCTCTTTCAAGTTTCATCATCGAATTCTTCAATCTATGCTATTTCGGTATTTCCCCTCTTCTTCCTACATTTATAGGTACGTACGAAACCCTAATTCTCTCTCATGTCATGATCGACTTATCTGGATTTTACATGGAAACTGCTTAGATTTTTAACCCTAATTCTCTCTCATGTGATCTGTGGATTTTGTCATTGAATGCGTTCGATTTCGGGTGTTTTGGTGTCCGATCTGGTCGTGCTGTATGATTTTAGGGTTTGACTGATTTCTGTTCGGGGGATTCTAGTGAAGCGAGTGTTTTCATGGTTTTGGTGGTTTTTCCGTTGGTATGATCCTCTCTCGGTGGAGAGGGGAAGGATTTTGATAAGTCTCCTGATGGAAAGATGGATCTTGTGATTGAATCCGTCTGATTTTAGGCGTTTTGGTGTTTGTTTTTGTATCACTCGGCTTTGATTTTAGGGTTTTGATGATTTTTGACAGTGGTACTCCTGTTCAAGGAGTATTTTAGGGTTCTGGTGGTTTTTCGGGTGAAGCAAGGGCATGCGTTTGATCCAATTCAAACATTTTATGGGACTCTTATCATCATCACCCTCATCATCATCACCGTCACCATCACCACCGCCACCAGCATCATTATTGAATTTGTTTTATTTTAGGTGTCTCTGCTGTTGTTTTCCTTATTCCAATTGATTTTTAGATTTTCACTGATTTCTATTTGTGATGCTTTGGTTAGTGATCAATTCATGGTTTTAGTAGCTTTATGGTTGATATAAAGTTTCCTTTCGGGTTTAAGGCACTGATTTTGAGAAAGGGCAAATCAAGAATATATATATATATATATATATATATATATATATGGGAAGTGCTCCTATGAGAGACATTCTCACCAACTTGGTGAGAGATGGGTGGGGGCCCTCTCACACACACACACACACAGATATATATATATAAGATCACAATTAATTTAACTGGAAGAGAGAAAGAAGGATGGAGAGAGACTTATCTGCTGGGTTTACTCGAGTATTGTCCTTGGGTGATTTTTATATTAACTCATGCTTTGGGTGTAATTTAGATTTTTGGTTTGAAGGATTTTTTTGCCTTCATTGTATTTAGTTTTTAGGAAATCTCAGATAATGGGCGTTTTATTGGAGCATTAAGGAGATGAGGAGAGAAGGGTCTAAGTTCCAGATTTAGATGGGTCATCACTTTTCTATGATTTAAACTACTAGGGTAATGCGTGGGTAACACTTTCCAAGTACCTTGATGTGATATATTTCATTAATCAGGAGTTATCCAAAACTAAGGGTTTTCATCCATTTCAAATCTGCAGTTGGTTCTTCATCTTGTATATCTATCTGTGGATTAATGGTTGGATCTTCATATGGTTGATTTTCCTCAACTAAACCCTGATCTGGTAGATCTTTCTCTAGTTCAATGGTTCGGCCTCCATCTTATTAATCCTCCATAATGAGATTTGCGGTCAGATGTTTATCCAGTAGATCTTTTGTATTTATATGTGTAACTTGTTTTGCTTTGTATTTAGTGCGTTTTTATGCAAATTCTACGGGCCAGTGTGAATCACATTTTGAAGTCACCTTTTCCTGATTTACATTCATGTTTGTGGTTCTAGGCTCATAATAATTTTCTGTTCTATCTAATCCTCTGCTGATGCTTTTCAATGTCTCATCGACATATTTGGTTAACTGATCTAACATAAAATATTGGTAAGGTGTTTTATCAAGTACTTGTTAGGATAAAAAACTTTGGTCTTGGTGGGAGCCAAAACCTCTGTGTTGATACCAAATTGATGCGGGAGCTTCAAATTTGAAAAGGCTTGATCTAATACCAAATTGACAAAGGACTGTAGTTCTCCTCTAATATAGTTTGTACTTGATGCAGCAGCCCCAATAGTTTGTTGGGGACAGAATCATGGGCCACATGTGGGACCCAAAGGGGTCTAGAGATTTTCTTTATTAATTGTTATTAGTTTCCAGTTTTATTTAATGAGTTGTATTAGAAGTAGTTTCCAATCATATTAGTAATAGTTTCCTAGTTTGTTTAGGATTCTTAGTCCCTAAGATTTATTTTCTTATGTATATGGCATTGTAGAGATAGAAATCTCAGATTTTGGAGTTAATAGAATTTTCCTTCTTGGGTTTATTGTTGGAGTGTGTCTTCATCGTGTGATTGTTTCTACAGAAATCCTAATTGTGCATGCGGCACTTGCGATCCTAGCCCTAGGATTGCATCAATTGGTGTCAGAGCCGAACAATCCTCTATCGTTGGTTACCCCTACGGCCCTACCCATCGTCCATCACCACTCATCCATCCCTTTCGGATCCCATTCCACCTTCCGCCTCTCTCTCAGACCTACAGTACTCACCTTACGACTGAAACCACTCCCTTGCCCCATCTTCCTCTCCGTCTCCACGTCAAAACCCCAATTGATAACACGCTTCCCCACTGCCAGACAACCGAACTCCTGAAACCGTGGTTTAAAAAATCGGCCAAGTCCGAGTCAACTTGGACTCGGCACATACCAAGTCGGGTCCTATGGCATATCCCTTCACCTCACCAAGGTCTGCCAGATAAAACAGAAACAGCCGGGAAGCAAAAGTAATTAACAGCTAGTGACCTGTGAAACTCAGAGATTTAATCTCCTAGAACTCCAAACAAAATAAACCAAGACAGGTTGATTTCAAAATAGAGAAAACTAGCTAGTATACCCTCTGTCTCTCTCTAATGAGTAGGAGAGATAAAACCTAATCAATCTAAACCATTAAAAAGTGAAAGTTCTATACTAACCATCTAAGCAGAATACAAATAAAAAATTTGACAAAAGTAACCTTAAAATTTGTAACTCTCATCTCCTAAATATACAATTGATTATAACTTTCTTAATACGAGACAGAATTGCACAAGCTTAGGCTTATTGGAAAGCTAGAATAAGATGTCCAACAGACCCAATTTCAGGTCATTACATTTGACATGTGAAAGCAAGCCATTTAAAGAATACAAAAATTGAAGTTACAACTCGCCATGGCGTTGGGCCTCTTGATTGAGACTTGCGATCAAGTGGGTTCCATATATACAGGTTGCATCACATACAAAAAAAATCAAGGCTTTTGAACTTGTTTAAATCTTTAGACCAGGCACGAGGAAAGCCAAAATTTATAATGGTGACCTTACATAGATGAGTTTTGCAGCGATGGAGATGAGCAGGTTTATCTGTTTTTGTTCAAAGGATGACATTATATAACATGCGTCATGTGCACCTCACCTATTGAACACCTAAAGAACATATGCACAACAAGGGAGGGAGGGATTTCTTGTTTACAGTGTCTAGAGATTTTTTTTTTTTTGGGTTGTAGTTTGGTTGGAGTTTATAACTGAGGAGTTTCAGTGCTAACTCTTTTGGTGAACACCTATTGATGGCATAAGACTTCGTTACTATTGGTTATAAAAAAAAAAAAGGGGACTTCGTTACTGTTGTTCTTGATGATGATGTTGATGGGTGGGTAATCGTTACCTTTTTGAATGAAAGAGAATTTGCCGACCTCTGGATATTCACTTTTAATACCTCCTTTTTAGGACCTTTTATTGGAAAATATTGACTGGAAATCCTAGGGGTGATTTTTCAAAATAAAATAAAATAAAACAAAATCCTAGGGATTTGATATCAATTAAACACTTAGGGTTTGGGTGATTGAGTAGCCTTGATTATAGGGATTTTCTCCTTCTATTTTGTACATGTGACATTTTCTCTTTTGTTTGTGATGATTTATTTACTAATGTTGGGTTGCTTCTTGTTAGTGATGGTTTCATTTTGAGGTTTATTGTGATGACCAGTCTAATTTTGAGGATTATACATTATTTTTCCTGGGCAGAACTCAAATTAGCATGCCATTTAGGTCATCGGTTACTGAATTTGTTTGATTTTGGGCTAATAATGAATCTTTTTTCCTTTCAGTCCACTTTGATTAGTGAATTATGATATAGGCAATTTAAAACTTTTTTTTTCCTTTGGCTTCGAAGGACTCAACTCACACAATCTCTCCTCCTAAGTGGGTGGGATGTATGGTTTCCTTAATTAGCTAAGCTACATAGCAGAATGGTGATTTAACCACTTTGGTTTTTAGCAAAGATCAAAATAGTGGTTGCGGCAGGTGTGACTAAAATGTTACCTAGCGGGCGATGCTTAGTGACGTAGTAAAAATACCCAAATCTTGTGTAGCATTCAGTCTTGTGTTTTTCTTAGTGATTTGGAACCATGTAAGGCTAGAGACAACTTTAGGAAAAAAAATATTGAGGAGAATAAATAGGGAAAACAGTGTTTTAAATTAAAATTGCTTGCCTCTGCTAGGTTTTGTACCGTAGCAGTGATATTTTCAATTTAGCTATGCCCGGTATATTGGCAGTTATGCTATGTACCTCTCTCTCTCATCTCTTGGAAAGCATGGTGATTTAACTGCTTTGGTTTTGAGGGATTTTGGTTCTCTCTCAATAAAATTGAAAGTAAACCCATTTTTCCTCTGTTTGATAGGGGGTTTATGGTAGAAATCAGTTTGGAAAATTTTAGCATGGTCTTTGTGGACATGCTTTCTTGTTGCATATAGAATTATAATTATTTCTTACTATTATTCAATTTGAGCCTCTGATATTTAAATCTCAGAAAGTATTAATTTTGTCTAAAGGAGCTTGGTTTTGGTTTTGCTAGTGTTCTTTTATTTATTTATTTTTTGTTTGATGCTGATATGATATTACAGGCATAGGAAAACTTCATGTCTTCAATGGCCAGTGATTTTGAGTCTTCATTAAACAAACCACCAGAAAATTCTTCTTGCTCGGGCAGTGGTAGCAATGATGCTGCCAATTTTGAATGCAATATATGCTTTGAATTAGCTCAAGATCCTATTGTAACCCTCTGTGGCCACCTATTCTGTTGGCCTTGTCTCTACAAATGGCTCCACATTCATGGGCGCTCTCAGGAATGCCCCGTTTGTAAGGCTGTCATACAGGAGGAGAAATTAGTTCCTCTGTATGGAAGAGGGAAAACACCCACAGACCCAAGGTCTAAGTCAATTCCGGGCATGGAAATTCCCCATCGCCCAGCTGGGCAGAGGCCAGAAACAGCTCGTCCTCCAGACCAAAACCAGTTCCCACATCATGGCTTTGGATTCATGGGTGGGCCTGCACCAATGGCGACTACAAGGTTTGGTAACTTCACATTCTCTACTGGTTTTGGCGGTCTATTTCCATCTCTGCTCAACTTTCATTTACATGGATATCCTGATGCCGCCACCATATATGGATCACCTGCTGGTATGCCCTATGGGTTCTCTAACCCATTCTACGGCGGCCATGGTCATGGTTTCCCACATCGTCCTGTGCAAAGGCAACAGAAAGATATTTTGAAGGTTGTATTCCTTGCACTAGGTATATTTGTTATTCTTGCTCTTTTGTGGCCTTGATCAAATGTGGTAACAATTGAGACTTGTTTGATACTTATAATTGAGAAGTGTTGCTCTTATGTTGTGTTTGTGTGTAGATGGACAGCCTTAGATCGTCTTTTTCAGTTTTCATCTTGTTATTGTTAGCCAGGTTTCATTGAAATGTTGCCTTGGATTGTTGGAAGTATTAGTTGTATTTGCTTCTATATTGATTGTAACTATTTTTATAAAGTAAGCATGTCCGCAATATTTTCCTATGCCTTAGATGTTCAGTATGTGTTGATGTTGAAGTAGTTTTGCCTTCATCCTTCATGTGCCATTATGGAATTACATGGATAATTATGAAGTTCCCTTGTTATTGTTTAGCAAAAATGCTAGCTGAAAGTTTAGAGGAATGAATGTGGTTTTGGAAGTAGAGAAATGAAGAGAATGGGTGATGTGGCCATTGTCTCTCTCCCAACCGTCGTTTAACCCCTGACCCCTGCTCCGAGATGGAGAGGGAGATAGCGGGCCAAAAGGCTTTTTCATAAGAAATACCCTCAAAAAGATTCAAATGGCAAGAGTTAGAAAATAATACCTCCAACATGGGGTGGTTTTTTTTTTTTTTTTTTTTTTTTTACTAGGTTCTTGTTTTGGCTCAAAATCCCGATACATGGATTTGCAGATTGCTGATGAGATTTATAACAGTACATGGATTTGAAAAGTTCTTCTCAGATCAGATGTCACGAGATTCAAACGTGACCTAGATGCCTGACGCTTGTATCTAGCTGAAGTTTTAAAACTACTTGCCTACTTAGAAGTTGGAGTTTGGTCTCTTCCCAATGTTTGTTAGCAATGACCTTTTTAGGACTAGAAGGAATGACATAAGTAATATTAGCAAAGCAGGCCTGTGTTACATGAAAAGTATATGTTAACAATTGTTAACAGAAAATGAATGAAAATTGTTTAAAATAAAATTATTGATTTTTTGTAAGATGATGAGAACAATTAAATAAAACCTATGACATAAAGAAAGCAGTTACTTTAATTAAATAAAGCCTACCTCATGGAATCAGATGCATCTCTATTTTATCAAAAAGTATACTTCACCTTTAACTAATTGTTATTATTTTTATTGATTTGACATTGGTATGGACAGTTTTTTCGTCAGGAAACATGACCTTTTCTTTCCTTTATATTTTGTGAATCCACCGTAAATTATTTACAATAGTTGGGTGGGGCTGGTCAGAGGAGATACAGATTTCGGATTATGAAAATGCTATACAAACGTGTCCTTGTGGGGAGGATTTGGCACTTTTGTATATTTGTATTTTTACAGCAGAGAGAAGTTCTACGTTCTTATCCCTCTTATTATAAATCCTCTTTATTTTATATTTTTAACCGTAACAGCGACTAAGGTAGCGTTTGGTTCGCGTGAATGGACGTCGGAATGGAATTGGAATGACCAAAATTCCATTCCTTTCTAACTTTTTATTGAGACCAAAACACCCTCGCTTGTAATATTATTATTATATCATAATAATAATACTATAATATCTTTTTCCCCCAACCATTGTGGGGCCCACCAAAATATTATAATATATTATTATATCATAATAATAATAATATAATATTTTTTTCACCCAATCATTGTGGGGCCCAACCAAAATATTATATCTATCTATCTATCTATCTATACTATTATAAAAGAGATTATGTTGCATGGTTTTTACAACCAACCATTGTGGGGCTTACCCCCAAATATTATAATATAATATAAGAATATATTATTTTGAGAAATTGCAAAATTTTTCACTACACCTTTGTGGGGCCCACCCCAAAATATTATAATGCAAACTTTTTCACTATACATTGTGGGCCCACCCCCAAATAGTATAATATAATATAATAATATATTATTATGAGAAATTATAAACTTTTTCACTACACTTTATAGGGCATACCCTCAAATCATCCACCACAAACAATGCAAATGTGACAGTAGAATCTAACAAGGGTATTTTGGTCAATTTTATGTAAATTTAATTCCATTCCAGGCAGCATTCCAGCGTACCAAACGCAGGAATATGAATCAGAATTCTATTATTAGGTTGATTCCTCAGCGTACCAAACGCTGGAATGGAATTGACTATTCTTGCCTTATTCCATTCCATTGTCATTTCGGTCTCCATTCCATTCCTGCCTACAACCATTCTAGCGAACCAAACGCTACCTAATATTAAAGGAGTAGAAAACAAAGTGAGAGAACGATAAGAAGAACAAGGTATAAGAGTACTGTACCTATAAATAATACCCGCCCATGGAGAGATCTTCTCAACCCCTTGTTTGGCTAGTGCATTGGCCATAGAATTGGCTGATGTAAGTTCACGATAGAAGACAACATTAATGGAGGCCTATAAAACTCGAATCTTGTTGACCATAAATTGAAGTTTTCAAGGGTTGGCCTACCGATTAGAGACCCATGCAATAGTATTAAAGGAATCACTCTCCACAAAAAACGATCACTATGAAAGAACCTCGAAAAGCAATGAAGAGCTTCCAAAATTGCAGACCTCCGCTTCATTAGGATCACGAATACCTATAGGCTTTTGGAGAACATAAATAGGACATCACCTTTGCTATTACGAAGCACATCTCCACTACCTGATGGCCTTGGCTTACCTCTCGCAACACCATCAATGTTAAATTTCAGCACTCTAAGTGAAGGAGGAACCCACATAACTCACCTAACTTGGCTTGTACCTCATACAAGCTTCCCAATTAAGACTAAAATTAGAGAACTTTTTTTTAACTGAATCTTACTTTGCAATCTTCAAAGTAATCTCAGCAATCAATTTTGCCGAGGAACATGAGCTACCATTGAAGATTCCATCATTCCTCTCCCTCCACATGCACCACATAATTGCAAAGGGAATCATCCTCCATAGACTACGGCCACACCCAACAAAATGACCGCCCATCCAAGACTCAGTTGTATCTCCTATCTTCCTTGGACAACAACGGGCAATACTGCGCCTGCCAAGAAATGATTCCAGACACTTGTCGCGATCTACCGATGAAGAAACAAATGGTTGACTAAATCATCATCCTTTCGACACATCATACAACTGTCATAGCCTCCGAATTTCAGTTCGCCATGAAACCATTAAATAATCCCACCTCCCTATCTCTTACAAGGAGTACACTCAAGGCCTCCATCGCAATTGTGAACAAGAAAGGTGAGAGGGGACCCCCTTGATGAATCATCCTAGATGCTTTTAACAACTTTGTGGAAGACCCATTAACCATAACAGAGAAAGAGGTGGTAGAGATGTACTCACGTATCCACCCACGCCAAGTTGCCCCAAAGCCAAATCTAAAAAGCATGTACTCGACAAAATCTCAATCCACGTGATCATAAGCTTTCTCCAAATCAAATTTGAAGATAACACCATCCTCTTTAGACCTCTTTCTTGAATCAATGAGTTTGTTGGCAATTAACACTCCATCAAGAATTTGTCTGTTTGCGACAAATGCCCTTGGAAATGACAGATAATGAGAGGAAGAACATGCTTCAAGCGATTTGCCAAGATCTTGGCCAACAACTTGTAGAAGCATCCCACCAAACTATTAGGTTTATAATGACGAAGTTCCACTAGATTTGGCACCTTTGGAACAAGGGTTGAGAAAATTGCACTTCAACTCCTTATTGATGCCCTCCCTTCTGTGAAACTCGGCAAGAAAGTCTATAAAGTCTTTTTTTAGAAATTCTTATCCAGCTTCAATGAAAGAGAAGTTGAAACCATATGGGCTTGGAGCATTGTCTCCACCACATTCATCCAAAGCTATAATCACCTCCTCCTCCTCGAACTTCCTTTTCAACCACGATTGCATATCTGATGAAATCTAAGGAAAGGAAACACCGTCAAGCGTGGGTCTAATAACATTCTCACTCCTGTAAAAAGAAGCAAGCAACTTCATCTTTGATCTCAAGAGGACTCTCAAGGACTCTACCATCAACTCAATCCGCCACAAATAATTCGCTCTACTCGTCATAGAGGCCATCCGATGAAAGAATTTACTATTTTTGTCATCCTCTTTTATCCAAGAAATTCTGGATTTTTTCCTCCAAGAGATTTCCTCCGTACGATTGAAACTCCACATCCTCCTCACCGCATCTTGTCTAGCAATGATATCCTCTGTCCTCTTGAGATCCTTTCTATTGAGTGCTCAATTTATCAATCTGAATAATTGTAGTTGTTGAAATGATATTGAAATGATTCGAAATTGAAGGAAAATCCTTGAATTGGCCAAAATCATACAGTTATTGGCAAAGTGGGTCACTTTGAGAGGTTTTGAACCCAAAATAGCAACCGTAAAGGTTGTGACCCACAAAGAAAATAGGTCATGAGTTATGTTTGAAATAGACCCAAAATCAAGGAGAGATCCTCTAGTAATCTTATTAGATAGGCTAATCATAGGTCAAGCTGGCCATTTTAGAATGTTTTGACGTTGATTCAGCCATTTCCAGTCTTTTGATATCCACAAAGCTGAACCTCGGCGGCAAGACTTGGAAATCACAGAGTACCTCTAATGTCTTAAAAGGTGATTTGTATGCAGGATGAACCTTGTTTGTTGACTCTGGAATACTTCTGACTTTATTTCTCTTTCAGGTTATTTTTTAACCCGAGTCTTTATACGAATTTGTGGGTTTCCAAAACCATTAGATGGACTAGAATTTTGTACTTCATAGATGTTGAAAAGTAGGCTTGAATAGCTTAATGCAGCTTTAGTGCAATTTTCCATGTGTTATATATATATATATATATATATATATATATATTTATATATATATGAAGCGAAATCAATTCCAATTCGCTTCAATTGATTTTGACTCGTCAATTTAATTTAGTTTGACCCTAGCAAACGGGTCGGGTCAAGGTAAAGCACACTTTTTGGACCCGACCCGACCCGTGTATTTTTAGTGATATGATAAAAATTAATTATGGTATGTGCTGAGACTCGAACTCAAAACAATATGAATTTCAAAGGAGCAACTCTACCACTACGCCAAAGAGCATCTTTTTGTTAATAATTGTCAACAAAAACTTAAAATTAGTTAATGAGGAAGGGACCCAGCCCCACTTTAGAATATTGACCGAGAGTTGAAATTTATTTACTAGATATTTATAAAAATAACTATATTTTTAGAATATTGACCCCTATAAATACTATTGTTATTGTTTTCATACTTATGCATTGTACTTTAAGCATAGATGATCAAACTTTTGAAACAACTATTTTATATGATTTCTTATATAGTCTTTAATTTTCTATGACAACCATTTTACAACTTTAATTTTCTATGACAACCATTTTACAATAAAACTAAACTCAAATAAATATATAATATATGGAATTGATCAACAAAAATAATAAGTTTCATAATTAATAAGAAAATGACAATATTATTGAAAAAAGAAAAACTCGCGACAACAGTGTGGAGCTAAAGAGGAGGCAGAAAACTTTCCATGTAACTGATGTGCTACCATGCAAGCTCGCCAAGGGAGAAAGTGTGAAGTTCGTTTTTTTTTTTTTTTCTTTTTTATGTGTGTAGCTTTAATTTTTATCAATCGTGATGTAAATGGAGTGGAACACTACAATATACCCTATCTATTAAAAATCACAATCATCAAGACAAACATTCTTGCTATTTATGAGATACCTCAAATTTTCATCTCATTCTGGATTATTTCCACGGTCAAATTGATTTTCTGGTAAAAAAAATACAAAATACTAGAGTTTTTCAAATGAAGTTTTTTCTGTGATTTTCATCTCATTCTAGGTTATTTCCAAGGGTCAAATTGATTTTCTGGTAAAAAAAATACAAAATACTAGAGTTTTTCAAATGAAGTTTTTTCTGTAATTTGGACTCTCCATCATGCCTTTTGTCTATTAAGAAACTCCCAATGTAATTCAATTTCTATCAAAGCAATAGCATTTGAGTGTTAATGAGTCCTAGTGTCTAAGTGTCACTACAGTGAGATCTACCAAATCCGGCCCCACACCTTGTCTGAGATATGACGTAGACTGCGACATCGTGCCTTCTTATATATTTTAATTTTGATTGTAATTTTTACCATCTCAATATAATCTAAACTAAATATTATTTAAAAATTATATTCTTTTTCATATTATAAATTACAATGCCCGTGCTAAGCACGGGCATGTTTTGCTAGTTTTCCATGATCAGAATTTGTCTAGAAGACAAAAATGACATTTTTCATGCTAACAATTTCACCACCACTCATCATCAGATTAAAACTTAAAAAGAATGGTGTCTTCTAAATTCGTTAAACTCAACAACCATAGATAAAGCGCTTAAGATCATCGGCGGCTCCACATTGATATTAGTGGGGTCAATCTGAAAAAAATATTTTTAAAATAAATTTTATTTCATGAATTGAATTTATGGGAAGCTTTTGAGCCCACTCAATTAAAGAGTTTCACCTCACACTAGCTAACTTTACACATTTTCTTTGTTAATGTGATGGTGAACAAAGGTCACCATAAAATACTCACCGTTTAAGTTATGGGTTAACTGTCTACCAAAATAGATAAAAAATTAATTGGCCCACATTGCTGACATGCGCTCTAGCAACGAGTTTTTAGAACTTAAAAGAATTGGCGACATTACTAGAAAATTAGTGGAGTAAAAAAAGGATATGTATACTAATTGGTTTTTTGCTTCTAAATTTAGGTTTGATTTTACCTGTAGCGACTGTGACGGTAGAAAACTTTTTCGGCAATAAAGTGCGTAACAGGTTGCATAACCGAATGGGAGATTAATTGATGAATGACTGTTGTTGCTAGTGCTGATAATGAAGCTATTATGCAACGATTTCAACACATGAAAACCTGTTGAGGGTAGCTGTGGAAGTTTTATGTATTGGGATTTTCATTTTAGATTAAGACCTATTAGTAACAATGTATTAAAATTTTAAATTTTTTTTTAGAATTCAATATTATCTTTGTCTGATTATCGGAAGTAGATTATTTGAGAAATTTATGTTATATTTGTCGGATTATCGAAAGTAGATGACGGATGTTGATGAAGGGGAAAACAAATTTATTTGATTTGCGGAAGATAAGTCTTTTGTTGACCCACTTACTCAAATTTTTAGAGCCATCCGTGCTTAAGATAATCAATTAAGATTGACATTTTGTTAACTCGAGATTTTTCCATCCCCCACCTGTAATAATTAGCACGGCTCCAGTAGGAAACCTACCAACAAATTCGCATGGTACCATGTGTCCATGTGCAGACTATTTCACAGGAATAAGATCTCAATCTTCTTGCGTCAAGACAATGACCAAACTATAATGGGTCCAAAACAAGAATACATACATGTGTCTTCCAAAACTAATTAGGTCCATTGACATCACCACTTTATGACAGTCTTGTGGTGGGCACTCGCCCCCTCTATATTAAAATCAATGGGATAGCCATTTACCATAATGGACATGGGACTTGCTAAATTTGATTTGCCATGCAGTTGTATCAATTGAATGGACCATACCTGTCATCCAAAGGCAAAGTTATCAGCCCATAACCTAGTTTTTTTTTTTTTTTTTTTAATCTGGTGGGTCCCATCCCAAAATTGATTTCAACAAATCGCAGCCACCCATGAGTAGGGTTGTAAACGGGTTGGTTCCGGTCCGGTTCCATGGTGGACACGGAACCGGAATCGTTAAAGAGCAGGTGGAACCGGATCCGGATCCGGAACCGTTTCGGAACCTGTTTCTTGGCTCCGGAACCGGAACCGGAACCATGTACGAGACGGGTCTAGATCCGGTTCCTGGTCTAAATATAGAATCATACTAAAAGAACATGGTTTTTTGGATAGATTTTCAAAAATTGAGATAATATATCGGGTCTTGGGTCCACAGGTTCAAACCAAGGCGGAGCCGCATCCGGACTCATTTACTTATCGGGGCCTAAATAAGGACCTAGATTTGATTTTTAACGGGTCGAAACCTCCGGATAATAAAAAAATTGGATACTCATTTACATCCCTACCCATGCGAAATCCTGCACCCCAAAATCCGTGGAGAGTTTGAAAGCCATCACGTGAGTCACGTTTGTTGCTGTAACGGCCTCTGCATATTTCGCTCTCCGAGCAAAGCGGCCATTATGCGGGAGTTCTGGACCGACACCAAGTGCCGTAACTCGTCCGTTATGCGGGAGTTCTGGACCGACACCAAGTGCCGTAACTCGTTTGTTGTGAATTGTCTAAAATGGCCTCGACCTTTTGGAAGGGTATTTTGGTCATAAAACTTAAAAACAAGGGAGTGGCTGTTCTTTCTTCACCGCGGAGTAGACTTTGTGATCATTGACGTGGTGGCGTTAGGAAAATGAGATGAGATTTCTTTACTATGAACTGAAGATTTTGCCATATTTTCTTGATTTTTGTAAAGAAGATTTTTTAGTATTGTGAAAATCTTAGTGGACCGTTTGGGTCGGCAGTGAATGGCTGATTTTTTTATTGATGGTGAAAATTCACTTATTTCTAAAAGAATGAAAGTTCTTAATTTTGATCTTATTTGGATGGAACTTTGAGTGACAATCATTAAGTAGGATTAGTTTTAACTTGAATTAGTAATCTCATTTTAATAGAATTTAGTTAAAGAAAATTCTCATTCTTTTAGGTTAGTAATATGCTTGATTTCAATATTGGAAAAAAAAATTAATCAGCGGCCAATGAGTAGAGGCAACCTTATGCAAGATTTTTAAATTAATAGAGGCGGTTGAAATTTATAAAAAAAAGTAGTTATTTCAAGTTGTGAAAATGCGGTTGGCTTGAAAAAATATGGTTTTGATCACATCATTGAAAAACTATACATGATTTTTTCCCCATTATGTGAAAAAATTATCAACTTTGAGCCTTCAAGAGGAAGGGAGGATAAGTAAGTTCGAGCCTTGAGATTGGTTTAGGAGCTATGAACAAAAAAGTTTAATTTTATTTTAACCAAAACTCCCCTTTCTGTTGCACATGTAAGAGCTTTGAATACAAAGATTAAGAAAGCTGGAAACAAAGTAAAATATGAAATAACAATCCTTATCTTTTGAGCTCATAGGACATTTGAGGTTGGTTTGTATGATAAGCCTTTTTGCTGTGGCTGTTTTTGGTAAACGTGGAGTAAAATTCGAATACATTATATAATGCACAATGGCCCCTCTAGCACTTAAAAGGCCGATAGTCGTTTCACTCACTCTTGAAGTCTGTTACAGACATCCACAGGAGCCATGCCATATAATGTCGTGATCAATTCAAAACCTATATCAAAACTCTTCTTGAATGTCATGGATTCCATTTGTTTTACATTGACCTAAATGGAATGGATATTTGATCTTTCCATCCTCACCTTATCCTTCATTGTTTAGCCCCGGGTGTCTCCATAGGCTCTCTCGCAGTTTTAATGATGAATACATATATATTGGTTTCAAATTTTGTATGCAAATGATACTTGTATCGTCAAGGATTGAACCAGGAAATTCTTTTGAGGGGCCAGCCTAAAAACCTATGTGAAGCATGTTTGTGGTAATCATATTGAATATCTTGAAAAGAGAATTATTCAAGAAAAAATAAATCTTGAAAACTACTTTAATAATAATAAAAAAACAAAAATTTTGATCCTATCAAAAAATGTATATATATATATTAACAAAAGAAGTTAGAAGTCTTAAGTTATATGAAATTAAAAAATTTGTTAGTAACAGGTATATATTTCTATAAACTTACAGTATAGAAATTGAATAATTTTTTATTGAGTATATTTGTACCAAAACTTTGTTAGTTAGAAGGAAAAACCTATAAAAGGAAAATCATAGTGTAAATTAATGGAAAAAAAGGCAAGAGATTTTACAATGTATTGTGTTGTGTTACAAAGAAAAAAGCTTAATTATCCTTGAATACTTTTAAACATAATATTAAATTGGGGCATTTTGGACATGTTATTTTATGAATAGTGAAAAAACTTTCATTGACTTATTCTAGATCAAGTTGGTTCTTGCAACTTGATTTATTTTGTTGTTTAATACATATGGTCACCCTATTAAAACATGTAGTTAATAGTTATTCATAATCACTTATTATTATTTTTAATAATTTATTTTTAAATAATAGATATTTTATTGTTGTAGTTGCAGAGTTTACTCTCCGGGCACATTTAACAACCATCCACAACTAAAAATCCTTGCGATTTTCCTCGCTCACACGGAAAATACACATTTGGTTTAGCGTGAAAAATCGTTAGAAGGATTCCTCACATCATCATATGCTAATATATTGCCAATCGAAATTCCTCTTGTCCGATTTTGCAATTCTGCGTGCTCGGAGAAAGGTGGATGAACAGTGCTTTGATTTTACAGCAATAGTTAAATCCATTTGGTTCGAAATCCTCCCCTCCAAATAATCTGAAAAATCAGCGATGTGAAAAAAATCACAAAAAATAGCCGTCGAGTAGTTGGCGTTTAAACTGACATGGATAACAGGAGATAAGGACAGAATTTAAATCAATGCCAGCATCAGCAATTCTGTTAAAACTGCGAGGACCATTCCGTAATTTTACTATTTAAGAGATCTCTCTAGGGTTTCTAAAACGGAGAAAAGCCCTATTTCCTCGGTGGCGCGTTCCTCTTCCGCTACCACACAAAAAAAAAAAAAGGGGAAGAAAGGCTCGTGCTTTCTCCACCTAACAAACACCCGATACGATCCGATCCGTTTCGACTCGATTCGATTATCATCTGCAGCTCTTTAATCGCCTTCTCCTACCTCTTTCGCAATCGAGATCGAGAGAGTTTCGATCGACGAAGCTCGAATCAAGGTTGGGTTTCGATTCTTCGATCTCTATTCAAAATTTTTTTTTTTGGAAAGTTCTCGTTGATTTGTTATTGTTCTTGCTTGGCTCGATTGACCGCTTTTGATTGCAGGGAACGAGCTTTTGTTTGATCTTTTGTAATGATTTTTCTCTCTCTTGCTGGGGCTGGGTTGTGCATTGATTCATTCAAGAGCTTCTGATTGCTGCTTTTTTTTAGATGAATCTTCAAAGCAAGCAGATGCCCTTTTGTGATTGTTTTTCATGTTTCAAAGATGGCTCTAATGTTTTCATTTTTATTGGTTTCTAATTTCTATGTATGGGGTTTAATCACAATCTTCTTCTTCTTTGGTTTTTTTTGTTATAGGAAGTGATTTCTGATTAAAGCTGAAGATCCCAGAGAATGGGAAAATTATTATTGTTGTTGTTATGTATATGCACACAATTTTAAGTTTTTGTTTTTTAGATTTTCAAAGGAAACAGAGGTATTGCTGTGCTTGTGATTTAATAGAGAAAGTTTTGTTTTTGATTTGTACGTATAGGGCTTCAAAGTCTAACTCTCTCTCTCTCTTTTTTTTCTTTCTAAAACTTGTTTGTTGGAATATTGGTGACATCTGAAAAACTCGAAACTATACGGAGAACAGCAAAGCTTTCATTTTTCCATGTTTTGGTTTGGAAGATATATTATTTACGATTTTGTGAAGATTAGCGTCTAGTTGCATCTTAATGATATTTGTTCATTTGTGTCAGATTGAATTTGAATCATAACTTTAAAACACAGTTTTGAGCAGATGACAGATACACTGGTACAATGTTACAGGCCATGTTTTTTCTTAGAGTGGTTTTTTATTGTTTTTTTTATGTAAATATATACTTGAACTACAACGCACAGCCGCATAACAAAAATTGGTGGCAACCCGGTATTCTACAGGTGAAACTGTCACGTGAAAGTTGTGTAAATGGATGAATCAAATGAGATGTCTTAGATAATGCCATGACCTTTTCTTATTCAATTCCATGTTAGTGGATATGTGTTGTCTTTTTTGGGGCAATGAGTGGCATTGATGCAATATCTACTAGGGAGAGCGATTAATGCATGTAATGATAACTTTTGATGTAATACATAAGAACAGATTAGATTAGTTTTGGTTCAGCAAACAGATTGATGCCCTTTTAATTTTTTTTGTGTTGTCGTCCATCATATCATTGATTGACTATTTGATTTTTCTTCTTTTTGGTTGCAGGGTTCCTGATTCTGTTAATTCTATAGTAGAACTCGTGGTCAGGGCTCTGGTTTTATCAATATCTTGATGATTTTATGTGTTGAGAGTTATGAGATTTTCTTTTGTATGGTGCGGTGTTGGTACACTTTTATGTGAGAGCAATCCATCTTTCGCAGTAGACTTGATTTTTCTACAAGCGTAAGATGCCATCTGCATATTTTTCAAGGTTGAATAATACTTTCCAATCGGCAATCTTGAGACCCGTCCGAGGGCTCCAAGGTCTGAAAGATTCATTAGAACATCCCCTCAGACGGGGAAGACTGCTTGTTGGGAATTCAGGGGTTCCATTTTCTTTGCTGTTTTCAACTCTTGGGGATGTTCATCTTTTCTTGCAATCTGGTACAAATATTGCTGCAACCGTTCCCACTGTAGCCAATCAACAAAGAACACTATCCATTATTGGAGCCCTTTCTCGCACATTTTCAGTCCCCTCGGTGTCTGGTCCTTCTTGTCAGGTTTTTGTTTATCACATTGATCATCCGTACGCTGGTTCCACCGAGAATTCCTTAAACAATCTGTTACAGAGGAGGTCTATGGCTGCTTGTGGTTCTTTATCTACTAGAACTGAATTGGGTACTCAGCATGTGGAGAAGCTAGCTTTGAAGAATGGTCAGCTTTCAAATTTTGTGACTCTACCAGACATTTCGCGCAGCAATAGAAGTCTTGATAGCTGCAGCAAAGCAAGAATGAGTCTGAGAAATGGAAACTCATGCAGCAGGAATTCGATGTATGGTTATTTTTTGTTTGATGCCACTAAAAGGATTTGGATGTCCAATCAGTTCAATGCACTGCTTGCAAGGGATTTCCATGGTTCATGTTTAGCACTGCATGCTGCTGGGGCAGCTCCTGATGTGTCATTTGATGGCTCTGTACGAGAAGATCAGCCTGAGAACTCTGTTGTTGTGTCTGATCAGTGCGTTCTCTTTTCCTTTTTTAATTATATCTTTTTGTTATCTACTTGCTGCACCATTTACCACCACCACGACCACTGAAGCCATATCCATGTTGGGCCGTCATTGTGTTATACTTTTCACCTCAACCCTAGAGGAGTAGAATTGCATGGTCATTTATAGCTGCACATGATCATTTATAAAACCATTGATATTGTTTGACCTCCTTTTCCATTAAAGAGCAATGTTCTTACCCCATATGGTGAGAGGCTTATGTTCATTCATGGAGAACATCACCAGCCGTCAATTTAAATCATCTATTTCCGATGCACTTGTGTGGCATTTTATTGAAAAAGATAATAGGTTCAGTAAGTGGTGATTTTCTTTCAAACTAGATGGTCTGAACTTACCACACCTATAATTACTCGATCTTCATTGCTTTTAAATACAGAAAGGTCCAACGCGATAGATCCCTGAAGCTGCTTTCAGGGTCATGTTACCTACCGCACCCTGATAAGGAGGACACTGGTGGGGAGGATGCACACTTTATATGTGTAGATGAACAAGCTATAGGTGTGGCAGATGGAGTTGGTGGTTGGGCAGATCATGGTATTGATTCTGGACAATACGCAAGGGAGCTCATGTCTAATTCTGTAAGTGCGATTCAAGAGGAGCCCAAAGGTTCGATCGATCCTGCAAGGGTGTTGGAGAAAGCACACACAAGTACAAAAGCCAAAGGATCCTCAACAGCATGCATTGTAGCTCTCACAGAACAGGTTTGCTGTTAGCCATTGCATACTCCCCTTTCTTTCAGACACTAGTATGTTATCAAAAAACTGTTTTGGTATTGCTTGAATACTTTGGATTTTGATTGACGCAAACCTTTGACATACTTAAGTTTCCTCTTAAAGTGCAATGTACATTGACTTCCGACTATCCAAGTAAGGTCGATTTCAGTGACTTTTACCGAACATCACTGCATTCCATTCACTTACATTAGTCCCAATATCCATAAATTTATTGCTCACAAGCATTGAAGACTTTCAGAGGAAGTTTTGAATATCAAAACATTTCAATTGTTCAATATCCAAATTGTCACTAGAGATATGATTATGAAATAAGAACTTGTTTTGAATATCGTAATATTTATTTTCTCTTGAATGCTGGAGGTCTTACTCCATGATCAGCCATCATTTCCCTTAAATGGCCAACTATGAAATAAGAACTGCTTTATATTTGTTTCACTCCATGAAAATGATAAAATGGTGAACCACCTTGTTTTCTAGAATGAAACATTGAGTGACCAACAAAATTCATCAAATCAAATTAAACCTCAATCCTAGAGGAAAGAGTTAAAAAGGCACATATGGAGGAATTCGCCAATGGAATTGATACAACTAATGATAATAATAATAATATACATTTGGCTTATGAATCTGAATTATCATTTTCAGGCACTAGGTTTGAGACCTCTTTTATGAATTGTAAAATTATTATAAATTATAAGAACTTGATCTATTATAATTTATTATTATTGTTAGCATTGGTCATTTTAAAATCACTGGTTATGTTCTGGGGGTGTATCCGTGTGTGAAAAATAATTATTTTATACCTTGAAATAACTTATTTCAAGGTTTAGAATAATTATTTTTCTAAAGTTTTTAATTTTCCTTCTTGTCTTTTCAATTATGGAAACTGAAATGTCGGAAACATTCAATTTTGGAGGCGAAGTGCAAACACAAATGGTCTCTGGAAGGCAACCGGCACATAAATATGTTGTATATTGATTCCAGTCTTGCCTGAACTGGTATTGTAATGTTTACCTAGAAAAAGGAACACAAGAAGTTTATGCAAGGGAAGTTGAGGAAGTTGGAAATGGAAGAGCGGAGTTGCTTGATGAAAATAGGAAAAGAAAGGAAGGAAATAAGGCAAGTCAATTACATGGATGAAGATGTTGTTGGGAAGTCCCACAATCCACATCGCCCAAGTCCTGAGTTGGACAGGGCTTCATGTACCTGTTTAGGCCCTATCAACTTGAGTTTTTGGGTTGGTATGTGGTATCTTACATGGTATCAGAGCCAAGTTAGGAAACTCTGATGGGTTTTGATCCCGTCGTTCTTGTGTGGCCCACGTGGCAGGCCCATCCACGAAATCTGTTGGGCCTGCAAGTGAGGGGGAGTGTTGGAAAGTCCCGCATCCCACATCGCCCAAGTCCTGAGTTGGACATGGCTTTATTTACCTGTTTGGGCCTTCCACCTATCAGCTTAAGCTTTTGGGTTGGTACATGGTATCTTATAGATGTATGGGGGCAAATCTAGGGCATTTTGGTTGTAAGTAGGAGATAAAATAACGAAAATCCTTTCATAGAATGGTGTATGTCAGAAACAAGATCAACTATTTAGGCAGCAAGGTGGGAGTGGTGGCTGATCATTGCGAGACTTTCTCATTTGCTCCAATTAAGGGAGGAGAATTGAGAACAAGCTTTTTTGGAGGAAGAAGTTTGGGGGGAGGTCCTTGATGGTGATGGCGACAAAGCTCTAGGCCCTCATGGAAATTCTCTCCCACTAAGCTGGCTGGAACTTCCTTAAAACAGACTAAATGTACATATTGACAGAATTTCTCAACCATGGTAGTAAAAAATAGGAGCAATGCTACTTTCGTTTTTAACCTACTAAGTTGCACCTACAAGTACCACTCAAAAAAAAAAAAAAGTTGCACCTACAAGTTTCTGTCATCAAGTACTCACCAATATGCATAAGGAGATTTCTCCATTGGTTGTAAGTCCTTACTAAGGAACTTTAAGAGAATATATGGGCTTTGATAGCAAAAACAGTTATTGACTCTAAAAGGAGTAGAAAGAAAGTATCATTCTCAAAATTAAACTAGAAAGGGCCTTCTTTTGTCTTGTTGATGTTGTTTCATTGATCATATGTTGTTTCAAATCTAGATGGAGAAGATGGATTGCGGAATATTTCTCATCTGCATCTTATTTTATCCTAGGTGATGTCTTTTGGCTTGTCATCTTAACTTTTAAAGCTTCGAGGGGCATCAGACATGGGGACTTGATATATTTGATCCATTATTATTATTATTATTATTATTGTTATTACAGGGCAATGGTTGCCCAGAAATATTAGTATTGTAAGAAGTTGTATCATTGTATGTTTTCTTACATTTGCCTGCCCAAGATTTATTTATAGGGATATTACTAGTGCAACCGCCCTCAAATCTGGCATTTGCCCTAGAACAGGTATACATTAAATATTTCCTATAGAATTGTTTGCACAAAAATGGTGTGATATTGCACGGCCCTAGGATATTGCAGAGGGCGATACGTGTGATATCGTACTGCCTTAGGATATTGCACGGTCCGATGTGTGCGATATCACATGACCTTAGGATATCGCACGAACAATTCTATGGGAAATACTTAAACTTCGACACTTCATGGGCGAATCTTAGGTCTAAGAACCGAATTATGGGCAATATCCCTTATAGATATATATGATTATTTTAAATACACGTATAATGGTTATCAGGTGTGGGGGGTGGGACCCACCGGATGGTCCATCCGACTTGGACAACACACACCCCCTGAATTTCACACGTCCTTTGGGGTTTGCACCAATCCAAATAGACTGGACTATTGGACTGATTGCACACCCATCTGAATGGACTGTACACCGTTGAACTTGTGGGGCTTGGATGGAGATGATAGGGTTTGGGTTGGGGGTGGGGCTGATTTTTGGTAGAGATGAAAGGCCTAGGTCCCAGCCCTATGGGCCCCATGTCGAGATACTTGCACACGGTGCGTTCCCCCACAAAAGGCAAATCTCCTGGTTTTGCCCTTGGTGATTTGACATGGAAGTTGGCGTAGACATAAATGGAAGTAAGGATGAACTCAATAGGTTGCACGTAAGGTTTATATATGTATCCTTTGTTGGGTGTGATTGTCAGTATAATTTTATAGAGTTAACTGACCGGGTCACACTAGTAAAACACGAAAATATGCTCAGGCTTTGCCTAGGAGTCCAAACTGGGCTCATGTCCATCCTATTCTAGCTCCGGAAGCACAGTGGGCCACCACATATCCTACATGAACACATTGTGATATCCATCTATCGTGGTTAATTTGGCTTCATGATTGTTTTCTTCAGAAATTGGAAAATTTGACTAATATGATATGCAGAATATCCAGCAATGATGTGAAATTTTGTAATATCTATTCTGTTGGATGGTGCAACTTCTAAGGAACAATAGTTATCATTGATGTGTCGTACACTGCCGGATAAATTTATGAGTTTATTATTCTCTTTCCATTTACAGGGTCTTCATGCTGTCAACCTAGGTGACAGCGGGTTTATCGTGGTTAGAGATGGGTGCACTATCTTTCGCTCTCCTGTACAGCAACATGATTTTAATTTTACGTATCAACTTGCGAGTGGCAGTGATAGTGATCTTCCTAGTGCTGGTGAGGTCAGTTAATTTATATGCCCTGATCTCTCACTAAAGCTAAAAGCAATGATGATGTGGTGCTGATAAGCTGCTAGAAAATAAGTTCTCACTTTATTTGGAATGGGTGCTGGTAACAACTAACTTTAAAAAAAAGAAGAGAAAAGAAGTCAAACTTTGCTGAGTATATAATACAAGATAAATTCTTTTGGTGAGACCCTCCCATACCTTTTGAACTTTTTACCACTTGAAGTTTTTTTAATCAAATATTTTTGCATTTAGACAGAGTTTAGTTTTGCCTCATTGGTCTTCTGCGGTAAGTTTTGAGTTCCCATCTCTAATTTGCAAGGTGAACTTCTAGCAACTAATTTCAAAAAGAACAAAATGGGGGAAAAAACTGAGTTTGTTGAGTATATAGTTGAAGATAGTTTTTGGTGAATCCTCTTCCAAGTACTTTTGAACTTTCTACCATTTTATTGGAATTTCATTCATATTTTTGAGTTTTGAGAGATTTAGAATTTATGAGAGTCATCTTTTTGGTTTTCCTTGGGTAAGTAAGGATTTTTAGATCTAGTCTGTCACTACAAGAGGAGCAGGTTTTTCTGCTGTAAAGTCTCTCTGTTTTTTTTTTTTTTTTTTTTTTTTTTTTTTTTTTTTTTTTTTTGAGGGGTTTACTATTGGGGGTTAGTTATGGAACCCATACCTAGATTTTTTTATTTTTGTTTTTGGCATTGTTATAACATACGTTAACACTGGGGCCATGGTGGATTTACCCGGCTCCCCTTGGGCCCATAGGGATTAGTCCGGTCTAAATGGCCGGGACACCCTTCGTTATAATAATAATAATAATAAAAAAACCTTAACACTTCATAAACTGTCATTGAAGATTCTTTTATTCATAAAAAAAGTGGTCTTTTTTTTTTCCTTCTAAGAAATTGGCATACATCTTTTCCTCAAATTTTGATTTTTTGAATTGTCAATTGGGGTTGTGAGATCTAGATTGAGTTTTTAAAGTTGTGAATCTTGTTATTAAAAAAAAAGTTGTGAATCTCATGGGCGGAAATCAAGTTGTGGGAAGAACTTTGAGTAAATGGCTTGGAAGAGCATGTTAGTGGTGGCTTTCAATAAATTATTATTATTATTTTATTACTTACAATGAAAGCTTGTAAGGGTGTGTTTGTGTGATGAGAGGATTCCGCGAAAGGGGAGAAAATTATTCTGATTTTTGGTACAGCCTCCTCTCCTTTTGTTTGGTGTGGCACTTTTTGTGCGTGGAAAAGAAAAGAATATTAATTGATTTTTTTTATGGGAGGGGTCATAGTCCATTAGTACTGGATTTCTCTCCCATGGAATCAGAAATCCGTTGAGTGTGCAGAATCCTGTGTGACACAAACATACAGATCCTCTGTGACACAGACATGCTCCAATTGTTTTTTTTTTTTCTTCATCTTTGTGTTTTTGATCGCATAATGTCGAGGTTTGCTAATTTCATGTGCAGCTCATTTGATGCTTGCTTCCCTTTGCTTCCACATATGCTGATGTTTTACACAATCCATGCATATTCTATTATATAGATTAATTCACCAAGATAAGTTACTCCTACATTAGGTGCAGCCTACTTATCAATGTGGGCCATGAACTTCCATTTTATCATGCTGTGGCACAATGCAAAGCGGTCTGTTCTTATTCTTTGTCCGTAGCCATCTACCCAGACTCTTGCTGGGTTTGGAGAATTATATCCTTTATATGGAATACAGACTTTGCACTTGTATACCACCACCCACTGCAACCATGTGGAGACCCAATGTGCATGAGCAGGTTCTAAATTAGCAAAGTTGGAATATTCTTAATTACTTCTGTTGGTATTTCTGTGACCAGATATTTACCATCTCTGTTGCACCTGGGGATGTTATAATTGCTGGCACAGATGGACTGTTTGACAACTTGTATAACAATGAGGTGACAGCCGTTGTGGTTCATGCGGTCAGAGCTGGCTTGGGGCCTCAGGTGACGGCACAAAAGATAGCTGCCCTTGCGCGCCAGAGAGCACAGGATAAGGACCGGCAGACTCCATTCTCCACTGCTGCCCAGGATGCTGGGTACCGTTACTATGGGGGAAAGCTTGATGACATCACTGTCGTGGTCTCCTACATCACAAGTTACAGTGTGTGAGGTTGTAATTTTTGTGGCGTCTCTTTTTGTACAACCCTCTCCATGTATAGATTCACCATTAGGGCCTTGCATGATGATGTTCAGCTTGAGGTCATACAGTTTGCCCCGGATTTGAACTTCTAAAACTGGAGCTCATGTTTCTTAAGATATCCAGACACTGATGGATGCGACCCTACCCCACCACCGAATTCTTCCAAATGCAGCAAAAGATAAGACAAGTGGGAATATGCAGCAATTGATCCGGGAGAAGTGCCAATCTACAGTCTGGATTGTTTCTTTGTATGTGTGGATAATCCATGGAGGGACCATCTTATGAACTGTATGGGTATTCAAAGATGGGCTTGTATGAGCTGAAAAACCGGAGCGAGAGCGAGAGCGAGAGAGAGAGAGAGAGAGAGAGAGAGAGAGAGAGAGAGAGAGATTCTGTATGACCAACTGGCTGAGCATTGTACCTGTCTACTTTATCTAGCTGCAGGAGTGATTCTTCTGTGTAGAGTCTGGAATTTCTGAGCATGTTAAAGGGTGCCTTGATGTATAGAATGGAGCATTTCATCTTTTGTGTCATAACATTTTTCAGATGAATGTCAAATGCGTGCATTTCAACAAATTAGGTTCCTTTCAGTTTATGAGTTGGTTTCTTTTCTTCAATTTACAAATTTGCTTGGAGGAGTTTGAACTTTTTTGGACATCTTGCTTTCACAGCATCTAGCAGGAGTTTGAACTTTTTTGGACATCTTACTTTCACAGCATCTAGCATTCATGCTCCCATTATCAGTCATAAGAAATACCCGGTCTAACTAATAGGGCTGCTACTTCTACAAAAGCATAGATTGTTTGTCTCTTTGCTCGCTGTAATGGACAATGAGAAAATTGGAACAAGTATGGAGCTGTTTGGGTTTCATAAATCGAGGGCAGGTACTTGGTTTACAATGTGAAAATGAGGCTCCTATTTCAGATGGCCGGAATTATTTGGAACAGATGTTCTGTTCTTTGCCATAACCACTTACAGATGAGCATTTTCAGGTGATTCGATTTACAGCTAAACTGATTGTGGAATTGCAAGATCTATTCTGGTTATAGGACCATACACGTAACACTGCGATATGACTGTGTAGCCCCAACTTATTAGTGGTAAGATCTTTTCAAGATATGGACCTCGATCTTTGGACGTCAATTTAATACCTTTAAAGGCATCATTATTACTTTTTTTAAAAATTTTAATCCAACGGTGAGTAATAGTTGGTTCAGCTTCAACTTTAACAAAAAAGACAATTGGATTAAAATTAGACATGCCTATAGCTGCAAGTGTGATAGCACTTGAGTATAATGCCTCAAAATGATTTTGACCCTCTCCATTTGAGCTCTAATTTTGAGGAATAGGTGATGAATGCCTCCTTGGGACATAACTTCAAAGAACAAAGACAGTGCCTGCTGAAAATATAAATCCCTTTTTCTGCAACAGCAAAAAAGTAAAATTTATCTTGTTTTTAAAGGCTAATTCGATTTTGACTTTCTGCAAAACCCATTTTTTTTTTTAATATCGGAACTATTTTGTCATATTGCACAGGGTCTTTGTGTTATTTAATAAAAAAGCAATGTCACATTAAGTAATCTGAATTTGACAAAACTAGCACTACATGAGATGGGGCCCATCGACTCATGCCCCAGGGTCAAAATCCCCTAACTTTACCTTATTTGGTTGGTCAAGATAAGTGGAAAATAAAAGTTTCAGCCACCAGAAAAGTTCAATTCTACTCAAGATATTTTACCTCATAAAAGACGAGGTTATTCTACTACTTCTTGACTTCTCACTTCTCACCTCTCACCTTACTTTACTATATCTCATGAAAACAAATGAATCTTTAGTTTACTGATGACCCATCTTATAAATTGGTCGGATATCCCAACCCATAAAGACCGTCTTGAAATTGGTAACTGGACTCGTTTTTACTCAGCCCAGACCCTTTTTGCCACCCTTCTTGAAGTACCTTAGTACTGGTACATAAATACAGGTTAAGCCTTACTTGAAATAGTGTCCAAAGACCGTGTCTTAGAACTATGGGTTACAAAGAGAGATTTTTCGAATGACCATCTACTTTCTCACTGTCAACGGGCCACCAATACATCCAATATCCAATATTACAATTTCATGATATGCCCCGTAAGCCGAGCTCATGAGCTCAGCTTTTGGACCGCCTTGTGGAGCCCACCTAAGGCCCCACTAAAAAAACATGCAAAGTGATATGATATATATAATAACTATCCCCCTCAGCGCACCCATTAAACCCACCAAACACAAGTGCACCGGGTAAGTCTTGGGCAGAATTGGAGGAGCAAACCCATGCCTTGTGCCACTCACCCAACTCCCAGGTCGGTGTTCAACTACTCCTATGTATTTTAAGTGTATAAACAGGCCCAAAGAAGAATGCAACTGATAGAACACAGTCAAAAGTGAATGCTTTAAATGGATACATGATTTTTTACTTCACATCATCAAGAAACAAAAATGTGTTACCGGTCACCTTTGTAATGAATATTCATATTCATATAAATTTTCCTCGAAAGCAGTATCAGACAAAACAGCAGCAGCTAACATGAGATGTAAAGCAAGAACTCAGGCTTTTCATGTAGGCAATGTCTGTAGCAAATGAAGGGCACGTCTCCATTGTGGCCCATCTGAGAGAACTATCCTCTTCAATATGGGAACTGCCCCTGCAGATATGATGGCGGGGTGATTCTCACTGTCCATGCTCAGATTATACAGGATGGCCAAGCATGCCTCAAGGGAACTTCCACTCCCACTTTCAATGAGCTTCACCAATGGGAATATCCCTCCCTGAGCAGCTACTGCCCTAGTGAAATCCACCACACCTTCGGAAATTATATTGTTCAGCTGTATGATGGCAGCTTCTTGCACTTCAGGAGATAATGAGGTTCCAATCTGCTCGATAAGTCTTGGAATCGTCTCATAAAGAGTCACCTCCACGTTAATGGGGCTATCAGGATCCACACGTGAATGAGAAGAGGACTGAAGCTTTACAATGCATGCAGCTACCCAATCTTTAGAATGAAGTGGGATATCCGACTTGAGCACTTTACGCAGTATGGGTATGAAATTACTAGAATTTATGGAGCCACGGAAGTGGTCAAACGATAGAAGCTTTGTGAACAGTCTGGAAGCTGCAGATATTGCCAGCCCAGCTTCTTCAGTTTCTACAAGATTCACCTCTGGTTGATTGTCTACATCATCTCCCAATCCTGCAAGAGGATACAGAAATATTGCTCATGATGAATAAAAAGTTGATTATTGAATGTCTACAAATTTTAGAAAATGTGCTAATGGATCAATTGAAGAAAGTAAGTACAAAGAGCAGAACGGGTAAAATACATCAGAAATCCATTTTATTCTCTAAAGGAGAGCCACGAGGACAATAGCCTTTGTTACGGTTAGAGCGAATTCAAATATTGAACTCTTTTTGGGAGGAGACCAACAGGCACCATCATTAACGCTTGCTGATCATATCCTCAATTGCGAACAACAAATGATTTAACCCTAATTTTACATAGAATTGTAGTATCAGATCTTATCAACTTCTGATATTGATTATATGGTTGGTTATATGGCTTGATCCTGACAGCCTGAGCCAATCCAACCATCCATAGTCGGGTCCAGCACATAGAATTACCCCTCTTTTATTTAAATCAACTAGTAGCTGGAACATATCCAAAGCAACAGCGCTGAAATGGTGGAAGCTAAATTAGGTATTATGTAAAGGATGTCTTCATTGACATGGGCCAATATTAGCATTATGAATATTGGCAAAATGAGGGGGTAAATATCAAATATACATAATATTGGCATTTGGAGTTAACATTAGAAAATAATTATGTATAATTTCAAAATTAGAGACTTCATATTAACCATGAAAAAGAAAGAATCAATAAGTGAATCATGTAGCACAAACTAGAATATATCAGGTTCCCATTGGAAATATCAAACTGCAAACATTTACCTGAATGAGAAGGATAACAGACTATGGTTGGGATGACTAAATGGTCTAAAATTAGAAATGATAAAACAAGGCAGCTAAAATTTAAAAAATCAGAAATCAAGGAATATATACAGACAACTTCCATACCATGCAAAACATTTTGATGGAAAACAGCATGAAGTCCCGATTCAATGCCTGCTGCAGTGATCATCATTACATATGTTTCAATAGTTGCTAGGTAGTCAAGGATAGAAGCAGCCATTTTTTGCAAATTTGGACATGGCATCTTCAGAATGTTAACAAGGCAAGCAATAGTGTCAGCGTCTAAAACCTTTTCCCTGTAAAAGGGGTGCAACCATGTGTTAATGAAACGGACAAGATAATGCCTCATTATCGAAAAATAAAGGAATGTTTGAAATGCTTGATTACACAAGTCCTAAACAAATCATTTCTGTGAAAAACATTATTTCATGCCTGGTTTGACAGACAATTCAAATGAAAGATAACACAAGACAACTAGAATAAATTTCCTAGGTAATTTAAATTTGAATAAAGCAAAAGGTTTCAATTCTAGTACCTAAATAAGATTTCAATAACCCAGATATAGAGATAAAGCAAGTGACATGACCTCAAATAGCAAGCATAAGACAGATGACCACCTTCATGCAGCAGTTTGCCCATGTCTTCATTCGTTTGGGTGCATGTTTGTTCCTCCAGCAACACGGAGAGAGTTTCATTTAAACACAATGGAAAGAGAATGCAAAGGATAAATCCTCAATATAATAGCTAGGGGCGTCAATGGGTTGGGTTAAATGGGTGATGCACCCCGACCCACTCGTTCTGAACCTGAACCCATTTACTACAAGACTGAGACAACCCATTTACCAAATCTTTGATCTGAACCTGAGTCCCATTCACTACCTGGACACAATCCCTACTTCATTCTTCGCTATCTATCAAAAGACATTTCACTCCATCTTCTCATTTTTCTTCTATTGTACTATTGCTTCTTTTGATTTCTATTCTTCTCAGACCAGATCCCAATATCAGGTAATGAAAACAGTCCCCATTATCATTTTTGCAAAGGCCTTGCCCAAATGATCACATCTAAACCCAATACCTATCTCCACTTCACTTGCAGAGCAATGCACCTCCAACTCAATGGAAAAGATAAAATAAAAAAAATGAACAGCTCAATGGTGATATGAAATTTAGGCTTTGACATTGTTGATTTTTCTTCTTTTGCTGCTTGAATTGCTCAAACTGAGATGTGAAGAAGATATATGGAAATGAGAGACAAGAGGGTTTTTTTTCCTGTTGGTTTAGATCTCGGATAGTTGATTTGAATTGCACAAAAGGGAAATATCTGGATGATCCTGAACTGGAGGTATGAGGGAAGGGGAAGTTTGCTTGAGGAGAGAGATTGCTGAACGCAGAGGGTTTGGTTCTGAAAGAGGGGAGAGAGAAAGGGGAAAAAAATAAAGGAAACAAAAACAAAAAACTAAAAACGCCCGACGTAATAGTCCGTCTCCGTTCCGCAAAAGTTAATATGTAGTTTTTGAACACGAAGCAAGGTGGGTTTCACTTATCTATAACGTGGATTTTTCATGTTTGCTTTTCTGAAAGGGCTTTTAAAATTTTGATACCAAACTAACTTCTAATGACTTATTGGATTTTCTGAAACCAAAAGCCTTATAAGTACTTTTACAAGCTTTAACCAAACACACCCTCAGGCAGAAAGGGGCTTTTCAAGCCTCTTTAAAGAAAAAGAGGCATCATTTTCTTTTCTTTCGTTTTTTCCTTACAGCCCCACAATTAGTGGGCCTCTTTTGTTTTTATTTTTTTATTTTCTTTTAACTTAAAGCCCTTAAAAGATTTTTTGGGTGGGCAGCCTGCCTATTAAAATAAAAAAAGTCATGTCTTGCGCTTAGCTAAAATTTTACTTTAATTGAAACTAGGGCCCGGCCAAATTTCACTCTGATAGAAAATTGGCCCTAGTAAAGTTTCACGCTAATTGAAAATTATCCCTTTTCACTTTCATCTGGAATAGGCCCTTTCACTCTAATTGGAAATAGGGAAAATAGGCCCAGCCAAATTTCTCTCTAATAGAAAATGGGTCCTTTTAACTTTAATCGGGAATAGGCCCCAGCGAAACTTCACTCTAATAGGAAATATAGCCCTAATCAGATTACACTTCAATAGAGTTTATATATATATATATATATAAAAATTCTAAATGTAACTCCAAAACATTACGTCTAAGCATACTAGCGATGACACAGTTTGATCATAAGCATTTCATTAGTTTTTCAGTTAGTACAAGTGAAGGGAGACTAATTATCGAATCTGAGAAGATGCCGTTGGGCTGGAGATCGCCGAAAAGACTCAAGTTTTCAGATTGTGCTATGTATGTTACAGATTCATGAATCAAGGGTTTGTTTTTATCACATAACCCCAACGATCTAATGCGAGCTTCTCGGGGAAACTAACATCCAGATTCATTGCAACGTTTTACACCTAAAAAGGGGAGGAGTCATAGAAGAAGTCAATCACCTAAAACCAACGAGCCTATCAAGCTCTTTTGTGGCCATCAAATGTGGGCCATAGGCTCATATGCTAACAAGAAGTATATGAATGAATACACGTGAAAAAAAGAGAACAACTTCATTATTTTATGCATGAGGGGACTGCTATGCCCCCTATCTTACTTTTGAAAAAAAAAAAAAAACATATATTCTAGCATTTTCCGATATTCTGGATTTTCTGAATTTTTTTTTTTTGAATTTTTTGACAACCTTTTCAAATCACACCACTCATATTGCCGCTACCACTACGTAGCATTTTGATGGCCGGCCACCATGCTCACCACCGCTATTTTCATCCTTGGCTATGACACACATACCTTGCTTAGTGTAGTGGGTAGAGGACATTTGAGAGTTGTAGTCAGGTTTTGCAAGATCAAATATTCTTACAGGTAACAAATAATATATATTTTAATGTTTTACGACATTATATAAAATTTAAAAAATTCTAGTATCAAACACAACCCAACCTTACCCATAAGAGGCAAACTCAAGTACCCAACCCTACCTGTGCATGTCACTGGGCATTTTAGGTGTCACAAACCATGAACCCATCATCAATCGGGTTAGGTATGAGGCAGGGCAGGTCTGTGTCAGGTATGTTTCGGTATTAGACTGACCTATACCAAACCTGACCCATTGCCATTGATAAGTCCACAAAACTAGGTCATTAACTCATCATTTTATTAGCATTTGTGAACTTAATTAGGTTTAATTGCATAGAATTGCATTTAATTTCATGATTACATGCATTTGAGGATATTTTTGGAGAAATGGTCAAAATTGGTCAAAATTCATTGAATTGCATGGCTTTTTGAAATTAAGTTTTTCTTATCTCATTTATCACCCCAAAATTAGGCTTTTGGTTTCATCAATGAATATCTTGCTATTTTTGGCACCATGTGCTATTTTTGGAAAGTTGGTCATTTTGGTGCATCACTAGGAATGTAGGGTCCCATACATGGTTCATAATTATTTTCTTACATATGATTGATGTTAAAATTACCTCTTTCAATTTGTAGGAGAAATCAACATGGGACCTACATTGATGAAATTTGAGAAGAGAGAAGTCAAATAAGCAAGCAAAGAGAGAGTCCAAGCATGCTTGGAAGTCCAAAATGGGCCCCACACACCCCATTGCATGCCAACATAGAAGCTTCCATTTTTGCATAATTATTCCCGGATTTTTCAGGGGCAGCAACTTAAAATGGCCATAACTCTCAAACCGAGTGTCGGATCGGCGCAATCTAGCCACCGTTGGAAAGCTCTTTTCGAGTAGATATCCGTAGAGCCCAAGATTGCCAAAATCAAAGCTATATTGAGGGAGATATGACCTCGGAAAGTTGTCTGCTACAGTTTTAGGCGGGAATTGCAAGAAATCTCAATATTTGGGAAGTTTATTCCCTTTACATCATCATGCAATTTTTAGAGATATTCTTGGAATTGTACAAGGAAAGTGTATGCATCAAGAAACCTAATAAAGCAAGGAGATCTCTCAAATTTAAAAGTCTTTCCAAAGAAAGAAGTTAGCTTGGAGAACAAGAAAGAATCCTTGCCCAATAAGGAAAAATGAGACCTAAAAGGAGGGTACTTGTTTACCAAAAGGGGTTTGCAAAAAGCATAAAAGGAGGCATGATGGAGACCCATAACAGATTCCATACGTCCAAAAAGCTCTCTCTCTCTCCTATTCCTTTCTTTTTCTCTTCTTTTCCATTAGTTTATTTTTATTTTTGGTAACCTTGGGCCATGTCCAAGGGTTTATTTTGAAGGAGAAAATTTGTGAAGGAGAAGTTGTAAAGATGCAATTTTTAACGATAAATCAAGAAGCATTCTTTGCAATGGCGGGCTAATTTTCTTGATTAGAGTTATGGATGAAGGTAAGTAATTGTCTTTTTATTTGTTTAGTAATTCTAATTTGTGTTCCATGATGATGTGCTTAATGATTAATAGGCTTGTCTTCGTGCCCTAGGCAAATCTCTATTTTTATTTCTAAAATAAAAATTAGTTTTTGACTACTCATGCTTAGGTTTGATAGGCCATGCTTTGGATTTAGATCTTTTGATGGTTTATGCTTACTTTTGATGGGTGGTGCTTAAATTATTTTTATTCTTTTATGAGATGAAGGAAGTCTTGAGTTTTGAATTTTTATAATTAAAAAGGGATTTTTAAAGTTAGATTTTCCAAATTAAAAACATTGATTTGTCTTTGATTTGAAGTAAAAATTGGAACAAGTTAGGGTTACTTGATAAATAATTGGTGGATGCTTATTGGATTCCTATACTCTAATCATCTTCATTAATTGGTAGATTTCGAATATCTATATTAGTTGCTTAATTTTTAAATATAAACTCAAAACTTTTCTTAAATTGTTAGTTAATTAGTTTTCTTAATTTCAAAGTTTCTTTAATAGCTCCCTGTGGGTTCGACCCGTTCTTGCCACTGTCTCATCTAGACACCTGTGCACTTGCGGTATTTTATGATTGATATTTATCACATCAGCCATCTCTAATAAGAGCTTAATACCAGGTGTTAGAGCTAGTTCCAAAGCTTAATGTTTCTCTTGCTTATGTCATGCTTAGTGCCCATGCAGCTGCGGATTTGCTCGCCAAAGAGGGCATTTGGCAGTCGGCTTTGGTTATTGATATCATAGACAGTGTGACTGTTAGGCTTTAATTTTGGGTGTTGTTTTTTTTATTTTCCCCTTTCTCCCCCTTTTTTCTTCCTTCTTGAATGTTATGCTTCTGTAGATTCTCAATATATGTCCTTACGCTTGCTAGCTTTTTATTCATAAAATCTTAGTTAGCATTCCACACACACACACACACCAAACTGAAAAGCTCTCAGCATTTATTGTCAATTCATAGGTTACGTATGAAAATATCGTGTATGATTCATTATCAAAAGACCAAGAGATCAATACAAGAATATAAACAAAACAATTCAAAGAAAATTTAATAGGCACTACGGGTTGGAGCAGATCAAATAACAAACCTAGCCACCGGTTTCGATACTGATGTGTCGTCTGTTGTTACAATTAAATCTGTAATGCCCTCAAAGCTTCCAGTTGTACCATTAAGCGTCTTCTCTGATCCATTAACCTGCCCAACATGAAACTGCTAGAAATAAGAACTAGGTATATCAGTAAATATTTGGTGATAAGCTACAAAGCAGAAAAGGAACTCATCAGACTCACCTCAGTTTTAATTTCTTTGCCAGGGTAAAAAATCCGAGCAAGTATGCTCACAGCCTGCAAGTTTAGAAAATTTTCTGTCAAAAGTAAATACAAGATCTATTTCTCCCAAAGAGTTCATAGGAAAAGCCAACATTGTTTTCCGGGAGCAACCTTTTCCATCAGATTCTGTGATGTGTTGGTGTTCTTGAGTATATCAACCAACGGATGCAAAACACCTGCTTCTTCAATTACATGGCAAACTTTATCACTGCAGTAAGAAAAAGAGACCAAGGATATATAAAAAAAGGAAAGATAAAAAAAAAAAATCGCATGTACAAAATATATACTGAAGCAAATAAAATTTATATTTGCAAACATAGACATACACATGATGAATGACTAAAAAGAAAATACAGCAAAAAAAAAAAAAAACTGTAAACTGTAATATATGTAAGTAAAATCTGCACTAAGGATGCCACTTGCCAATGTGAGCATATGAATTGCAATCAAGGTTTTAAACTCCAGCGCAGGTCTTCATGCCAGTCAGGACTGGGATAAGTAGGCACCACCACCCATGCCAAACCATGCTGGTCATAGCAGACTGATCCAGGCATGCTAGTGTTAAAAAAATAAAAAGGCCAAGAAAAAAAAAAGCAATAGACAAGTGCTAGGAATATGTAAAAACTCGATGATTTAATTGCATCTTAAATTAATTAGAGAATCAACATGCAGGAGTGAGCAGGATTCGGCCCCACCAAGTGTTCTCTCCCTTGTCCCTTTGTTTTTAACTTGCGACAGATCTTTCTCTTTCTTTCTTTTCAACAATCTGCACAGATCTATCTCTGTTTGCTACTTTTCTCCTTTCTTCGGTTTCTCAGCCATAGGCTGTTAATGGCTTATTTTTTGAGAGATTTTAGTGATGCATACCATTACTGGTATGTTCTTAAGATATTGATGCTGCACCTATCACTTTTTGAAGGATTGAGTTTGTAATAGGTGGCCCCAACTGTGAAGGGATAAATTTCCCTAAAAAGAAAATTGCGTAAGTGCTGAACTTGAGGAAATATAAAATGGTGGGGAAAAGGCCATTAATGTTCTTTATCTTTGACAAAGAGAAGAAAAGCACGAAACGAAGAGAGAGAGAGAGAGAGAGAGAGAGAGAGAGAGAGAGAGAGAGAGAGAGAGAGAGAGAGAGAGAGTGCACTAGCCCAAGCCAGGCAAACGGCAACTGCAGTGGTGGTTCAAGCCATAGGAAAGGACAGACGGAGCAACTACAACCTGGGGCGTGAAGATTCGCTTCCCTCCCTCTTTCCCTCTCTTGCTTGTCTTGATCTTCCTTTCTCTTCTACATTTTCTCGAGAAGAGTTACTCAAAACTTTAGACTGGTTAGGCGATTGTTATATGTGACTATAACTCATTCAGATATTTCTTATGGAGTTAGTGTTGTTAGTCAATTCATGCACGCTCCAAGAATAGAATATTTAAATTCCATATACAGGATTTTAAAGTATCTCAAGAAGTCACTAGGACAAGGAATATTCAAGAAACAGTAATTTTAAATGTAGAAACCTACACTGATGTAGACTGAACAGGATCAAAGATAGATACAAGGTGAAGCCTACACTGATGCAGACTAGGCAAGACCAAAGATAAATAGAAGGTCAAAACAGGTATTCAACCGTGATGGGCGAAATCTAGTGTCTCAGAAAAGTAAGAAATAACCAATAGTAACAAAATCTAGTTCTAAAGCCGAGTACCAAGCTGTGGCTTATTAGCATGAAAGAAGAGGAGCAAGGAAGAGAGGCTTAGTCGAATATTTTCCATCATACATGCATCACAGAATGAAACATGTGGGAATCTACGTTTGACAGTGGAAGTTATCTAGGCTCCTTTCTATTTGATCTCTGAAGTTCCACAGATCAATTACTCATTACATACGCACAGATACTGAGGAGGAGAAACTAAAGGAGTTACCTGACAGACAACCTCTCCACAGCATTAGCAACAGCCACTCTTACAGCTTCATTATTATGACCCAGAAGCTGAACTAGATGTTTGACTGCACCAGCTTCCTTAAAAGAGATACGATTGTGTTCATTAATGGATGCATCAGCAATTGCCTGTGCAGCTCTTGCAACTGCTGTCTCATCTTCAAGTCCAAGAATCAAAACTAAACGAGCAATACCATCCATCCATGGCAAAAGAGTATGTTGCTGATTTGAAGAGGATTCCAGTTGAGGTTTATTTAGATCTTCCATTTCTATAGCTCCAATTCGTGCAAGAAACTGTTGTTGTGTACGTCCAACTATGGCATTTGTCTTCGCTTCCTCCAAGTTGAAGTTCTTGTTATGAATATTTAACCCAAGGAGTAGCTCAGAAGCACCATACCTTGAAGGCCTGGATGCACTCTGTTCAATTTTGGTGCCATCAGGTAAAGTAGGCCATGAATAAGAAACAGGCCTGAAAGATTTATAAGCAGCAGCACCAACTATGGGAACCATGACCAGGCCCTCCTCTAGGATAAGTATTCTATAGTACTCATCTTTAGCCAGTTCTAATAACACACTTTTTGCTTCTTTTCTAGTAACTTTAGAACCTTCTCTGCTTTTTAGGAGCCTTGCCTGCAGCCAATATTCACGACAACGAAATTAAAAGAATTGAAGAACTTTGAATCTAATTCTCAGCATCACAATATGCATCGAAGTGCTCAGAACACATTTCTAATCTGGAAAACAAAACCTGAACAATAAAGTATAGCTGAAAATAAATATATCACGATAAAGAAATGAAAATGTTTGATGCACCAACTAAAAGTTCTCGACAGATGAAAAGGCTTCAAAATATAATCATGCTTGGTGCAAGAAGTGATCACCTTCTTTTATATAGCTGCCCGCACCAAAATAACCATACTCCAAGCACAACACAATTTGGGTTCTGAATCTTTGTAACTTTACGAGAATGTGTGAATAATGATATGAAATGAATTTCAAAGCAAACTATCTGCACATAGGGAAATAAGATTTCTCCTATAAACTTTTCATACCCAGGGAACACTCTTTTTCATCAAATATTGCCAATATCTTCAATATATCATATTTTTGTGGAAGACTTTTGTCACCTTCACAAGATTTTACCTTAATAGGCAACTCTACCAATAGAGTCAAGGGAAGCAAAGTTGATTTTGAAGAAAGAATAAAATATAAGTGGGGTTATGATGGTATTTTGTTTTTAGTTATTTGTTATGGAATCTTTTTGACTTTTTGTAGGGGAAAGGGGAGTTTTTTTTTTTTTTTTGTATTTTAGTGGATAAAGGTGGTTGCTTTTTGATTTTTTTTTTTTTTTGAAAAAGATGGAAGGAGTTTTGAATTAAAGTGCTTTTGATGTGACAGCTTGTCTGAAAAATGGAGGTTTTACTTGACTTTTATTATGTTAGTAAAGTGCCAAACTAGCCCTAGGTCTCCATATTCGTAAGCTCTGTCATGATATCTTTGTCAATTTGTTAAATCTTCTTAAAAAATGCTTTTATTTGCAGATACAAAGATGATGAGAAGATATAAGTTATATAATGCTTATACTAAGGGTACACACTTGTAATTACTAATTAGTCACATTAATGAGGGACTTATTGAAATTCATGATTCAATTCTTCTATTACAAAAAGATTAGTTTTTTTTTTTTTTTTTGGTAAAAAAAAAAGATTAGTTAGGTCATGGGCGTCAGTTGTAGGGACTCCCCACCACTTCTCCAAAACTTCCTTTCTTCTCTTTTCTCTTTTTCTTTCATTTCCAAATTGGATCTACTATCTAAAAAACCAATGCTCTCCCATTGTGGATGAAATCTCCCATTTTGGGATTTGATCATTTATCTCTGGATCAGATTTCTGAATCTGATAACCTGTCTTGGCCTATAACAGTTTTCGAACTTGATCTTCAATTTCCAGTTTGTCTCTGTGCACCTATTTGTATTTGACCATGGATCCTAGATCACATGGCTGCTGCCTTTTAATTACTTTATTTGTCTTTGGATTGGATTTCTAAATCAAATCATCTACTTGTTGCATCCAATCAGTCTTTAAATTGGATCATCTGTTCCCCAGATATTAGTAAGATTGGATAACTTGCATCTGGATCAGATCACCAAACAGACCATCTGTTTAAGGGATTGAAATTCTGAATTTGATCATTTGTCTCTACATCATATGTCTGGATTGGATCATTTGCGTGCATTTGTCCACATATTCATCTGCACCATCTATCTCTTGCTTCAGCTGCACTGCCGATCCACACTTCATCCACATCGCTAAGCTTCATCAATACCCATCAGCAGCACTCAGATTCATCAGGTTATGGATTTACACATTCATCATAATAGATACTCTAGTTGTTCTCTCAGAGCACCTTGAGTTTGGTGGTGCTGTGACTTACGATACAGTTGGATAGATTTGGTTCGGTTAATGTGGTAGAACTAGATATATCTTCAGAAATTTTGTTTATCTTTATCAATTGTTGCTTATGAACAGCTTTGCAACCTTAATGGAATATAGAGATAATTTACAGATTTCTCTGGTGTCACATTTTGTTCTATAGTGATTTTTGATGAGCTGATGCATTATCCTTTTGCTTATTACACTTCACAATTTTGTCGTCCTTTCTTTTGCTGTATTATTTTTGTTCTTCTTAATATATATACCATCATTCCAAAAATATATATATTTGATCAAAAGGAGGCACTAAATGTTGTTCGTTTAAATAAAAAGAAAAGTGCCTCTGGCTTATTAATCGGAGTTCTGAATCAACCATCTATAGCTCTCTACTATGAATGGGGGTTTACTCGTAAATCACATCACCTAAATGATCTTTGTCATTTATTTAGCGGCCTTATAAGGGGAATCATGCATAGATCATGCTCATTGTTAACAAGCCCCATTAATTTCTGCATTGAAATGGAAATGATTAAAATTCCCTAATTAAAATTGTTGAACCACAACCAGTGTCACATTTTTCACAAGCACTGAGCTAGGGCTTATATTATACGCAAGATACATTAAGAAAAGAGCCCAGCCCAACTCATTAGCCCCTATGTCAAAGTCAATACTCAGCTCGATAGATATTGGACTAGGCATAGAAATTCCCAAGACAATAAAAGTAATTTCTTGGGGTTTACAACTCAAGCTATGCAAAGCAATATGATGATAAGTTCAATATACTCATTTTTTCCATGCAGCACCGTCAAAGGTCTCCTTTTAACATGCAATTTAGAATTTTACTTGCCAATAACTATAATGTATAACACAGTATGTTCAAAAGGTTTCTAATACTAATCTTTTGCAATGTAAAACAAAACCATCTCTGAAAGAATGTAGTAATTTTGGATTTTGATTTATGAATCTTTAGAAATTTAGAGTTGATAGTAAATAATACAATGCTTGATGAATAGCTTTCATTTAACAGTCATATACAGTTTACTATTGCCCTTTACTTTTTCTTCCCATTCAAATAATTTATGGTACACTTTTTTTGGGTTCCAAATACCAAATTCTTACAATGTAAAACAAAGTCATCTCTCAAAAAATGTAGTACTTCCGGATTTCGTTTAGGAGTCTTTCAAAATTTAGAGTCGACAGTAAATAATGCAATGCTAAATTAATAATAATCATTTACCAGTCATATCTGGTCTATTATTCTCCACTTTCTTTTCTCTCATTCAAAAAATTTAGGGTAGACTTTCAAATGGTTTCTAATACTAATTCTTTGAAATGTAAAACAAAGCCATCTCCTAAATTTTTTAATAATTTTGGATTGATTTATGAATCTTTAGAAATCTAGAGTTGACAGTAAATAATGCAATGCTTGATAAATGGTTATCATTTACCAGCCACTAGTTTACTATTGTCCCTTTTCTTTTTTCTCTCCTTCAAAAAAGTTGTTAGGTAAATGCATAATCTCCTCATTTGAAACTTATATTAGATGTACCTATTTATCTGGAAAAGTGGTTTTCGCATTTCTTGAAAGTTGTACTGATGTCACCATTTTTATAATACTCTTTACTGCTAAAACTTTTCACTAACTTGCCCTGCATCATCTCTCATTGAACTGCGATGTCAACTAAGACAGCTGTGTCAGCCAGTTTTTTGGAATAGACCCAAGAGGAGTGTAGCATGCCTCACCAGCTTTGGGATAACACCAGCTTCAACCATGATGTTGTGACAAGAGTTGCTCAAAGCCAAATTTGCCAATACCCCTCCGGCTGCCTCCTTCACCTTTTCTTCTTCATCATCAAGGAACTTTATAAGTGCCGGAATGAGATCTATGTTTGCAATCTTCACCCTAAGTTTCTCGTCAACAGATAAATTCCACAAGGTAGATAAACATTGTTCCTTCACCTGCAGATATGTCCAGAGCTAAGCATGGTTTGTTAAACAGATATTCCAAGCCTGATTGTGAGTCTTATACCTCTGCCGTTAGAGAAGATCTGTTGAGAAGGAATATTATTTCTTCAATGGCACCACTTTCAGCTACTGAGTCTTTGTATAAGTTGACTGAGGATATTGCTCGCAAAAGACCTGCAGCAGCTTCACAGGTAATACTGGAATCTGATTTTAAAAGATTGACAGTGAGATTGACACAACCGCGAAATGCCATAATCATATCAACACAATGCTTTCCTCCTTCTGAATATTTCCATAGTGTTACTATTGCCTGTTCCCTATCAAGAGGATCATGGTCCATCCCCAGCATCCGAACAAATAAACCTAAATAACCATCCCCAGTACCGACAGCACTGCTCTTGAAGGACTCAAGATTCTGAAATGAAAAATACATAAATAAATGAAATAAGAAGAAGATGGAGAAATGCAAGTCCAACAAAAAAGAATCATGAAAAAGGTAAAAGTATCACCAGAAAGAATATCTCATGAAAGAAATGATGAAGGCAACATAGCAATTAGCTTCTAATGTGTTTCAACAACGAGCAAGATGGAATGAACAGAACGGAAATTCAAAAGCATTTAGATGATTACAAAAGAGCACAATTCTTCCTTCTGAATCAATTGTTAACATGATTTGAACCTGCAACCTTGTGGATGCTACAATGATGTCAAGCATAATCCTTCATTATAACCAACACTGCAGAAATCACTTGTGGAGAAGCAGTTTTTTTCATTGGAACAAGTGTATATGCAACACATTCCAGAGCTTGTATGTCTTATGGAAATAAGTGCCTTAGTATTTTCTTCTTTTATTGGTTCCCTTTGTATAGTAATCCATAATTTACATGTTTTAATGTTTTACTCTCACCAAGGAAGTGAGGCCAAAACTATAATGACATTTATAAGGACTTTATTGAGGCCATGGATTCATGCATCACTTAATTCATAAGCAACTCTTCTTAAAGGTCATCGCCCAGTGCGGTCCCGCCAAAGCAGGGTCCTGAGAGAGTCTAGACTGGAGACAGACCTAACCTTTGGCGATTTTTGCACAAAGTGGCTGCTCACAGGTCTTGAACCTACATCATCACGCCTGGCACCCAAGACTTTTACCATTGCACCAAAGCAATGACGCTATAAGCAACTCTTCTCACACACAAAAAAAAAAAAAAAAAAGAAGTAATTACTTATTGCATGTAGATTACTTGATTATTTGAAAAGTCTCAAGTTGTCAACCAATATACACCCAAAATGCCTAGGCGTTAGAGGTGCGGCAAATTAACTACTTAACCCTCGTCGGGCGGGACCCCACCGGCAGTCGAAGTACATGCCCGAACAAGATGCCGCATGGGGCCTTTTTTGCCTTGAGCATATCCGAACGTGGGACATGTTGGCTCTGGTACTATCACAACTCAACTAACACTAAAGAAAATCAGACGAGAATAAGAAAGATGGGAGAAAACTAGGTGTTATGGATTCTCTATTAAAAAGAAACACATAAGAAATGGACAATGTTTCTCCTATAAGAAGACCGCATACCGGTCCTATGCAATGTCCACATCGTGGGGCCCACTTACATGCATGTCTATCAATGAGATGAGGATAGATAGAAAGGTCACTTTAGAGATAAGGGTCAATAAAAAAATTGGCCTCATTAGATTATCCTATCCCTTGAATCAACAGCCTTAAATTTTAACAACAATTTTAACCATAGATATTTTTAGATTCAATCCAACGTTGAGTGATGGTTTGATGAGTGTAAAATTGGGCATCATACCAGATCATGCAATGACAAGAATGCATGATGGGCTCCACTGATCAGAGGTTTCAAGCCTTTGTACCTACTCTCAGTCACCTAATCCATCTTCAAACCTCTCTCCATTGACCATACAGCCACAGGTACCATCAGCAGGTGTATGATCAAGAACCAGATCAGACCAAAGGAGAGGAGAAGCTGGTAAATCTGAACCATTCTTTTTGGGTGGGTGGGGAGTGGTTATCTCCATAAATCTTTTCAGAGAAATCCTTAGAAAATCAGAAAGGGAACATGGGTAGATATTCTTTTTAAGGGCCTTAATCACTCAATATATTCAATCAAGTGAAAGTATTTATTACCAAAGACCCGGATATCCATTTTTGTCATAGTTCAAAAAGAGAATATTTGGTGTGGATGCAATAATTCTACACCTTTTAGATTCTTTAAGCCATATCTGGGCCATATTATGCGCGGTTTTGTTTTTATTGTGTATGTTGAATTGTTTTAAATCGTGTCGATGATGATGGAAAAATCTGGCTATGTGGTGCTATTACAGATAGTCTGGGACCTATAAGCTTACCTCTATGCAATCCTAAGATCTATCTTGTGCATTAATTGCTTGCTTGTTGTTGTTGTTGTTATTTGAAAGCTATCGTCATAGCTTGTGCTTCGTTAGTTAGTTCACATGATCCAGAATGACAACCCAGGGATGACAACAGTCAAACTTTAGACAGAAGAAATTATCAGGCTTAATCATAATTGACTAGGGTGTTCATTGGAAGTAAAACTAGGTTTATATTGGAAAGGTGACAGAACTTGCAGTAGATGATCCATCCGACAATTAGTTGGAATATGTGGATCTAACCATGATGTCATGGCTCCTTCATTCCATGCACCTAATATGAGTTATGGGTTGTTAACTAGATAATATAAGAGGTAGCTCAACCAGAGATTGAAGATGAGTGATATGCAGATGGAAGCCGAGAAGAGGCCATCAAGTGGTGGCTACTACATTCAGTGCAGCTAGCTATTGCTCAAAATTTCATTTTCTCCAGAACACTAAAGGAATCATTGAATGACTTTTGTTTCCTTGTGTTCGCAAAAGAAAAATTTTGCTCATGGTTATTTGCTACTCTTTATTCTATTGATGGACTATTTACTATAACTCAGTTTGGAAAGTGTATTGCCATTTACCACTTACCAGGAAAGATGTTTTCATCTTACTCTAGGTTTACAAGTTCCAAATATGCTCATTAGACTACTTTATATTAGCAACTTGACTAAGAAAACAAATTGCAACATAAAACACATAGCAACATAAATTTCCTTGATTTACTGTGTTTTCAGGATCTGAAATTAGTGAGCACCATAGGTAATACACATAAAGACAGGATTATCTATACCAACTGGTGCCATATCCACCCGTGTTTGTTGCTACTGGATTTGCATAAAATCTTATAGTGGGCAACATCTCTTTATATCAGGCCATTATGGGGCCACCACCAGCTATGCAACTGTGTCTACTGTATAATCTTAAGTCGGTGACAAGTTAGCAATTCACTAGTTCTTTGAAGTTGCAAGATGAGTTTTTTCAAATATCAAACCATTGTGGAGCCTATTTTTCCTCTTAAGTTAGATAATTAGTGCAGCATTCCTCATAATACATTCCTAGATATGGGCTTTCTGTTACATCTTTCTTCTCATAAACTCTTGTTGATGATTATTCTTGCATATGACCTGTCTTATCAAGCAGAATGAATTTCCAGACATATTCTGGGTTCCCTCCTACAACTTTTCAGGAACTTATATGGGTTTCATATAAAGATTGTCCAGTTGCAAAATCACTACATCAATTTCAGGCAATTGGAGGCCCGAAACCAAGTCTCAGAAACATGAAAGGCATCTGAACACACCCTTAGAAGGCAGCAACATTATCCATTGGATGGAAAACCACGGTTTCAGATACAATCCCATATTGTTTTTCTTCAAGAGACCAACAGAGAATTTCGGCCATTAAACTAATGCCCCGTAATCTATACCGCCTGATACAGGGAAAAAGGGTCCAATACAGCCTACTATCTTACTTTTCAGCTCAAAATAAGACCACCCCAATTCGGCCAATGCACATATCCATTAAAAACTATCCGTTTTTCACTTGAATGATCCAGGGTCCGATACCAATACTCCAAACTATTTGGAAAACAGAGACTCAAACAGTTGTCTAGAATGAATCAATCAAGAAAGAAACATCAACAATAAAGAAAACGCTCATTTGGGCATCGCTATTTAATGGAAAGAAACAGGAAAAAGAACCCCAGATAGGGAGATTGAACAAGAACTCACGTGTTGGACAGAGCCATCGCTGCTGCTGCTGCTGCTGCTGGCGGCTCGGGAAAGAAGAAGCGAGGGAGAGTGGCGTCTGGGATAGATGAAAAGGGTGTTGAGAAGATTAGATGAATTGGGTCGTCTTCTTCGGAGAGCGTCGATGCTGTGGCTCTTCGTAATCAGCTCTAACTTGGAGCAGGTCGCGATTGAAGAGGCCATGGCGTGAGCCATTGGAGTAGAAATGAGACCCAAAGCTCAATATAAGTTGTGTTCGAGAAAATGGTGAAGGAAGAAGAGCAAATGTGACTGGAATGGAAGGGGAGGTTCTGATATTTTTATTTTGTTCAAGTAACGACATGATATATAGAGGGAAGTTTTGCAAGAGTCCCCCTTGAGTTTGGGTTTATTGCAAGGAGGACTTCTGCTTTAAAATTATTTAGAAAAGAAAACTAGGATGATTGTGGTGATTTTAAAATTTTACCTTTTTTTTATACCATTTTTTTTTATGGTGTGTGTATCTTCGAGGTCTTTGAATCAACAAGACTAATCCCCCTTTTGGCGTCAGCGCACACCTGGTAAATTTGGAGCAGGTTTCAAATAAAAGACACGATGAGCAAATCCATACCTTATGCCATTCAACTAACTCTAATATAGGCTTTTCTAATACTGTTTGAACAAATGAAACACAAAATTCTCCTTTTTTTTCATAACTCAAAGTCCTTTTCTAGCCAAAATAACTTATTATTTAGGTTTGTTTTTCTAGATGGAATTGAATTCTTAAGAATTCTAAAGTTATGTTGTTATTGCCTTATTGGAGTGGACAAAATACTAAGTGGAAGATTAACAAAAATGGCTATCAAATAATTTTTTTTGTTGACAAAGAAATAAATATCTACCATCACTCTTGTAGATTGAATCCGTGAAAAGGGTCAAGGGTCTAATAATCTTTCTTTTGATTAGAAATGATTGTACACCTTCCCCATGGTAAATTAAGTGCTCCCCTTTGGCAGAATTCTAGGAATTCATTGAGTGGTATGCAAACAAGGTGAGATTAAAAACTTTTATCCCCTTAATTTTCATGAAACATGCAAATTTCATGAAAAATGGACATTCCATGATATTATATCATGGAACCGGAAAATTTGTATATTAGATTATTCAATGATATTATGGAATGTCGAGTTATTTCAAGATATCACTAGCAAAATAGGCCTCCATAAAAAAAAAAAAAGAAAAAAAAAAGAACCACAACGCCAATATCTAATGTCACAGCTAACAATAAATCATCAGAAAAAGAAGAAGAAGAAAAAAAACAGACAACACGAGAGATCCGACCTTTTCAACGTCTTAAAGAGATATGCCGAAGAAGAGAATCCATGTTTGAAGATGAAGAGAATAAAGAAAATATTACTTGCATGAAGATTGGGAAAAATAGTTGAAAAAATTAAACTATAAAATTGGGCTATAATCCATCCAAATCAAATTGGGTATTTTGTAAAAACTAAGAGAAGGTGGATTTATGTGTATGTCAAATTAGACGTATGTACATGAGTGGCATTACATCGTGCTTTGCCAAAAAACCATCTCTCATATCACATGATCCAAGTGCATGCAACTCGTTGTATTTGTTTCACCTCATATGGCCTTGCATCACAGATGCCATTAATGAACAACTGCAAAAGACTTTTCTCACATATGTGCTGGTTAATTGATTCATTTGCTTTGACAACATTTGAAAAACTTTGAGAGGACTATCTCAAGGCATTTTGAATTTTGAAAGAAAAATTGTGAGGTTATTTTATAGATGTGTTTTGAGAGTGCGTATTTTTTTAGAAAGAGGATTTCATTAGAAAAGAAAAAAGAAACAACAAAGCATTGGAGAGGAAATACAGATAGAGAAAGAGAGAGGGGGAGAGAGAGAGAGAGAGAGTAGGGACCACAGATTAAGTTTGAGATAACGAAGGCCCAAGTTCCATGGAATAGAAGAAAATTTTTAGAAATAGGACTATATTTTTTAATTGACAAGGGCCATGAGATTTCCAATATAAAAATAACTCCTCACCGAATAGAGAAAATAAGGAAAGAACGATGTACATTTAATTGAATTTAAGTGTGTAATTAAGTTACAATTAACAACAAAATTAAGTTATAATGTGCAAAAGAATCGAAACCATATAAGGGAAGAAGAATATAGGAAGGTAGAGAGACATGAAAAAAGAGAGGAAAAAATAAATCAAGCACGCCTTCATAATAAATTGGCATCAGCCTCTTTCATATGTTATGTAAATATAATGATGGAATAGAGGTTCTCTACCATCATTACGAAGTGTTTGGGCCCTCCATTGTATTTTACAACTTTAAAAGGTTTTTTTTTCATAAAAATTGTATTATTTAGAGTTCCTACGTACCAAAATGATGTAAAAAATAAATAAATAAATTTTTCCTTAAATCTCAAGATATGGAATGTACTTGATCTAGTATGAAGACATTCACATGTGCATTCCATGAAGCCGTAAATTGAAGCAGCTGTATATATGCAGGGGCCTTGTTTAAAATCACTGTTAAGGATGTCAAAGTTCTATCATTAATCCATTGAAATTCATAGATTATAAAAATCCCAAATGCTTCTTAGAACTCGGGGATACTTGATTTTGGTCATTTGAGAATGTTAGGAATTTTCAATTCTAAAGAAATAAAAAAAAAAATGCAAGATTCTTAGAAAACCAAGACAATCAAAACTCCAACAACAAATCCTAGCTAGCAAAGAATCATGCTCTTGGGGTCATTTGTCTTTATGCATAGAATAGAAAAATAGGCTTACTTATGTAAGAAACTGCCAATCTCTGCATTGTCAAGATGGTTGGAACCTATGGTTTATAGACCATTAGGTCATGGGTTCGAGATATGGCACTAACAAACCAACATAAGTAAGAAATTCATACGCAAATATATAATATTAATTAAACAAGCTAGTCAATGAAAAAACAGGACCCCACTATGAATGTGTAAGTTTTGTGGCCTGTAGAACAACATCGACTTCCATTTCTTCATGTTTAGAAGGAGAAATGTGTTCAAAATTGAAAGAATCTCTCCAATGCCTGGAAAAACCAAAACCCTTCTCATTGTGAAATATTCTTATCCTTGGAATGAGAGAGCCCTCGTTAAATCTACCACTTCCCACACCAATGGGTCCTCATCGGATGCACCCCACAAACAAACGGTTGTTCTTGAATTGGTCAAAATGCAGAGAGATGATTCTATACAGATGGCTACCATTTGATGGGTATTCTCAGGTAAGGTGGTAATGGATGGGCCACAAGGTGAACGGTATAGTTAGATGTTCCCACATTTGATGGGTCTCATGATAGTTTGATTTGCCCTATTATGATGTTCCAATAGGTCAGGTCCACCATGGGGAGCTCTAATCGTTGCCTTAAAGCAAAATTTCCCCCGAGGAGGCGTCTGCATGTGGAGTTGTGGACATTAAAGACGAAGGACCATCAATCCTGAATTCAAAGGGGCCCGTCCGTATTTTAGTGGGGAAGTGAAGGGAGTTAGGAGGAAATGGAAGCCACTGTCCCAACAAACTAGGTAGCAAAATTTTCTCTCAAAGAGATGTCTGCATGTAGGGATGTAAATGGTTCCTGATTCTTCGATTACTCAGATGTTTCGATCTGTTAAAAACCGGGTTTGGATCCTTATTAGACCCCGAAAAATAAATGGGTCCGGATGTCCAGTTCCAACTTGGTTTAGGCCCATGGACTTAAGACCCGACATATTACCTAAATTTTTGAAAATCTCTCGTACAAATCATATTTTTTTAAAAATCATTCTCTACCTAGATCTGGACCCGAATCCAGACCTATCCCATATATGTTTCTAGTTCTGGTTCGGAGCTAAAAAACCGGTTTCGGGTCTGAATCCGATTCTACCTTTTTCTTAATGGTTCCGGTTCTAGGTCCACCATGGACCCAGACCAAAACGACCCATTTACAACCCTATCTGCATGCGAACATTCCCCTTGGATATTAAAGAGGGAGGAGTACTATCAATAAATATTTGGGACTCTCCTGAATTTCAAAGGGCCTTTTGTTATCCTGCGGGCACTGGCAGACCTGCCTGATGCTTCCATGGGCTGTCGCCTCTATCGGACTTGGGTCCACTTTCAAAAACCCATATAAAATTTTTGGATCCACTTTCAAAATCTACATAAGAGTTCTGGATTTCAGGTTTGTCACCAATTAAAATGAAAATTCTTGGCCTCTCATTGCTTCTTGGGAAAAAAAAGAAAGGAGTTGTTAGGAAGTGCAAGCCGGAGTCACACTCCAAACAAACTTCAGGAGCAGAAGAAATGTCACCTGAGCCCCATTAATGAAATCCTCCAAAAACTGCGAGGTCTTGCAAAAGAAAGATTTGTCATAAAGCCAATCAACCAAGAGTGCACATCACCACTCCTTTGTGGGGCTTACATAGAGATAATATGGACCATTCAAAATGAATTTCATCAGTGTATAAATATATATATTTATAGGAGGATATTCAAGTGCAGCTATCCCTCACCATTGTGGTGAGGGACACTCCCTTTTTATAACGGTGAGGGATGGATACTCATTAATATTCTCCATATTTATATATATATATATATATATATATATAAAATCGGTAATGTTAAGGAGGGTAATTACTGTCCGTATAGTGTAGAATGCCTATTAGGGCCCACCTTATGACCCACTTAAATTGACCACACATGCAAAACTCTTATGAGCACAGATTCCCATGGATTTGCATGGATTCTAAGGAAACTGGACCGTTGGATTGAACTTTAATAGAGGTGGGTTCAAGCACAGCAATGCATCAACGCATTGGAGCCAACCACCAGCAAGAAGCCTACACTTGACGAGGGTCACTCAAGTGACGACTGCTTCCATTAAGCCAAAGATTTGTTGCTGTTGTTCTCCATCTCATCATTCTTAACCAACTGGAGTTCATCCAAAAAGTAATTAGGCCTGCCACAACCATCTTCTCTTGTGATTATATCATTCAACTCTCCTCCCTCTGCTCCCATCGTCACCCGTCCTCAGCCCTTCCTTCACCGGTCACTTGGGGTCCTGCTGCCATTTGCACTCCGATCTTCCAAATGGGACTATGTAGGTGATTCGGTGAAGTTCACAAACTGGTCGCCGGCTTCCAGATAGCACACAAGTGAACTCAATCACTCAATCACCTCGAGGGTCAACCTCCATCCACAGTTGGTAAGGTAGCATCCAACAGACTGATGATGCTCAGGAACTGTCACGACCCGGGCCCGAGGCCGGACTAATCGGGGCCTAACCCCGGGTCGCGAATCCATCATACTTACTCCCGTAAATCTCGAATTAACCGAAGTTAAAACAAGACTCACAAGGGATCTAACCTGCATACTTGTCAAATGTACATTTTGCATAAATATATACATACATTGACAATGATTGACTTTACCTTACTAGTAATGTTCGCATATACAAAATACAGTTCAATGAAGTTCACCACTGCATATTCAAATTACAATGCAGGGAACATCTAATTACATCTCAAAATGATTTACACAAAAATATCTATCCAAAACAATTCCCAAAATAGTCCAAAGTATCCAAAACCATCGCCCTCCGAACTATGCCCACTCCGCTAAACCTCCTGGAGGTAACGGACGGGCCTCCTCCGCAAGCGGCGCGGCTTCTGCAAGACTGGGATGGGCAACTGGGCCTGTAATGCCATCAATAACACTATGAACATGACGGTTCAACAAGGTATAAACACATTTATGATAACTCATGCTAATCTTATCCATTGTCAATATAAGGACTCTAGACAATTGAATCTAGGTTAATGCAATATTTTGAACAGTGCAATCAATTGATAATCAATGACTAGATTACAAGTACAATAATATTATCGTTATTCAGTTCAGTGTCTTCCAAAGGAAGCATTAGTCAATTCATTTCATGTCATTCGGATTACATTGAGCATTTATTAGATGGCTTTTGGGACTTTTCAGTCCAATACATTTTTCATTCAATACATATTTCATTACATGGCTTGTACATGGCTTTTCATTGACTTTTCAGTCTATATGTGGGATCTACCAGTGTCTTGATCAGAGATCACTGGCATCACTACGGAGGTCCGGAACACCCCAATCATCTGCTGCAGTAGGATTATTCATTATTCATTACATTTATTTATTATTCAATGGTTCATTTCATTTATTCAATGTCCAGTAGTTCATTGTATGCAGTCATTATAGACTTAAGGGGATTAGAGGAATCATTAGTCATTTACGGTCCTACTTGTCTCTATCCCAATTTTAGCCAATTTCTGGGTGTAATAATTAGTTACTAAATGCACGTGTTATTTTCGATGGACATCACATTTACATTTAATATATGCATTTAGTCCCCAAAAATTTTCCACCCACAATATCAAAATCCACTGGACTCAGTCACAATAATTATTTGGCTAGCATCAGGTTCACAGGCGGTTAGCCGGAACTTGACCAGCGGCTAGCCGAAATGCAGTCGGCGGCTAGCCGGAATGTGGCTGGCGGCTAGCCGAAATTTCAATTTCGGTTAACCGCCATTTCGCGGTTAGCTCACGGTCAGCTTTCCAGAAGCTGACATTTTTAACAGAAATCCCGACTAAATTTCGGTCACCTCACGGTTACCTCACGGCTAGCCGAAATTTGACCGAAAATTGGCGGTTAGCTTTCCAGAAGCTCGCCCATTTTTACAGATTTTGACGGTTGGCTTCACGGTTAGCCTCGCGGCTAGCCGAAATTAGCCCAGAATGACACTTTCAAGCTGCAGAACTTCTAAAGCAAATTTCAGAGATTGAGTTCCTTGAACTCAAATCTCATCAATAACCTAAAGAGTTCAAGAAAACCCACTCATTTGGAGTAGCCATCAACCATTCCATTCAATCCCTAACAATATACACTCTACAACAAGGAATGGGTTGAGAACCCATTCCTATAGCTCAAGAAAACTTGTAATATAGCATTTCCATCATAAATAGACGTTTATACTTACCTCTTGAAGTCTATCTAGCAAGAACTTCTTCACTTGTAGCTCCAAGAAGGAAATCCTTGAGTTCCCCTACAAGCTTCACTACTCCGAAATGGAAACCAAGATGAGGAAGAAGATGAAGAAGGTGAAGCTCCACACCAACCACTTTCCAAGCTTCCAATCCTCACTCTAGATGAAGAGAATGGAAGGAGAAAGAAGAAAAGGAAGAAATAGTGGTGTCTAGGGTTTTTGCCTGAGATGTGGTTGGTGGAAATGAACTCAAAGGAGTTTATTTTCTATTCATAAGCCCTCATTTGCAATAAAGTTCATTTCACTAAGACTATTTACATCTTCAGTCAAATGGAGGGTCATCCGACCAGATTCTCGTCAAACGACTTCGAGCCTATGATGAAAGTTGACGTACTCGTCGAGATATACGTGTTGGTATCAAGAGTTTCCGTATTCGACAAAATACGTACAAATCCGTATTCACGAAAAAGGTCTTGTTTTCTTAATTTAGACTCAAAACTCACTCAATTCACTTAATCTCTTCATTATCACTTCATTAAGTTCATTTGAGACTAATCTCATTGAGTTGGGTCATTAACCATCATTAGTCTAATTAGACTTGATTAATTAGCATTAATTGCAATTAATTAGAGTTAATCTTGATTAACTCGGGGCGGGGTCTTACAGGAACCTCCCTCTATGGGGCTCATGCAAACATTCATCCATGACCTGCAACCCTTTGTGATTGTAAGTACAGGCCACCTCTCCATGTGGGGCCCTGGAGTGGCCTCGAGTCCAAGTGCCAGCTTAGCCAAGTTCCCATCTCCAATGGGTCGTACCCAGCTCCCACGATCCTTTCTTGAGAAGGACCATGTGATTACGGTGCGTTAATTGTACTTTATAAACTAGCCGGAGGGCATCGAGAAAATGCCATAAGATTTATTAAGATGTAGTCCGTAACGGACCTATCACAAATAAAAGAGAAAAATAATTGAATAGATAAGGATCATTCAAGGGAACTCGACACCTCTTCGGATCATTCGAGAGACCGGAAACCTCCAAAATAAAATTTATATGGATGATTTCTTAATGCCTACTACAATCTCTAATGACCATTTTATAGGGTTACAATTGCCACAAATATAGAAAGAGAGTCCTAATTATACTAAAACCAGCGGAGGGATTCTAGGAAAAATAAAATAGTCCTAATCTACTGAAATATAGAAGGTGCATAAAAATATAGAAGTCTAAATATATAAAGAAGGATCGTTACAATCCACCCCGCTTGAAAACAACCTTGTCCTCAAGGTTGAAGAATTGAGGCCACCAGGGTCAAATCCTAAATGAAAGCGGTCCAGTTGTGGCAAGAGTGTCACCTCGTCGTTTTTAAACTTTGGAGAGTCCTCTTAAGCAGACATATATAAAAGTGCACATGATGCTTTGGTTCTTGTTGTCTTAGACGCTTTGGATGAAGTTATTCCATTAATAGCAATATCCTGACCATTGATCTTGAATTTCATCGACTTCTTAGAAAAGTCCCATAGGATAGGTCCTAAGGTTTGTAACCATTTAGCACCAAGAATAATGTCACATCCTCCAAACTCTATGAGATAGAAATTTGCGGCCAACCGAGTTTGCTGGATGGAAAAGGAAATATCAGGGCACACACCATGGCTTAGCAGTGTTTCACCATTGGCAACCGTGACATACAGCTCATCGGTAGTTTGGATTGGAATATCAAATCGTGTTGCAAGTTGAGCCCTCAAAATATTGTGGGTGCTGCCTGAGTCAATCAATATGATCACCGGATGTTGTTTAAGCATGCCTCGAACTAACATAACTTGCGGTGAAGTAGTTCCTAACAAGGCATTGAAGGCGATTGGCATCTCAATGTTGGTTGCATTGTCGATAGGTGCATCCTCTATTGTTTTAGCTTCTTCTGGCGCAATCTCCACTTTCTCATTTGTCCCTCCCTCAATATAGAAGAATTGATGTTTTGTTTTGCATTGGTGACCTGGGGTGAACTTTTCATCACAGTGAAAATATTAGCCCTTTAAACGCCTTTCATTTATATATTCTTGGGTCAGACGCTTCAATCCAGGATGAGGGCTAGGCTTAATAGGTGGAGCAGGAACAATGGTTGCACTTGAACTGGATGCAGAATAATTGGAAGCAGTGATGCGTTTTTCAGATGAAAATTGTTTTGTAAACTGCCTTAAATAGCACCTATCATCAAAGAGACGAGCTAAAGATATCGCTTTAAATAGGCTTATTGGCCGTTGACTTTGAACATCATATCAATTCGCAGCTCATCCTTGAGTCCCCCAACAAATTCACTGACCATTTTAGCATGTAGAATATCAGTTATCATGCTAGAAATACGCATAAAGTCTGCCTGATATTCTTGAAGAGAATTTGTTTGCCTAAGATGCATCAATTGCATAAAATGATCTTCAAATGTTGTCGGTCTAAAACGAGCAAGCAGACTCTCTGTAAAAGATTGCCACATGATGGAATTCATCTGAGTTTGGAGCCAGTTGTACCATCTTTTTGTTTCTTTTTCCACATAGAATGTTGCAACTATGACCCATTGTTCTCTTGGTACATGATGAAAGTTCACGAAGCTCACAACTTCGTTGATCCAAATTTCCGGATCAGTCCCATCAAAGGTTGAACATCGCAGGAGCAATGTTGACATAGAAGGCATTGCGACTGTATTGGTACCATTACGTGAATGGACTGCAATTGTAGATAGTTGTTGCTTTATGTTTAAAAACCTTAGTCTGCAATTCCAAGAGTGATGTGCGTATTGTAGTCATCATCTCAATTGATGTCCTCATTGCTACAATCATCTCGGTCAATCCTTCAACTGTTATAGTTGGTTGTAGATTAGATGAATCGCTAGAATTATCCGCCATAATCTCGTTGATTGATTTGTATTTCTGACGAGTCCGGACCATACAAAAGAAGGTTTTTTTTTCTCTTTTGACACCTTTTATATCAATGGTAGAACCGTAATAAAGTCCAACACTTTTGCTTTTCTTTTAAATGAAGATGGAATGGCAATGCCTGTAAATAACTTAAACTTGCTGCCCCCTTTTTGTGCCTTACTAACCAAGATTTGAACGTGCTTTTGATGGGGATGGCAAAATCTTGTAAATTTCTCTAACTTTTAGCCCTTTTTATTTTGTGATGAGATAAAGAAAGAGAAATGAAGTACATTTCTTTCCTTCTTCCGCTGTAATGGAGATGTAGTATCAGGAACCTTCTCACCTTCCTTTCTTTCTTTGTCTACCGGAATTGAGGATCGCTAATGGAAGGTGGCCGGCATTTTTTTTTTTTACTACTGAGATGAGGGACGGTGGAATAGGGTTAGGGTTTTATGGAAAACGATTAGATGGAGAAGATGGATGGGTGGTTGGATCCAATTGGCTCTGATACCAATTGTAACGGTTCCATCACAAATAAAAGAGAAAAATAATTGAGAAGATAATTCGGATCATTCAAGGGAACCCGACATCTCTTTGGATCATTTGAGAGACCGAAAACCTCCAAAATAGAATTTATATTGATGATTTCTTAATGCCTACTACAATCTCTAATGACCCTTTTATAGGGTTACAATTGCCACAAATATAGAAAGAGAGTCCTAATCATACTAAAACCACTGCAGGGATTCTAGGAAAAATAAAGTAGTCATAATCTACTGAAATATAGAAGGTGCATCAAAATATATAAGTCTAAATATATATAGAAGGATCGTTACATAGTCACTAAAATTTATTAAGAGGCTCTAGCTTCAGCTATCTCCTCCAGCTATACTACACTCACTCCTAACCTATTGATAGTTCAGTGGTAAGGCATTTCTTTTGCACAAAAATAACAGATGATCAATTTCCAACTCTAACACTGATGGTCAGGAACTTGAGTGGGTGAATGTGGGTGTGCAGGGCAAAACTAGGATATAGGCATCGTTAAAAAAAATTTCTTGGAGGTGGGGGCATTGCTAAACATGTCTTATAATTTTAATTTATCTAAAGGGCCGGGACTTTTGCAATTTTGGGGCAGCCAAGCCCTACCAGCCCCGCTAGTTCTGCCCCTGTGGGGGTGTGATTATTTACTAGACAGTAAAAAAAAATAGAAATCGAGAAGCCCGAGCTTACCCGACTTGTTCAGTGTTTAATTAAGCCAAGCTCAAGTTGCTGTACCTCAGCTTTGGAAGCGACTCAAAGGCTCAATCCAGTTATTGTTTGGAGAGTCTGATCAAGTTATTGATTATTCCTAAGCTTACTTAATCTCGGGAGTTGCCTCAAAGTCTGAACCAGTAGTTACTTCAATTGATCTTACCAAATGGACGAATGCAAGTACAACATTAGTTTGAAGTCAAATTGACAATTCAACGAAGCTCACGGTTGCTTACATTTACATCCATAGAGCCTAACCTGCTGCCAATATCTTCCATAAACAAAAAAAGAAACCCTCAATCAACAAACAAGTTCAAATAACATGTGCCAAAACCAGATATGTCGGTAGGTCCTAGAATGATTTAATCACTTTAACTTGCTCAAGAAGTTTGAAAGAAAAACAATATATATTTTTTTTCAAACCATCGTGGTCTTAAGACTTTTAAGTTATAACACCATGTGATCAGTCAGCTCTACCCCTTCTATTGTAGTTCTAGTAAAGAAAAAAGTTGAGATCACACAAATTATCTTCTATAACACGGCGAATGAGGGCAATTGTTTGTGTATGCTTTGATCCTACATCATGGAAATTCATTTGTGTGAGGTGTAGAAAGGTGGTTCTGACCCAACAAAATAATTTTTTATGAAATGAAGGAAAATTAATTCAATATCTTTTATGTGAAAAGGAATTGCAGTTGATGGAGAAGAAAAGATCAAAGGTGTAAGAGATTAGTATCCTAACCGCATCGTATTTATTATAGTTTAATCCATCATGATAAAATTATCTTTTGTAAGTTCTACTTTTTCACAATCCTTACTTTAGATAATATTATAATCAAATTAAAGTGATCCTATATAAATATATAAGTCTATAGAGATACATTTAGGCATTGGAACCCTAAAAATCACAGCTTAATTACACATGATTTGTGACACTCAGCTACACCCATTGAGCCAAAGGACTTGATTGGGACACTCAACTGCACCCATTATAACAAAAGAGTTGCTTGTGACAGTCAACTGCAGCCATTAAACCAAAAGAGTTCTTATTCTCCTCCTTCTTCTTACTATCATGCTTCATCATCTGAAGTTCATCTAGAAAGGCTGTAAGACCAGTCACAGCACTTGAACCACCACAACCATCTTCCATACTGATTCTTTCCTTCAACTCCATCACTCTTCTCCTCATCTCTCCTCCCTCTACGCCCATCATCACCCTCGCCACCCCCTCCTCCACCGCTTTGCGGTCTGGTCGGCCCACTCTCACTCCGATCTTCCAAACATCGACTATATAAGCGCAGTTCAAGAACTGGTCGCCGGCCACCGGATAGCACAGGAGCGGCTTCCGGCACTCGATCGCCTCAAGGGTCGAGTTCCATCCGCAGTGGGACAGGAAGCATCCAACGGCCTGATGGTTCAGCACCTCCCTCTGTGGGGCCCATGCAACCACTTTTCCACGACCTGCCACCCTCTCCAAGTACCCGTCGGGCAGCCCACATCTCCATGTGGGGCCCAGCACCCAGATGAACGGCATCCGAGAGGCCTCCAGTCCCAGTGCCAGCTCAGCCACCTTCCCATCTCCAATGGGTCCCACCCAGCTCCCAAAGGAGACGTACACCACTGAACCTTCCTCTTGCTTGCTTAGCCAATCTAAGCAGCTCCGGTCTTCTTCCCTGAAGCTGGGGCTGGTCTTTGTGTGGGTGCTGAGGGGACCTACGCGCAATACACGTGGACGGTGGTGATGGGGTGATGGGAGTAAAGAGGGGTGGGGCTGTGGGCCATCTTCTTCTTGGAAGGTGTTGACAAGGAGCCATTGGAGTGATCTTGACCGTTGGGTAGTTTTCAGCCAGAAGGAGAATCTAGAGATCCTTGCAGCACGGTTTCCTACTAGCCAAGGAAGGTCTTGGGTGCTGAGCATGGGTTGACCTGGTAAGAACTGTACTTTGGAGTTTTCGTTGCTGTCGTCATGCAGGGGAGTTCCTGCCAAAATAAAGTCACCAAATCATTAACAAAATGACATGGATAGTGGTGGTGGGGCCCACTTTGATCTGATGTCATGCCACACATCACATGTTGGCAATGGGTCAGCCCGGGCCAGATTCGGTTTATCTGTTAGAATAGCGGCTATAAGTGCAACCCCAAAATTCAACTGATTTATTGATAAGATTGAAAATGTCAACGCACGATTATTAAAGAGGTCGTCGTGAATGGATACAAAAATTGAGATGTAGATTTATTAGGGTTAGTTGAGTATTTAATTTTTCTAATCTCTTTTTATACAAAGGGAGGGAATATTTAAAGGCCATTTGCAATGGATCTTTACTTCCTGTTTCTTCAATTTTAATCACTTGTATGAAAATATATTTTAGAATTCTCATGTAAACAAATAAGCCCTACTGGTGAATTTTAAATAGGTCCTCTTCGGCTGTTAACTCTGTCCACTATGATCTTTTTTTTTTCTTTTCTCTTTTTTTGCAATGACTGAAATCTCCTCCTTTTAAATAATACATAAGGATTTCTTAACTCATTTTTACTCTTTCCCTATGTTGACTTGATCCTCTGTGGCAACATCACCCCCCTCTTCCCCTTTACAAGCCACTGACGTCGGTAGTTGTTGTTGGGTTTGGAGGGAAGATGCAACAGGGAAAAGAAAAAAAAAATGAATTAGAGATTCCTCTTTTATCATCTTAATGGAGGGGATTTCAATCATCATATAAAAAAAAGGGAAAGAAACTTGTCATCAATGAGTTGACTAATGGAGAGGACATATTTAAAAGATGACCGAAAAACTTATCAATTATTTTGAAACAAGCAATTCATAAGATCAAATTTTGAAAGCTTATAGATATTTTTGTAAATTTTTACCTTCATGAATTGGGTTGAAAATGTCAAAAAAAAAAAAAAAAAAAAAAAAAAAGAGGAAAAGAACCTGAAATCATTGGAATTGGTCTGGACTAGGTGGATTGACAATTAGGCCCCATGACTAATTGGGATGGGCTTGGATTAGCATCTATTCCGGCCAACCCAGCAATATGGTAACCACCCACATCAGAATTCAGTTAAAACATGATTCAACAAAGAACAGACAGGGATTTAAAATTTTAAAGAACTTCTTTCTTCTATAACTCTTAAGTTATGCAACAAAGGGAGGTTGTATTAGTATTACCATTCTCAGAGAGGACCCCTGCACTGATCATTTCTGGGATGGCCGAGATAAGATTGTAGGTAGCAAGCATGGCAGGCCAGAAGCCGGCCACTGGAATCCCACAGCGCCCAGCAACAGCAATAGCCCAGGATGCCAACAAGTCGATGATCACGCAAGCAACTCCTCCATCTCCTTCAAAACTCCGAAGGACGCCTTCCATATGGATGGGCATGTTGTTCTCCATAGCAAAATCAATGGCGAGGAAGTCCCTGTGCTCATCCTTTTCCAATCCATCGGCGATCGGCACAAAAACTATCTCACCCATGAACTCGGCCTTTCCCGCAATGCGATCATGGATGAATGAAGGGGTGACGATCACCGATCGGAAGCCATGACTGCACATCGCTGCTGCTAACTGTATCATGGGAGTCACATGCCCCTGTGCTGGATATGGGACCAAAACTATCCGTGGCCTCTGTTGGTACTTCATTATGGCTAACCCACAAGGGATCTTTGATCGTATGGTTTCTACTATGTAAGAACTCTTAAATGACTTATTGGTCTCCAAACTGGAATAGTTTGTCACCAACCCCTACCAAAATCAGGTCCCTAACAACAGGTAATTCTCATTGAGGCCTTACTAATCAAAAGAGAGATTTTTTGGGCTGTCTTTCGATTGATGGAATATAGTTAAGATGATAAGAATAATGAGAAGAACAAGACTTACTTGGAACTTCGGCTATAAACATGTGAGTAGATTTCTGGACAATCTCAGGTACTTCCGCAAGGGCAAGGGCATATTTATAATGGTGGGATGGTGTGGGGGAGAGACGCAAATTCAGCAACTGCACATGACGCGTATATTAGTGGAATCTAGCCAACCCGACTCTTAATATATGCATTAAGATTTTGCACGTGTTCGGAGTTTAGTGTAGTTTGGCCTAATTGAATCTTTTAGGACACGGATGTGTATGGTTTAAAGGCGACAGCTATTTTATTTATTGCTGGTGTGGATGTCACTGATATACTTGAGAGTGGATTCTATACTGATGCGATGCAGCTAGAGTGTTCTCTGAATAGGAAAAAGTTTTTAATTTAATATTCAATCGCAATGATAAAGTTGGACGGATGTTCCCATGTCCCGTGAGATAATATTGTGGAAAACATGTTTGGTATGTTTAAATCATTGTTCTAAATTTTAATATTAGGGGAAGGAATTTCAAAACTAGAATAAAAAAGTGAGAACGAAAAAACTTCATTTCTTATTATTGGCATAATTATTTCTTACTGATCTCTTGCTTTTTGAAGAGTGTCATTTAAAGACTCCAAATCATGTCACTTATCCAAAAGGTAAGCGTCATGTTTATAATTTTAAAGAAGGTGGCCCATTGATCGTAACTCCAAATATAGAGCTTTGATTGTAGTAAAAACTAGTAAGACCAAGTCGATCCACATGGAGATTTTGGAAATAAGGACTCTTGTTACCTGCCCTAGTAGAAAGTCTAAAAAAAAAATTACAATCATCATTCCTATATTAGATTAAAAAACCTAATCTAAAAAGAATCACAACTTGTTACAAAAGAACACACAAATTAGAACATCAAATGGAAATCTTCTATAAATAAAATTTAATAAAAACAAAACTAAGAAACTAAATTAGAAACAGAATGAACCTAAATTAGAAACTAAGTTAATCAAAACATATTCAACTATGATTAGTAACGAATCAAATCAATAAAAGCAAACAAACAACTTCCTAAAATTAAAAATTGCCTAAGTTAGAAACTAAGTTAATCAAAACATATTCAACTATGATTAGTAACGGATCAAATCAATAAAAGCAAACAAACAACTTCCTAAAATTAAAAATTGCCTAAGTTAGAAACTTTCCTAAATTCAATTCCTAAATCAAAATTAGAAACTAAGTTAGATCTATTTTCCTAAATCAAGTTAGTTGTCTTTCTCAAATTAAATACTTATAAAAAATTAAGACTTGTAGATCAACTTTCATTTAGAAAGTGTTTAAATTAAGAAAGTAAAAAAATTAGTAACTATCTAAGTTAGAACCTGGGTTAAATTAGTGGCTATGTTATGTTAATTACTATCCTAAGTTAAGGAATTAGTTAAATAACCTTTCTAAAGTTAAGGACTTTCCAAAAATAAAGATTTTCAAATCTCACCCAATTTAGAAAGCTGTTAAGGACTTTCCAAAGAGTAAAGATTTTCAAATCTCACCCAATTTAGAAAGCTGTTAAGTAAGGACTTTCCAAAAGTAAAGATTTTAAAACCTCACCCAATTTAGAAAGCTCTTAAGTGAGGACTTTCCAAAAGTAAAAATTTTCAAATATCACCCAATTTAGAAAGCACTTAAGGACTTTCCAAAAGTAAAGATTTTCGAATATCACCCAATTTAGAAAGCACTTAAGTTAATAAATTAGAAAATCAGAAACTACATACACTAAGTCAAGTTTCCAAGTCTTAAAGAACACTCTTAACTTTTAAAATCCCCACATAAAATCAGTTTAGAAAGGTCATCTTATTCTCAAAGTTATCTAAAATAGTAAAAAACACAAAACTATAAACTAACCTGAATGTTAGAAAGTTAGTAATGCATTGTATACTATGAGATGCTGAAAAATTTTGAGTCTGAAAAACTAGTATGCTAGGTTATTTTTATGTATGAATTCGTCTATCCTAATGCAACCTAAAACTGAGTTTAATGGATATAATTTAAACTACAATGATGCAAAATCAAACGAAAACAATAGAACTGAGAAATGATTTAAAACGAATAAGATATAAGTGTATGAACATGACAAAAAAGTCTGAAACTATGCATAATTTCTGCATACAGGTGGATCTGACCAGCCATATTTGAGCCACTTGCTCACTAACTTCACGGAATTATTTTTTCTTGAAATTGTGGGGTTTGAGAGGACATTGATCAAACTTTAACTCCCACTAGTTTCATCGAAAAATAACGTGTTTTGATCAGGTTTCATCTCACAAACTTTTTGCTTAAAATATGTCCTTAAATTTCTATAACAACATGCAGAATTGTACACTTCTATGTTGGAATCCTAATTTTAACAAAGTGTTTGGCCAAAATGCTTCATGCAAATCACTAAGTTATTTTCTTCTTTCAAGTTACAAATTTGATTCCAAATTTTGCTTAAGTTAATTAAAAGCAAAATCATTAATGATAAGTGATTCTTCAATCGAATTTCCGCTAATACATGTCATATGGTCATCCCAAATACAACCATCATAACTAATTTTTTTCTCTTCTTAATTCAGTTTTGAGTACTTAAATAACTAGCAACTTAAATATGTCTAAACTCCACCAATATGAATATGTATGCAATGCTAATTAGTTCCAACCATAGACAATGCAAAAATAGATAAAAAATTGAATTGATTATAACAATAAAGAAAATCAACAAAAGTTCAGGAATTTAGAAATAGATAAAAAATCGAATTGATCATAACAATAAAGAAAATCAACAAAAGTTTGAGAATTCAAAAATAGATAAAAAATTGAATTGATCATAACAATAAAGAAAATCAACAGAAGTTTAGGAATTTAGATGTGTGGTAAATGCAAGAAAAGTAAATTTGTGGAAGAACATAAATTTAAATGTATGAAAGTGTATTATTTTCTTTCAAAATTCTTTTCTAAACGGGTTCATAATTTGAATCATACTCTCAGGGCCTTTGGGTCGTCAATCTAAATACCAACAAAAAAAAGAAAATAAAATAAGCACCAATCACCTAAGGACAAAAAAGAAAAATTGAAAAGAGTAAGAAACACTTTTACTAATATATAATGTTTTTACATAAAATAATTAATGAATTAAAAATATTAAACAATCACATACTAGGATGAAAGGACCCTTCTAGTTGGAGCTTCAAGTTGGAGAAAAACCCTTATTGAAGAGAGAGAGAGTATGTGGAGAAGAGAGCGATGGAGAGAGTGGAGTGTTTGTGCTAAAGGGTGGTGTCCCCATTCATGGGAGAGGAAGTGCACGCCCAAGCCTCCCTTAAATAGTGTTTGGATGACTCTAATTCTTCTCCATAGATCATCTTTTATAGCCATACAACCACTATCTTTGGTAACACATCTCTTCTTTATCTCAAGTTTTGCAAAACTTTAGGATCTTGAAGAGAAATTCTTGCCTTTTAATTTGAAAATTGCTTTGCACTTGGCAAATATAAAATTCTTACCAAATCAACTCAATGTGGCCCTACAATTGATGAGAATCTTATGTGCACGGTGGGACTCTTCTTGAATTTCAATGTGCTTCACTTGAGGAAGTGTAGAACCTATCAATTCACCATAGCCATGGGACCCACCTGCATAAGCAATGGTGGATGTCTGATACATGTGTGTAGTCCTGTCAATGGGCTAGGTTGGACCTGGGCATGGGTTGTCCAATTCCATCCCGAATGAAGCACTATGTTGGAAGCGGAACGCATCGAAGGAATGACGCACTCAGGGAGAATCCCTTGGCCTAGACTAGGCTAATGTATGACTATGATGGATTACAATTCCTCATTTCCTCTGTGTAATGAAAAAAAAAAAAAAAAGCCCCACACAATGTGCCCTTTGTAGTATCTCCCTTAATTCCAACACTTTGTAATGTGACGCACGATATTTTGTCACTGTTGCTTTGTGAAATGGTTTTCACTAATCTCTTTCCTCCGGCAAAGGAGAAGCTTCCAAAGGACGTGTATAGCGCAATAAACACGTGGTTAGAAGGAGACTGTTTTCTTTTGTCTGCCAGCTTTGCAGCTCTAATCAAATGAGCAAAGCAAAGTTTTTTGAGTGCGCACTCACTGTTAGTGGTTCCCATAGTTTTATACAGGGAGCCCCAATGGTGGAGATGGTGGTGAGTCACAATAATTTTGTGCGGGTAGGAAGTGAGTTTAGGTATCAAAAATTAAAAAATATTGAAATAACATGGCTCCTGTTTGATGGGTCTATTATTAAAATAGAGTTGGTTCCATCGTGAAATTGATCATGGTAAAATACGTGACGTATAGATGCAAATAAAATGGAGGATTCAGTTTTGAATCGGCCTTTATAGATTAGATCCGGACTCAAAGACATAGAATCCATGTGTTATGTTTAGATGCAGCATCAACTAAAGAAAATCCGATTTTGGATTCGAGTATGGTATATGATATAGAGTGCATTAGTATTACTTAATAAAAGAACTTAAACATATATGTTTTAAATGTACAAGTAGGTCTATTATATGGATTATGGATAAAGTTATGAATGAAAATGGGCCAGGTATAAATGAACCCGCCCCAACCTAGTCATATTAGGTATGAGTTTGGTAGGGTATAGGTCGGGTATGGTTTTCCGACAACTAAACCAAGTCTAAATCAAGTTCGCGTTGATCGAATCCTGAGTCCGACCCAACCCTTGCCACCCCCCTATTAAAGCTAAATAGACTCTTAAATAGTAGTATGACTTAATCTGTATAGCCGGCCCTTTATATATATAATGTGGATGTAATAATTATGGATTCAAATCTGCAGGTCGGAACATACAGGAATCTATTTAAATTTCATTTGATGAGTCTCAAATTAAGTTGCGTGGCAAAGGAGATGGACTGATAAAATATAACCCCACTTGGGCTTCGGGAAAGAAGATATTTTTAGCGAACAAACATTGCTTGTTGCTTGAAGAGGGGACTGCTAGACGCATGGATCTCGTGCAACGACGAAAAGTCATCGCTTTTGGCTAACCCTTTTTGCTTTTCCTACTACAGTCTACACGCATGGATCCAATTGGTTACAACTTAGAACACACGTTCATTATGTGAATCCAATTGGGTCGAGTCCAAATTAATTATTTGGATTGAGATAGTCTGCAGGTTCTAGCGTAAGTGGGTAACCCTTGACCGATCCAATCATTTAATTTAATTGGTCAGATATCATCCGAATGCATTGTTGATGAACTAGAAATCTGAAATCACATCACCTGAAAGTCCCCAATACCTTTTGAAAATATCAAAATTTCAGCTTTCTTGACATTTGCAAATGCTCCACCTGAAAAGAGGATGATGGAATTCCGCCCGGGGATAAACTTTTGGAGAATTAACAAGTTCTCTGGACATGAATTTCTTTAGTTCTAGTAAATTATGCCTTAACAACGTTTCTTTTCAATCTAATGGTCAATAACTCATTATTTGGAAAAGAGATTAAGCCCGTGACAGGAAAATAGAATGGCCCCACAGCTTGAATGATTTGGAACTTTAAAAGGTAAACTCTTAAGTATTACTTACATGTAGGTATTCCTATTATATATTATATATATGAAGTTCACTTATTTGGCAGCGATTGAATTTGACAGCGGGCAGTTTATTTTGACCCCTCAAAGACGTTTTATAAGTTTTTAACAAAAACCTTCTCCATCTCCACCACCTTCCCTCTCTCCCCCGCATAACTCCTCAAAACGTTTATGGTAAGCTATGGAATGCTTCTTTATTTTGATTTTCCAACTTCTCCTCCCCCCTCATGTTCTCTACCGGCCATTTCGAAAAGTATCGCAAAGCACACTGCCCCTCTATATTTCTTCATCATTATCTACAACTGTTGCATTTGTCAGGTCTTTTTCATTGGAGGGCTTTGTGCAATTTTTGGACACTTGTTTATTTTCCTCTTACTTTCATTAAAGTACTTTTTTTTTTACCCTTTGGGCTAGACTAAACCTTCCGGGTCCAGAGGGAAGCCGGATAAACTCCTTTGTAGCCCCAGTATGGTAGTGCAGTTTCGAACCTACAACCTTTGGTTGCAAACCGTGGTCCTAGGCCAACTGAACTACCCTTGAGGTTTCATTAAAAGACTAGAGCTGTTAGATTACACAGCTCGAACTTTCATCGAATTCGAATTGAGACTTCCAATCTTAAATTTGTCATCAATTTTCCTTTCCCGTATTAATATGTTTTCATTTATTTATTTATAATCAAATTGACATGGTTTGTAATCTTTAGAAGCAAGCCAAGTTCATATGGGATCTAGCTGTTGATCAAGAAAGGAGTAGGCTGCTTAGCAATTTAAGCCACTCATCATGTAAGAGTCATCATGGTTGGACAATCTTAATCATCCACTAAATAGAGATAAAAGTGGATTGTCATGATTAAATCAACAAACTATACGACTATGGTTTGGGCACGTAGTCATGTGTTCATAGTAACATTAACACACATTATCTGTGCATTACTCAAGAACCGTGTCAATTTTTTACTAGGTGGGTAATTAGGGAGAGCAAAAATTGAAGCTTATAATTCACACGAAGGAAGAAGTGAAACTTATCTGAAGATTTGGCTAAGATAAATAGGAATGGAAAAACAAAATTGGTGTAGCTGACTCCAACATAATTGAGATAATGATGGATTCACTCATTTCTCTTATGTTTTGAAAATCTCTTCTAACCTTTTATGAAAACTTGGGCAATAATTTAGCATCTAATAACACTGTTTTTTCATTATATATTGACACTCTACCCCATCTATGGGAAATTAATCCATGAAGTTTTAGCCTTTTGCCAACATGAGTAAAGCAGTCTATGGGCCTAATTCTAGCCCAAGCCTAGCATAACTCTGAGTTCACTTAGGTGTGGGGGTGGATATGCCTTTCAGTCCAACGGGCTTGGGATTTGGGTCACAAGTCGTCTGGCTGTTATTAGGTATGGTATATATCTTGTGTATATATATACTATGTACATACTCAATAAATAGAATATTAACAGAATATATACATGGGAGTGTACATACCACACAAAAAGGGATTTTTTATTATCTTTTTTTATTTGTGCAATGAGAGAATTTTGTTTTCCGTGAATGTGACCTGACTTGACCCGCATAAGACAACAGAGCACCTTCTTAAATTTTGAAAAATATGACATGATCTGCAGTTGACCTATATAGGTTGGGCCTCAATGCACAAACCCCTCTCAACACGACCTGTTCGCTACTAGAGATGGAGAAAACAAAAGTAATTTGCAGCCGGACATATCTTGCATGTTTGTTTTTGGGTTGATAAAGGGTAGCCTGGTAAATCGCGCGTGGCTCTTACGGAAAAAACACCAGCAGACTCAACCTAAGATTTATGATGAAGGAAACCAAGGGTTTATGTCGAGACTACTAGTTCTGGAAGAGAGGAACCCTGATCCTCGCGACTCGGCCTACTCCTTGGTTTAAATGTGCGAATTTACAACTTATATAGCCTTTTTGTTATTTACTAGCGTGAGAATCTTTTCGCGGCCACTTGATTAATTATTATATTCTTCCTGGTGGTTCCCACAAGCGGTACAGCTACAGTTAAATTTGTGGTTTCTCTGGTGTGATATCCAGATGCTTCTCTATTTGGGACTTTTGTGTTGCTCTGCTGGTTCATGTCTCTGCCATGAATACGCTTGCCATGTCTCACAGCAACGCTGTAACAAAACAATTCCCACAAATGCCCCTCAAAACCGTAAGCCTTCTTCTCCTTCTTCCTCCTCTTTTTTTTTTTCAATGCTAGTTCTTCAAAGTAGATCCATGCCGTTGATCACAAAAACAATTCTCTCGATCAACTCTGCTATGATTTAACATCTCGATCATCCGAATTGGGTTTTCTCTTCTTTCTCCAAATCTTTCATCCCACCCTAGATTGCTTGATGGGTCAAATTCTCAAATGATTATGATGATGAATGAAGTGGGTTTTGTGTGGTTTTGCAAATGCAGGTAAGGGTAATGATCAAGGGCCGGGTGCAGGGCGTCTTCTATCGGAATTGGACGGTCGAGAACGCTCGGGAACTGAATATTAAGGGTTGGGTCCGTAACAGGAGGGATGGGTCTGTCGAAGCCCTCTTCTCTGGGGACCCCAACTCTGTCCAGGAGATGGAGGCCAGATGCAGGAGAGGTCCTCCTGCTGCCATGGTCACGGCCTTGGATGTGGTCCCCTCTGATGAGAATCCGGGTGGTGGATTTGATCGTAGGCCTACCGTTTAAGTAAAGTTGATGGGCATTCTTCTCCACCCGATTTCGCACTTGTCCAGTTCATGAATTGGTTAGTTTTTTCTGTTATGATACATTTGATGATGATGATGGTGATGATGATTTTGTTAGTTTGGAGGCTAAAATGTTAAAATGTATATGTATGCTAGTGAATGTGGTATGACAATAGACCCTTGATTAGTGGAAGAAATATTTCAAAGTCGTGGTTGTCTTCTTCTTCTGTGTGTATTCCTGTGGGAATTAACCTCACATAAGGATGGTGAGAACCATGGCATTGAAAACCCATGAAGTACAGTGCCTTTAAAACCATTAAGCCATTAAGCCCCTTGCTGTTACTCTGCTGCTTAGGGATGTCGTGTATTGTGTGTGCGTGAGTGACTTTGAGCCTCTTGTAAAGCTGAAAATAAAACCATTAAACTTGATGGTCATAGATGAGAGAGAGAGAGAGAGAGAGAGAGAGAGAGAGAGAGAGAGAGAGAGAGAGAGAGAGAGAGATTGCAATTTTGTTTTAGTTGTTGATTTTGTTTCTTCTGAAAGGTATTCCAAAATGAGCCACACCGATAAACCTTTTGGCTGAATCATACTGAAATCGCCCAAGTTGTCCGAAACAAGCTGATACGACCAAGGTTGCTTTGTTCTTGCGAAAGCTCTATTGTTTTTCACTTTCATAAATAAAGCTTAGTAAGTGGGTAAAAAGTATTTTTATGATCCCAATAAAATAGGTGTGCCTTTAAAACAGGTGGTTTGAAATACTGACATTGTTTTTTTAATCATCATCATCATCAGAGTCTTGTCTCAACTATATTGAGGCCGGCTAGATGAATTTTATTTCACCATTTCAATGTCTTTTGGGCAAAATCATCGGATGGGTTACATTTCTTCAAATCTAACCTTATAACTTACAAAAATGTCCTCCTTGGACTACCTCGTTTTATTGGTGGGCCATCAACTTGCATGAAAGGACCTTCTCTCATTGTCACTGTTACTGGCCTACGTTGGACATGTCCAAACCATCTCAAATAAGTCTTTCTTAATTTATCACTTACTACTCCTAAATGTTAAATAAGCTCATTTCTAATTCCATCTTTCTTAGTTTTACCACACATCCATCTCAACATTCTCATCTCTGCTATACTGAATTACTACATCTGTTGGTTCTTGATTGGTGAACATTCTGCTTATAAGTTATATTTGGTCTAATTGTTGTCCTGTAATATTTTTCCTTCAATCTAGCTGGTGCTTGGCGATCACAAACCACTCCAGAAGAAAATATCTACTTCAATGATCCCGCTCTTATCCTTTGATATCTTCCTCAATTTCTCCATCCTTACTAATCATTAAGCCAAAGGTATTTGATGGATCTCCTTGTTGTATCTCTTGAGCTTTAGTTGTTGTAGAAGTTTTAGCTCTTTTCACATCCCCAATGAAGTTGCACCGCATGCATTCTATATTTATACGACTTATTTTAAAGCCCTTGGATTCTGAAGCTTCCTTCCATTGCTCAATTTTCACATTCACCTCATCTCTTGGTTCATCCACTAACACTATATCAGGTGCAAACATACACTAGCATACACCAAGGTAACACATATATTAATAGCGTTTAAAATGAATGGTGAAAGAAAAGATGATCAACATTCAATATCCAAAGATGCAACGAGACAGATGGTGGTCTCTGGAACCATCCACAGTGGACTATGTCATGGGTGGGCCACTGCTAAAATCAGATTGGAAAATCAATCATCTTTTGCTTTGAAGGTTATTAGGCATTCACATGTTTGTCATTCCTCCAAGAGAGTGTAAAACTTGTCCACAACTATTACTCAATTGGTTAAGGACATCAAATGCCCTTATTAGAAGGGTAATAGTGTTTGAGTTTAAGTCCTTAGCCGGAAGGCAGTGTTCAACTTGAGTTTCCAACTAATCATAGTGACTCCTACTCCACATTGAAATAATGACTAAAGGTTCCAGCCCTCAGTCTTAAGTCTTCTAAACCATTTGCATATCAGACATTCCACCCCTGATTAGCTTCTTTGTCATGGAACTCTCAGCAGTATCCATCTTTCTCTTTCCAATGAGAGGGCCGTCATTGATGAACCCTTTTTGCTTAAGTTCTTTTTCGCAGTTTCTTCAACAATCCTAATTGTTAAGACTTAAGATTGATAGAAATAGATGCTAGATAGAAACAAAGGTTAGGGTTTGTAATTTTGGCATGGTTGATTTTGATTCATCTGAAAGGTATTTCTAAGCAAGGCATGCTGATAAAACTTTTGCCAGAATCAGACCAAAATTCCCCTAAATCCTAATAAGCCGAAACAAGCTGATACAACCTAGATTGCTTTGTTCTTGCAAAAGCTATATTATTTTTTAGTTAATTCATAAATAAAGCTTATAAATGCTTGAAAAAGTCTTTTTACCCTCCTAATAAAATTAGAGTGGCTTAAAAAAAGTGGTTCTAAAAGCTTCTATAAGATATATCATATTTTGTTTTTCAAAAGTGACTTACTCGAAACAGAATGTTGAGATGCTTCCAACAAGGAAAATTGCAATGGCTTCCTTAAGAAATTTGACAACTATGATTTTAGGTGAATAAAGGAGAAGAGAACAGAGCAGAAGAAACATATAGATTGAAAGGTCATAAGTTAAATTAACGTGATTAATACGCTCATATTGACCAAGTACGGTGAATTATACAATTACAACAATGACCTTATAAGAATACATCAACATGACTACAATGCCCTTATTGACAATGAAGTTCTCCCCACGATGAAGGATAGAGCATAGATGTCTTGTCAATCATTCCCAGCTTCACAAGTAGTCATTGAAGACTATCCTTTCAAAGAGCTTAAGTAATTAATCTGTCATCCGGCCTCTTGATGCCACAAGCACAGGCTCGATAACCTTTAAAATTACCTTGCTCCAGATAAAGGGGCATTCAACTTATTTACATTTTGGTTGTTAATGGAACCCAACCTACTCATCCCACAGTATAGTAACATAGAAAGCTTACTTGGAATCTCCAAATCAGTTATCAAAGTTTTCACCCTCAAGACTTCACATGCACCATTTGTTATAATCTTGTATTCTACTGTTGCATTGGATCTTGCAACTATATTTTGTTTATTGCTTCTCCACGTAATCAAATTTCCCATGTGAAATATACAAATTACAACTTGTATCCTATTGTTGCATTTGATCTTGCACCCACATTTTGTTTCTTGCTTCTCCTGGTAATCAAAATTCCATGTTCCAATGTACAAATTACAATAACCGGAGGTGGACCGCCGATCTGTTTGATGCCTGTGTAATCCGCTTTGATGGACACTCACATCCAGATGACAATGCTTTGGAAATTATTCCTCATTCTTTTATGGAGAGGATTGAGTACCTCAAAATGCAATTGGCTCCTGAATGGCTTGCTCACCACTTCAAGAATATAATGGAATGTTTTGCCTAGCTAGCATGTTGGATCACTTTCTGCTTTTCTTTGATACGTCCTGGGATTCTATCAGAATTCTCCTTCCGTCAGTTGAAGATGATGGTTCATTTCCAGTCTGAGGATTTGTTGATTTGGTGCTGAGTCTTCAGCTTCCTTGAGATGATCTAATATATTGTCTTTGAGAAATGAAAATCAACCGTTTTGATTTGCAACATTTTCTGAAAAAATATACTTTTGTAGACCAAGTATCTAATTTTCAACTCCCTTCTCAAATACTCTTTTAGCTTTGCAATTTTTTCATGGATGTCGCCAGTAATAGTTATATCAGCTACATATGCTCCATATGCAATTAAGTATTTTTATCCCTTTTCAATCTATTTCACGAATAGCAGATGAACCACATTCCCTCTTACAAAACTCCCCAAGAAATTTTTTCTAAATCTCTCATACCAAGCACAAGAAGATTGCTCAAGGCCATTAGTTTCCTATTCAATTTCTTGCACTCTTTGCTGTCACCCTATGTTGCATGGCAAAGAGGTGGGGACATGACTTCCTATTGCAGCTTCCTTGAGGAAATGAATTCTTTACATCAAATTGGTAAAAGGTCCTGTCATTTTTCATTGCACGGACAAGGACTGTAACAATGTTTAAATTGACCACCGGAGCAAGGGTTCCATGATAGTTGATACGTGTTTTTTTAAACCTCTTTGTAAATAGTCTTTTTAATAGCTTTAATTTGGACCGCTGGCCTTGTGTTTCTCTGAACACCCATTGCAATGAACCAACTTCTCCTTTAGGTAAGCTGGTATTTCCCATGTTGTTCTTTTTAAGAGTTCCAAATTCCTTTTTTTCTTTTAAAAAAAAAAATTTAAACCACCACTTTTTAGTAAGAGAATACTAGATATAACTTTAAGAAAAAAATTTGGCTCAGATATGCTTATGGGCCGGTGAAATTTCCCATTAAATGATGAGTGCATGGAAACTTACCCTCGTGCAAGGAAGTAGGCAAGTCAGTCTCCTTGGATTGGTGGGAACCACCTTTGCTAGGAAATTCACTTGATTGATGGTCAATTCCATTTTGGGGTAGCAACATTGTTGTTTTGGTCTGAAAGAAATGGATTACATTCTTATGAGTATGCCTGCATCTTTTATAATTTATTGGACTGTTGTAGGGACTGTAGTCTCAAGATTTTGTAGGCATTGTTGTAGGTGTTGCAGGAATCAGTGTTTGAAAACTTGGCCCAGTTCGAGTTGACTTGGCCAAGTCAACTGGGACTCAGCCATGACTGAGTAGGTTCAGATTGTGCTGAGATTTCGAACTTGCCTCATAACCGCCGCCCACTCTTGAAAATCTCCACATCGCCAGACCCATTCCTTTTTACTCTCATTTTAGAACGACCTAGAGATCTTCATCTATGAAAACCCATTCTCTCCTCTCCCTACCTCTCACTTTCAAATCCCTAACCTTTGTTTCTTTCCCTCTTTTAGGTATTTTTTTATCCCTAAATCTTTCCAAAAATTATAATTCCCTCCTCCCATTCCTTTTTGTCCTATGGTTTCATATTTCTAGGCCCACAACTTCCATATGTTGCCTAATTTGAAGTATCTGAGTATTGTTGGTCATCATTTGTTTCTAGCCTGATTGGCTGTAGTTTCTGGTCATAAGATTGTTAGATACTTGGGCTGAGTTATTTGGCGAGAGCAGCTTTGTGGCCTATTCCAGACTATGTTGGAAGTAGAAAATTATGAAGGCCTACTGATTAGCTCTTGCATTAGGCTTGTGGAAGGAGAAAGAGGACAAAGTTTGGAGGCAATGTGTTGAAAAAACTATTCTGGCTTTACCACAACTACTTTCTTTTTGCTGGGTTGCAACCCCTGATAAATTGTTTACATCAATCATCTTTGCAGCTAGTAATATATTATTGGTAATGTCTGCATTATGTGCGTTGTAAACATGAAAATGTTTGATCACTGGCTGTTTTCCAATCCTTTCGCAGCTCAATTTTGTGGTGCTTTCTTTGTTATTTTGGAGTCTAATGGTGATGTCGAGGACAGTAAGCAAACTGCTTGAAGTGTGGAGGTATGATTATTGATCTACTCAAAGAAGTATAATATGGGATTTAGCTTCTGTCACTACTGTATGGTCTTTATGATATGAATGAAATAATGGTACTAAAATAAAGTAGATATGGCGCAAAGGGTCATGAACAAGGCTGGATGGATTGTGATCTTGTGGACACTGCTTGGAAAGGAATTTGAGGGTGTGCTGGTCATTTTCATCTGTATGTATCTTGAATAAACCTATATTGGTCTTCTCATCACAGTTTCAAAATTGGATTTGATGTTTGTGGTTTGAAGGACTCTATGAGAATGGGAATTGGAATTTTTTAGGGATTGTAATGATGCTTATGATCAGAATTTGAGGACCTTATACATGGATCTAATTATAATGAGGCTGAAGTTATGGCTATGCTTTTGGGATGCAAAGAGCCTTTTGTGTTTGGGTGCTAGAGGTACTATATGGAGGATGATTCCTTTAGCACAATCCGGTGGGTGTCTGCCCATTCTGATTTGCCTTGGAGGTTAGTGAATTTACCTTTTAAAACAGGGGCCAGCTTACTTCTTATCATATTTCTTTTGGAGGCCAGTAGTGAAATGGATGGCTGGCGATATAAGGGCTGTTTTCTTGTCTTTTTTATTTTTCTTGGGTGATGCTCCAGGCTGTTCATGAGTTATTGGAAGTGCGGTGTTTCTGCTGCATATGTGGCACATTTGGTTTGTGGTTCTGTTGATCCTTGCAGTCTGAAAAGAATAAGCGAGCATTTTGTAGTCTGTTGAGAGTCTTCAGGTCCGGTAGCCATTTGAGCTAGGTAAAGGTGATTGCTTGGGCTTTGTCAACTAAAGATTCTGAGGGTATGAAGGCCTCTGATCTTTCAAGGTGATGATTGCGTGCGTGCATTCCATTGCTCGCCATTCTAACAAACACCGTCTCTCTTGGTCGTAGACCTGCAGTTGGCATTTGGAAATTGGATTTTGATGGGGATGTTACTCCGAAGTCTGAGGGTCTAAGTTGGTGATCAGAGATTAAAATGGTGTGTGGATTAGCAGTTTTTCACGTCCTGTTTACAAATAAGGTTGAAGTTAAAGCCACGTCGGCAGGAATAATCGAGGGCTGTGGATGCAGTTAGCCAATTATTAAGTCTGCTATAAATTACTATCTTTCAGCAGACATGAACTTTTGATAAAGGTGACGTGGCCGGGGAAGGTTCCAACATTTTCAATCATTGACAAAGGCATGCAATGCCACCAACCATGCTAAGATCTTTATTGCTCTGTGTTGCATGGTATTGAGTAAAGGTGAGCAGCTAGAACACTAATGCAGCATAGGAGGAGTTGTCATTTTACCGGAAAAAAAAGTCAATAGACTGATTTCCATATCACTGTCATGGTAGGGATTGCTCTATTTATCAACATTCTTGTTTATGATGACTGAAGAACAGACAGACGCTTCAACATGTTTTTGCATGGTATTGACCTTTCTTGTTTGCTACATTGTGTACTGTATTTTTTTTTTCCCTTCTTTTGGGTGAAACTATAACCGAAGTATAGTGATCGGGTTTCATTTCAAAAGAGAGGTTTAGTTTTTGTGCATGATTCTTTTGCTGTGGTGCTGATATGGTTTTCGTAATAAAGACTGATATCTTGAAACCTTGAGAGTTAATATGATATGGGTTTGAAAGATTAGTCTGGGCAAGTCAAGAAGAAAAATCATACTCATGTCAAAAATTTCTGTGAGTGATCTGATGTTGCGCCCCAGATGATCAGATGTTCTTAATCCAAGGCCCTGATTGTTTCATGTTTCTTGAAAAATGGGTAAAACTGATGAAACAAAAGTGATTTTTCAAAAACAACCCTCAAATTAAGTCCTCTAATGGAAAACGAATGAAAAGGAGGTTGGAAATGAATACCCAACCACCACTCCGGTGGATTCAATTCCTATAAAAATGAAGGTTGGATCTACACTGCTCTCTCATATCCTTCATCCCTCATCTTATATCCTTCACCCTTTACTTCTTTAATTTAATATTCCTTCCTTGGCCGGTGTTCGTTCATTTAAGCATGAAATTCTTGTAAATTCAATTTGCATGTATTCTGGGCTAACAAAAGGGCCCTAAGCATTTCAACATTTATCTATTTTTGGGTATTATATATTGAAGACTTTGAATTGACCTAATTGGGGTCCATTGTTTATTAAAAAAAAAAAAAGGCACCTAATTTCGATTTTGTGTTTAGGTGGTGGGCCCTATGGATGATCATTCCTTGTCTCTTCTCTAGGCTTATTTGCCTTGGACTAGTAACCATGTGGTTGGAACAATAGTGCGTCGGTGTAGAGACAAACAAGTGCCCAATTACATATACGTTTCCTTTACCCCCACCCCAACAAACAAACAAAAAAAAAAAAAAAAAAAAAAAAATCCTAGTTCGTATGCTACGATTGGGATTTAGAGCTCATCTAACAATATTAGGCCAACCTGACCCATTTACAATACTCTACAGTGCTCAAACTTAGTGAGCAAAAATCGATAGATTGAACAATTACAAACTCTTGCATGCCAAATGTAAGCTATGGGTGAAACCCTTTAAAAGATTAGAAAGTGGTATTAGGATTACTGTAGTCTCTATGCTGTCCCCTACTTGCTCCATCTTCTTGTTGTCAATGAGCTCAGGCAGTTAGGATGAGCTCAGTTGGCCCAAGATCAGAGCAGAGCAAGGGAAGCAAAGTATAAATGCAGCATATGGGGAAAGGGTGCAAAGAGAGATCGTAGTATGGAAGAAGTATAGTCCAATTAAGCACCATATTCCGGTGCAACATCAAGCAAAGCAAAAGCAAAAGAAAAGCGAAAAAAAGCAAAAGCAAAAGCAAAAGATGTTGGTTCTATCTATATAAACAAAAGCACCTCAAGTCCAAAACAATAAAAGCAATGCAACCATCCTTCTCCCACCTCTGAATTGAACGAGTGATTGTTGTTCAATTGCTGAGACAGAAAAGAAGAGATGACTACCGAGGCTATTGTTTCCTTTGTTGCAGAAAGACTCGGTAATCTTCTCATTGAAGAAGCACGACTCCTCCACGGAGTCCGCGGTCAAATCAAATCGCTTGAAACATAACTGACGCGTATGCAATGCTTTCTGAAAGACTTTGATGCAAAACGACAGAAGGGAGATAAGAGAGTGAGGAGTTGGGTGGCAGAAATCATAGACGTTTCTTATGATGCTGAAGATGTCATTGACACTACATCCTCAATGAAATTGCTAGGATTGCACGGAGGAGGCGGCGAGGTCTTGTAGGCTGTGTCAAAAGTTACTTGACTGAACTGACACAGGGCCGGCTCAACATTTTTGGGGGAGTTAGGCAAATCATAAAAATGAGGCCTTTTAGTTAAAAAAATTAAAAATAAAAATTAAATCATAAATTTGCTTTTTGCCTTTCTAGATGCAAAATTACTAATTAAACTTTTGTATTCAAGTTTAGACAATAAATCATTTTCGATAGATAAAATTGCTAAACCGTTTAATCTATCTTGAGACATAGTTGTTCTTAAATAATTTTTTATAATCTTTAGTTTTGAAAAACTTCTTTCTGCAGATGCAACTGTAACAAGTATGGTAAGTAATATTCTATATGTAATAAAACAATTTGGAAAACAATTTAGTTCTTTTATTAGATTAAGTATTTCAATTGGAGTATTAATTTCTATTTTTGCAATTGAAATCACTTTAAAGGAGTTTTGGTGGCAGTTGTAATCCCATTGTTTAGCTAGCATTAACTTCACCATAAAAATTATAGTGCTGTTGGGTACAGTATTTTAGGAAGAACTATGCTATTTTTTAGAAAGGAAGGTGTAGAGAATTGTGCTATTTAATTAGCAATAAAATTTCTGATATTTTTTTTTAAAATTTGATTTTAATTTAGTGCTTATCATGTTCCTAATTTGTAGGCCTTTTCCTAAACTATACTTCCAAAATTTTTAGGCCTTTTTTATTTAATTTTATTAAAATCATTATTCCTAATTTCTAAGCTATAATTCTAAAATATTCCTAATTTCTAGGTTATAATTCTAAAAATGGGGCCTTATTAATTGGGGGGCCTTAGGCGGTTGCCTTAGTGGCCTACCCCTTTCAGCCGCCCCTGAACTGACAACTCCCACAATGTAGGCAAGGAGATTCAGCGAATAAAACAGAAGATTAGCGACATCTCCAACAGTTTGTTAACTTACGGCATAAGGATATCAATGATGGATGAGAAGAGAGAAGCAATTTGAACATTTGTAAGCGGTCTTCTGCCCTGAATGTAGAACCAGACATCATTGGTATGCAAGAAAGCATGATAACTCTCAAGGAGCAGCTTATCAACGAGGAGGCAAAGTGCTGCTTGATTTCTATAGTCGGCATGGGCGGTTCGGGTAAGACCACTCTAACCAAAAAAGTTTATCATGATGTCAAAGATAATTTTGATTGTCATGCTTTCATATACCTCTCTCAACAATATGGAATTAGAGATGTCTTGATACGCATTATAGAATGTGTAATGAGCCTCTCTCGAGACGAGATGGAGAAATCAAACGAGTACTTGACCGAAAGGCTTCGAGATCACTTGAGCGAGAAGAGATATTCGGTAGTAATTGATGATATATGGACAAAGGAAGCATGGGACGAACTAAAACTCATTCTGGCAGATGGTTTGAACAAAAGTAGAGTAATGCTTACCACTCCCAAGAAAGAGGTTGCTTTACATGAGCCAACCCCATTATATTCGTCTTCTTAATGAGGATGAGAGTTGGGAATTGTTCCACAAGAAGATCTTTCTGAAAGGAGTAATTTGCCCTCCAGAGTTGATGGAAACAAGGAAAAAGATCCTCTCAAAATGTCGTGGCTTACCATTAGCAATTGTTGTTTTAGGAGGCCTCTTATCAAGAAGAGACAAGACATTTAGTGCATGGTCTAAAGTTCTTGATAGTGTAACTTGGCGTCTTGCTGAAGACTCAAATCGGTGCATGGAAATATTAGCTTTAAGTTACTACGATTTGCCTCATTTTTTGAAACCATGCTTTCTATATCTCGGTCTTTTCCCAGAAGACTATGAGATTAAGTCGGAGGAACTAATCGAGTTATGGGTTGCTGAGGGATTCATTCAGCAGAGAGGTAATGAGATCATGGAAGATGTGGCAGAGGACTACTTCAAGGAATCGATTGGCAGGAGCATGATTCAAGTGCTACGTAAGAGGTTTAATGGATCTGTTAGCAGATGCCGCATCCATGATCTTTTACGTGACCTCTCCACATCTGAAGCTAGCCAAGTTAATTTCTTTGGAATCAACAGTGATAATGATACTACTTCATCTTCAACAAGTCTGCGACGAGTAGCACTCTACTGCAATGTGGATGACCATGAAACTATAAATTATCTATTTTTTTTATAAACCTTATTAAATATTAGACATCATTGATAAATCCATGTATGAGAAATCATTATGTGACCCATTTGATGTTGGTAATCATATTAACACTAGGGGAGCTATCAAATAGTTGGACCCATTTAATAATGGTAAATTTAGAATTGTAATCATACAATTCAATCCTGGTAATCAGTATGGGATTGGCTAATTTTGGTAGTATGGGACCCACCTAATATTGACAATCACAATGAAAGCCCTTCAAGTATGACATTTGTAGGACCCACCTCATATTGATAATCAAGAAGGGTTATGTAATCTCGATATGTCATAGGACCAAACATTAAATTTATATGCACTGTAGGGCCAATCTAATATTATAAGTCATAGTTGCACTCCCATAAGAATTATCATTGGACACTGTAGGTACAATCCTAATCGCTGCATGGACCTAACGTGAGCTTAAGATATTACTTTCGAACTCGTGAACAAACAAGTGAAGAGAAATTTGGTTTAAAAGAAAGGGACCGATGCGGGAGAGAATTGATTTGGGTAATACTTGTATTTGAGGGCCAATTTCGAGGTCTAGGAATATTTGAGGCCTTTTGTCGTAAAAATCCCTTAAAAGTATTATTCCTCAACATCTTACTTGGTTCAACTATTCAAAAGGTTTATAGTCTAGATCGGAAAAATATTGGGCCTCAAAAGTAATTATGCTCTGGTACCCAATGGTCCTGCAACTTTTGACTTTTCTCTCAAGAACGATCCAAGGTGGTTGTTATCAATGGCTTTTCTTTCAAACTTCTGATTCTAGGCCATTGTGATATGGTTTTCGTGGAGCTGGTTTAGGTACCTCCTTTTTGTTTACTGGCCTTAGCTCAGACCAATAATTATGTGATGGGAAAGATCCAAGGTGGATCCAAGGTGGTGGTTGTTATCAATGACTCTTCTTTCATGCTATTGATGCTAGGCCATTGTGATAAGGTATTCGTGGAGCTGGTTTAGGTACCTCCTTTTTGTTGACTGGCCTCGGCTCAGATGAATAATTATGAGATTGGAACGAATAACGATCCAAGGTGGTCGTTATCAATGACTTTAGTGGACAATGGTGCGCTGGTGTGTAGAACCAAAGAATTACCCAATTAAATACAATTTATTTATTTATTTATTTTTTTCATTTTTCCGCTGTGGTTCACTGGCTAGGAGGAAATCGATCCCCGGTGGGCCTTAGGTCATCCCAGACGTTTCTGTACCCGTCTGGACGCTAGATTGAGACCTGGACTGAGACCACATCTTATAATTTTAGGCCAAAATCAACTGATCGAACAATTAAGAACTTTTCTTAAATCTAAGCTAAAGGTGATACCAATAACAAGATCGATCAAAAAGGTTGTCAATGAGCTCAGCTTGGCTCACCTAATCAACTCCGAGCTCATAAACTCCGAGCTCATGCTAGCTCAATTAGCTCAAGAGCCAATAACACAGCAGAACAGGGGAAGCAAATGAAAGTACTGAAGGAATGAATCAAAAATAATCTCAAGCACACATAAAGCCAGCTGCAAGCAATCATCATTCTACCGCTGGGAATTTGAACGAGTTGCTCAGACAGAAAAGAAGACATGGCTTCCGAGGCTGCGGTTTCCTTTGTTGTAGGAAAACTCGGTGATCTTCTCATTGAAGAAGCAAGGCTCCTCTATGATGTGCGTGATCAATTTGAATGGATTGTAGGAGAATTGAGGCGCATGCGATGCTTTCTAAAAGATGCCGATGCAAAACAGAAGGAAGATGAGAGAGTGAGGAATTGGGTGACAGAAGTAAGAGACGTTTCTTATGACGCCGAAAACGTCATCGACACCTTCATCCTCACTCAAACTCAGGCTTCCCGGAGGATGAAACGAAGGCCTTTTCTTTGTGTTAAAAGGTGCATTTGCATTGGTAGTGAGCTGGCAACTAGCCATAGGGTCACCAAGAAGATTCATCACATTAAGATGAAGATCGGCGACATCTCAAGCAGTTTGCACACTTACGGCATAAGAGATATCAATGATGGAGGGCAAGAGACACGTTTGAACATCCGTAGGCGGTCTTATGCCTTGTATGAAGAACCAGATCTTGTCGGTATGCAAGAAAGTCTGACAACTCTCAAGGAGCAGCTTATCAACGAGGAGGCAAGGCGGTGCGTGATTTCTATAGTCGGAATGGGCGGTTTAGGTAAGACCACTCTCGCCAAAAAAGTTTATCGTGATGTCAAAGAGAATTTTGATTGTCATGCTTTCATCTACCTATCTCAACAATATGTACATAGAGATGTCTTGATACGCATTATAGAATGTGTAATGAGCCTCGAGAGAGACGAGATTGAAAAATCAAACGAGTACTTGACTGAAAGGCTTCGAGATCACTTGAGCAAGAAGAGATATTTGGTAGTAATTGATGATATATGGACAAAGGAAGCATGGGACGAACTAAAACTCATTCTACCAGATGGTTTGAGCAAAAGTAGAGTAATGCTTACCACTCGCAACAAAGAGGCTGCTTTACGTGCTGACCTATTGAGCCAACCCCATTATATTGGCCTTCTTAATGAGGACGAGAGATGGGAATTGTTCCACAAGAAGATCTTTCCAAAAGGAGTAGTTTGCCCTATGGAGTTAATGGAATTGGGGAAAAAGATCCTTGCAAAATGTTGTGGTTTACCATTAGCTATTTTTGTTTTAGGAGGTCTCTTATCAATAAGAGAAAAGACGTTTAGTGCATGGTCTAAAGTTCTTGATAGTGGAACTTGGCATCTTGCTGAAGACTCAAATCAGTGCAAGGAAGTATTAGCTTTAAGTTACTATGATTTGCCTCGTTACTTGAAGCCATGCTTTCTATATCTCGGTCTTTTCCCAGAAGACTATGAAATTAAGTCCAAGGACCTAATCAGGTTGTGGGTTGCTGAGGGTTTCATTCAGCAAAGAGGTAATGAGATCATGGAAGATGTGGCGGAGGACTATTTAGAGGAATTGATTGGCCGGAGTGATTCAAGTGGCACGCAAGAGATCTAATGGAACTGTTAGCACATGCCGCATCCACGATCTTTTGCGTGACCTCTCCATGTCTGAAGCTAGAAAAGTGAATTTCTTTGGAATCTATGGTGATAATGACACTACTTCATCTTCATCTAGCTTGCGACGAGTAGCACTCCATCGCAATGTGGATGAGTACGAAATGATAAATCGTTCAACTGCAGCCCTTCGTTCCATGTTATGCTTCTCCGATTATTCTACAATTCGTTTGTCAAGACTGCTTTATAGAGGTGGCAGATTGCTGAGGGTATTGCATGTCACGAGGACTCAAGAAAATAATTTACTGAACGAAATTGGAGAAGAAGTACATTTGAGGTATTTGAGAGCTAATGGAATAATCCGATCTCTTCCATCTTCTGTCAACAACCTCTCTAACCTGCAAGCTATAATATTGACAAATAGTGGTGGCACCTTACCAAGTGTAATTTGGGATTTGGAGAGATTGAGACATCTATATGCATATCAATGGAATATTGATGGGCATCCACGACTCATCATCAATTTCAGAAACCTCCAAACATTATGCTTAAATCCCGGTTGTTGGATTGAAGATGGCTTAGACAAGCTAACCAATCTCAGAAAATTGGGAATAAGTGGAGATGTAAGTTCACACCACAAGGCATTATCTGATGTCATTGAGAAATGGAGTGGCCTCCGATCACTTTCATTGCCTTATTCGTTCTCAGTCCCACCATTTGTGTCATTTGCACACCATCAAAATCTTTATAAGATGCTTTTGGTTGGTCGAATAGAGAATCTACCCAAGATGCCTCTAGATCTTGCCAAATTGACTCTGTATGAATCCCAGTTACAACAAAATTTTATCGAAATACTAGAGAAGCTGCCAAACCTTCGGATTCTCATATTAGGATGGGATTCTTATTGTAGTGAGAAAATGATCTGTTCTTCAGGAGGATTCCCTCGGCTGGAGTCCTTGAAACTCGACTGCTTTAATCTAAGGTACTGGACAGTTGAGGAAGGAGCAATGAAATCTCTCAAAGAAGTCGAACTCTATAATCGCAGGCATTTAAATACTCTTCCCAAGCAAGTACAAGATCTCTCGGAGTGAAAGCAGTTCAAGGTAGAAGACAAGCAGAGCACAAATGGATTCTACAGAAGGCCAGGTAATTTACATTTTCGATGTCAATTTTTTAAGTTGAGATTTTTTTTTACCGTATCCAACCTAAACCTGACTTTAGCTGTAAATGTCTGTCCCAAGGCCACTCATTTAGTCAACCTGGCCAAGAAAAACCAGTCTTTTTATTAGTTGTTTGGGCTTTTTAGCTATTCGTTGGACAAATTTATCACTAAATTACAAGTTAGCTGGGTTTTGGGCTTTTTATAACTTAACCTAAGCCTGGGCAAAACATTTCACTGCCCAAAGCAGGCTGGCCCTGGATTGGACTCGGCTGGCCCAGCCCGGACCATGAGCACCTGATTGGACCCATTCATGGATGAGATTTTCTTTATTTTCGAATTCTTGTCATTCAAATTCTTGCCTATAAATACACAACTTGGATCATCATATTTTAGGGCATGCCCCTCCTATGGTAGGGCCCCACTACATCAATCATTATCAAAATACCCTATTTCTTGGGCTCAAAAGTCTTATTACATAAATACATTTGAATTTGGTTTTTAAGTAATAGTTTGACTTTTGTTCCAAAGAACATTTGACCTAAATGTGGAAGTTGTTATAACCATGATTTGGGAAAAGACCATGAATGCAATTGAAAACAAGGTAGGTTGTAGAGTCTTAATTGAATTGTCTATTGCAATCTAAGTGACTGTTGAATATATTGTATCATTTGTATAATCTTACAATCTTTTCCACAAATTTTTTTTTTTCAAAATCTTATATCTGAGAACGAACATATAATCCAATATTTTTCAACAAATCTATTTCATTTGTTATTTGTAAAGCACCCCAATGAATTATTTTCCAAGATTTTGTATCATTTTGAGCTTATATTAACAAAGTTTACTTGTACTTTTGTTTCGTATAGGAGACATTTTAAGACCACATGATGTGACGACCAGTGCTTTGGCATTGAAAGAAAATGGTGGCATGGAATCCTTTTCTTTTTCTTCTTGTTTTATAAGTTGTTTGTGGAAACAAGTAAAAATAGTTCAAAAAGTCTAAATGGACAAACTTTTTGGCATGAAATTGTGACAAACTCCCATGTGGCACAATCTTAGAGGTGCAACTTTTGAGAGAGGGGGAAAAAGCACCTCTAGGATTGTGCCACATGGGAGTTTGTCACAAATTCATGCCAAAAAGTTTGTCCATGTAGAAGGGTTGAAAATAGTTATCGTGTGATTCTAGAATTGGTTTGTATTGTTAAAAGTATCAACAGATTGTTGCTTGATTTCATCTATACAATGTTTATTGGCATTTATAGCACAATATTCTCCCACGGGAGTCCGTAAGATAAGTACTGAAACAAGGGCTTCAAATTTCGTGCAGGGGTAAAATTACAAACGCGAACAGAGGAAACTTCCTTTTGGCATTTATATACTCATCAAGCAACAACAGGTTAATGAATATTTTTGAACATGCTTTTCCAACTTCGAAGCGGCTATAAAACCTTGAGCGAGTCCTTATATTGGTTCTGACCTGATGTTTTGTTTCAGGTGTTTTCTCTCTATAACAAAAAAGATTCAAATTTTCTTAATATATATATTATATAAAAAAGAATATAATGGGAGCACAAATTAAGTTCCAATACATTTTAGGATTTTGACTATCATAGATGTTCGGTGGTCAAATTGAAGGAGAATATTTTCCCACGAGCAGATTGGATAATGGTTGAACATGGGCCAGGAGCCCCCTGGGTTAGCTACTTGCTGACTTTTAAAGATAGAGGGCTGCATTCAGGCCTGATACTCTGGCCCTATTGCTAATGTGCCCAGCCTACGTTTATCCTTACCTAAGGCCCTTAATAAATTACCTCAGCGCACAAATGATTAATCAAAAGTAGGCCTAAAATTCTGCTGGTGGGCTGGATTTATGTCTCGATTCAAGGCCTGATGGCTGAATCCAAGTTGGATGTATTAAGCCCAAATGAGGCAGACCTTGACCGAGTGCAGCTAGCGCAACTCATTTGCACAACTCTATAAATGTCTAATAATATCAAGAGAAATGATCAGTCCGGACCACACTTTACTGTTCCACCCTTCTAGTGTGGGACCCACTTCAGCTAGCTACCTATATCCATGGCTACGTGAGACAAACATTGATTGAAACCACCAAAATGAACATCTGGAATTTGGTCCAACCATTCATGATCCAATGATCATCATCATTGAATGAAATTGAAACTTACAGTAAAAGTAACAAACACTAACAGAAAGGCGCCCTGCTAACGACGGGCAAACAGCATGAGCAAGAGAAACGGAAAATAGAGAAAGAGAAGAGGAAGGAAAGAAGATCACCCTCACTCGGTCACTTTTATGTTTATCACCCGCAACCCACCCAAGTTGCCAGCCCATTTTTCTGGGAATAGGATTTTAAGTTTTGCTAGCCACCAAAAATCAGAGTTTGAGATTTGACATGGAAGATTTGGGCTTTAAATGCGGTCGGATTGGGTTGCATCCATTCCATCCATTTTGCCTTTCAACCCGACCTAAATTGGACCCAACACCACTATTTAAAACATGAGTGGCCCGCCAAGTGCCAACCATTAAGCATTAATCTGCAGGTTAGATCCGGGTCAGCATTTTCAAGCCTGTAAATATGTGGATTGGATCTCAGCTGAAATATACATGTGATCCAAAGCGCACCACCTGGCCCATTGCCACTGCTGGTCCTGGAAACTACACATTTACTTATCCTAATCTCGGCACATGAGGTCACCTTCAGTTAATTTTACATAAAGGAAGAAGATTGGGTCCACCAACCAATCCCCAACCCCTGCCATGTTTTAAATTGCCGCCATTAATGGTAATGAAGGTTAGGTCCTTTTTACCCTAAAACAATACAGGTTAGGGCCTGTATAGATTTGAACCTGACCGGTTTTCATTCCTACAAGTTAAGATAGAGCTTGAAGACAATTCTGGTTGATAACTAACTAGGTTGCCTGAGACATAAATTGCAGGCTAGACTCAAATCAAGCCAGGGCCAGTCCCTTGATAAACCTAGTTGCTAAATATATGCTTCAAGGAAACAGGAGAGTCTGATATCATTCTGGATGTCTGAAAGTACTGAGGGACACCCCACCCCTCAATTGCATCATCCTTGAATGACAACTCAGGCCTTGAGTTTGGACAATTGGGTCTTATGTTCTAATGGTCCACAATAGGAGAAAAAAATGCCACCTAATATTGGCAATCACGATGAAAGCCCCTCAAGTATGACATTTGTAGGACCCACCTCATACTGATAATCAAGAAAGGTTATGTAATCTCGATATGTCTATAGGACCACCCATTAGATTTATATGCACTGTAGGGTCAATCTAACATTAGGAGTCATAGTTGCATTCCCATAAGAATCATATTCGGAGACTACAGGAGCAATCCTAATCGCTGCATGGACCTAACATGAGCTTAAGATATTACTTTCGAACTCATGAAAAAACAAGTGAAGGGAAATTTGGTCTAAAGGAAACGGACCGATGCGGGAGAGAAGTGATTTGGGTAATACTTGTATTTGAGGGCCAATTTCGAGGTCTAGGAATATTTGAGGCCTTTTGTCGTCAAAATCCCTTAAAAGCATTATATCTCAGTATCTATCTTGGGTCAACTTTTCAAATGGTTTCTAGTCTAGATTGGAAGAACATTGGGTCTCAAAAGTAATTATGCTCTGGTACCCAATGGTATTGCAACTTTTGACTTTTCTTTCAAACTGTTGATGCTTAGGCCATTGTGATAAGGTTTTCGTGGAGCTAGTTTAGGTGCCTCCTTTTTTTTGTTTACTGGCCTCACACCACACCTCAGAACAATAATTGTGTGAATGGAACGATCCAAGGTGGTGGTTGTTATCAAGGACTCTTCTTTCAAACTATGGATGCTCGGCCATTGTGATAAGGTTTTCGTGGAGCTGGTTTAGGTACCTCCACTTTGTTTAATGGCCTCAGCTCAGACCAATAATTATGTGATTGGAACGATCCAAGGTGGTTGTTATTGATGAGTTAGGCCCGACCAAGTGGCCCATTCCGTCATGAGCCAAGCCTGAGTTAATGGAGATCCGTTTAATCCAATGGAGTCCGAGCCCAAACCCACGAGGCCGGGCCACGTCACAGCAACACAGGTCGCTTCGGAAGCAGTCAGGCCACGTCTCGCTTTTACCAAGTCATGCGGAGAATATCGCAACTGCCTCGCCAGTCGAGGACACCTCGAAGGCTCCTCGTAAACGGCGCTGTAAAGTCGTCCCCATCTGTTAGGGGAAGACTATAAATAGAATAGCCTCTCGGCACTTGAAGGGCAAGCAACTTTGATCTCCTCTACACACTATCCCATATTTGTAATCACTGACGCACTTGAGGAATTAATACATCCGGCGATCATTGCCCTTGAAGTGGACGTAGGTCATACTGACCGAACCACTATAAATCTTTCTCTCTTCTCAATTACCGCATTTATTACCTATTAATTGACCGGTGGTGTGCAAATCAATATTTAGCATCATCAGTTTGGCGCCGTCTGTGGGAACGTACAAAAAGTTTTCACCCTCATTCAAATTATGGTGACCACCAGATCGACAAGACGCGAAGAGGGCGAGGATGGTCCTCCAGTGACTAATCCTGGCCCGAATGCTCCTGCTCCCACTCCTCAACTAATGTTGGAGACTATGCAACAGATGGTGACCCAAAACCATCAAATACTACAACTTATGCTCGCGGGGCAAGGAGGAGTCGGAGGAGTACCGCAAGGAGGAACACGCCCGGGGCATCAAAGAGCTCCACGACGGCGAGGAGCTCCCCACCTAGGCGCCCAGGCCCCGGGCGCCCATGCTCCTGGCCCCCATGCCCCGGGCGCCCATGCACAGGGCACCCATGGTGTACACCCTGGCGCCCGTTCCCAGGGCGCCCCCCGTGGGGCCCAGTTTGGAGGACCCCCACCTCCGGGAGGGTCAAATCACGGAGAATTTTCACATCCTCCCTCCGCTTCTGATGGGGAGGATCCTCATTTCCAAGAAGGGGAAAGTGAGAATCAGGAGCTAGAAGGCGCGAGTTACTTCTATGATTCGAGCAGAGCTGCCCCCAACCGAAGGGACGAGAAGCTCAGAGAGATGCAAGATCAACTGGGCGATGTTTTCAACGCCATGAAGGCACAAGCGCCAGAGACGGTGGATTACCTTGTCAGGAGAACAGACACGCCGTTCAAGCCTGACGTGGTGAACTATCCACTCTCCTGTAAGTTCAAGATGCCATCCGTGGAAACCTTTGATGGAGCGAAGGATCCGCTGGATCACCTAGAGACTTATAAAACAATAATGCAGCTGCACAATATCCCTGATGAGATTATGTGCAGGGCATTTCCAACCACGCTGAAGGGTTCCGCCCGACAGTGGTTTTCCAATCTCGCCCCAGCTTCCATCACCACCTTCGAGGAGCTAAGCAGGTCCTTCGTATCACATTTCATTGGAGGACGCCGCCACCAAAAGCCAGCCACACACCTGCTGAGTGTAAAGCAGGATAGTAATGAGAGCCTCAGGGCATACCTCACTCGTTTTAACGAGGAGGTACTTCAGGTTGAGGAACCCGATGACAAAGTAACCATGACAGCCTTCTTGGGAGGCCTCCGTCCGTCCGTCCAGTTTCTACTTCTCAGTAATGAAGCGCCCGCCTAAGAGCATGACGGAGCTACTGGCCAAGGCCCAGAAATATATGAATGCTGAGGACGCTACTAGGGCCAGGCGAGACGAGTCCTCCAGAGCGGCGGACAAAGGAAAGCACGATAGAGACGACAAGAGGGAGCCAAGCAATAAGCGGAGCAGAACCGAGAGGATACCTGCCAGAGACCGACTCGGTCCTGCTCCCCAAAGAGACCGACTCGGCCCTGTTCCGCCGAGAAACCAACAAACTTTCACGGCTCTCAATGCTGCCGTTGGGCACATTCTCCTTGAAATACAAGATGATCCTGCAGTAAAATGGCCGGGGAAAATGAAATCTCCACCAAATCGCAGGAACATGACCAAATACTGTCGCTTCCATCGCGACCACGGTCATGACACTGATGATTGCTTCGACCTCAAAAGGCAGATTGAGGATCTCATCCAGCGTGGACACCTGCGCCAGTATGTTGCTGGAAGGGGGCAGGCGCCACCGCCACCTCGCAATGCCGAAGACCAGCGCCCTATTGGAGAAATCCGAACCATCTCTGGAGGGTTAGCGGAGTCTTTCTCCGCCATGAAAGCCTATGCCAGGAAGGCGAGGCATCCTGATGAGCCACGCCCGTCAAAAGCACCGAGACACAGCGCTGACGAAATTATATCCTTCTCGGATAAAGATCTAGAAGGGATCCAACACCCTCATGACGACCCTCTGGTGCTCTCAATGACCATCGCCAATTTCCAGGTACATAGGATCTTGGTGGATAGTGGAAGCTCTGCAGATATCTTGTTTGTAGAAGCTTATGATAAGCTGAAGCTGGGCCGAGAGAGGTTGCAGCCTGTCAAATTTCCTCTCATTGGTTTTTCGGGGGAGAAAGTGTATCCCCTAGGGGCAATCACATTACCGGTTACAGCCGGGACAGCCCCCCGAACCTCCACCACAATGGTCAATTTCCTGGTGATAGATTGTCCATCAGCTTACAATATCATTCTGGGGCGACCTACTCTTAACTCCTTAAGAGCCGTCCCTTCCACCTATCATCTTATCCTCCGCTTCCCAACCCCGAATGGAGTAGGGGAGGTTAGAGGAGACCAGGTAGCAGCAAGAGAATACTACGTCACCTCGATGAAGGCCAAGATGACGCAGGAGGCGCTGCAAGTTGAAGTCTTGGACCTAAGAGATGAGGCCACCACAGAAAGAGGGGAACCTGTTGAAAAACTTACCCCTGTAATCTTGAATGAAGAACATCCAGAAAAGAAAGTGTATGTTGGCTCTTTACTCCCGAAGGATCTGGTTGGCCGATTGACAGATTTTTTGAGGGATAACATGGGCATATTCGCATGGTCACATGCGGATCTTGAAGGCATCGACCCAGCCGTCGCCATCCATCGCCTCAATGTTAACCATCTCCACAAACCTGTTTGGCAAAAGCTAAGGGGCGCCTCCACTGAAAGGGCCCAGGCAATAGACAAGGAGGTCGGAAAGCTGATTGATAACGGGGCGGTCAGGGAGGTTGCGTATCCTGAATGGCTCTCCAATGTGGTGATGGTAGCCAAAGCGAACGGGAAGTGGTGCCTCTGCGTAGACTTCAGCGAACTCAACAAGGCATGCCCAAAAGACAGCTACCCGCTACCCAGGATTGACCTCCTCATCGACGCCACAGCGGGACACGAGCTTCTCTCCTTCCTGGATGCTTATTCTGGATATAACCAGATTAACATGCACCCTCAAGACCAGGAAAAAACATCCTTCATCACTCCGAAGGACACCTACTGCTACAGGGTTATGCCCTTCGGACTAAAGAACGCTGGAGCAACCTACCAACGCCTGGTGAACAGGATGTTCCACTCCCAGATCGGGCGAACGATGGAGGTGTATGTGGACAACATGCTGGTGAAGAGCGTTGCTGCAGCAGATCACATCGGTCATTTTCAAGAGACCTTCGGTGTTATTAGGACCTACAACATGAAGCTGAACCCAGAGAAGTGCGCCTTTGGCGTGGGATCAGGAAAGTTCTTGGGCTTCATAGTCAATCAGAGGGGGATTGAGGCAAACCCCGATAAAATCAAGGCTATACTGGATATGAGGTCGCCATCATCGACTAAGGAGCTGCAACGCCTCAATGGAAGAATTGCAGCACTAAACATGTTCGTCTCAAAATCTGCAGATAAGTGTTTGCCTTTCTTCAGAATTCTTAGAAAAGCTTTTGAATGGGGATCTGAGGCTGAGGATGCCTTCCAGAAGCTTAAGGCCTACCTGGCTACACCTCCTCTCCTTTCACATGCTTCGCCTGGGGAAGTGTTGTATTTGTACCTCTCTGCTTCTCCCTCAGCAGTAAGCTCTGTCCTCATTACGAACCATAGTGGGGTGCAAAAACCCATCTATTATGTGAGCAGAGCATACCGAGGGGCAGAGGTCAGATACTCAGAATTGGAAAAACTGGCGATCACCCTCATTTCGACGGTCAGGCGTCTACGTCATTACTTCCAAGGCCACAAAATCATCGTCGTCACTGATCAACCTCTGAAGAGAGTTTTGGCAAAACCTGACGTATCTGAGAGACTCCTCAAGTGGGCAGTAGAATTGGGCGAATTTGATATTCAGTACCAACCAAGGGTCGCCATCAAGGCACAGGCACTGGCTGATTTTGTTGCTGAGCTTACACATGTAGAGGACCCCACCATGTTGATGCCTGCGGGCCCGACCTCTCCCCCGGGCGCCCAGGCATCACGGGGCGCCCAGAGCTCTGAAGTGGGCTCCCAGAGCTCCTCTCTCGGCGCCCAGACCTCTTCTGGCGCCCAATCCTCTCTGGGCGCCCCGACACCTTCGGAGAATTCTGCTCCCGACGCCCAGGCAACCTCTGATTCTTCGCCTGGCGACCAGATGCTTACCAAGACATCAGACTTTTCTTCTATGCCTCAGTGGAAGCTGTATGTTGATGGCTCCGCAACAAGTGAAGGAGGTGGCGCAGGACTCCTTCTGAGCAGCCCAGATGGTACACCCATCAAATATGCGGTAAAATTCCACTTCAATGCCTCGAACAATGAAGCTGAATATGAGGCCCTCCTCTCTGGCCTGAGGTTGGCAATTGAGATGGACGCCCAATACCTCGTCGCCCATAGCGATTCACAATTGATAGTGAATCAGGTCAATGGGCAGTTCGAAGCAAAGGAGACAAGGATGCAGGAATATCTCGCCATGGCAAAGAGACTAATCCAGCAGTTCAAGCACTTCAAGATTTGTCACATCCCAAGAGGGGATAACATGGCAGCCGACGCACTCGCCAGGCTCGCCTCATCCTTAGAGGCCTCATATGCGGAACCAACTTTCATGGGGCACCAGTTCGAGCCAAGTAAGTTACATACGGACACCACCAGCATCAACTGCACCATAGCCGAATTGAACTGGATGACCCCCATCAAGGCGTACCTCCAAGAAGAAACGGTACCAGATGATCCCCTGGAAGCCAGGAAACTCAGGATGAGAGCTTCTAGGTTCACCATCCTACAAGACGTACTCTACAAAAAGGGTTACAACCTACCGTTGCTGCGCTGCCTTTCCCCAGAAGAAGCTGACTACGCCCTCAGAGAGATACACGAAGGGATTTGTGGGAATCACTCTGGAGGACGCTGCCTCGCCCATAAAGCGCTTAGGCAAGGGTACTTTTGGCCAAGCATGGTAAAAGACGCCAAAAAATTCACCAAGAGGTGTGACAAATGCCAGCGATTCGCCACTGTGTCAAGGCAGCCACCAGAGGAGCTGACTACCATCCTCAGCCCATGGCCTTTCTCCAAGTGGGGCATTGACATCTTGGGCCCCCTGCCTTTGAGTAGAGGCCAGTGCAAATTCATAGTCGTCGCCATAGACTATTTCACAAAATGGGCGGAGGCAGAACCCCTAGCAAAGATAACAGACTCCAAGGTGACGGATTTCGTCTGGAGAAACCTGGTTTGTCGCTTTGGGATACCTCACGCCATTGTCAGTGACAATGGCAAGCAGTTCGACAACAGGCTCTTCAATTCCTTCTGCGCCGACCTTCAAATAAAACAGCCTCACTCTAGCCCGGCACACCCCCAGGCAAATGGGCAGGCAGAGGTGATGGTGAGAACAGTCCTGCGCAACCTTAAAACAAGGCTCGAAAGAGCAAAAGGTCTGTGGGTCGACGAGCTCCCGGGGGTATTATGGGCCTATCGAACCACGCCACGGACTCCTACCGGGGAAACCCCTTTCTCTCTTGCTTTTGGGACTGAGGCGGTCATTCCTGTCGAAATAGGGGTACATTCCCTAAGGGTCCACCACTACGACCCTACCACCAATGAGGAAGGACTCTGCCTCAACCTCGATTTGCTAGAGGAGGCAAGAGAAATGTCTGTGGTCCGTAATGCGGAGTACAAACGACGCATGGCCAAGTACTACAATTCGAGGGTGAAGCCTCGTTCCTTCCAACCGGGAGACCTAGTCCTCAAAAAGGTGATTTTCGCCACAAAGGACTCTCGTGAAGGAAAGTTGGGACCAAATTGGGAAGGTCCGTATCTCATAATAGAAGTGGTGAGACCGGGCACCTACAGAATCCAGAACTCTGAAGGAAAGGTCTTACCTCATCCATGGAATGCAGAGCACTTGAAGAGGTACTACCAATGAAGATTTTGTACGGGGAGAATTAGGGTTTTGTTTGGGGACTTGATTTTGCACTTTTTATTGCAAAGCAAAGCAATGGATGGATAAATAAAATTATATTACTTTCATTACAAAAAGGTTGCATAAATCAGGCTTAAAACAGAAGCAAAAGTCCCTATACTCTAATCACTCTCATCCCCCTCCTCATCATCCTCCTCTGCATCGTCCTCAGCATCACCAGAGCTGCTGCCACCATTATCAGGCGCCTCCATCGGCACAAAGCCTGATATGTCAATGTCTGGAAAGGCAGCCGAAATCTTCTCTCGAAGCTCCTCGTAGCCATCGATGAAGGCATCTGCAAGGCCAATCTGTAGGTCCCTCTCAGCTTGAGAAGCTTTCTCGTACGCTGCCTTCATCTCTGCCTCCACAGCAACTTCTCTGAGCCTCGCCTTCTCAAGGGTCCGAGCAAGCTCAGCCTCACTGAGCGAAGCCCTCTCACGGGCCTTCATAAGCTCAGCCTCACTGAGCAAAGCCCTCTCGCGGGCCTTCGTAAGCTCAGCCTCATTTAGCGAAGCCTTCTCGCAGGTCTTCGAAAGTTCAACTTCTGCCTCGGCCGCCCTCTTATTGGCTGCTGAAAGTCCGATCTCAAGCTCGCTCACCCTCTTGCGGGCCGTAGCAAGATCAATCCCCGAAGCCCTACCAGCGGCTTCCAGAGCAGTAATCTTCTCTTGAGCAGCGCAGAGCTCTAGCCGCACAGCCTCCTTCTCCCGTCTCATCTGACCATAAGATTGGGCTCTCGACAGCAAGCAGATGGATGCAGTGGAGACCTGAAGAGATAAGGGACGAGAAATGAGACGGTTAAAAAGAAATAAAGGGGTAACGGTCTGAAAAAAAAAAAAAGGAATAAAGAATAGTGAACCTTTACCTGAGCCAGACCCTCTACAAATGAGTCAATAACCCCCTCGGTGCCCAAGGCATTAACCCGAGAAACCTCATGCGGCAGCACATATCTCCCTAGCATTTCCTGCATCTCCCGCGAATGACCCAGCATGGAACCAGTCCTAGCCGACACCCCTGTAGAAATGCCCGGTTGTGGAGGACACAGTTGAGGGGCAGGAAGTGTAGCTGAAGAGGAAGACTGCGGGAAAGCAGTCTTAGCGGAAGAGATCCCTGCCTGAGGAGACACCATGGGTGAAGCCACTCGAGGAGGAGGCACCCGGGGCTCGACGCGAGTCGCTGGCGGAGAGGTTCTTGGAGAGGCGTCCTTCGTCCTCGCCGCCTTGGGGGAAGGGGTACCCCTATCCAAGAAGCGGGTCGAAAAGCGGGCTCCAATCATCTCTCTGCTTATCTCTATGCCTATTAAAGAGAAGTGTTAGCGAATGGTACATGGATACAACATATCAGGTAAAGTTTAAGATTATTGCAAAAGCAGGAGTAGCTTACTTTTTCTTTTGGATGACGGTCCAGAGGGGGACCCGCCTGTCCTATCCGAAGAAGAGCCCAGAGGAGGTCCACTGACCTTACCACTTTCTTTGGGAATAAGAACTCCCAAGTCTTTCTCAGGGTGATCCCTCACCGCTTGCAGCTTCGACTCTTGATCTTTGGAGAGTACGGGAGGATCTGCAAAGGGACAGGACAGTGAGCACATGCATAAAAAAAAAAACAAAAGAAAAAAAAGAAAGCAATCAGAAGACGTACCCACTCTCTTGGCGTCAATCCATCGTGTGGGTACCAAAGGTCGATCTGACTCAGCAGCCCACTCTCCACCGATGAAGAAGAAGCGAGATTTCCATTCGTGGCAATTGGAACGCAATCTCGTGAGTAACTTGCCGCCCCTAGGGGTAAAATAGTACCATCCCCTGTTTGGGGCTGGGGACTCGATCAAACTGTAGGCAGCATGAAACTCGAGAGGAGAAGCGACCTCTTGATGTACTCTCCTCCACAATGCAAAGAAGCCAAGCAGAACTCTCCATCCGTTAGGTGCTAATCGCCCCGGAGTTAAGGAAAAATAGTGAAGAACACGGCAAATGGGGGAAGATATTGGAAATCTTAACCCGGCCTCGATCATCTCTTCATATATCACGACGTCACCAGAAGAATCGTCACAAGCTGGCTCGTCCGCTTCGGCCCGGCGGCACATCACAGTAGGAGGGATACAAACAGCAATCTTCAAAAGCTCATTGTCTGTTTTGAGTACACTGAAAATACTGCTTACTTTGGACCCGGCATCCTCAACAAACACTTTCCTTGATACTTTTTGCGACGACGCAAAATTCTACTTGATGATCCAGCCTCGCCCGCCCGTGCTGCGGCAGTCATGCTCCCGCCCGACGCTGCCACCGTCGCTGCACCTGATACCGTCGCCCCAAGCCCGGGGCCTGCGGCGCCCAGGCCTGAAACCTTCGCCCCAAGCTCAGTGCCTGCCTTGGCGACCGAGCCTGCTGCCGCTGTGCTCGCCTGGGCAGGGCCGCCCTTGCCCAAGGACGCTGTCACGCCCGCACGTGCGGCGACGCCCGCGTCGTCGCCCGTGCAGGGACGCCCACACCGCGTCCGCCAACGGGGACCGCCGTGCCGTCCGAGCCACCCGCACCGGCGCCGCCAGCGCCAGCAGCGCCCACGCAGCCCGCACCGGCGCCGCCAGCGCCAGTAGCGCCCACACCGCCCGCACTGGCGCCGCCAGCGCACGCGGCGCCCACGCCGTCCGTGCCTGCGCCACCTGCGCCCGCTGCGGTGGTCTGACCAGCGCCAGCGCCCGTCCGGGCAACGCCCGCGACACCCTCGCCCACTGCCGCAGTCTGGCCGGCGGTCCGTCCTGCAGTCGCCTTGCCCGCCAGGCCGGAATCCACGCTGACGCCCACCTGCTCCTTCTCCATAGTGCTTCTTGTTGCAGTAGAAGATGGATGGAGGAAAGAAAGAAAGGTGAAGAATGAAGAAAAATTAAAACTTTTCTTTCTCTGGGAAGAGTAACAGATGAAGAAGGTGGAGTGGGTCTCCTCTCTTTCAAAGGGCTTTTATAGCCTAGGGTTTCACAAGCCCCACAAAACCTAGTAAAAAAAAAAAAAAACCAAACATAAGAGGAGTCCCAGGATAACAGGACTCTCCTCAAAATCCTTCTCCTCAGGGCCTGGGAGGAACACAAGAAGCTGGCAAGGAGAGGAACGCGGCAAAAAATCATTTGAATGGAAAAGAAGCCCGGATAGTCAAAATGCCCCCCTTTCAAAGCTTCTTTGGGCGCGGGGCATTGAGGGGCAAATGATGAGTCAGGCCCGACCAAGTGGCCCATTCCGTCATGAGCCAAGCCTGAGTTAATGGAGATCCGTTTAATCCAATGTCTCGCATTTACCAAGTCCTGCGGAAAATATCGCAACTGCCTCGCCAGTCGAGGACACCTCGAAGGCTCCTCGTAAACGGCGCTGTAAAGTCGTCCCCATCTGTTAGGGGAAGACTATAAATAGAATAGCCTCTCGGCACTTGAAGGGCAAGCAACTTTGATCTCCTCTACACACTATCCCATATTTGTAATCACTGACGCACTTGAGGAATTAATACATCCGGCGATCATTGCCCTTGAAGTGGACGTAGGTCATACTGACCGAACCACTATAAATCTTTCTCTCTTCTCAATTACCGCATTTATTACCTATTAATTGACCGGTGGTGTGCAAATCAATATTTAGCATCATCAGTTATCAATGACTTTTCTTTCAAACTTTTGCTCGGGCCATTGTGATAAGGTCTTCGTGGAGCTGGTTTAGGTACCTCCTTTTTGTTTACTGGCTTCAGCTCAGGCGAATAATTATGAGATTGGAACGATCCAAGGTGGTCGTTATCAATGACTTCAGTGGACAATGGTGCGCTGGTGTGTAGAACCAAAGAATTACCCAACTAAATACAAGGATTTATGTACCTTTTTGGAGGCTAGATTGGGACCTGGACTGAGACCTCATCTAATAATTTTAGGCCAAAATCAACTGATAGAACAATTAAGAACTTTTGATAAATCTAAGCCAAAGGTTAAACCCATAACAAGATCGATCAGAAGGTTGTCAATTGATAAAGAGCATTCAGTTCAGCCATTTCAGCCCATTGGGTCTGCCTGCATTCAGGCCCACAATATCTCTTAACAGCTGTAAATCTCCAACAACTGTAACCGAGTGATTGTTATCCTCTCCACCTCATCCTATCATATTCCTTTGTAATGGTTATCTTGTACAGCCTGTAGAATCTTCTTTGATTTGTAATTATCTCAATACAAAAGTGTATAAAATAATATAACAACAGAACCACAAAGTAAGTGTGGATTCATCCAGAGACTCCTCTGTTTTTATGGTATCAGAGCTCCTTAAGCACCACCGTGCAAAGCTCCACCTGGGCCATCTTCCTTACCTGTCATCCTCATCCTTTCAAGCATGACGTCCTCTCCTTCTACCCCTGCTTCCAACCTTGTTGTCTCCAACATTGCTCACCTCATCCCTATCCAGAGGAGTCTCTGGATGAATCCACACTTACTTTGTGGTTCTGTTGTTATATTATTTTATACACTTTTGTATTGAGATAGTTACAAATCAAAGAAGATTCTACAGGCTGTACAAGATAACCATTACAAAGGAATATGATAGGATGAGATGGAGAGGATAACAATCACTCGGTTACAGTTGTTGGAGATTTACAGCTGTTAAGAGATATTGTGGGCCTGAATGCAATGACCTCAGACAGTCAGGCTCGGGCTCAAGCTTGGCTCGCCTAATAAACTTCGAGCTCATGCTGGCTCAATTAGCTCAAGAGCCAATAACTCAGCAGAACTGGGGAAGCAAATGAAAGTACTAAATGCATGCAAAGTAAATGGAAAGAAAGAAGAGGCAGTGAAGGAATGAATAAAAAAAATAAAGTCTCACACACATTAAAGCAAGCAGCAAGCAACCATCATTCTACCCCTTGGAATTTGAACGAGTTGCTCAGACAGAAAAGAAGACATGGCTTCTGAGGCTGTGGTGTCCTTTGTTGTAGGAAAACTCGGTAATCTTCTCATTGAAGAAGCACGGCTCCTCTATGATGTGCGTGATCAATTTGAATGGATTGTAGGAGAATTGAGGCGTATACAATGCTTTCTGAAAGATGCCGATGCAAAACAGACGGAAGATGAGAGAGTGAGGAATTGGGTGACAGAAATAAGAGACGTTTCTTATGACGCCGAAGATGTTATCAACACCTTTTTTTTTAACAGTAACTGAAACTTCTTAATTAATTAAAAGAAGGTTACAAAAAAGGAAAACAAAGAGGAAGAGACAATAAAAACATAAAAAGAAAGAGGAAACACAAAAAGCGAAAAGAGTAACTAGGTACAAAAGCGTTGTACCCCACCGAAGCAAACTATAAGATAATACCCTCCCAAGGAGACATCCTCTCAATCCCCTGTATAGCTAAATCATCGGCGAAGTAGTTGGTTGATCTAAGCTTATGGCAGAAGTGAACATCGATTGAGGAAGATAAAGCCCGAATTTCATTAAAGAGGAATTGAAATTTCCATGGGTTCCTCTTCCGATTAGTCACGCAAGCGATCGCATTAGATGAGTCACTCTCCACAATAAGAACACCATGAAAGTTTCTAGAGAAGCAACGAAAAACTTCCAAAATCGGTAAAACCTCTGCTTCACTAGAGTCACAAACCCCTGTATGCTTGGAAAACATAAATAAAACCACTCCCTTACTATTTCGAAGTACCCCACCAATTCCTTCTGGCCTCGGTTTACCTCTAGTAGCTCCGTTGATGTTGAACTTAAGAACACCAAGAGGGGGAAGAGACCAATGAACAGACCTCATCACCTTAAAATGACCACACCTCATACAAGCTTCCCAATTGACTAATATGTCATTGAGACTAAAATTCGAGAACTCCTTTCTAACCAAAGCCCAATTAGCAATAATCAAAGAGATCGAGGCAACCAACTCTTCTGAAGTAGAGGAGACATTTCTAAAAATTCTGTCATTTCTTTCTTTTCAAATGCACCAAAGAAGAGCAAAAGGAATCAACCTCCACAACATATGCCCACAATCAACAAATGGACCTCTTGCCCGAGACTCTATCGCATCTGCAATATTCTCCGAACAGCACCAAGCTACTCCACACCCGCCAAAGAAATAACCCCATATACCTGCTGCAACTTCACAGTGAAGAAAAAGGTCGTTCACTATTTCCTCTTTCTTATGACACATCAAACAAATGTCGGATATGTTAGAAGTTGTCAATCCTCTCATTCTCAAATTGTCTGCTATAGACACTTTTGCTGCAACAACAAGCCAACAGAAGACCTCAACCCGGGGAGGAACCAGCCCCATCAAAACCAAAGAAGATGAAGATCTAGAAGTATCGTTCCCTCCAAGGCCAAGTGAAAAGCTGTAGCTCAGAACTCTCCGGATAAGGAAGGTTTCCAAATCTGAGAGTCCTTGTAATCCCTGCACAGAAATACATTAGAAAGAAGACTCAACAACTCCCCATATTGAACCTCCTCTAACAAGCAAGCCCTCTCCTAAAAGACACATTCCACACAGTCCCATCCTCCCTTAATTACCTCATAACAATCACTGACAACAGACTCCTTATTCAACACCACTCTAAATAACCTAAGAAATAACTCAGACAAAGGTCCTACCTCTACCCAATCATCCAACCAAAACCTGACCTCCCTCCCCTCACCCACCACAAAACCAACCCCTTTGGACAATACTTTCCACCATTTAGAAGACACATTACCAACTAAAGCAATGTCACCCCATAATTCCGACCTACGGTGTCTAGCCACCACCCCCACCTATCCTCCCCATACTTAGTAGCAATGACCTTCCTCCAAAGAGCTTCCTTCTCTTTGCCAAACCTCCACCACCATTTCACCAATAAAGATATATTTTTATTCTCCAAACTACCAAGACCCAAACCTTCACTCCACTTTGGTTTAAACACCTCACTTCACTTTAAAATATGTAATTTCTTTTTGTCCCATTGACCTTCCCATAAAAAGTTCCTACGGATACGATCCACCTTTTTCACCACTGCCTTTGGCATTTTGAAAAGAAACTATAATAGACTGGGATATTAGATAAGTATGCTTTAATCAATGTAATTCTTCCACTCAAAGATAAGTATTGCTTTTTCCAAGAAGATAACCTTTTCTCAATTTTACCGATTAGTGGATCCCACAAAGCTTTGGATCTCGGCTTCGTCCCAACTGGAAGTCCAAGGTATGAGATAGGGAGTCTTCCAACTTTACAATGGACCAAGTCCGCTAGAGCATGTACAATATCCTCAGAACATCCATCTCCCACCAACATGCTCTTAGAGATGTTAATCTTCAGACCCGAAACCAAACTGGGCAGACCTTCCGAAGGACGAGACGAAGGCTTTTTTTATGTGTTAAAAGGTACATTTGCACTGTTAGTGAGCTGACAACTCGCCACAAGGTCACCAAGAAGATTCAACACATTAAGATAAAGATCGGCTACATCTCAAGCAGTTTTCAAATTTACGGCATACGAGATATCTACGTTGGAGGGCAAGAGACACCTTTGAACATCCGTAGGCGGTCTGTTGCCCTGTACGAAGAACCAGATCTTGTTGGTATGCAAGAAAGCATGACAACTCTCAAGGAGCAGCTTATCAATGAGGAGGCAAGGCACTGCGTGATTTCTATAGTCGGAATGGGCGGTTCAGGTAAGACCACTCTCGCTAAAAAATTTTATCGTGGTTGAAAGTAATTTCTACCTTAACACAGGCAAAGAGGTCTCACTTACTGAATTTCTAATGAATATCAAATTGATGTGATTAAACTAGTGATTAACCCTAATTCCAAGTTAACAAAATAATCAATCCACAAATAGAGAGAGACACGGGAATTATACGTGGAAAACCCTAAAAGGGAGAAAAACCACAGATCTATGTAAAACCCTAAAAGGGAGAATTATATGGTCTAGGCCAACAGACAATCAAGCACTATGTAAAACCGAAGAATACAAGACACTTACAACCCTTTTCCCAGTTGTTGACTCAACCTAAGGACTGCCTCAGATCTTGCTGACATCACGTCACTAATCTTCACCGTGCTTGAGCAGAACTGCCTTCAAGAAGGGGATGGAAAATTGACCAAAAACTCTGAATCTTCAGCATAGCAGCAGCTTGAAGTCTTGGGGGGAACTAGGATGAATCTTTCAAACTCTCTATCTCAGGGAATTAATCTAGATCAGTGTGTCTCATATGTTGAGAGAGGAAGGCTTTAAATAGTCTCAAATTCGTGTATGAAAGGCTCAAGGAATAGGAAGTTGCATCTTGATCAAATTAGAAACAGAAGTTTAAAAAGAATAGAAAGTCCAAGGTTCGCTCGAGCGGATGTGGAAGTTCGCTCGAGCAAACTACTCTCTGGAAGTAAGCAAGCAGCGCAGGAAACCTTCTGTCTTCTGGTCGCTCGAGCGATATATGGTTCACTCGAGCGATCAACTCTTTGTCTTCAACTGTTCCAGACAGAACATCAGTGGGTCGAGCGATCTTCATGTTGGGTCGAGTGATGGTGAAACTGTGATGGGTTCGCTTGAGCAAAAGGAGGTTCGCTCGAGCGACCTATAGAAACCTTCAGATCTTGGAAACTCTTTCTCGTTTTGGAAACAGATCTTTAGCAGTTCGACCTCTAAAAGAATTACAAGGTATAGAGACCAAGTTAAAACCCAATGAATTAGCCAACTAAAATCCTAACAGTGGTGTCAAAGAGAATTTTGATTTTCATGTTTTCATCTACCTATCTCAACAATATAGAATTAGAGATGTCTTGACACGCACTAAAGAATGCGTGATGGGCCTCTCTCTAGAGGAGTAGAAGAATTCAAATGAAGAAGACTTGAGGAAAATGCTTCGTGATCACTTGAGCGAGACGAGATATCTGGTAGTGATTGATGATATATAGACCATGCAAGCATGGGATGAACTAAATCTCTTTCTACCATATGGTTTGAGGAAAAGTAGAGTAATGCTTACCACTCGCAAAAAAGAGGTAGCTTTACATGATGACCTATTGAGCCAACCCCATTATATTCGCCTTCTTCATGAGGAGAAGAGTTGGGAATTGTTCCACAAGAAGATCTTTCCAGAAGGAGTAGTTTGCCCCCTGGAGTTCATGGAAACCGGTAAAAAGGTACTTGCAAAATATTGTGATTTACCATTAGCTATTGTTGTTTTAGGAGGTCTCTTATCACGAAGAGACAAGACATTTAGTGCATGGTCTAAAGTTCTCGATAGTGTAACTTGGCATCTCGCTGATGACTCAAATCAGTGCATGCAAATATTGGCTTTAAGTTACTACGATTTGCCTCATTACTTGAAACAATGGTTTTTATATCTCGGTCTTTTCCCAGAAGACTTTGAGATCAAGTCGAAGGAACTAACCATGTTGTGGGTTGCCGAGGGTTTCATTCAGCAGAGAGGGAATGAGATCATGAAAGATGTGGCAGAGGACTACTTAGAGGAATTGATTGGGAGGAGCATGATTCAAGTGGCACACAAGAGTTCTAATGGATTTGTTAGCACATGCCGCATCCACGATCTTTTGCGTGACATCTCCATGTCTGAAGCTAGGCAGGTCAATTTCTTTGGAATCTACGGTGGTAATGACACTACTTCATCTTCATCTAGTCTGCGACGAGTAACACTCCATCACTACGTGGATGAGTACGAAATTATAAATCGTTCAATTGCAACCTTTCGTTCCATGTTATGCTTCTATGGTTCTTCAATTCATTTGTCAAGACTGCTTTACAAAGGTGGTAAATTGCTGATGGTATTTCATGTCGCTAAGCTTCAAGAAAATAGTTTACGGAATGGAATTGGAGAAGAAGTACATTTGAGGTATTTAAGAGTTTATGGAATCCGATCTCTTCCATCTTCTGTCAATAACCTCTCTAGCTTGCAAGTTATAGTATTGTCAAATAGTAGTGGCACCTTACCAAGTGCAATTTGGGATTTGGAGAGATTGAGACATCTATATGCATATTATTGGGTTATTGATGGGCATCCATGACTCAAAAATTTCAGAAACCTCCAAACATTATGCTTAAATGCCGGCAGTTGGATTGAAGACGGCTTAAACGGGCTAACCGATCCTAGAAACTGGGAATAATTGGAGATGTAAGTTCACACCACAAGGCATTATCTGATACCATTGAGAAATGGAGCAGCCTCCGATCATTTAGATTGTGTGATTTCTTCTCAATCCCACCATTTGTGTCATTTGCACACCATCAAAATCTTTATAGAATGGTTTTGAATGGTCGAATAGAGAATTTACCCAAGATGCCTCCAGATCTTGCCAAATTGACTTTGTATCGAGCCCAGTTATAACAAAATGCCATTGAAATACTAGAGAAGCTGCAAAACCTTCGAGTTCTCATTTTACGATAGGATTCTTATTGTAGTGAGAAAATGATATGTTCTTCAAGAGTATTTCCTCGGCTGGAATCCTTGGAACTCAAATGCTCCAATATAAAGGATTGGACAATTGAGGAAGGAGCAATGAAATCTCTCAAAGAAGTCACTCTTCCATCAGCATCATATAAAAACTCTTCCCAAGCAAGTACATGATCTCTTGTACTGAAAGCGGTTCAAGGAAGAAGACAAGCGGATGACAAATGGATTCTACAAAAGACCAGGTAATTTACATTTTCGATGTAATTTTTTAAGTTGAGATTTTTCTTTTTCGTCTGTGATTTCAACAGTAGCCAGGTAGCATTCTAGAATGCGACATGTGATAAAAGGCCAGCTAATAATGTATAAGTAGTACATTTGAGAACCATTTTATTTGGATTGGATAATTTTTCTTCTTCTATATTTCATTTTGTAAGGTGTGAATTCATGGTTATATATATTCACAGCCGATCCTAGTAAATTAATTTGGAATAGATTGGGTAATGTAATACCATATGTAAGGGCCCTGATCAGGGTTATTCATGGGCCGGGTCACTCTGGGCTAAGTCATATCTAGGCCCAGCCTGACTTTACACACACAGGCTCGTATCCAGCCTAAGCCTGACTCTGGCTGTAAATGTCTTTCCCAAGGCCACTCATTTAGTCAACCAGGCCAGGAAAAACCAGTCTTTTTATTAGTTGTTTGGCCTTTTTAGCAATTTGTTGGACAAATTTATGACTCAATTACAAGTTGGCTGGGTTTTGGGCTTTTTATAACTTAACCCAAGCCTGGGAAAAACATTTCACTGCCGAAAGCAGGCTGGCCCTGGATTGGACTCGGATGGCCCAGCCTGGCCCATGAACACCCCTAGCCTGATTGGGCCCATTCGTGCAAGAGGTACACCTAAAAGATTTTCTTGATTTTACTATTCTTGTCATTCAAATTCTTGCCTATAAATACACAACTTGGATCATCATATTTTAGGGCATGCCCCTCCTATGGTAGGGTCCCACTACATCAGTCATTTTCAAAATGACCTATTTCTTGGACTCAAAAGTCTTATTACATAAATACATTTGAATTTATTTTTTGAGTAATAGTTTAACTTTTGTTCCAAAAGAACATTTGACCTAAATGTGGAAGTTATAACCATGATTTGGGTAACGAACTTGAATGCAATTGAAAACAAGGTAGGTTTTTGAATATGGTAGTCTTAACTCTTAATTGAGTTGTCTATTGCAATCTACGTGCTTGTTGAATTTATTGTATCATTTGTATGATCTCACTATCTTTTCCACATAAAAAAATAAAAAAATCTCAAAATCTTATTCCTGAGAAGGAACATATAATCCTATATTTTTCAACATATTTGTTTCATTTGTTATTTGTAAAGCAGCCCAATGAATTATTATCCATGTATGTTAGAGTTAGTCCCCTTCCATCACTTTTTTAGACACACAACTCCAAGATTTTGTATCATTTTGAGCTTTTATTAACAAAGTTTACTTGTACTTTTATTTCTTACAGGAGACATTTTAGGACCACATGATGTGACAACCAGTGCTTTGGCAATGAAAGAAAATGGTGGCATGAAATCCTTTCCTTTTTCTTCTTGTTTTATAAGTTGTTTGTGGAAACATGTAAAAATAGTTATCGTGTGATTCTAGAATTGGTCTGTATTGTTAAAAGTATCAACAGATTGTTGTGTTGTTGTTCTGTCCCTACTTTCTTGCTTGATTTCATCTATACAATGTTCATTGGCATTTATAGCACAATTTTCTCCCATGGGAGTCCGTATGATAAGCAGTGAAACCAGGGCTACAATTTTTCTCCCAACCATGCATTGAATTTCGTGCAGGGCAGATTACATACTCCTGCATAGGAAACTTCCTTTGGGCATTTATATGCTTCTTAAGCAACAACAGGTTAATGAAGATTTTAGAACATGCTTTTCCAACTTCGAAGCAGCTATAAACCCTTTGAGTAAGTCATTATATTGGTTTTGAACTGATGTCTTGTTTCAGGTGTGTCATCTCTGTAACAAAAAAAAATCAATTTTTTATTATATATATTATAAAAAAGAATATAATGGGAGTACAAATTAAGTTCCAATACATTTTAGGATTTAGTTTATCATAGATGTTGGGTGGTCATATTGAAGGAGAATGTCCTCCTATGAGCTGATTGGATATTGGTTATATGAGGTCCTGCACATGGGACCTACTAAGATGCATGCCTATCAATGGGAGGATGGTAGATGGAAAGGTCTCCTTTGGACAAGGGAGAACCAACAATCTGCCCAATTAGATTACCCTAGCCCTTGACAATCAACCGTAAGTTCTTGGATCTCGGCATGCATTTTGTAAAAGTTCAAACAATATATTCTCAATAAAAAGCATATTGTGAGCAATTATTTATCAGAAAAGAAACATAAAACTTGCAATATAGACTTTCAAATCAACTGAGCAGATCGCAACAATTATGAGCAAATCGATTCATCATCCTCAGTGAAAAATGTGCTTCGAAACAATACAAGTGTGATGACAATATGAGTGTAATTAGGCACCCAACAAGGCAAGATAAGCATGTACCTAGAAACAGTAGAATTCTTATATATGAAAGACACTGATTTCAATTTGAAATCAACTCCAATTGATTTTCACAATCCTACATAATTTTGACCGAGGGACCATCATTAATCCCAATACACAATTCTCCTTTAATCTTATTTAATCTAATTAAATTCAATAAAAATGTCATTTATTGAATGACATTTATTGTTGCAATGAATGATAATGTGCTATTCAATCTATGATGCCCAAGGACCAAGGTAGATCCAAGTAATGGAAAAATCCTAAATTTGAATCTATCTATTATATTTTTCAACTTAAATAAGTTTTTAGAACTTATAAATATATTAATTTATTTTCCAACTCAACTAAGCTATAATAACTTTTCAACATAAAGCTTGTCATGAAGAAAGATAAGTGGTGAGGATTTTATCAATATTATTCATTGAAAGGTAAGTCAAACAAACTAAAACCGCCTGTCTTGAGTTGAAATCTAGAAACCCATTACTACGTACCTTGAACCCAACTACAAAACATGCTTCTAATTGTAAAATATCATAATTTAAATTTCTTCTAAATTTCTCGATCTCATCTCAATATAATATATACAAAAATATCATAATTCAAGTTTCTACTAAAATTCCAAAATTCTGATATTAATTATTTATTTAAGTTTTCAATTGTGTGATTTCTAAGAAAACCTATTAATTATACTATGTTTCATGATTAGGACACAGGGCATAGCATCCTCTCCATTGGTGATTATAATTATAAGCATATAAATTTGTTATTTTTTAAAAATATTTTTATTTTAGACTTTCTATAATATAAACGTATGAGATCAAAATCAATTCTTCTTATTTCTATCACAAGATTAAATGATTTCTTTTTTTTTTTTTTTTTGCATGACTTCAATTGCCCGTGCTAAGCACGGGAGCATTTTGCTAGTTAGAAATGAATTTAATGCTTTAAATTGGGGAACACAGGTTGTGATGAAAGACTGAAGGAGGGCCATCTCGATTAGGCTTGTCAATCGGGTGGGGAAAACCCGCCGACTGGGTTGACCCGACCCAGTTGGGTCATAAATTACCCGCCTCGTTCGGGTCAACGGGGCGGATTAACCCGGACTCGGTCAAAGAGCTGACCGGGTCAGGGGCGGGTATGGGGACGGCCGACCCACCCCGGATATATATATATATATAAATAATATTATATGTAAATTTATGCATATTATATATGTAAACATATAGTAATTATTATAATTCTTCTAAAAAAAATATATAATTAATTCTTATAGAAAAATTAATTATAATTAATTATATGTAATATGTAATGATTTGTAAATAAGTAATATATTATCTAATATGGGTAATTTATTTGTATTTCTAATAAGTATATCAAATTGACAAGTGTCAACATTAGGAAATTAGAATAAAAGATTTCACACAAATATATGATAAATTGATTAGTTACATGAAACTTAAACTCTAAACCCTAAACCCTAATCCATAAACATTAAAGCCTAAACCTTATACCCTAGTAGTCCTTAAGGCTTAAACCCTATTGTATATTTCATGTTTGTAATTCATCTAATATAGTAATATGAGTAATCTATTAGTATTTCTAATAAGTATTTGAAATTAACAATTGACATTTGACACAAAGTATATTAGAATAAAAGATTTCATATGAAATTCTAAACCCCATACCCTAAACTATCAAACTTAATGTAATAAACTCTATCTACTTAACTTAATGTAATAAACCCTAAACTCTAAACCATATGCTAATTAAAAGCTCAAGTAAATGACTTATGAGTGAGTTAATCTTGTAGCATATTAATCCAATGTACAAATATAATTTGTCAGTTTTAAACTAACCATAAACATTAAAGCCTAAACTTTATACCCTAAACCTTATACAGTTATACCATAGTAGTCCTTAAACCCTATGTATGTAATGTGTTATGCATTTATGTATCTATGCTTAGTACACGATAATGTATCAAGTTATTCAAGTATATAATTTTATCATGAGATATTATGTATCATGCATTAATACTAATTAATTATAACCATTTTTGCAATACAGTCCCCTGAAATACTATTTTTTGACTCATATTTTACAAAATATTCCAATATACGAATACCATATACCAATATACCATTGTCTAGTATTGACGGATTGACCCCAAATGGCCAAAACCCTAAATTCAATTAGGTAATTTGCAAAACACAGCCGGGTCGGCGGGGCGGGTTTCCCCGTGACCCGACTGGGGCGGGGATGGGGATTCATCCCCATACCCGCCCGAGTTATGGGGCGGGTATGAGGATGGGGAATTTATTACCGGGGCGGGGATGGGGCATGGCAACCCGCCCCATTGACAAGCCAAATCTCGATTGATTCATTCCCTAAGATTGAAGGAGGGTCTTCTCCATCAAAGCTGTTTCACTCGGCTCCAAGGGTTCAAACCATGTGGAATATGGCATATCAGTTCTCACGTGGCTGCCCAACCTTGGACCTTTTCTTATCCGAAAGCCCTTTATCTCACCCGAGGTCTCCTTCCCTCACCCGAGAGCTCTCCCACTAGCTTGGGTTCCATGGGTCCCAGCCCTTCCTAGCAAGGGTAGAAAACAAAAGACCATTCTTCATCCCTCTTGCTAGCCGTTCCATCTCAGGCGATGAAACGAATTGATTGTCTATCCAACAGGAAGACCGTAGCGAGAAACAAAATGAGTGGGAATGGTTGAACACGGACCAGGAGTCCCCCTGGGCTAGCTACTTGCTGACTTTTAATGCTAGAGGCCTGCATTCAAGCCTGATACTCTGGCCCAATTGCTAATGTGCCCAGCCTATGTTTATCCTTACCTAAGGCCCTAACAAATTACCTCAGTGCACAACCGATTAATCAAAAGTGTTCCTAAGATTCTGCTGGTGGGCTGGATTTATGTCTTGATTCAAGGCCTGATGGCTGAATCCAAGTGAGATGTATTAAGCCCAAATTCGGCAGACCTTGAACAGAGTCCTGCTAGCTCAACCCATTTGCACAACTCTATAACAGGCTAATCCTATCAAGCGAAATGATCAGTCCAACAAGTAGGACCACACTTACTGTTCCACGCTTCAAGTGTGGGGCCCAATTCAGCTAGCTACCTATATCCATGGCTAAGCGAGACAACCATTGATTGAAACCACCAAAATGAACATCTGTGATTTGAGCCAACCATTCATGATCTAATGATTATGATCTGAAATTGAAACTTACAGCAAAAGTAACAAAAACTAGTAGAAAGGTGCCCCTGCGAACGACGGGCAAACAGCAAGAGCAAAAGAAGCGCAAAATAGACAGAGAAGAGGAAGGAAAGAAGATCTCGCTCACTCAGTCACTTTTATGGTTTTTTTTGGGAAAATTTCAAGAAAGTCTTTGACTTTTGAGTGATTTTCAAAAAAAGGTTAAAAGAGTTCAATATTTCAAAAACGTATGAAGATTTTTAAGATTTATTTCAATTAGATCCAATCCGGCAATCTAAACCCACCGCCAGCAACTTTGTATAAACAAAAACTCAAAATGACAAAAGTACCCTTTGTGAGTAGTTAGTAGGTAAAAATAAAATTTTCAAAATAGTCTTACACTTTTTAGGTGGTTTTCAAAAAAGGACAAAGGAATTGAATATTTCAAAAAGGTATGAAAGTTTTCAAGACTTCTTTCAATTAGGTTATGTTGGCAGATCTCCATCCACTATTGGCATTTTGTTTTTAATTTCAACATGAAAAAAATCCATTTGATTTCATTCCTTCTTCAAAATGTTGGACCAACTATAAGATCACTTTTGCTTGTTCCAAGTCACTTATAAAATACAATGCAATGCATTGATTGTACTGAAATCTACCTTAATAATTAGAATGCCGAAATATTGGATTGATCGTGACATGGAAATTGAAATTAATTATTGATTAGGTTAATAATTAGAGTGTCCACCTAAAAAATTTAGGATTGTTTTGAAAATTTTCTTTTTACCTACTTACTACTCATTAGGGGCACTTTTGTGCTTTGAAGTTTTTATTTATACAAAATTACCGCAGTGCGTATGAATTGCCTAATTGGACTTGAGTGAAAAAAGTTTTACAAACCTTCGTACGTTTTTTAAATATTAAATTCTTTTGAACCTATTTTGAAATTCACTATGAGTTCTCTCTCCTCCTTTTTCTCCTTCATTCATAAAATTGGTTTTTTCTTGGTACCCATCTCCACGGAAATGGACCGAGAAATGCTTTAAAAAAGTCTTGCTTTTGGTAGAAGGTGAATCCAATAAAATAGATTTGGCACTGAATAGATTTGGCACCGATGGTCGGTAGGCGAACACCCAAGCAAAGAAAGACTTCCATGTGTGTAGATAGGTGCATGAGCATTTATTAAATAAATAAATAAATAAAAAGTTCATGGAAGACCGACATTGAATGGTGCCGTGCCTTGACAAATGGAAGACCCAATTAAAAAACTCGGGCAACAGCTGGACTAGATGGTGACCCAATAGAGAAGACTTGGGATGGGCAAATATATGGAGAGTGTAGAGTGGAGACCCAATAAAAAATAGAAGATTCAATAAAGAAAGACCTGAGATGGGCAGCAGGTGGAAACCGAATTAAGAAAAAAAAACACAAGACTTGGTACTGGTGGGCATTAGATGGGCAGCACGTGAAGACCCATTAAAAAAAGACTTGGCACTAGTGGGCATAAGCCGGTACCCTACCAAGGCACCTTATTATGACTTGAGACTACTGCACTGTTCTCTGTGAGATTCGAAAGTTACAGGTACTGCACTGTTGACTTGAGATGATCTTTTATCCCCCGTGAGTCCGTGACCCACCCGACTTGCCAACCCATTTTCATTTTTCTGGGAAAAGGATTTTAAGTTTTACTAGCTACCAAAAATCAGAGTTTGAGATTTGACATGGAAGATTAAAAGAGTTCAGATTGGGTTGCATCCATTCTATCTATATCGCCTTTCAACCTGACCTAAATTGGACCCAACACCACTATTTGCAACATGATTGGCCCGCCAACCAAACCCAAAACCCAAGTCTAAATTAAGCATTAATCTGCAGGTTAGATACGGGTCAACATTTTCAAGCCTCTAAATATGTGGATTGGATCTCAGGTGACATATACATGATATCCAAAGCGCACCACCTGGCCCATTGCCATCGCTGGTCCTGGAAATTGCACATTTACTTATCCTAATCTTGGCACATGATCGAGGTCACCTTCAATTATTTTTACATAAAGGAAGAAGATTCAACAATTCTTTGGTAGGGCTTGATTTTATCCATCCCGGTCAGGGAGTTAGAATGGGAATGCAAGCTTTTAATATGAACAAGAAATACGAATAAAATCAACACCATGGGGTGATCATGATCATTTATCTAAACAAAGAACTTTGGGCCCTTTAAAATGGATGGTTTCAATCATCTGTCCACATTAAAATGCAGCCCACAGTTGCCAATCCAATTCTAACCCTGTGAGTAGGTTCGAAAAGGGGAATGTTAAGAGAACTCCCTGTAAAATAGCAGTGACTTGCTGCTAACTCAGGTGCTCCTTGACTCTTCTCTGCGGGACGATATCTTCATTTTTTCTAATGCTAGTCTTGCAGAGGCTAGAGAAATTAAAATTTCCTTGAAAGACTACTGTGATTTCTCAGGTCAACTTATTAATTTCCACAAATCTGCCACTAATTTTAGCAAGGGAGCTTGTCGCAGGAGACGCAAATGTATTTCCGCAATCCTCGGTATGAGAATTATAGACAATGATGAAAAATACCTTCCAAACCCCTTATTTTTAAATAAAAAGAGGCACTTGAGTATCGAGTTTCTTACCAATAAAATTAAATTAAAGTAATATTTCATCTTGCCAAATTCCCTTGCTATCTCAAGCCGAAAGAAACACCGTGATTAAGTCGGTAGCTTCCACCATTTTTGTGTACAACATGTCAGTTGTTTGCCTCCCTATTGAAACCACAAACTCAATTGATAAAATGCTTAAAGCCTTTTGGTGAGGTGAAACTAATGCTGTGTTTGGGAAGCGGGGAGGGGAGAGAAAATTTGAGGGGAAGGAAAATGAAGGGGAGGGGAGGGAAAATTAATTTTACCACCTCTTGTTTGGGAAGTAAAAAGGTAGGGAGAAGAAAAGTGAAAAAGTAGGGTTTTGTTTGTTTGTGAAGTACATGAAAAATTACCATTTTGCCCTTACTTTTATAAAGTTTCTAAAGGACAACAAAGGACAAAAAGGGCAAAAAAGACTTTTTCCCTCATTTTCCTTCCCCTCCCTCATTTTCCCCCCATTTTTGGGGGGAAAATTTTTGCCACAAGAAGACAAAAATTTTCCCCCCACTTTCCTCCCCCCCCTTTTCCTCCCCCCCTTCCCAAACACCCCAAAAAAGATTTTCCCCCCACTTTCCCCTCCTTTTTTTCCTTCCCCCCTCTTTCCCCCCTTCCCAAACAGAGGCTAAAGGTAAGGTTGGTTTTTTGTACATTTCTTTTTCTGAAAGCTTGATATTTATTTTTTGAATGAGAAACTTCTAGCAAACTGTGCAGAATTTTGGTTTTTTGTGCATTTCTTTTTCTAAAAGCTTGATATTTATTTTTGAATGAAGAAACTTCTTTTTGACTTATTAATTATTGTCTATTTTATGTGATCAAATTATAAAATTAATTTTTCTCTATATTTTATACTTGAATATATGGATAAGATATATTTGTGTATATTAGTTAATTGTTTATAAGCCCACAAGCACTATGTTGTATAAGCGCTCTGCAGACGCTCTAGATATATAATTATTTTAAAATTTAGCGTTTTGGTGACTGGCCCCTACCCTTGGCCCTCGCTCTAGCACAGGGCACTTGGGTTTTTTTCATCCCACTATGCCCATTTCTTTCATCCAATCTGTAGGTCTTAGCTGGCAGTTTAAATTTAATGACATTGACTTTTGAAACACCTATTTTTATGACTTTTAACGACTCAGTGTAACATCTGTCTCACTTAAAAACTCATTTAACAACTCACATGATTTGTTTTCCTTTTTTTTTTTTTAGCAGATTTGAAGGAGCAATAATAATCCAATCATATATATTAACTTTTCATATGGGTGATTTGGCATAAATCATTGATAGGGCCTATTTATGGAAAATCCAAACCAATCAAAATAAATGACTCATCTAGTTTTAGATAGTTAAAAAAGACAAATACGAATTGATCTACTGTTAGATTGAACTCAATCACTTCTGTGCTTTTATTAAGAGTAATTTAATTTGGCCTCACCATCATGCATCCGTGTTGACTTATCTTTGTTGAGGATTTCCTGGACTATGGTTGTTACCATTGACTGATTTAAGTTGTTACCATTGACTGACTTAAGTTGTACTTAATTTCAAATGGAACGGCAAGCTTGCTTTGTTTTTGGGTGATACATGGGATAGAAATGTCCCTTTTTGAGAGGGCATTTTATAAAATTCCACCCTTTCTCTCTAACTCCTTTTATCTATCTATATGTATATATTATAAAAAGAATATATTTTTTCTTTTTTGAGAATATCTTTTTTTTATTGCCTTTTAACGGTGTCTTTGTGCGAATGGATAACATAATAGAATATAATGGGAGCTCAAATTAAGTTACAATATATTTAAGGATTTAGACTATAATAGATGTTCGGTGGTCTTATTGAAGGAGAATGTTCTCCTCTGAGCAAATTGCATATTGATTATATGAAGTCAAGTTCATGGAACCCACTTAGATGAATGCCTATTAATGGCAGAAGGGCAGATAGAAAGGTCTTCAAAATGAACAAGGGAGAACAAAAAAAATCTGCCCAACCACATTATCCTAACCCTTAACTTAACATCCTCAAAGCATAGTGGCATTTTAACCGTAGATTTTATTTTATAGATTCAATCCAACGGTGAATGCGAAGTTAGGCCACATGCTAGATCATAGGATGGAAAGAATATCAAAGGGGTTGCGCGTGGGACGAAGTGGGCACTATAGAACTGGAGTGTTGTAAGAGAATGTGGGAATCCAATAACCCGCATGGGCTTAATGAATTGTATTAATGGCCGCAACTTTGAATCTAAAGATCCAGAAAATTAAGTGTACGCTTTGAGCATATAATAGAATACAATATTTACATTTCCCAAGGAAAGTGTTTCAAAGAAAAGCAAACATGTACCAGAAAATAACATGGTCAAGGAAGACAATGGGGGAAATATGTGTACAACTGGTTGTCTTGTGTTAAGTAATTTAATAGCCCCATTAATTCCTGGGAATATCTTACTTTCTTGGGTCTCGGCATGCATTTATTGTAAAAGTCCAAACAATATATTCTCAGTAAAAAGCATCTTGTGAGCAAATTACTTATCAGAAAAAGAAACATAAAACTTGCAATATACACAATCTAATCCACGTATAGTGTAACTATATTTCTAAGATTTTCTACACACCTAAAAATGAGGTGTTTATATCCCACTTTCTTATAAAAACCTTCATATTATAAACATTCAAATATATGTTGTATAAATGCATAACATAAAGATCAACAAATCTAAATATTATAAGATTTCATTATCATAGAACAAAATAGTGTTATATTATTATATTGTGTGATTGTGTCACTAATGATGTTTGGCAATTTCCACATACTTCAATATACTCGTGAAGTATTTGGCAATTTAAAAAAAAAAAAAAAAAAAAAAAAAAAAAAAAAAAACCCTCATAAGATGCTATACCAAACAAGAATTGGAGAGAGTAATCAATTGGCCCAATTCAAGCCCACTAATTAGTAATCATAGGTGTTAATAATCATGGTAGGACTTATCCATTATTAAAAAATATAATAAAGTGAAATGTTAAAACCATGACAACTAACTTCCAAGCAATATTGCTTAATTAAGGTGGGTCCACCAAACCTTGGTAACCATAATGTAATACATTTAATGATGATTATCACAAATGACCCTATCTAGTTTTTTTTAAACCTCATTAAATATTAGACATCATTGATGAATCCATCTATGCGAAGTCATTGTAGGACCCATTTGATGTTGGTAGTCATATTAATACTAGGGGAGCTATCAAATAGTTGGACCCATTTAATAATGGTAAATTGATAATTGTAATCACACAATTTAATCTTGGTAATCAGTATGGGATCGGCTAATTTTGGTAGTATGGGACCCATCTAATATTGGCAATCATCCCCTCAAGTATGACATTAGTAGGACCCACTTCATATTGATAATCAAGAAAGGTTATGCAATCTTGAAATGTCTATAGGACCACGCATTAGATTTATACGCACGGTAGGGCCAATCTAATATTAGGAGTCATAGTTGCACTCCCATAAGAATTATGCTGGGAGATTGTAGGTACAACCCTAATCGCTGCATGGACCTAACGTGAGCTTAATATTTTACTTTCGAACTCGTGAAAAAACAAGTGAAGGATAATTTGGTCTAAAAAAAAAGGGACCGATGCGGGGAGACAATTGATTTGGGCAATATTTGTATTTGAGGGCCAATTTCGAGGTCTATAAATAATTGACGCCTTTTGTAGTAAAAATCCCTTAAAAGTATTATATCTCATTGTCTGACTTGGGTCAACTATTCAAAAGGTTTCTAGATTGGAAAAATAGATCGCATTCAAATTAACAGCATTTTTTCTTTTTATAGTTTTTGATTCTTAGTTGAATTCATTTCTTTTTTACATTATGCGGCTATAACTTTTTTAAATATAATTTATAGCCCACTATTAGATTTCTATTTTTTTTTCTTTATTCATTGATTAATTATTTACTCATTACTAATTAGCAGTAAACGAATAAAGTCTGTATCCTCTACCAAGCCTCTGGACTCACTTGAAGTTTCAAGTTTAGCTCAGCAAAGAGTAAATACCATCATCAAATGGTTGAAATCCCTGCTCTGCCATTGATCCTTGGCACTATGGGGGAGAAGTATGCACGTGACCATCTCAATTTCTATTCTGAATTTCTATTGAAGCCAAACTGTCAAGAGGACGGCAATTATTTCAATTGTTCTATTGATTTGTTATGCATGGGCCCTTCTGAGAGCCTTCACTAATTTCCATCGAGTCTGAACATTGGAATTCCAAACCAAGGAAAATCCGCTGGCGCCCACCTTGTATAAGATGTTGCGGTGGGCCTGGAAAACGAGGTTCTCAGGAATTGCTTCTGTTTGTTTCCTCAAAGAGCCATGCTACTTGTACCGGGACTCATGTCCCGGCAAATGACCAAAATACACTCCTCATATGGAGTCGGGCCAGTCCAGGACACGAGTACTGGACAAGTAGACTTTTTGTTCCTCCTCAAAATCAGCTGTTTTCTCTTATTTGTTGCCCACAGCTTTGAGTCACCAATCCTTTTAAAACATCGGTTCTCAAAAGTATTTTTTTAATCTGAAGTGGTCACGTGGGATTGTCGTGTAAAGTAATTATGGTCCGGCAACTTTTGACTCTTCTTTCAAACTTTTGAAGCTGGTTTAAGTTTACGGGCCTCATTCTTTTTGTTTACTGGCCTCATTGGAACGATCCAGGGTGGTTGTTATCGATGACTTGAGTGGACAATGGTGTGGTCTTGTGTACAACCAAAGAATTATCCAATTAAATACAAGGATTTATGTACCGGTTTGGACGCTAGATTGGGACCTGGACTGAGACCTCATCTAATAATTTTAGGCCAAAATCGACTGATTAAACAATTAATAAGAACTTTTGTTAAATCTAAGCCAAAGGTGAAACACATAACAAGATCGATCAAAAAGGTTGTCAATGAGCTCAGCCAGCTTGGCTCGGGCTCAAGCTTGGCTCACCTAATAAAATCCGAGCTCATGCTGGCTCAATTAGCTCAAGAGCCAGTAACAGAGCAGAACAAGGGAAGCAAATGAAAGTACTAAATGCATGCAGAGTATATGGAAATAAAGAAAAAGCAGTGAAGGAATGAATAAAAAATAAAGTCTCAAGCACACAAAAGCGAACTGCAAGCAACCATCATGCTACCCCTGGCAATTCGAACGAGTTGCTGAGACAGAAAAGAAGAGATGGCTTCCGAGGCTGTGGTTTCCTTTGTTGTACGAAAACTCGGTGATCTTCTCATTGAAGAAGCAAGGCTCCTCTATGATGTGCGTGATCAATTTGAATGGATTGTAGGAGAATTGAGGCGTATGCAATGCTTTCTGAAAGATGCCGATGCAAAACAGAAGGGAGATGAGAGAGTCAGGAATTGGGTGAAAGAAATAAGAGACGTTTCTTATGACGCCGAAGATGTTATCGACACCTTCATCCTCACTCAAACTGCTCGGGCTTCCCGGAGGACGAGACGAAGGCTTTTTCTCTGTGTTAAAAGGTACATTTTCATTGTCAGTGAGCTAACAACTCGCCACAGGGTCGCCACGAAGATTCAACACATTAAGATGAAGATCGGCGACATCTCAAGCAGTTTGCAGACTTACGGCATAAGAGATATCAACGATGGAGGGCAAGAGACAGGTTTGAACATCCGTAGGCGGTCGTATGCCCTGTATGAGGAACCAGATCTTACTGGTATGCAAGAAAGCATGAAAACTCTCAAGGAGCAGCTTATCAACGAGGAGGCAAGGCGCTGCGTGATTTCTATAGTCGGAATGGGTGGTTCAGGTAAGACCACTCTCGCTAAAAATGTTTATAGTGAAGTCAAAGAAAATTTTGATTGTCATGCTTTCATATACCTATCTCAACAATACAGAATTAGAGATGTCTTGATACGCATTATAGAATGCGTGATGGGCCTCTCTCGAGAGGAGAAGGAGAATTCAAATGAGGAAGACTTGAGGAAAAAGCTTCGTGATCACTTGAACGACAAGAGATATCTGGTAGTGATTGATGATATATGGACCATGCAAGCATGGGATGAACTAAAGCTCTTTCTGCCATGTGGATCAAGCAAAAGTAGAGTAATGCTTACCACTCGCAACAAAGAGGTAGCTTTACATGCTGATAATGTGATCAATCACCATTATATTCGCCTTCTTAATGAGTTTGAAAGTTGGGAATTGTTCCACAAGAAGATCTTTCCGAACGGAGTTGTTTGCCCTCCGGAGTTAATGGAAACAGGGAAAAAGATCCTTGCAAAATGTCGTGGCTTACCGTTAGCAATTGTTGTTTTAGGAGGTCTCTTATCAAGAAGAGACATGACATTTAGTGCATGGTCTAAAGTTCTTGATGCTGTAACTTGGCATCTTGCCGAAGATTCAAGTCAGTGCATGGAAATATTAGCTTTAAGTTACTACGATTTGCCTCATTACTTGAAACCTTGCTTTTTATATCTTGGTCTTTTTCCAGAAGACTATGAGATTAATTCGAACGAACTAATCATGTTGTGGGTTGCTGAGGGATTCATTCAGCAGAGAGGTAATGAGATCATGGAAGATGTGGCAGAGGAGTACTTGGAGGAATTGATTGGCAGGAGCATGATTCAAGTAGCACGCAAGAGGTCTAATGGAACTGTTAGCACATGCCGCATCCACGATCTTTTGCGTGACCTTTCCATGTCTGAAGCTAGACAAGTCAATTTCTTTGGAATCTACGGTGATAATGACACTAATGCATCTTCATCTAGTCTTCGACGAGTAGCACTCCATCACAATGTGGATGAGTACGAAATTTTAAATCGTTCAGCTGCAACCCTTCGTTCCATGTTATGCTTCTCTGATTCTAAAATTAATTTGTCAAAACTGCTTAACGGAGGTGGCAAATTACTACGAGTATTGAATGTAATTGCTGGCCACATTCAAGGGGACAATTTTCCTAAGGAAATTGGAGAAGAAGTACATTTGAGGTATTTGAGTGTTAATCGAGTCCAATATCTTCCATCTTCCGTCAACAACCTCTCTAACCTGCAAGCTATAATATTGCCAAGTTATGGAGGCACCTTACCAAATGCAATTTGGGATTTGGAGAGATTGAGATATCTATATGCATATTATTGGGATATTGATGGGCGTCCACGACTCAATAATTTTAGAAACCTCCAAACATTATGCTTAAGTGCCGGTAGTTGGATTGAAGATGGCTTAGACAAGCTAACCAATCTTAGAAAATTGGGAATAAGTGATGTACAAAGTTCACACCACAAGGCATTATCTGATGCTACTAATAAATGGAGCAACCTCCAATCGCTTACATTGGGTTGTTCATCCTCAATCCCAATCCCAATCCCACCATTTGTGTCATTTGCACACCATCAAAATCTTTACAAGATGTGTTTGGATGGTCGAATAGAGAATCTACCCAAGATGCCTCCAGATCTTGCCAAATTGACTCTGAATCGATCCCAGTTACAACAAAATGCCATTGAAATACTAGAGAAGTTGCAAAGCCTTCGGATTCTCAGATTACGAGAAGAGTCTTATTGTGGTGAGAAAATGATCTGTTCTTCAGGAGGATTTCCTCGGCTGGAATACTTGTGGCTCGACTGCGCTAATCTAATGGACTGGACAATTGAGGAAGGAGCAATGAAATCCCTCAAAAGAGTCAAACTCTTAAATCGCAATCTTTTAAAGACTCTTCCAAAACAAGTACAAGATCTCTTGGAGTACTGAAAGCGGCTCAAGGAAGAAGACAAGCGGAGCACAAATGGATTCTACAGAAGGCCAGGTAATTTACATTTTCGATGTCATTTTTTAAGTTGAGATTTTTTTTCTGTTTCGTCTGTGATTTCAACAGTAGCCAGGTACCTCTCTATAGCATTCTAGAATGGGACATGTGATAAAAGGCCAGGTAATAATGTATAAGTAGTACATTTGAAAACCATTTTATTTGGATTGAATAAATTTTCTTCTTCTATATTTCATTTTGTAAGGTGCGGATTCATGGTTATATCCCCCTATATATATATATATATATATATATATATTCACAGCCGATCCTAGTAAATTAATATGGAAATGATTGGGTGATGTAATACCATTTGTAAGGGCCCCGATCATGGTTGTTCATGGGCCGTGTCACTCTGGGCTAAGTCATATCTAGGCCCAGCCCGACTTTACACACACAGGCCCGTGTCTAGCCTAAGCCTGACTCTGGCTGTAAATGTCTTTCCCAAGGCCACTCATTTAGTCAACCAGGCCAGGAAAAGCCAGTCTTTTTATTAGTTGTTTGGGCTTTTTAGCAATTCGTTGGACAAATTTATCACTAATCTACAAGTTGGCTGGGTTTTCGGCTTTTTCCAAGCCCGGGCAAAACATTTCACTGTCCAAAGCAGGCTGGCCCTGGATTGGACTCTGCTGGCTCAGCCCGGCCCATGAACACCCCTAGCCTGATTGGACCCATTCGTGGATGAGGTACACCTAAAAGAGTTTCTTTATTTTCGTATTCTTGTCATTCAAATTTCTGCCAATAAATACACAACTTGGATCATCATATTTTAGGGCATGCCCCTCCTATGGTAGGTTCCCACTACATCAGTCATTTTCAAAATGACCTAATTCTCGGACTCAAAAGTCTTATTACATAAATACATTTGAATTTGGATTTTAAGTAATAGTTTGACTTTTGTTCCGAAAAAACATTTGACCTAAATGTGGAAGTTATAACCATGATTTGGAAAACGAACATGAATGCAACTGAAAAGAAGGTAGGTTGTTGAATATGGGAGCCTTAATTGAGTTGTCTATTGCGCAATCTAAGTGCTTGTTGAATTTATTGTATAATTTGTATAATCTCACAATCTTTTCCAAAAAAAAAATCTAAAAATCTTATCTCTGAGAAGGAACATATCATCCTATATTTTCCAACATATCTGTTTCTTTTGTTATTTGTAAAGCACCCCAATGAATTATTATCCAAGCATGTTAGAGTTAGTCCCCTTCCATCACTTTTCTAGACACAGAACTCCAAGATTTTGTATCGTTTTGAGCTTTTATTAACAAAGTTTACTTGTACTTTTATTTCTTACAGGAGACATTTTAAGACATGTTGTGACAACCAGTGCTTTGGCATTGAAAGAAAATGGTGGCATGAAATCCTTTTCTTTTTCTTCGTGTTTTATAAGTTGTTTGTGGAAACATGTAAAAATAGTTATCGTGTGATTCTAGAATTGGTTTGTATTGTTAAAAGTATCAACAGATTGTTGTGGTGTTGTTCTGTTCCTACTTTCTTGCTTGATTTCATCTTTTCAATGTTTATTGGCATTTATGGCACAATTTTCTCCCATGGGAGTCCGTGGTGAATTTCGTGCAGGGTTAAAATTACATACGCCAGCAGAGGAAACTTCCTTTTGGCGTTTATATACTTATTAAGCAAAAACAGGTTAATGAAGATTTTAGAACATGCTTTTCCAACTTCGAAGCAGCTATAAAACCTTTGAGTGAGTCATTATATTGGTTCTGAACTGTTGTCTTGTTTCAGGTGTGTTCTCTTTGTAACAAAAAAAAAAAATTCTATTTTTTATTATATATATTATAAAAAAGAATATAATGGGAGCACAAATTAAGTTCCAATACATTTTAGGATTTAGACTATCATAGATGTTTGGTGGTCATATTGAAGGAGAATGTTCTCCAATGAGCAGATTGGATATTGGTTATATGAGGTCCGGCGCATGGGACCTTCTAAGATGAATGCCTATCAATGGGAGGATGGTAGATGGAAAGGTCTCATTTGGACAAGGGAGAACCAACAATTTGCCCAAGTAGATTATCCAAGCCTTTGACAATCAACCGTTAGTTCTTGGATCTCGGCATGCATTTTGTAAAAGTTCAAACAATATATTCTCAATAAAAAGCATATTGTGAGCAATTATTTATCAGAAAAGAAACATAAAACTTGCAATATAGACTTTCAAATCGAGTGAGCAGATCGCAACAATTCTGAGCAAATGGATTCATCATCCTCAGTGAAAAATGTGCTTCGAAACAATACAAGTCCGAAGGTAATATGAGTGTAATTAGGCACCCACCAAGGCAAGATAAGCATGTACCTAGAAACAGTAGAATTAGAAATGAATTTAATGCTTTAAATTGGGGAACACATGTTGTGATGAAAGACTGCAGGAGGGCCATGTGGATTGATTCATTCCCTAAGATTGAAGGAGGGTCTTCTCCATCAAAGCTGTTTCACTAGGCTCCAAGGGTTCAAACCATGTGGAGAATGGCATGACACTTCTCACTTGGCTGCCCAATTCTGGACATTTTCTCATCTGAAAGCCCTTTATCTCACCCGAGGTCTCCTTCGGTCGCCCGAGGGCTCTCCCACTAGCTTGGGTTCGATGGGTCCCAGCCCTTCTTAACAAGGGCAGAAAACAAAAGACCATTTTTCATCCCTCTTGCTAGCCGTTCCATCTCAGGCGATGAAATGAATTGATTGTCTATCCAACAGGAAGACCGTAGCGAGAAACAAAATGAGTGGGAATGGTTGCACACGGGCAAGGAGTCCCCTGGGTTAGCTACTTGCTGACTTTTAGTGCTAGAGGCAGGGGCGGACCCAGAAAATGAAATTAGGGGGGGCCAAATGAAAATTATTAAAAGAAAATCTTAACAATTTAGGGGTAAAAGTAAAAAATTACAAAAAATTTAGTAGTAAAAAATAAAATTTTGAAAACCTAGGGGGGGCCATGGCCCCCCTAGGCCTACATGTAGGTCCTCCCCTGGCTAGAGGCCTGCATTCAAGCCTGATACTCTGGCCCAATTGCAAATGTGCCCAGCCTACGTTTATCCTTACCTACGGCCCTAACAAATTACCTCAGTGCACAACTGATTAATCAAAAGTGTGCCAAGATTCTGCTGGTGGGCTGGATTTATGTCTTGCTTCAAGGCCTGATGGCTGAATCCAAGTTGGATGTATTAAGCCCAAATGAGGCAGACCTTGAACAGAGGTCAACCAGCTCAACCCATTTGCAAAACTCTATAACTGGCTAATCCTATCAAGAGAAATGATCAGTCCAACAAGTAGGACCACACTTAGTGTTCCACGCTTCTAGTGTGGGGCCCACTTCAGCTAGCTACCTAAATCCATGGCTAAGGGAGACAACCATTGATTGAAACCACCAAAATGAACATCTGTGATTTGGTCCAACCATTCATGATCCAATGATTATGATCATTGTATGAAATTGAAACTTACAGCAAAAGTAACAAACACTAGCAGAAGGTGCCCCCGCTAACGACGGGCAAACAGCAAGAGCAAAAAAGCACAAAATAGAGAAAGAGAAGAGGAGGGAAAGAAGATCACACTCACCCAGTCACTTTTATGTCTTTTTTGGGGAAATTTCCAAAAAAGTCTTTTAACTTTTTTTTATTTTAAAAAAAAGGTCAAAAGAATTCAATATTTCAAAAACATACGAAGATTTTCAAGATTTATTTCAATTAGGTCCAATTCGGCAATCTATACCCACCGGCAGCAATTTTGTATAAACAAAAACTCAAAAGAACTTTTAGTGAGTAGTAAGTAGGTAAAAATAAAATTTTCAAAATAGTCCAAAACTTTTTAGGTGGTTTTCAAAAAAGGACAAAGGAACTGAATATTTCAAAAATGTATGAAAGTTTCCAAGACTTCTTTCAATTAGGTTCTGTTGGGAGATCTCCATCCATTATTGGCAGGTTTTTTTTTTTTTTTAATTTCAAAATGAAAAAAATCCATTTGATTTCATTCCTTCTCCAAAATGTTGGACCAACTATAAGATCACTTTTGCTTGTTCCAAGTCACTTATAAAACACAATGCATTGATTGTACTGAAATCTACCTTAATAATTAGTGTGCCCAAATATTGGATTGATCGTGACATGATAACTGAAATTAACTATTGATTAGGCTAATTATTAGAGTGTCCACCTAAAAAATTTAGTATTGTTTTGAAAATTTTGTTTTTACCAATTTACTGCTCACTAGAGGCACTTTTGTCCTTTACAGTTTTTATTTATATAAAATTACCGGCAGTGCGTATTAGAGTTCTCTCTCCTCCTTTTTCTCCTTCATGCATAAAATTGGTTTTGTCTTGGTACCCATCTCCTCGGAAAAGGACCGAGAAAAGCTTTAAAAATGTCTTGCTTTTGGTAGAAGGTGAACCCAATAAAATAGATTTGGCACTGGTAGGCGGTAGGTGAACACCCAGGCAAAGAAATACTTCCATGTGTGTGGGCAGGTGCATGAGCATTTATCAAATAATAAATAAATAAATAAATAATAAAAGGTTCAATGGAAGACCGACATTGAATGTTGCCGTGCCTTGACAAATGGAAGACCCAATTAAAAATTCGGGCAACAGCTGGGCTAGATGGTGACCCAATAGAAAAAGACTTGGGATGGGCAATAGATGGAGAGTGTAGAGTGGAGACCCAATAAAAAATAGATGGGCAGCAGGTGGAAACCGAATTAAGTAAAAAAAAAAAAAAAAACCAAGACTTTGCGCAGATGGCCAGCAAGTGAAATTCTAATAAAAAAAAAAATGCTTGGGACTGATGGGCAGCAGGTGAATACCCAATTAAAAAGCTTTGGCTCTGATTGGTATAAGATGAAGACCCAGTAAAAACATACTTGGCACTAGTTTAGTGTTTTTTGGAAGGCTGGGTCCTCTCCTGTTATCAAATGTATGAGCAAGGTCTTTTGTATCCAAGTCCCTTTCTAATATAATTTCCTATTTCAGCAAAAAAAAAAAAAAAAAAGGACTTGGCACTAGTGGGCATTAGATTGGCAGCAGGTGAAGACCCATTAAAAAAAGACTTGGTACTAGTGGGCATTAGATGGGTAGCAGGTGAAGACCCATTAAAAAAAGACTTGGCACTAGTGGGCATAAGCCGGTACCCTACCAAGGCATCTTATTATGACTTGAGAATGTGAACTTCTTCGAAACTTACAGGTACTGCCAACCCATTTTTATTTTTCTGGGAAAAGGATTTCAAGTTTTACTAGTACTAGCTACCAAAAATCAGAGTTTGAGATTTGACATGGAAGATGAAATGAGTTCAGATTGGGTTGCATCCATTCTATCTATATCGCGTTTCAACCTGACCTAAATTGGACCCAACACCACTATTTGCAACATGATTGGCCCGCCAACCAAACCCAAAACCCAAGTCTAAATTAAACATTAATCTGCAGGTTAGATACGGGTCAACATTTTCAAGCCTCTAAATATGTGGATTGGATCTCAGGTGACATATACATGTTATCCAAAGTGCACCACCTGGCCCATTGCCACCGCTGGTCCTGGAAATTACAAATTTACTTATCCTAATCTTGGCACATGATCGAGGTCACCTTCAAGTATTTTTACATAAAGGAAGAAGATTCAACAATTCTTTGGTAGGGCTTGATTTTATCCATCCCGATCAGGGAGTTAGAATGGGAATGCAAGCTTTTAATATGAACAAGAAATACGAATAAAATCAACACCATGGGGTGATCATGGTCATTTATCTAAACGAAGAACTTTGGGCCCTTTAAAATGGATAGTTTCAATCATCTTTCCACATTAATATGCAGCCTACAGTTGCTAATCCAATTCTAACCCTGTGAGTAGGTTCAACAAGGGGAATGTTTAGAGGACTCCCTGTAAAATAGCAGTGACTTGCTGCCAACTCAGGTGCTCCTTGACTCTTCTCTGCGGGACGATATCTTCATTTTTTCTAATGCTAGTCTTGCAGAGGCTAGAGAAATTAAAAATTCCTTGAAAGACTACTGTGATTTCTCAAATCAACTTATTAATTTCCTCAAATCTGCCACTAGTTTTAGCAAGGGAGCTTGTCGCAAGAGATGCAAATGTATTTCCACAATCCTTGGTATGAGAATTATAGACAATGATGAAAAATACCTTCCAAACCCCTTATTTTTCAATAAAAAGAGGCACTTGAGTATCAAGTTTCTTACCAATAAAATTAAATTAAAGTAATATTTCCTCTTACCAAATTCCCTTGCTATCTCAAGCCGAAAGAAACACCATGATTAAGTCGGTAGCTTCCGCCATTTCTGTGTACAACATGTCAGTTGTTTGCCTCCCTATTGAAACCACAAACTCAATTGATAAAATGCTTAAAGCCTTTTGGTGAGGTGAAACTAAAGGTAAGGTTGGTTTTTTGTACATTTCTTTTTCTGAAATCTTGATATTTATTTTTGAATGAATAAACTTCTAGCAAACTGTGCCGCATTTTGGTTTTTTGTGCATTTCTTTTTTTGAAAGCTTGATATTATTTTTTGAATGAAGAAACTTCTTTTGACTTATTAATTATTGTCTATTTTATGTGATCAAATTATAAAGTTAATTTTTTTCTCTATATTTTATACTTGAATCTATGGGTAAGATATATTTGTGTATATTAGTTAATTGTTTATAAGCCCACAAGCATTATATTGTATAAGCGCTCCGCAGACGCTCCAGATATATAATTATTTTAAAATTTAGCGTTTCGGCGCCCTGCCCCCGCCCTTGGTCCTCGCTCTAGCACTGGGCACTTAGGTTTTTTTCATCCCACTATGCCCATTTCTTTCATCCAATCAGTAGGTCTTAGCTGGCAGTATAAATTTAATGACATTGATTATTGCAACACCTATTTTTATGACTTCTAACTACTCAATGTAACAACTCTCTTACTTAAAAACTCATTTAACAACTCACATGATTTGTTTTCCTTTTTTTTTTATCAGATTTGAAGGAGCAATAATAATCCAATCATATATATTAACTTTTCATCAGGGTGATTTGGCGGAAATCATTGATAGGGCTTATTTATGGAAAATCCAAACCGATCAAAATAAATGACCCATCTATTTTTAGATAGTTAAAAAAGTCAAATACGAATTGATCTACTGTTAGATTGAACTCAATCACTTCTGTGCTTTTATTAGGAGTAATTTAATTTGAGATAATTAGCGAAATGTCCTTAGAATTCAATCTATCCAGCCTCCAGTCCAGGCAAATTCTTTTTAAGGGCTCTGTTGACACCAAAAATGTCACTTTGCCTCTTCAACATCAAGAAAGCTGCATGAAGTCGCAACCTGCCATAAATAGGCAATGCAACTTCTCCAAAAAATCAAATCTTGTCAGAATCAAACAAAAACTGCAAGATCCTTCAAGATAGCTAAGAGAAGGCTACACATGAAGTTTCGGGCCATTTCGACAACATTTGGCCTAACTTCACTTCTCCGACAGCTAAACAGGAGCTCTCGGCGGCGACAGCATCGGAGACATCAAATTCCCGATCAGAGTCTGTGGATGATCTCAAAATGCATCCAAAAGGCTCCATGCCAAATTTCAAATCAAACCGACAACGTTTGACCCTCTATCAATGCTCGAGCAGCAAAATCAAGCCTCCCGGCGGCGGGAACCACCGAAGCCTTCACTCATCAAACCAAGTGCATGAGTGGCTTCAACATGCTTCCAAAAGGCTGCACGTCGAATTTCAGGTCATTCCGACAACGTTTGACCAGGTTTCGATGCTCCGAAAGAAAATCAAGCCTACCGGCGGCGGAGCAACCCAGGACCATGGTTTCCAAGACAGAGCCTGTGGATCATCTCAAAATGACTCCAATAGGTTCCCTGTCAAATTTCAGGTCAATCGGACATCGTTTGACCGCACATCAACGCTCGGCATTTTCCCCGCAGCAAAATCAAGTGAAGCATCGATGGGACCCCAAACGGCTTCAAAACTCAAACAAAAGCCTATGGTTGGTCTTATTTATTGCTCCGGAGGCTTCACCTCAAATTTCAGGTCATTCCGACATCGTTTGACCAAGTTTCAGCTTCTGGCGGAAAATCAGCAGCTCTACGCGACAAAGTCGTCGACTTTCCCGGAAAATTGGAAACTTTGCACTCTAAAAATGCAAGGATTCCCATCAGGTTTTCTACAGGGAAATCAAGCCAATAAATGAGGAAAAATGTCAGGAAAAATACAGAAGAAAACGGCGACGAAAAAGACCGCAAAACGGACCAAAAACGGGGAAAAAACCCCAGGGTCGCAGCCCGCGACCATGGCCCAGGGTCGCCGGCGACCCTGGCCCATGGTCGCCGGCCCATGGTCGCCGGTGACCATAGAAGTCCGGGTCACCGGATTTTTCGCCGGTGACCCATTTTTCCGTCCTTTTTCGCGTTTCGCGCACTTTGGCCCCTGTGGTTTCCTGAAAATGTGATTTTTAATGCTTGAAATTGACTCATATCCGACGACATCTCGGATCCGCCGTCAAAAGCATAAAATCATCAGTGATCGCTCCAAGATCGCCAACCGGTCGACCAATTCTTTCTGTCCGACCGATCGAGAAATCGACAAGACAGATGTCACCGGCCCGCTGCTAGCTATCAATGTCTGAAATTACATGTTCATCCGATGTCGATCAGCATGAAGATCCATCGATGATCATCGCCAGAAGAATTCCAGAAGACACGGCACGGCCCGCGACTCTTCGACTGCTCGGCGATCAATTAATGTGGTTAATTGACTACCTTTATTGCAGTCATTAATTCATTTCTTTGGACGGCCCAATCAGAAGCAAGCATCCAAGAGTTACAAGTCAATTGATTCATGGCATTTAACCCATGAAACTCCTCCCATTATGGTAATTAAGGTGATTAAAAGCCCTTAATCTCCATCGGCCAATCAGATTCAAGGAAAAAGGAGTTACAAAATCAAGAAATAAATCTTGTAACTCCTCCCATTAAAGCCATTAAGGCTCATAAACTCTCCTAAATGACTACCAAAAGCCTATAAATAGGAGAGCATTCCATTGAAATCAGGATCAGAAAAATCGAGATCGATCGATCAATCGGAAAAAAGACTTCCAAAGCGCCACAGATCCAGAAATCTGAGAGAAAGAAAAAGAGAGAAAAACTCTGCTGAAGTTCTGCACCGGCCACCACTACAAGGTGACAAAAGTCCCTTGGGGGGCACCCCCCCCCCAAGGTCCTTGCCTTCTCCCGCTGCCTCCAATGGCTTAGACGTGGCTTTTCAGCCCGTCTACTTAGCTTTTTATTGGACATAGGACCTTCTCTTGGTCTTTGTCCTCTAAAAACCTGAGGTTATAGCCAAGCCAAGCGAATCAAGAGCATCTTCTGTTCTCATCTGCATGGATGATGGCGAAGCCCATACATGGCTTGCGACCGTCAATCTGAACGAGTCCCCCACAATCTCCTGAAAAGTTAGATCCTCCTTTTCTTGCTTTTCATTGTAGTTTGTATTTTTCTAAAAGAGACAAAATCACAACTCTTGTCTTTCATTATTGATGAGAATTGTAAATCTGCTATAAACGCCAAAATCGGCTATAAATGCCAAACAAAATCGCCTTTCACGGCAAACCAAGAAAATGTCTCTTTTCTTAAATATATGTGCAATGGAAAACTTGAAAGAAGTTGATTTCCTTTTTACTTGCGAAGGTTGATCTCCGGATTACCACTTGCAATTCTAAGTAAAATAGAAAATCTGGCACACCCACCCAAAAAAAAAATGTTGATGCACGCTTCGGGCCCCCCAGGGCGCGAAAGGGCCGGACCCGACGGACTCCCACGTTCCGCCGACCCCGGTAGCCGCCCCACGGCGTTCGGAGCGCGTTCAATCAGGCTCTGGTCCAAGCATCTAGACTGTTTGCAGCCAGAGGTCCTTGGAAACAATTTACATGACTGATTTACCATTTCAACCATTTTAGGCATAAAATTTTGAAATTTTAAATTTCAAATTTTGGATTATCCCTCTTTTTCATTTTGCATTATCCCTCTTCTTCTGGGGCAGCATTTTCCATATCTGCGTGGTCTTTTAGTTACGTCGGTTAGGCACGCAGTGATTGAGTGATTGATCGTTGGAAATCAGACGGACCAGATCTCGAGATCTGGTTGGGATTTAGAGGAGAAACCTGCATCATCAAGTAGGCAATCGTTGTGCCCAAGCTTCCTGTTTGGAGAAGAACCCATCGAAGTTAATCTCTGATGAGAAGGGGGTCGTTATCCTTTCACTGTCGTCACCAGCAATGATCATTGCATTGTTGTTTACAGTAGAGGAAAAGACCGTGACCTCTATCGGTTTGCAAATACATGGAAAAGAGAAAGAGATCAGATTCTTCGATCTCTGGTGGGCCACACAAATCCGGCTGATCGCTGCACGTTGCTGTTGACCGAAACTTGAAGACTGGAGGAAAGATGCAGTGTGACTGCTTTACTGTAGTCGGTCCTCTCTCGGTTTGCAAAGACAGGAAAGAGAGAAAAAGATTGGATTCTTCGATCTCTGGTGGGTCACACAAATCCGGTTGATCGCTGCACGTTGTTGTTGACCGTAACTTGTTGACCGGAGAATAGATGTAGCGAGACTGCTTTATTGCCGTCGGTCTTCCGTAAGACGAAGATCTGGATTGCTCTGCCCGTCGCCAAAGCCCAGACAGCGATTGCTCTTCGGCCTTTCTTCTCCGACGGAGGTGGCCGCCCGAACTGCTGTTTGGCGACGTGCGAAGCATTCCGGCCCTACCATTCCTTCTCCGGTTCCGGCATCGAAAGGTGGCTTGTGCTCTGCAACAGTTCCGGGTTGGGTTGAGGTCAGGTTCGACCTGACCAGTTTCATAAGCCGTGTTGTTCTTTCGGCTAGACCCCACCGTGAGATCCAAACGTAGTCGAGGGTACTGCGCCATCGCCAGAGAAAGAAGTTTTTCTGAGTTTTAATAAATTTATATGAGTTTATGTCAAATTTATCTGAAATTTACATTTTTTTTGTCAAATTTATCTGAGTTTTGCGCAAATTTATCAGAGTTCTGAAACAAATTTCTCTAAGTTCTGGACAAATTTATCTGAGTTTTTGGCTAATTTATCTACGTTTTGGAACAAATTTATCTGAGCTCTGGACAAATTTATCTGAGTATTTGGCAAATTACCTTTTTATTTTTCAAAAAATATAGCTGACTTTCTAATAAATTCATCTCCATTTGGAAAATTTTAACTGAGTTTTTGAACTAAACTCATGATGTTTTTTTGAAATTTATTTGCATTTTTTTAAATAAACTTAACTGAGTTTTGGCAAAAATACTTTAGTTTTTGGCAAATTTTTCTGAAATTCGGAAAATTGGGTTATCTTAGTTTTAGCAAATGTATTTGTATTTTTTAAATTTATTTTCATTTTTTAATTTATTTGCGTCCTTTAAATTTTATTTACATTTTTTGAAATTTATTTCGATATTTTGAAATTGATTTTCATCTTCTAAAATTAATTTATGTTTTTTTAAATTTATTTGGATCTTTTGAAATTTATTTGCATCTTTTTAAATTGATTTTCATCTTTTAAAATTTATTTGCATCTTTTTAAATTGATTTTCATCTTTTGAAATTTATTTATATTTTTGAAACTTGTTTGGATCTTTTGAAATTTATTTACTTCTTTTTAAATTTCTCTACATTCTTTTGAAATTTATTGCGTTTTTTGAAATTTATTTGCATTCTTTTGAATTTATTTGTATTTTCCGGACTTATTTGCATTTTTTTATTTTATTTACATGTTTTGAAATTTATTTACATTTTTTGAAATTTATTTGGATATTTTGGAATTTATTTGGCTAATTTAATGGTATTGACCATTACTAATGGCATATCCCATTAATCGTGGGATATGATTATGAAGAAAGGGTAAATTAGACATTTTAGGTCTTCAAATTTGAAAAAAGGACCTAAGGCAATAAAATGAAATGTTCAGGGACCCGTCGCCGAATCCCCCATTTTATTTGGCCTCACCATGCATCCGTGTTGACTTATCTTTGTTTAGGATTTCCAGGACTATGGGTGTTACCATTGACTTACTTAAGTTGTACTTAATTTCAAATGGAACGGCAAGCTTGCTTTGATTGGATGATACATTGGATAGAAATGTCCCTTTTTGAGAGGGCATTTTATAAAATTCCGCCCTTTCACTCTAGCTCCTTTTATCTATCTATATGTATATATTATAAAAAGAATGTCTTTTTTTTTTTGAATCAAAAGATGATTTTATTGATGTAAATCAGCCAACAACAGGGCTCCAATATGAGGGGGAGGCACCTGCCAAACAGAGAGGCTAGCGTGAGAATGGGAAGCTCGAGCTAAAGCGTGAGCAACCTCATTAGCTTGCCTTTTGACAAAATCAACATGAAAATTACCAGTTGATAATAAACTAATACACTCTTGAATAATTGAACCAAATTCAGAAATATCAGGCCTATAATTCTTCACATCATGAACAACTTCTTGCGCGTCCATTTCAAAAATGACATTATCCATTCCCATCGAACGAATCCAGGAGAGAGCTTCACGAAGACCAATTGCTTCAGCCTCTTTTGCGTGACACATGCCATTAAACCATTTAGAGGAACAACAAATAAAGCTACCAGTAAAATCTCTAATAACTATGCCAACTCCAAACTTGCATCTGTCAGAAAAGATAGCAGCATCCAGATTACACTTCATAAAACCCTGAGGAGGATATGACCAAAAGATAGGACTAGTCGAAATTTGCCTATCACTAGGCCTGTTAAGGTCGATCCCTCGAGCAGCATTCCAGTCGCAGATAATATTAAAGGCAGAATAAACTACCTGGTCTGCTGAACACCTTCTGTCATTCCATAGCTTATCATTCCTGCAATTCCATAAACTCCAAATAATGGCAGCAATCTTGCCTTTTTCAATAAGACTCCTGCCATCAAGTTATTGCCCTTTAAGGGTGTCTTTGTGTGAATGGATAACATAATAGAATATAATGGGAGCTCAAATTAAGTTGCAATATATTTAAGGATTTAGACTATAGTAGATGTTCAGTGGTCTTATAGAAGGAGAATGTTCTCCTTTGAGCAAATTGCATATTGATTACATGAAGTCCAGTTCATGGGGCCCACTAAGATGAATGCCTATCAATGGTAGAAGGGCAGATAGAAAGGTCTTCAAAATGTACAAGGGAGAACAAAAAAATCTGCCCAACCACATTATCCTAACCCTTAATTTAACATCTTCAAAGCAAAATTACGCCACATGTCAGATCTTAGGATGGAAAGAATATCAAAGGGGTTGCATATGGGACCAAGTAGGCACTATAGAACTAGAGTGTTGTAAGAGAATGTGGGAATCCAATAACCCGCATGGGCTTAATGAATTGTATTATCTTATGCACAATGGCCCGCAACTTTGAATCTAAAGATCCAGAAAATTAAATGTACGCTTTGAGCATATAATAGAATTTTATGTTAGTGGCTTAGTGCTCATATATCTTTATCATTCAACTTCTAGATCTTTACCCCCACTTCATAAAACAATATTTACATTTCCCAAGGAAAGTGTTTCAAAGAAAAGCAAACATGTACCAGAAAATAAGATGGTCAAGGAAGACAATGGGGGAAATATATGTATAACTGGTTGTCTTGTGTTAAGTAATTTAATAGCCCCATTAATTACTGGGAATATCTTACTTTCTTGGGTGTCGGCATGCATTTATCGTAAAAGTCCAAACAATATATTCTCAGTAAAAAGCATCTTGTGAGCAAATTACTTATCAGAAAAAGAAACATAAAACTTGCAACATATACAACCTAATCCACGTATAGTGTAAATATATTTCTAAGATTTTCTCCACACCTAAAAATGAGGTGTTCATATCTCACTTTCTTATAAAAACCTTCATATTATAAACATTCAAATATATGTTGTATAAATGCATAACATAAAGATCAACAAATCTAAATATTGTAAGATTTCATTATCATAGAACAAAATAGTATTATATTATCATATTGTGTGCTTGTGTCACTAATGATGTTTGGCAATTTCCACATACTTCAATATACTAGTGAAGTATTTGGCAATTTATAAAAAAAAAAAAACCCTCATAAGATGCTATACCGAACAAGAAATGGAGAGAGTAATCAATTGGCCCAATTCAAGCCCACTAATTAGTAATCATAGGTGTTAATAATCATGGTAGGACTTATCCATTATTAAAGAAATAATAGAGTGAAATGTTAAAACCATGACACCTAACTTCCAAGCAATATTGCTTAATTAAGGTGGGTCCACCAAACATTGGTAACCAGAATGTAATACATTTAATGATGATTATCACAAATGGCCATATCTATTTTTTTTAAACCTTATTAAATATTAGACATAATTGATGAATCCATCGATGAGAAGTCATTGTGGGACCCATTTGATGTTGGTAGTCATATTAACACTAGGGAAGCTATTAAATAGTTGGATCCATTTAATAATGGAAAATTGATAATTGTAATCACACAATTTAATCTTGGTAATCAGTATGGGATCGGCTAATTTTGGTACTATGGGACCCACCTAATATTGGCAATCATAATGAAAGCCCCTCTAGTATGACATTTATAGGACCCACTTCATATTGATAATCAAGAAGGGTTATGCAATCTTGATACGTCTATAGGACTACATATTAAATTTATACACATTGTAGGGCCAATCTAATATTAGGAGTCATAGTTGCACTCCCATAAAATTTATGCTAGGAGACTGTAGGTACAACCCTAATCGCTGCATGGACCTAACGTGAGCTTAATATATTACTTGCGAACTCGTGAAAAAACAAGTGAAGGATAATTTGGTCTAAAAAAAAAAAGGACCGATGCGGGAGAGAATTGATTTGGGCAATACTTGTATTGAGGGCCAATTTCGAGGTCTATGAATATTTGAGGCCTTTTGTCGTAAAAATCCCTTAAAAGTATTATATCTCATTGTCTGACTTGGGTCAACTATTCAAAAGGTTTCTAGATTGGAAAAATAGCTCCCATTCAACTTAACAGCATTTTTTCTTTTTTATAGTTTTTGATTCTTAGTTGAATTCATTTCTTTCTTACATTATGTGGCTATAACTTTTTTAAATATAATTTGTAGCCCACTATTAGATTTCTAATTTTTTTTCTTTATTCTTTGATTAATTATTTACTCATTATTAATTAGCAGTAAACGAATGAAGCCTGTATCCTCCACCAAGCCTCTGGACTCACTTGAAGTTTCAAGTTTAGCTCCGCAAAAACGTAAATACCATCATCAAATGGTTGAAATCCCTGCTCTGCCATTGATCCTTGGCACTATGGGGGAGGAGTATGCACGTGACCATCTGAATTTCTATTGATGCCAAAGCTGCCAAACTGTCTAAAGAGGACGGCAATTACTTCAATTGTTTTATTGATTTGTTATGAGTGGGCCCTTCTGAGAACCTTCACTAATTTCCATCGAGTCTGAACATTGGAATTTCAAACCAAGGAAAATCCGCTGGCACCCACTTTGGATAAAAATATTGAGGTGGGCCCGTAAAACGAGGTTCTCTGGGATTGCTTTTGTTTGTTTCCTCAAAAACAGCTGTTTTCTCTTATTTGTTGCCCACAGGCCACAGCTCTGAGTCAACAATCCTTTTAAAACATTGGTTCTCAAAAGTATTTTTTTAATCTGAAGTGGTCACGTGGCAACTTTTGGCTCTTCTTTCAAACTTTTGATGCTGGTTTAGGTTTACTGTCCTCACTCTTTTGAACCCTGCTACTTGTCCCGGGATTTAATCCGAGACTTGTCCCGACCATTTTGCCCTCCCATGAATAGTATTAAATCCCCGGACAAGTAGACTTTTTGCATTCTTTTTGTTTACTGGCCTCATTGGATCTTTTTGTTTACTGGCCTCATTGGAACGATCCAGTGTGGTTGTTGTCAATGACTTGAGTGGACAATGGTGTGCTGGTGTGTACAACCAAAGAATTATCCAATTAAATACAAGGATTTATGTACCTGTTTGGACACTAGATTGGGACCCGGGCTGAGACCTCATCTAATAATTTTTGGCCAAAATCGACTGATTAAACAATTAATAAGAACTTTTGTTAAATCTAAGCCAAAGGTGAAACCCATAACAAGATCGATCAAAAAAGTTGTCAATGAGCTCAGCCAGCTTGGCTCGGGCTCAAGCTTGGCTCACCTAATAAACTCCGAGCTCATGCTGGCTCAATTAGCTCAAGAGCCAAAACAGAGCAGAACAGGGAAGAAAATGAAAGTACTAAATCCACGCAGAGTATATGGAAATAAAGAAAAAGCAGTGAAGGAATGAATCAAAAATAAAGTCTCAAGCACACAAAAGCAAACTGCAAGCAACCATCATTCTACCCCTGGGAATTTGAACTAGTTGCTTAGACAGAAAAGAAGAGATGGCTTCCGAGGCTGTGGTTTCCTTTGTTGTAGGAAAACTCGGTGATCTTCTCATTGAAGAAGCACGGCTCCTCTATGATGTGCGTGATCAATTTGAATGGATTGTAGGAGAATTGAGGCGTATGCAATGCTTTCTGAAAGATGCCGATGCAAAACAGAAGGGAGATGAGAGAGTCAGGAATTGGGTGAAAGAAATAAGAGACGTTTCTTATGACGCCGAAGATGTTATCGACACCTTCATCCTCACTCAAAGTGCTCGGGCTTCCCGGAGGACGAGACGAAGGCTTTTCCTCTGTGTTAAAAGGTACATTTGCATTGTCAATGAGCTGACAACTCGCCACAGGGTCGCCACGAAGATTCAACACATTAAGATGAAGATCGGCGACATCTCAAGCAGTTTGCAGACTTACGGCATAAGAGATATCAACGATGGAGGGCAAGAGACAGGTTTGAACATCCGTAGGCGGTCGTATGCCCTGTATGAGGAACCAGATCTTACTGGTATGCAAGAAAGCATGAAAACTCTCAAGGACCAGCTTATCAACGAGGAGGCAAGGCGCTGCGTGATTTCTATAGTTGGAATGGGCGGTTCAGGTAAGACCACTCTCGCTAAAAAGGTTTACAGTGATGTCAAAGAGAATTTTGATTGTCATGCTTTCATATACCTATCTCAACAATACACAATTAGAGATGTCTTGATACGCATTATAGAATGCGTGATGGACCTCTCTAGAGAGGAGAAGGGGAATTCAAATGAGGAACACTTGAGGAAAAAGCTTCGTGGTCACTTGAGCGAGAAGCGATATCTGGTAGTGATTGATGATATATGGACCATGCCAGCATGGGATGAACTAAAGCTCTTTCTGCCATATGGATCGAGCAAAAGTAGAGTAATGCTTACCACTCGCAACAAAGAGGTTGCTTTACATGCTGACAATGTGATCAATCACCATTATATTCGTCTTCTTAATGAGGATGAAAGTTGGGAATTGTTCCACAAGAAGATCTTTCCGAAAGGAGTTGTTTGCCCTCCGGAGTTAATGGAAACGGGGAAAAAGATCCTTGCAAAATGTCGTGGCTTACCGTTAGCAATTGTTGTTTTAGGAGGTCTCTTATCAAGAAGAGACAAGACATTTAGTGCATGGTCTAGAGTTCTCGATAGTGTAACTTGGCATCTCGCTGAAGACTCAAATCAGTGTATGGAAATATTAGCCTTAAGTTACTACGATTTGCCTCATTATTTGAAACCATGCTTTTTATATCTCGGTCTTTTTCCAGAAGACTATGAGATTAAGTCCAAGGAACTAATCATGTTGTGGGTTGCTGAGGGATTCATTCAGCAGAGAGGTAATGAGATCATGGAAGATGTGGCAGAGGAGTACTTGGAGGAATTGATTGGCAGGAGCATGATTCAAGTGGCACACAAGAGGTCTAATGGAACTGTTAGCACATGCCGCATCCACGATCTTTTGCGTGACCTCTCCATGTCTGAAGCTAGACAAGTCAATTTCTTTAGAATCTACGGTGATAATGACACTACAGCATCTTCATCTAGTCTTCGACGAGTAGCACTCCATCGCAATGTGGATAAGAACGAAATTTCAAATCGTTCAGCTGCAACCCTTCGTTCCATGTTATGCTTCTCCGATTCTAGAATTAATTTGTCAAAAGTGCTTAACAAAGGTGGCAAATTGCTACGAGTATTGAATGTAATTGATGCCCACATTCAAGGGGACCATTTTCCTAAGGAAATTGGAGAAGAAGTACATTTGAGGTATTTGGGAGTTAAACGAATCCAATCTCTTCCATCTTCTCTCAAAAGACTCTCTAACCTGCAAGTTATAAAATTGACAGCTTCTATGGGCACCTTACCAAGTGCAATTTGGGATCTGGTGAAATTGAGACATCTCTATGCAATTGGTTGGGCTATTGATGGGCATCCCCGACTCAGCAATTTTAGAAACCTCCAAACATTATGCTTGAGAGCCGGTAGTTGGATTGAAGATGGCTTAGACAAGCTAACCAATCTTAGAAAATTGGGAGTAGAGGGAGATGTAAGTTCACACCACAAGGCATTATCTGATGCTATTAAGAAATGGAGCAACCTCCAATCGCTTACATTGGATGTTTCGTCCTCCATCCCACCGTTTGTGTCATTTGCACATCATCAAAATCTTTACAAGATGTATTTGGTTGGTCGAATAGAGAATCTACCCAAGATGCCTCCAAATCTTGCCAAATTGACTCTGTGTCGATCGCAGTTACAACAAAATGCCATTGAAATACTAGAGAAGTTGCAAAGCCTTCGGATTCTCAAATTACTAGGCGGATCTTATTGTGGTGAGAAAATGATCTGTTCTTCAGGAGGATTTCCTCAGCTGGAATACTTGGGCCTCGAGTGCTCTAATGTAAAGGACTGGACAGTTGAAGAAGGAGCAATGAATTCTCTCAAAGAAGTCGAACTCTACAATGACGATGATTTAAAGACTGATCTTCCTAAGCAAGTACAAGATCTCTTGGAGTGAAAGCGGTTCAAGGAAGAACAAAAGCGGAGCACAAATGGATTCTACATAAGGCCAGGTAATTTACATTTTCGATGTCATTTTGTAAGTTTGAGATTTTTGTTTTTCGTCTATGATTTCAACAGTAGCCAGGTAGCACTCTATAGCATTCTAGTATGGGACATGATGTGGTAAAAGGCCAGGTATTAATGTATAAGTAGTACATTTGAAAACCATTTTATTTGGATTGGATAATTTTTCTTCTTCTATATTTCATTTTGTAAGGTGCGGATTCATGGTTATATATATTCACGGCCGATCCTAGTAAATTAATATGGAATTGATTGGGTGATGTAATACCATATGTAAGGGCCCTGATTAGGGTTGTTCATGGGTCGGGTCACTCTGGGCTAAGTCATATCTAGGCCCAGCCCGACTTTACACACAGAGGCCCGTATCCAGCCTAAGCCTGACTCTGGATGTAAATGTCTTTCCCAAGGCCACTCATTTAGTCAACCAGGCCAGGAAAAGCCAGTCTTTTTATTAGTTGTTTGGGCTTTTTAGCAATTCATTGGGCAAATTTATCACTAAATGACAAGTTGGCTGGGTTTTGGGCTTTTTAACTTAACCCAAGCCTGGGCAAAACATTTCAATTGTTTTTCGTCTATGATTTCAACAGTAGCCAGGTAGCACTCTATAGCATTCTAGTATGGGACATGATGTGGTAAAAGGCCAGGTATTAATGTATAAGTAGTACATTTGAAAACCATTTTATTTGGATTGGATAATTTTTCTTCTTCTATATTTCATTTTGTAAGGTGCGGATTCATGGTTATATATATTCACGGCCGATCCTAGTAAATTAATATGGAATTGATTGGGTGATGTAATACCATATGTAAGGGCCCTGATTAGGGTTATTCATGGGCCGGGTCACTCTGGGCTAAGTCATATCTAGGCCCAGCCCGACTTTACACACAGAGGCCCGTATCCAGCCTAAGCCTGACTCTGGATGTAAATGTCTTTCCCAAGGCCACTCATTTAGTCAACCAGACCAGTCTTTGTATTAGTTGTTTGGGCTTTTTAGCAGTTCATTGGGCAAATTTATCACTAAATTACAAGTTGGCTGGGTTTTGGGCTTTTTAACTTAACCCAAGCCTGGGCAAAACATTTCACTGTCCAAAGCTGCCTGGCCCTGGAATGGACTCGGCTGGCCCAGCCCGGCCCATGAACACCCGTAGCCTGATTGGACCGATTCGTGGATGAGGTGCATCCCAAAGATTTTCTTGATTTTCCTATTCTTGTCATTCAAATTTCTGCCTATAAATACACAACTTGGATCATCACCTCCTATGGTAGGGTCCCACTGCATCAGTCATTTTCAAAATGACCTATTTCTTGGACTCAAAAGTCTTATTACATAAATACATTTGAATTTGGTTTTTAAGTAATAGTTTTACTTTTGTTCCGAAAGAACATTTGACCTAAATGTGGAAGTTATAACCATGATTTGGGAAACGAACTTGAATGCAATTGAAAACAAGGTAGGTTGTTGAATATGGGAGTCTTAATTGAGTTGTCTATTGCAATCTAAGTGCTTGTTGAATTTATTGTATCATTTGTATAATCTCACAATCTTTTCCAAAAAAAAATCTCAAAATCTTATCTCTAAGAAGGAACATATAATCTTATATTTTTCAACATATCTGTTTCAATTGTTATTTGTAAAGCACCCCAATGAATTGTTATCTAAGTTAGGGCTGCACAAAAAAATCCGGTATCACCGTAAAACCGGACCGAACCGACCGAATCGGCCAGTTCGGATTGGTTTTATTTGGATCGGTTCGGTCAACGGTTTGAAAATCATAGAAACTGCCTTATATCGGTTGGTTATCGGTTTGAACCCACAGTTAGCTGCCTAAACCGAACCGACTGTATGTATTAACTTAAGTATTGAGTTTTGACTATTTTAGCCTTACGGTTTTGTACTTTCATAGTTTCAAACTTTCATTCGACAACTCACATGAACTCAATACTGCGACTTTATTTTCAGGGCTATCGGTTCTGTCTTCTCATAAGTCACATGAAGTCCATTTGAACTGTTATGGCTTATGGAGTTGCTGTTGGAATGCTAGTAGTTTGGAGTGGAGTGCTAATAGTTTGGAGTGGAGTTGCTGTTGGAGTGCTAGTAGTTTGGAGTGGAGTTGCTGTTGGAGTGCTAGTAGTTTGGAGTTGAGTAGTTTGGAGTGCTGTTGGAGTTGCTGCTTCTTTGGTTATCTGCTTTAATTTGCTTTGGGATATGTAATGACTTTAAATATTTATTATGTTTTATGTTGGATTTGTTTTAGGATGTAATAACTTTAAATATTTCTGTTTGGTTGTTTGGTTAAAACTTAGTGAGTACTTGTGTTGCTACTATTTGCAGGTATTTTGATGATTTCTCTCACCAATTGAACTGTCATTTTTTGTCAAAAATAAAATAAAATAAAATAAACAAAAAAAACTGTAACCGAACCGAACCGAACCAGTTTCTTTCGGTTCGGTTTGAGCACATGGGCGGCTCGGTTCGGTTTGGGAAAATAGAAAATCGATGGTTGATGGTTTCCCCTCTAAACCAATCCAAACCTCCCATGTGCACCCCTAATCCAAGTATGTTAGAGTTAGTCCTCTTCCATCACTTTTTTAAGACACAGAACTCTAAGATTTTGTTTCATTTTGAGTTTTTATTAACAAAGTTTACTGGTACTTTTATTTCTCGCAGGAGACATTTTAAGACCACTTGATGTGACAACCAGTGCTTTGGCATTGAAAGAAAATGGTGGCATGAAATCCTTTTCTTTTTCTTCTTGTTTTACAAGTTGTTTGTGGAAACATGTAAAAATAGTTATCGTGTGATTTTAGAATTGGTTTGTATTGTTAAGTGTGATTCTAGAATTGGTCTGTATTGTTAAAAGTATCAACAGACTGTTGTGGTGTCGTTCTGTTCCTACTTTCTTGCTTGATTTCATCTATACAATGTTTATTGGCATTTATAGCACAATTTTCAACCATGGGAGTCTGTAAGATAAGCAGTGAAACCAGGGCTACAATTCTCTCCCAACCCTGCATTGAATTTCGTGCAGGGCTAAAATTACATAAGCCTGCAGAGGAAACTTCCTTTTGGCATTTATATACTTATTAAGCAACAACAGGTTATTAGAACACGCTTTTCCAACTTCGAAGCAGCTATAAAACCTTTGAGTGAGTCATTATATTGGTTCTGAACTAATGTCTCGTTTCAAGTGTGTTCTCTTTGTAACAAAAAACAGCTTCAATTTTTTTTATTATATATAGGGATATCTACTAGAAATCCCTTTAAATAGGAAAACTTCAGTTGAAAACTCTAAACTTTGATAATGACGGCCAACGACCTCGAGCACAAATCATCTCTTTTTGCAACATGATTGGCCGGCCAACCAAACCCAAAACCCAAGGTTAAATTAAGCATTAATCTGCAGGTTAGATCCGGGTCAACATTTTCAAGCCTGTAAATAAGTGGATTGGATCTCATGTGAAATATACATGTTATCCAAAGCGCACCACCTGGCCCATTGCCACCGTTGGTCCTGGAAATTACACATTTACTTATCCTAATCTTGGCACATGAGGTCACCTTCAGTTATTTTTACATAAAGGAAGAAGATTCAACAATTCTTTAGTAGGGCTCAATTTTATCCATCCCGATGAGGGAGTTAGAATGGGAATGCACGCTTTTAATACGAACAAGATATCCGAATAGAATCAACACCATGGGGTGATCATGGTCATTTATCTAAACAAAGAACTTTGGGCCCTTTAAAATGGATGGTTTCAATCATATGTCCACATTAATATGCAGCCCACCTTTAAGCTATATAATGAGTTGCTAGTCCAATTCTAACCATGTGATTTATGTATTAACTGAGATGACCTGCTGAGGGCTGAGACAAGGAGACCCTTTTTCCCTGACCTTTTTATTTTGAGGGCCCAAGTCTTGTCGTGCGTGCTCACGAATGCTGAAAAGATGGGCATCATTCAAGGGTTTAAAGTGGACACAGGTGCTCCTTGACTCTTCTCTACTGGACGATATCTTCATTTTTTCTAATGCTAGTCTTACAGAGGCTAGAGAAATTAAACATTCCCTAGAAGACTATTGTGATTTCGCAGGTCAACTTATTAATTTCCACAGATCTGCCACTAATTTTAGTAAGGGAGCTTGTCGCAGGAGACGCAAATGTATTTCCGCAATCCTTGGTATGAGAATTATAGACGATGATGAAAAATACCTTCCAGACCCCTTATTTTTAAATAAAAAGAGGCACTTGGGTATCGAGTCTCTCACCAATAAAATTAAATTAAAGTAATATTTCCTCTTGCCAAATTCCCTTGCTATCTCAAGCCGAAAGAAACACCATGATTAAGCCCGCAGCTTCCTCCATTTCTCTGTACAACATGTCAGTCCTTCGCCTCCCTATTGAAACCACAAACTCAATTGATAAAATGCCTTGAGACTAAAGGTGAAAGGAAATATCATACTATCAAATGAGCTGAAATATGTAAACCTATTTCCGGGGGGGGGGGGGGGGGGGGGGGGGGGGGTGTTTAGCGACACCAAAAATATTAATATAGCCCTATCGGCCAAAACATGTTGGACATGTCTGAGTAATGAGAATCTCCTTTGCTCTATGATCCATTAGGCTAAATATTATCCGCGAATATGGATAAAATATTTCTATGTGGAGGTGGAGCTTTGGATCCCTTGCAAAAATGGTTTGAGGAAGCCTTTCTGGGTCTCTAGGTGGTTTGGTCCTTACACACACAACTCGTTTCAAGAATGGATCTATCAAGTGGATTTGAACTTCTTTGAAGAACTCTTTCTGACCTTATAAGAGCCATCAAATATCCCCTTCTACAGAAAAATTCAAAACACTCTCAACCCAACTCAGCCCAACCCCTGCCATATTTTAAATTGCCGCCCTTAATGGTAATGAAGGTGAGGTCGCCTTTACCCTAAAACAATACAGGTTAGGGCCTGTATAGATTTGAACCTGACCGGTTTTCATTCCTACTAGTTAAGATAGAACTTGAAGACAATTCTGGTTGATAACTAACTAGGTTGCCTGTGACATAAATTTCAGGCCACACTCAAATCAAGCCAGGGCCGGTCCCTTGATAAACCTAGTTGCTAAATCTATGCTTAAAGGAGACAGGAGAGTCTGATATCATTCTCGGAGTCCGAAAGTACTTAGGGACACCCCACCCCTCACATTACATCATCCTTGAATGACAACTCAAGCCTTGAGTTTGGACAATTGGGTCCCATGTTCTAATGGTCCACAATAGGAGAAAAAATGCCCTTATGTTACTGGATAATTATAAATGTTTAGTTGATGAACCGCACCTGACCAATTTATGAGTAATAGATGACCAGCATAAACCGGCCTCAGCTTTTACTTCAATTGGAGCTTATATAAAGCGTTGGATAGAACTTTTCCATAAAAAAATCATTTATTTCACACATGTCAATCCTATGGCATATGTCACTCTGAATTAAGTGCAATCGGGGCTAGTATGCATCCACAAACAAACATAATATGAGCGGGTCAGATAGGCTTTGGTGATCAATATGATTTGTTAGATTTGAATTTTACCATCCCACTTTATACATTGTTTTCTTTTGTGTTAATGCTCTGACAAGTTTACACCATGTGCCATATTCCACCAGCAACTTGTTTTTACGAGGGAATAACACACACAAACATAAAATCGACAGATTAACTGAAAAATAATTCCAACTTGTGGGAATAACTTGCAAGTTTTCCATAGCAAGTATCGGCGGTAATCTTGCATTTGCAGATTCACTGCCGCTGATTACTGCGGTGAAATCACATTTGTAGTTTATTGCAGATAAATGCAGTGGTAGTCTCGCACTATGCATTTTATTTATTTATTTATTTATTTATTTATTTATTTTGTGTCTTGGGTCCACTCCTGGATGGGTCCTTACAGACATAACAAAAAATGGCGTTGCTATTCTAAATGTAAATTTGGATGCATACACGAGAAGACAAGCCACTCACGTGGAAAAGGAGCCCACACACGAGGGAAGCAATCTGACACAAGTACAATGCAAGTGCAGGAAGCGGCGGCTTACCCAGGGCTCAAACCATGGGCGGGCAGGTGAGAACCACGACTCCTTACCACTTGGGTAAGGAGCCAATCTCAACCTATCATAATTTGTTGGGTGATTCGATATATCAAATTACTCGAATGTACTAATATTTTTTCTTCATTCACTTTTATCTCTATTTTACTGCATTTACACCAAATATGAAAGAAATATGCTCACTGTGGTTCTGGATGATGCGGTGTGGATGGGGATCACCGAGAAATTGTGTTTACCTTATATTAGATATTGTCCATTTAAAAAATCCCAAAAAAGGCATAGGATACATTTAGAATTCCCCTTTTTTAAAAGCTTTAAATCTAATTCGTGTTGGCACGATTTAGCACTAGATTCAATTTGAAGTACTTCATCACACTAAGCCAGAGCATTAAGAGATTTGATCCCTATCAAACTAACCGCTTGGATCTAGGAGCACAACTCTGTTCGTTCGAGTCTTTAACTAAGAGAAATCCATAGTTGAAGGAGTTATACTCCACAGTGAGCCCTACCCATTGAAATCCAATCCACTTAAAATCAATTACCTTTGTGTGCATGGATAGCCTCAAACTCTATCCTAAAAGAAGTTGACCCCAATGTAAGAGTGAATATTTGGTAAAACGAAAGTGACTAATAAAAACAATGAAAAGATTGTGTTAGTTTTTATATATGAGTTTGGATCCTCTAGAAACCCAAATACATAGTTTTGACATTAAGTATGTATAACAAAGTCCCGTTACTCATATACAAAGGTGAGAGGCAATATCGCTACTCCTCAAAATCATTATATAAACAAAAACAGACCCATGGGACCCCTGTTGTTCAATGAAATCTAAGGGGGGTTTTTCCCCATAAATTCGTCTTTTTTTTCTTTGTATAGTTGAAATTATGAATAAATATGTAATAGCCAACCCACTTGTGGGCAAGTAGTGAAACCCAAAACCCAACATTGTTGCAGCAATAATGGTGAGGGGCATGGGTGAGTGTAGGTATGTGAGTATTTTACCAAACAAAGAAAAAGGAATCAACGCATAATAGGGAATCCACATAGTGACGGTTTGATCATATATACAAAACACAAAAACACCATGTACCCAAACATGTACTGAAGTTGAAATGTTACAAGTTCAGGAAACCAAAAGGGAGATACCAACATAGGTTTCAAATAAAGTTGAGAAAGATAAGGTCACAAAATTTGACTAAATAAGATTTGAGTGAAAAAGCAAAAAACATGGTGTCAACCCTATAGCTAATGTAGGATATGACACATTAAGAACTTGTATGCATTAGTCATACTGACCAAATCGCTGTGATTTCACTTTTTTCAAATGATAAATGACAGTACATATAAAGGCATATGACGAGGAAAACTGCTTGTTTAAGTGAAGAGAGAAAAAGAAACAGGGGTCGAGTTGTCATGAAGAAAGAAAAGAGCAGGGGACTTGAAAGTTATAAGCACTGGAGGACGACTATCTACTCCTCCCCAACTTATTACACTTGGGGAGAATGAAGTGGGGAAAGTGGGATAAATCTCCTACTTTATGTCATATGGAAGTTTATTCTTTCCCTCCCCTTTTATCCATCAAAAATACAACTAAAGTAAAACAGTATTAATAACACTAGCAAACGAAATTTTACATTTTCCATCCAAATAGCAAGAATTAAAACTTTACATTACATCAGGTACCTTTTTAACTCTCCTACTCTACTTCCCCTTAAAGAATCATGAATGCATAAAAAAACACATGGCCAGCAAGAGTCCGAAAGTTCTTTAAAAGCTATATACATATGGACTGGTATGATACTCATTGGTCAATATGTGGAAACTTAATATGGCTTCAATGATGATTACGACAATTCAATTCTTTTACATTTCTAGGCATGCATTTCTCATGGGCTTGGTGATCATGTTCACATCCACAATTGGAGGCAATATCATCATGATGCTTCAACATACCAGTTCCATTCGCGAATTGTTATATCTTCAATCGATTACCATGCTTCTCAGTAATAATAAAGCATGCAAATTGTGAATAAATACAATGAAAAATTAGGATTTTCCTAATCATCTATTGAAACAAATTTCATGAAGAAAGTTTGTTTTTGTAAATGTCATGTTGATAAATAAGAGTTAAATATATTTACATATAGTTCTGTTTACCTGTAGTAGTTATGGCAAAGATTGTTACAGGTAATATGTACCCCAACACAACTCCAGATTTATGCATAAACTTAACTATAACAAAATTTTACAAAAAAAATAATATTAAAACCCACTTATCCAAACAAACACTTAGCAATCACTGCCGACTAAACAAAATGTTCAGCTTAACAATTCTGACTAATAGGCATGACAAAAGAGGGCACTGAATACTGATTTTCCATGTTCATCCAACCTAACAAAAGAGAGTGCATCTATGGCTCAACCATATCATGTAATCTAATATCTTGAATCAAATACCCAGCATATCCAGATGATAAAGCTATGCACCTACCAAGTATGTTAAAAGGTCTATAATGTAATCTCTACATTTGAAACTCACATCTCACGAAAACAAGAGGGAAATTCTCAAGCTAGCATCCTAAATGTAACATAGGAAAGATTAATAGGGGGTCTGGACTTTCATGGTTTTTCTTTATAGGAATGAACCTTGTTTTATTTACTCTCCTGGTGCAGAAACCCCCTGCTTCAGCCTCTCTTTCCTCATCTTCTTCTTGGAAACGGGCTTTTTCTTTCTTGGAGGAAGGGTCTTCTGAGCATACATGTAGAGGGCATAGTTTCCAACAAGGAAGAGCAGCAGTAGCCCACCCACCACAAGCAGAACGATTAAACCAGGGTTAAAACCTCCCACTTCATTCTTGATTACATTCCCCTGTTGGTATGGAGGGTAGATGGTTAATGTTATTGTTGAAAAATATAATAATAAAGTGAATGACATGAAGGCCATGTACATAATCCATCAAAGCTAATGGACAAGAAAAGTAAAAGCATGGCCTCTGTCTAGATGAAGGTGTATGTCATGTAAACAATGCTCTAATCTTGTTTATACTAGAAGAAAACCCCCAAGGCTCTAGGGGTGTATGGTACGGCCCACTCTGGGCCGGCCCAACATGACCCATGGCACGACTTATGTCCTACCATGTTGGGCCATGCAAGCCCCGGGCCGGCCCCATGCCCCTCCTGATTTTTTTTTATTTTTTTATATAATTTGAAAGGGACTTTATGGACTTTTAGGTTTTGCAACTTGAAATAAAATTGAAATTACTAAATTAAATGCACAAAACATTAATGCTAATTTACAATTTATATTACTTGAAATAAAGTTTACAAAAACTTTGATGATAATTTTCAACTTCAAATAAAATTTACAAGTCTGATGATAATTCTAACTTTAAAGAAGTTATAAATAAAAAAAATAAAAATTTACAAGTATGACAATTTCTTGAAAATAAAGTTTACAACAACTATGATAATAATTTCTAACTTGAAATGAGTTTTACGAACGGCACGTTGACCGGCATGTCAAGCAGGGCCACCAGGCCCAATTTACACCCCCACAAGGCTCCATACAAAATTATGGATGGTCAAGTATCACTTTTAGAATCCCCCTATGATAATAATCAAACAAAAGGGTAGTTACCCAAGTGTGAACAAATTTGAGAAGGAAATGTGAGAAAGAAATGTCAATTTTTGTGCAGCATATAGATGACTAAACCTTCACACGATATAATCCAAGATTCAGATGATTTGTCTAAGGTATATATGCATGACATATACCTATACATACATACATACAATTTTGCTCCAATGTGGATGTCTCGCACCATGTATGACACCCAGGTTGGGCGCCCTATGATCAACCCAACCGTCACCACCCACCACCATCGGTTTAACACTGATTCAAATGGGAGTGCCTGTCGGATTGAAATGCATTTGATTAAACTTGAGGGCCACAAATCGAGAGGTTAGGATGATCGTATGGACTAGAAATTTTCTATATGTGCCATTATATCTGGATCTTTCGATCCCCCGCCTCTCCCATGATTGGTGGGGGCCCACGTGGGCTATCTCGCACAATCCTTTAAGCAGGACATCTGCACATGAGCAGGGCCCATATAAAGAAAGGAAGAGGTTGTGTTTGTAGTGTCATGCAAAGAAATGAAGGAGTTTGAGGCTTCAAGCCAAGATGGGCCCTTCTCACACCAATATATCCCTATCAAAACACAATATTTTTGTTTCCTTTTCTGTTGATTGGTAGCATGAATACTGAATTGAACACACAACTGAAAGTTGTATGGATTCCCTCAAACCCAACAAACTGATACATGTCTGCTCCACATTATATGGGATAGGCAGTTGAAGAAGACGGATAATACATGAGTTGTTTTATCCCGAAAGGTTCTTTAGGAATAACATGTTCATATCAAGCAAAGATAAGAATACACATGCCATCACCTGCATTCACAAGGGTTAAGGTAAAATGGTGCAATCAAAGACTAGGAAACTTATGAAGGTTAGTGGATGGTTGCATATGAATCATGTAACAAAGAATACAATCACGTAACCGAAAGAACTGTGCCTCAAGAGTCAATTCAGGTTATAGAAGGGGGTGTAGTACCAGATAAAGAAATGGCCCCACGTGAATAAGAAATTTATAAGGGAACAAAATGGATGAACATATAGAAGAGATTCAAGTGACAGTACTAATTAACAAGGATTAAAGTGAAAAAAAATAGTTCAGAAAAAAAAAAGTTGGTGGGAATTGGAAAAAACTATTGGTGCATTCTTCGATGGAAAGGAAAAAGGTGCACTATAACTACTTCACAAGTTATAGAAGAGGGATAAGGTGAAGAGTATGAGACAATCAGACAAGGGTCACGTAAACAGAATGCCAAAAACAGCCCATGCACAACATACCAAAGACAAGGCCTTGAATGAAGTAGTGAGGAGAGATGTGTTAAGAGTATGGAGCTTCAAAACGCATGGGATCAAAAATTGGGTCTATGGAAAAGAAAAAGTTCACAGAGACAACCCATAAATAGATGGGATAAGACAGCGTGACTTTGAAGGTGACAGTCCCTTGATGGAGAAGTAACAAGTTTGAGAGTAGCATGAATTCTTAGTTGGGAAAAAAAAAAAGAAAAAACTCAATTTTCTCCTCCTTGAGCCACAACAGCTCATAACTCCGCATCAGCTTAATGTTGGTTGAGAGCCATTACTACAATGGAGAGACAAACAACCAATGCAAACCCTTATTATCAATTCAAAACCGCACACCTTTATTATCAATTTAATCTCTTCATATTACACGTACCCTAAGTGAGTAGCATTAGTCCCAACTGACTTCAGGCCATTATCCATCATTCAATCTGGCGTCAGGCCATTAATACCTTAAACCGGATGTTAATTGGTAAAAAAAAATTCTCACTTCTCACTTCTCCTTGAGCCACATCAGCTCATTACTCCACGTCCACTTAATGTTGGTTAAGAACCATTAATACACTGGAAAGAGAGAAACAAACCAATGCAAACCTTTATTATCAATTCAAAACCACACACCTTTATTATCAATTTAATCTCTTCATATCCACCATTAGAAAATATTGGTCTCAATTGATAGTGGTGAAGCTATTGTCCACCATTTGATCTATAGACACAAAATATTAGTCTCAATTGATAATGGTGAAATATTAGTCTCAATTGACAATGGTTACACACCATTAATCCAACTTCAGATTTGTTGTCAGACCATTCATTATCCACCATCAGATCTATTCATTGAAAACATTGGACATCTTTGTTTTCTTAGTGGTCAGGCCATTGTCCATCACTAGATCTACTGCAAGTTTATCCATCATTTTGTGAGGGAAGTAGAACTATATGATATAAAACTATATTCATTTTATTATGGATTTTATTAAGAATTGCTGTCATTCTAGGTGTCTTGAATTTCATTCATCTCATTCTTGGGTGTCTTGGGCTCATGCCTTTGGGTATTAATTTTAATTCTTTATTTTATTGGCATGAAATTCAACCTGTACATCACACGGGCTCTATGCCAGTAGTTCCATATAAATATTAAATATAAAGAATGCCCTAGTATCTTGGAAAGGTGATCCCTTGGGCAAGCTTTCCCATTGGTTTTTAATGGGCAAGAGTCCAATGGGGCCCACCTGGAAAGGGGGTTCGGTAAAGCTATATTTGGATAGGGACCAACAAATTTCAAATTTCAAATCAAGATATGGATCTCAAATAAAATGGTCAACATAGTCCAGATGGGTGTCAAATTGGGTTGGGTAGCAATTCCTAAAATGGGTAGTGTTTTCTTGTTATTATTTTATTTTTTTCTTGTGTGAGTGGAGTTAAAGATGGGCTCTGCAAATCTCTTGCTCATTGGTGTTGCCAAAAACCCCTCGCCAAGGGGAAAAATTCTATAACATCTCGATATGCTTTTCAACGGGATGATTGCTTTTTAGAGAAGTGCATTTCTCTATAACCAAAAAGTCTCATATGTGCAGCCAACAAAGAGGGGGATAGTGTTGGCGATGGGGTTGGAGGGGAGGAAGACCTCAGATAGAAAGTAAGCATATATGTTGACATAGCTTATTTTATATAGAACTCCTTAAGCCAACCCTTATATTTGAACTCTTTAAGCCACTCTTTAATAGGATGAGGTTATAACTTATAAGAATAATGGTAGGTCAGAAAAAGGAGTGTTTTCTCTAGAATTATTACGAAAATAACAAGGTTGATTTGTTGTTTCTACAAGAAACTAAGATGGAGAGGGTCAATACAAGCAAGTCTTACTAATCCAAAAAAAAAAACACCGAGTCTACTGAGTTATGAAGTCTAGATAATGAAAATGGGAGTATGTCACCTATCAGAGAGCATTCGGAGGCCTAGATGCTATATGGAAGGAAAACTCACTGCAATTTGGAAGAGGTACGTTGTCTTGTAAGATTATTGTCTGTGAAATTAATTTTAAATGACCGTTATTTAAGCCCGGTGACAGCCAATATGTATGAACCAAATAAATACGGTGACAGAGGTGAACTCCGGGAGGAATTCTGTCTGCATCCACCTTGGTGAGTGGGTCTTGAAAATGATCGACCACCATAACATTTATATTTTTCAAACTATTCCCAGCAGAAGTACTTCAAGTTTCTATAATCTTCCTGCATTTTTATCACTAAAAATCTTGTTCCATTCAATTTAGTTTCCACAATTCTATTCTGATCATCCATTTCCTCTTGATTCAATTAAAATATCCCTTAATGCAGTCCCACTCCCACATCTCCACAACCGACAACTGGTTTCCATTATCTTTGAGCCATCCAAACTCTTCAATATCCCATTTTATAATTTCAGATTTATAATATGAAATTCTTTGTAAAGTTCATAACCCTCCACTTGAACTTCAATCTCACTACACTTTTTTACTAAATTCACAAAGCCGATCCTAGCCAAGTTAAGTGGTCCAGGTCGCTAATTAAAAATTGTTGTACTTAATAGAATGCCTCAGGCAATGATATGAAAATAGTCTTCATAATCAACAATTACTTAACCCCCAAATAATGATCTCCCTAATTTTTTAAGATAAGAAAATGGTCCAACATACCCATGATTGGCCACTCTAGCTGTTCGCCCATGTGAATTATCTCCCCAATAACAGAGGGTCAACCATTTAATTGATGTTGATAAAATTTGAGAAGACCACCATACTTGACTAAATCTTCCAACCACTCTTTTCATGACAGAAACAAATTGCATAAAGCTATGCATCAATACACCACACCGACCACCATTTTTGCCTTCTTGTAATGGTATTTCTTTTCCATCTGTTTCTTGAAATGGTATTTCTTTTCCCTCAAGCTTGGTTAGAACACCTTTGAGGTAAAGCCAGCATTCTAATCTCTCTCAAAGCTTGATGATTGAATTCTAAACGTAACCTTCACAATTAAAACCATTTTGATCCATGGAAGCTTAATGACATTACACTACCAAGTACTGGAAGTTTCTTGCCATGTTTATTGGCATTTGAGAACCGATTAAAATTCTATTTGAAAGAAAGAAATAATATCACTCAGAATATGCATTTATGTCATTAGAGACAATATGGATCTCAAGAAGATTAACCTTTTATTGAAAAAAGAACTATGATGATTAACTGTTTATACTGCATTTCTTTATTAATAATTTCTAGTGCATGTCATGAGTGGAGGGAAAGAGAGCAAAAGGTTCTTTAAAAAAAAAAGTGGTAACCACTATAAGAAAAGAAAAGTTGAAGAGTATACGAACCTATACTGAAAAAAAGGGGACCCACCCTTGTAAAGAGATCAAATGTACAAAGAAAATTTGGACAAAGCTAAGATAACGTAATTAAAAGCTCATTGTCAAAAACCAATTGTTCGCAATGAATCCTTGTTTGGCCAAAAGATCTGCTTCCTCACTAGCACCACACTTAACATTGTCCAAGGATGCCTAGAGGGACACAACCAAGTTTTCATCCTTGCTGTATCTGCTAACCACCAAAGAAAATTGATGCAGCATAGACCTCATGGCCACATGTGCATGGCCCACATAGATTTAAGAATTTATTTTTATGTCATTCGTTTCTTCAAATATTGTAATTAGGATTAGGTTTCCACTTTATTCAGTTTCCTAGATTAATTAGATTTCTTAGGCCCTAAGTTATCTTTCTTATTTATATGGCATTGTAGTAAAGAATTATTCAGAGAGTTGATTAATGAAATTGAGTTTTCCCATTGAGGTGCGTCCTTGTTTATCGTCTCTACGAAAATTTATTGTGTCTTCGGACACGTGTTTAGGCACCCATTGTGCTTTTAGCACTTGCTATGCAAGCTCTAAGCATAGGGCCCGCATAAAAAATGGCATTGTACACTTACCCACTAGATACTTGACGCAGGACCCTAGGGTTAGGGTCTTAGGGCTTGTGCGAAAGGTGTCGAAGGACAATAATGGTCTCCACATAGACTATCACACGAGGATGCACTTCAAAAGGGAACAAAACCCTCTCAAAATATCATTAATCTTCAACTCTGAATTCTAATCTCTACAAATGACATATAAATGAGAAAATGAAAACTTAGGGGCTATGTCACCTAATCAAACTAGGGAACTAACTATTAACCAACTTAGGAAATAAAAATAAGAAATCCTAATGAAATTGGGAAGCTAATCCTAATTACAAGTCATTAATAAAATTAGAAAACTAATGGAAAATGAAAAAGGCAAACTTCTGATTTTTATTTGGTCCCAACATGAATTATGGGCCTGTCCTGCATCACAATCATAAGGAACTTCTTTGCCCAGAAAACCAAGAATCAAGGGAAGAAGGAGAGAGAGATAGAGAGAGGTACTATGAGTATAGAAGTGAAAGATGTTGTGATTACACAAGCAAACCATATTTTTTAAATAACCTGCAACATTATTGTTACAAGAATGGCTCATCATGTCACAATAACATAAAACCCTAAAAAATATCACAATTTAAAACAAGCTACACTCCCCCTCAAACTGGAGAATTTATATTTATCATCACAGCCTATTATAGCAATCCCCAAAAGGTAACTCTTCCTGATTCCTAACAGCTTTAGTAAGCAAGCAAATCTGCCAGTGGATTCAATGCCCAAGAAATACTTCAAAAGCCCTTTCTTTCTTTATTGAATGTTAATACTTCAAAAGCCTCAAATCCTCAATGAACAAACTTCCCAAGTATTTTACAAGTTAAGCTATCTCCTTAATATCCTTTGTGACCATGGTATCATCTATGCAGAAATAAATAAACAAATAGGAACTATAGTACTTTTTTTTTTTTTTTTTATAACAAGGAGCTATAATACTTTCACTGCTCTTTTTCACTAATAGTGAGCAACACTGCTCCTCTTGAAGCCTATCTTCATTACAACATCACGGAACTTCTAAAACCACATATAAGGCAACTGATTCAATCCATAAATGACTTTCTTAAATCAACAAATCTTATTTTTAACTCCCCTTAAAGCTAAAATCCAAAGAAGCTCATTGACATGGACATCCTCTTGGAGATCCTCCACATGGTTGGTGCTGAGTCTAAAGTTCCAAAGCCTCGTAGATTTGCATGAGAATTGAGAAGCACTCCTAGCTTCAAAATCCCTCTGTTAACTCTCTGTTTTCAAGGGATGTTGCTGGACCAAATGCTGCTGAACTGGAAGGACATTGCCTTGTCTTATTAGGCCCTCCACCTCTCCTTTCTTGCTTTTGTTTGTCCTGTTTTGTTGTCTCCTTTTTCTGGGTGTTGGTTGTAAGCTTGTTAGTATATCTCTTTTGTGCTGCTTGCTTTTTCTAAATGAATTGACCTTTCAAAAAAAAAAAAAAACACTCTCCACTTTCAGTATCAAATTCCCCTTCATCCCTCACTTTGAATGTCTCGTCCTTTAAATGCCCAATGAAACACCCTCAACTTATCAATGAAGTTTGAGTTCTTCCTATTGGCTTCTATAAAATTCATATACAAACTCTTGGCAGGCACCTAATCCTAAGTCCTCCACAACCTCTATCATGTCACCCGCCATGACAAGATCCAGCCCCTACCTAAGATGATTCTCTCATGGCTATTCAAGGGAGGGTCAAAATAATTCATCCATGGTTGAGAAGTATTGGGTTGGAGTAGATATAGGTCAACTTATCCAGACAGAGTTCACGATTCAGGTCAAAAATTGCCAGCACCACCCAATATCGGTCTGAGTCTCCCATACCTGCCCAACTAACAGTGTACCCTCTTGACCATTGGCCACCACATCATGTACCCTAGATTGTGTCGAGTGCAAAACAACTTAATTGATGTGAAGTTACCAAACCAATAACTAGGGTTTTTATTTTCTTCCCAATAATTGATCCTTCAGTTGAATTGCATCTCACCAATCTCAATATACAATAGAATTCATCATAGAACTTGTTCAAACAACAGCTTCCATCTCTAAAACACTATCACAACCATAAATTTCTAAAACCTACTTCAACACACACAAAAAAGGACAGCTAAGTGGGGAGAAAATGGGCAGAAATCACAAGAAGAAACTTTTTGAAAACCAAAAACCTCTTAATATGACTAACTGTAAGTAACAAAAGTCTATTTAATGCGATCATCCAGTCATAACTAGATATTGTATGATAATGGCTTGTAATCTTCCAAATGCTCATCAAAATCATGTGATCTGGAGGCAATCCAATGACATTCCAAACTAGATCAATCTTTCTCTAGACAACCTATACATAGCACTAAAAAAACTTGGGCGGCAAACTGCAAAGAATTAGCATTATCTCCTCATATGACACATAGTAAACCAACCGTCTCAACCCCTTTTCATTATTAAAGAAATTTCATCGAAAATAAAAATATTACAAAAAACTATAAATATAATAGCATATTGTAAATAGCATCGGCTTTGAAGAAAAGGTGCATCCAAAAAAGGTGATGTTGAATTAAAAAATAAAAAAGAAAGAAAGACGTGTACAAAGGGGTAGTATTGAGTGTGAGAACTTATGGGGGAGACAACCAAGTTCCCAGTTTGAGTTGGATTAAGGTCCACTTTAAATCCCTATTTATTTTTCCATGATTATAGATGACTTAGCAGCAGATATCCAAGATGAAGTCCCTTGACGTCTGTTGTTTACAAATGATGCAGTACTCACCACCCATAAGCTAAAACAATGGAGAAAGGATTTCAAGTTAAAAGGGTTAATAATTTGAAGACCAAAGAATGCAATAAATGGAGTGATAATTTGGCAGACCTAGAAGTTGAAATTTAAAAATAACTTTGTATCACAGTGTGATGTATTTTGATAACTGGGAGCATTTATTAAATAGAGCTCAGAGTTTCAATTGGATACAATAAATAAGATTAGCACAGGTTGGGAGATGCCACCCAAGTGCATCATGGACCTCAAGATCTTAAGTTGCCCAAGAACAGGCTCAAGGTTTAGCTAGAGCCTAATGGGCCTAGCCAGTAGAAGGCCCAATGCAATGGGTGAGGCCTCTAGTTGACTGGCACATTGAACCTAGCCCATGGTCAACCAACAGAATGGACACGGCTATATCCATCTACCTAACATAGAAATTTTTCAATAAGATTATTTTCCTCAATCTACATTCTTAGGAGACAAGCGAAGTGCAGAGAAAATCCTAAGAAGATTTAATAGAAAACTTTCATGAATATGTCCAAGACCTATCTCAATTTAGAAAATCCTAAGAAGATTTCACAGATTTAATAGGAGGGTTTGTAGAGATGTAGAGAAATGAAATGAAATCCTATCTAGAAAAAAGAAATTAGACAATCATAAAACGAGAGGAAAGAAAATCATATCTAGGATCCCTGATAAGCATGATTGTCATGCTGTCCTCTACAAAATTCCCCTAGTATTTCTCCTCGTATGAAGACTTCTTGGGTTGCCAATGGTAATGACTCCAAAGGCCAAGCATCCATAATTAATGTGTGAAGACTTCATCCATCATTTACATCTGATTGATGGGTATATTAAAGATAAGCTAAGTGTTATGTGATAGAGTAGCATTTTCATAAGAAACAGTTAGACCTTCTTTGTCATATGGAGCTGCGTGTTGAGCAATATGAAAAATGAGAAGAAGTGAAAGTAAATGTTGCTAAGATGCACATCTAAGATGGATAAATGGAGTTATAGAATTATGAAAAGCATTTAAGTCGGACACTAACTGGCAGCTTCAATAGAAGAGAAATCTGAAGAATATCAGTAAATGATCTGAGCATATGAAACAGCCCTCGTGCAATATATTAAAAGTTTACGGGGTTAGGGAACTAAAAGAAGGGGGAGACCATAAAAATAAAAAAAATCTCAAACCGCGTAGTGGGGAATGATATGGTGGATTGTGAAGTTTTTGAGGATACAACTTTAAGTATGGTTTCTGAGGAGAGTGAGACCTAAAAGGGCCAACCCCAAAATAGATGAGATTAAACTGGGCAATGTCAAAGATAATGAAATTAGCATAAAGCCATAAACTTTATCATCATAAGGCAAATCTTCTATCAGTATATTCATGAAGTAATTAATATGAATATCAATTGGGTCGAGCAGATCACAATCTAACAAAACTCATAACCAACACTAAACATTACAAATATCGAAAAAACTCCAAGAAAAACAAATGTTGCGAATAGCTCCTTCTATGCACAAAGACCCAGCAACAATACCACTGCAGGTCATCAACATGCTACAAATCCACAAGAAAACAAGAAACAGAAACCCTAGACAACAGATCTAGAAACAAAAAATAGAAGAACTACATAGATCACCCAAAATGAGCTATCAAATTAATGAAAATCTTTAAAAAAATCATCTTTTTCTCATCATCACATATAGTAAATCATCCAAGGGGCAGTAGAGCTGAAGAATCAATCACATACCTTGCTGCGATCGAATGAGGGAGGAACCGTATCCGAGAAGGAGAAATCGTCTTCCATGCCCCAAACAAAAACCTATTACATTTCATAACATGAATTCGTGAATTCAACGATGAAACAGGATTGAAGAAAGATCTGAATCAAAATCAAGAGAGAGATGGGCAGATCCGATGAGATTGGAAGATGAATGAGATCTAATGCGAAAGAAATGAGGAGCAATAGAATTGGAAAAGAGAGAGAAAGAAGAATGCAGAGAGGATACCTAGACAGAGCGAGAGCTTTGATTCTGTTGACGCTGGTCGTGTTATGCGGATGGTTTTTTATATATATTGAAGTTCCAGATGACCGAGATCAGAGCGAGAGCCGTGTGGGGGCCACATTTATTTTTGTTTCTTTGTACTTTCATTATTTAGGATTTTTGAATTTAATCTAATCTGTTTCACTACCACAGTTTTCCAATGAGATCACATGGAAAACAAAAAAATCCGAAAATGTCCCAAGGTTTTTTTGAGATGATAATTTGTCTAAAACTAGATTTGTGAAAATGCTAACCTTGGAGATATTAGGGCTAGGGGGAACTCGAGACAAGATTATGTTAGGCTTGTCGAGTTTTTGAAATTTATGCATGGTGGATGTAAATTAATTAATTAAGGATGGATTTTTTTTTATGATATTGAATTATGTCATTCTTCAATTCTTTGTTCATTCATTTAAAAATTATAACTTATGAGTTTTAGGAATACTAAGATCTATAAATCCCATGTCTCATACCAACTTGAATTCCTTTTAGCATTACACCTATTTATGCTTTCTTTGTAAAACATACCAATAATTAGGGGTGCACAAAATTCTGATGATCCGTGAAATCGATCTGATCCGATCCGATCCGTGGATTTTTAACCGATCTGAAGGTAAAAGGATTGGTAACGGATTGAAAATCTTGAAATCCGTTAGCAACGGATTAGTGACGGATTTCACCCTCAATCCACGAATTCAATCCGATCCGATCCGTTAACATTAAATATATATAAAAAAAATTAAGGGGTCTAAATATAAGTTAAGATGTCTCAATATAAAATAAGAAAAAAAATTTAAAAGGTCAAATATGAAATTTTTTACAACATGTTTGATATTTTTCTTTAAACTACCAGATTGAACGGATTAATCCAATCCGATCCAATCCTTTACGAATCAAATCGGCTTTTAACAACCACGGATTGGTGACAGATTTTAAAGTCATCAATCCGTTACCTACGGATTAGTGACGGATTTGGTCTAATTCGCACCAATCCGATCCATGTATACCCCTGCAACAACAAATGGGTGTCGTTCATCAAAGGTCCATCCATGTAAATTCAAGGAGGTTCATATGTTATGAGAATAGTTTTTGTATTTATATATATATATATATATATATATATATATATATATATGGACATACTCCTATGAGAGATATCTCTCACCTTATATAGAGATAGGGGTGGGGCCCTCACATTTAAGTTGTTAGCATTAGATATAGATGTGAGGGCCCCCACCCAATCTCTAATTTAAGGTGAGAGATATCTCTCATAGAGCATTTCTCATATATATATATATATAGGGGCCGGCTCTCCTAAGCTGCAGCTTAACTTATCCTAAGCTGAAATAGGGATGGTTCCACAAAATCAAAGTCAAATATGTTGTTTTTTGGATGATGATCGTCTCCAAAATCAAGATAAATCCAATTAGAACTGGATTTTTCAGTTCTATTATGCAAAAAACAGATATAATCAAGTTTGATTTGTAGTACCAGTCATATTCCAGCTTAGGATTAGCTAAGTTGCAGCTTAGGAGAGCCCTGCTCATATATATATATATACTATGGATGACTTTGTGGCTAAATGATACATAGGAAAAAAAAAGAAGAAGGAAGAACAGCCAAGAATTGATCTGTAGGGATCTTTTTATTAATAGAAAAGGGAAAAGCCCTTAAAATACAATATCATAAGATCATCCGATCTTATGCCATAGAACACATCCTCCAAAAACCAAAAGAGCCCACATCCCGGGCATTAGAAACTTCAAAAAACGTAAGTCATAGTAATAGATGTTTCAATTCTATAGCTGTAAAATGAGCAGGCCTCATGCTAACTTCTGACTTTTTTTGCTCAAATGAGTTGAACTTTTAGATGGAACTGAAATTAGAGCTTGAAGATACCGTTCCACCACACGTGCAATTTTTCGAACTTTGAATCTCTCTCTCCAAGGAGATTTGTTTGGGCTTTTAAGTTTCTCGAGGTGGCCTTGTAATTTAAAAACCGCAATATATATATATAGGGGAATATTCATATGCATCTATTCCTCACCATTTTTGGTGAGGGACACCCCTTTTGAAGGTGTTTCAAGTACAAAAGGGGTACAAGAGGGGTACTTTGTACTTCCCTTTTGTACTTGAAACACCTCCAAAAGGGGTGTCCCTCACCAAAAATGGTGAGAGATAGATGCATATGAAGACCCCATATATATATATATATATATATATATATATGCAAATGTATCATCTCTAAAAGGCGTAAGGCTCTGTAGAAGAAGCCATGGACAGAGGCGGATGCACTTAATATTCACTGGGGGGCTGGGCCGCCGGTGAACTTTTGGAAAAAATAAATTTATATATACCAAGTTAGACCCAATGTAACCAGGCCCCCAATGACATGTAACCAGGTCCTCAGTAAAAAATATTAAGCCCATTCTTTATACATATTATTAGGCTCATTCTTCAACTATTAGGGCATCAGAATATAAAAACTCGTAGGGAACAATTGTGATAAATAAAGATTTCTTTGTTTTATTACTTGAAGCTATTACATTATATTCGTCCCAAATAAATAACCAGAAAAAAAAAAAAAAAAAAAAACGGGGGCGTTGCCCCCAGACCCCCACTACTTAATCGTGCCCCGAGTGAGTTTGAATCCTGAATCCGCCACTGGCCAGGGCTGTAAACCGCAGTCCCTAACTCGGGTTCTGCATTTTCCTTTCACAAAACTACAATCAAGAGAGTGGAGGAAAGGACAATGGAAATTCGCCAGCCCCCCTTAGATACATCATTCTCAGTTTGCTGTGGACGAATGATAGTCCCAAATGGAGGCAGATTCCAGCTGTTCTTGATGTTGCTTGGAACATGAAGGCATAAGAACATGCATATGTAGTATACCATTAAAGTAACATCTTGTACAATCTGGTCTAGTTTTCTCTTGGACTTTTTGAATATGCGAGCATTCCTTTCCCTCCGTGAACGGATCGGAGATTTGGGGTCCCCCAAAGTGCTGAAGATGTGAATTGGAAAGAGACATCGATGCATTTCCTAAATGTGGCTGCTTCCATAGTTGCATGTGATCAACTTCCTTTACCTTTTTTTTTTTTAGCTTTGCCTTTTCTTTGTTACTCAAGTTATTTTTTTATTTTTTTTCATATTGATCAAAACTTCATGCATTGGGTCATCATATCTAAGAGAATATTTAACAGTTTGCATCATGATTGAGGCTCACAAACCCTACTGCAGATAATTAGAAAGTGGGTTTTAAAAGTTCTTTGCTTTCGTATGTCTCTCAAAATATGCGAAGATCTAAAAGATGAACCTTTGCGTCTAGAGGTAAACAGTTAAGATTATGAACCAGGGCCCACAAAAAGTATAGAATATTAAAAAATATGGGGTTTTTTTGCTTTTCTTTTTTACAGATTTCTCAAGAGCTCTGAAGACTATAAGATATGAAACTCTCACGGTTCATTAGTTCAATATATGAAAAGTTCGGACCATTTGAATTATCACCTTGGGGACGATGATATTAGAAGAATATAGATGGTTGTCTATAGGTTTTGATCCTATGATCCATTGTAGGTGATAATAATTGTATTGGCTATTGACGCCTCTCAAGTGTGAGGTGTGTAATAATTCTATACGATGAGACTTTGATATGAAAAAACAGCTTCATTTACATGCTATTTTCACACCAAAATATATAGATGCGGTGCCTATGTGAGTAATAATAAATGCGTTTGCGTTGGTGCATGATATCCAAATGAACAATGAAGTAACTCGCACTATACACGTCATGCAACAAGGCCTGTGACTTGTTCCGAGTTTTGATCCACTCTTCTATAACAAGAGATAATATGCATATAACAGAAGCACAAGAAAGAAAAACCTGAGCATCCAGGAAGTCGTAAACAAGTGATAAAAAGGCAAAACAAGGACAATTCAAACCTAACCCAACCACCCTAAATAAATAAATACAAGTCCCTCATCTAAAGCATGTACAGTAGTAACAAATCTAAACTCAAATCCTCTGTATTGTCGTTACATATAAATCAAAACACAGTCACAAGTGAGTCCTGGTGGGTTGCAACTTGGTCATCCGGTTCTCACCCAGCGGTTCGTTGTTATCGATCCTACGATTGTTGCGAAAAGCAGCCAATCCAGCACCATAGAGGATCACAAGAATGACGAGCAAGATGATGTTCATCACTGAAACCTTCCTCCAGCTCTTCTTGAGGCTTGCCAGGACACCGGCCTTGCATGAGCCGCAGGAGTAGCATAGCTGATCCTGGTCATTGCTCCATCTTAAGCAGTCCGATTCTGCCACTGTCATCCCATTGCTCGGGTTCCATACAGTCTCATTGACGTAGGTGTAACTGCATTCTGTTGGTGGCTTGCAGCAGCCCGACTGGCGAAACAATGAATTAGCAAATTCCCCTTCAATAATGTCGCTAGGTTGTGAAAATCTTGTAGCATCTTGTTAATTTTGTAAACGTACAGAAGGCATCTACAAGTGGGAGTGTGATGATCTTAACAGTATAATCAACAAAGACTAGAGAATGAAATGTGGATAGATCATCATTGTTGTTATTATGGTCTTTAACGTTAATATAGGGTTAATTTAAAGAATTCTATTATAGTAACATTGAAGACAAACACTGACTAGAGGCTACTAAATAGTGGGGGGTGTTCATGGGGCAAGGATGGTCGGGCCGGGCTGAGGCATATCCATGCCTCCCCAACTTGGAAAATAGAGGCCCATACCTGGCTAAACCTGACAAGGGGGCTAAGTGCCTAGCGGGAGCCCACCCATTTTTTCTATCACGTTTTTGGGCTTTCTAATTACTTGTTTCGGTAAATAAGTCACTAAACAATATGTATTACTTATTGGGCACTAGGTCCGGACCTCGAACTTTCTATCACTTAATCTAAGCCTGGCTCATATATTAAATGAGCCCAAGAAAAAAAAAATTATCTAAATCTAACCCAAGCTAACCTGGTCCTTGAGCACCCCTACCAAATAGACAATAAAATAAAGACTTTCCATTTATCCCATCTTTCTCACATTTGAGAAAGGGCTGCCGGCAATCCTGCCTCTCACCTGAATTACAAGGGATCAATCCCTAGTCTACCCCCACTACTCCGACGTACGAGTTCTGACTCCCCACATGTGTGGTACTCTCTTTTTACATGTACAAGTATTCACTCCCATTATCCATTCAATCCCTAGTCTACCCCCACTGCTCTGATATTCTTCTTTTCTAAATTCAATCTAGTGGTTGTGGGAGAAAACTTCTATTTCTCTCGTAGGTGTTGACTTTTCCAATGAAAACTGGGTGCAAGTCATGACATATTTGACCCTTGTTTTGGATTTCTTTGATCCCAGACTCCCCGCTGGTAAAGAGAGGACGTTGCGGACTGCGGAGTCAAAAGAAACAGTCATGACTAGTAATAATATACGTACCGTGTCTTGATGAGATTGGAAGTAGGTGAAAGTGGGCCACACATGCTTTGTCATTTTCTTTCCTCAATCCATTGATTGATGGTTACAAGGCACTATTCAACATTGGCTGGAGACACAGTTCAATTATAAAAGAGAACTCATAATGTCTGGAAATATCAATCAATATCACATTAAAGAAGTAGAAACCCATAGCATTCCTGTTCTCTCCCTCAAAGCATGCGATGGCGCTTACTCGGCTTTTCTGCCATCACAAGAGAGCCAACCTGAATGTGTTAGGGAGGCAGTGCAATGGAGAAGGTATAAAGAGTGGATTAGAACTGTAATGATCCTAAACTTTAGTTTGAGCCCCTTAAATTTAAGTTTTAAATAAAAAATTATTATAATATATTAAGTTAGGAGGTTTTGGCTTCAATTTTGACCGTCAGTTATAATTTTGACTGACGTTATATAACTACTTATGCAATTACACACTCATTTTTATCAAGCCACTCATGTTTCAATTGTTTCTATGTAACTATATCATTTTTGTTCCAATTTCTCTATTTCCATTTTATCCAACTTATCCTATGGAAAGAGGTAATTTTTTTAATATGTGATTATTTATTTTGCAGTGTAGGGAGAAACCGTGCTAAGCACGGGTTATTGGACTAGTATCATATTAAAAAAGTAGAACCCAAAGCATTCTTGTTCTCTCCCTCAAAGCATGCAATGGCGCTTACTCGGCTTTTCTGCCGTCACAAGAGGGCCAACCTGAATGTGCTAGGGAGGCAGTGCAGTGGATAAGGTATAAAGAGTGGATTAGTACTGCAATGATCCTAAACTTTAGTTTGAGCCCCTTAAATTTAAGTTTTAAATAAAAAAAACAAATCTAGTCCGAGAAATATAGCTAAGGGGCATGGAATTGATCTGTTCTTTGTAAATTTCATGGTAAAACATGTTCCAATATTATTAAAGAGGTACTAAAAGGCGAAGGATGTAAGGTGAAGATGTAAGTTTGAGCTCTTTAAATCTAATCTTTTATATTAAAAACAACTTCAGACAAAGAAACATGGGTAAACACATATGTCTGCATAAAAATGAATTCATTGACATTTATGATAAATGAGTTCGAATATTATTAAAAAAGTGAAGAGTGAAGAGTATAAGATGAAGACAAAGTTGGGCCCTCATTTCCCTACGATTTGATTTACAAAGGCTATTTATTTTCCATCTCCATTATTTCATAGCCATTATTGTAACTTAGCCTTTGTTTATTTAATTCAGCTACTTCTAGAAGTATATTTCTTAGGGCTCCTAAGGAAATCAACGGTTGAAATGAGACTATATGCTTCCATTTTCCACTGCATTTTCCATTTGGTTCAACCAAATCAAGCACAGGAAATTTTAGACAGATATAAATGAAAAGGCAAACAAGAAACCAAAAGAAAAGAGCCACACTCCCATTTAGAGAGCCGGGCACATACCTGAATTGGAGATAGATGCCTGAGGTAGAACAAATCAGGGGATTCAGGCACCCCACCCACAGACCTTCCTATCTTCCTGCAAATTCTGGCTGCCCTGAGGCAAGAGCTGATCTTAGCCCAGTAATCTTCATCAGAAACGCGGTCCTTGAGCCACCCCGAGTAGTCGGACAGATAGAAATCAAGGTAGGATCGATTGATCACGGGGCGACCAGCACCCTTAGAGGTGACAGCAAAGGCAAAGACGATAAGGGAGAAGAGGGTGGCAATGACCAAAAACATGGCAAAGAGGTAGAGCCAGAGTAGCCAGGAAACACGATAGCAGGCGCCTGCAAAGCCCATGAGGGAGATGACGAAGATGAAGAGGCCGAGAGCGAGAAAGGGCCACTGTAGGAACCTCATGCAGTCGGTCTGGTTAGCCTTGGCGCTTAGCCATATTCCCCCTGCTAGGATTGGGATTGATAGCAGGAAGGTGGTGAAGTTTACCAAGCCTAACACAGTGTTGCTAGCTCTCATCATCTTGCGCTACACTTCTTTGTTTCTTTCTTTGGTGGCAAGGTCGATATGGGATTTTGAGTTCGTAAAGACGATTCTTTTTCCTACCTATCACATTTTATGTTTGTTTCTTTCTTGCTTTCTTCTTTCCCAAGTATTGTGGACTTTCGGTGCGGTTATCTGGTAAATAGTTGTTACAGATGCTTCCAGATCAGAGTCGTTTAAATAACCTCTAAATGCAAAATACTAAAAAAAAAAAGTTGGGATTTGACCTATTAATTCCCCTTAAATCATGTTCCTCCAATTTCATTTCATGACTCTGAGTTTTTTTTTTTTTTTTTACTTTTCTACTCTGAATCCCATGATATGTCGGGATTAGAATATAAAAAGTTTAAAACTCATGATATTGTGGGATTCAAGTCAAAATAAGAAGACAGTCTAAATTTTTTAATGTACAGGTTTTCAACCTTCCCATTGGCAAAAAAGTAAATAAAAAATGTGGACCAAAGTCAAACGACTCCGATGACATTAATTCAACTTTAGTCATGAAATTTGGAATGCATGATTTAAGGGAGATTAATATGTCAAATCCAAAAAAAAAAAAAAAAATGTCCACATGCCTTCACATGCTAGGTTATTACTTACAACTATATGGAGGTGATATAGCCTAATTTTTTTAGGTTCCGTAAGGCGAAGTCCAAATTCTCCGAGGCTTGTGCTCATGGGAAATTCTTTGAAGTGTCAAAAAGATCAAAATAAATGCTCTTCTTTCATGGGACATAGCTTAATATCACTTCACCGAGAGTTGACTACTTTTAAAATGGTCATATATTTAGATTTTCAATAGGTGCACACTAAAAACCACATGAGTTTTTGGAATATTTTATTCTAGTATATCATACAAGATCAACCTTATAGTGGGCTCAAAACATTTTAAAGTGAGAATTTGCTGTCTCATTCAAGAGTGGAGTATTTATTTTGTGCAGTTAACTTCTAAATAGATGGTATGCGGAATCTAATGAATTTTTCTTGAATCACAGTCCCAAAGTTCCTACAAGCAGGAAGGCGGTGTAGTTTAGCAAGCCTAAAAAGATGTTCTTGGCTGTTTTTCCTCTCTTCTTTGTTTGTTTCTTTCTTTGCTTTAATTGTTTAGTTGGTAGGTCTGAGCATTTCAGTTAGTTAATCAAGATGATTTTTTTTTCCGAGAATCTTACTCTATTTGAGTTGCAAGAAATGTAGACTTTGTAGTAATTATATATGGACCGGAGTTTAGATGGGGTTATCTCGAGAATAATTGTTGCAGATGCTTCCAGATCAGGGTCATTTATGGGGTGTTCAAGTGCATAGGACACAGGTTGCCCACATGGGCTTCTTATACGAGTTATGTGGATCCAACTGAGGGTGCTGAAGGGAGTCCAAACCCTGAGTGGTGGTCAGACCTAATAAAAATGGTCAAACAAAATCAAGGGATGTGGCAAAATTCCTGCCAGTAGAGTTGACCAATGTCAGTGAGACAACAAATAAAACTTTGAGAAATTCTAGAGGCTCCACTCTCGGGCTACACTGGCTCAAAATAAATGTCTCCATATTATTAATTTAGATATAGAAAAAGTTAAAGAGATTTCATTTTCTGTGAGGGGGTTCAAAATATTGTAAGATATGGTTTCCATAGAGGAGATTTTGCCCACCTTTGTTTATGCGAATTCATTAGCACTCACGCACCAATGATTATCCCTTGTTGTACCACTAGGAGTGAGAAACTTGGGTAAGATGTGGTGGGCCTGTTTGTTATTTATTAGAGAGACAGAAAAAACTCTTTATATTAAAGTTGTTAATCTTGACTTGACCAATCAATTTTAATTTTGACTTAATTTGACCTCCAATTTCCAATTGAATTCTTCCTATTTATAACAACGCAATCTCAAAGGGATGCCTAATTGGGAAGATTTTCAATTACCAATTGACTACCTATGCGCAATATGCATACAATCCGGCTCATGGGTCCCACTTGGAAGCTTTTCCTACCATTGCCGTTAGGATGGAAGGAAAGATGCGCTTAATGACAAGAATCATGAAAAAATTTAGCCTCATCAATCATCATACCATCCTAGTGTTTGATCTAACAATATTAAAATTTATTATTATTTTAATTATAAATATTTTTAAGATTTAATCCAACGGTGAATACAACCAAATCAGATCGGATAAGAGTGAGAGAAGCGCTGCACTTTTGTGGTGGGCCCCATACGGTTGGAAGCAGAAAATTTGAGATAAATCTATCACGTATATACATCTTAATTTTCTTCCACGTGCATTGTAGGAGAAGAAAAAGGATTCCAACGTTCAAAACGGTCGACAACTGTTTGGACAAAAAGAAAAGGAACAAGAGCCGGACGTACGTACGTCTTCCATCTCTCCTCCTGCTTCTCTACCTACAGAGACATTCTTCTTCTTTCCTCTGATTTTCATCTCTCAAACCACCGAAAATGGGGAATCCAGAAGAGAAGGAGAAGACATTTGAATCGGACATGGAGAACGCAGACGAAGCAAGTCCTCTTCTCAATCCCAACAACGAACACGATCAGCAAAAATGCAGGAATGGAGGAGCGACAATGATACAATGCGGTGGCGCTGCCGTCGGATGGGATGCTGACGGCCTGCCACTCACCGTCGTCGGTGAGCCGGTGCTCCGGGGCCAGTGGAGTTCGAGCCTCTTCTCCTGCCTCGGCCGCAATGATGAGTTCTGCAGCAGCGATCTTGAAGTCTGTATGTTCTCGTAGCTTGGAAATTGGATTTCTTTCTCTCTCTCTTTTTTTCTGTGATTTTCCTTCTTTCCGTTTGCTTATTTGTCTATGAGATTTGCTTTTTATTTTTTTGTATGGGATTTGACATTTTAACATCCCTTTGATACTCATTTCCCAATTTCACCTTTTTACATTGAGATCCCATGTTATTATCGATTTTTAAACTCCTATGATATCATGGGATCAAGTGCAAAATAATAAAAAAGAAGGTGTATCAGAGTTAAATGACTCTGACGACATTTACAAAAATTTAGTAATGAAATTAGGGATTGAATGTCTAAAGGGCATTGAAATATCAAACCCCTTTTTGTTTTGTCTTTTTTTTTTTCTGAGGTTTGTGGAAATCTAGGTAACGTTTGGTTCGCTGGAATGATTTTAGATAGGAATGGAATGGAGAACGGAATGAGTTTGGAATGGAATGAGACATGAATAGTCATTTTCATTCCAGCGTTTGGTACGCTGAGGAATCAACCCAGTAATAGAACTCTGGATTCCTGTTCTCGCATTTGATATACTGAAATGATATCCGAAATTGAAAAAAATTTACATAAAATTGACCAAAATACCCTTGTTAGAATTTTGGAATGGAATGGCCTTGTTAATATTAATATTAATTATATTAATATATTATTATATTAATTATGACTATAATTATATTAATAAATAATATAAATTCATAATTATATTATTATATAATATATTATTTATAAATATTATAATTTGTTAATATTTATATAATTATAATTATAAATAATTATATTTCTAATTATATAAATATTATATTTATATTTAATATAATAATTATATTATTAATAATATAAATTATTATATTATTATTATCATAATACTATAATAATATAATTATTATATTATTATATTATTATAAAATACCCTTGTCTGGGGCATTTCGGTCTCAACCAAAAAACATAAAGGAATGGAATGGCCATTCCTCTGCCTCCCCAGTGAAATGACTATTCCTCTACTTAAAAGAATGGTGATTCCGGAGATAATGGTCATTCCGCCACTTTTGTGTGAACCAAACGCTATAATGATCATTCTGTTGGAATAACCATTCTATTCCGATTTTCATTACAGTGAACCAAACGCTACCTAGAGATTATTCTTCTTCTTCTTCTTTTCATCATATTGAGTTTGATGGGGAGTGAAAAATAGTCCCTTTTGTATTGAGAATAGGAGGAAACGCTACCTAGAGATTATTCTTCTTCTTCTTCTTTTCATCATATTGAGTTTGATGGGGAGTGAAAAATAGTCCCTTTTGTATTGAGAATAGGAGGATTTGCACATCCTAAAATGACCTTTTCTGTTTGCATGGATGACTAAGAGATTTTCTTTCTTCTGGGGTTTGTGGGAATCTTGGGATTCTCCGTCTTTCCTCATAGGAAAATTTTCAAAAAGGTATAAGACGTTTGCCTCATTTTCAAAAAAAGTACATGAAGATTTAAATATTTTAAAATAGTATAAAAATTTTCCATGTTTCTTTCAATCACGTATTCATCGTGACAAAAGTTTTAAAAATGACAAAAATACCCTCAGTATTTATTCACTCTTGATTAAGAGAGTAGTGCCTCCATTTGCATGCCTCACCACTACTTTTAACTATTGGATGACAATCATGATGCCTTGAATACATCATTGCTTCTTTTTCTTTTTCTTTTTAAATTCATTATAGTATGACTTTTTGTATGCATTATCTCATTTTTGGCCTTCTAGTATTCCTCAAGCTGACAACCGTGACAATTGATCAGGTGTCCTTGGAAGCTTTGCTCCTTATGTGCTATATGGAAGTAATGTTGAGAGGCTAGAATTTGATCCAGGCGCATTTGCAAGTCACTGTCTTCCATACACTGGTCTCTATCTACTTGGAAATTTCCTATTCGGTTGGAATTGTTTGGCACCCTGGTTTTCTTATCCTAGCCGCACAGCAATTCGCCAGAAATTCAATCTTGAGGCAAGCATTTCTTCTTTGTTTTCTCTTCTTATCAGTTACGAAATTTTGGTTGATTTCTTAATGACCCTTGTTTTATGAAGCAAATCTTGACAATGTTAATGACTAACAACAATATGCTAGTTTAGAAATACCTTTGTTTTGTGACTATGTACGCATGTGAGTTTTGTGTCTGTTTTTTCTCATATGCATCTATGCATAAACTATGTTGTGTTTAATTTTGAGGGGCACTTTCATCTGTCCAATTTCTTCTTTTGGATCCCTTTCTGCCCTTTGGGCCTCTGCAATGTTGTACTTCATTTCTTAGTTGTGCTTCTGCTTATGCATTCAAAGTAAGGAAGATTTTCTCCTGCGGGGTGCAGGGAAAACATATTGATGCCCTTTGTCATCAGAAACTTGGATGAGTCACATCAAGACTCGGTTGAGTCCAAGTGACTCAGTTGGGCCATTTCAAGTAAAACACCCCTTGACGGCAAGGTAATGATGACACTATTGTCCTTTTTTGAAAACCATACCTGGAAGAGAAGAGAATGAAGATGAAGAAGAAGGTAAGAAGAGAAAGGAAGGAAGAGAATGAAGAAGGAAAGAAGAGGGAGGAGGTTGGCGCTGCACACAAACATCAGTACGTGTGCAACCTTTATTTTATTAGTGGCTGCAAAAAGAAAATTGCAGTTCCCATGAATTAGTTTGGGAAAGTAAACTAACATATTTACAGAACAGTCCTTTTTTACTCTCAAAACTTCCCCCAAGCTTGGTATAGACGTCAGTCATGCCCAGCTTGTCTGAGATAGCCTGTAATTAGAAGAGCTTTTCATGGAGATATCTGCCAGTTAATCCTTTGATCTTATGAGCTGTAAAAGAATTCAACCATTTTTAATTTTTTCTATGATGAAATGACAATCAAGTTCAAAATGTGTTTAGTACATTCAATTGTATCAATATCCAATATGTTATTTTCTTGTGCCTCAAGATTCTTAAGCAAGGGGTCCCATTGTCGCCCGTTTCTCTTTGTAGACAATAGTGAAGGGTGTAGAGTTATTCAAAAAGAACAATAGGAAAAACTGAAGGTTAAGCAAATTGATTCACCCAAAGTCATGAAATTTGGAATCGTTTAAAGGACTTGAAGTGGGAATCAAGTTGAAGTTTTCACATCTACACTCCCTGGCTGACGCTATGATCTTCCGTAATGCACCATCTGCCCAACTTAGGTATATTACTATACTCTTGGAGCTTTTAAGCTACATCTGATCCGGAAAGGTTGAACGTGAAAAATCTTTTCTTATGTGGATCCTGATGAATCCAATCCAAGTCAGGCCAGACAGAGCAGAGTAGGCACACGGGCTAGTCAATCCAACCTCAAGTCCGCTAGGTCCATTTAGACAGGTCCAAGCGTGTAAAGTCTGTCAAGCTTGAAGCCATTGTTGCCTGTTGGTAACCAGTGGGTCTACACTCCTAGACAGATGTGTTTCAATTTATTTTAAATTGGTTTGTTTAAATTTGTGTTCAGTCCTGCTTTAATTAGAAGGTTAGAGAAAAATATTAGTAGTTCTAGGTGAATTATGTTTTAGAGTAAATGGGATATGTCTCTTTTTATTAAACTAGGACATAGTGATGCAGAGTCTGTCAATTGTCAATTGGCTGTATGGGGTTGACAATTCACATTCAAAAATTTTATTATTGAGTGTTTCCCTTTTTATCTCTCTTGTGCGATCAAGTAGCTTGCTGGTTGGTTGAAGGTTCTTGATTCAATGGAATGTTTTAGGTTTTCTTCCTTACATCAGATCCCAACAGATTTGATTCTTTGGGCCATCTGATTCTTATTTTGCTACTTTTATGTATCACCGTTAAACTTCTCGACTCTTTCCCTTATCGCATCTTTTCTCCTCTTCCTCATTTGAGTTCACACTTTTTCACCTTTTCTTCTTTCTAACAAACTCAATGTATTTTTACGTCCACTTTAGAGCTTAAGGATTGAGAGATTTGATGAAAAAAAAGATATTTTAAGGATAAAGGTCTCTTTGTTGTGTGGCTTACATTGATTTTGGTATCAAAGCTTTTGGGTTTACATCAGAGGAAGAAGCCTTCCTTTCAAGTGCCATGGTCTCCCATTGTTGGTGAACCCAATTTCAGATCTGTCCCTCTGGGATCTGGTCGTGGATAGTTTAGAGTGCGTACTTTCTTCTGGGAAGATGCCATATGTAACCTGTCATTGGAAACAATAAGTTCAGTAAAATTAAAGCACCATAGCTGGATCGTTCTTTCAGTCGCGCCAGTGGATGATGTGCTCTCAGAAGTTGGACATTATATTAGCATCCGCAGCAGCGCAACAACTGTTCATTTCTATTTTGGGTGGATTGCATTTTTGAAAATCAGAATCAGTGCCATTGCTGGAACCTGGTTGTTTTTGTTTTAGATGAATTCATTGTTTATTGAAGGAACAAATATAGAAACCTCTTCAATTTTGACTTGAAATCATACCCACAAGACATTGTTTATTAGGAACAATGTTCCATTCTTTTATGAGCTTGGAGGTTTTGCTTCTCTGCAAATACAAGGATGCTAAAACACATAAAAGAGACTCGCTTCATGTATATCTGTCTTGATGCTTATGTTTCCCACCCGGTAGCTTTCACCTCCTGCAATGTAAATAAGAACCATCTTTGACTGAAGATGATGCAATGCTGGTGCCTAAAAAGATTTCTAGAACAGGGAAAAGAAATACATGCAACTACTGTATTTTGCTATACATGATAATTAAAAAAATGCAGATACTGTGTTGTACTGTGGCATGCTATGGATTTCATTTCACAGATCTCCAGGAGTCATTTCTTCAGTGTTGGCATCATATTGATGTCTGTGCAAGCATGACTCATTGAAACTCCCATACTCATGCATCTTTTCTCAGTTAGTAGTTAGTATTTATAAGTTAGGACACTTTGGTGTTGGGGAACAAAAAATTGCCTTGGCATGGTGTTTGCATTCTTGTGGATGAAGTTGTTACCAGCCAACCCTACATGTTAATATCTGGCTCTCGAACTAAGATTTTCATTTACGCTGAAAAGCAGACGGAACATTGTAATTGACCTTTTTCTTCTGTTGTGAGGACAGGGTAGCTGTGAGACATGGTCCAGATACTGTGGATGCTGCAGAGGCATTATCAAAGATGAGGTGCAACGTGAGCACTGCGAATCTGCATGCGACTTTGCTACGCACTTGTTCTGCCACCCGTGCTCCCTCTGCCAAGAAGGAAGGGAGTTGCGCCGGAGAATGCCTCATCCTGGATTTAAGGGGCATTCTGTCCTTGTCATGATCCCACCAGCTGAGCAAATAATGGGCCGCAGGGCCTAAGATCTATCCTTTTGCCACACACAATCCGATATGTATATACCTGATGAATAAGCATGCAATATATAGTAACAATTGGTGTGCTTAATATCTGTCAATTAAATGTATGTATAGTAGGATGTTCTATTATGCATGAGCTGTGATACCTTGTGTCGATAGTATCATCATCATTGTATTTTTACTGTATGTCTCTCTGTTTTTTGTGTTTTTTTTTTTTTTTTTGGTTTGATATGGAACTCTATGAAGCAAGTACAAATCAAAAAAAAAAAATTTGCTTATGACTTGGCTACAGAGGGATGGAATCATTCTTGACCCTGAATGGTTTTAGGTTGTGTTAGGCTCCTATCTGTAGTATCAAGCTGGAAGGACTTTCTCTTGACATATGTAATATCAGCCTCAGTAGGAAGACTAGAAAGCTCTTAAAACTTTTTTTTTCGATCATTTCCAAGTAAGGCGAGGAGCCAAACCAGCCTAAAGAAAATGATTTTGAGGCTTGATTCTCAAGATGGTTTCTTATGTCTAACCTAAGTCTGCCATTTAAAAGAATCCTAGTTGAAAACACCAATTCGGTTTTATTTTCTGATATATGAGTTAAGATCGCTGATGGGAGGCAATGATAGATGGAGTTTTTATGCATTCACATTGGCCTGGTCTTTGGAGTCATCAGCAACCAAAGGAATCTTTACACAAGGATAAATACTTGCTTATAACAATGAGAGGAAAAGAGAGAATTTCTCATTAATTTAAAAATGAGAGATTACAATGTAGGTGAGAGCCTCATCTTGCCTGCTAGGGATCTAGATGTGATTGCTCTTTTCCCTCCATGAATTGATTACATACCAATCTCTTAGTGCTTAATATCCTTTCTTTCATTAATTATGCCAGCCAATAAGATAATTTGTCAATGGATGTTTTCTTGGACATGGCATGTGTCTGTCAAAGGCTTCAGCATCCTCACAAGGACATGATTTTAAAGGAAGTGTCACTGGGTCATATGGCCTATGGGGTTGGATACCTGGAGATCTTCCTGTGGATCAGCTACCTGAATTGTTGTATGGAAATTTGGACATTGGTAGCATTAGATCCCACATCATGATTCACAGCTAGCACATTTCCATTCCAATGTCCATCAAGATTAGACACTTAGACCCCTTTGGAAATAATATGCAGAACAATATTGCATTATTTATGATGCTTGGCAGCTTTTAAGATCATATACATTACAGTGCTCATCTTATTTGCAAGAATAACACCATACTTATGACAATAAACACACTAAAGAAATTTCTCTCTCTCATGCACATACACAAACAGACACTCATCTCATGTGTCAACGGACTGATCCTGTAGTTTCTCCTAACTTTTTATCTGCATGGACTTCTTCTCTGTACTTTGACCCTGTTTCTTTTGCAAGGATAACCACAAATAAACAGTAAAACCCAAACCTTTGTCGTAGTAAGAGAACATGTGGTAAGTCTTACATTTTCAAATGCATCGCCAATTCTTGCACCCTTGGAGTGATGACCTGCCAGAATGCTTTGATGGAAAAAGTAAAGACTAGGCTCAAATTTGAATTATTTCAATTTGGCTTTCAAGCCTTGGTATGGGGTTAATAACGGCCTCTTACCGCAGTGGTAACAGAAGGCAGGTATTTCACCTTTCCTCACTCGAGGGCTGCTACGTCACCCGAGGTCTACTTCCATTTAAAAAAAAAAAACAAAAAAGGTATGGGGCATAATTGGTCGGGCGAAAACCAATTCATATTGGCTATATGTATCTCCATATCTCTTTTGTTGTGCCATATCTAGAACCCATGACTTGAGGATTTGGGGCTAATGTTCTATATCTTACTAGATATTGGCCAATGTGGGTAAGTATTGCAACATATTTAAAACCATTTTTGAGCCTCAAAACAAGAAAAGGGGGCTTACCTATTCCCCAATGTGGTGGAGGAATGTAGGAGTGGGTCTCGGGGCCTCTATAGTCAATCTCATAAATCTCCTCCATATCCGCACCTGCTGCATAAATTACTTTGGACAAAATAAATTTAGCTATTCAAGAAAATGTAATTTGATTTCTTGCTTCTTTAATAAGAAAATTTCATAGTGGGACCCGCCTAAGATTAATCCGAAGCTTCACACATATCTACCCCTCCATGTATTGCCACTCATCCCAATTTGTGCTCGGCAGACAGTTTCACAGGAAAATAAACCAAAGAAATTATTTTATTTAAGGCTATAATTTTGAAGCTTCCAAATGAAAGGCTAAGTTGATTGAATGGAGGGAAATTCTATTTGCACCCACCTCTTTTGTTGAGCCCACCCACATTTTCAAAAATATCCAAAATACTCTTCTCTTCTCTCATCTCCTCTCCTCTCCCTCCCTACTGCCTTGTTCACCACCTCTGCCCAAACCCGCCGCCTATCCCTTTCCCTCTCTTTATCTCTCTCTCCGCCGCCGGCAGGCCCCGTATCTCTCCCCCCTCCCCCTTTCTCTTTTCCTCTCTCTTCCTATCTCCCCCTCTCCCTCTCGCCCGCCACCAGCCCCTACCCAAAATCGTCGGCTGTTGATCTTGCCCGATGAATCCCACAAAGAGTTCTCCACTCCTGTGCTTAATAAACAACACCGAATTACCAAAACAAAACTTCTTTTGATAATGATTGACGAAATTACTCCACCTGTGCACAGAAAAAAGGGTGCACGGAGTTTCAGAGCCGTGTACAGAAAAGGTGCATGGTTGGAGAAAACAGTTCATATATCATGTGCACGGCGTTTCATACCCGTGTACATGAGATATGCATGGAATTTATGGGTATTTTCGTCATATGCAAGTTTTTTTTTAAATAAAGTGGGTGTGCTCAGAAAAACCAGTGGTGTGTTCAGAATCACCCTTAAATGGAACAAGTTTTGATCTATCCTACCCCAAATTAGCCCCTATCGATCTCTTCTGCCATGTTTGGCACGGATTCATATGGGACACAAAAAAAAAAAAAAAAAATGCTCCTTGATTGTGAAAGGGAACTGTTGCTTGTAGAATAATTTTCATATTATCAACTAATAAATCGCGCATGGGGGAATTTTCACCTATAGGAGGACTGCATACTTTTCATGTGCAGTCAAGCTTGTTAGGCCACCTGGATGCATGCCCATCGGTGGGGTAGTGGGGAAAGAATTGTCTTACAATAACTAGAGGTTCAGGCAAACTATCAACCTGAATAGTTAGTAGACTATCCAAACCATTGAATTAAGTCTTAAAACTTAATGGTCCTATTAACTATAAAGATACTTTTGAGATTCAGTCCCGCATTGAGTTAGGGTCAAATGGGTGTAAAAGACTGGGCTTCGTCTCACTCTCAGCTAGATCATGAGGGAATAGTGAGTGGGAAGGGGGTCCAGGTGCATCATGTATGTGTACCTGACGCAGACCGAGACCATTTACAGCGATGAATCAGTAGGGTTGTAAACGTGTCAGTTCCATTCCGGGTTCCGGGTCCACCAGGTGGAACCGGATCCGTCTCAGAACTGTTTCGGAATCTGTTTCTTGGCTTCGGAACCGAACCAAAACCATATATGAGACAGGTCTGGATCTAGGCCCGAGTCTGCATAGAGAATGATATTAAAAAAAACATGATTTTTAGGAGAGATTTTCGAAAATTGAGGTAATATGTCGGGTCTCGGGTCCACGGGTCCGAATCAAGGTGGAACCGGATCCAGACCAATTTACTTATCGGGGCCTAAATAAGGACCCAGACCTAATTTTTAACAGGTCGAAACCTCCGGATAATCAGACAATCAGGGACCCATTTACATCCCAAGATGAATGAGAACAGCGTACTTGACGAATATGGGAAACCAAGAACTTGCTTTTCCCTTATCCGGAAGATACAAGGCAATAGGCATCTAAGTGCACCGTAAATATAGTTTAATGTCAGGAAGGGTTATTTGCCGGAGAAGAATTCCCACTTCTACAAAACAAGGCATACTAGCAGCCAGCAGAAAGTAATGACGACATTTGCTCTGAGAAAGACCATACAAAATAATCATCATTCATGCTGCTCACTAATTATATGATCACACGTCTTTCTTTCCTCCCAAACTTTGCAAATGAATTCATCAAGAATTCACTCCCACTATATCATACAAGCAATAGAAATGGAAAAGAAGAAAAGAAAAATGACTAGTTCAGAAGTTCAAAAGCAGATCACCATGGAAGGATGAGCAGAAGTTTGTCAAAAGGAGGAGGAGGAGAACTAGTGAATGCGATGTGGCCGGATCGGAGCTCGATATCATCCACCCAAGCCAACTTCTTCCCTGTTCCTGTTAACCAAAGATGACTGGCTTCATGGACGAATTTCAACTTTTAGGCATTGATAGTCACCATCCGAACAGCAGGCAAGAGAACGGGAGGTGGTGTGGGGTGCACCTAACTCAGGTCATTGGATTTATTGAATTTGCTGGGATTCAAAACAGAATGGGTTTGGGTTGTATATTCATACTACATCTGAACCCCGGTCCGAGTTACTAAATTGGGTTCCAAACTCACACCCGAGCCCAACTCAGGTCCAGGTTTCAGGACCTATAACCATATCCACATTGCAATTAAAGTTCTATACTTAATATACATATGATTTGGGTTCGGAGAATTGGGTATTTGGGGTCCTCGGATGTAAGACTCATGGACTTGGATCAGGACTGACCTTGGATTTTAAATAGGTCTAAACATGGGACCCACACTGGATTTTTTTTTGTCTAGCTTCTAAATCAGGGAATTGGGGTATCGGATACCCATTTCCATCTCTATTAATTTGGGAGAGAGACAGCCCCATGTGTGTGTTATTGCTGTTAACATGGACGTGCCATTAGCAAGCTCAGCTAGCAATAGCAATCAAAGCTCTTCTTGCTTTCGATTGTCAGCCTCAGGTTCATAAGGCCAGTTAGTTGTCACTGGCTGTGGACTTAAGTTGTGGACAGGGTGCAAGTTATGAAATAAGACTATAAGAGATTTTGCTCCTTTCATCTCTCCAAAGAGTTAATGGGAGTTGGGGCTGGAGTGCCCGGGTATGGAACTATGGATCAAGCCTAAGCCCTGACCCAAATGATACATGTCTGCAGAACCCAAGATCGAACTGGGATGGGTAGCAAATTAACAAACCCAAGCCCAACTTCAAAAATGAAATGCCAAAGCTAATTATAACATATTAAGTTGAAGGGTTTTTAAGATAATTTTTACCATAACTTCAGAATTTGAGTGAGCTCCCCACTTTCAATACATAACCACTCTTCTCTACTTCTAACATGTAACCACTCATTTCCTTCACTTCATGTAACCTCTTCTTCCCACTTTTCACTTTTGTGCAAGAACTTCATTTATATCCCAATCATAATCACCAAATCATTGTCATGAGTATTTAAGGATTGATTTTGCGTAATCTGGGTTTTTCTTAATAAATTAGTAAATATACTTTTCAGAAACACGAAAATTATGAGTGGATAGGTGTTTGGAAGGTGGCAACTATTTGATTAAGAGAGATTTGGTATTGAAGGTTTTAAACATGTTCAATTCCTAAATATTAGATCAGGTGTGATTTTAACCAAAATGTATGTCATCCTTCGAGGGGTTTCCCAAGGAAAGTACTTAACAAAAACTATTGAATATAAGTTCACCAAGAGCCCATGACAAAGTGGAAGGTACGTGCTATTGCAATCTTGAAGTTGTGAGTTTAAATCATGTTTGTAAATGAAAAATAAAAAAGGAAACCTCACTGCGGGGTCTGGGGAGGGTCAAATGTATACAACATTATCCCTGCCTACAAGCCGAGAGGTTGTCTCCACGTTACGAACCCGTGACGCCCAAGTCGCAATGGATTAACCTTACCATTACGCCAAAGGCTCGCCCTCAAGATTATCAAGAATCAAATAGGTATCAGCCATATTAATGATACGCATAAACATGAAATGAGTAAAAATAAGAAGAAAGTGTTGGACTTTATTCATTCTTTCCTTCTTGTTCTCTCTTTTTTTTTGTCTATTCCTATGCCTCGAAATCGATCCTCAAAAACATGTATTGCCCAAATCAATCATCTCCCGATATCACCCCCTTTTTCTGAGACCAAATTGTCCTTCACTTGGTTTTTCGCAAGTTCATGAGTAACATCTCGAGATCGCTAGTGTCAACAAAATTACCCTTCACCTCCTTTTCTGCTAGTAATATCTCAAGCATGCAATTAAATTAGTGCAACAATTAGGATTGCACCTACAGCCTCTGAGCATGTGTTTTTCCTTCACTTCCTTTGAGGTCTATGTTGGTCTTCCTTTTTTCTATTTTTTCTCGAACTTGTAGGCCTTCAATTTTGCAAGAAATATTGCCTCCAAAGCTATGGATTTTTTCATCAAATTCCTCGACTTAGAACACGAAAATAACTGAAATGTGATTCAGTCGCAATCTTGGAAGTTTATTTTCAAGCTCGAGAGTATGCTTGTGAGTTCAAGAGTTAAACTTTCACTAAATAAGATGGTCTAAGTTGCATCATGTTGGACAAACAATTAAAACAGATAGAGATATATATAAATACTCACTCAACTTCATAATCTGATACCTATTTACAACCCTACAAGAATATGGATAGGTTAACATGTGAATTAGCCTCATACTAATATTATTGCCAGTTCAAAGAGGGTAGGTAATTGCGAGGGCATAAGATGATTCAGCCCTATCAGAAGTGCGTTACATAATGCCAAATACAGAATTGCCAGCAAAAGTAGTGTCCACAAGGGTAGTATTTGTAGTTCCTCAGTAATCATTATACGAAAAAATTGAATAACTCATTAACATCAAATGGCATAGGGGGAGGCAGCTGAAGTGCATAATTAATCTGAAGAAGGCAGGTATGTAAACTCAGATGGCCCCATACATTTATTGTTTTGTGTCATTCTATCCTAGATGTGAAGTTCCCTTTTTTTTTTTTTTTTTTTCTCAACGGTATCCTAGATATGAAGATTGGGACTTTGCAATGATTTAACAGAAATGAGGAACTTTCCCAGTAAAGTGTGAGTGAATAGATGCTCAATTTGATGAGCATTTTACCTACAGATAAAGAACCCACACCCATTTGTTAACAGGAATTGAGATTCTAGGATTTCAAAATAATGCTTCCAAGATTGAAGATGAAGATTCATCAGATGTCATCAGATTATCTCCCTTGCGAGTCATACACATCACCCTAGTAAATTTAATCCTAAGAAAGTGATGGTCCCATCTACATGTCAACCATAGACCCTTCACCCTTCACCTCTTCAATACACCCACCTTGATATAACTCACTTTACTACTATCAATTCCTAGGAATTCGATTGAAGTTAGGAAATGCACCCAAAAAATGCCGCCTCGGTGGATTATATTCATCATATTCATCAGACTCAGAGCCTTCGCGTTCCTCATCATCAGAATATTCATCTGAGTCTTCGTCATCATCATACCAAATGTTCTCTTCATCCCAAAGCGGGCACGAACAAGTTGCTTTCTTACTCACCCATTCAGCTCCACAAGTATAGCAAAATTCATAGCCACACCTGCAAAAAAGCAAGCACAAATCTTCATTCTCGGTGGAAAAGAAACTGGATACAGGCTGTGTAATTAAAATGAGCAGATTTAAAGCTGTCTGCTTCGGCTGACTCTAACTTGGTTTGGAACAGACTATAATTAAATTATGACCATAGAAACTTGAATATAAATGATAGGTGCACATAGGTGTTACAAGCTAAAGATGAAAACCAGTTGCTTGGAATCTACTGATCATATTGGTTGCAAAATGGAAAGCGCAATGTTCGCTTTTGAGATGTCAGTTATGTTCTGCCGCCATAAAAATGCCAATCCGATCATTTATGGCTATTGATGAGGAAAGCATTCAAAAACAATCTGCTGGCCATAGAAAATGATTGTTTCATCTTCTTCTATGAACAACTTCGGCAACAAATGGAATCGAAACTGTAAGGAAAGATACAGAATTTACAACCATCAATTATGATGGGAGGGAGATAACAAAGCCAAAAGTTAATTATATCCAACTCGAAACACCTGGTTTGGCAAACGAGTCATCCAAGCATATCACTTTTTTGGGAGCTAACAAGATCAATGAAGAAACTTCTAGAGAATTCTTTGAATATCATTAAAAATGTCCAAGAACCTGCGTAAGAAAGTGCTTAAGAAAATGACCATCCAACACAACCCTACTCGATAATCACCATAGACAAGCTTCCAGTCTCTAGGGGATAATCAACACAACCCTACTGGATTTGCAAAGCCTGACCTTCTCTGTAGGGTGATAATCACCATAGACAAGCTTCCATCAAACTTGTCTTCATCAACACTGGTTAGGGGGGCAATCAAAACCTTCCAACATCACCCTTTTGAGAACCTCTAATGAAAGCAAATCCAGTCCGAAAGCAAATCCAGTCCCTAGGAGTTGCCCTTGAACTCCTTAGCCAGAGTAATTAGCATGGACTTAATTGACAATCACACTAAAGACAATCACATCACATTTTCCTACAAATATCCCTTTGTTCCTCCGTTTGTAAATCAAGCCCATTATATTGATACTGGTGATATTCTCCAAAGGATTTGGCCCCCAGCTTTAGAAGGTCCCCTGGACCCACCCTGCCACGTGTACCTAAGGCACTAAGGACAAAAGGAATTGCAGAGAAAGTGAGAGAGACAGATAGCATGGGACACTTGATAATAAACAAAGAAATAGATCAATTCCTCGAAAGATGAATGCAAGAAGCCAAATCCCAAATCTTTTATCCAAAGCCAAAACTCTAGTCACCAAGACCTTGATTGGCAATTTAGAGACCAGCAGGGGAAACAATACCATATTCTTTCCATCCATACCATTAGATGGGAAGACAATAACATTTGAGTTTTTTCATGAGGGCCTCCATATAAGTGCCCTTTCCCTCTCTCCCGCTCTCTCCACACATCTCCCTGCCCATATAATCACACCCTGCCCACACCCCCACACCAATCATCTAAACAGCTTGATGGTGAGAGGCCTAGGGCATGGAAACTAGGCTCATACTTTCAATGGCCCTCATATATCTGATGTGGGTGCCAATGTGCAATGTAAATACGTCCTCACCATGATTGATGTGGTACCCACTATATAGTGTAGGGACATCTACACCTGAATAGATCTCTGCAGCATGGAAGTGTCCATCAGAAGTGGAACCGTATTACTCAACAGAAGTAAATCTAGAAGCATTAGAAAAGAATACCTGCAGGTCATATGGTAGCAGCCTTCAGCCAGCTCAATCATATGTTTGCACTTGATGCATTGGCGCCACAACTTTTGTCTTGCCAACGATTGTAATTTTGCATCTTCAGCACGGGCGTGAGGATTAAACCTCTTATAGTCAGAGCAAGACATATTAACATGCCATGGAACCTTGCAGTTGAGACAGAAAAGGCCATCACACTTGACACATTTCCTGAGACCAGATCTATAATTGGCTTGATGCATAGAAGAGGATTCCTCTTGAGGGAGCATCATCTCCCGTTTTGACATCAGAGCAGAGCACTTTGGATATGGGCAATAAAGTCTATCTGTTTCAGGAATGGTTGCCTCCTTTATACGTTGTGCCATGATCTCAATCAACCTAGAAGGTAAAAATCTCCTGGAACTATCCACATTCAACTTGGTAGGGCATCCATCCTTGGGACATACAGGTAACACTCCCTGAAGTAACTTGACCTCCACATGCTGTTTCATGCAAGAAAAGCAGTAGCGGTGCGAGCAACCATCAACAACAAATATTTGAGAAACATCATTATCTTCTAAACAAATGGTGCAAGTTTCCTTTGGGGTCTTATCATCAGATTCAATGGTCCTTGTCATTAGAGAATCTATTGCTTCCCTTGCTAGTTTAGATGCAAGCTTGAGATCACATCGTGGAAGCAGACGCATTTGGCACTTCTCAAGTTTTCTTTGAAGAGGATAAACTTGATCAATTAGATTTGCAATCTTTCGCTGCTTCACTGCCCATTTTCCAGTAACCTACATGACAAAACAAATTAAATCATCTGTACACATGCAAATTACAAGTTAATGTCATCAGCAGATTTGTTTAAATCAGAAGTCAATGCTTACAAACTCAGTGGCATGCAGCCAATTACTTTCTTCCATATTCAGTAATCTCTAGAAACGTAGCTGGCATAAGGCTCAGATAATGATGACAAAATGCAGCATGATTCCAGTTGGACAACTTACTCTTCCTAAAATGACGAAATGTAACAAGTTGGCATATTTCCAGTTGAAGACGACGAAACATAAAGAATAATCAATTTTCAAGTAACTGGAAATACACACAAGACAGACGCTTGTGTCCACATTAAAACAAACACAGGTAAAGAGGTTTATCAGCACACCAAAGAGTAAAGTACTAATGATGCAATCAAAATCAGATGGTTAAAGTTGTGTACTCAGGTATCTGATTTTAATGCGTTATGTGTGAAATGAGTAAAAATTTGGAAATATTCACAAATATAGACATTTTTTTTCTTTTCTTTTCCTTTTGTTTTCAGAATTTTGGCATGAATAGGATTAAACTTTAACTGATTAAGTTGGATCACTACATTATAGGCCTTCATTGCCATTGCCATCGAAGCCTTGTCCCAATTATGTTGAGATCGGCTACATGAATTTATGCTTCTCCATTCTGATCTATTCTAAGCCAAACCCTCATATATAATGCACTTGTTCAGATACATCCTTACTACTTCAATCCATATTCTCTTCTCATTAGCCTACCCCTTCTCCTTGGTGGGCGCCATCAACCTGCACCGCCCTGGCTTGTATTGGAATTTGAACATGCCTCAAACTATCTCAAACTAAGTCTCTCTTAATTTATCACATATTGACACTACCCTAAATGCTCAGTAGTAGTAATTCAGCCAAAACAAATACACAAAAGCACAAAAGAAGCTTATTAAATCTGCAACACAATCTATAGAAAAAAAAAAAGGAGTACAAATTTAAAGAAACAAACTTCAATGACTGCTGACAAACAAGAAGCTTGAAACTCACTTGATTGTAGAGAGGCACATAATGGCAGTAAACCTCAACATTCTTGATACCCAAAGACAATACAGCGTTTAGCCCTTCAATCAAAGCCTTGGCCTCCACAACTCCGCGCGACATCTCCGCCCCCACCAGCGGCTTCCTGATCTGGAGCAGGGGCACATCGCGCGGATCGCAGACAGCAACTCCAATGGCGGACTGAGAAACAAGCCTCGTATCCTTCACCTCATAAGCCACCAGCCCTTTGAAGTAAAGCCGATAAGGCTCCCCAGTCGACGCCAACGACGATGAAGAACACGCGCCATCGGCATCGATGGGGCGCTCGAACTCGTCACCATACTCGTCCCAATCTTCATCCGCCAGGCGATCGATCTCGCGCGCGAAGCTGTGATCGTGGGCGCGAATCTTGAGATCGAAGGCGATGCGGCGCATCTCTGCGTCGCAGATCTCGCGGTCCTTTAGCTCTTGTTGGACCCGCTCGAGTTCTAGGGTTTGGAGCTTCATGATGGAGGAGAGGTCATCTGTGTCGGGTTGGGAATCGGGGTTGAGGGAGATGGGATCTGGGAGGGATGGGTGGTGGAGGAGAAGAGAGGAGGAGGAGGGTGGTTGTTGGTAGAGGAGAGAGGCGGCTATGGCTTCCTGCAACTGATATTGGAAGGCGAGATCGAGATCGGATTCTAGGGTTTCGGCAGCCATGAGTTCTCGATGCTGCTGAGAAATGGGGAAGAGATCGATTTCTCCTCCTTCGTCCATTTGGGGGGTTACGCAGAGCAGGAGTTGGGTTTGGGTGCTTTGGTTAGCTTTTTCCTGGGGCTGGACTGGGGAGTTCCTTCACGGCGAAGGAAGGCAAAGACTATGGGAGGGCTTTCAACGGGGTAGGTCGTCCTTGTGTTTTTTTGATAATTTAATTTGAGTCAAGGATGTCTTTTAAAAATGAGAATGGCTTAAGTGCACTCTGGTTTTTTTTTTTTTTTTTTTTCATTTCTTTTTTTCAATAAGCGAAATGACGAAAAATGATAGATTTCAAAATCTATGCAATTCGAGTTGCTCCCGACACACACCCACCCTTCATATAAAATATTTACTTTCCTCCCATTTCCTCCAAATCCCTCTCATCTTAACGTCGGAACATCTTAATCTCGGCAAGTCTTGTCATTCTTCCCGCACTCCTTTCACTCATCTCTTACTCTTCTTCCCACTCATTTTCCACTTATCCCTCATTTTTCTTCCGTCATGTATGTTGTTTGTTTTTTTTTTTTTTTCGGCCACTCAAGGTCAAACCGATCTCGAGAAAAAAAAAATACAAATGAGGAGGGGGGAGGGAAAGCCCAATCAACCATTTACGAGGCCAACACACATCCATTGCCTTGAAAATAACAAGAAAGATGAGAAGGGGGAGAATGATGGAGAGTGATTTTCCTTAAGAGAACTTTATCTTGAGAAAGAGAGTGAATGAGGAAGAGAGAAGATAATGTTTAGGGGGAGTGAGAGTTGAGAATGAGGGATAGTGGTGCTCTCTCTTCTTCTCTGATAGAGTGGTGTGGAGAGTTGAGAATTAGAGGGGAGAAGGGGCGTGTAGAGAAGAATGAAATTTTCACGAGTGAGGGCATTTTGGGCCAAATAAGGTGTGCATGGAGTAAGTTTGAGGAATGTAGAGAGTACCAGTATGCATAGAGCAAAAATCAATGTGCATTTAACAAGTCTCAATCACCTATCACAGTTGTTATAACTTCACCATGAATTGACCAATAACTATCCACTACATCATCTAAAAATTTAGGTGATTTTTTTAAACTTTTTTAAACTTAAAAATCACCTCGATTTTTTGATGACGTGGTGGACGGTTATTGGTCCACTCACGATGAAGGTATAACAATTGTGATAGGTGATCTAGATTCGCATTTAACAGCTCGAGTCTGGATCCTCTAAGTATTTCTCCCACTGTGACCGTGAGTGAACCAATCAAGGTCCGCCACATCACTATGGGAAGCCTAGCATACATCCGAGCAGAGATTGCCCACGGTGACTTGGTGGACCATGATTGGTCCACTCACAATCACTGCGGGGAAAATCTTTAGATGATCCCAATTCTAGCAACTCTCTTTGAAAATTCTTTTGGGGGGCATTGCTGGCCAAGTTTATTTGTGAGGATTATATTTGAGTTAAGGGCCCATTTGTTTACACGGAATTAAATAGATAGAAATCAATGGGGAGACAGGTTCAAAGAATAGATTATTTAAGATGGGAAGGCATAAGGTGGAGATACAAATAAGGCCTTTAGCTTCTTTTTTTTTTTTTTTAGGGTTGTTAGCTATCATTATGGGACCCATTTGATGTTGGTAGTTATACTAATACTAGGGGATCTATCAAATAGTGGGATCCATGTAATGATTTTAAACTGAAAATTACAATCACACAATTTAATCTTCGTAATCAGTATGGGATACACCTAATGTTGGTAATCATAATAAAAGTCTTCTAGTATGACATTTGTAGGATCCATCGAACATTGATAACTAACAAGGGCTATGTAATTGTGATATGACTATATGATCCTATATTAAATTTGTAAGCTCTGTGGGGCCAATTTATTATTAGGAGTCATGGTTGTACTCCTATAACAATATGGGTGACTATAATTAATGGTTGCTCTTCTAATGATTTTTACTAAAACTCTTCATTCGTATTTTGAGAAGATTATTCTATAATCTATACAATTCTATAATCTATACAAGATATCATTGAATAATCTAATATGAAGGTTTTTGGAAAAAAGTCAAATTTGTAAGATACTTTCTAAGTTATCAAAACATATTCTTTTTTAGGCGATCATATTTTAAAGTAGGTGACGGTATAACAAAATCTCTTAAATATTTAGTTTTCAAAAGCCCCTTTGTTAGAAATTTTACAAGAAATACATAAAGGGGAGAGGAACAAGTTTTTCTTCATTCATTCTTATAAAGAGACATTATCAGAATGATGCAAAACGAGCTTACCACTTACTAAATCTTCACCTTTGTTTCTCTTATGTTAACCACATTGAATACATTTCTAATAATTTTTGGGAATTCAATTGGGTTCCAAGGATTCGGCCTTCATAAAGTTTCTTTCCTATATTTTTCTATTAAAAGAAGAAACTTGATTGAGACCAAGAAATAAATGTGGGAACGGCCATGGAGAAAATTTCCCTTTACTAAACATTCCAAAAATGAAAGCCCTAATAAACGTGCAATTATATTGCTACTGCTTGATTCATCTTCAAGCCTTACTTGGTCTTGACCTTGATGCTCCATACCACTGGTATTTCTTATTGGTTGAACACTGTTGCCAATCAAACTTCCTATGATTGTATATTCTCCACATTGAGAACGAACTAAAATCTCTAAGGCCACATTCATGTAGAATTTGCAAAAACTAATTTTACTAACTTTTGCTCCTAGGGTTTGGTTTGAGAAGGCCCAGGAGAAGAATGTACAAATGGGCCTAGATCATATGTTGGAGTAAAATTTCTAATAGAAAATTAAACATTTCTATGTGGCCCACTAATGATTTAAAGGTCCTCAACAAGTAGACATATAATAAATAAATAAATAAAAATGAAGAAAAGACAGGAAATTACATAACAATCCCATGGGATTTTTGGGGAACCACTTGTGAAAAATCTAAGTCAATGAACAAAAATGGCCCCTATAGTAGCCTGTAGTCCTCAACAAATTTTACTCAAATGGTCCATTACAACTGATAACTTTTAAAATGTTCAAAATTAATTACTATAAAAAATTCAAATGTTTCGTAAAAATATATCTAGGATAGGGTAGATCAAATTAGACTTACATTTCATATAAAATGAGATATTTCATTGGTAGATTTAGAATTTTTTAAAGGGGTTTGTTTTCCTTTTCGGGTGGCACAACATCTTATTGGAGTGAAATTTGGAGAAGTCTCATATAAGATATTCAAGAATTTTAATAGGAGGGACCCACTATGGAGTTTCACTCCCTTTGTTTATCTTAGCATGAGGGAGATGTTGGAGAATCTGGACTCATGAGAGAGATGTGGAGTAAATTCGGTCATGGTAGGAAGTAAAAGACAAAAAAAATTATCCTTGTAAATTTACAAATTTCTCTTTCTTAGGAAAGAGAAAAAAAAATCGAGGGGAAAAAGGAGAACAAGAAATCAATGCATTTTACATGATAGAAAGAGATCATGAAATCAACCCCAAGGGATTGGCCGAGTGGTCAGGACCACGGTTCTTCCCTCTTTCAAAGCTAGAGGTCTTAGTATCGACCCTCATTCCCCCATCTTCATAAACCGAATGTTGAGTCTACTTGTGTTACCACCTGAGGGTCATACGGGTTTTACTTGTCTTTCTTCTAAGCCCGGAGGGATTAGTCATTCCCAAAGGGTTGTGAACCGAAAAAAAAAAAAAAACGAAGGACAAAAATAAGAGGAGGATTTTAGCCTTTCATACAGGGCATTTTCATTATTTCACTGTTCAAGTTATTATCAATCAATCAATTTAGCTTAAAAGGACTTAATTGAAAGAATTTTCTGAAACTACAGCATTAAATGAAAATTGCGACTAACAGAACCCTTTTATACGATTATCTAAAATATAAGGGACCAATATAGCTTAAGCATTGTTAATTGCCGCCAATGATCTGGTTACCCAAATGGCATGACCCGGTAAACTGGGGGCTTCCCAGTCCGTTCCAACTGATGCCAATTCTATCTGTTGTCCTAATGCATTCAGATGGGTGTTAAACCCATGTAATTTAGGGGTCCCAGTTTTTGGTCTATTTGGATGAACCAACAATGGAGCTCACTCAGCCCCACTAATATGTGCACACTATGCACTTGGTGCACACCTGATAACCGTCGAAATATATATATATATATATATATATATGGGATCTTCAAGTGTATCCATCCCTCACTATTTGCGGTGAGGGACACCCCTTTTGGAGAAGTTTCAAGTACAAAAGTGAGGTACACTTCTCTTTTGTACCTCACTTTTGTACTTGAAACTTTTCCAAAAGGGGTGGGATGGATGCACTTGGATATTATTCATATATATATATATATATATATATAAAGTTTCAAAATCTCCCCAATCTCAAAAAAAGAGTTTCCGCCTTATCGAATAGCCAATGATTTTTTAGTATTTTAAGAGAATATAAAAACATCCATCTTTATATAAGATATTTTAGGATATATACTACTGAACCCGACTCTCCTTTGATTCATATACTTCAAAGTGGGGCCACAAGGCTTGCTATTTAAAACTTCAAAAATGATTTGGTCATTCACTATAGCAATATATATATATATATATATATATGGGCAAGGCTCTCCTAAGCTAAAATTTAGCTTAGTTTAAGCTAAAATAGTGTTGGTCCTACAAACTAAAATTGAATATATATATATGGGCAAGGCTCTCCTAAGCTAAAATTTAGCTTATTTTAAGCTAAAATAGTGTTGGTCCTACAAACTAAAATTGATTATATCTGTTTTTTGCATGATGAAATTGAAAAATCCAGTTCTGATTGGATTTATCTTGATTTTGGAGACGATCATCATACAAAAACCAACGATAATCGACTTTGATTTGTGGAACTACACTGTTTCAGGTTAGAAGAGCTGACCCCTATATATATAATGCATGATATGTATTACTATACTTATATACAATATGGAGAGTTTTCTCCTGAGATGTGGGCTCCACGGGAGCCCTCATCCAAACCGTCCCCTAAGATAGGAGCGTCCCTAAATTCCACAGGTCTCACCTTGATGATGGCACTAATTCAAATCACTCACATAATACAGTAGAAAATCTTCTAATTCAATATGTATAAGCAAATTAATAATATTAAACGCACGTTCGTTTAAATTATAATACATAGGAATTGAATAGATAGACTTCATACACAAGGGTTAAAATAAAGACTAATATGTTAAAGATTAACATCTAATAACGTTTCCTTCGAAGAAAATGCAATCAAAATAAAGAGCTAGAGGAGCCTAGAGGAGCTATGGAAGAAAACGTGTAAAAAAGGAGGGAAGGAGGATTTCAAGATCTAATAGATTAATTCAAACCCTCTCAAAAACAGAGTGACAGAAAATTTCAAAACCAATCAGTCGCCTCTATGAGTGTATGGGCTGTGTATGAAGAGAGAGAAAGATGAGAAAGAAGAAAGATCTGAGATTTTTTTGTTGTATAGCAACTGCTAACCAAAAGAGAAGAGAGTCAAGAGACATCAGTTACCTTGGAAAGGTATAGAATGCCTCTTTTCCCGTCTGGGTTTTGTCTTTCAACCCCAAAATCCTTCTATCTATCATGCATCAGCAATCTACATTTGAAATTCAGTCTTAAATGCAAACACTTTCAGTATAGATTTACAGTGGAAAGATCATACTCTAGAGAACAATCATCCATTACAGATAGATTCCTTTCCTTATTAAGAACTTGCCCAAACACCAGATCATTGAGAAAGATTCACGCCCTTTTATGTACTCGTGGGTTTGATAACAACATTCTTCTGGGCTCCAAACTGCTGAATTGCTATGCCAGCTTTGGTAGCTTAGCAGATGCAAAATGGGTGTTTGATAAAATTATCAACCGGGATCTCTCTCTTTGGAATTCGGCCATTATAGCATATTTTAGAGCTGGATATTTCTGTGAGGTTCTACGGCTTTATTCGACTTTGAAAGAGCGAGGAATTGGAGTAGACAGTTTGGCGATTAACTTTGCTCTGAAGAGCTGTATTGAACTCCAGAGTGTGGAATTTGGAAGAGCAATTCATGGGGATTGTGTCAAGCTAATGCTAAATGTTGATCGGTTCGTGGGTTCATCTCTTGTGGGGTTGTACTCCAAGTGTGCGGGGTGCATTGAGGATGCACGGTGTGTGTTTGATGAAATGACTGATAGGGATGTTGTTGCTTATACAGCCATGGTTACTAGCTATTCACAATTATCAGATTGCCGTGCTATGGAGGCTTTTGGAATTGCGCGTGACATGCAAAAAGAGGGTGTTGATCCTAATCGGGTGACTCTGGTGAGCTTGCTCCAAGCGGCGTCACAGTTAGAAGCTCTATTAGAAGGTAAATCCATTCATGCACATGCAATTCGAAGAGGCTGTGACCATGATGATGAAATTCTTGAGACAAGCCTCATCGACATGTATATGAAATGCGATGCTCCCCACATGGCTGAATCCGTCTTTGATAGAAAAGTAAATAGAACTGTTGCTTCTTGGAATGTTATGATTGCAGGCCTTGTCCGAAGCGGGCAGGCAGCTGAAGCTTTGGAACTTTTCTGCCTCATGAAGTGTGATAACATCAGACCCGATTCAGTCCTCTTAGCTAATGCACTTTTGGGCTGTTCAGTTCTAAAGTGCATCCACCTAGGCGCAAGCATCCATGGTTGTGGAATAAGGGCCGGTGTCCATCTTGATCTAGTCACAACTACTACTCTGATTGATATGTATGCAAAATGTAATAGAATAAACGAGGCAAGGGAATTGTTCAATGAGATGGAAGCAAATGATGTTATATCATTTAATGTAATGATTTCTGGTTATCTGCAAAGTGGATTAGTTGACGAGGCTTTTGAAATATTTGGTGGGCTGGTTGAAGCGGGTATAAGACCAAACCCTGTAACAATGCTTAGCATGCTTTCTGCGGCTGCTGATCTAACGGACATAAGAAAGGGCAGGTGTATCCATGGTTACATATTGAGACATGGATTTGAAATGGTTGTTGAAGTTGTAAATCAGATTCTAAACATGTATGTGAAGTGCAGCAAAATTGATAATGCAAAGGAGGTGTTCAACAGAATAATAAATAAAGACTTAGTGTCCTGGACATCAATTATGATGGGTTATGTACATCATGGGCTTGCAGATGAAGCTCTAGCTATATTTTATTTAATGCGAGGAGCAGGAGAAGAACCTGATTCGGTCACTCTTCTATGTTTGCTTCAGGCCTTTTCTCATTTAGGTTGTCTCAAACAAACTAGGGAAGTTCATGGGTATGTGAATCGAAACCACATGGAGAGAGATGTTGTCGTAATTAATTCTCTAGTGATAACATATGCAAAATGTGGAAGATTAGATATGGCTGAGGTTTTGTTTAGCAACACCATAGGACGAGGGCTGACCTCCTGGAACACAATGATTGCTGCATATGGGATGCATGGAAACTGCACAGAAGCTCTCTCTCTGTTTCATCAAATGATAGCAGAAAAGGTTGAACCAGATGAGTTAACCTTCACTTCATTACTATCTGCTTGCAGCCATGCTGGTTTGGTCAAAGAAGGTCGTCGTGTTTTCCATTCCATGACTGCTGAGCATTTCATCACCCCATGTGAAGAGCACTATGCATGCATGGTTGATTTACTGGGTCGAGCAGGTTGTCTTAAAGAAGCATATGACTTTGTGAAGTTTTTGCCATTGGAGGGCAATGCCAGTGCATGGAGTGCTTTGCTTGCTGCATGTAGGGTTCATGGAAACACTCAGTTGGGAGAGATAGTTGGAAGTAGGCTTCTAGATATGGAGACTATAGTTGGAAGTAGGCTTCTAGATATGGAGACTGCAAGCACAGGTGCCTATACATTGCTCTCAAGCATATATGCTGAGGCTGGTAAATGGAGTGAGGTGGAAAAAATACAGGGAATGGTGAAACAGAAAGGCTTGAGGAAGACGCCTGGCTATAGTCTGATAGAATTAGGTAAGGCCACACATGGAATGTGAATCTCTATATCTTTTTTGGGGAATTCAATAATCTCAGAAGGAAGTCAGTGGTTACAATGTGAGTTCAGATATTGGAATCTCAATTTTACCATTAAAGATCTGTAGAAGCATATGATATCAGAAGATAATGACACACTCTAAATCAGTGGAGATTATGGTTCCCCATAACAAATATGGGAATACATTACTTATCTAAAATCTCAAACATGGCTACTCACAAGGTACTCCATCATCACTCACCTCTTTTAAATACTAAGTAAAACCTCTCTCTGTATGTTCAATGTCCTGTTTAAACCTTAATTCAATGTTCTTTCCTTTAAAAACAGGGCTCTAAATGATCGCTCAGAAAAAAAAAAAAAGAAGAAGAAGAAGAGTTGTACGGGGGTTTCGTCAAAGGATCTTATTTATTTGAGTAAGTTCTTTCCATCCATTGTCTTCAGAGTTGTTCTTCTTGAAAAAAAATGATTTATGATCAAATCAAACTTTGTTCATTTGAGGCTTGATTTCATTGCTAATATTCAAGAAGAAATACTTTTATTTATGTTGTTTGCAGATGATATAATGTTGGTGGACGAATCGAGAGATGACATGAATGCGAAACTTGAGAGATGGTGGGAATGTTTAGAATCCAAGGGCTTTCAAGTAAGTCGTATAGAGATGGTATATATGAATTGCAACTTTAGTGGGAATGTTCTGAGAGTTGTGACTCTTGTGAGAATTAAAGCCCAAGAGATACCACTAAGAGAGTCCTTCTGATATCTTGTCAAGCATAGGACAATAACTGGATGGTTGAAGTGGTGACTTACTTTTAGAGTGCTTTGTCGTCAGTGCATGCTAACAAGATTGAGGGAACGTTTTTATTAGATAATGATTGGACTTGATATGACCTATGGGGTAGAATGTTGGCCAATTAGAAAACAACACGTGCAAATAATGAGAGTAACAAAGATGAGGATGTTGAGATGGGTGTGTGGTATAATTAGAAAAGATGGAATTGAAAATGAGCTCATTTAGGAGCATTTGGAGGTAGCATCAACATGTGATAAATTAAGAGGCTTGTTTGAGATGGCTTGAACATATTCAATGCAAGCCAACAACGACGCCTCTATGGAAAAGTTTCTCTATACAGGTTGATGTCTCCTCAAGGAAAGTGGATAGGCCGAAGAGGAATGGATGTAATTAGTAAGGATAGATCTAAAGAAGTGCAACCTATTTGAGGATTTGGCTTAGGATAGACTGCAGTGAAGAAACAAAATTCATATAGAGAACCCCAACATAGTTGAGACAAGGCTTTGATGATGATGATGAGGTATGTTGAGACAAGGCTTTGATGATGATGATGAGGTTTGATTTAGTATTGGTGACCTATTTTTCTTATAACTATGAGGGAGGCAAAAGTTCCTCAACAAATGTCTCTTAATGTCTATTCGGTCATGTGATATTTATTACAAGTAGATTGCTACTGATAAAATAAATAAATAAAGGTTAGACTACCATCCATAAGTTGTCCTCCTTTTAAAGGCACCTTCAACTTGCATACAAAATGAAAAGGTTCATTGGTTTAGCCATTTTAGCATTTCATTTAGGAAAAGACATGGGAGGAATTTTATAAAAATGGACAAGATTTGTAAAGAAATTAAAACATAAAATACATTTTGCAACACAATTCTACAATTCAATTGTCAAATCGTCAAACTCAATTCCTAAATATAAAAATATGCAAGTGAAGTAAAATATAAACTAGAACAAAATTAGAAAATGACTAATATAATACCTAGAATAGGAGAAAAGAAGGAATTACCTAACATCAAGAAGAACAGGGCATTAGTTACATGTGTGTGTGTGTGTGTGTGTGTGAGAGAGAGAGAGAGAGAGAGAGAGAGAGAGAGAGAGAGAGAGAGAGAGAGAGAGAGAACTTCCCTTCCATTCAAATTACCTGCAACCCTATTTATCATATTTGAGAACAAATTGAAGACTCACCTGCCATTCAAATTGCCTGCAACCCTATTTATCATGAGAGGACCAAATATATTAAAGCTGAATGTTACCATAATTGAGAACAAATTGAAGATTATATTATGTTTCAATGACTCACTAACTTTTTGTTCTCTTAACAAAATTGATAACAAATATATGACATCAATATTTTTTTTTTTTTGTTCTCTTTATGTGTCTATATATAGAAAGAGTCCTGATTAGGTTCGTGTCGGGCAGTCGGCCACACTGATCTTCCATGCACACCTGCTGTGTGTGTGGTCCAGTCGGATGGACCATAAGGTGGGCCCCATTAGGGGTGTGCACCAGATATTATTTATATATATATTAAGTACGTAGGCGTGAATTGTGAACACCTCTTGATATGCACAACCATCTTCTCGAATATACTCTTTATTGTTTGGTGTCATCCAGTCTCTTGGTGGTGTGCTAATATTGTCAGAAAAGCACATAGAGACATTAGCAATCTATTTAAGCTGGTATTCAGCAATAGAATTACTAAACTGACAAAGGTTGCTTTTTGGAGACACATGCTTCACAGCTCTCCTCTTGCATGCAGAAATCATTTGTATCCCTTGCATAGTTACATTTCTCCTCATAATTCTTCCCACCTTTTTTGTGCTTATGTTTGTGGTATATGAAATCATTTGTATCTCTTGCATAGTTACATTTCTCCTCATAATTCTTCCCACATTTCTCCTCACTTCACTAATCTGGGCTGTCTACTCTTCTCCACGCTCATATAGTTTGGCTTCTTCCCAGGCCCACCCAGGAACCTTTATTTTGTAGACATTGCTGGGAAGATCACATTCCTTGCTGACATCATCCTCCACTTCTTTGTTGCCTACCTGGACAGCTAGAGACCTACTGCATGGTCTACAAGTGCAACCCATTGCTATACCGTCAGTGCACCCGAGGAACCTTAGAGCTACCCACTGCTTGTTCTCTCTCTCTCTCTCTCTGTGTGTGTTTTTCAACAGTTACCTAAAGTCGAATGCCTACCTTGGGATACCATCTACCTGGTAATCTTTCTTCTTCTTTTTTCTTTTTTTTTTATTGTAATATTTTGTAATATTTTTTTGTGATCCCTTTCTTTCTTTTTGTTTCTTCTGTTGACAGGCAATTGGGGTTATTTGTAATTTTGAGTTAATTAATAGATTAATTTATAGCTTTGTCTTAAACTAGGACTAAATTAATTTCTGTTGTATTATGCTAGTGGCTTTTATTTGATTATTCAATTATTATGTGATTAGGTTTCTATGGTTGTGACTAGATTTTCTTAGTTTGAGTGATGTCTGTCTTTGGTTGTACTTTATAAACAGCCATTGGCTATTCTCAGTAATGGAGATCAAATAATTTAGTCAAGATGTAGTTCCTAAATTTCAAGTTGGTATTGTAGCTTAGGCTTGATTTTAGATGTAGGTATAGTGTTTTTTTTTTTTCTTTTTCTTTGCACAGAGTGCAGGTGGAGCTACATGAGAAGTCATCAGAAAGGGAAAGCAAACCCTCTTCTTATGTATCATCTAGCCGTTGCCCAAGATAGCAAGGATACCAAGGTGAACCTTCTAAAAGGAGTAAAAAAGGACTTACAAAGCCCCAGATATACATGGATTAGAAGACATTCTTTTTTTCCCTTGACAGCCGGGAGTGGAGAAAGGAGATCCATCATATGCCATGACTTGCAGGAACAACAATAAAAGAATAGAATTACTTCAGAAGAACAAGACTTGGGACTTAGTGGAAGTTGGAACAAACAAAGGGAAAGAAAACTACAATGTACAAGTGGGCGTTCAGAAAGACAGAAGTTTGTTTCTATAGAGAAATGTCACACAATGTTGAGATTGTGGTGCACCTGGGCAAAAGGGGTGTGGGAGCATGCCTTAAAAAGAGGTATGAGATAAAGACATTTACGTGTGTCTTCAAGGTGGCTCAATACAATTCATACTAAGGTGGAGGTTGTGGGGACAAGGACAAATGTCTTGTATTATGTACTGACTTGACTTTTGGATCATTCAATATATAGGTTTTTGGAGGTATTCTCTAAGAGGGTTTTTTTTTTAGGGTTATGGAAACTTGAATCTAATTCGAGTGCAGCAAGGAAATGTTATCCTACGAGCAACTGAAAGTGCAGTCCAACAATGTGGGGCTCAAGCGACCCACCTTTCATTAGTGTAGCCTCTTTGATAGTCTTTTCATCCAATGATCTAGCATTGAGAATTTTACACCAAATGAACCTTCACTCACCGTTGAATTGAATCTTACGAAAACTTACTATTAAGTTGTCATAAAATTTAAGGCTGTCAAATCAAGGGCTAGGATAGTCTGGTGTGGCTGATTTTTGGGTCCCCTTTGTCCATGTGGAGACCTTTGAATTTGCTCTCCTCCCATTGGTAAACTTCTATCTAAGTGTACCACATGAGCTCGTTCATCCCTCCCATTGGTAAACTTCTTTGTAAGTGTGCCACATGAGCTCGTAGGTGAACGTTTCCCAATCTAAATGAGAAGAATGTGTTTTACCCTTAATATATAGGTACAACTAGGAACCCTAACTTGTCAAAGGCAATAAAGAAATTATTCTCTAGGCACCTCTAACTTGTAAGAGGCAATAAAGAAATTATTTTCTAGGCATACTACCCAACCATGTAAATTTTGTTGTGTCCTTACGTGTGTTTGCTTGATTTTTTCATCATGATCGTTTCCACTGCACAACACTTGATTAATCTGCACAATACTTAGAATGGTATTTTAACTTCAAATTACAACCTCATCATCATCATTCATTCGTATTTTATTTTCTATCTCAAGCATCTCTATTTTTGCTGAAAATAGTTGAAAATGAAAGTAATGAAATACCCCTGCAGGGAATGTAAAAGGTTTCAAAGATATCTGTAGAGAGAGTCTTGAGTAATTCAAAATCAAACAGTACGTTTGTTTCAAAAATTGTCTTTTACATAATACACACTCCCAATTTTTCACCAACTGGTTCGTCTTTTCAGCATTGCCATAGGTACGACCCAAACAATGATACTGCAATCTTGATTAAGTTTCCCATCGTCCAGCAATAATGACTAAGTCAAGGGAAACCCACGTTAATTAATTTAGAATTTGGACCAATGAGGATTTTCAGGTCTGACTTTCCCTATAAGATTTAGAAATCCTCATTTTTTAAGGTTTGCACACCAAAATAAAGTTTTCTCAGCTATATGCATTGCATATCAATGTGAAATCCTTTAGCTATATAAATCCTCGATGAAGAATCCTCACCTATTACAAGTGCTGAGAAATAAAGTTTTCCCAACTGAAAGGAAACCATAATTTGCTATAAGGATAATATAATTCTAACTTTTGATACGAAGCAGTAGGGCTGCACAAAAATAACCGTAACCCGCCAACCCGCCCGCTCCGCTCCGCCCCGCCCCGCTACAAGTGGATATACATAAAAACCGCCTTTAGGCGGGCGGGGCGGTTTCAATCCGTACTAATGAGCGGGCGGTTACGGTTTCACATTTGAGTAGGCGGTTTCAAACCGCCCCGCCCGCTCATAATTAAAAAAAAAAAAAAAAAAAAAAAACAACTCTTCATCTATTCTTCAAAGACTTCACGTATCTTTCGAAAAATATATAGTTTCTAAAAAAACGCTTCATATTCACAATTAGATTTTTGACTTTTGGACGTTAGATTATATAAGTGATTGTATTTTTTAATTTTGGTAATGCCTTTGGACTTTAATTTTAGATTAATATACTTAGTTGAAAATTTTGTTTATTACTGATTATTGACTTTTATTAAAAATAATGTTTAATTTTTATTCTTTATGTTAAGTACTTTGAAACTTTAGTTACATTCTATTAAAAATTAAAAAAAATAAAAAAAAAGAGAGAGATAGGTACAAATACCAAACCGCCCAAGTCGCCCGCTAAAAAAACCGCCCAAATCGCTTATACTTTGGGCAGTTACAGTTTCTATTTTTTACAAACCGCCATAAAACAAAACCGCCTAAACCGAACAATAACCGCCCAAGCCGCCCGCCGTGCACTCCTACGAAGCAGTGTGACAGCCAGTTAAGACTGAATCCCATCTCTGACCGCATAATAGCTAGAAACAAAACAGAAATAAAAAATAAAACATTGGTCTTTTTTTTACCAGCTCCAATTGGGTTTTAATGTTGTGTGAACAGAGAGATTTGAAGTGGACCCTCTAAACCCTTCCAATTTTTAAAACACGGCTTTCACTATGATTTTAATCACCGAATAAACCAGAAGGGTTGGCCGAGAGGTCTTGGTATCGACCCTTGGTTCCCCCCTCTTTTGTAGCTGGAGGTCTTGGTATCGACCCCTGATTCCCCCCTCTTCAGGAACCGAAGGTTGAGTCCACTTGTGCTACTACCTGAGGGCCATAGGGTTTTACCCGGCTTCTCTATGGGACTAAAGGGTTGGGAACCAAAAAAGAAAAAAAAAATCACTGAATAAAAACTATGTTTCAGTTTGTCAATCCACATCTGCGATGATATTTAGAATTGCTCAACTGAGAAAAAGCAGACACCAGCGATCATATTTGAACCTTTAATTAAAATGACTTGTACAAATACATGATACACAAATTAAATGACATGTCATTAAAGTTTCATACAATTTTAGACGACCCCTTTTTACAACAGTCTCAAATCCAAGATTGCCATTTACTGGGCCCACCTTATCACTGCACTGACATGAAGGAAGGATTGGATTCGAATCCTGTGGAGATAAACCTCGCGAGGATTCCACAAGCTACAGCTCTCAACTTGGAAAGTGAACTATAATGCGAAGTATAGAACTTGGGTCTTCATTTCATAATTGCCACAAGTCATTGATCTCATTTGAGTATCTTCCAAAATTAAACACCCTATGGATTCTAGTTGTTCTGCTTCTCCATATTCTCCAGACTTTGAGCATCAAAATGCTCTTGGATGTCACTTCCATCAACTTTATTTTTTGTTGTTTTTTCTCTAACATATTCCTGGCCTTGTTCATCATTCATCTCATCTGCATGCTCAAGAGATTGCGGATCAGAATCCTCTTGATTGTCATTTCCATCATTCACTATTCTGGCATGCTCATGAGGTTCTCTGTCACTAAGTTCTCCACTACCCAGGTGCGTCTCATTACTCATCTCTTCCGTGCCCTCGACAGGTTGCAGGTTATATGCATCTTGCTTTTCATTTCCATTACCTTCCCTTTCTGTTAATCCATCCCCAGAGCTGGGCACTAGTCGTTCAGTGCTCAACACTTCGGCATCCTTAGGTGGCTTCAAGTCTGAGGACTCTCCAACATTCCCATCACCGTGGCTTCCAATCGTCATCTGTTCCTCTCCATGGGCAGCACCAAATTCTTTCATACTCTCGACAGGACAATAATCAGAGAGGTTCTTGAGATCCTTTTCATCAATTTGGAGATCATCATCAGGCTGATGAGGAGAGATTGGAGAATCAATTTTGCTGCCGTTATTACTTTCTGAGATGGAAGAATTATCAATTGAAGCAGGAAAAGCACCAGTTCCTACCACCTGTGAACTAACTGGAGCATCACTAGCGGGAAAAGATTGAAATGCATCCCAATCATCTTCTTCCTCTATGCTGTCCATGTCAGGGTGTGTCACTGCAGGCACAGAAAAGTTTTCTTGAGGCTCTTGCTTGATCTGCACTGGTGGCTTTATGACTGAAGACGAAGAGGTAGGAATTGTTTGCACTACATTTGGACCTTGAGCAACCGAGGCTCGGATGATATCCTGATAAAAGTGTGTGGTATGGTATGAGATCGTTAAACAGTTTGATCAACCAAACAAGACATTCAAAGTTAAAGAATGTGTAACACGTGTTTCTGTTAGAGCAGTACTTGAGCAAATTTCCAATACTGTATAATACGCTTACACACTTAAGTGCACAGCAAGCATGTGACAGCCAACTGAGTTAGAACTTAGAAGAGATGACGACAATGCCATCTTTTATAGTTCTATTCTTTTGATAGGCAACCAATTGCGAAGTCAGATGACATCAGAGCTGAATGCAGTTTAAAAGTGATCTAGCATCCACGAATTCCATAAATTGGTCCACATGAAAGCCATGGGCGGATAACTTGGTAATTTAGTGACAATAAATGAGTAATTAAACAGAAGGCATTGGCACAAGTATAGGATTCGATGATGAGAACTCAACAAGAAATCAAATAAAAACAGCGATATTGTATATGAAGCAATGACAGGTATAAAAACATATAATGGATAACAGGAATTAAAACAATCCATATACATCTTTGAACTGGTAAATGCACTACATAACATCTGATACATAAGCCTATGCGAAACTGGTCACATAATACAAAATCTCAAAGAAGATTTAACCACTGTACCACCCAATACACTGGAGAAATTGCATACAAGTTAACCAAAAGCTCGTGGCATAGGACCAAATCAGCCTCAATGATGGATAATTTGGAGACAACCTCCCTTTATGGATATTAATAATCAGCAGTTTATCAATTACAAATTACTGTGCCTTTTAATTAAATTGGTTGCCATTAAATTCTGCTATAGTTGGCAAAATAGAAACAGATAAAAATCACATGAGAAAGATAAATGAGAAACATCTCACAGTACAATAATCGTACCTACAGATTATCTGAGCATGATATGAATGAAGGAAATAAGGAGTAAGGAAAGTAGGTATGCTCAGAGGCAACAAGTTCCTTGATTCTCACACAACAGTGATCTTGATGAAAAAACTCATAAATTTGTGAATTGCGACTTCTGAAGAGGTGTACCTGAAGTTGCTGCCTGCGTGTTGCTGGCATTGCTAAGAGAATATCTTTAAACTGAATTGCAGATGAAGGAATCTGAGCAAGGTGAGAAACCAGCCTCATAGCATCACTCTTAACGTCAGTAAGTTCCTGAGATCAACACAAAATGAGATAATGATGGAGATGAAAAGCTGATGCAAAATTGGAGTTCTGTTTTTGGGTTTACCTGTTCGTGAGCATCAGTTGATGCGGACAAAATCATAATTATGCCTTCCAAAAGTAGGTTCATAACAGGTTTCTGACTTTCACTTCCCTGTGACAGGGTGTGCAGGAGAACAAGTATTCTCAAGCATTCACTAGCAATGGTGACCGCTTCCTTGTCCATGGGTCTCTGTCATCAAGAGAAGAAAACACAACTATTAGATGTTCATGATAACACCGATTTGCCTATACCATAAGCATTATAAGAAAAGGACCTTCAACATAATTTGAATTAGGGAGAAAACATCTCCAATGAGCTCCCCGGCGTAAAACAGAATAAAAGAATGGTTATCCATGCTTCGATGTTGGCCAAGTTCCCTTTGGATCGCGCTTTTCATCACATTCAACCCGATTATTTGAACCTGTTCATGCAGAGATATCTCAGACAGTTTTCGCCTGTAATCCTGATTATTACAAGCTGGATGACTGAGGAAGCATATGACAAGCTTTAACATATATGCAATTACCTGTTTATTGGAGTCAGAAAGAGTCATTTGGAAACATTTGATACAATGCATGAATATTGTACAAAAGAACTTGTAATCATCTTTGTTTTGCACACACAGTTGAGCTTCATGAGCTAGTCTAGCAAGGGATACTGTTTCGTCAAGATAGAAAGCAAGTTTGATCAACAGTACTTTCCACGAGTCTCCCTTTTTGTTCTCCAAATCATGAATACTCTTGATGCAGTACTGAGACAGAAGGACAGTCTCATTTTGCCAAGCTCCCAAAACGATTTCCAAGTGGGCCATATCATCTTTATGAAGACTAGCTTTATCTGCAATACCAAATCCATAAAAATGCCTTCCGTGAGTGGTTCAATATAATCTTTATAAAAATAATTTACACATCCACGGTAACACAGGTTGTTGTCCTCTGGGTGCTTTCTCTTGGGGGATCAAACCATACATATCGACCACCATCCTTGAGCACCGCCGTATGGGGCCCACCTACGGCCATGCCAATAATTGGGGAGATGAGTGGGAGTTTTAAAGATCTAATAGAGACCTAGGGGTATAGAAAATATCAACCCCAATAGATCATCATATCGCTTTGATCTATAGCCCTCAAGTTTAATGGTTTTAGAAGCTATCATCTTATTTGACTTTAACCCAACAATGAGCAACCATCAAAAGAGTGTCAAATATGGGTTTGTGAATGTCCTGCGTCCTAATAAAAGGAGGGTGCCCACTTGAGGACTAAGAAGCACAGACACGGACACGAGACACGGACACGACACGACACGGACACGCCGACACGGCATTTCTCAAAAAAGTAGGACACGGACACGTCGGGGACACGTTAATAATTAATAATAATATATCTAATCATATACTAAAAGATACTATTTCCACAGCCAAGTAATATTTCCCCCTCCTTCACTAATTTTCTCAAACTTAGTTACATATTTCCACAGAGGCTTAGTTATATCTTCTTCATTGGAGGGGTGTAAACTCATATTCCTAAATTCCAAATTGTCACGTAGAGGTGAAGAAGCAGAGCTGATAAATAAATGAAAAAAAATTATTTGATATAAAGAGCAGATTTGATATATAAACAACAAAAATAGATTTTCTAGATTCATGTAAACAGCAAAAACCCATCGCCCGGCCTCCTCAGGGCAGCGGAAGGATGGCCCCTTTGCTTTTAAGTTATGAACTTTTACAAAAAGCCCCCTTTGCTTTTCTTTTTTTTACTCTAATTTTATTTATTTTTTTCCAATTAAAAGAGGTAAACGTGTCCGACACATGTCCGGAACGTATCCCCAGCGTGTCCGAAATATAAAACATTAAAAAAATAAACAAGACTCTTTTTTGCGTGTCTGACACGTGTTGGAGTGTGTCCAAAGCGTGTCCGTGTCCGACACGTGTCGGACACTGACACTCCGGCCCCGGAGAGGTGTCCGTGCTTCCCAGCTTGAGGAGTTCCATATATATATGTGTGTGTGTGCGCGCGCGCGCGCTCCTGTGAGAGTATCTCTCACCTTACTATGAGATATAGGGGTGGGGGCCCTCACATTTAAGTTGTTGGCATTGGATATGGATGTGAGGCCCCCCTCCCCCGTTTATCTCTCATAGTAAGGTGAGAACATCTCTCATAAAAGCATCTCCCACATATATATATATATATATATATATAAAGCCTTTTTGGGGCCCACTTGGGTGTTGAGGTCATTACAAACAGATTAGTGCAAGTTCACCCTTTTCCTTGGGGAAGAAGAGGGTGAAGGGGGCATGGACTTTTAGATCTAACCATCTATTGTGATCGAGATATGGGCCTTCCAAAAATCAACAGCCAGAAATTGAATTTAGATCTAAAGGTGAGAATAGTTCATACCGGGCTTAAATTGGATCTCGTGGCTGTTTATGGTTATGATGATCCAATTGGCTTACCTTTTTTTATTGGTCTGTGGGCAGGAATTTTAAGGCTTCTAATCCAGGATTAGGATGATCCGATTGGGTCAATTTCTGGTCTATCCCTAATCCACATGTAGGCGTATCCAATACCCATCACCATCTTCCCCCGCGATTGGCATGCACTAATGTGAGTCACACAAAAAACTTCTCGGTTTAAACTTTAAATGAGGAACTGTGTTCTCTAAGAAAGGGCTGATCTCAGTGTTAGTCTCCTTTACCCAGCCCACTTTACTTCATTAAAAAAAAAAATTCCAGTTAATTTTTATCGGTAACCTGACTCAAACCCACAACCTAAAGGTTGCAATACTGAGCAACTTCCACTATTGCACGGGCTCTAGTCCCATCTAGATTAGTGTTAAGCAAGCTTTCATGACCATACCAACCATATCGGAAGCACTAGTTTTTTTTTTTTTTTTTTTGAGAGGGGGGGGGGGGGGGGAGATAGACTGCATATTGCTTATATGAAGTCCAGCTCATAGGGCCCACTTGGATGAATGTCTAATAATAGGAGAAGGGCACATGGAAAGGTCTCCTTACAGAAAAGGGGGATAAAAAAAATCAACGCCACCAGATTATCCTAGTCAAAGTTTAATGGCATCTTAACTGTAGATTTTTTGGCAAAATCAGTCAAAGGGGCTGCAATGATCAAAGGTGGGCGCATGTAGGTGTTGACAACTACTTACTCTAAAAGCTTAAACTGATAGGGAATGGTGTAACAATGTATATCAAGGTTGCAACACCCCACCACACGTGCAGGCTCCTTCATGGGAATTACACCCTCCATGGGAGAATACAGGTGCTCAACACAGTAATCACACACTCCGTGGGAAATACAAGGCACAACAGCCCCGAGATTTGAACACTCGACCTCCCGCTCTAATACCATGTTGTCAATCACTTACTGTAAAAGCTCAAGCCGATAGAGAACGGTGTAACAATGTATATCAAGGTTACAATAGTAGGCCCCATAGAGCTGGATTGCACATGCAATTGCTCTTAGGAGAACATTCTCCTTTAGTGTATACTTTTTCATAGTGTGAAAGGGACGATTCATAGTTTCTTTATTCCTTTGAATTATTGCAGTTCTTTTCTCTTTAGCAACCACATGCATTGAGATGGATACCCTTCACAAAAAATGTTATTCTAACTATAATTCTAAAGGAAAAAGGTTCTACATTCAAAAGGCATGATATTTCTCAGTAAAAGAAATGTAACAGATAAAAAAAGGGGGAAATGGATACTCAGGTAGATGCACCAGAAGGTTTATTATTATTGATTAGTGAAGAAAAGGCCTTGTACAAGTAAGTTTAGAAAGCATGCGCTATAAATAAAGATGTTTACCTCTAAAGTATTCCTTCAATAAAGGCACAATATTCTGGGCTAATGCAGTTACTGCTGATAACCATGGAACAGTTGAGGCTTCTTTAAAGCACATGCAACAGATCGATAGAAATGCCAGTATCAACTTCAATTGCTTCTGCATTTCAAGATATGCCATCTAATTTAAATGATGTAAACTGACATTTGAGACATTAAAAAGAGTTGGAAAGAAAATAAATGTCGTTCCCTATTGCATACTAATACATAAGGTAAACATTGTAGAAACTGATTTAAATTTTTTTGAGAGCAGAAGAAGTTGGTAAAGCTATCAGATACATCATAAGTTTTTGCATATTATATTTCTCATTCACCTCAGGATTCAAACGGCGTGCAACTGTCTCAGCCATAACAAACAATGCAGAAATAAGATCTCTGAAACTTTGTTTTTCTTTTGAAACTGGATCAGTACTACAATAGAAAATAAGACCATAGGTCAAGGTTAAACATTACGGCACAGAAATTGCAAAAAAATTCACATCAGTCAACACCTTTATGAAGCTTTGAAATCATGGTAAATGGAAAGGAATGCAACTTGATCTAACAGATCAACTACCTCTGAATAATTTCGTAAAGACACTTAACACAAAGTTCCATCGCTGCAAATGCGAAATCTTCTTTTTTAAAATATTCATCAGGACATATCTGCACGATCTGTTAAAATAGAAGCAATTAGGGTGCGCCTTTCTGTAGATCACAGAAGAGGAACTTTTCATAACTAATTCAATCTAAATTCAACTTTCACCATTTCATTACTGCAGCCAAAATCCAATTTTGTAACTAGAGAAAAAAAAGTGCAGTTATCCTATGATGCAATCCAAACAGACCTTTAAAACAAAAACCCAGCAGTAATTTAGGTGTATTGGACAAGACAGTCGAATGTCTCTTTTTCGAGATCTATCACAGCTGTTTTACAAGTTTCGCAGATAAATCTTGAGATGAATCAAAAGCCCCTTTGACTGATCAAATGATCCAAATAATGCAAGGCTTGATCAAACACAGGATCTATAAATACTGTGCTGTCTGTTCCTAAGTCACAACCACCACCACTGCATGCAATTATGATGTTGTCTAAGTCCCTTCAACCTTTAACACACCTATTTCTACCAATCCCAGATCAACCAAAATCTTTTTATTTTGAAATGGAAACAGCAATAATCTTGTTTTAAATTTCTTCTGCAGTATGAATGTTCATCAACCAGCATTGATTTTCTTCCCCTTTTGAATTGTATATTCATCAAATAAAGTCCTCAAAACTCCATGATTGACTGCAGAGTCTGGTTGAACTCGATTGAACATTCCTGTGCACTTACAGTACAGGTCTTGGCTGACATCAAGGTTGCTGTCAGTCCTAGGCAATGTCAATGAACAGTCCTGATGTGTGCGAGGCAGGAAAAGAGATAAAAGAAAGAAAGGGTAGAAAATAAAGAAGAATAAAAAATGAAGCAAAGAAGAGAATACAACAAGAAGTATAACGATGAGAGAGAGAGAGAGGACAGAGGAGGAAAAACTCTAGATCAGTCAAGGGTCTGTTCTAATATAATGCTGTGGAAACAAGGGCTTAGGGAAAATGAGGGTCACGTTAATGGGTTGTATATTTTGTTATCATAATACTAATGACAAATTACATGAGCAGTAAGTGAAGGGTTAAAAAGGAAAATTATATGATGAGAAAAGATTAAATATGGAACATGAAACAGAGGAAGCTAAAACACTTGTCTTGAACAGTGTGAAACAGATATATATATACTGAATCTTGAAGTAACTATCACAATAAAATGAAGTATTTAATGATTTTGACAATGTATGCACTGATTGACACCTTTGAGATGCCAATTGTGAAGGTCAGCCTCAAAATTTTCTGGTTGGAGGTAAATGGAAGGTTGTCTGAGTCAATATGCGGCTATTTTCTCTATTTCAAGGCGGTATAATGTGGCTTAACCACTCAAGATAATGGAATGATTGAGTTATACTGCTCAGGTATTTTCTCTATTTCAAGGCGGTATAATGTGGCTTAACCACTCAAGATAATGGAATGATTGTGTTATACTGCTCAGGTACTATACCAAAAAATGTGGGTTTGAGTTGAATTGATGCAGCAGCAATTCCACATTATTGCAACAAGAATCGTGGGCCACATGTGGGACCCATGAAATTCTGATTTATTAATTTTTATTAATTTCTAATTTTTATTTAAGGAGTTGTATTTAGAATTAAGTTTCTAATTTGGGTAGGATTATTATTTGGTTTCGTAGTTTGATTAGGAATACTTTCTTAGGGCTTAAGTTTATTTTATTATAAATATAGTATTGTAGAGATCAATGATCTCATAAATTAGAATTGATTAATAAAATTCCCTGTGTGGATTTTTCGTTGGAGACTATTTCTTCTTTGAGTGATTGTTCCTGTGGGAACCCTAATTATGCCCCGGCACTTGCATCCTAACCCTAGGATTGCATCAATTGGTATCAGAGCCAAACGATCCCTCGATCGTCGGCGTGTTACCCCTATCCCCATTCCTACCCATCGTCCACTTTGTCCATTCCCTGCTCCCATCCCCGACAACCCACCATCTTCCATCGCAATCATCCCCATCTCACATCCATATCAAAAAAAAAAAAAAAAAAACCTCCCAGATTAGGTCCGCCCACTGCCTTCCTTTCTCTCACCATCGTCTTCCATCTTCTTCACAAAACCCTATTTTTTTTCTCACTTCCCTGACACCTGATCCCATCTGCACCCCCTGCCAAAACCCCATTCATCGAAAACCTTCCCTTCCGTCCCTTCGCCATCGAAAAAAAAAAAATCCCTCCGTGTCCTAGAGTCACAGACCATAGCCACCCATTCCATACTTCCACCTTCATCTCGCCAAATCAGTCCCCGACATCCAAAACCGTCATCGTCCCATACCCCTCGTTCCTCCAGCCAGTATAAAATAAAAATAAAAAATCAGAGAACAGAGTAAAGAAAGAATAGAAGAAAGAGGAGCGTACCGTGGACCAGCGCTGTCGCCATCTCCATCACAGTCAACATTGGCTGTTGTTGAAGAGTGCTTTGTCTCCCAATCCCCATCGTCAACCATCAACCACACGCAGCTGCAGCGCCTATCTCCTTTCTCTTTCCCGTTTCTTTGGCTCGACAAAGCACACCAGCCGGGCTCAACCCCTCGCCATCGCCATCGCAAGCGCCCAGTTTCCTCATCTTTTCTTCCTTCCAATTCGTTGAAGACTATACAGCAAAAAAAAAAGGGTTTTGAAAACCCTTCTCTACTTCTGTAATGGCACGAAGACCAAGGCAGGTGGGCTCCACATGTGTGCTACCTTATTATTTCGTCTGGGCTTGGTTTTCATATTCGGGCTAGGTCTGATCTTCAAGCCCATCCAGAGACAATCAATTTGAAGACAACCTTAGTGCTGCCATCAACAACATTACCCATCATAGTTGAAGATCCAAACCAGCACCTCTTCTAATATTAGCAGAGAATTAAAGGCCCAGGTTTGACCAAGATCAACAGTCGGATCTTCTTTTCACAATACTAGCACATCTACCGTCCGATTTTCGATCCGTTTTCACCAACGTGATCGCGGCCGTCAGATCTTCAAATCAGGCCAATCACAAATTTTAAATTTACATTAACCAACGATGCCTCCCAAAAGGTAAGTTGACACAGAGTCTTCCTCTCATAATGATGATGAATTGAGGGAATCCGTTGCGCAATTATCGGTAACTGTTACTCAACTATCCGCAACGGTGGCTCAAATGCAAGTTCAAATGCAAGCAACTCTTGATAGGATTGAAACCCAATTAACAAATTTGGAAACTAATCGACATGAAGATAACCATCTGGATGATAGAGGACATATTCGGAATCAACGAGATCCACATGCCGTCAATGTTGATCGAGATTTGGGTATTAAACTTGTGATTCCTGAATATGATGGGAAATTGAAGCCAGATGAATTTTTGGATTGGTTAGTGTGTGTTGAAAATATTTTTGCACATAAACCAATGACGGATGCTCATAAAATTACACTGGTGGCAACTCGATTTCGCAATTATGCTGCGATATGGTGGGCCGAGTTGCAAAAGAAGAGGAGATACCAACAAATTGACCCTGTTGACATGTGGGCCGAGATGAAAAATCTATTGAAGCAGAAATTCCTGCCTGTCAATTACTCCAGAGATCTGCGTTCACATTTTCAATACTTGAAACAAGGATCTAAAACAGTTGTTGAATATTCTGAAGAGTTTCTGACCATGCAAGCCCATTGTGGTTTGAATGAAGATGATGAGGTCTTAGTTGACAGATACTTTAATGGGCTTACACTTGATATTCAAGATATCCTGGCGTTCAAGCATTTTGATAATGTTGATGAGATTATTCAGCATGCTATCAAAGCCGAGGGAATTGCACATCATCAAGCCCAGAAACTTAATACAGCTAAATGGATTATGCAGAAGAATTCCTCCATTGCAGGTTCTAAACCGAGTACATCATCAGAGACAGTTTTCAACAAGCCCGCAGGTCAAAATAGACTCACATGCTTTAATTGTAAACAACAGGGGCATCGTGCAACAGAATGTCCAAAACGTATCCATCTCGTTGAGAATGACAGTGATGTGCAAGATGTTCCAGATGATCCTAAAGATGATCCTCAAGAGAATGAAACAGGGGAAATTGTGGATACTCCGCTCGAGGAGGGTCTTGAGTCTCTCATGGTCATCCAAGAAACTACATCGACTACTGAAAAGAAATGATTGCGAGAAAATATTTTCCGCTCCAAAAGAACAGTCAATGGTAAAGAATGCACAGTCGTCATCGATAGAGGCAGTTGTCAGAATATTATTTCCCAAGCTTTTGTGGATTGTTTACAGCTGAAAGTTCGGAAGCATCATCGTCCTTACTTTGCTAGATGGTTAATGACAGGTGATGAAGTGCAAGTCCGATATACATGTCCAGTTACCTTTTCCATTGATGCAGATTATACAGATATAGTTTGGTGTAATGTGATACCCATGGATAGTTGTGATATTTTGTTAGGTCGTCCATGGCTGTATGACAAGAATGGAACTAATGGCATGCGCGACAACACCTACACTTTCATGCATAGTGCAACGCAAGTCACACTCCGTCCTCTGAAGCCGACGCCACCAAAGAAAGGGTCATGTTCTCATCTCTCCAAAGAAGCGCTTCACGTGCACACTATCTACAGGAGTAACATCAAGCAGACGAGCCGAGTTCGAGGTCGAACTCTTTTCCAACCCGGGGAGAATGATGCAGCAGCAATTCCACATTATTGCAACAAGAATCGTGGGCCACACGTGGGACCCATGAAATTCTGATTTATTAATTTTTATTAATTTCTAATTTTTATTTAAGGAGTTGTATTTAGAATTAAGTTTCTAATTTGGGTAGGATTATTATTTGATTTCCTAGTTTGATTAGGAATACTTTCTTAGGGCTTAAGTTTATTTTATTATAAATATAGTATTGTAGAGATCAATGATCTCAGAGATTAGAATTGATTAATAAAATTCCCTATGTGGATTTTTCGTTGGAGACTATTTCTTCTTCGAGTGATTGTTCCTGTGGGAACCCTAATTGTGCCCCGGCACTTGCATCCTAACCCTAGGATTGCATCATGAATGCTAGGTTCTGCAGGATATGAACAAGCATTTAGGTTGCCACAAGGTAGTATTTGCAACTACAGATTCTCCACTATTTTGGCTGCTGCAGTTGGAGTAACAGTGGTTGCTGATTTTAATGTTGGTAATTGGATGCTAAATTGCTGGTGCTACCGCACTAGAGAGTTGGGAAGCTGAAGCTCTTAGGATGCAATTATTTTATTAGAAATCACAGTTAATGGAGGAAAAAAATAGGAAAATATGTTAGCAATATAGATGCAAAGAGTTATATTTCAAAGGGTGCACTACCTGTGAAAGTGCATGCATCACATGTTTGTGACATGAAACAACGACAGGATCAAAGTATAGAAGAACCTACATTCACAAAAAATCGTGAATCATTATATTAATAAATGAGAATTATGAAAATAATTATTTATTTATTATTTAATCAAAACACAATTACAAAAATTTTCCTAACAGCAGGCATTTAAAACAATTGACAATAATTTTGAGAATGATGATGAAATGAAAAACCAATAATTAGGGTGTTATCTGCTGCAGATCAAAATAGGTCAACTTTAAAACATGTTGCATGTGAGTGAAAGGGGAGAGAGGAATTTTATTTTTTTTCTCTTGAAGTCGGGTGGTGGGGTGGGTTTGGGGGTGCTTAGAGAAAAACTCAGTCACTGATTAAAGTAAGATTTCTGATTCCACCCATCCATGAATTGACAAATAAGGATTTTGATTTTATGACTCAATAGAACACTCCTGTCATGTCACATTAGTTCAGGGGTATTATTGTAATTCCAATTATTTTCTCCTCATAATAGAAAAGGACACTTCCAGTTGCAGAGTAACAAGTTTCAACAGCACATTTTACGCCAGAGAAAGTTTAGGGCGAAGGTTTCTGTCTCCCTCTTCTCCACTCCACATTCTTCCTCATTAACTTTACCTTTGTGGTTAGGGGTTTTCTTCTCCATTCTTCACCATCTTTACCTTTGTCTTCTCCTTCATATCCTAGTTTTTTCCTGCTGAATCAATCAAGTGGGCTCCACCAACATTGTACGGCCGAAAGACTGATATTAAAAATCATAGGGTCAGAGCCAATATTAGAGGTCAATGAATAAAGGAACTGGTAGGTGTTCAATTGACAAGATTCATGGATATTTTGGCCAAGCAGAAATCAATGTTTTGTCAAAGTCAAGGACACAATTATGAAAACTGAAATTGGCCAAACTGCCTGTCTCATCATAGTGAGGGATGGCTGAATTTATAAACAAAAACACCTGAACTAGGGCTAATTAGTAATCATAATCATTCACTTCCTCATTAAAATCTAATCACAGACCTTAATTAGCTTCCTACAATCTTAGCACAAAGTATGGTGCACTTGAAGTTTATTGAACACTTGTAGTTCCTTTTCTCCATATTATACTGTGCAGGACTATATATGCTCCCCTCAATTGATGTAGGACAGAATCACATCAATTTGCACACAAGGAACTGATGTGATCATTTCTTTGGTAAATACAATGTAAGTTGCACAGGACACGCGATAAAAGTAATAGTCTTCCATTTGTATTCATCTCGAATGCATAACAATCAACCTCAATGTGTTTAATGCAATCATGGAATATTGGATTGGAGACTATTTGGATGGCATTGGTATTGTCAGTATAAAGCACTAGCAATGGTTAGGGGGATCCCAAAGTTGGAGAGAAGGCCACCATTGGATTTCAGAGCAAGCAGAAGACACGACATGGTACTCAGCCTGAGTGGAATATTTCAAAATGCTTCCTTGCTTCTTACACTTGCATGAAAAGAGAGAATCTCCCATGAACATATGCAGAGCAGCGGGTATCAGGGCAGATAAGGTAAGAGTATTGGCAGGAAAAATTTAATATGTATTTCACTTTGAATGATTATTATAATATTAGTTTTTCGTTGTTTACTAATTAGTAAACAAACTCCCTTTGTCAGTGTATCAGATCACAAAGTCAAATGGACTAGACCAATATTTTTTCGAATGATAATTGAATACACAGATATTATAATCTCCTTATAAGACAAATTACCAGTTACAGCAAGAAAACCCAAATCCTCTGTATTAAGAAATTCATCTCACCTGTAGAAGTTCTCTGCAAAGATCTACTGTGATGAATTCCAAGATAAAGAAATTTTCCACTAAGAGTGACCGAAACACCAGCAGGGCAGTTTCATATAACCTCAAACCAGGAAATCTTGGCTCTTTAACTAATGAATCTCCACTGGTATTGATTTTACCAGAACCAAGAAGTGGTATCACTTGTTTACCCACTACTGGCTGCTGTGCCTGAAATAGAATAAATAGAGAGAATCCCCAAACAAAATGAAATTCTCTGAGTTCCAATCTGACCATGCTGTATCCAGATATAAAGTTACTTCTGGATAAATCTTCGGTACTTAGTTTTGAAGATCCATCCACATCAACCTTCACAGGTAGTGCATCCAGTGCAACGGCATGAAGAATAATCGGCCATGCTTCATCTAGGTATGGTTGTACCTTTGATGAAACCAATGATGATTGAATCCCATCAAGAAATGGTTTGTACTGTATGCAAAAAGAAAATAACCATAAATAGTAGGTCATCATGAGACCGTAAATAAATTCCTTGAGAAATCAAACTTACATTACTCTTAGACTGTAAGCCAAAGCATAAATGACTATAGTCACTCAAAACCCCGATCCAGTATTTCCCCAAAATAGTGGAACTCTCTGAAATCGCTGGTATCAAAGATTCATATTCATCAGGAATTTCATTCTGCTGCTCCCTCAGGAAACTGTAAGCATAACATTTGACAGAAGCATGGGCTTCTAGAAGTCTTATCTTGATCTATCAAAATGTTATATAGCGTTAGCATAATTTTCTTGTTTATGAAAAGCCCAAAATTGATAATTCTCTCTGACTAGACATACTGTCCTGAATCCAACATTTAAATTTGAGCAGTGGGAATGCAAAAGCTAATACCTTGCAAGTCACCCATTCTGCAAAAGATGGATAGTATATGTCCTTAAAGTCATTCAGTGGCCGAGAAATCAAAGAGAACAAGCGCTGCAATGCAATTCGATCCCCCCTAGTAATGCTGCTTGTTAAAATCTGCAGTTTCAAGGATTAGTGAATGCCTTCCAATTGGCAAAAATAGAAACCTGAAACTAGTAAAGCTCAGGATTTTGAACCTTAGTAGCTAGCTGTAGGCCTGCTTCCAGAAGAAGAGGGCTGGAAAATGTGGCTAAGGCAGTTCTAACGGCAGAAACAAGTTGAGCCTGAAGTTTATTGCATGTTTATATTAGTGAAAAAGGGCATCAATGAAGGCCATGAGTCCAATGCAAATAGAAAAAAAAGAAGAAAGACTTCCAATGTCAAGAGCCATCTCTTCAAAAATAAACTATCGTAAAGACCAAAAATGAAATGCCTTGGTGATATTGGGAACATATTTCTTGTGCCTGAGGTGGACTGCCCAGCAGGAGAAGCGTTCACTCATGTTATCTTTATATGGCCTTCAGTGGCATATTTTATTTGTGTTTCTGGCTCCAGCATTTTCTTGGTGCAGTTTGTAGAATCTCTCTTGGTTTTTTCAATAAAGAAAAGTAAACCTTTTGAAAACAAATAGGATATGTCGGATCTGTATGATGCAAATTTGACCCAGAACTTAATTGCAAAGTAATGTCGAGACAAACCTGATACTGTTCCATCAGAAGATGTCCAGGAAGCTCTGGGTCAGGCACATTTCCAAACTGAGACAAAAGTACAATGGATAAGAAGAATAAGCAACATATCATCCAACGAAGGATGAAAATACAAAATGAGATTCAAAAGAAAATAAAAGGAAAAGCAGTCAAAACAGAATCACCTAAAAATTCCCCACAACTAAATTCTGTCTTAAACGTCACAAAACAGCTCAATAACTAATGCTTTGCCAACATGATTTCATCTAATGATTTGTTACTCATTTGCAATTTGCAAACAGTATAATCCAATTAAGTTCAATAAGCAGGGAATAAGCAACAGAGTTGAATTGGAACCTTAGATGCTTTGAGATGGGTATTTGCTGCGGGTAAGAATGTCAATGGACTTCTGAGTACCCACTTACCTGAAAGACCAAACTCGAAAAATCCAGGTAAGGACCCTCATTTTGGATGAGATCCATGTTCAGGTTCAGGTCTAGTTGGGTCACACTGACCCAAAATACCCATGTGCCCAAGTGATGTGTAAAAATATATAGAACTAATCCTAATAATTATAGTAATTATATCTGCTTATGCAATGATAAGAGTCGACCATTTCCAGCATTGGTTGTAGCTGATCACTGTGGCAAACCTCAGGCATGAAGTTTGGATGGGAAGCCGTCCCTTCCGTAAGTTTTTTTCGAAATATTTCCTTGAGGTCATGGCTCCTTGTTCTCTATCTTCTCTTTCCATTGGGCTCAGGTGTGCACAGGTATGCCACCTGTAAAGGTGGAGCCATTTTGCTGGTTGGTGACAGTGGGTAGAGTATCCACACTTCACATTCCAAGGAGGGGTTTAAACTTAGATTCTACGTCAGACGTATGCTCGCTATGCAAGGATAGGGAGTCAATTCCACACCTTTTCCCTCACTGCAAGTTCCTGTATGTTATTTGGAATAATTAACTCAAACCTTTTGGGATCTCTTGGTGCCAGCCAGAACCAACTGGGGAGGCCTAGTGCTTGGATGACATTGACAGGTCCTTTCTTCAGTTGCAACTTCAAGTTGCAGACGAAGCTCTTTTTGTCATCTTTGGTCCATTTAGAAATGAAGAAATGATCAGATTTTCAACTCTATGGAAAGATCAGCGGAGAACGCATTCTACTTGGAAAAAGTTAGAATGGGTAAATGGGCTCCATTGAGCAGGGAAGTGCTAGTGGGTAGGGATTGTGAATGTCTAAAGCTTCCAGATATTATGCACGACAGGGAGACATGCATGCATTATGCAATGAGAAGGGTCAAGTGGCTTCATATCTGGACCCTATTCCCAATATCTGAAGTTTGATGTTGATAAAGATGCACAATGCAGACCAGGGCCATCAGGGATCAGGGGCATCCTTTGTAATGTGAGGCGAATGTATTGTGGCTTTCTCATCCCTGATTGGGGTGAAGGAGTCTAATAAATCTGAGATATCAAGATTTAAGCAGACATTGAAAATTTTCAAAGAATCTCTTCCCGACAATCTCATTGTTGAAAGCAACTCATAATGCTAACAGATGGTTCATTTCAAATAGCAGGGTCCTGTGGAAGTGCCAATTTATCTCAAATGAGATCAGAGCACTGGCTTCCTCTATAAATGTTGTTTTTTTTCTTCATGTCAGTAAGTGAATGAGGTGGCAGAATCCTTGGTTAAATGAGGTCCTCTGATTTAGTTTTGTTTGGGTTTTCTTGCTTCTGGCATCAATAGTGCTCTTGTGCCACCCTTTCTACCTACTTTATTTTCTTAATATTTTTTATTCATTATTATAAAAAAATAAACATTTTTCATTACCAATAAAAGAAGGAACTTAAGAAAAATAGAAAGTCACCATCATCAGACTTATCCAACCTATTATATGTTGGCATAAAAATATAAGAAATATTAAAGTTAACAAATGAATAAAGACAAAACCATTTGCTAAAATGTAGAGGGGAATTTGTCTCTGTTGTCTAATGGAAAAGGCATATTTGTCCCTGCTGTCTTAGCATCCTTGAGTTTAACTGAAAAGTCGCATCTCCTGAATACATATTATGTGGGAAACAAAAAGATAAAAAGCAGTATAAAACAATAAATGGGTGCAGTTATTTGCCAGATGTAATTTAAAAAAAAAAGGAAGAAAAGGCTATAATTCTGTGTCCTACATGCTGGTAAAGATACAATATACTAAAGTAATGTGTGTAATATATATTGTTGGCTTGGTTGAGGATATCACACAAACTGCTTGAAACTGTATCACATAACAGAAATACAAAAGAGAATAACTTTTTACAAGGTTGCAATAGTTCATGTACCACAAACTCTCTCTCGTATTTCACAATTTTACCTTGTCCATAATGGTAGTTAGAAGTCCCACACCTATTGACTGCAAGTTCTCAAACTGGCTGGTGCTTATCTATTACAAACAAGATTCATAAAACATCGTGAGCAAAACCTGAGAATTATCAAGATGGACATAAGTAATTAAATGACCATCCACGTTGAGGACCTGATAAGCAAGAGCAACTAGATCTTGTGTGTGCAAGACTAGCCAGTCACCAATGTTGACATGCCCACTAGGAAGTAATTTCTTTCGTGCCAAAGAGAGGTCAAAATGCGCAGGATCTGTCCCAACAGCTGTAGTTATATAGCTCAGACACCTACATCTCACAAATTTTTTTTATTAAAATAATCTTTTCAAATTGAAATTACCAAAGGAAGAAAATTAAATGGTATTAAAAATCTCAATTCATGCAATTCAGAGTTATGTGATGTGATGATCTCCTATGAGAATAATGCAGTCCATGCAATGTGAATGAATGATGACGTGACAGCTAAGAAGGGGAAGATGGAAGGATATTCAAATTCACGACGTTAAGGAACTTAAAAAAGAAATGCCAGTGTCATAACTAAGATTAATTGCCATCAAGTTTATATAGAACAGGTGTTATAACTCAGATAGCACTAATAAGTAACCAACTGTGCATTTTTTTATTAAACGACAAAAGAAGAAGAAGAAGATGAAGAAGTTACACGCAATTGGTTACTTGTACATGGTATCCCGGTTTAAAATGTCCAATAAAAGTGGCTGTTTAGTGAAAACCCTTCATTACAATAATTCTTCGAAAGTTCAAATAGCACACAAACTAATATTACCTTCTCAATAGTAATAAGTCCACATAAGGTGAATGAATTATAAAAAATAGTGGAATGCTTAAAAATTATTATAGATTCTACCACAAAACACAGCTATGGTGAAGGGGGATGGGCTGTTGGGGTTTCCCTATTTTATGGTCCTCTCAGATGGATCATAAGCTAGGCCCCACTAGGTGTTTTGGCACACGGTAATCACCTTATTGTGAGCACCAGTGCTCAACAAAGGAAATTCCTTAGTGGATTATCAACTAGTATAAATGCATTCACCAGACTCTGTCATGTAGGTCATGTAGCAATAATCAACGAATTATTTTAAATGAAGAAAACTGTTGTACCGGTGATCTACAGTCATATGACATGTCATTGAAGTAACTAGATAACAAGAAAATCATAATTGGAAAACTAGCCAATTGATAATTGAGGTGGATTAATATTAAAAAAAAAAAAAGAGGCAGATTGTCGTTACTTACTACTTGAGAGTTGGACTCATCTGTAACTATAGAAAAATATTGACTGTTCTGTAAATATAGGAAAAGTGAGGGGTTCTTTTTTTTTTTTGGTATTCATAAATGTAATAAAGTACGTACTAATGTAATAAAGTACGTACTATGTACAGGCGTGGTTGCCCAGCCCTAGCAACCACATCCATATCAGAGATTTCTATGAATTCTGTCTACAACTCCCTATTTTCCACTCTTTCTTCTCGAAATATGCAAAGAAAGGATTCCTTGCTCTGCTGATTTCTGCTTCGACATGAGAGAGAAATCCTGCATCTGTACCCCCCAACCCCAAATGGGAAATAAAAATTTTCTCTATCAGAAAAGTCAGCTTATTTTTTTTCCCTTTTCTGTGATGAAAATGTGCTGCACCAAACTACTGAACAATGGGTTGGACTAAAAATCAAAACAATTTTCTTTTCCACCACGGAATCCACTCGTTGCACAAACGCACGGGTTTTTTTCTTATCTGTAGTTTCAAACTTCAGGTCAGTTCGGTTCAGCCGAAATGGCCAAATAATTTTGGTTCGAATAATGGTCCAAACCGAACAGGCCCATGAAAGAAACTCAATCTGCACTTCAACCATTTCAGCCGAAATGTCAGATTTTGGCCAAAGTTTCTGATTTCAGCAGAAACTTTTTATCTTAAAAAAAAAAAAAGAAAAAGAGGGAAGGCATACTGTAGCAGTTTGCAGAGGACAAGAAAACAAAGAAAAAGGAGAGGGAGGCAAGAAAAAAAGAATTTTTTTCCATTCTATTTGTACCCTATAACAGGCCCACTTAAGGAAGATCTAAACAACTAAAAATTAAATCATTTGGAATAAAATATTGCACCATCGATTAGGTAGAATAAATTAAATGTATATAATTTAGGGATTTTTACCAAAAGCATCCTCAGGTCAATGCTTGCCCTCTTTGCTTAGCTGACGAGGAAAACGGTTGATCATCTTCTTCTTCATTGAAAAATGACTCATGGATTTCAATTGCTGTTGGGCCCTTCCGGAATCCTTACCTGATTTGTTCCAAGAGGGGATAAGTCCGATCAATACCCCCAAAGGGAAGACAATGCGACACCTATCCTTTTTGGCTTGTATTTGGACAATTTGGAAAGAGAGAAACAAGAGATGCTTCGAAGGGTCCACTTCATCCCCAGAAGACTTAATCCTCAAAATGAAGTTTTGTGTTGCCTCTTGGGTCTCCTTTCTTCCAAATTTCTGGGGCTTAGCCACCGATGCTATTATGTCTAACTAGAGGGAAGTCATTGCCGGTTGATTTTGTTCTTTTCTTCTCTCTTTTGCTTTGAGGCCTTTTGCCACCTTGTAAAGCTCCCCTTTCTTTTGGGTGGTGGCTGTTTTTTTGGGGATTTTTCCCAGCTGCTTCTCAGTATAATTCTTGTATACTGTAAATCTTTTTTCAATACAAATTACCATTTCAAAAAAAAAAAAATATATATATATATATATATATATATATCCCCATACCTCCCAAAACATCCTCAAATACATGTAATCCCCAAATGCATCTTATACAGCAGACTTCAATTTTTTTCTAGACCAAATTGCACTTCACTTTATCTATCGCGAGTTCGAGACATGACACTCGCAAGCTCGAGACATAACACTTACAAACTTAGGATTTTGTGTCTATATATTTGTCCAACATCATTCGTGAACTCGGGTATGAATTGAACATTAACATGATTAAGTTGCGATGTCGAGAAACAACTTGTGATGTTTAGAAGAGACTTAACACTTCAACAGATAAAGTTAACAAAAATATGATATATGGAGGTTCATTTGGTTGACCAACAAGATTTCTGTATATATATATATATATATATATATATATATATATATGAGTTCAACTATTCTATTATGAGTTTCTTCGATAATGAATGTAATCACTGCAAGCATTCTCTTACAACAATTTGTGGAGAATTTGCTCAAAAAATCTAACGTTTTCATTTTTACAAAAAAAATAAAAATAAAATAACACAAAAGTTTGTGTCCCGGTCCATTCCCTATTCGTAACCCTACTTTTACTATAGTTTGGAGAGGATTACCTTCAAAGTCGAGGATTTTTTTTCCTCGACGTTTATTGCTTTAGAATATGGGTTTAAAATAAATGTTAACTATTTATGCTATCCTGAATAAACTAGCGAGTTCAAGAATTGAAACAAAAATAACAATTATCAAAATACTTCAATGCGCGAATGCTGTCGAGCCTCGATATCGCGAGAAAGGGGTCGAAGGGCAATTTGGTCCGGGAAAAATCAAAGTATACTGTATAAGATGGTTTTGGGCATTACATGTATTTGAGGGTGCTTTTGGAGGCATGTATTTGAGGGTGCTTTTGGAGGTATAGAGATATTTGAGGATGCTATTGGTAAATACCCCTATAATTTATATGTCATTTTAATATTTAAGTCCTCTATTATTATATTTAACTTCTATATCTTTCCAAAATGTTGCGCTGAAATTCCGAACCGGCCAAGAAATTTAAATTGGAGGCCAAACTGAAACAGAGTCTGAAACAAAATACTCAATTATGTTTTTATCCCCTTAGGGAGAAAACCCTAAAATCTTCATAGCAGGAGTGCAACATGGTATCAAAACCTTCTCCCCAGTAGAAGATTAACAGTTGACAAGGTTTACCAAAGGAGATTGGAGAAAGGACGAAGATCTGAGGGATTATTGCCTTGACCAAAAGGGTGCCTGGAAGTTGATTCATGCCTGCCGAGTGTCATACAATCGGTTGGTATGCAAATTTGATTATTTCAATCTCAATTAAAGTTCTTGTCGCTATTTACATCTAGTAGCAAGGATTGCGGAAGGTTCATTCAAGCTTTTTCTTCGTCTTGGATGAATGCTAGCCCTGGCCCTACCAAATTTGAGGGAAGACCCTTCCAGGTTTGCTCAAATCTTTTCATGTTGGTCTCTTCTCTGTAGTTTCAAGTTGATTCAGTTGTTTGGCGCATACTAAAGTTTTTCTCTGGATTCTTTGATCAACCCCAAGGCTATGGCTGATGTCTGCAAGCATAGTGCTCTAGATATTATCGATTCTGGTTACTGCTGTGATTTGTCTAGAAGGGCAGTTGAGTGTTTTTTGGTGTTTGGGAAGGCATTTGAATTTCGTTGTCTGATTTGAAAAAACTCTAGATATTAAATTGGGAGGTTACAGGAGTTTGTGTCTAGGACTAATCTTAAATTATAATCAGCCACAAAGTCTAGGGTTGAGATGGAATCCAAGCCAGGGGGCAGCTTTTCTAGATCTTCATCCATTCCACTAGGCAATCTTAACCCTAATGCCTGACCACCTGTTGAATTGATTAACGGAAAAAATTATAATGGGTGGGCTTATTCTGCTGAGTTGGTACTTGAGGGAACTCGAAGGCCAGGATATATTGATGGAACAATTTAGGAACCCTCTAAGGGTGACTCCAGACATTCTGAATGGAAGGCAGAAAAACATGCTAGTTATGAATTGGATTCTTAACTCTATGGAAAGCAATATCTCAAAGAAATTTTTTCTATTGCGAAATAGCAAAAGAGAAATCAAACTCAATCACTAAATCTCTTGCTTGAAAAAAGAACCTTACCAGAATTATGACAAGGGAATCTCTCCTTGGGAACACTATACTAAAATCCAAAAACCACTTCAGGTTTATTCATTTAGAAAAAACAAAGCAGCATTGAGACCATTTTTCTCATCTAGGCTATCATTAGTGAATGTCCAAGAGCTAGAAACCGATACCTCATTACTAGGTGAGTCTTCTGGCTCAGTTGATGACCTTGATCTCCCTATTGCTCTTTGAAAAGGAAACGTTCTTGTTACTCACCAATCACCATCCCATTCAGAATTGTCTTATCCTTGTTTATTACCCTCATTTAAATAATTTGTGTTGCAAATATTTACAGAATTGCATACCCTCAAACGTTTCTAATGCTTTGAAATATCCAAAGTGGAAAGCAACGATGACAGAAGAAATGCATGCACTTGCTCAGAATAAAACCTAGGAAATTGTTGATCTTCCAGAGAGAAAGCATCTTGTAGGATGCAAGTGGGTGTAGAATGTAAAAATATAACCCTGAGGGTACAAGGTGTAGAATATGAAATATAAACCTGATGGTACAGGATACAAAGCAAGCCCAGTGGCAAAAGAGTTTATTCAGTCATATGGTATGAACTATTTTGAAACGTTCTCACTGGTGGTGAAGTTAAACTCAAAGTAGTTCTCTCTTGGTGCCAATTTTGATTGGACTTTATATCAGATTAATGTTAAAAATGCACTACTCCACTGAGATCTACAAGAAGAAGTATACATGGAATCACTGAGATCTACAAGAAAAGCTTTACATGGAATTGCCATGAGGACTGTTCTTAAAAGATCAAAATGTCAAGTTTGTCAGTTGAAAAGGCAGTGGTCTCCCCACACTTGGTTCAGTAGATTTAGCCAACTTATGCTGAAGACAAGATACAAGAAATGTCATGTGGACCATACATGCTTCATAAAGAGAAATGTCTTACGAGTTACTATTTTGATTGTTTATGTAAATAATACTGTTGTTAGAAGAAATGATGTGGTAGAGGTGGAAAGGCTAAAGAAACATCTACACTCTAAATTTGACATTAAAGATCTCAGGGAATTAAGACGGTTCCTTGGGATTGAAATTGATGCAAAGAAAATATACTCTACTGAAGGAAATAGTTAGGAGCAGAACCTGCAAACATTCCCATTAAGCAGAATCACGGTATTAGTGCAAAGAGTGGAGAGATACTCCATGATATCAAATCTTATCAAAGATTGGTTAGGCAACTGTTATCCTAGACTATAACTCGTCCAAATATTGGCCATGACCGATATGAAATTCATTGGGGATGAAATATAGTGTTTAGGCCAATATTTTAAATCACGCTATCGACCATAGTTGTTTTTTCAAGTTCGGCTGGCATATCCCTAGGAAGAGGCTAACCAGTTGAATTCCATTTAACTTAGGTTGAAACTGAATCTAACTTTAGGCACAATAGTTTCTACAAGAACGTATAGCATCCATGATAGTATAAGTACCATGCTAGAACTTCACGTTTTAGAAGCCCACAAATCAGTCTTTCAAAAAAAGAACAGGCAAACTTAATATTATGAGAACCATTTTGGAAAGCTTGTATAAAGAAACAGAAACCCAAGTTCCGTGATCACTTACTCTGCAGCAAAAACCCTTGTCCTGTATCGAAGATGTGTATCTCTTTTCAGGTGAACAGTAAAAACTTCAGAACTAGAGGTTTGCGACTGCCTGTCACGAGAGCTAGCAATCATGTCTTCATCATCATCTCCATAAGATGCTCTATCATCACTATTAGAAGTACCATTTATAGAATCACGTTCAGATCTGTTCTCAGCATCAATCTTTGTGGTTGGTGTTGCAAGAACCTGGATTAGTATAAAAGTTAGAACAGTACATATCTTGGCAGGGAAAAAACATGAGGGATTCTGTCCATTAAAAACTATGTCTACCCTAGGCCAATTGATCCAAGACTTCTAGATAATGTTGAGCTTTATATCTGCCATTCCACACAAAATAAACTCCAACTTCAGCATAGCATCATCCCAGCATCACTGGTCCTAATATCAACTCTACTCTAAAAAGCTTCATAAGAAAATGCTACACAATGCATTAAATAGAAGCTGTGAAAAGTGAAAAGGACTGAAGAAAGTCTAATCAAGTATAGTATTGTCGCTATGTCCAACAAGTACTTGAACCAAGTAGAGAGAGGAAATAAAGCCATGATATGAAAAATATCTAATTGAGGCCAAAAGGAAACACAAAACTATTGGAACATGTTAAATCCAAACTTCTTAGCTCCTTGGGTTTTTTTAGACATACTATATACCCTGACAACTCTCTAATTAAAACCTATTTAGTAACACTCACTTTCACGGTCTATACTAGACCAGAAATAGGATAGACCAGAAATAGGTCATTCACAATTATTTTTATCATCTTATTCCTGTTTCAAAATGGTCCATACCCCATGGTCACAGCTCTCACGAGTCACGGTTCCCTCGAAATGATTCTTCATCAATCATTTAAATAAGCTATATTGATCCTCTCAGCCTAAGAAGAGTTCAGTCAGGCTTCATTGAAAGTTTGACACATGCACATACACTAAACAACGGATCCCAAAATGTTCCCAGATGGGCTGCATCACAGACCATTTACAATTAATTTTGGACTTCAAGTTGAGCCCATTTCGACCATCCATTCTAGGGGAATTGGAAAGATATCATCCATTCAAGAAGTTGAACAGCTCAAGATAAAATGCTAAACAACTACTGCAAGATTAAACAACTGTTGTCAACTAAAATGTTTATTACAATCTTTCTAGGTAAAAGTATCTGTTATTAACAACCTATCAACAACTCTTGAGTCATTACATTGTACTACTACATTTCTCCACCTTATCCAATCCACCACTTATTTATTCATTTCTCCATAAAGACTTCTTAACAAGAACATGTGTTTCACTTAAAGAAAAATTAATATGCTTCTAACAGAACAAAAAAGACATGTTAGAAAGAGGAGACTTACAATGTTACGAAATATTGCTATCCAGCGAGAAGAGCGTGAAGGACATGATGTATAATATAAACGTTTAATTGTGGACCGCACCAAATTAGTAATTCTGAGTGAGAAAAGGAAAGTATAGTCAGTGACACATGCCTTTCTATTCAAATATTTCATATACGTTCAATAAGAACTTGGTCTCAGATTTGCCCATTTACATAGAATAATTGTTAAGTGCATTGGAGCTGTCATGACCTCCTCAGACAATGCCAATGCATGGAGGTAGGATGGATGTAGGGATGCATAGGGGGACACATGGACAGAGGATATCTATCACATTCCCATATCCCATCCATGTCCTTTGCTAAAGAGAGGAGGCCCTTAGGTAGACCATCACAGGAGGGGGAAAACAAATTCAGTTTCTTTCATGAAACAGCTTTATATTATTTTAAGATATCCAATGCCGATAATAATCCTTTAAAGAACAAATATCGTTGCTTTCCACTCTAAAGAATAGGCAACAATGCATTTAAAATGGGCATGGATGGATGCCAATACTAGAACAACATGTACAAGTATGAGCATGAAACATGAATTACCAAAGCACCAAATAATGGTTATTACAATGCAAATTGAGGAAATAACTGAAAAACCAGGGATGGTAGTGCTCTTACTCTTGTACTTAAAATCTTACTAAATCGGTTAATACAGACTAATGTCACCAAATAAAACCTATATTTCTATAAGACTACCATCTAGACATAATGCTCTCTTCATCATATTAGTTTTTAACAGATTTTAATTTCTTCTAAATATTTTTTAAATCATCCCCTAAGTCAGTTCTAACTCATGGTCTACTTCGAAATTTGTTTTGTATTTCATAGGATTTGAGGTACACCAGGAAACAAGAAATGAACAATGTCAAAATTTGTTAAAGAAACATTCCTCTGCTGCTGCCAGTACGATGTTGATGGAAGTTTACAGATGATTTAATAGGTGTGGGGTCACATTCACATGATCCAACTCACTCATCACATGGTCCTCTGTTTATGCAAAGGCCCAAATTTCAATCCAATCAGAGTGAAATGCAGGATTCATTACGATCATGTGTGAAATATGTATAGCTGTATTGTCACCCATGATAAATCTCACTATGCAAATCACTGCAGTCAAAATGAGATCTGGCCCAACTCCCAAAGAGAGTTATACGTGATATGAGCGGCTCGGATCAAGCAAAGGTGGGCCTCACAATGGTTAAATCAGGTGGTCGGATGCCTTCAGCACCATACTGATGGCAGCATAAGATCATTTTTCAATTTCTTTCAGAGGTTGAGCAGTCATAAAATAGCATAAAGATTCTATGACTAAAATTCTTGAGGGTTTTTATTGCTTACCCATGTCAGTAACAAACTTGAACAGCACATTGTATGAGTGAAAAGTTGTTTATATATGAATGACACGAGCTATAAGTGCACATATCATGTCATAAGAACTTGTGGATGGATGCAGAGTTCAAAAAATACTAAGATAGAGGAGTAAGGAAGAGATGTACTCAGAATCAGTCTCCTCATCAAGCATGCCAAATAAACTTACTTCAATTTGCTCGTCAATTATGGAAACCTGGTATGAAGAAAGCTCTTATTTTTGCTAATATCATATAAAAATATACAGCTAGACATTCAAAACATATCCATGATTCTGAAGTCAATTAAACAGTGAAAACAAAATTACCAGCAAGTTTTTTATCAGTCCACTAGGAGATGATTTATCTCATCCTGCTATTTTTTTTTTTTTTTTCAAGAGTTCCTATCATGGTTCAAAATAACAGCTGATAGAAACTTGTTATGAGTCACATAGGGTGTTTTATGAACATAGTAGTATGTGCGGTATTCTTGTAATTAGCCGTAAGTCTCAATGTTATAATGAAAAGGGCCGCCCCACGCATGGGATACGGCCAAAATTTCTCCACACCTCTGTTCTTCTTCTGGGGTATTCTTGTAATTAGCCATAAGTCTCAATGTCATTAATAAAAAGGGTCACCCCACGCAAGGGATATGACCAAAATTTCTTCACTCCTCTATTATTTTAGTAGAAACCCTAGATTTGATTAGACCTAGGGTGTCAACTTGGTATCAGAGCATTGCAATAAGAGATCTAGAAGTCTAAAAAATGGAGTCCTAGTCGAACAATACAGTTGACCGTCAATGGGTGTTTGTTCGTGCGACTGTCAGTTTTGTGCCCGTCAACCAGTGGTGTTCCGACATTCGACTAGTATAGATCGTCGTCGACTGGTGGTGTTTGTTGATTGGAAGGTGGTGTTTCGTGAGACATTCAACTGGTGCAGATCATTGTTGACTGGTGCTCTCATCGACTCTTGATTGTAAACAAGTCGCCAACTGGTGTTGAATGTCCGGCAGTCCTTGTTAGTGTTTGACAAAGCCTGCTTGGTGTTTGGTGGAGTTCGGCTTCTTCCAGAACCGGTGTTCGGTGTTCAGCATCTTCCAGTCGAGCTCTGTTTCTTCCAGAACCGGTGCTTTGTGTTTGGTGTCAATCCAAGCCCAGGCCCATTTTGGGCCCAGTCTTCATATCTCTTATTGTAAACCATATTTTTAGGATCTAGATAATGATACTAGCATGTAATCAGGGCATTCAGCCCATTTAGATAAGAATAGTAGCATGTAATCAGGGATTCAGCCCCTTTATAATGAGAACAGTCGATCAAGACTGGCGAGATTACAAACAAACAAACATTATCAGTGTTTACATTCCATCTCTCCAAAATGTCATGGTATCAGAGCAGGGTCAATCATCTGTGATCTTCTCCTAAATCATCTTCCAACCATTGGAAGCCAGTCTATGATCATCTGGGATCATTCTCTTCAGCCTGATCATCTCCGATCCTCCCTAATCATCTCTGATCAGACGTGGCCCACTGGAGATCATCATATCAGAAACCGACGGAATCAGTCACCAAGCTCGCCTGGTATTCCTCTTCTTTATCACTATTTTTCCAGCAATTTTGTCTCATTAGAGGTAGGCCATCTAGCTTATTTTGTGATATTTCAGTTTTATCAAGAAGTTTTCATCATAGCCATCAAAGATTGTGGATTTTGATCCGTTTCTAGTGGAACTTCTTCCAATAGTTGCGAAAAATCCCTGTTTTCTCATCCCCAACCTCTGATCAGATCTTTGATCATCCACTGGGGCTCACGTGGACATCTTTCCACTAACGTCCTAGGACGTGTTGCTGTGTTCATTCCCAAATTACTGCTGTGCCGCTGTGTTTCTACAATCTGCTTTCTACTATTTGCTGTGCTGCTGTCAATACTAGTATTTGCAATCTTCTAAGTGATCTGAGAGGAATCACCCTCTCCCAGAGTAATCATCCACTTGCTGATCATAGCCGTTCAACAGTGGCCCACTTGTGATCATCCAGACACAACTGGAAATCTCAATAGACTTGGTCGCCCACTGAAGGAGGGATTTTTGGTGATTTTTTCACAATTTTTCACTAATCAGAGGTAGGCCATTTGCTCAATCTCGTGATCTTTCCATTTCTGGCAGAAGATTTCATCTCCACCGTCCAAAGGTTTGGATCCTTGGAATATTGATACCAGATTTCATCTCAAGGAAGACAATTCCAACTGGCAATCAGATCTTCCACCTGATCTGCATTCCAATCCCTCTGTGTGCCCCTCGTGTTCCATCCAGACACAAACCGGGGGTCGCCTGGTTGTTTTTATTCCCTGTCAACCTCTGATTCATATCTACTGTGTGCTGATAGCTGTTGTTTTCATTCTCGTTGCTGCTGTCTGCTGCTGGGTTACTACCTGTGACTTTCTATTCTCTGATTATCACTGGGTTATTGTTATTGTTGTTGTTGCTCTCTGCTGCTTGCTTCTTACTAGTCCTTCATCATGGAAAAACATGCGTTAGCCCTGGTTCGCTTTGATGGAACAAATTATCCCTCGTGGGCCTTCCAATTTCAAATTTACTTGGAAGGAAAAGAACTATGGACTCACCTTGATGGATCTGAACCTCAACCTGTGGAGGATGATAAGAAAATTTTAGCTTGGAAGACAAAGGATGCAAAAATCAAGACTTGGTTGCTGGGCTCTGTTGAGCCACATTTTATTCTCAACCTCAAACCCTGCAAAAATGCCCGTGAAATGTGGGACTATCTTAAGAAAATTTATCAACAGGGCAATGCTGCTCGCCAGTTTCAATTGGAACTTGAAATCTCTCAATTCACTCAAGGCACCCAGTCTATTCAGGAGTATTACAATGGCTTCCGCAGACTGTGGTCCGAATATGATGAGAATAAGTTTTCCTCGGTATCTGCAGCACTTCTTCCGGAATTACTTCCATTACAGCAAAGTAGTCATCGGGATCTACTTCTCATGAAACTTCGTCTGGAGTTTGAAACAGTCAGATCGAACTTGATGAGCAGGGCTCCTCTTCCCAGCTTGGATGTTTGTCTTCAGGAATTTCCGCGGGAAGAACAGCGTCTGGCTACTAAAACTAATCTGGAACAACAGAAATCTGCTGAGGCTCCATTTGCCTATGTTGCTACAACTAGACAACCTCCTCGAGACATCAGTAAGTTCAGTGCCATAACTGTAAAAAATATGGTCACTATGCGAATCAATGCAAGGCAAAAATTTGCAGATATTGTAAGGTCACTGGTCATGTTATTGACGAATGTCGGAAGAAGGCTCGCAATACTACTTCCCGCAATTATGTGCAGTCAGGCCCCGGTACTTCCACCGTGTCGTCAGCTCCTACTGCTTACATAGTGACCACTCCACCATATGCATCATCTGACTTCAGTGGTTCTCTGCAGTATGATTCCTCCTCACAGCCTGGTTCCTCATCACAGTCTGCGTCTCCAGCTCCTCTCACCCCTGAGATGGTTAACCAAATGATCATCAATGCCTTAGCATCCATGAACATCGCAGGTACTGGTTCCTCTCTTTCCAATACGTGGTACTTAGATTCTGGTGCAAGTAACCATATGACCTCTTCACCCATAACATTACAAAATGTCGTTCCTTACACTGGTCATCTTACGGTTCAAGCTGCCAACAGAGATCATCTTCCCATCACCTCTGTTGGTGATACCCCTGGCCCCTTACCCTTAACTAATGTTTTAGTTTCTCCTCATCTTGCTACCAATTTGGTTTATGTGGGTCAACTTGTTGAAAATAATTACAATGTCTCTTCTTCTTCTACTGGTTGTGTTGTGCAGGACCAGGAGTCGGGGGAAGTGATCGCGATGGGGCCTAAGCGTGGAAGAATTTTTTCCTTACCAGTGTCTTCATTAATTCATGATAAAACTTTACATCAGTTATTTTGTTTTTTTATTCAGAATAATTCTCGATTGTGGCATAATAGACTTGGTCATCCGAATGCTTCTACAATGTCTACTTTATTTCAATCTAGATTAATAAATAAACCTGTTTCTTCTGCTTCTTTTGAATGTGATGCTTGTAAATTAGGAAAGTAAAACTTTACCCTTTCCAACCTCTCACACACGGAGCACTACATGTTTTGACTTAATTCACAGTGATGTTTGGGGCATTGCTCCGACCCTTTCACATAGTCCTTTCAAGTACTTTGTAACATTCATTGATGACTACAGCAAATTTACTTGGATTTATTTATTACATTCGAAGTCTGATCTTCTTAATGCATTTAAATTTTTTGTTCAATATGTTGAAAACCAATTCTCCAAATGCATTAAAACTTTGCGCTCAGACTCAGGGGGGGAGTATGTTTCCAAGGATTTTCAATCCTTTTTAAATAATAAAGGAATCATTTCTCAACGTACCTATCCGTATACTCCACAACAAAATGGAGTCGCGGAACGGAAAAACAGACATCTTCTTGATGTCACTAGAACTCTTCTGATTGAAGCATCCGTTCCCCCTCATTTTTTGACTGAAGCTCTCACAACGGCTGTCTATCTCATAAACCGCCTTCCATCACCTACCATTGCTCATTTAACGCCTCATTTTAAATTGCTTGGTCATATCATCCTGTGTTTGATCACCTACATACCTTTGGCTGTGTTTGCTTTGTTCATCTACCTCCCACAGAAAGAACGAAACTAACAACACAATCTCGCAGGTGTGCTTTTTTGGGTTATGCCACTAATCAAAAAGGTTTTGTTTGTTATGATCCCATCGGTCGTCGTATCAGGGTTTCTCGAAATGTTATTTTCTTTGAAAATCAATATTTCTTCCAAACTCACATGGACTGTCCTCATCCCTCTTCACCAGCTCTCTTACCAGGTTTTTCGGATCCAACCTCTGTTACTAGGTTTAATCATGCTTTTGTCTACCACCGTTGGGAGAAACCTCCCACTACAGATGGCCCTCCCCCTGATCCTCCACCTACAAATGGTTCCACAGCTACTCCTACCTTAAGTCGCTCCTCCAGAAATTCTAGACCACCTAATCGGTATGGATTTACCCATACTTCTTTGATGACCACTCTATCTTCTATCTCTATCCCAAGTTCTTATTTGCAGGTTGTCCAACACGATTGCTGAAACCAGGCCATGAAGGAGGAATTGGATGCATTGGATCAGAATTACACCTGGGATATTATGGAGTGTCCTTCAGCAGTTAAACCCATCGATTGCAAATGGATCTACTCGATCAAGCTTAAATCTGATGGGTCATTGGATAGACACAAAGCTAGACTTGTGGCACTCGGAAACATACAGGAGTATGGCATTGACTATGAGGAAACGTTCACACCTGTGGCAAAAATGACATGTTCGGTTACTTCTCGCCATTGCTGCCTCTAAATCCTAGCCTTTATACCAAATTGATGTCAAAAATGCATTTCTCCATGGGGATCTACAAGAAGAAGTCTATATGCGGATACCACAAGGCGTCCCCTCTCCCTCAAAGAGGACTGTCTGTCGCCTGAGCAAATCGCTTTATGGTCTAAAGCAAGCTCCTCGAGCATGGTTCGAAACCTTCAAGGGTCGATTATGCGAGAGTGGCTTTACCCAGAGTCCTTATGATCCATCTCTCTTTTTATGCCACACATCTACTGGTGTTACTGTGCTTCTCGTATATGTTGACAATATTATTATCACTGGCACGGATGATGATATGATCAAATCTCTCCAAGCTTCTCTCAGGGATTCCTTCCGTATGAAGGATTTGGGCCCATTGCATTATTTCTTGGGCTTAGAGGTGCATCAATCTCCCAAAGGTCTCTTTGTTAATCAACACAAATACACATCATACCTTATCGAGTTGGCTGACCTCCATGATTCTTCACCTGTTGATACACCTGTCGAGGTAAATCTCAAGCTAAGTAAAGATGACGGCGATCTTCTTCCTGATCCTCATACATACCGGCGCCTGATAGGAAGTCTTGTCTATCTCACCATTACTAGACCTGACATATCCTATGCTGTCAATCTTGTGAGTCAGTTCATGATTGCTCCTCGACACCTTCATTTGACAGCTGTCAAGCGCATTATCCGCTATCTGCTAAGAACTGTCCATCGTGGTTTATATTATCCCAAGGATAATCCACTGCATCTGACTGCTTATGCAGATGCTGACTGGGCTGGCTGTCAAGACACGCGTCGTTCTACTATTGGTTGGTGCATGTACCTTGGAAATTCGCTCATTTCTTGAAAACGCAAGAAATAAGAACGTGTGTCCAGATCGTCCACGGAAGCTGAATATCGGGCAATGTCTTCTGCTTGTTCTGAAATCTTATGGCTACGGGGCCTTCTTTCGGAACTTGGGTTCACTCAAACCTCTCCTACTCCATTGCATCCTGACAATACTGGGGCTATCCGAATTACTGAAAATCCCGTCTTCCATGAACGTACAAAACATATCGAAGTTGACTGTCACTTTATTCGGGATGAATATAAGCGGGATGTCATTAGTCTACCTCATGTCTCTACAGAGTTTCAGTTGGCAGATATCTTCACAAAGGGACTCCCTCGGCCTCGACATCAATTTCTTGTTTCCAAATCGCTGCTTTATGACTCCCCAGCATCAATTTGAGGGGGGGTGTCAATCCAAGCCCAGGCCCATTTTGGGCCCAGTCTTCATATCTTATTGTAAACCATATTTTTAGGATCTAAATAATGATACTAGCATGTAATCAGGGTATTCAGCCCATTTAGATAAGAATAGTAGCATGTAATAAGGGATTCAGCCCCTTTATAATTAGAACAGTTGATCAAGACTGGCGAGATTACAAACAAACAAACATTATCAGTGTTTACATTCCATCTCTCCAAAATGTCATTTGGCACCCCTGTTCTCTTCATATATGGTAAAACGGGGGGGAGGGATTCTAACTCTTATTTATGTGTAATTAAGGGTTCTTTGAAAAGCTTCAAAAAGGGAACAGTCCTCTTTGTTATTTGAGTGTTTGTCATCTATAGTTGAGAATTTTGTTTCGGTTTGGCCACCAAACTAAAATATTTCAGCCAATGCAGAATTTCAGTGAGAAATTTTAGAGTTATGTTTTGGAAAAAATATAAAATAATAAATATATATATGTAAAAAGTATAAAATAAATTTTAAATTTTAAAATAATACATATTATTTTATTTCAGTATAGGACTGAAATGGACAGAAATTGACCAAAATGGACCCAAAAATTGGACAATTTTCGGAATTGGGGTGGGGGGATTGTTTCTCTCTGGTTTAATGAATGAAACAAAATCTGAAGAATTTCACCCAAAACAAAACAAAATTCACAACTAATAATGTTTGTGCATCCATCCCAATTGGATAATCTGACTTGTCCAAGTGTGATCACAATTCACACGAATCAAACCATACAATAATTAAATTAGAAATACTACGAGAAGTCAGAGGCCATTAAAGACATTGGGTGAGATTGAGGAATGGCACATCATTTTTTTGCAATAACTGAGAAACGGTAATGAATAGGGTTGAGGGGGAGAACAAAATTCACAAAGGTGACCATAATTAGAAGGTCTACACAATATTGAATTTTGGTGTATCCTTAGAGAGTTAAACAATGGCACTTTACACCAAGTATCACTTACTATGGAGAGAAATCTCATTCTTAGGTTTTGCAATCTAGCTTTGTCAGAGGTCCTTTTTTAAATGGTTTTTAAGAGTTCTAGATTAGAAATCTTATGGTTGAACCCTAATTGTGGGGACAACCCCCCGATGACGAGAACATTGCAAGATTAAATACAACAATTTATTCCCTCATTTTTGTAAGATCTTTTTCCTTTTTCCTAATCAAGGAGATCCAATATGAATCCCCCATCCACCTTGGAGCCCTTCAGATTACTGGCACAAAACACTGGTGGGCCCACATTGATGGATTGCAGGCTCAGGTAATGTGAAAGTATCCTGACAGACAGCTACTGCCGATATAAACTCATTCACAGATGCCATATTTTTTACACCACATGTCAAAACCACGTTTTGGATGCTAATTAAAATTTAGTTTTCTTTTTTTTTTTTTTAATGATGTGGGTATCCCCATGGTATTTTTACCTGACAGGACCATCCCCCGGGCGCACACACAACCCTGCAACAATTACAATTGAAATATATCTAATATAGATATAATAAAAACTAATAATTAGCTACAGCTCTGATATTTTCTTACCGGATCCTTTTCAATTAGATGCTTCAGAGTGGATACAGCAAGCTGCCTGAGGGCTGGCTGTTATATAGTAAATTATGTCAAAAAAGTATACACAATCATGTAGGTAGTAAACAAAATGAACTGCTTTTATAAGCTAACCTGTCTTGAAAAGAGAGTGGGTAGAAGAGTTTGAACATGAGAGTGCACAGATACGGCTTGTGGGGCAAAGAGTACAAGTTGTTGTGTAAACCTAACGCACCTGCCAAGTCAACTGCATACAGTAAGTCATTGACACCATACTCTAAATTTGAAAGATCCTAGTGTAACCAGGAACACACTATCTGCAAAAGAAAGAGATGCCTTCTGTTAGTCATAGAATTATGCCAGTGACATACTCAAGAAGTGTTGATGTCTCTTGTCCGGAACTTATTTCTGCAACACCAGACTAAACAGAAAATAATAGTAGTCAAGATCCATGATTGTGATATGCCAAAACCAAACAGAAAGAAAACAAAGCAAGAAAAAAAAATCACATACAAACAAACAAACAAAAAGTACAAGTCATTTAGATTAATTTAGTCCACACAGTAGTTGCAAATAATGAAAAAGGCAGAGGAAAAAAGAGACTATCATAGGTTTTCAACAATGCCAATATAGATGCAAAGAATTCGCACATAAAATGATACCTTGCAACGTGAAAAGAAAGTGCTTCCTGGAGAGAGCTCAGGACCAAGGACAGCAACAATTGCATTTATAAGTCGACCAATACCCTGACGTAGATCCACCCAACCATTCTCCTCACACAACAGAATTTCCATAGCAAGAAAAAGTGTCGCCTAAAACATAGAAGAAAAAAATCACCCATTGGAAATATCTTACCATACAGCAAGAAAAAAAAAAAATTTGTGAAAAAGATACAGCAAAAACATTCAACAGAAAGAACTTACGAATTGGATAAATCAGACATGCCCAAGCAACCTAAAGAACTCCACAAAAACAAGTTTTTTTTTTTTTTATTCCAAAAACAAGTAAACTTAAAAACTAGAAGGTAAGAAATGACTCCCATATGTCAAAAAGAATAATAATTACAAAATAATACTAATAAAAAGTTAAGCACATTTGAATATGGAATTTAAGAGACACCCATCACAGTTATCAGGCTTTCATTCTGTAGTTTCCAATTCGAGATTTCGGGTGATGAACCAAGAACAAATGCGCCAAACTAGTATTGACATAAGTTATGTTAGGGTAGTTCACAACTTCACATGATAACGTGAGAGAGAGTACCAAACTAGTTCTCACATAAGTTATGTGAGGACTGGTGAGGGTTCTCTTGCTAATGCTCTCGTATATGCCTTTGTGTGTATGAGTCAGAGCAATCACACAGACACAGTGGAGCAATTCAATTCAGCAGCCATTAAATTCTAATTCTAAAGTACCTGCACTTGTGAAACGTAAGATAATCCAGCGGCTTCAATAGCCAGGAGAAGACCATGCAAAGACCATGATTGAAGGCTAGCATTTGAACTCTTAGCAAGTGAAGAAATTGAGCTCACAGTCGCAGGTACCAGGGTGGATAAAGCCATTCCTCCAGCACTGCATGCAAATGCGCAAATGCAATTTTCAACTCCAGAAATGAAATGATACTAAAGAAAGATGAGTTAAAAAGCATCGCAGACAACACTAGGAAGTGCCTCATAAGACAATAGACGAGTTTGAAGAATCGGAAGTTCATAACAGGACAAGAGTGAAAAATATTAAAAAAAAAAAAAAATGAAATAGTGGATCAGCACATTATTAGAGTTTTGTATAGTGTCTGATACAATAAGTACCCACAGAAATGGTCGTAGGCTTAAAATTAGAATATAGATGTTTTAATAATGATAATTTAGACTAGTGACGAACTAGAAAATCTAAATCATTCTACTAGAATAAAATAAGCAAAAAGCAAATAAAAGAGCTATGTATGGATGTTCAAGCCATATGGCTGCCCCACATGCTCTATATAATCAATGGGCCGATAGTAGCATAGCCCAGCAGATAACTGGAGACTATCCCCAAAAATAATTCCACTGACAAAACCTTTGGTGTAGAATATCTTTCCAAAAATAAAAAATAAAAATCTGATATAGCCATGCCATTGTCTCCAACCAATACTATGTCATCAACAGAAACACCCAATAAATATTTCCAATCGATAAATTTTAAGAAAACTAAATGATCTTGGTTACATACACACAGGGATCTCCATGGGGCACGTCTGGTTGAAGGTTGTCCAAGCCTGAGCCCAATTACACAACCTAGATGAGAGAGAGAGACCTTTGCCTGTAGGCTGACCTAATGTCGAAGATTTAGCAAATATAAGCACGCAGACAATATTGCAGTATCGGTCGGCCACAAAAACCGATATGATATCAGTATCGGTTGTGGTTCGCGGTCGTTGCGGCGTGAAAAAAATTTAGTCCAACAAAATTTGAAAAAATATCTAAAAAACTCAGAATAATATAAAATGCGGAAAAAAATATTATTTTCCATTAATAACAATTATAAATCAAACTATCGGTCCCTCTAAGTCATGACATCCTGTATCGCTGCTTAATTGTTAAGAATTAATTATATTAAGTTTAGTGTGTAATCTTTGGTCCAATCCATATAGTTTGTAAATTAATGTAGTAGTTCATATTTAAAATATCCAAATCACTTAAAATAGCTACCAACTTGACAAGATCATTGACTCCAATAGGACTTGACCCACTGTTTGATTGATCATTTTGAAAACTGAGCTTTTCTTAAAAGTTTATTCAGATATCTTTTGACGTGATTTTTCAAATAGTAGCCCAACTCTAATTTGACAAAGATTTGTTGAGGGCTCATTTAATAAGAGGATATAATTTGAATATTATTGTCGAGCACAGTTGAAATCCAAACGTGTCAATAAAATTAGCCGCCAATTATATGAGGTATTCCAAAATTTTATTCGAATCCGAATTTTGTCCACCAATGATTCAACTGTTTGATGGCAAACAAGATTAGGGCCCATATATTAAAAACCAAAAGAGCTAAATAATCTTAACATATAGATTGGAGCCTACAAAATGGCCCTAAGTCCAAGCCTCACATAAACTCTACATGATCAATTGCCACTAGTAATCCAACTCAGCCTGAGCATAAAAGGAAATAAATCAATGTATTAATAGCCCTAATAAAGTGATCAATTCCCAGTTTCCATTATTCTCTTGGACAGAAACGAGAAAGGGGTTAATGTATTGAATATTGATAGCCCTAATAAATGGGAATTGGGTAATTCCATATTTCCATTTCCATCACTACTCCCACTATTACACTAAGACCGAAACAAAGAAAGGGGAAAATGAAAAATAAAAGAGGAAAAGTGAGAAGGGAGAAGAAGAGGAAATACAAGAGGGAGAGGAGATGAAGGTGGCAATAGCAGCAAGCACCAATGGGTATTGCACTATTGCGGTCTCGTCGGTGGCGGCGGCGGAGCTCAAGGTACCTCCACTCTTCCGCTTCCTCCTCCTCTCTTTTTTTTGTTTCTTTATTTGCTTCTTTTTTTTTTTTGTTATTTTCTCTGCAAGTGATTCTGATCTGCTTTGTTTTCCCTTTCCCCGTATGTGGTTTTTTTTTTTTTTCCTAAGTATCGTTTGTAATGGTCGAGATATCGGCCAAACCAATATTTTGGCGATATATTGGTGACTGATACCGAGACCGGTATCACACCAATATATCGGACCGGTTAAGGCTGATACCGTTTGCTCGTATCGGCCGAGATTTAAAACCATGGATACTAGGGTTTTGATAGTAGAGAGGATAAGGCTTTGTAAGGGCGGGGCTTTCAAAGGATGGTTTGTTGGATACGTACAAGAAAGAAACAAGAAACTAAACCATAAATAATGGGACAAGTTAGACCGGGGAAGGCCTTTGGACTTTTCTATATTCTACATGAGGTTATTACAAATACTAAACTAGCCTATGCTTGTGACCCAAATATGTCAAAGTAGATACAACTTAAAGCCCTTTGGAGACACCCATGTTGAAATCAGTTTGGCATAGCCCATGAGCACCCCTAACCAAATTTTGAAGAGAGCACCACTGAAGTTGTCAAGCCAATTGCTCTCTTCTTTTCTTTTTCTTCTTTTTTTTTTTTTTTATAACCTAGGGTATCTCCCGCTAGGGATGGCAACGGAGCGGATCGGGGACGGAATTGGGGTTCCCCGCCCCCGCCAGTTCCCCGCCCCGCCCTTCGGGGTAATTGATATGCCCCGTCCCCGCCCCGCCCCGCCATACCCCGATTGCCCCGCGGGTACCCCGCCCCGCCCCACCCCTCAAATGTAAAAATTTTAAATGTGCAAGACTTGGGATTCGAACTTGGGTGGAGGAGCAACTAGAGGTTTGCCTTACCACTAGACCAAACTTCATTTCTTGTAATGTTTTACCTTATTTAAAATATACTAATATATTCAAGATTGTTACACACATATACATATATATACACACACACACACATACATATACATATATATACACACATATACATATATACATACACATACATATATATATAAACTTATTTAATGGCGGGGCGGGGAAAAGAGCAAACCCATCCCCGCCCCACCCCACCTTCGGGGCACAGTTTTACTCCCCGTCCCCGCCCCACCTAAGGATCGGGGAGGGGAAAACTCGCGCGGGGCGGGGCGGGGCTGGGCAAAATTGCCACCCCTATATCCCGCCCAACCTAAAAGCCTTTGGCCCTGAGCCTGAGGGACGCTCGATTCTGGACAGCCAAGAACTAATCCCTAGGGGCACATGCAAACCCTCCTATCCACATGCACCAACACCGGCTAAAACTATGGGACGTCGCCAATGAAGGTATGCACTCTTCTTGTTTTGGGTATGAGAAGCCACTACTATAGGCGCCATCCTAGAACTATATGAAAGAAAGATACCGCTCATAATTGGTCCACTTTTGACTAATGGCTCAATTTATAATCAAGAAAAAATATACCCTTGTTAATTACTTCATAAAAGCCCCCCCCCCCCCCCCCCCCCCCCCCTCCTCTTCCCTTCTTTTTCTCTCTTTTATCACGGCTTGGGACTAGTAGTAAAAACTGATGAAGTACCCTTGGTGGGAGCAGTCACAAGGATAGGCAAGTTTTCAATGACCATAGGTTTGCATCAGCAATCATTCTTAACCCTTCCATCTTTACACTGATTATGGATGAGTTAACTGATCATATTAAAGAGGAGGTACCTTGGTGTACATTGTTTGCAAATGATTTAGTGTTGGTGGATGAATTGAGAAATGGCATAAATGCAAAACTTGTGCAAATATAGAATATATGGATTGTAGCTTTAGTGGGCATGTGCAAAGAGCTAAAACTTTATGAGACTTGAAGCTCAAGAGATACCACAGAGATTCATTTCGAGACCTTGGCTCGATAATTACTAAGGATGAAGAGATTGAGAAAGATGTGTAGCATAAGATAAAAGCAGGATGGTTGAACAAGAGACTTCTTCCGAAGCGCTTCATGATCGGCGCATACCAACAAGATGGAAGGGGAGATTTTACAGGACAACAATTAGACCAGCTATGACCAATGGAGCATAATGTTGGCCAATCAAGAAGGAACGCATGCACAAAATGAGTGTAGCAGAGATGAGAATATTGAGGTGGATGTGTGGTAAAATTAGGAAAGATAAAACCAAAAAAGAGCACTTTTGGGAGCAATTAGGGGTAGCAAAAATGGGTGATAAAACAAGGAAAACCCATTTTAGATGGTTTAGACATGTCCCATGCAGGCTAGCAACAATGCCAATAAGGAAAAGCCTTTTTTTATGTAGATTGATGGCCCACCAGAGGGAAAGGGTAGGCCGAAAAGGATGTGGATGCAAGCGGTAACAATAGATCTGAAGAAATGCAACCTATCCAAGAATTTGGCTCAAGATATATCAAAATGGAGAAATAGAATGCATGTAGCCGACCCAACATTGTTGGGACAAGACTTTGATGATAATGATGAAAAGGACTAAAACAAAACTTGAGAACAAAATGAATAATGGAAAAAAAAAAAAAAAAAAGAAAGAAAAAAGAGGTAGTTTCATTGTTTAGGGATTTATAAGGAATCATGATACTTGCTTCAAAAAACAATTTAGCATAATCACATTGGAAATGTGAATTGCAAATTTTACCCAATAAATAAATAAATAAGAGTTTTAGAAAGAGGGAATTCACAAAATAAGATTTAAATCATTTTCATAAGGATTTGATTCAAATCATAAATAAAAATGACAGATCAAAAACAAAAATAATAATAATAATAATAATCATAAATCAGCATATTTTAATGACAATGGTATGTATGTATTCCAAATTTTTACCTAAACAACCGCATATAAGCTGTTAACTACCTTGTAGGGCCACTTGGGCACACCTTTGATATACCTAACTCCCCCACACTCACTACCCCCATGTCAAGATGAATTTTCACAAAACCCCCCACATTGACTTTCATCTAACTTTCACTCTTGGATAGAACACTCTGTACTTTCATATGTTTCCACTGGGGCTTATAATCCAAAAAAATGTGATCTCATAAGATTGGCACATACAATTTCAGTGTTGACTTAAAATTTAATTGTACTAGACTGCATTGTTTTTATCCTGCATTAGATCAGTTATGATGTAATACTAGGTTCATATGATGACTAACTGATGTGGATAGTCTTGAAGATCAAGTGGTTGAGCAGGCTTAGGCATTCATGGAGACATTCGATAGAACACATGGGATCCAAACCCATGTGTAGATATTCCACGTGGATTAAGAAGCCAAAGGCCCAAAACAGTCCACAAATAATATATCTTTTACTCATTCAGGGACTGTTTTTATTATTTATAAATACAACAGGATAGAAAAAGCGAGGGTGGGGGGCCTCTGAAAATCCTGAGTTTCAACTCAGAACATGTTAGGAATAAAGGGCCTGAACATCTGGTAGTTTTGGGCTGCTTGTACAGGACCGTAATGGGCCCAAATCCAACTGAGCCCAACACCTTCATGGTTGCCCATGAGTGTACAGCTAAGGGGCAGCATCCACGTGTCCAACAGGTGGCCCATGTGGGCCCCATGGAGATTCTCTTGAGAGGATGCTGGAATGACCCTGTTTCGGAAAAAAAAAAATCCTGTGATTTATTTATAATTGCTAGTTTCCTTTGAATTAGTTGCTCTGAGTTGTTAAATCAATGATTCTTGGCAAGGTTGCAGGATTTCATTGACTGTAATATAGTTTATATGCTGGTGGCAGGCCATTGATGCAGATGGTGCATACACACGACATTCATAGTTGAATAAAAGTGGAGATTTTGTCTCTTCAGAGCTCTCTGTGATATTACCTGCCATTGGTGCCTTGATTTCATGGTGTTATTAAGTGAAAGCATTTGATTGATAGCATCAACCAGTCCTTGAAGTGGGTGTCTTGGACTCATAAAGGAACAGTCACTGCAACTGTGTACAGCTATGATGCCGAGATATAGTACGGATACGACAGGGACATGCCATTGACATGGCAAGGACACAGATTTTAGTTTTACACATAAAAAGTGAAGTATCAGATACAATACAACATGATACGCTGCCCATTTTGAAATATCCATGCATCATAGGTTTGCAGTAGCGGTATTCAACTGATTTAATATTGTATACAGATTAGGTTGATACCCATGACTGCATCACAAACCCTATCCTAGTTGGTATTCACTAATTCTGTATAAATGGACAGATTAAATGGAACCACTGTTTCTTGAAATTCTTTTAGGTTCCACCATTGATCATGTACATTGCTAACAACCAAGTCCAAATGTTTTAACCAGGATATCTCACACGGGCTCCATCGAGTGAGCACAACTTAATGAAGATGGGGGATTTTACATCGGGTCTTTTACAGGTTTAAAGGGTAACTTGTGCTATAATTGTAATTCAATTTTTAAGGTCCAATGATGGAATCTTGTGCACTAAGCAAAATACAAAAGAACACAACTTAGGAAGGAATTTATCTACTTCAACATGAATTACCTTCTGCTTAATTGGCAAGCATGCATGATTTGTAGTCCAAGTAAAAACAGAGTGTTGTTTCCTGGTCCTTCCCTTGCCCAATGTTCTGAAATTTATTGTAGATGGTGCAGTGAGGGGTAAACCGGGCCCAGCAATTATCAGTGGGGTACTTCGTAATGATAGGGAGGTGGTGTGCATGTTCTCAAAAAGGTATGGGGGTGAAAGGTTATAATGAAGCAGAGGTGTTGGCAATTTTGACAACCTTGAAAACATTTGATCTTTCCAAGGAAGCTTGATAGTGGAAGCTTCAATTTTGTTTCAACGAGATCAAGGATTTGGTTTCCCGTCACATGGTGTTTCGTCATGAAGTTAAATCAGTGAATACGTTGGTGGATTCCTTAGCAAAGCAGGGGGTTAATAGATCTTCCTCCTTTAGAGGTATTTCTTTAGTTTTGTACTTGTACACAGTTTCTTTCCAGAGGATGTCCGTCTGTTGCTTCTTCTTTTAATAAAATGTAACAAGTTACTTTTCGGAGAAAAAAAAAAAAAGCACACATTCAATATTCAAAAAGATCAGATCTTTATAAAACCTAGAATAAAAACGTTAGGATACTGAAACAATTGAATTAGAAATTCATAGTAGTAGTATGACAGTATAATAAAATTCTGCACACTTAGAGGATTCATTCATAAACTAGGGAAAATGAAAACAAAACTTGCAACCGGCAGAAGGGTCAACCTCCCCATATATTTTTATCATCTCTCTCGAGTGTATTTAATGCTCAATCAAAATGAATAGCATGAGATGCATATGAACTGAATACGTCACATAATTTCATCAAGTGAAGCATATTCTCCTAGAATCCAGACACTGTACCTGCGATGAATGCAGCCTAATGAAAATGCAATGGATCCAATGTAGATTGAATCTGATGTCCCAACAAGATCACTAAGCAGTGCCCGTGTCTGTTTATCAGAAGCAAACAGTCAGTGGAAAGCAAGAATGCCAAATGAAAGAGACAGACACAAAACTAATTATAGACTCTTAAAAAAATAAAATAATAAAATAAAAACTACCAAGAAATTGTGAGATTCAACCATAGAAACTACAGAAGCTACATAAACCTCATTCCAGATTTGTTCAAAATATAAATTTTGTAGAAGAGTGATTAGAATTTAGAAGATAGGTAGATCAAACAATAAAAGTAGAAAATTTTCAATATTTTCTGCATATATGAATTTAAGAATATAGATAATTGCCTCTAAGAGAAGCATGTATAATAACATCAACACTAAATATACCATCCTTGCTGTAAAGATATCGTTCCCAAGGCGAGCTAATAGACCAAGACCCTCTGCCGATGCTCTCCGTTGCGATGCACAGATTTCCCCCTCAGATAAAATACCCTGTCACATTTAGCAATAATAAGAGAATCAGGAAAATAACGAAGTAAAATAACATATTGTGAGAAATGTACAGAAAAAAAGGGAGAAAATCAATATCTAAGATCTCCAAAATGGTTATCAACCTGAAAGATGGCCTGTGCAGTACTTAAAATCTCTATTTCCAACGGTAGTGGACGTAAACGAAGCACAGCCTGGAGGAGGGATCACAGAACATTAAGGTGCATAAAAGTAGTGGAACAGCTATTAGTGCATTTCAAGTAAAACTGACAAATACCTTCAATCCAGAAAGAAGTCCCACACAAACATTTGTAACATTGGCAGCATGCCAGGACTGCTTCTTCCCAGCTTTCAGACACTGCTCCATCATGCCAAGAAGTGTAACCTTCCCACGACTATCCTGGAGTATAATATTAAGTTGCAATGAACAATTAGATATCCATTTTACCACAACAGTTAAATCACAAACAAAAGGAAAGTCCTGGACTCTGAGCATTTACCTGCATTGCAAAAATAGTACCAAAGCACAAAAGCATCTGGTTTACGACCATTTTACTTGTGCCCTCCGGCTACATGAATAAATTAAATGAAAGATCTTAGCCTGAAATTACAAGAAAGATATAGCGAGAAAAGCAAACAGTATGATTTACGTGTCAAGAAAGAAATGAGATGAATAAAGTAATTCTAACATATGAAGATAAAACCATTCTATCTGAAGAAAGATAATAACAGGTTAAATTAAATATGACCAAATATATTAACTTTTCAAGTCATATTGAAATTCAGAAGAGAAAATACACCACTTTGTATCAACATGTAGCAACTAAAAACAAAAACTGTTTTTTTTTTTTTTTTTTCCTCTTAGGTAAAATGAATTATGATTCTGGAAAAAGAAGTTGGATTTGGGAGAGGCCATACCAATAATAAAGACAGGGGTCACATGGCAGAGTAGTCCAGCCAAATAAGCTGACCAATTTTATGTATTTTGTAACAGGACTAATGGTAAGCAACCAGAGGACACAAAAAGATAAAATTCGAAAAATCAAAAAGGAATTTACTTCCTCTACCATCCAATTGCCAATATATTAATATTAAAATAGGGCACCCAGTGTTGAGGAATAAGTTGGTTTTATTTGTAATTCTGGGTTAATGGGTTTATTTTTAATTTCCTAGATTAGGATTAGTCTAAATTTGAGCTGTTTTAGGCTAGTGTTATTATCTGATTAGGTTTCCTATTATAGGTGAGATTAGGTTTCCTATTTTCAGTCGATATCTTTACTTTAGTTGTACTCTTATAAATAGCCATTGGCCATTCTTAATGAAAAGACCTGGCTAATCTTAATGAAATGACCTAAGAGAATTCAGTTCAAATCATTCAGTGAAGATGTAGCCCTAAAATTTTAACTCCAGGAGAGGGACCATGGGAAACATTAACAAGGACAAACTATGAGAAGGAGCAGCTACATAAGAAAAGAGTTGCACACTTATACATATCCTCTCACGTGGATCTGAGTCAGCATATGTACAGTTACTATAAATTAGTGGATTATGTAAGGATGCAAGATAGACCCATGGGCCCTATGGGTCGACCAGTCTGTGGGCCAGCCCATCTATCTCGACCCAGTCCATTGGGCCCAGCCCATCCATTTTATGTTTTATTTTATTTTATTTAGCGATGTTTCATGGTTTATGTCTTTTCTTTATTGAAGATGAGATGTTCTAATCTCAACCGTAGGATTGTTTAGATGGTTGAGATTAGATCTAGTTTTAGTTTTCTCCTATTTAAAGCATTGTATTGCCTCTTTTGATATTAGACTTCTGATTAATGAAGAAGATTGTAAGTGTTTTGTTTTCTTCTGCTCTCCTCAATGGGAAGCTTCTCCTCACCTGTGATACAAAGTTTGGCGTACGGCCAAGATTTTCAGGGTTTCTTGACCTACCTCCACCATCTTCCATCTCTATCCTACCCGCCTCGCATCTCGACCCACCATCCGCATCATGTTAGCTATCTAAGATGGGAGATTTGATTCATTTATTGTAATATATCTGCCTTCCCTTGATTGTAACCGCAGAATGGTATTCCCTGTATTATAAATAGACAGTCATATCCCAAATGGAGACCCACGACTTTCACGACAATAGTCTTGCATTTTCTCTGGTTCTTCCAGCAATTACTGTCTCTCCAGGTATTATACCACTATAACAACCCATCTCATCCCACTATAACTAGTAATATAGGCTAAAGAGAAGATAGATATAAGATCGAGGTAAATCAGGTTTCGTTATTCAAGTAGGTGTTGCTCAAAATTGGAGGGCCGAGCCCTACGCGGCTATGCCACTTCGGCTAATTTGCAACTCTGATTCACAGAATTAGTAATATAAGCTAAAGAGATGACTGATAGAAGCTCAAGCTAAATACAAGTTTTAGAGTAGGTGTTGCTCAAGATTGGAGGACATAGCCGTACGCCACTTCAGCTAACCTTGCAACTCTGATTCACCGAAGGATCTCTATAAGGCCATTACTGTTTTATCATGGCAAGTACTTCCATTTATAGAAGTGCAAGTACTTCCATTTATAGAAGTGCAAGTGTTTCCATGTTCCTACCTGGACCGGTCATAAAGTTTTTGCTCAATAGATAAGTGGACTGTACTGATTTTTCATCCACAAGATGCTCACAGTGAGCACCACCCAGAATCACCATTGCACACAGCACATATTTTACAAGTCGTGAATAAACACTTAGATCAACATTCATGTACATAACCCTAGACTCTTACAGAACTTGCACTGTAGAAGAAAGTAATGAACAAAAGCTAGAACAGTAAACAGAATGAATGACCAATCTTATGATGGTATTTCCTGAGAATCTGTCAGCAAGAAACTGTTATCACCTGAGGAAAACTAGGAAGTTCTTTGTCCCATACACAAGGCATAAGTCCATCCTTTCCACCTTCGAAAGCTCGAAGTTCATCCTCAAACCAATCCCTGGAAATTTTCAATTAATGGAAACATAGTTTAATTTTCAAGAGATAAGATAAACAAATTTCCTGACAGGAAATTTGGCATAATTTTCTTGATGCTCAGTAGAATGTCTGGTAAAAGCAGTTCAAGAATTCAGACTGAAGAAAAATAAGCTCAAAATATAGTCACCTTCCAGGGATCCAGGGACCCAAGCATGCATCTCTCTTGTCTAATAACAATCTCAAACATGAGCTTTCATCACACCCAGAAGGATCCCTAAATAATTTTGAAAGCCACGGAGCAGATTCAAATCAGAACAAGCTCGTGAAGTTATATATGATGCTAACACAACATGACAACAAAATGACTAATTACCTGAATGGAGTGGTACAGATGTTGATAATCTGAGGATGGTCAATTTTATATGCCATTGGATCAGGAAGAGACTGGTATGCTATTAATGTTCTGATTATGAATAGGTCCAATGAAGGCTTTAAAGTTTGCAGTTGTTTGGCTGACAGGGACGATATATAGGATAATGCCCTGCTTATCATGATTATTACCATCTAAGCATTAACAAATAAAATTGATAACAGAACGGTAAGAAAGGAAAAAAAAAATAAGAAAGAAGTTCCACATCTACCAATTATGTATACATACCCACTAAGGTAGACCAACACAGGTTGAACCAAGATCCCAACATTAATTGCCACAGATGCAGGAGAAAGAAAGCTTCCGATAAATGCAGTCAAAGCTTCTACTGCAGCAGACCATACACTATAAAGGAAGAACATATTAGTCAAATGACATGACAGGAAGAGCAATTGAAAATATAAGCATGAAGTAGGAAAGTTGATTGCATAAATGGAATGTCTGGAAGAAGTATTTCATGGACCAAAATCCTTGGTTTCCTTCCACAATCCTCAACACAGCCCCAAGATGGCCACAGTTATCCAATGTGATTTAAGTTTAACAAGTAATTTAATTACATCCTCCACTGGGAATTGCACGAAGTGGACTGCCTTCCATGGAAATTACATATATGAACCAAATCCTTCTCAATCATGTCACATCTACAATCTTACAGGGAAGGCAATTTTCTTTTGAGAATATTACAAAAAGATCCAGGATGATCCCAGTTCTTGGATGAATGGAGAAGAATATTAAGAAAAAGTGACTGGTATGCTATCCTGTTGAATCGAAACAAGGCACAATGGAATAGATGTGCATTCCGTAAAAGATCACATAAATGCACACGTTAGAACGGTTAATAAGGTGATTCGTACTAGGAAAGTGGTCTACATATGTAAATGACTCCTATATGAAACATTTTCATATGCAATTGAGTCACATGTGAAACACTTTCAATTGTTTGTCTTTTTAACACCTCTTCACATGTGAATCAGAGTGGATCCAACAGTTCATGTTGTCACAAAATCTTCAGCATTCACACATTTTTTTCACAAATATCTTAAAATATATGATGAATAAAAGCACGAGACTTGACCCCCTCGGGAAAAATGGCATTCTAAAGAGTTTGAACAGTTCGGATCATAAAAATGGGGCCCACAGAATTCAGAATCACAGATTTTCAGTTTTGGACATTTTTGTAAATATCTAAAATCCCATGTGGGATTTAGACATGAAATTTGGTCCCATGGCCGTTTTGTTCATTTTAAAGAGTTTAAACAGTTCAGATCATGATTGTGGGGCCCACATGAATAGAAAACAGCAAAAAACCAGAGTGGGTTCAATGGATGTGAAAACAGTGTATGAAAATAATAGATAATCCAACGGTTGCACTTTTTTGCACATATCTCACAATCTATGATGAATTAGAATGTGAAATTTGATCCCATTGCCATAATTTGCCTTTTAAAGAGTTTGAACAGTTCGGATCATGAAAACAGGGCCCACAGATTCCCAAAATGGCCATTTTTATGTCAGGATTTTTTTTGCCAATATCTCAAAATTTAAGACATCAACGGTTGAAAATTGGTCCCCTGGCCATAATTTATCTTCTGAATACTTTGGACAATTCAGATTGGACTTTTGGGGCCCACAAATTTGTAAAGATCGAAAAAAAAAAAAAAGAGTTATCAGATGGACGATGAACATTGGATAGAGACTTATCAGATGATGCAACTGAAGGCGGGAGAGGCTTGCTTGCAACAAAGCTCATGAAAGAGCACATCTCAAGTCAGAGAGAGTGGTGAACCCAGAAGGACCACAGTGAAGAGTTGGCTCAAGCCTGTTCAATAGGACTCTATGTTAATGGAAAGTGTGTCAAGCTCCAGTGGTAAAGGGGCACGGTGCAGAATCAAAACCTAAGAATATTCAAGGGAAAACAAACCTAAGCAAACTCAATTGTCAAGCCTGATAAAGCAGCGAGGGACACACCATGCCAAAAGAGCCCAGTTAAACAGGTGCAAGGTCCACTGGATCAAAGTCGGAACTGTGTCAAGCCCAAGGACCCAAACAGCCCATGCCAAGCCCACCAAACATAACCTAGCCACGCTGGGCCCAATTAGGGACAGCAACGGGTTGGATTAAACAGGTGACCAGCCACAACCTGCCCAAGTTAGGGGTGGTTCAGTGGCTTTCTTTGGAGTCTAGAGTATAAATTTATAGATTTTGACCGAAGTACGCCAGTACGGTTCTGAACGGTTTTGGCTTTCAAGTATTGACCACCCAGCCCCGTCTCACCCGTGTAAAACATAAAACCAATTTACACTTTTTTAGTGGGAATGTGGGATGCAATCCCTCGTCTGACCAACATAAGAGAAAATTGTTTGGTAGAGAAAGGATTTATGTCATTACAGACCAAGAAAGCGGCATAACATACAAAGAAAATCAAGTAAAACACAAACAAGCACATTGATTCTTTTGATTCACATCTTTATATTAGTAGGGTTGGATCTACAAGTTGAGTTAAGCTGAGAATTAAGCAAAATAATTTTGTTTCGACCATCAAAGGCAAGAAAAAGGAAAATTTGAGCAAATATTTATAGATATCAATACTGCCTTGAGTATAGAACATCCATGAGAAAAATTGTACTAACCGTATTTCAGATGACAGATCTTCAGCTTGTTTAATTTGACGTTCTGGATTTCCCCCGAATGGGGCAGCCCATAGAGACAGGATATCAAAAACCTGGTCTTCAAGCTCCTGTATAGTGTATACATCAACGAATGCATATATAATGAGCAGGAGATGGATGATAATATAAAGTACAAGCAATCAACTATCTTAAATCTTGATACCTCTTTGGGCATCGAAGCTATGAGTGATGCCAGAAGTAACCACCCAGCTTCTTTTTCCACAGTAGCAGCTGTAGGGTTTCGACTAAATCTAGTCAGCATTTTCTTTGAAACATCAAAAACTGATCTGGGTAACCTGTTGATGATATGAATATGATAATGGTTATAGGATTGTTAATAGTTTCAGTCTCCAGCAATATATATATATATATATGCAATGTCTTACTCAAATGGCAATAGGAATAATTAAATTATGCCAAAAAGACTAATACAGTATAAACACAATAGAAAGACAGAATAAAATGTAGTAAAAACTAAAAACTACTAACACGAATAATATCCCTTCAGGAATGTCAAAAGATGAAGGACGCAATTTTTTTATCTGGCAGATAAATGCTCAGCACTCAGCAGAGATCATCTTCGAGGAAACTATATGCCTACCAGATGCAAAGGTGGGCTCTGGATTATAGAGGTGTACCAAAAACCAACCCCATTGGAGACTTAAACCACACAATCAAGGGTCATGAAACAGACAGTGAAAATGAATCAAATTATTATAAAAACAGAACAACCATCAATATAATGGCCTTTGATCCGATGGCTAGGGGCTATCATACTGAGATACTTCAAATTAAGAAACATAAACATATCATATTTGATATGTCATTCTTCTCTGTAAAATCCTTGTCCCTGCTATTTCCATGGCATGTCTGGATAGGATAGAAGCACTGGCGGAACCTAGGGGGGACAAAACTTTTGAACACACTGTTCTTAGTTGTAAAATGTTATACTTTCCTACATTTTCACAACCCCCCACCACATACACACAAAAATAAAGTATAACCTCACTACAGCTCTTCCCCTTGTAGATGAGAAAACATTATTCCAAGCAGTGATAAGAAGTAAATGGTAAGAAGCCGTAATATTCCTTCGTTACCTTTTGCACAAACAAGACTGCTAGTCTGCTACTACTATCACTGACCAACTATAGCTCTATCACTGACCAACTATAGCTCTTTTCCTCCAACAAGACCACCTATGTTGAAAAGAAGGACAAGGGCCCGTTTGGTAATTTTCTCGGAAAATAAAGGTAAATGAAAGCATCAAATCAAGAGAGAATAAAATATAAGTGGCTTATGATTCTATTTTGTCTTTAGTTGCTTGGTAGGGAATCTTTTTGACTTTTTGTGTAAAAAGTGGGTTTTTTTTTGACATTTACTGGAGAAAGGAGGTTGCTTTTTTACTCTCTTTTTAAAAAAAAAAAAAAAAAAAAGAAGAGGGAGTTTTGAAGATGTGTACTTTTGATGTGACCCCTTGTCTGAAAAATAGAGGCTTTACATTTCTTTTACTTTAATAGTAAATTCCCAAACAGTCCCTAAAAGGAACCTATTTTCTAAGTTGAGGGGGGAAAAATGGTATTGCATGGCATTTGGCCCACCACGAAAATGCCAAACAGGCTTTTCGTTCCACAATGCCTAAATAATTATAAAATCCCTACTCCTTCAAAAAAATAAATAAATAAATAAATAACCCTTCAAGAACCTAAAATGCTTCCACAATGACAAAAAGAACTCCACTTGAAAAAATTGATGTTTAATGTTACTAGAAATAAATAAATCCTTACAAAACAATTATAATAAAAACACAAGTGAATCTTTTAGATGTAAACAAAACATTAACAATACTTCTACAATAAACTGAAGTATGAAGTAAATTGGAAAGCTTACTTTGCCGGATAACCAAGTAGTAACCTTGGTGAAATGGACACCAAAGCACCAAGAACTAAGGCTTGCCCGTTCAGAGAATCAAGCTCAACTTTCAAATAGTTACCCTAAGAGAGAAGACAGAAGGGTCAATGATTTTGTCCCCCCTCTGAGAAAGTGAAAGAGTTAACAATGCTTAAACAAATAAAGATTAGATATGCTCCACATTTCAAACCCTTCATAACCAACAATGATATCATTATTCATTATCGTTGCATATTCCTTGCTCACAGGACACAAAACACTTAATTAACAATAATAGAAAGCCAAATTAACAACCCTAGGAAGCCAGCAATAATATAAAATTAAGCTCAGTAGTCTAAAAAGGTAGGATTAAATTAAGATTGCTTAAGACAAAATATTGTGTAGATAAGTAACTTGCGAAACTCAAAGTCAAAATGACTTCAAAGGAATTTTATACACAACATAATCATGCTAAGCACCTTTGCATGATCAAGACAGAATTTTACAACACAAGGTTGACAAATAAAGCAGATAATATTAAAGAATGAAAGTACAGTTCAAAAGCAACAACAAATTCAAATAGTAGAAGACTTAAAATTCTGAATCACACCAAGGAGGCTACCCACATAGATTCCCAAGAAACTAGCATGAAAATTTAACTTCAAAATCACAGACGAACAAGAAGAGGAGTTGTGTTTTACACCAGACCTTGAATTACAGCACTCAACTAACATTTTCACAGATCTGCCGCATGCATCTCCTTAAATGCTTTTCAAAATAAAGCCCAAAAAGGTACTCCCACAAAGCCTTCCACACTACAGCTGAAGCCAACTCAGAATGAGTTTCAGATAGTTTTAGTGTTCTTTAAAGCGGCTGAAGCAGTTTTATCGTTCCTTAAAGTGGCTGAAGTATAGCAAAAATCGACCACTCTCATAAAATGCTTCCACTATGAGAATTACAATATCTCCCTGACAAGAAAAGATCATGCACTAAGCCACTAACTCTGCAAAAACCCATAATGCTCACCAAAAAGCCCCAAGAAGACCCAACCACCTCTCTCCCCTCCCCTCTTTCTCCCTCCAAGTAAAAAGAGGAAGGAAAAATAAAGAAGTTTCACAAAGTGGGCATTCTCTTAGGTTGTTAACATCTTAACCCACACATAAACACATACATACATTCAAAATTAACTTTCCACTCGAAAGGCTAATGGTTAGACCTCTATAAACGCTAGTTGTACAACCAAAAAGAAAGTTCTCTATCAAAGTGAATAAGTATTTCAATGATCTAAAGAGCTAAAACCCCATGATAAATCAAGACCTCCTGACAAATATTGGTAAGATGGTCAACTCAATGAAAAGATACTAATAAATTGGGAGATTCATTGAATCGAAGTTATCTCTTTTCCTTTCTATATTTTTCACTTTATTGAACCATTGACGTGTTCTTAAACCAAGATATAAAAGATAACACCATGGTACACAAAAGGGGAAAATATTGTAAAATTTAACACAAATAGTGATGGTATTTGCAATTTGCAACTACAAAAATAGTCATAAGGCCAATATCATTGAAAACACTCTGATCCCAACAGACTTACCTTCTCCATTGCAACATTTTCCCTTAGAGCATATAACGTAGTAACAGCATATGAAATCAAACCACCAACACAAGTGGGATCAACCTCCACCAATGAACGCAACATCAAAGCAGCTTCAGTTCGGACCTAAAGCACCAGGCACCCAATCAACTGACTATGTTTTGCAATGAATAAGTCAACAAAACTTGAAAAAAAAAATCATCTAAAATAACTCATTGGCTGCTTAAAATAGAAGTTCGAAATGAATGTCAACAAAACTTGAAAAAAAGTTACCTATAATAATTCAAGGGCAGCTTAGAACAGAAAATTAAACTAAAGTGGGTAAACAACCATTCACATTTTTCAGTCTCTCATTTTGTACAAAACTAAAATTAGCTTCAAATGCTAAAAATCTAAATTCCACATCACATTGAGTCTTCAGTTCCTTCGACCAAATATTCCAAGTGTATAGTCTTTGGAACCATATGGCCCACACATCTAGTCTAAATGGCTTTGATGACCAGTCAAAAGAAGTGATTTGCTTAGTTTTACCTAATTATTAAAGCAACAAGTTGAGTTATTTTAGTCATTTAACATTCAATTATGCCAGAAGTGTATTAATTAGTTGTTTGTATGCTAGAATAGTAGTTTAGATTTGATTCTCAGCTGTAATCCATTTGGAGCCCACAATTATAAGAAGTACTGCAGTCATCCATCATGGTCGGACATTTTCTTCTTCTAAGTTTGACATTTGTGCACACCCATAAAAGAAATCTTCTTACCCAAGTGAGGTTTCTAGGTGAGGTGGAATCATAAATGACAGTGATGTATTTCATGTGTCAGCTTCAGACTTTCACACCTACGCAAGAACACTTGGAATCTCTCACTGATAAGCATGAAGATATATAACCTGAGGAGATATCTCCTAGTCTACCACCGATCAAAGATATAAACATTGCAATAAATCTGGCGTCAAAATTGTAACGACTCGAGCCAACTACCCACATGATATTGTCCGCTTTAGCTCATGGGATTTCAACCAAATCTTACCTCACGGTGCTACTGAAGCACTTCAACCTTACCCCTATGGATTCCCCTTTCTTAGCTCACAAGATCACTTGACCTGGTCTTGCCTCAAGGGATTACCCAGGTAGATTGGGACCTCACTCTCCCCCACCAAAAATAGAGTTGTCCTCAACAAAGATACCATCTATAACGACCCGGGCCAACTACCCACATGATATTGTCCGTTTTGGCTCAAGAGATTTCAACCTAATCTTGCCTCACAGTGCTGCCGAAACACTCCACCCCATAGTAATTAATTTCGTACTGTTTTGGCCGAAATGGCCGAAATTTTTCGTTTCGGTTAAGTGGCTGAAACGAAATTTCGGCCAAAACTTTTCGATTTGAATTTCGGTCAATCTCGGTCGAAATTCGGGATTTCGGCTGAAATGTGACTTTTCGGCAAATGCAATTTTACATAATTAATTTTTTTTTAACTTTTTTTACACATATTTTGTATTTCTTATATTTTTCCAAAATATAATTCCAAAAAAAATTACTATAATGGATTAAATTTATATTTATTACTTTTTCTAGCTTTTTATTTATATATGTATATATATTATGTTATATTTTCGCTGAAATGTAATTCCGAAAAGTTTCGCCGAAATCTCAAATCAGCCGAAACTTTTCATTTTGTAGGCCAGAGCGAAATAAGGTCCGAAACGATATTAACAACTATGCTCCACCCTTACCCATGCGGATTTCCCTTTCTTCTCACCGGATCACTTGACTTGGTCTTACCTCAAGGGATTACCCAGGCAGACTGGGGTCTCACAGTGGGTAATACCTTGAGGCAAGACCAAGTCAAGTGATCTCGTGAGCCAAAAAAGGGGAATCTGTAGGGGTAAGGGTGGAGTGCTTCGGCAGCACCGCAACGCTTTGTCCAAGTCTCACATCGGAAATATCCAAGTCCTGACCCTAGGCTAATAATGTGCGACCTGGCCTTAACCCCGCATGAGGCCTTTTAAAACCGTGCGGTAAAACTGGATTGAAATCCCACAAGTCAAAGCGGGCAAAACCACGTAGATAGTGGGCCCGGGTCGTTGCTAAAATCTAGCTCTCCGAATTGGGATGCATACCAAATGAGTCCAAAGAAGCCGGATGAACTTAAGAGGCAAGTATCGAAGTTAATTGGACAAGGCTATATAACAAAGAGCACGAGTCCTTGTGTAGTTTTGGGCCTACGGCCATAAAATTTTTTAGAAAAAACAAATAAATAAGAAAAAAAAAGTGGTACTTGGCATCTGCATTAGCAGTAATGCCACAAACAAAATGACAATTTAAGTATCTCTTTCCACTACCGTGCTTGGATGATATTCTTGATATGTTGGCAAGTGCAAAAGTAGTCCCAAAAATAGACCCTAGAGTGATTACCACCATATTCAGATCAGAAAAATCAGTGGATGACCGCATTTAATGCGTGGAGGGTTTACATGAGTAGGCACTAGGTAGGGATGCTATTTGGATTATGAATGCACCGAGCACTTTCACAAGGGTCATGACTCATGAATCAAGTCCTAACTCCTACGGCTATCACTAGAAACTTTTGTCGAGTATTTGAAGACATATTAGTATACAAGTCACATTTTGAATGCATTAGGATACAACTCTGTCACTAAAAAATTTATGGAGTGTTTGATACATTGAGGAATGAACAACAGTATGCTTGTTCCGAATTCCAATGGCATTGTGAAAACTTATAACTGGGAGAACCATGTATTGCTAAACCCAGAACAAGTATCATATAGCTAAATTCATGACAGGAAGACACTTGAAATTAGACATGACCATATCATACTTCATTTTTAATTGTCCATGTCGCTGCCATATGCATAGTGCGTCTTTGTCATAACCATGATGCGTCTGGGCATCATAGACTTAAGTAGAAAAGGTTTAATCCAGTACCATAAGCATGAAACACATTTAGCGAACTTCAATAAAATAGTAACAATTGAGAAAAATGATGAAAAAGCAAATCAACATTGTTTAAAATAGCTCAGCCAAAACTTTACAATTAATGAAGAATGTGATAAGGCCACCACAACTGTGTTATCCAGAACTTCTTTGAATTCTGTAGGGACCTGCATAACATTACAGGAAAAACAATTATCACATCAGAACACAAAGTCATAAATAAACATCAAAAATAGAAATCCTCTTTTTATTGATTTAAACTCCACAATCCTGAAATATTATTTTATGCTTAAGCAATTCAAAAGGGGCCAAACTTTCCAGAAAAGCTGAGACTTGTGCATCCTGTTCCGACATAAAGAATAACAGCAGATATATTTCACCTTGTCAAAGTGAGAACTCCCAAGCCTCAGCTGACAAAGTCAGCCTCAAGGCAAGGCATACACCTTTATCCTCGAGATAAACCCCATTCAATTCTCTAGTAAGATCAAACACATTAAAATGCTCCTAATAAATGAATCATCTAAAATATAAAAAAACCAAATTCAAGGATGAGGGCAATAATAAGCACCAGAAGAAAAGGAGATACTAGATCTCCACCAATATGAGCTCTAATGAAGTTACAAACTCCAGCAAATATCCACAGACCAAACATTTAAAGTAACAAAATGTGCAGCATTCATAAGGAAATAATCTGGAATAGGAAACCAAAGCAGTCCTCTTAATTAGCTGCGGAAATGTTCGCAGTCCAATAGTTGTGGACCAGATGCCATGTTAACTTTTTTTTTCTGAGTTGGCCCAGTGGCCAGATGAAGAAGGTGTAAACCACCCTGCCAGGTATCGATCCCTCGCAGGGGCTATGGGAGCGGGAGTTGCTATCCACATCAACTCCCTATGATTCCCGATGCCATGTTAGCTTTATTCAATTCAAATACTTAATGGTATGGTGAAAAAAAAAATTTGAATGGTTAATGGTATGGTGAGAATAGGATTAAAAAAATGAGAAAAGGGCATGATCTGTAATAAGGTTGCAAAGTCCCTCAAAAACTCACACTAGAAAGTTATATAATTCTAATTAATTTTAGACAATAACTACACAGCCAATAAAATGAAATAAAAAGAAAAATGAAAAAAATGTGTGTAAATATACACAAACATACCTATCCAAATACAGAAATCCTTGGCCAAGCACATGAGTTCACCATGCACATACACCTAGTGGGGCCCACCTTATGGTCCATCCGAATGGACCGCAAAACACGGACTCCTCTTGATAGTCACTGATCCCTGGTTTGGCACCCATTCAAATGGACTGGACCGTTGGATCGACTGTGAACTCATTTTGGATGGTGAAAACTTATAAGCCATTGATCAAGTGGTTAAGAACTTAGGATGATGATCCGAGCCTCCATCACCATACATAAGTAGGCCAGCGAGAGATATTTCAATCCCCTCCGGACCCATCCCCAAGTGAGCCATACAAGGAAGCGAGCTCATAATAACGTGAGCTAATGTGTATCCCATGCGTGCAGTGCACATGGAGAGTTGTGGGGCCCACTTGAGGCCCAGATGGGGATGGACCGAGGGGATCAAGACATATTGGTGCCTAATGGTGTACGGTGACAGGGACTCATGTGATCATCCTAACCCCTTGAATAAAGGCCCGCAAGTTTCAACCATCCAAAATGAGTGTATAGTTGATTCAACGGTCTAGTCCATTCGGATGGGTGCAAACCCAAGGGTCCGAAGTAATTCATGGGGCTCCTGTATGTGTGGTCCATTCAAATGGACCATCGGGTAGGGCCCACTATGAGGTGGGCACGGGAGTGCACAAAAAAAAAAAAGGTGTGCATAAGATAACTCACCTATATATATATATATATATATAGAGAGAGAGAGAGAGAGAGAGATGCTCCTATGAGAGATATCTCTCACCTTATATGAGAGAATAGGGGTGGAGGCCTAATTCTTGCAACTTCTTCCCGTCTTTTGATTTAAAGGTAATTAACTACCGAGTTTTATGAATTTGCATGCTTAAAACTAAAAAGCATCATTGCTGCAATTCTGTTGGTGGAAAATGAAAATCTAGTGAGGCTTCTCAATAAGGCCCACTTAATGAAAAATCTAAACCGATAAAACCTCTTTCCATCCAATAGGATGTGGGCCCACCATGCCAATAGGTCCTTTCCAAATTTCTATCCAATAGGAGGTGGGCCACCATTCTTTAATCTCATGGGATTTAAAAATCAAACCTCTTTTTGATTTTTATGGCTATAAAATAGTGTTTCATTGATTTAAAGAATCAGATTCCAAATTTATCGGATCTCTTTGAAGAGGCTATAGACCGAGAGATTTTAAAAAGGGTAATGAGAAGAAGCAAATGTAGAAGGCAATAAATCATTGGAGAAATGGTCTCAAGCCGTACTCTTGTCATTTGACGTTAGACTGAGGGCAAGAACACCCCTTTTAAGTTGGGGCAGTTTGTGTGTGTGTGTGTGTGTCATTCAAACAGCATTAAAATGGCTTCAACTGATGGCTTTATGTATTCAAACCATGTATATACAACGGAATTTGTGTCATGAAAGTATGCATGGCAGCGAAACAATGGCTGTAAAGAAAATTATAAGAAACATTGAAAAATTTGTCTTGTCCCACCTCTCCAAGTGTTTCCAAAAGGTATGACAAAGTACGCAAAGCAGCAACTCTCATGGCAGGATTACTATCAGGAGATTCCAGCTGCAAAATAGCATAACTATGTCTTTCAGTCTTATATCAAAAACTGCAGACTGAAAGACCAGGTTCATCTAACCATATTAACGCAAGACTGACATGAGGTGTATAAATATAATTAGGCAGATGCTAGCAAACCTGTCTCGCAAGAAGAACCAAAAAGCTTCTTTGAGTAGGCTCAGTCATCTGGTTAGTTGCACCTACTCGAAGAATATATAGAACACATGCCTTCAAAGACAAAATAGCAATTTATAAGCAATCCAGTATATTATACAGCAAACGATACAGACACGAAGCAATGCACAGTATCAAGGACATTAACCTGAATCACTGATGCATTTTGCATTGGTATATGCTCCATTAACAGATTAAACTGAATAAGCTTAGAAAAACCGTAGCGCTAAAACTCCATGAAATCAACTCAGATTGTCAGAGAAAATGACCAACTAGGTCAAAAACTCAAAGTGTATAATTTTGAGCTGACTCAGCTGACACAGCGAGTCTCGCAAAAAACTCGGATGGGTACAGTCAACCCAAGAGCTTAAGTTGGCATTTCCTTGAAAAGAGGGGAATAAAGTTGTAATTTACATTTTACTTAGGGTTAAAATAGGAAATGAAAATGTTGTTTTATATATTGCAAACCTCATTTCCAATAGTGGGGCCCACCCATAGTTATCAATTCCATTCCATTCTAGCCAATTCCGGCTGGAACATTTCAGAATTGGTCTTGGGCAAAACAGAATTGCCCCCTAAAAGTTTCCAGTCCCAATTCTAGCCCAATTCCACCCCATTCTAGGCAAAGTTTTATAATTCCAATCATATGTAGTGAAAAGTAGAAAATTGTCAATTGTAGAGTGTAGGTATGCATTTTTAGTATTATTTTAGTGTTCAACTACTGTTCTCCAATCTTAGGTATTCTTTTATATTTTCTTTATTTTTCAATGCATTTTTTCTGGAATAGAATACTGAAATGCCGAAACATTCTACTACAGAGTCAAACCAAAATGGGGACCATAACAGAATTGACAACTATGGCCCACCTGATGGTCCATCCAAATGGACCACAAGCAAAGACCCTCTCCCGCTCTCTCTCTCTTTTTCCTTTTTTCCTCTGATAGTCACCATACCCTTGGGTTTGCACCCATCAGAATGGACTAGATCGTTGGATCGACTGTTATCTGAATGGAACTGATGCAAACAATATCATGAGGCCCACTTATCAAAACAAAGAGAGAGGGACTCCCAGTGAGTGAAATCACGTCTCAGCAGTGATGTAACCGAACCAAGGGGCGTAAAAGGAAGGAACATGAATCTAAGATGTGTTCAATTCATGAGAACTATGACATCGTGATTCTAATTAATTGACTGGTATCCCTAAACTCATGAACATGATTCCCTAATTGACTGACAACCACTTAACTCATGAACATGATTCCTTAATTTCGTCGAACCTGAACTTTGAGTTTAACTGTATATCCGGATTTTTGAATCGTATTCTCACATCTTGAAATTATTGTCATTTATTACTTTTTTTCCACTCATTCTACAATGTTATAGTTGTGTAGATTGTTACATACTTAGCAAGAGATAGCTAGAATTTTTTTTTTTTTTATCCCAAGGTAGATGACAATGTCAATGATGCGGAAATGGGGACTACATAAATTAGTGTTTTGTGGAATTTGTTTATGACTTGTGAAGTAGTTATTTCAAGTTGTTTCTTTGATTAGGGAATGTAATTACAACCATCACAGTCATATTATTTGATTTTGGATAAAGTTACGATTGGATAGTTTATTTAAATTTTTAGTTATATTTTGGCCGTTATACTCTGTTGTTAGTTATCAATTATGAATCTGAACTAAATTGATTATGACCGTTAACACTGCGAAATTTGGAGTATCCGGGTTTTGGGGCATTACACATCACTAGGAAGAGGTGAGAGGCTCTAGTGACATTTCACACGGAACTTTTTTATTACAGATTTTGCACTGATTTTGGAAGATCAAAACCGCATTTTTTGGATTAACTAAACATTCAAAAGATTGGAGGGAGGTAATTAGTATTCATCCGGCAGCTCAAAATATAAATGTGGGTGCCCAACGTTACTTACATTAATGAATAAAACATGTCTTAAAGTATGAGATTCCTATAACATATTTTCAACTTTTCAGAAATTTTTTCTATTCTCACATATTTTTTAAAGGTCATTGACTCATTGCGCTTCAGGATGGGACTCAAATTGATTCAGCCAAGTCAACTCAACTCGTAGGTGAATGAGTCACCCTATGAATACAATTTGTAAAACTTCGGTTGAGAACGAAAGGCTTCGCAAGGTTATAAGGTTATGCTCAATCAAATGGGGTGGCCACTGGGGGGATGGGATTTCTTGCAAAGAAAAACTAAAGGGAAAAAAAAGTAGAAAGGGATAGAACAAAAGGAAACTATGGATATATGAACCAAACCAAACCAAGCCTTTTCCCACTAGGTGGGGTCGGCTACATATATTTGACAACGCCAATCAAATCTGTTTAGGGCTATGTCCTCTGTTAGATCCATGTAGGCAAGGTCATGTTTAATAGTTTATTTCCAACTTTTTTTGGGTCTCCCTCTCCCTCTCCTACTCCTGGCAATCTCCATGTTTTCACACCTTTTAACATGTGCCTCCGTTGGACGCCTTCTAACATGGTCAAACCATCTTAGTCGATCTTCTCTCATTTTATCTTCAATCGGTGCTATTCCTACTTTGCCCCCTAATCTCCTCATTCCTAATCCTATCTCTCCTTGTGATCCCGCACATCCATCTTCTAACATGGTCAAACCATCTTAGTCGATCTTCTCTCATTTTATCTTCAATCGGTGCTATTCCTACTTTGCCCCCTAATCTCCTCATTCCTAATCCTATCTCTCCTTGTGATCCCGCACATCCATCTTAGCATTCTCATCTCCGCGACTTCCATCTTCTTAACATGATTATGCTTTACTGCCCAACACTCTGATCCGTATAACAACGCTGGTCTTACCGCCACCTTATAATACTTTCCTTTAACCTTGAGGGGGACTTTCCGATCACACAAAACCCCCGAAGCACTCCTCCATTTAGTCCACCCGGCCTGAATCCTGTGACTTACATCAGTATCAATCCCTCCATCCTATTGCACCATCGATCTAAGGTACCTAAAGTTTTCTTTCTCTACAATCTTTTGTGTGCCCAAACTTACTTCTAAGTTACCAAGTGTCCTACTTTGACTAAACTTGCATTCCATATATTCCGTCTTGCATCGACTTAGCCTAAATCCTTTTGTCTCTAACATTTTCCGCCACACTTCTAGCATTCACTCCTTCTCTCGTCTCATCCACTAAAACAATGTCATCTCCAAATAGCATACACCACGGCACCTCATCCTAAATATGTCTTGTAATCTCATCGATAACTAGGGCAAACAAGTACGGGCTTAACGCTGAGCCTTGGTGTAGACCAATCGTGATAGGAAACTCCTTAGTCTCTCCGCCAGTCATCCTTATAGATGTCACAACTCTATCATACATATCCTTTATCGTCTCAATATATGCGACACACACTCTTTTCTTTTCCAGTACTCCCCATAGAATCTCCCTAGGAACCCGGTCATAGGCCTTCTCCAAGTCAATGAACACCATATGTAAATCTCTCTGACCTTCTCTATACTGTTTCATTAACCTCCTCAGGAGAAAGATAGCCTCCATGGTTGATCTCCCAGGCATGAAACCAAATTGATTCTCTGAAACGTTTGTTGTTCTTCTTAATCTTCTCTCAATAACTCTACCATAATTTCATCATATGGCTCATCAATTTAATCCCGCGGTAGTTCGCACAGTTCTGAATATCTCCTTTGTTCTTGTATATGGGCATAAGAATACTTTTCCTCCATGCATCAGGCATCTTCTTGCTCTTTAGCACTACATTAAAAAGCTTTGTCAACCAATTTATGCCATTTTCCCCCAAGCACCTCCAGACCTCAATAGGGATCCCATCTGGCCCAACCGCTTTCCCATTCTTCATCCTTTTCAATACTTCTATAACTTCTTCCCTACTGATTCTCCTATAGAACATATGATTCGATTCTTCCCTAGAAATGGTAAGCTACCCCAATTGTATGTCACTACTACTGCTTTCGTTAAATAACTTGTAGAAGTAGCTCTTCCAACGCTCCTTTATCTCTTCTTCCTTTACTAATACCTTTTCATCCTCATCCTTAATGCATTTAACTTGGTTTAAGTCCTTGGTCCGCCTATCTCTGGCTTTAGCAAGCTTGAATATCTCTCTTTCGCCTTCCTTAGTGTCAAGTCGCCTATTTAGCTCCTCAAATGCCTTAGCCTTGGCCTCACTAACTGCCTTTCGGGTTTCTCTTTTTGCTTCTTTATACCTCTCCAAGTTCGCTGCATTTCGATCATTTTGCCAAGTTTTAAAGCACTCTCTTTTAACTCTTATCTTGTCTTGGACGGCCTCGCTCCACCACCATGCCTCCTTTTGTGCCGGAGCACCATAGTTATTAATTTCGTTTCGTTTCGGCCGAAATGGCCGAAATTTTTTGTTTCGGTCAAGTGGCCGAAACGAAATTTTGGCCAAAACTTTTCGATTTGAATTTCGGTCAATATCGGCCGCCGAAATTCAAGATTTCAGCCAATTTCGGCCGAAATTCGGGATTTCGGCCGAAATGTAACTTTTCGGTCGAAATGGAATTTTGCAAAATTAATTTTTTTTTTACTTTTTTTACACATATATTTTGTATTTCTAATATTTTCACAAAATATAATTCCAAAAAAAATTACTATAATGGATTAAATCTATATTTATTATTTTTTCTATTTTTTACTTATATATGTATATATATTTTGTTATATTTTTCCCGAAATGTAATTCCGAAAAGTTTCGCCGAAATCCCGAATCGGCCGAAACTTTTCATTTTGTAGGCCAAAGCGAAATGAGGTCTGAAACAAACGATATTAACAACTATGCGGAGCACCCCCTTTGGATTCTCCTCAGACTTCTTTCCCTACCCTCCTAATACACTCTGCTACCTTATCCCACATATTATTTGCACTCTCATTTACCACCCAAACGTCTTCCTCTAGTACTCTTTCCCTAAATGCTAGTTGCTTATCACCTTTCAAGTTCCACCATTTAGTCCTTCAGCATCTATACAACTTTTTTTTTAGTCCACCTTCGTAGCTGCACATCTATGATCAACAACCTATGTTGGGAAGTCAAGCTCTCCCCTAGTATAACCTTGCAATCTGTACAAGCTAAGCGGTCTCTTTTCCTAGTTAAGAAGAAGTCAATCTATGTCCTTTAGGAGCCACTCTTATAAGTCACCAAATGCCCCTCTCTCTTTCTAAAAAAGGTGTTAGTCACCATGAGATCATAAGCCACTGAAAACTCCAAAATACCCTTCCCTTCTTCATTTCTATTACCGTATCCAAGTCCCCCATGTACTCCTATGTATCCATCTACGTCGCGTCCTACATGACCGTTCAAATCTCTTCCTATGAAGACCATCTCGCCTTGGGGTATCTCTAGTAGCACTCCTTCCAAGTCTTCCCAAAACTTCTCCTTATGTCCATCTCCTAAGCCCACCTGGGGTGTATAAGGACTAATTACGTTCACTATCTCTTCTCCTAACACTAACTTAATTGCAATAATCCTATCTCCACAGCACTTTACATTAACTATATCTTCCTTTAAATCCTTGCTTACTACTATACTGACCCCATTCCTCGATCTATTAAGTCCCGTATACCATAACTTATACCCAGTCCTCTCAATATCTTTAGCTTTCTGTCCCACTCACCTTGTCTCTTGCAAGCAAGCAATTGCGATTCATCTCCTTTCCATTGTATCCACCACTTCCAAAAGTTTCCCAGTTAGGCTCCCAATGTTCCAAGTACCTAATCTCAGCCTTCTATTTTGGACTAGCTTCCTTACCCCCCACACTCGTCCAATAAAGTGTGAGGACCCTTGCCTATTTAGCACTGCACCCGGGCGCCGATGTAGCAATCCTTGCTCACTTATCAATGTACTCGGACCACAGCGCCGATGAAACCGTGGATATATGAATGAAGAAAATTTTGAACAAAGAATAAGAGTTAGCATGTCTTATCACTTCGGTGCCAAATCACGCTTCGATCTTCTTTACACATGATCAACTCATGAAATCATCCAAGAAGGCGGCCATGACTTCACACCAACACCAATAAAGGGAATATACAAATAAATAGAGTTTGTGCACGTTCTTTAAGAGGAAAAACCTTTCAACAATGTAGCCAACCACCTTGGACTTTATCCTAATGCAAACACTACTCCTTAGGACAGTTTTTAAAGGATATTATAATTAGAACAATTATTGACATAATTGCAAATGAGGATCTAACTAATAGGAATACAGACTACTGGTAAATAATAGCAAAGTATCAACCATAGGAATGTCTCTAAGAAATTGGGCTACCCCAATGAATGTGGAGTCCATGTGGATGGAGGGGCCCTTAACCCCCTAGGTTTTCCGTGCTGCTGAATGTCTCATGAACAAATAAAAATTTGACTACAAAATCAAAGGAAGTTCTCTTTTGTACGAATACAATTTTGGAGGGGCAATTCCACAAAATATCATGACACTGCCTTTAAAGTTGATGTTTTATATCAGACACAAAAACTAGCATCCATCATACCAGAAAGAGAACAATAATCAATAACTAACTAAAAATTTGTTCCCTTTAATGACTAACTAACTAGAAGTTTCTTGTTTCCCTTCTTTAATATATTATAACCAAAGAAGTACGGACACGGGAGACGGACACGACATGGCATGGACACTCCAACACGGCATTTCTCAAAAAAGTAGGACTAGGACACGGACACGTCGAGAACACGTTAATATTTAATAATAATAATATATCTAAGCATATATTAAAAGATAATATCATTTTAACTTTGTAATCAATTTAGCAATCAAATAAATAAAAATTCAAGTCCCAGTGTACCACTGTACCAACTAACAAACTGATCAAATTATCAAATAGCAATACAAAACTTAAAAATAATCCATAATCATTAAACATAAAATATCCATAGTTCCATAAAATGCATAGAAAGAAAAGGGAGGATCATCAATTTCCACTCCATTCCAAAAATACAGAAAGCAAAAAAGAAGTGAATTTCCGTCTAAAGTTTACTCAATTGATGCAACTTCAATTGCCTCATCATCACCATCAATTTGATCATGATCAACATCATCTGTAAAGACCACGGTCTCCAACTCAGGCTCATCAAGCAAGAGATTAGCAACCTCAAGCACCCCAACATCCTCTATCGTCTAAGACAGAATGTAAGAATGGCATAGCCTCTGCCTTATCTTTTATTTAAGTTAACAAATTTGCATTTAGGCCCTTTCCTTTTTTCTTTTTTTAATTTAAATCCCTAGCCTCTGCCTTATCTTCCTTTTTTTCTTCCAACTAAAAGAGATTTTTTTACAAACGGCCCCCTTCTCTTTTCTTTATTATAATTTTAATACTTTTCTCTAACTAAAACATCCAGCGTGTCCCAACGTGTCCGGGAAATAAAATATAAAAAAATAAGCAGGACGCCATTTTTGGCGTCTCGGACACGTGTCTGGGGCATGTCCTTGTCCAACACGGCCCCGGAGAGGTGTCCGTGCTTCCTAATTTATAACTAATCTGCCTCACACCTTGCCAAAAAACTCTCCGAAGAACAATTTTAGACCAAGCAAGTCGAGCATATGGGATTTTTGAACCTTGATATTTCATCAATCTCATTAAAAAGGTCACAGAAGACGGGGAAAGTAACAAAAAAATCTCGGTAGATTGACAGTGACTAGTACTAAAAGTATAAACATTATAATGAGTATAGCAAATGATTAAAATCTTAAGCAACTAATGGAAAAGAACTTCTCTTAAGAACAGACATGAAGAGAATAAAATAGAGGGGCAGTTTATCAGCATCTAGTTGGTTTTGTCAAAAAACACATTCAATCTACAAAAGTCCTAAAAGAAAATACCAGTGCATGTGCATCCACAGAGTTGCCCAGAAGCATTTCTATAGCCCGCAGCGAAAAGTTTTGAAGCTCACTATCAGGAAGAAGATACTTGAGACGCATAGCCTGCAATATGAAACTTAGACTCCAATATTAGCATTAGAGCCCATGTCCAATCAGATTTCATCAAATAAAAAATTGCAAATTAGCAATAGATATAACAAGGTGCCATGCAGCACCAAAAAAGTCATAACAAAACTGCCCCAATGATGAAAATGATACCATTTTCTCTTGTACTGCTTCCTTTGATTAATAAGAGTAACAATTCAAAAAAAAAAAGGGAAAATGATACCATTTACTTTTAAAAAAAAAAAAAAAAAGCAGTGAGAAACACCAAAGGAGTGATGGGTGCCAAAAGTATAAGTCACAAAGTCGATCAACAATAGATGGCAGAACTTACAAGGGTTCGACGGTGATGGTGGTGGTGGTGACTGGTGGGGGTGTGATGATTAATTCATGAAATGATCAGATCCAAAATCCTCTCTTTCACTAAAACCAAAGTGGCAAAGAAAAAGTAGTATGCTTACCTGTAAAAAGAACACCCACGATAATGCTAGCCCAACACGCAGCTCCTTCAAGTGAGCACCACTTGCTGAAATTGCAAGAAATGTTTAGACTTAAAATGAAGGATCAAGAGCAAGACCATCAGACTTAAATGGTCAATGAACAACAGGACCAAGAACATTTGTATGGGGCATGACACAATGTACCAATGCATATGACTGAAAACGTAATAGTGGCATATGAAGCATATTAAATCAATCTAGCGATAGCTGTTGCACAGTCAGAAAAGTCTACTAAGAAGGATAAGAAAACAAGCAATTACAAACGTACACAGGAAGATAAATTCTGGATCGAAACAGATGGACAGATCTAAGAAATAATAATATATTGTACGTCAACAAGTCTCTAGTTGGTAGAGGTACCCAATTCCATGCATATGGGTTCCATATTTTAGTGACAGATTAATCTGATGAACCACATTTCTGGTGGAAGAACCCCAAAAATCTACCACTCTGAATCCTGATCCTTCAAATCAAACTATGGATTATTTCCTATCAATTGATGATTGTGACAACAGTCTTTATCTAACTGGGAACCACATAAAGATGGTTTAGAAACATCCAATCTTGGGGTTAGTGGGATCCATCCACTGTTGGCCATCATAGTGGGACAAATCTAATATTTGTCACTGCTGTATTATCATCTAATATTTGAAATCACAATGGAAATACTAAACGGTTTTTATCACAATGAAAATCACCTAAAGTTCACAATAACGAAAAGACCCATTCAGTGTATCTAATGTAAAAGACCATGAGATCTATTTAATGTCATTTAATCATGGTGAGTCCACCAAATGCCAATAGCTATGACATTCCATCTAATGGTGATTCTTGTGATAGGCCTATATGATGTTGGACATCATTAAGGGATACATCTTTTGTTAAATTCATGCTCATTTCATAATGTCCTACCTAATGATACTACTAAAAAATGTCATCTTATCTTGGCACATGTCGTGATCTATCCAAATTTTGAATATTGTTGTGGGATCATCTAATAACAATAAACTGGTAATTATGGCCACACAATTAAATGTTGCCAATAACCATGGGATCCACCTAACTATGGCATGTTGATGACCACTTACTCTAAAAGATCAAGCTGATAGAGAATGGTGTAACAATGTATATCATAATTTACAACACCCCCCTGCACGTGCGGGCTCCACATAGGAACATACACACAACACCCACCCTTCGTGGGAGAATACAAGGCACAACAGCCCTAGGGACTCGAACACTCGACCTCCCGCTCTGATACCATGTTAACGACCACACTCTCTAAAAGCTTAAGCTGATAGAGAACGGTGTAACAATGTATATCACAATTCACAACAAGGAATTCATGATGGAACCCACCTAATATTAGTAATAAACAAGGGACATGTGTGATGTATTGTTGGTTATCAATGATTGTGTTCTCCAGATGTTTGTAATCATAATAAGACCCACTGCTACTTGTAATTACAATGGGACCAATAAATGTTGGGAGTAATCGACTAATCGTTTAAGTTGGTAATCACAATAATAACCATCAATGTTAGAAATCATAGTGGGACCCCTACGATATATAGTTGCTTGTGAACTTATGTGGAGATATTGTGGTAAAACTTGCAATCCACGTTTTTTGTAACTTTTATACATGAGATTATTTTAGAAATCATAGTGGGACCCCTACATCATATCCTTGCATAATGTGATATGAAGAATTAAAAAAAAAAAAAAAGGGCATATTGTATAATACTTTTTAAGTTAGCTGAACACTTGCTTTTTAGTAAGGTAGATTATATCCAAATCTACTAGGTAATACAACAAAATCTTCAAACATATATTGTCCCCATACACACCGAGGCTGGTCAATAGGATCATAGTAGGAAAAATAGATTTTCTTCCCTTTCGCAATCATTTTTCAAAATCACATTGCGGCCACCATTGCAGTTGACCCTAAAAAACAATAATGCGGCACCATAACAGGATTCACGGCCATCGCAGAGTGAATTTTTTTTTTTTTTTACCCAAAAAAATTGTTGAACAACAAAAACTCAAAAATATCAAAAAATGCTAGAAAACACTTTTTCCCAATTAGTATACACTGTAAACCAAAATATCAATCCCCCTAATTCATAACTTCTTGTATCATTGTTTTATCTTTGACTGTTAAATTATTTAGTGTTAAATATTTTGCAATCCTTATCATCTTTTTATGGTCAATCCTTATAATTTATAAATCCATCAATGTAGTCTATATTTAAAACCTAAACCACTCAAAATAATAACTTAGTTAAAATTTTCACTCCAATTGGAGTTCGGCCAAGTGATAAATTGACAATGCCAAATGCTTGGAATCATTGGCCAATTAGAAATAAGATTTCAGGATCAAGCCCAAGGATGAAAATAGCGGCTACGCCCGCCGCCAAAATGCTACGAAGCAGGCGCTACATGCAGCGTAGCAGTGCGTTTTGAAAAAATCGTCACAAAAATCTGAAAAAACTCCAGAAAATCTAGAATATTGGAAAATGATAGAAAATGTTTTTTTTTTCTTTTTTCAAAAGTAACTAACGGCCTGTTTGGATGCACAAGAATGTGCAAGATTTTTATATTTTTAAGAAAGTTGTCTTGCCCTTCAAAACTTAGCTGTTTGGGCAACTTAAGAAATTAAAATAACACCTCCTATTCTATTAAAATATCTAAAGATTTCTCCCTACACCCCTCTATCCTGTATGAAAAAATCTTGCAAGGAGATGTTATTAGATTTCACAGGTTCACTATTTTACGCAAGTCATGGCATTCCATTTCATAGTTCACGCCTCATTTTTCTTCTTCCTTCTCTCCATAGTTCATCTCCCTCTTCTTGGGGTCCTTCGCTTTTGGCTTTGGTTGCTTCCCCATTGATGATCTCATTCCAGCCGGCTCCATAGGAGCCTGATGGTTACGGGGTGGAGACGGATGCCGAACGAGGGGTGGAGATGGATGCCAAACAAGGTGAGGTGGAGATGGATGACAAACAAGAACAGGGGGTAGGGACGGCGATGGCCACTCTAGTTTCTCCAGCGGTGTTGAGGCAGGGATCTTAGAAAATGGGTTTCACTACAAATGGTCCACCACCACCGTCTGCTGCTCAGTGTCATAGCTCAGGTACATGGGGCCGTACATCTCCTCAAACCGAGCAAGAAAGTTGCTTGGCCATGGTGTGTACCTCATCACCTCTGGGGTTATAGATCATCGCGTTGTTAAATGTCAACCACATGTTGGCTGCAAAATCGAGCGGAGATGAGTGACCATTCTTCTCCATCTTGGATTTCACAGCTCCGTAAATCCATCGGATACTTGATGATCTGGCTGTAATCATGGAGACTCAATGCAACAACATCCGCAGGTTTGTTGAAAACCCAATGTGGTTTCACCAGGATTTGACTGCAACGCTTCATCATGTAGGAAGCCACCTTCCCCGCCAGGCAATGCAGCATCGAACACTTTGGGTCTCTAGCAATCTTGACAGGCGGGGGCAGAAACAGCCGCTTGCTTCCCAACACATTCGCCGAAGGCAACATCCAATCTGTCCCAGTTGGGAAATTCGACTTTCCAAACAACAAGCATTTCTCCGTGTCCGATCCAGGATCTACATTAGGTGGATTCAGACCGAAAGGTGGTCGGGCCCTCAGTGTCAAGGACGTGACGTGACCTCCCTCAAACCGGTGCCGGCACCAAGGAATTTGTGATGTCGGACGCGTATCATTATTTGTTTGACTCCGAATCTGTGATGACTTTGTTTTAGCATATATTATAATCTTCATCAACTCCCAAACAGCTCAATTTAAAATATGTTGCATTCTTAAAGAAATGTCAAACAGTGACAATGTTGCAATATTATAATATTGCATAATTATATTCTATAATATTTGATTCCAATATTATTTAAATCTGGAAATATTATATTCTGCATGTATCCAAACAGGGCCTAAAATAAGGGGGCGTAGCGGTCCCCTCATTGTATGAGGTCCGGTATCGCTATATGAATAGAAAATAATAGTAATGATCATCTTGTTTACATGTATTCATGCTGATTACTTATGATAACTCAGAAATTAAAGAAATGCTTATAATCAAACTGTGTCATCAAAATGTCATACTATTATGCTTAGAATTAATATTAAGGTGAAATATGATTAGACCTTATTTTCTATTAGAGTGAAATTTGGTTGGGCCTATTTTCTATTAATGTGAAAAGGGTTCATTTTCTATTAAATTGAAGTTTTGCAAGGGTTAATTTTCTATTGAAGTAAATTTGGGTGGGCCCTATTCCCCTATTTATAATTAGAGTGAAATATGGGTAGGACCTTAGTCTCGATTAAAATAAAATTTAAGTAGGCATAGGACATGACTTTTTATTTTAATAGGTGGGCCTTACCTTACTGGGCAGCCCACAATTAACTTTGGTGTGGCCTTATTTTAATAAGGGTTTTAGATAGTGTTAAGATAGGGGGCACCATTTCCTATTACAATAAAATTTGGAGTCCCAAACATCCAAGAGATCAAAGATGAAATTAGCACTGAACATATCCTCAAGGGTCTGATTTGTTCTTTCCATTTAGCCATCGGTCTGCAGATAATAGGCCGTACTAAAACTCAACCTCGTACCCATAGCAGCTTGTAGTTTCTTCCAAAAATTCAATACAAACTTGGGATGAGCGGTTGCCACTTGTTGAGTTTGCGTATAATAATATAATAACAGCTACCATTCAAGCATCAAAGTGGCACCGTTCGAAGCACTATATGGCCTAAACTGTCGATCTCCCATTTGTTGAGAAGAGGTCGGTGACGGGACAATGCTTGGTCCCGATTGGGTATAGACTTCAACAGTCAATATCAAGAAGATCAGGGACAGAATGAGGGCAGCTCAAAGTAGGCAGAAAAGCTATGCGGACAATCACCGAAGAGAACTGGAATTTGCTGTGCGTGATTATGTTTTTCTCAAAGTTTCTCCAACTAAGGGAGTCATGAGATTTGACAAGAGAAAATTGGGCCCAAGGTACGTGGGACCATTCGAAATCACTGGGTGTGTCGGCGATGGTAACGCGCATGCCCTCGATTTACCGCCATAGCTAGTTGGAGTGCATAATGTTTCACATGTCTATGCTCAAGAAATATCAGCCAGACACTTCTCATGTGATAGATTATGAATTGATCCAGACGCAACCAGATTTATCTCATGAGGAGCGGCCGGTGGCAATCCTAGAAACCAAAGAAGGGCCTCGTGGAACATGGTAGTGAAACTGGTCAAAGTTTTGTGGGAACATCACAACCAGATGTAGTCTACATGGGAGACGGCGGACGAGGTCAGGAAGAAGTATCCCAACCTTTTTCCACCAGATATGTGTTAAATTTGGATGACCAAATTTCCTAAGGTAGGGAGTATGTAATACCCTGGGCCAGGTTAGGCCCAGGTTCTTCCAACCCATAAGGTAATGGGTCGGGCTAGGTCGTTTGGGTCTTATTTGACCTGATCTCAACCCATGTAAGTCTCAGTTATTTGGATTTAAAGAGGATGAGTTGTCTGAAATGACATCCCCTTGGGGAGGGATTTCGTTCGTAGACCAAGGGTGGTTTCCAGCGGATGAAATTTGGGATTATCCCCAGATTTCCTTTTACACCCATTTCTTATTTAACATCTCTGATCTGTTTTTCGGTGCTCTCATTTGGGAAAAAGAGGGGAGGAAGAGAAAGGGTGCGGACAAGAGACTTTCCTTGGGGATAAGCAGAGATCGGCAAGATCCGCAGGGAGGAAGAGAAGGCCAACTTCAAAAGACCTAGTGGATGTACTATTCAAGTCCTCACATTGAACGTGCCACAATCAGCTACACAAGGAGGTGAGTGATCTTTCTGATCCAGTAATATGACATTTTGGGTTTTCCTTCTAGTTGATCAAAGGATCTGTGTATTGGAGAAAATTGGAAACACAACTCTCAGGGGGAATTCTGGGTTTGGTACGACTCTAAATTACCTGAAAGCCAAACCCCATACTCTCTTGGGGAGAAGAGACATGGTGGGGAAGGTGTTCTTTACGTGAGATTATAATAGGATTTTCTCATTAACGATTGAGGAATGAAATAAGGAAGAAAACCCATACCATATTTTTGTAGTGAAAATCTATACGTAAAGATGAAGTTTGGGGACAATCTAAACTGTAAGATAAGGATGGAGATTTCAAGTTTTGGGAATCGAATCTGGAATGGATTCCTTCCTAAGGTAGTTTAATTCCATATATTGTGAAATCCCTGTCAGAACCAAAGCACAGGAGAGGAAACGAATGGAAATAAGGATTTCCAATTACAACGTCATTCATACCCAAATGTCGACAGGACTAGTGGGACCACATGGCCCACTTGATCACACAGATCAGATCCAGGGATCTGAAGGTGGACCCCCGGGAGACCATAGTGGTGCTGGGCCCACTTGGAATGGACCCCATCTAGACAGTTGATACCACCTGCATTGCAAATTTTGGGTTTTCTTTATGTATAGTCAACTTGGTTGTAGGACCCCTGGGGCCCACCTAATCAATGATCAGGACCAGCCATCTGGCTGGGCCCTGATGGGCGACCAAGGTGGGCCTGGTCCCTAGAGGATTGGACCATTGGGGACCCAGAGACTGACCGGCCCAAGTGAGTGAGGCGTGAGCCATTTCTGGTTTTGTCGACAAAGCATAATTGTTGGAATTTGGGACAAGATTAACACTGCAGTTATAACATGATGATAATGATAAATCTCTATTGTGGTAGATAACTTATCTTGAGAACTAATTACAGAACATGAGGAACAGAAAGGAAGAATTGGAACTTCCAGATTTTTCATGTTTTATGACTTTTCAATGCCGACAATATCATGCATACGTAGGGGGTGGAGCGTTACAAATGGTATCAAAGCCGACTCTGGACTAATCCCTGTCGTGGGTGGGTTTCAATGTGGGCAGGCCAAGAGGGCTGGCAAGCTACAGGGCCCTAGGAGGAACCCATAAAAAGCCAGGGTAGAGCCTCGGAACCGGCCCAAGCAAAGATCGGCACTCGAAGGGCAGCCCGCAAAAGGGAAAGCTAGGAGATGGCAGACTCGCCAATCAGGCACACCTTGAGGCTGCCTACAGCAGACCAGGGAGTTACAATTCAAGTTTTCCTGTTTCAATTTCCGACGGGCATGAATGTAGGAAGTGCAACAACATTCAACCAAAGGCGTTTTGGGAATCGGCAATAGCTAAGCATTGTGGCCATCACAATTCAAGCTACTAGGCCTGTCAATGGGACGTGTTGAAGCGGGTAGAAAGCCCGGCCCAAGCCCAAAAATACAAGGCTTTTAAAAAAAAATTAAGCCCAGTGGGCTGGGCTTGGACAATACATTTTAAAGCCCGGCCAAAATGGGACTGGGACTAGGCAGAAACAACCCAGCCCATTCAGGCCCGGCCCAGCCCGCTGCAAAGTCATTTAATAATAATTATTTATATATTACTGAAAGTGCCCCTCACTAACAACAAAAAACGACTAATTAGGTTTTAACCGATCCTACATTACTTTAACTTGACTCATATAGGATACTCATTCTCATTCATTTCTATTGATTTTTTTTTTTTTTTTGAAATGGTAACTTGTATTAATAGTATTAAAAGCTTTACAGTATAAAAGGACCATTTCTATTGATTTTTTGATTTTCTACTTTCACCGGCAAAAAAAAAAAAAAGGTTTTAACCGTTCCTACATTACTTGACCCATATAGCCTATAGGATATTCATTCATTTCTATTGATTTTCTACTGTCACTGGCAAAAAAAAAAAAAATTTTTAACACCGCCATGTTGCTTGTTGCATTGCATTGCCGGTCCCAAGTCCGGAAAAAATGAGGGTTTAAAGTCCTGTTCACACCGGGTGTCTGGTGATGGTAGGAATAATTAGAGAATGTTTTGCTTATGTTCAGGATAGGGCTAAGCCCAGGCCCGGCCTCGTCGCAGCCTGGGTCCGTACGAGACAGGATTTGATGTAGGCCTGTTCAATTCAGGGCCGGGATTGGACAACACCCAGCGGGCCCGTCCTATTTTCGGAACAAGATTGGACAATTCAAGCCCAAGCCCGACCCGTCCCATTGACAGGCCTACAAGCTACGTATGGCTAGCGTACAACCTACGGGCTTCTTAGCCAAAAAAGCCTGGCAAGCTACTACACAGGGATGTGCTGTCCTAAGAGGGGTGGATTGTGACGCCCTGGAGTCCAACATAAACTATAGAGGGGAAAGTGACCGAGACTATATGTAGAGCTTGCACCTTTACCTTGCAGCCTTTTGGTGGGTTAAAGCCTATCAGAAATAAAACCAAGAAGCCCGTGGACCAAAGCGGACAATATCATGCACGCGTATGGGGTGGGGCATTACCAAGGATGAAAATAGCGATAACAACATGCATAGCGGTGCGTTTTGAAAAAAAAATCCAAAAATTCTGAAAAATTTCAAGAAAATCCAGAACATTGGAAAATGATAGAAAATATATATTTTATTTATTTATTTATTTTTGCAAAAGTAACTAAGATAAGGGGGCGTAGCAGTCCCCTCATTGTATCAGGTCATGTATCGCTCTATGGATAGAAAATAGCAGTAATAATCTTTTTTTCACATGCATTCATGTTGTAATCAAACAGTGTCATCAAAATATTATCACCATCTTTGCTTAGAATGTCACATTTCTGAGTTGTATTATGAAATGTATATATATATAGTTTTAAATTTTTTGTTAAAGAAAAATTTGATCAGGGCCTATTTCCTATTAGAGTAAAATTAGGTTGGGACACTATTTCCTATTAGAGTGTAATTCGGTTAGGGTGCTATTTTCTATTAAAACGAAATTTGGTTGAGCCATATTTCATATTAGAGTAAGATTTTGCTAGAGCCTATCTTCAATTAGTGTGAAATTTTATTAAACTTTATTTTCAATTACTGTGAAAGTGAGCCATGGCCCTATTTCCAATTAGAGTGAAATTTGATTGGTCACTATTTCTAATTAGAGTAAAATTTAGCTAAGCCCCTAATTTTTATATATTTGGCTAAGCCATGATTTTTTTGTTTTAATATTTGGGACTCATTGTGGAGCCCACCGATGGGTGCATAAGCTATATTTTTTGTGAGGGGCCCATTTGATTTTTATTTATAACTTTCATAGGGTGAGCCACTATGGGGCACATTTAATCTATATTTATACCTTTCATAAGGTTAGCCCAATGTGGGGCCCTACTAGCAAAATAAAAGAGGGACCAAAATAAGGCTTTTGTTGCCCTATTTCTTTTCCCGGAACAAAAGGATCGAGAAAGATAGAGAAGAAGAAAGAAAGAAGGAGAAGAAGATGAAGAAAAGAGGAGGGGGTGGCTAGGTGCTGCTGCTCCTCTGGTTTCTGCTTCTGCTGTTGTTGCCGTGGTGTTGCAGAGGCTAGGTGCTGCCTGGCATGATGCTCGACGGTGGTGTTGTAGCTCCTCCACCAGTTTCTGCTGCCGGTGGTGTTGTCATGGTGTTGCGATTGCTATGTTGCTGTTGCTATTGCTTCCAGGTACCTTTCTTGAGCCGTTGTCTTTTTTTTTTTTTTTTTTCCCTTGCTCCTCCTTTTCTTCATCTACCAGTCAAATAAAGGGGGTGAGCTAATAAAGATTTTTTTTTTTTAACATTTCATTGCTAGTAGCGGCCGATACGTAGCATATCGGTGTTTGTTGGCTGCTACGGATGCAAGCGCCGATAAATCACATATAGCGTAGCGATGGCCACCGCTACTCCCAATTTATGTATCAGCCGATTTTTTCATCCATGGGCGTTACACAATGAATGAAGAGGGAGAATAAAAGGGCCCTTTTATCGCAATATTCAAGCCCTAGACAGAACTCTCCAGAACAAGAGAAGTAAAGGATGGAGAGGAAGAAGAAAAGGAAGGAGATACGAGAGGGGTTCACCTGTTACGCCGGCGACAAGCAACAGAAGAGATGGGCTCCCGTGTTTCGAGGGCAATGAGTAGCAGAGCTGTAGAAGAGAGGGCTCACCTGTTTCGCCAACGACGAGCAGCGATAGTCCAACCAGGTACTTTCTCAAACACCCCCACCCTCTCCCTCATTCCTTTCTTTGTTTTCTTTTTTTTTTTTTTATTCCACTGCAACAACCCCTCTTCCTTTTTTTCGGTTATCTCTGCTGAAGTTATTTTCTGCACAGTTTATAGTCGCCACAACGTACCGGCAATATAGTCTCATAGCAGCCCATAGCAGCCGCTACAGCTTTGTGGCAGCCGATACAGTTGAGAGCGCTGCTAACTTCCAAAAGGCGTAGAGCCTCCGATATGGCAGCTGTTTTTATCCTTGATCAAGCCTTTTACAAGAAATCAGGTTCCACGAGTGGGTTGTTATATTGAGTTTAACCATGAGAGGTTCCAGACCCATTATTAAAAAGGCTTCCAAACAACCTTTGAGACTTCCTGCACATAACAAGTTCATGTGCAACACGAGAAGAGGGAAGAAAAGGGAAGAGAGGGAAGGGGAAAAACGATAAAAGAGAGATAGAAAAAAAAATAAAGAAAATAAAGAAAAGGAGGAAAGAGGGAAGAAGGGGAGAAGGAGAAGACGCTGCTGCAAAGCAATCTCACCCACAACAGAGAACTGCCAGCATTGGCAGCGATAGTAGTTTCTGGTGCACTCTCTCTATTCTTCCTACAACTTAAGGCCCTTTTTCTTTTCTTTGTTCCCCTTTTCCTGATATTCTTCCTCTTCTCGACCTCCTAACTCTCTCTCTTTTTCAAAAAAAAAAAAAACTCTCTTTTCTCCTCCCTGCAAACTCAACTTTTTTCTAATTTTTCCAGCCAATACAGTTGATCTTTTTAAAATATTAGCATCTTATAAAGATATTGTCACAGTATGGACCGATACGCAATACGTACCGATACCGGCTGATATTTTAAACCATATTTACAATTGATAGGTGTATATTCAGGTGAAAATGAAAAAAAAATTACAAGATCAAAGTAGGAACTTATTTGATTTTGTGTATCCATACTATGTGACAGGAAATAGAAAAGGGTTATTCATGGGTTGGGTAAGGCCGGGATAAAGGTTATCCAATTCCAACTTCACCCCATTCATTCATTCGGTCTAATACTTAGGCTCGGTTTCATCCTAGTGCCTAAAACTCAGGCCCAAGACTATTTATAAAATGGGTACACACTTTATGTCCGACATTCGAGACAGGAGTATGTGGCCAATGCCCACACATTTAATAATTAGGTGATAAAATTAGGCCCAAGTAAACAGAGCCCAACATGGGCCAGCCTAGGCAGGACAGTACTGCAAGCACCCCTAGCAATAGGTCACTCTTACCAAATTGCCTCAACTTCCCTTTGATATTGAATATTACCAGCACTATACTAACACCAGCACTGTACTAACAGCAGGCATTAGAAATTAAGAAGTTGATTTAACAACTCAGGGAGGCCAATATCATGAGCACTCCTCAAAATAGGTCATTCTTACCAAATTGCCCCAATTCCCCTTTGATATTGAGCATTACCCACCATGTGTTGACAGCTGGCAAAGGAAATTAAGAAGTTGATATTAACAAAATGAGTTTTCAGCTAACAAGCATGTAGCACAGTTGGAAGGTGCTTAGTGTTGCAACCACAAGGTTGCAGGTTTGAGTTATGTTGTGAATCAAAAGTGATAATATTCAAGAAGTTCGGATTGAATGAGATGAGTACTCTTATCGGAAATTTTCATTTGCCTCAAAATCACTAAGACTATAGAAAAGAACGCCTTTGAGTTCAACATATTCGGAAAGTTCCAAGCCCAAGTACCAAATCAAGATATTAACTTAAGGCTGCAGTCATTTCTTGAGAACATATTGAATAGTTTAGCCCTTTTAGAGCTTGCAATATACAGGAAACGCCAAAAAATTTACCTTTCATGAATGGCAAAATCAAATGCTTATGCAAACCACCTTCCAATTTTTTGCCTGCAATTGGATTGCTTTTTCCTCTAGGTTGCACCTTCAAAGGAAAAAAAAAAAAAAAAGGAAGAAAAATTACATTTGCAAGTGAATCAATGCTTGGAATTAATGAAACAGTTGACAACAAATATACCTGTGCTTCAGGATTCATTCCAAGTGCAAGAATGGCACCCAAAGCTTCTGCAAAGGCATCCCGGACAGATGAAACAGGATCTTCAAGAGCCTAATTAGTTTAATTGTAATTAGGACACATTAAAACAAACATGTCATGTGAAGATTTCCAAGTAGGACTCAGAATGAATGTCTAAGGTCCCAAAGTTCAAGGAAAAAAAACCAGGACCCTTGCCTTAACACAAAAGGTAGCAGAATTTTCAAGTTCCGCCACTCCTAATCCAGGTCCCCCTATGGTAGCAAATGTCTTCAGACATCTAGCTGCAGCTATTCGAACAATAAATGATTTGTCTCCAACAACTAAACGCATGACAATCCGAAAAGCTTCTGAATACGCTGCAGAAGCACCAATACCACCTGAACCATCCAAAGCATTCTGAAGCATTTGCAGTGCTTCTTGCCTCACAAAGTCCTGCAAAATACATTACCAAATGCAATAGAGAATGTTAGTAATAAATAAAAGGCACAAAGCAAAGGAAGAAAATGAGTAGTATAATGTCTCGATGGAAACAAATGTCTTCTTCATCTCTTTCTGAGATCGGCAACAAGTTTATTAATATGGAAAGCATACAAATAGTTCCCTTAAAAATCACCTCTTAAAGGGGATACCATTATTGATGAGTAGTAGACCCATGAAGAATATGATTGGCCCAGCCATCTGCTTCCATGCTTTCTTCACTATGGATTTCATGGAATGAGACATTTGTTCAATTCTCTACAGTTTCATTCAAGATATAGTAAAATTGCCATAGTTCTTTCGCCTTTAATTGAGCTGAAGACCTCAAACTACTTGAATTGACTTAAGGCCGGTTTGGCAAGTCTTATATGTTTCACACAGAGATGATTCAAATAGATCTGTTTGAGATAGAGCTGTTTCAGGTAGACTTGTGATGCTTTGGATGACTATTAGAAAAGGCAAATAGGTCATACGATAAACGTTATATGGGAAAATTGTCATATAGTAAAAGTAGTAAAAGCGAACTTGCTATATTGTTAAAGTTATATGTGCAAACTTGACAAAATAGACACAAAAAGTAGACTTGCCGCCTATGATGCCCGAATACAGACACGAGTACGGATACGGGACACGGGAACGACCGTCCAATACGTCAACTTTAAAATTTTAGGATACGGATACGGGTACGGCATTTTTAGAAATATCTAAATATAAATATTTAATTGGGAGTTTATTATAAATGAAATATATATATATTTTGCTGGAGCTGTCAATCTAGAGTAAAGAGATTTTTATTTTGCTGCTGTTTTATTTTTTTTTTATTATTATAGCTGGGCTGAACTTGACTCAATCTGAAGCCCACAAGATGGGCCCTCACTTGAAATTGGAGTGGGGAATACATGGGCCTTGGCTCACTTTTAAATAAGAGTGGGAGACGCAGTTTGAAATAGTAATGCAAGACACTTGAAGAGACCCACGTGACATAGAGATGAGGGGTAAAATGAAAAAAAAGCATTCGTCTCTTTTCTCTTTTCTCTCTACCCTAACGATAAGAGAGATGAGGGGAGAGAGAAGACAGCAGGCAACAGGCGACGATGATGGTGGAGGCGACGATGATGCTGTGGCGACGTCGGTGCAGATACACCCCTTTTTTTCCCTGTTCCTCTTCTATTCTCTCTGTTTTTTTTCTCTTTTTTTTTTCCTTGGCAGAGAGGGGGTGGGGTTGTGAATGGTCGGGAAGACAGATTTCTGCTATTTTCAATTTCTTTTTATAGAATACAACACAGCCATATCCCCTTCTTTTTTCTTTTTTCTTTTTTTTTTTTGCACCGTATCTTGCAGTATCCCGTACCCATATCCGTATCGTACCGTGTCTGCATGGGTATTATGGGTGAGTTGCCGTATCTGGGTATCATAGCCTGCCACATGGCACCTTACACCAATAAAGATGGGAGTCGTGGACACATTCTTGAACATGGGTAGAAGATTAGTCCAATCTTAAATTCATGATCCACAAGATTACGTCCAAATCTCCAACCTCATATATGAGTTTTTGACCTTTCCATTCACATATTCCTTAACACGTCATTTAAAAAAATAATCCTTAACACATCCTCCATCTTAAACTTGGTCAAAATTGAAGGGGTTAAGATTTCAATAAGGAGGTCCCCAACATGGATTTAAAAATCGAGTCAACTCGGTCTCAGCCCTTACCGATTTGAGCTACCCCTTGGCCCGAGTCAAATGAAAAAATAAGTAAAAATATTTTTTCCTATTTTATTGTTGGAGATGTCATTGGCAGCTTTTGTGTCCTTTTGCACTGAAATACAAAGACAAAAACCACATTTTGTTATTTAAAAAAAAAAAACCTCTACATACATAGCATAGTTAAAAATCACGGTGACAGCCAATATCAGCCCTGAAATGAGATATGGTCGTGATTCGCGGCCATCGTAGCGTGAATTTGTTTTTGACACCAAAAGATCAGAGGAAAAAATCCAAAAAAAAAAAAAATCAGATATTGGAAAACCCTAAAAAGCAATGTTTCTTTTTTCCATTAGTACACACTAAAAAACAAAATATAAGTCCCTCTAAGTCATAATATCTTGTATTGTTGTTTAATATTTAACAGTTAAATATATAAAGTTTTATTGTTTAATTTATAGGCCATCTTTATAATTTAGAACTCCATTAGTGTCACCCTTATCTAGAATTCAAACCTCTGACAATAACTATCACCCCTTATGTTATAAGCTTGTGTGAACCTCTTTGCTAGGAGGCTAGGTCTATACCCCTGAATCAACCCATCTAGATTATGTTTCAGCGTAAACACCCACTTACATCTCACTGTTCGCTTCCCTTAAGGCAATGTTGTCAATTCTTTGGGCCCATTTGGCACTTTACTAGATTAGTAAAATGCAAGTAAAGCCTCCATTTTAAAGACAAAGGTTCACATCAATAGCACTTTAATTCAAAATTCCCTCCATCTTTTTCAAAAAAAGTCAAAAAGCAACCCCCTTTCTCCACTAAAAGACAAAAAAAAAAAAATCACTTTTCTATACAAAAAGTCAAAAAGATTTCATACTAAACAACTAAAAACAAAATACTATCATAACCCCATTATATTTTATTCTCTCTTGATTTGATGCTTTACTACACTTTATTTAACATGTAAAATGGCCAAACGGGCCCTAAGTGTCATGCTTTTTTAGCACCTGTATTTCAACAATCATAGCATCTTACCACCTACGATGAGATGATGCCTCAATTCACGTATAGATATATGCTCTGATGATAACTGACTATGAAACTTTACAAAATGCACAGTGATAAACAATGATAAAAGGCAAAATTCTGGACTAGATGTTGAGTAGCACAAGACTGTGTAACTTTATGCAATAGGAAGGTCCAAGATCAGATTCTATATGTAAAGAATTACCCCGCTGAGGAGGGTCCAAAACAAGGACTTCCACCTAATGATGTGCCAGAATAAGAAAATGGCCTATCCTTCTCTTTTCTGATTGAATACACGTGCACTGGTTTTTCTGGTGTTTGCAGAGTATTGCTCTTCTCAAGAGACTGGGATACTTGTCTTTTTCCTTCACGAGTAGGGCTTTGATAAGATGGAGAAGAAACCACTTTTACAAGGAAAATAACATTTGCATTCTCTTGTAACCTACAAGCATGCATATTGATGCCTCTGGGACTAACTTGTCCCATTGTTGTTTCGAATGTGCATGAAACAAGTGCATCCAAAAACTTTACAAGGCACTGAGAACAACGATGCACTTAGACTAAGACCTGCAACGGAATATTTCCTCCCAATACTTTCAATGGCATTCAGTCTATCAAGAATGTTGTTGTCAGCACACCATCTTGTTACACAACTCCGTCTTGTTTGATGTAATATGTACATGATGCTTGTGATTCAATTCCATTGTCAGACAAGTAGGAATGAAAATCTTTATAAATATATTCTCCACCATTCTTAAAGCACAACACTTTAATTTTCCTATCAAACATAGTTTCAATCATTTTGTGAAGATTATTGAACATAGGTAGCACCTCATCCTTTGATTTCATGAGATATACCCACATACATCCAATAGCATCATCTAACAATATCCATATATGGATGTAAGAGCAGCATACCAGACATTAATACTTATTAATTCAAAAGGACTACTATTTTTCTCATTAATACTAACCAGATAAGCATTCCTATGCTTCTTTGCAAATTGATAAGTCTCGCAATCAAGTTCTTCAACATTATTCCTAGGATCCAAAAAAGAACAATTCCTAAGACTTTGAAGAGACTCATGTCCAAGTTGCCGATGGCATAACAAAACTCTATCCAAATCTGCTACAGACTGCAAGGCCCTTGACTCCTTGTTTATAGGCTCTAAAAGATAAAGGAGGGTAGGATCGAGTTTAGGTCATTAAAGCAAATGAATCAAGCTCTCAGGAAGAAATGGTTGTTGAGGATTAGAGAAGAAATTGATGGCATGTGGCGGCAAATCCTCACAACAAGAATTGGGTTTTTGTTGAACTCACGGACGCAAAGGTTAAATGAGAATAGTGGACGATGCAACACACATGACAAAGACAAATTAGGTATGTGGGATATTAATGGATCCTTCCTCAAGTACTTGTGTAAAGATACCAATAGCACTTTTGACACCCCACAAGTGAAACAGATCATCATCATTATCAAAGACTTGTCCCAACTCATCGGTTGAAGTCAGCTACATGAATTTTGTTTCTCCATTTTGATCTATCCTGAGCCAAATCCTCAAATATGTTGCACTTATTAAGATTCAAACTTACTACTTACATCCATGTCCTCTTCGGCCGACCCCTTCCCCTTGGTGGGTCATCAACCTGCATAGAAAAATTTTTCCTCACCAATGCCATTGTTGGACTTGTCTAAACCATCTCAAACGGGTTTCTCTTAATTTATTATCTATTAACAGTAATACTACCCCTAGATGATCCCGATAGCGATCATTTTGTATTCTATCCTTTCTAGTTATACCACACATCCACCTCAACGTTCTCATCTATAGTATATTCATTTTGTGCATGAGTTGCTTCTTAATTAGCAACATTCTGCTCCATAGGTCATAGCTGGTCTAATTGTTGTTTTGTAGAATTTTCCCTTCAGTCTTTTTGGAATGCACAGATCACAAAGGACTCTAGAAGCAAGTCTCCACTTCAACCTTCCAACTTTTATCATGTGCTCTACATCTTCCTCAATCTCTCCATCCTTACTAAATATTGAGCCAAGGTATTGGAATTAAATCTGTTTGTGGTATCTCTTGAGCTTCAATTCTCCATGAGTGGGATTGAAATTGAAGTGCAACCTGAACTAATAACCCAGGTTGGAGTAGATAAGGAAGATGACAATGCAGTTGGATTATGAGAAGAAGAAACCCTACCAAATGAGGATGACGGATTTTCCCCTTCTAAAACTTGAAGCCTTTGACAAAGACTCATAGCCTTATCCTTCTAGTCTCATGGCTCATCTTTATCAACCAGTTTCTCTTGATCGCTTGACTTGCTCTGCTTTTCTAACTCAGCTCAAGATGCAGACCCATTACAGGTTCTGCCCACTAGATCCCAGCATGTCTTATGTGTATGTCTATATCTCCCACATTGTATATAATAGAGTTTATCCTAATCACTACCTGGTTGTCCACCACAACTATCACCGCAACCAAGAACTCTACCACCACCACTGCCCGTATTACCTACCACCACCATTGCCAATATTATTACCTGCCAAAGTAGAACTGGGGGAGAGGATGAAGAAGAGTTCTTCGCGAACATAATTTTCCTTCGACTCTCTTCACCTTGAAGAAGTGCAAACACTGCTACAATCGCGATAGAGGATCCTGAATACCTTTGCACAAACAGTCATATTCTAGGTTTACACCACCCAGAAGTTAAAATCGGTGCTGACCTTCTAACTGCTTTGCTTGCTTCTAAGCACATGTTTCAAGGGAGCCCAATATAATGCCAATTCATGCCATAATGCCCCGCCCCAAATTGCGAGTAGTAATTTCCAATAGATAAATCTCCTCAAATAAATGATCAAAAATTCTGGCATTGTTCCTCTTGTGGGTATAAGTTGCCTCAATGGAACCCACAATTCTTTTGCTGTATCACAATACTTAAACCTTACAGATATATTTTCATCCATAGAATTGAGAATCCAATTTATAATTAACTTGTTTTCACATACCAAATCTGAAACTTTTGGATCCTTTTTTTGAGGTTCTTAAATGCTCCCATCAATGTAACCAGCCTCCACCAGCCATCCTACCCAAGTAGGACCAATCTTTATAATTATTGCCATCAAATAAACATTAGTGTGATTCTAGTATTTGGATTCAAAATACCAGGCAATTGTTGGGAAGCAGATGTGGAACTTTTCCCCCTGGTTTGGACTCCTCGTCAAAGCCTAAATTTGAATACACATTAATATAAACAACAGTCATCTAAACCAACATTAAAAACCACAAAACACCACTATCAAGTTCTGGTTTGAATACTTACTCAAAAATCCAAATCAATATGATTGGATGTCTACACATAAAAAATACATAGCACAAAGACCTAATTTTCTCACAAATCATAACAGAAAACTGTTGTTCAGATACTCAAAACCATCTGTTAAACAAGAAATAGGGTTTTATTCACATCAATCACTCAAGGACAAACCATTCACAAACTATACTCAAAAACTGAAATCAAGCACTTCAGAAAACATTAAAAAGAGCCCGAAAAACCCTTTAAATGAAATCTGGGCTCAAATTAACTCGATCCTATCCGTATTGGCAAGGAATTAACTCACTAGATGGTTCCTAGCTCCTAGGCAACCTGGATCTAAATAAACAGGCTGATCTAATAACTTCTGACCCTTAAATCCCTTCTCCAAGATCCATACAACCAATCCACCCTCCTCTCTGAGATTCAACAAATCTGGGACCACCACAACTATGATGCACGGATACTTCAAAATGGACAGCGTATCAGGTCGTATCGTATCCGATGCTTCACTTTTTATTTGTAAAATCCGTGTCCCTGTTGTGTCTATGACGTGTCATTGCCATATCCATGCCGTATCTGTGCCTCATAGCACCACAAGATAGTTTAATCTTTCAATCTAAATCCTACAGAAGTTTCATAGTCTCCTTCCACTTGAGATGCTCTGATAACAAGTTGGATGACTGGATTCATGACAATGTAGGGTTTCCTCATCAGAAGTACAAGAAAAGCAGAAGATAATGGAGAAGAGAAAAACATTAGGAAAAGAGAAGCATACAGTTGTAGTTGCTCAGGTGGGGCAACCACAATTGTACATATACATTATCATAGAAAATACCACCCACCCACCCACCCTCTTCAAAATTACAGGTATAGTCCCATTTGGTAATTTACTATTAAAGTAAAAGTGATGCAAAGCATCAAATCAAGAGAGAATAAAATATAAGGGGATTATGATGGTATTTTGTCTTTAGTGGATTGGTAGGGAATCTTTTTTACTTTTTACGTAAAAATTGTTTTTTTTTTTTTTGTCATTTTGTGGAGATAGGAGGGTTTTTTTTTTTTTTACTGTATTTTTTAAAAATGAGGGAATTTTGAAGATGTGTTATTTTGATGTGACCCCTTGTCTGAAAAATGGAGGCTTTACATTACTTTTATTAACCTAGTAAATTGCCAAACGGGCAAAGTTCCTATGTTACAAATAAACACCACTTTTGTTCATAACAAAAAAAGTATATGCACAGCATTGTATTTTATGAACCATTTCCTAATGTTCATCATTGAGAACAATTCAAAAGGTTCATCATATGACGAGGATTGAGGCATTGCAAAAGAATTAAGTAAAACACAATAAATAACTTTTTTTGGTAAGAAAAACAATATATATAACTTAAAGTGGATATTTGATAGATTTTGTTACAGGTAATGTCACCCAATCCCGCAACCTCCTGGTGCAAGAATAAGCACCTACTACCTGTACTAAAAGCACAACATAAATGAAAGAGATCTATTTGAAAGGTAATACCTCATGGAATTTCATTAATTTCGCTGCAATACTGGTTGTTTCAGTCAGCCCAGAAGTAATCCTCCGCCCAAAAAGTCGGTATAATTCTCCTAAGCATTGTGCTGCACCTATAGAACATTTTCCAGAATAGAAGACAAGAAAATAAGATTTGTAGGAACACAAAACTGCAGAGTAAATTAAACCTTCCTTGATGATGAAATCATGAGCATCTTATTAGAGATGGATATTTAACCTACATCTTTCAAATGGATATGAGAGAAAAAATCAAACAAACAATCAGAACTCATAGCACTAACTACAAACGCTGTGGAAATGTGTAATTTGCCAAGCTGCCAATTCCATAAAAGGGCTCTCCAATTGGGTGATTCATACCAATGATGTGCCATGCAAAACAAGATTGGAAACTCTGAACTTTGATTCATATTTGTACAAGTACACAATTAAGAAAGGAATACAAACCCAAACAGGTCTCATCCACATAGATAAAAGGCCCATCAAGTCAACACTCTTAAGTCACTGAAACAAGAGTCTGCATGGCCTCACATGTTGAAGTGGGTTGATCATTACACACTACATTTTCCAGAGGTTCAAGTCCCATGTAAGTTGTAACTCCAAAAGATATCAATTGAAATTATATATATATATATATATATATATATAACTCCGCCAGTGTGCTGTAATTATCAGTCACAATCACAAGCCCAGATATAAGAAGAGGGTTGTGTTAGGTAGGTTGCCAGCGTAAAACTTTTGTCACGACTACAAGATGAATGTTGAGACTTGACATTTTGTGACTATGCTAGGAGATGATCCCCCCTTAAGCAATGTAATGTAACAGCGCCCGGTTGCAAAGTAGGCAAGGGTTACAACACAAATCTGAAAGAGCGCAAATAAAGAAGTTAGTCCAGAAGAAAACAAAGACTCGACTTGCAAACTGGGATATAGGAATTTTGACAAGCAAAAAGCATGGAGTTGGTCAATATAATGAAAAGAGGAAGAGTTAATGTAGCCTGCCTGTAGGAAACAAAGTGGAAAGGAGATAAAGCTAAGGAGCTCACTAATGGCTACAACTCTATTAAACTGGAAAGTACAATGCGAGAAATATAGTAGTAGTAGTAGTAGTAGTAGTAAATAAGGATTTGAAAGTAAAGATTGCAGGGGTAAAAAAATTAGTAATAGACTTAGAGCAACTATGTTAGTGTTATAAGAAGATATAATTCAAATCCTTAGTGCCTATGCACCACAAGCAGGACTAGATGAAAGTGTCAGGAGAAAATTTTGGAAGGAGATAGATGTTTAGTATAAGCAACTCCAATTAGTGAAAAGAATTTCCTAGGAGGGGAATTAAATAGGCATGTAAGAAACAATAGTAGAGGCTGTAAAAGAGTGTATGGAGGACAATATTTGGAGAAAGGAATGATTTGTGAGACACTATCTTAGAATTTGTGCTGACATTTTGACCTTATAAGTTATAATAGCAAACACCAATTTTAAAAAGTACTTATAAGAGTAGAAATTATGGGATTTGGATGGGCTTTTTTCCACTAAGAAAATATACCGACTAGCTCATAAAAGACTGCAAGGTTATTCCTAGAGAAAGTTCAACCACACAATATAAGAGAGTAGTCAGATATATTTGCATTAAAAAACATTGGTATTAAATAAAAGGTGCCCTAAAACAAGTGGAGGACTTGAAAGGGGAAAGGACAACAATGTATAAGCAGAAGGCACTCAAGGGGGAAATGGAATTTGGAGAGAGAACTATGATGATGTGGAACCAAATGGTTGACTGTACTAGAACGGTTGCGAAAGAGGTGCTGGAGAGGCAAAGGAGAAAAAAAAGGCTTAAAGAAACTTAGTGATAGAGTGTGGAAGTTTAAGAAGTTGTTCGGGAGAAAAAGAAGTTGCTAGTTTAGCAGGGGATTAAAAATACGAGAAGTATGAAATGTATCACAAGGACAAGAAAGAAGTTAAGAAAGCGGTATGTAACGGAAAGTCCTATATAATAAGTTGGGGATAAGAGAAGAAGATAACAATATTTTCAAGGACTTATATCATGTCAGATGTACAAAGAGAATGGTGATTAGTGAAGGATAATTATATTAAAGAAATGTGGAGAGAATATTTTAGCAAGTTTTTACATGACAGTTTCATAGGAGACTTAGGAACGAGAAAGGATCCTTAGTTAGCAAGACATGGCTTCTACAGTAGAATTAGGATTGCAGAAGTGTAGAAAGCACTGGAAAGAATGAAGACAGGAAAGATTATAGGACCAAATGGCATTATAACAAAGGCTTGAAAATACTTAGGAGAAATTGGATGCGTTGGGTTAACCAGGCTTATATTAAAGACAAATAAAATGCTAAATGAATGGAGAAAAAAGAGTTGTAATACCTATAGCAAGGTTGGAAAACTCGTGACTCGGACTCGACTCGTCTAATACAGAAAGATTGACTCGGATAAAGTTGACACGGAGACTTAGGAGAGTCATGTTTTTTTTTTTATATTTAAAAATGAGTCCATTGCTTATAATAAATAAAATATAAAAATATATTTATTTACATGCATTCATGATAATCAATTCAAATTAACAAATCTATATGTGCAAGAAAAGTACAACAATAAAGAAAATGAAAGAAGATATACTACATATTACATAATTTGTTAGTCCAAATATCGAATGTAGAAGATAAAATATAAGTTTCAAGTTACATTCCAGTCATCATTTTTAAATTACTGACTCCAAACTTCATGCATAATTACTTATAAATGAATCTTAATAGTTTAAAATTAGATTTGCCTATTAAATGGTTCAAGATGCAAACAACTTGTTAAAATGAGACTCGGTCCTTTGGCAAAATGAGATGACTCAGAAGAGTCAAGAGTCAACTCGGAGAGTTTTCCAACCATGACCTATAGTACAAGAGAATAAAGGAGATACATAAAGATGCACCAATTATAGTATGATTAAACTTATAAAATCAAACTACGAAACTTTGAGAGAGAATAACAGAGCAAACATTATAAGATAAGAGTTGGATGGTTGAAGTAAAGACTTGCTTCTACGGTGCTTATTGATTAGCTCATACCAACATGATTGAAGGAAAAATTTTGCAAGATAATAATTATACCAACTATGACCTATTGGCGCAGCCCGGATCCGCGATCGGAATAATAGATCAATCTCATGAAGGATTGATCGAATCCAACGATGGATTCAGCCAATAGGGCACAATCACAACTATGAGACACACTCCATAGGACTGATGAGAAGCTCTGAAATCTTATTATCAATTGAAGGAAGGGCTTCTCTATATATAATGTAATAAGGATTCTAAAATAGAAAGTTACTAATCCTAATAAACAATAAAACAAGAAACAATTCCCTAATTATGCTTAAGATAAAATAAGCACGCCACAATAGCCTCTCGGCCAATTGGGCCTGTGGGCTGGAACCCAAAGGACTGAGTTGGATGGCTGGGTCCATCATGTGGGCCCAAAGGCTCTCTTGATCTTCTGTACTGCATCACCTATGGAGCAAAATGTTGGCCAATAGGGAACAACACGTGTAAAAAATTAGTGCAGCAAAAAAAAGAATATTGAGATGGATGTATGGTAAAACTATGAAGGACAGAATAAGAAAAATGAGCTCATTCGGGAGCATTAAGGAGTAACATAAATAGGTGATAAATTAAGAGAGACTTGTTTCAAATGGTTTGGACAAGTCTAATAGGTGATAAAGCCTCATCCATTTGCACTAATTATGGATGAATTAATTGCTCATAGTCAAGAGGAGGAACCTTGGAGTATGTCGTTTACAAATGATATAGTGTTGGCAGATGAATCAAGAAATAGTGAATGCGAAACTTGAGAGATCACATGACACTTTAAAATCCAATGGCCTTAAAGTAAGTTGCATAAACAGAATATATACATTTGTCTCAAGTAAAGATAGACATGAAAAAGTGCAACCTATCCAAGGATTTGGCCCATGATAGACAGGAATGGCAAAAGAGAATTCATGTAGCTAAACCCAACATAATTGGGACAAGGCTTTGAATATATATATATATATATATATATAATAGTTGGAAAGCCCAGCTATGCCAGGTTCCAATTCTTCATCGAGTCAGGACCCAATGGCCAAAAGAAGGACATTTATAATATAGAAAAGACTATCAGCTATAAGATCTTGCCAAGTCATTACAATGAGCTATAGTTTTAAGAGATGGCTCCATTAGAGGTCTACTTTGAGCTGTTGATTGTTTTCCTTGACTGAGGACAATATAACACCAGAAATCTACTTTGATGGTCTACTTTTGCTTTCGACCTTTCAGTATCTCTCTCTTATACTGTGAAGCTTTTTAACTGAATGTTAATATGCAAATAAATAAATAGCATCAGTAAACTAGGATGAAGATTTTGGTGTTTAGTATTCACATTCAACGCAGTTCTAATAAGTCAAGCAAGAAACCCACCAAACGATAACATAAAACTATGAAGGATATCTTTTGAGGAAAATGGTTTGCGAATCACTGGAACAAAAACTAAATACTATAAGCTTAATAAATCTGTGTAGGAAAACTGAGCTGCACAAATTTTTTTATATCAGTGAAAATGAGGTGCACAATTGAAAATTACCTACTGAAAACGTGGTCACAAATAGGGTTGACTAGAAATATGGAAGAATTTGCAAAAAAAAGGACCAAAATAGATGTGGTTATAAACAATTGATAAAGACCCAGCACGATGGATTCTTGTATTGTTCTTTATTTGTTTACATATTAAACTTTGCACTGGATGTATGGAAACCACAAGGTGCACAAAGTGATTACCAGCTACTGGAGCGTCATGTAATCATCGACTTTGCACTTGATACAAAAGCATGAAGTCAGGCAACAAACAAAACAAACTACAACCATGAAATGAATAAAGTGATACACACGTAGTACAGAATTGACGGGCAAGTAAGAAGTAGAAAATGATGACTGCTACTAATTAATATCGTTTCAGACACGCACCAGCACAAGACAGAGGCTCGCTTCGCTTCCCATCGGACAGCCATCCTTGGAGACTGCTCGCTCTCGAGTAAATTGAAATGCCGTCGCCTTTGAATATGACTCTACCCATCGCGACGGAGGCGAGACGCCGCACTGGACGACGGGCGCCTAGAATAAGAAGAGAGAATAGGGCATCCTCGCACTTCCTCTGGCTGTAGAGGATAGATTCCTGCAATGTAATGAATACTAAAACTAGTGAATCAGAGAGAAAATCTATGAGGAAGGAATTGTGGGTGGAAATGTGATGTATTGTTGGTTGAAGTGATTAGGGGTTTTGGAAGGGGAGATTGGATGAGAGGGAATGGAATTGACCTTGGGCTCTTCTTCGATTAGGGAAACGAGATCGGAGAGGAGATCGAAGCAGAGTAGAGCGTCTGGAGACTGCTGGCGAGCGGAAGCTACGATCGATTCCAACTGGGCGACCAAGACGCCGAATCTGGAGAGAGGAATGGTATTGGTATCTCTCTCGGTTTTCTTCGCCATGGTTGGATGAGGAAATGGAAGAAGATCAGTTGAGTGAGCAGGGGCTTTGCGAGGGAGAGAGGGAGTTGGATCTACTGTGCCTTCTTACATTAATACGATGAGCAGGTGGCAGTGTTTTGGAGAAGATCAATAGTGGTGGTTCACGGGCCGGACTTACGAATATTCATGAACGGCTGGAAACCCTTGCCCAAGCCGGGCCATATAGGTAATCGAACCTTAGCCCAATTAAAGCTCGATCCTAAGCTCACCTGAACAGTCACCCACCGTACAGAACCGATGCAATCCATGAATGAGTCCTGGTGTAGTCTATTTAAAGCCAGCTCGTCCAGGCATTTATTCATTCAATCCATTCACCGCATTTTGTAGATTCGATTTCGAGTTCCAGCATACTGTGTTAAGAGAGCTCAGTTGGCTTAGGATTACAGTTTGCATCCGGAGGTTGTAGGTTCGAAACTGCACTACCACACTGGGGCTCCAGGAGAGTTTACCCTGCTTTCCTCTGGGCCCGAAGGGATTAGTCCAGCCCAAAGGGTTGGGAACCCTCTGATAGCATAAAAAATAAAAAAAAAGGAGAGTCTGCAAACGTTTTGTTCGTCGGTCACACAGTCTATAATGCTGCTATTGCATGAAGAAGATCATTGTGTTATAGGAGAATGACACAAAAAAATCTCTTTTAAAAAAAAAAATAAATAAAGCTTTTCCAAAAGTAATATTTAGGGGCTTTTATTCCTTGTATTATTCTTAGTTGATTTTAAAATCCTATATATCATCAAGTCTTTCTCTAGTATCTTGCAAATTTAATAACAGTTAAAAAAAAAAAAAACACTTTGTCGGAGAAGAAGAACAAAGATTTTATTAATTCAGGGGTTGATGACTCACATAAATATATACGTAGCTAGTTAGTGAAGTGGATGAGTATTTGATTTAGGAAAGAGGATGAAACTTTAATGAGAGAAGATGAGTTGTTGAAGAGGAAAAATGGAGAAGACGAGTTGCAATAATATCATCAATGAGGATAGTTTGATAATAAAAAAAAATGCACAAACAACACTACGAGAGTCTAAGCTTCTTCTTTTTTCTTAAGAAAAGTCCATAAATACTATTATAGATAGTAGTAAATTAAGAACATTCATTATTTCATTTCCAATAGGGTGTTTTAGATATGAATGAAATGTCAAAATAAAATACATAGAAAGTGAATTGGAACTTATTTCCACTTCGCTTCATATACATATATATATATATATATATATATATATATATATATGTATAATTGGTCGGAGTTAGTGGAGGTGAAATAAAGACTAAAGAATTCAATATGCTGACGTGGCTTATGAGTCAAAATAAATTAGTGAAGGTCAAAATCAATTGAGGCTGATTTCTCAATTGGATTAAGCCGCTTTCATAAATAATAATATAATAGGGATTGATTGATTTTGTTTTGAGACTAGTTCCAAGTGGGTTTGAGTTTTGATTCTTTTGACTGCCGGTGCGCCGTCCTATACCATTTACAACTACTTTACATGGTTTCAATTGTGCACTTATTTATGTGGTATTGTGGGTATCGGGTATCTACAAGAGCTTGAGTGAGGTCTTTAAACTTGGTTTCACTTGTCATAAACCAGTCAAAGGTTGGCTTGACAACATTGTTGGACAGATGTGACTATGGACAGGTTCGGTTTTGTCCTGTACATCAAAACTCAATATGGGCGGGGATAGATGATTTCATGCCGGGCCGCTTTGTTTGCATTAAAATACATGACTTCAATACACGAGAACTTTTTCAGTGGTTCAAAAAATTCATACATATTGAACTTCTATGTATTTTAATGCAAAAAAACAGCCTCAATGTTAAAAATGCCATATTCATATTATAAGCCGCATCACACACAGAAAAAAGATTTAACATTATCCTTTTGCGCTACATCAAGAATTCAAGATGCACATTGACCATTATTAAAGATAGATAACCTGGTCTTCGCTAATAGAAAACAGCAACTAGTTACCATTGGGAGACGAATTTACTTGTTAAATTTAAATGCAATCTTGCACTATCTTTGATGTCTGAAAGCACGTCCACATATTTGTCTTCAAAAACCATGGGAAGTCACACCCTCAGCATTGTTTTGCACGGTGCACTAAACACCGTGACATAGCAGTTAAAAGTACTAGTAGCACTACAAACAGCACCTGCATCTCTCATGCTCTTGAGTCTTGACCCTGCCAAAGTGAAGCAGCGATCATGTCAGTTTTCCATTGACCCCTTTTCCGAAGCCAAGAAAGAAAGAAGATACAAAAGGACCCATTAAAAAACCCTTTCCATTAGACCATCTTGGAAACCTGAAATAGAAGGGAATAAAACAATGTAGCAGATAAACTATATTAAAAGTTACAGGACGGAGGCCTTACAATCATATGCATACATGTCATAGATCCGAGGAAAACCAAATCAAGCTCTATTTTATGTAGTGACTTAAGCGAAAAAAAAAAAATCTTATATAGTGTAAAGCTTTGATGCCCGGATACAGCAAGGATACGATAAGGACATGCTAGAGATACAGTAGGGACACTGATTTTACACATAAAAAGGTGAAATATCAGACACAATACATTGCCTACTTGGAAGTATCCATGCATCGTAGGTGTAAAGTCATATAAAAGAGGGAAGGAGCATTACCAAAGCAACAAACCAAACAAGCGCTTTAGTGAGTGTGCCAGGCACGATCAGTTTCATATTGTAGCCAAATATGATTGATGGCGTCGTCCTTCAACAGGCACTTCAAATTCTGCATGTTAGTTATCAATGACGTAGTAGTATACTATAGAAATGAATAGTATCAAGTAAAAGATTTGTTTTTCTCGGATCTTGTTTAAAAGTAAAGTGGAGGATTTTACCAAAAATGTCCCTTAAGACTTATCAATTGCCAAAAGCACCATCAACATCTTAAAAAGACCACAGTAGTCTGCAAAGGCACTGTTTGGTATTTTTTTTTGCTTTTAGCGCCGAGGGGGAATATCTCCGTTCATTCTAAGTAAATGAGCGGGGATATCCCCGTTCATCGTTCATTACAACTTAAAGACTGTCGAACACCCTTTTTCCCTTTGCCTTTTTTGGTATCCGGACGAATCTCTCTGCAATCCTTCTTCCACATTAACTTTCTTTATGGGAAAATCATAATCTTGAAAGTGTATGTTATTGCCTCAATTGCTTTTTAATGATTTTTGCCAGGAAACTGTGCATGAGGGAAGATGGTCAGCAGCAAGTTTGCATAGTTGGATTGTAGGAATTTGAGGTTTCAGATGTTCAAATTGTTAAAGAATTTATTGAGAAGGGAAATGCTGCGCGAAGTAGTAACTCTACTGGTGCCAATGAGGAATCTTCATGATCCCATGCCATTTTATAGCTTGCCATTAAGAAGCACAAGGAGGTAAATGAATCAAGAAGGCACAATGATGGAAATGAAACCAAGAGTAGGAAGGTTATTGGGAAGATTACTTTTATTGATTTTGCTGGCGGTGAACGTGGTGCCATACTACTGATAATGATAGGCAGACTCGGTAGGTGCATTTTGTTAACCTCTTCCCGTTACCAAGTTTATATGGATCATTTCTATTTAAAAGATTCAAGAATAAGATTCTCCCATAAAGCAAGTTAATGTCGAAGAAGAATTGCAGAGAGATTCGTCCGGATACCAAAAAAGGCAAAGGGAAAAAGGGTGTTCAACAGTCTTTAAGTTGTAATGAACGACGAATAGGGATATCCCCGCTCATTTACTTAGAATGAACGGGGATATTATTGGAAGTAGGTGGGCCTCGCGGATAGATATTCAAAACTTTTGACTCACTTGACTCAGGGATCAAGTATCCATAAAGCCAAAAACCCAATCCAGAATGCATAACCCTCAATCTCATGATCACATACAGTAAGTAAAACTATCTAAAAGATAGAACAGAAACGAGCAAGCATCCATTAAAATCCACAACATACAAAGAAGCAGATTATACCTTAGGAGCTCGGTTGCGCTCTAATGGAGAAGTTGATAACTTTCGTTGATGTAGAACTTTTCTACAAACTGAGATCAGAATCTCCACCATCTCTCAGTCTTCCACTCTATGACCCGAATTAGATATCTCTTCTCAAGAAGATTGGTGGAATCTTCAAGAGAAAACCCAACTCGAAACCCTAAGAAACTAGAAGAGGAAGAGAGACGAGAGCAATGCAATTATTGCACAAAGAGAAGGGACGTTTCTCACTCTATATTGTTATTGACGTCCAAGAGGGGTGTATTCCCTTTTATAATCTCCCAAAGCTCCTCTTGTTTTAATTGAAATAGAAGTCTTACTTCCACAACAATTAGTAAGTATATTATTACCACTATTAGAAGTCCTACTTCAAATAGAAATAGTAACTTCCTAATTCCTTCCTTTTAGAGTTCGAATAGGATTAGTATCTTTCTAATATCTTGGGCTAGCGTGGGGACCACTAGGGATTCCATAGAATGCTGGCTCCAACTGGTACACGCGACCCCACATCTCATGTGCAATCCGGGCCCACAGTTAATTGCAAATAACACCACTATATAAATGCAATTGCACTCCAGTCTTAGGAATAAATTACAATGAAGACCCTAAACTTCCCAATTACCACAAGTAGGCCCCTCTATCAATATCCATGGATCAATTAGAATAAATCTGTCTCTTCCAATCTTAGTTCCACATCTTATTATCCTTGAGTCTCAATTAATCACTATGATCATCAGTACCATCCAATTAACTCTTAATCGAGATGGGTGCGCACTTACTAATGACAAAACCAATTAATTGGCACAAGGGGATAATAGAGATAGATTCCATCTTGATTATTCAATGTTCCCACAGTCCTACTACCACATACCCAAGACACCGAAGTGTTAACCTACAGTTGGCCTCACCTATTGGTGACTCAAAACAAATGAATAGATAGAAACTTGAGTTCATCAATGTCTCAGGATTGAGAGCCTATTGCTAGGGAATTATGAGAGCATATCTTATTATTGAGACGGAATTCCATAAGGTGCTTCTCATGGTCATTCAATACATCCAATGTACTAGCACATTGATCCAGAATCTTCCATTTTGATGATCGAGACAAATCACACTATCTCATAGTGATCAAAGTGCTGCAACCTTATCAGATGAGATGCCCAGTCTCATCACTGGTTGTGAAGATATTTTAAGTATAAGATTTGTGACATATATCTCTCGTATGTGGATCGCATCCATATACATATATCACATCTAATATACTAATGGGACCCGGTTCAACTCATGAACCATTATGTCATATGTATTGGTCATGTGCATAAAGTAATAAAATAACATTCATCTCATGAAAGTAAAGCATGGTTTTATTGATTAATCAATTTATTACATCAACTGATGGATTGAGTCCATACAATCTAACAGATATCCCCGCTCAGTGCTAAAAGAAAAAAAAATACCAAACAGGGCCTTTGAGACTACTGTGGTCTTTCTAAGATGTTGATGGTGCTTTTGGCAATTGACAATTTTTAAGGGATGTTTTGGGTAAAATCCTCAATAAAGTGCTAAGGAACAAATCAATAGTACATGTCCAAAAGAAAGGAAAAGAAGTATCATGGGATATACACCTATAAACATTCACTTAAGTAACTAAAATAGCCAATGAATAGTTTATATACACTATATGGGCCCATTTGTTCTATTGCCATTGAATCCTTAGGATTGCTAAATATATAATGCATTCATATTGAAGAGGCAAGATGCAAACAATTAAAGGTAAAGTTCTCCATGAGGTTGTCATAGAATGAATGTAACGTTTGATAGGAAATGATATCTCTTGCTATCCCGGTAAAATAAATTCTAGAAAAGTGATGACCCATCTAGATCTCCACCTTAGATGTACCTTCGTTACTCGCGTCTTTAGTACTTATTTGATAAAGTCACCTTTACTATTAATTCCTTTAGACATGCCTCTTAGTAATGTGGCAAGAGGTGTCTCACCTCACAAAGTATATCAGAAGGATCTATCATCGGCGTGTAGATTAGTATCACATCCCATAATCTAAATACATACCACTATTTTTTTAAGTACACCCACTCTTTTCTTCCACCACATCTATGTTTGTTTTGCCTTGATCAGATGGTATGTAATATCTTATTCAAATGAAAATCAGATATTTGGAAACAATAAATGCTCCATGCACATTCAATGAAGAGAGGCCTAAGACTCAACGGTTTATCATTAAAAATAAAATAATTTGATATTTTTTATCTTCAGATTATAGAGATTCCCACACCAAACCACCTATGCCATATATCATTGAACAGGCCATTGGAGAAATTGTAAGACCTATTGTTTAGAATACAAAGCCCAACAACCTACCATGGCCAAAACATTTGTGGAGCATTCATTTCCTAAATTTTCCAAACAAAAAAAATCTAAAAACCTAAATATTTTTATGTAAAATAAACAATAGAACATAAAATATATCGATAAAATCATTGTTTTCCAAGTTGAAAAAAGAAACAAAGGGAAAAAAAGAAAAGCATTTTCCTTGTTTCAATGCATGATTAGGAGCTTTGTTTAGTATAAATTAAGAAGTAAACGCCAAAAAAGAGAGAGTACAAAATTATGTTTGGACGATCCTTGCTATTCCCATATACAAAACATGCACGTTCACAGTATAAATAACCAGAATTAGCAAACGAATCAAATCCTATGAGTTATTTTCCTACTAATTATTAGGTCAAACAAACATACAAAGCACACGACATTTGATCTTTACATAGTACCAATATCTATAATATTTAATATCATATCTTTTATTTAATGTATATTTAAAATCAAGATAGAAATATTTGGCTCTTAGCAGAAGTAAGAAATTGCAGGATAGAGAGACAGGGACTCCTTGGAGCATTTCCATGAACTCTTACACCCTGTGTGGGAAGGGGGGAAAGAGGGGGGAAGGAAAAAAAGGAGGGGAAAGTGTTTTGGGAGGGTGTTTGGGAGAGGAGGGGAGGCAAAATCGGGGGGGGGGGGGGGGGGGGGAGCAAAAATTTTACCCCCAAAACAGGGGGGAAAATGAGGGAGGGGAGGGAAAATGTCATTTTTGCCCTTTTTGTCCTTTTTAGAAACTTTTATAAAAGGGCAAAATGGTAATTTCTAATGTACTTCACAAACAAACAAAACCTTACTTTTTCACTTTTCTTCCTCTTACTTTTTTACTTTCCAAACAAGAGGAGGTAAAATTAATTTTCCCTTCCTTCCCCTTCCCTTCCCCTCAAATTTCCCTTCCCCTCCCCTCCCCTCCCCTCCCCTCCCCCCTTCCCAAACACAGCATTAAATCTCACCCATTCACACATCAAACAACACAAAAAACCCAAAATCAATCAATGGGCTGTCCCAAGTGAATGCCCCAGGTCGAATTGAAACCTCACTTTAAAATCCCAACTAGCCCAATAACCGGTGCTCAGCACGTTATCTCATTGCACTACAAAATAAATAATAACATATTAAAAAAATTACCTCCCACCATAAGATGAATTGGATAAAACAGAAATAAAGAAATTGGAGCAAACATAACATAATTATATAGGAACAACTAAAACATAAGTGGTTTGATGGAAAAATGAGTTAATAGTTCCGTGAGTGGTTAAGTAACCGTCCATCAAAGTTATGACCGTGGTCAAAATTAAATCAAAAACCTCTTGAGTTAATATACTGGAAAGGGCCTCGGCCATGCCCCCACCCACATGTGCCAAAACAATCGCCCCACCTCTTTCGTCCATCGTCCCTTCATCGGAGGGGGGAAAAAAACCACACCAGCCAGCCCTTATTCCTCACAGTGCATGAGTGCGGCATTAGGTAAATCTTTCCCCCCCTTCTCTCGCATCTCCCTCCCTAAAACTCCCTCTCTGCTCGTCTCTTACTTCTCGAGCCTCTTTTTATTTTATTTTTGAATGGCGCTTCTCTCTCTCCCTCTCCCTCCTATCTTTTATGATTTCATTCATTATTTTAGGCTCTGCACAAAAGAGATAGGGTTTTACTTGTTTGATTTCTGTTTGGTGGTTAGGGTTAGAATTGTGTTGCGGGCCTGTTTGGATAAATGAATCCACATGTGGAGTGGAGTGAAGAGAAGTAGGTTGAAGTTAAAGTAGAGTGCTTCACTTCACTCCATTTGGATGCTTATTTTAGGATTTTACTATGTTTGTTTGGTGATGGAATATCTTCCTGTAACTTGTAAGCATTGGTAAAATTGCAATTTTGTAACATGGTCATTCTGTTATTATTATTATTATTTCAATTTGAGAGACTTGAATAATCATTTGAGTCTGAAATATTTATCATTATTTTGTTCTTTTGTCGTCTATGTTTTTGAAAGGAAGAATTATATTTGCATTGATTGATTGGGGTTTCATGTAGAAGTTAGGCATGGTTGGGGTATTTTAGAGTTATGTTTTGTGGATGGAATTTCCCCCTAGAAGGCCCACTTATGATTAGTTATGAGAAGAGATGCAAGAACAAAGATTGTAAGATAGGGCAGTTCCGGGTTGGATTTCGAACCATAATTAATGACTTGGGGGCTGTAAATCGTAAGAAGGTATTGGCAATGCTTTATGCTTCTAATTGTCTTGATCAATATTTATTTTATTTATTTTTAGATTGTTGTGACTTGTGAGTTGTGAGCAAGTTTTCTATTGATGTGTTGTCGGTCCACATGACATGATTGCACATGGCCTGAAGAGGAGAACTCCATTTTAATCTCAATTATGAAAATCACTTAATCAATGCTATCCTAGTGCTTCACTAGCCCGACCTCATGAAAGTGGTGTCCTTGTAGATTATTAAAATGTCCTAACTCCTAAGCATATGGAATTCTCACTTGTTTTGTATGTATTATGTGTTAGATCTAGGGTTCCTTGATTTGGTGAGATTAAGTGAGCATTTTGAATGAACTAGAGTTTCCTCCAATTCCATAATCTATGGTTGTGTCACATTATTGTCATTCCAAATCTCTTAATTTCTCTTTTACATATGAGTTTGCATTTTTTTTTGTCTTGCGGAGGAAAGTAGGCAGCAACATGAGTATAGAAATTAAGCCTTAACTACTTATTTCTTCTTCTCCTTTTTCCTTTTGGAAACTTTACTCTTGGCCCATAATGCGATGTTTATGTTTATGCTGACAATGTTCATTTATAAATACCGGTGCTCTTATTTAGAGTTGAGATGTTATGATGAGAGAAATATATGTTAGTTGATGCAGTTAAATATTTTGTGTCTATTTGAATGCAATATATTCTCTTTTTCTATTGTTAATGGGAATTTTTTTTTTGCAAAAATTTAGCCCCACCTAAGCAAAAATCTTGGGTCTGCCTGGCCAAGCGCGCTGTTATCAACGGAGTTGCACTCTTCCTCTTCAGCCCCAAGAAAATACCTGAACTTGGTCGTAGCATTGGAAAGACTGCAAATAGCTTCAAATAGGTTAATGTCTTTTTTTTTTTTTTTTTTGGTATTTTTGTACTTTTCTGTGTTGTAATTATTGAGTGGCTTTTTTTTTCCTACTTTTCTTCAATTGGGTTTTAGGGTTTTTTATTTTTTATTTTATGCTCTATGTGTTTTTGTAGTGTTTTTTGAGGTTTTTGTTTAGTTGGATTGATGTTAGATTGTGAGTGGCGTCAGATGTGTTTTATTAGTGTGATTTTGATGATCTTTGATGTTTTGCATTGCTTTTTTCTGAATTTTTTTTTTTTTTTGTGTGAATTGGATGGGTGAGTGTTGCCATTGATGATCACAAACCTGTGTTGGTGTTGACCGGAAAGCTCTGTGACACATGTTACTAATTGGCTAGTAGTGTTGCATTCAGTGAGGGAGCTGGGATTTTCTAGTAAGGGGCATTTTTTTTTTTTTTTTGTGTGAATTGGATGGGTGAGTGTTGCCATTGATGATCACAAACCTGTGTTGGTGTTGACCGGAAAGCTCTGTGACACATGTTACTAATTGGCTAGTAGTGTTGCATTCAGTGAGGGAGCTGGGATTTTCTAGTAAGGGGCAATATATTTCTCTTAGCGAGAAATTTGAGAAATAATTAAGAAAATTAAAATTTTTTGCTGATTAAAAAATGATGCAAAAAATTTAACATAAATAAATTAGTTAACATAATATCAAAATTTTAAAATCATATATTCAATCCAATTTAACTATAGACTAGTTATTAATTATCCCAAAAATGATAAAAATGATGAACTCGTATCGCTCTCCACATCCAACATTCAATAATGGGCCCAGAAGACTTTAGAAGAATTGCAAATGGCCTGATTTTGATAAATTTACTTGTGAGCACATTATTATAATTACAAAAATATTAAATTAAATATTTTTTTTAACGTCATAATATGGGTTCGATAATCACATCATTTAGATGTCATGTACTTTTTAATTATCAATCCTATGTAAATGCATATATTGGTGACAATATCGGTAAATATAGCATTTGTAATGCATAAGATTTGAGTTAATTGAAATTTGAGGAATTCCCATTAATAGAGCGAGAAATCCGTTTGAGCGGCTTGGATTTTCATCAAGTATACTGCATTGTGGGTTCTACTCCCTACACTCACATGAAGCGTGTGGAAGATCACTGATTGCAACGAGGCTCTCTTCAGAAGTGAATAGGTACAGAAAAAAGAGGAGAAATTAAAACCATATAATTCAAATGGAAATGGTAATTAAATAGCTTTGATGAGTTGTCTTTTGGATAAAGAAGTAAATGACGAAATTGCCTTCTAGTGTTTTAAAAGCTCTATTCTTTACTTGAAGGGGAAAAATTTGTTGAGGAGGCAAACGAAGCATGAAACAAAGTTGAGGAGGGGCACAGAGGATAAGATCAAATTAGGCATGAGAACATTTAAAATCTTTTCTTCCTATATATAAAAGAAAACCCCAAAAGTTGAGCTCTATGTGGCTCCGCCGCTGGGTGCAGTAAAGATTGCAAAAACAAAACCATAAATAGTGGGGGCATTTATTGTTACTAATAGGTTTGGTTGTTGGGTGTGTTGGATTATTATTATTATTATTATCATTATTTTGTTGTTGTTGAGAGTTTGAGATTGTGATATTCGTGAGTGAAGATGAGTTTTGGAGTGGGGTTAGTCCTCGTAAAGCTCTAGTGTACCATGGAATGTTATATCTTGTGGAGAGATCAAGATTTGTTAAAATATATGTATAAATTTGATTATCTTTGCATTAAATTCTACTAAAAATAATGGTAATACTAGTGTAGTCCAGAATTCTTCCAAGTTATCAAACAGAGAATTTCTGGAATTAAGGCTAGATTGAATTCTCAAGCATGAAATTCCAGGATGAATCAAGCAGGGAATTGGAACTCTGGAGGAGTTTAGCAGCATTTTGAATTCCAATATTCTAAATTCTCCAAATTCTGGTAGACATGAATTCTTTAAATTCTTTCAACCAAACGGGCTAGTGTCCTAAAAAATCTGGAAATGACTTATTTATTTATGTAATCATGATGTTTAAATGTTTGAATTTCTTGAGTTTTCCCTTCCTTTTACAATGTCTTCATGTCTTTAGTTGTTATTTGTATTTGTATTTTTGTTTTGAAAGATATATATATATATATATAGGATTTAACCGGAAAAAACACTTAATGCGGACGTGTTACGCAATGAAACACTTTAGCCATTGGTGCATCAATTAGAGCAATTGGGCCCGATTTTCATTTTTTTTTTACCAATTTGTCACATCGTCGGCGCCGACCTTATTTACACCGAATAAGGTTAGCGATGATCTTACCTTTGTAAAATAAGGTCATCACTGACGCAGGTTGTCCTTTTTTTACCAAAAGTTGTAACTTTTCATAAGAGGCTTGTGGTAAAGTTTTCAAGTACGGGTCGGCGATGACCTTACCTTTTGTAAAATAAGGTCATCACCGACGCAGGTTGCCCTTTTTTTACCAAAAGTTGTAACTTTTCAAAGAGGCTTGTGGCAAAATTTCCAAGTACGGGTCATCTACAGAGAATGGGCAGGGAGGCTGGGGATGGATGACAATGACCGCCCCTCCATTCTCCTCAACGACGAAGGCATGCGCTTTGTCGAGGCCTCTGTGGACTGGACTCTTGACCACATCATGCTCCTCAAACCCTCCAAAGCTCTGCTTAACTTCCACCGAACCGTCAAGGGTGTGGACGAGCTCCTCCAGGTCCAAATCACCCGGTTCGCCTGCGGCTCCATGGTGGTTGGCTTCACCTTCCATCACCTTGTCGCGGACGGCCAGTCCACCATCAACTTCCTCATTGCTTGGGCCCGAGCCTGCAGAGGCCTCCACAAGAACCCACTCCCTCTCCACGACCGCACCATCTTCACCCCTCGCAACCCACCTCGTGTCGAGTTCGAACACCAAAGAATAGAGTTCGTGAACATGAAAATGATCAAGGAGCACCCGTATCCATATCCTAACTCAGACGGTTCATCAAACAGGCTGATCATGCACAAGGTCCATTTCACGCGAGAGTTCCTAACCAAGCTCAAGGCCACGGCTTCTGCAGGTCGAAATAGGCCATACAGCACGTTCGAGTGCCTGGTGGCCCATCTGTGGAGAGCCATCACGCAGGCTCGCGGCCTAAACGAGTCCGAGATGACCCACGTGAGGATTTCTGTGGATGGGCGTGCGAGGTTGAATTCTCCCGAGCCAAACGAGTACTTTGGAAATTTGGTGTTGTGGGCATTCCCTCGAGCCAAGGTGAAGGACCTTTTGTAGGAACCTCTGCACTTCGCAGCCAAGCTCATACACGATGCAGTCTCCAATGTCAATGGTGACTACTTCAATTCGTTTATCGACTTTGCGAGCAAGGAAGAGGAGGTGAAGGATCTGGTGCCTACAGCTACAGACAAGTTGGTGTTGTGTTCGAATGTGGACGTGGAAAAATACAGTTGTCATCATGTTTCGCAGCTACACGATCCTGAAGGAAGGCGGCCTCCGCGTTTTTTGTGAAGTGGGACAAATGAAGCTTGAAATCGGGCTATATAGAGTTCGTGGACTGGGTCATTGCCGACCTTATTCAGTGTAAATAAGGTTGGCGCCAACGATGTGATAAATTGGTAAAAAAAAATTGAAAATCGGGCCCAATTGCTCTAATTGGTGCACCAATGGCTCAAGTGTTTCATTGCGTAACACATCCGCATTAAGTGTTTTTTCCGGTTAAATCCTCATATATATATTTTTGTACTTCTCTGTAAAATGTTGATATTTTTAGGGCTAATGACTTTAGCTGTATTTTTTTTTTTTTTCCCTTTGGCATGGTTTAGATCAGACTTGAGAATTCAAAACATGATTTTAAGTTCAAATTGGATCTGTGCATTCTGATCAAATTCTAAGATGTTCAAATGCTAAAATCCATATATTTTGAGCCAACTTTTGCTATTTTTTTGTGGGTACTACTTCTATTTTATTTTACTGTATAGGTACTGTGTCTAATGCTCTAAGCCTCCAATTTGCTTATTAGATTTCATAAGTAGCCTGCTTCTCAACTTTATATTTAGTTTATTTTCTTGCTTCATCTGTTCTGAATTTTGTACCTCATAAAAAATACTTGCACTTGGATATTAGTGATTTCATATGGTATGTGTTTTTCGTTCCTCACCACATGGTACAATGACATGTGCATCAATTCTATCTAAAGTAACTTATGTTTGTATAACTTTGGCCAATAGAGTCACGTAATTATGTAGCTTGAACAAATTCAACAACTTAAGGTAAAACGGCAATAAAGACCTAAATGACCTTCTAGGGCGCAGCATGTACCCCTTTACTAATGCTATAAAACAATAAAATCTATCATTTTATTATTATTTTTGTAAAATTTGTTGAGGCAAAACAAGTTTTGCCGATATGATCCCATATGTCAGGCCAACAAATATGATCATCGGGTACCATTGTTATGAACCATGATTCTATGATGCTAAAAAGAAAGCACACACAACAGAAGAAGACCCATCTTACTAATCATTTCTATAGACCTTATCTCTAGATTTAAGATATACCTCATTTGCTGTTTGCATTAATGTTTGGAAAGTTATAATCCGTGGTTCATACTTGTGTATGATTATGAATAAATGGCTATTTTAGGTTAGCAATACTACTAGTGTAAACAATAGAGCATCTTCAATTTGTACATGTGGTTATGACAGAGGGATAAAGGGATGGACAAGAAAGAAGAATTTCCTGCAATGTTTCTCTAGCAAGCTGAATGTAAAACACGATATAGGAACAACATAAGAATAATACTGCTATTACAGCAAAGTTGATCAGAGCTATATACAAAGTCAGATGGACAAACCAATCTGACCAATGGTGTGTCAGTTAGAGACGCAATAGGTTCTGCTGCTGAAGTCAGTCCTTCTGGCAAGGCAATCTACAGGATCTCTAACCCTAGCTCATCCTTCTTGAAAACAAGCCTGCCATAAATTTTGGCATTAATTTACATATCATAATAGACAAACTCGTAGAGAATAATAAACACGTGAAACAAAAGAAATTAAGCATAAAAAGAAACCCCAAAAGAAAAAGTGCTAGTTCTTAATTCTCGGTTGAATTTGTTAGGCAGGTATAAGGTTGGATTCAGGTTGTAGCAGAACAAATTCCATTGTCTGGTATGTTCATCAGACCTTCGGCAATGATATCTCAAAATGTCATTTTTTAAAGCTTCTTCGTATTTTTTACTTTTCAGAGATCCCTGTTAAACATGAAGCTATCTCATTGAATATTCTTAGATGAGATATTTACTATGAGCTACACAATTAAATATTACATCACATCCTTGGCGAAAATACAAAAGGGATCGGTCCTCTCATTTCAGGATGAACTGGTAATAGCATCTTCTGGCAAAGTTTGGGTGCCCAATCCATTCACTAGTAATGACTTCTATGTTAAAACAAGGTCCCCAAGGTACCAGAACTTCTATTGTAGTATGTTCAACTCTGTCACCAAGTACACAAAAAAACACAATTTACTCCTGATATTCTCTTTCCCTGCATCTGATCCATCAGCAGCAAAACAACCCACAACAAAAATGAGCAGCCAAGGAGATAAGTGGTGCAGAAAATGGAATAACTAATAGGAAGAAAAATAAATACCTAATAATGAGCAGCTGTAGATAGAGGAACATGACTGTAACAGGGTATGTTGGGTCTAAAGAATATAATGGAGGTTTATCAAAATGCTGGTGCCATGGTTGATAGTCGATAGTCGATACTAGCATAACACGATCCATAGCAAGGTTTTTTCCTTAAAGCCTTTACAACTTGTAAAAGTATCTGCTCTCAAGTAGCAATGCCATAAAATTTCTATGCGAGAACTCAGATTTGTTTAGGACAAAATTTCCCTTAATATAGCAGGTTATAGAATGAGCCCCATAGTTAAGGCCCATACAAACACCCAACACTGAGGTTTAGCAGATTTTAGATGGGTGGAGGCCGCAATAATGATGAGGAGGATCCTTTTTGTTTTGGTGAAATAAAATTTTACTGTTAAAAAAAAATTAATAATAATAATAATAAAATAATGATGATGAGGATGATGAATTGAAGCAAGCCCATACCATAGCTATAACAGGTAGAAAACCTATGTTACTGGCTACTTCTACTTATTTAGAGGCTCAATTAGATATATGATTGTGGAGCTTACAGCTGAGTGTAACTGGAAAGTGTTGGCATTGGTGCTTGAGAGGAAATACCACTGCAAATTATTAGCTTTAAGAATGTGCGAAAAAATCATAGCCTAACCAAAGTAGCCGTGTTTTGCAAAGAACCCTGACCAAAGCAGGCATCATAGAGCATAATCTTCGTCTTTCTCTGTCTGAGATCTTTCCAGTATGAATTTGTTGACTTTGTCATCCCTCGCAGTCCTCATGGAGACATGGACTGCTCAATATATCTAACCACAAAATCAAGGAGAAGCACTGCTCCGCAAAGAATCCTTGGTATAAGAATAAAACAGCGACGAAAAAGTTGAAGGATACAGTATTTCAAGCCAGCCCCTCCAGATTGAAAATGGCCAGCAACGTGTTGTAGTTCTTTTGAAATATGTTCAACAGCTTTATTGCCAACACAGAATTTAGAGGATAGGACAATTAGAAGCATCAGCAACTTAAAAAAGATTTGGAGTCAACATCAATCTGAAACACTATAAAGAGCAGGAACCACCATATGTAGTATAAATGTGTCATGGTGATGGGATCTGTTGAGTGTTGACCCAGTAGGTCATCAGGTGGCGGAGCACAGAATTGCAATGATCGTATTATCCTAATCATCCAATAAACTCTGAAATATCCACTGGCTGAATTTGGACAGTTACACTTTGGTTGTTAAAGAATTTGAACAGTTACACTCTCGTTGTTACATGGTGGGACCCCAAAAGTAGTTGTGATCATATTATCCTAATCATCCAAAATTGGAAAATTAAAATAGAAAACACAAAAAAAATGAATTGGCAGAAGCCCAAATTTGACACTCATCGAACTATTACTCACTGTTGGATTAAAATCAAACTAAATGATGCCTTCTAAAACCATTGAAACTTAAGGGCCATAGATCAAATGGATATGAGGACCTAAGATCTTTCAGCCCCCCACCTCGCCCATGATTGGCATGGCTCACAAGGGCGTGCCCACGGAAGGTTTTCACGAATGGTGCTCGGCAAAGGATGGCCATGCTGGAAATGAAAATGAGAAAAAAAAAATGGCGAAGACGACCATACTACCAAACCCAATAATTATTATTGGTATTTCATATAACCCACCTACTGTAAGTAATTAATCTTAAGATGAAATCAGTTTTCTTTCATTTTTCTATTTTCTTTCTCATCTCACCCCATCTAATCTTATCTTTGGTTTTGATAATAATCTTAGGCATGATGGCAGTTTCTTTGCCTTCCAGTCCGGTGACAGGAGCCGCTTCTGTTGTTGCTGGTACTCTCAGAGCATTTGGCCCACATCGTCATCTTTCACTCAATCCCTCTACCCATTTCAACCTCTCCTTTGCTTCTAATTCAATAACCATCAGGTCCAATTTCCTCCTCAAACTTAAAACCCCAATCCCCTCTCCCCACCTCTTCTTCCCTCTCAACCCCCTCTCTCCACCTTACCCTTACAAATGCCTCGCTGCAATGGCAGGCGATGAAAATGAAGAACAAGGCAATGAAGAAGATGAAACTGAAGATGACGAAGACATTGAATTGGATGAAAATGAACATGAAGAAGAGAGGAGGCTGTATGTGGGAAATCTTCCTTACTCAATGACTCAGTCCCAACTCACTGATGTCTTCCAGGAAGCTGGCAGAGTCGATGCTGTTGAGGTAAACATGAATGGTTGCTCCACCATCATTTCTCCTTTTAATTGAACAAAAGCATGTGATCAAACTACTGTGTTTAGGAAAGGAGATGAATATAAGCAAAAGACAGCTGCTGTATTTTCTTGTGTACTAGTTAGTACTGATAAGATGATGAATTGTGGATCCTCTGGCCCGTATTTTCAGGTTGTTTACGATCGGTTGACTGATCGGAGTCGAGGATTTGCATTTGTTACGATGGGTAGTGCCGAAGAAGCCAAAGAAGCGATTCGAATGTTGGATGGATCTGTAAGTTGTACTGAAGACTATAATTATCATTTGTTTTGGACACTTCAAGTAACTGAAATTCAATGGTGCTATTGATGTTGTTGGTCTGAATAGCAAATTGGGGGACGAACAGCAAAGGTGAACTTCCCAGAAATTCCAAGGGGAGGTGAAAGAGAGGTCATGGCTCCAAGAATTCGCAGGAGCTCTAGAGGGTTTATCGACAGCCCCTACAAAGTCTATGCAGGGAACCTTGGTTGGAGCCTCACCTCTGAGGCCCTCAAGGAGGCATTCCAAGACCAGCCTGGGTTGCTCAGTGCAAAGGTGATCTATGAGAGGGACTCCGGACGATCGAGGGGATTTGGGTTTGTCTCCTTTGCCTCAGCTGAAGATGCAGAGTCTGCTTTGAATACTATGAATGGAGTGGTAAGCTGCTGAAGTTGGTTTGGCCATTGAATTTTTAAATGTTAATTACATCCTACTACTGCCTGGTTTATAATACAGACTCATGGCTGTACGTAGGAGGTGGAAGGGAGACCCCTGCGATTGAATCTTGCTTCGCAAAGAGAAAGAACCACTGTGGCTACATCACCCAAATCACCCCAGATGCAGGAAGCTGTAATAGATCCTGTTAGCAATGCAATGCAATCCAGCCTTGGTTATTGAATGTGAAGAGAATGAAAAGATCCAGCGCTCCATGAATTTGCATGTATTTCATTTTCACATTTGTTGTGACTTTGTTCTGCTGTCGAAATGTAGGGGCAGGCTGTGGTATTTGGTCGAATGCTCTGTTGGAACATGTGATTTTCCCGTGTATGTGTGGTTTTTGTGGTGTTTTCCTTTTTTCTTGGAGGGGGTTGTTGGGTATTGGTGTTTACGGGGCATGTATTTTATTAGACATGATCAGATGTCTACAGATAAGATTATTTGAAATATAACATTGATTGAATGATATCATGGAATGTTAGATTATTCCATGATATCAATGGAATGTCCCTATTTTTAAGAAATTTGCATGTGGGTTGTTGCATGATATCATGAAATGTCCATATTTTTACGTAATCTACATGTGGGTGGTTTCGTGATATCATGGAATGTCTTTAGTTTCATGAAATCTGTATGTTACGTGAACATGTGCGTAAATTGCTTAGAAATGTTGGATTGACTTGGAAACTGATATTGGAGTGGTCCCAGTTGGATCTTTTGATCCTCCCATGTCCCATGGGATCCCAAGTAGGTGTGACCTCGCAACTAGCATGCACAGGAGCATGACTCTATTATATATGGGGGTGTTTTTATATGCATCTACCTCTCACCATATAAGGCAGATTTTGTTGGGGCTCATCTGGGGCCCAATTGATCATGGGATTATGGGGGGTTGGAAATATACATGGGGGATGGGGGTAACCCCATATATCTAATTTCAACAAGTCAATCTGATGCCCTTAATCCATTAATCTTTAGCCCACATACACTGGATTAGTGTGCAGTCATCAATGTAGGGCCCATATGGGGCCCCACCTGGGATTGAGACCTGGGGGGATCGAAAGATCTACATGGGCCTTTAAATTATGTGAAAAATTATCGCCAACCCTAAACCCTATCAGCTCCATTCGGGCTCCACAGGTTTAACGGTGTACAATGCATTCGGATGGGTGCGTAGTCGATCCAACGGTCTAGTCCATTCGGATAGGTGCAAACCCCAAGGGAAGTGTGAAATTCAATTTGATAGACCATCAGGTAGGCCCCACCCCTGGTGCGCATCCTAATGACCATCCCAATGGATAATTGCGAACTCATGGGATCTAGTGCATATAGGGGGAGACGGTTTGGATGGTCCATTCAGATTAGCATCTAAAAAATTCAACATATTTAAGCCCGGGCCTACCCGTTTCAGTCAACAACCAGACCTTAAGTATCCTCAAGATGAGAAAAGAAATCTGTTTTCATGGACCGTCTAAGGTTTATAGCAGACCTAGGATACTGCAGCCTGATTTGGGGTGGTCTGGGTTGAGTTCTTGGGCCTGTGTTCCAACATAAGCTGAAACAGTGTGCCAGATAACTAAATAAGCTGCATTTGGGCTTGTGGGTTGAATGGTGTTGGCACCCTAGTTTACACACATGTCCAATAACGGATCCCTATATCCTCAAGTTAAAGCACTCAGGGTTGGGATACAAACTGGTTGGAACCATATTGGACCCAGACCCAGAACTATATGATATGCTTGTGTCCGGCCATTTCCAACCATATTTGTCTACAAGGTTTTGAGTTCCGAACCCGAAGTTATATTTTAGTTACCTATCGAAGGTATATTTATAGTTGGGAAGTGCTCTTATTAGAAACACTCTCACCAACTTTATGAGAGTTGGGTGGGGGCCCTCACATTTAAGTTGGGGGTCCTTGCATTTAAGTTGGTGAGAGTGGATATGGAAGTGAGGGCCCCCACCCATCTCTCATAAAGTTAGTGAGAGTGTCTCTCATAGAAGCACTTCCCTTTATAGTTATATTTTAGTTACCTATCGAAGGTATATTTATAGTTACCATAGTTAGTGCAGGAATATCAGCATGCTGGCAGGAATGATTACATTGATTAAAATTCTTAAGAGGGTCTGCTTCCCACATTATCACATTTGATACTTTCATCTCTGGCTTCATTCCTTTCTTGTGGCTTGCTCGGATTTTGATTTTCAAAGTCTCTGATCACCTCGCAAAGTAATATGATTTCAATAAAGTTTTTTGGCCTAATTTAGCCGCATTACCAAAATCATCTAGGTGTTTTTGGTTTTTTAATTTGGCGTTACATTTTGATATTTTGCCTTTCATACTTGTAATAAGCTCAGACAATTTCTAAACTCTGGGCCCATTTCTCCAACATCAGCCAAAATTGTTGATTTTTATAAAAGCTGCGTGCCTTATCAACCACACTTGCATGCATTCATTAAAGCCTGCATTTTTTATAAACCACATGTGCATGCATGCATATGCATCCTTACAACTCCACAATTATTAAAACTTATATTCAGTGCCCCATTTTATTACTAATAAGTGCCAGCTATTACTGCTTATTACGTAAGTTTTCAATTTTACAAATTTTAATATTAGTTTAAAGGGGAGGAAGGTAGATGGACATGTCTCCTTACGAAAACTTTAGGGCCCGTTTGTCAATTTATTAGGTTCGTAAAAGTAATGTAAAGCCTCCATTTTAGTTGCCCTAGAACTGTGATTTGTGTTGAGGACTCGAAACTGTACTACGACACTAGGCCACGGGGGATTTACTCGGCTCCTCCTGTGCCGTAGGGATTATTCTAGCCTGAATAGTTGGGACACCCTCCGTTATAAAAAAATAATAATTTTTTTTTCTATCTTGATTTGATGCTTTATATCACAGGAAATTAAAGTGGCTCTAAGGGTCCAAAGTTTAATGACGGCGTAAGTTACATCTTTTGAAATTCAATCCAACAATGAGTGATGGTTCAATGATCTTACAAAGGGATAGAATGGCCATTCCTCTCCCTCCCCAGTGGAATGGCCATTCCCCTACATAAGGGAATGATGATTCCGAAAATAATGGTCATTCTGCCACATTTTTGCGAACCAAATGCTGTAATGATTGTTTTGTTATAATGACTATTCCATTCCGATCTTCATTGTAGCGAACCAAATGTTACCTTAAAATTTAAGACAATACTAGATGATCGAATGACCAGACTATGGAAAGGGGTGTGTTAATCAAAGGTAGACCCTAGTAGGTAGGGCTGGCAAACGGGTCGGGTCGGGCCATAGCTGGATCTGCTCTTCGGACCTTTAACCCGTGACTGACCCGTTTAGAGCTTTACAGCCCGTACCCATGATATTTCGGGTTGGGCTAACCTGCCTAACCCGTAATAAACCTGACTTGCGTCGCTCGTCTTTAAGTAATTTTGAGTCTTGTAAAAGAGTAAGGCTCACGAGAATCAAACACAAGATCCATTATATTTCAAATGACAACTTAACCACCACACAAACCCACTACTTTGTATATTATTTAATCTAAAAGCTTATAAATAGAAGAAGAAAGGATGCTAGTGGCTACCTATTAAAATCTGTAGTTGTAGAGAAACCTGAAGACCATGAGTTGAGTTTGAAGATGCAAAACTATAACCTCTACCGCAGACTTGTAAAGAAGAATATATTTGTAGCCGGAATGATTCTTTAAAGATTAAGATTTGCTAAATGATAAGAATGAAAACTGCTAATTATAAAAAAAAGTAGGAATCTAGAACGTTAAAATTGCACACCTTTCTCAATTTCTTTTTTCGCTAAAATCAAGGAAAGTTATTAAGATTTGAAATGGAAAAGTTCCACATATTTCTCAAGCCGGTAAGAGTTAAGTTAAACGGGTCAACTGGGTTAGGCCAGCCAACCCTAACCCGACCCGTTTCTATACGGGTTAGGAAATCCTAAACCGTGGCCGACCCGTATATGTGGTGGGTTGGGTTTGGCGGGTTAGAACCGGGTCGGGTCATCGGGTCCAGCTACATTTTGCCAGCTCTACTAGTAGGTACTCATATAGAGCTGGACCCCACATGTAGTCTATTCCTATAGGAGAACATTTTCCTTTCAAAATATGTCTATATCTGCCTTGGTCTCCCCCACTACAATTTGTTTATCTCTGGACTCTTTCAAAACCACCCTTCCAAGCGTGGGAGGGACCCAAGCACGTGTCTTATTTACTCGGCCCCCAAATCTTAAAAAATCGAGAGATTCACAGAGAAAGAAAACAACAGCAACAGAACCATCCATCCAGAGAAAAGTATAGAGAGAAAGAGAGCTTCTCGACCTGTAGTTTTCCCGTTCCTCACAAGCCCCCTTTTTTGCCATCTCCGATTTCTCAATGTAAGCCCTTCTGCCTCCGATTTCCTAGATTCGTGCTTCAGATAATCCGATTTCGTTCGATAAACTTTTGCTGCATCGTTTGCATTTGCGTTTTTTTTTTTTTTTTGGATGAATGTTCTTGTAGATGCATTGGATGTTGTTGATTAGGGTTTGGAATTCTCGTCGATGGTGATAGGATTTTTTTTTTTTTTGGTGATTTTGATGCTGTTTTGTGCTTTCTTTTCTTTCATTGATTTGATTGTTAGGGTTTTGTTTTTGTTTGATTGGATTAGAGCTTCTGTGGGTTGGATTTATGAGATTTCTTTTATATGCCATTTTAGGAATTAGGGCAGGGATCAGTTCGATTAGGTTTTCTTTTTTAAGATAATTTATGAAAATCTCGTTCTCTGTAATTAATTTTTATTGCTGGTATTGAGAAAGTGATGATATTTTCATTTTTTGAGCGTCCGTCGCGCATTTTAGGGCACATTTGGGTGCGATTTCTGGATGCATTTTGTTATTTTTATGTGATTTTCTTTTTCTGCGAAGAGAGAATTAGGTGGATGAAACCTAATCACTGCATTTTCTATTGTTTCAGTTTCTATTGTTTTCTGTGGCTAATGCTCAGGAAATGAAATGATTTTCCACAGAGAATTGTTCTCTACCACTTGGTTGATGGTTCCAAATGTCCTTCTCATAGAAGTTGCAGAAAATGGTTTCACCTCGGAAAATGAAGACAGTGGAAAATGATTTTATCTTATAGACTGATATCTGGAAAAAATGCTAAATGGAACAAGGGAAAATAATCCATCCCTGGTAAACCATTTGAGGTTTTCCAGAATGCTGCACAAGAGCATGCCCTTAATAATACAGAAATTATTGGTTTTAACCTTTTATTTTATTTTTTTCTCTGTGTTTTTTTTATTCGCAGGGCGACCATGAGTGATGAGGGAGAAAGAAGGTGTCCCCTCTGCATGGAAGAGATGGACTTGACAGATCAGCAGCTGAAGCCATGCAAATGTGGTTATGAGGTAAGATTTTCTTCTATAGTGAAAGCATATGGGAATTGGAATTGAAATTCATATTTATGTTTCATCTGTGATCGGGTTTGTAAGTACATTGTATTGAGAGTAATGGGACGTGTATCCACCTTTGACATTTCTCATTGGTGGAGACCGTGGTGAAACTGGGAAATTTCTACTTTTTCTTGTCGGGTTGGCATTATGTAAGAAAGAAATTCTTTTTTGGTTTTAACATTAGGAGTATTATCCTCTTGGTATTGCTTGCCTTGGATTGCATTTTTATTTTGCATCATGGCCTGATTAGTGCCTGTTATTTAAGTGGGTTACACTTCAGACAACAATGCGTTATTGCCCACTAGGCTAACTGGTCAGACTGGTATTAATTAAAACTCTAAATTCTGGTCGAGTGTTCTGTTTAACGTCGAAATGTTTCACTGCCTGCTTGGAGATTGTCGGGTAATTGTGAATTTTGTGATCACCGAAATGTGATGCACAGATTTCCTCAATTCGTCTTTTTTTTTTTTTTGGACTGTAGATTTGAAATTGGAGTATTGCGCATTTGGTCTTCTTTACTTGGAAACTGGATTGCATTTGTTTTGCATTGTGGCATTCTTTCACTTAATAAAGGGTTATGAACTCACCATTAAACAACAATGCATTCCTTCCCTATATGCTGACTGCACAGCTTGGAATTCATGCTCCAAATTATAAGTCCAAATGTTCTTCTGTGTAACATCAGAACATTTCACTGTCTGATTGTGGTCCACCCACAGTCCAGGGATTGTTGAGTTACTGCAATCCCTAGTATGGGTGGAATACATAGACATTGCTAGGTGCTTCAGCAAAATTCCCTCAGTTCCATATTCTTTTGTTTTTGTAGATATGCGTATGGTGTTGGCATCAGATAATGGATATGGCTGAGAAGGATGACATGGAGGGTCGGTGTCCAGCATGCCGTACGCCTTATGACAAGGAAAAAATTGTAGGAATGGCTGCCAGCTGTGAAAGGTTTATTTAATTCATATGTTAAGACATTTTTTTTCCGTTACTTGTTTGTTGGTAATATTTGGTTGTTCTACTGCAGTATGGGAAACGCTAATCATATATTACACTGAAAACAGGATGGTGGCAGAGATCAGTTCTGAGAGAAGACAAAAGTCACAGAAGATAAAGTCAAAAACATCAGAAGGAAGGAAGCATCTTAGTAGTGTCAGGGTAATCCAGCGAAACCTGGCTTATGTAATTGGACTGCCTGCTAATCTAGCAGATGAAGCTGTGAGTACTTTCTCTATGATGTCTACTCGTGTTCACACTGTTGAAATGTTCTTGGTTTTGACTTCAATTAAGCTTTCTTCCCACTGGATCTTCATGGATTTGAGCAGATTCTTGAGCGAAAAGAATATTTCGGCCAGTATGGGAAGGTTCTAAAGGTATCTATTACTCGGTCAGCTAGTGGCAGTCAGCATCCATCCAATACCAATACTTGCAGTGTGTAAGTCTGTCGCCTTTCTGTTTTATTTCTTAATATGCAGTTTTCTAATATCTGGGTTGGTTGAAGAGAAAGCGGGGAATTCCTCTGAACTGAAAACATGAGGAGAAAACTATTTTGAGAAGATGATTTTTCTTTTCCTGCATTTCCTCTGGAAAAGTCTGCAAGGGGTGAATTTTGAGTGAGGATTGAAAAGCAAAAATTGCAATTTGCCAGTCTTTTTGGGGAGAATTCTTTCCTTCCAATCAAGCAGAAAACTCACGCGATCAGGGCACATTTTCTTCTGCAGTGTGATATCAAATGTGTGAAAGCCCCCATTGCAGTAGTAAAACCTTTTCAGCCTTAGGGTTTTCACCACATTTGAATTACCCGTAATTTCTTCCGAACAATCATTGCAAACCCTTGATTACTTTAGCTTACAAATTCTCTTGTGTTGAACAGAAAAGGGATGTCTCAGCTAGATTTTAGTTCCCGCAATCATCCTTTTTAAGAACAATCATTGTTTCTTACTCATTATGGTTGCAATGATTCATTCTCCAATCTGGCTTATCTGCAATGCTTTCTTGCAAAAGTCCTGCACTGTATCTCAATGTTATGTTTTAGTTTAGTATTTTGAAGTTCTGATTTGAATTTTGGAATCACTAGCTCATATATTCCATTTCACGAGCTGTTCCCTATTTTTTATCATCTAATCTAAAGGTTTATACCACATTTTCACTTCACTTTAGATATATTACATACGCAAAAGAGGAGGAAGCAGTTCGATGCATCCAATCAGTCCATGGTTTTGTCTTGGAAGGTAGAGCCTTGAGGTAGGCACATGACTATTTGCACTGGATTTCTTGATTAAGCCATATTGTGATCATGAACTTGGTGACTCAGGAGTTGTATTGTACTTTGCAGAGCATGCTTTGGTACTACAAAGTATTGTCATACATGGTTGCGAAATATGGTAAGCTCCATTGATTTTCTATTTCTAATTGCTTTTCACACGATGAAATCTCGTGAACCTTTGTCTTGTGGTCGGGTTATTTTATTTTTCTTTAATTAATCGAGAACAATGCATTGTTGGTCCAGCCCTGCAACAATCCAGATTGTTTATATTTGCATGATATGGGCACTCCAGAAGATAGTTTTACTAAAGATGAGATAATTTCAGCATATACAAGGTATATATCATGTGCTTGGTTTTAGTTTTGTTGCCTATGTCTTATTCTACTCATGCTTGACCAAACTTTTATTCCTGTTAACATGAGGTATTCACCATTCTTTTGGCCATCTGACCAATTGCATTTTTGGGGTAAATCACATGTACATAAAACATTCTATCCATGCATGTTTGTTCGTGTTATGCAATGCATAGCCAATTGCATTGTGATAAAGTTGCTTGGTGGGATGAGGAGGTTCTCTCATGGTGGGCTAACAACCGACCTTGTGGGATTATTGTATCAAATTTTCTGAGGGCCGCTAATATTCAAAATTACGGTGAATCAATCCACTGGCGTATGTCACTCTGAAGATTAAACTCAGGACTGCCAATAGATGGGTTGTATGTGAATGTGTGTGGAACTAGGGCATTTTGTAGGATGAGTTTGGTTTGATTGGATTGGTCTTTTGAGCTTCAATGCTGAATGATTGAAATGAGGATGATGGTTTATAGACTAGAGATTACCTCAATTTCTATTGTGGTTGAGATGGGGGGTGTTACGGAGTGCAATTTCTAACTTGATCAGCCAATACAATCTTTGCTTGACTTGCTAATTCAATGTTGGGTTTGACACTTTGAATCTAATTAATAATTGGGTTGGATTCAGATTGGGTGTCCATACTTGCTACCTACTACCCACCAACCCGATCTAGTAATTAAGGGTTTGGATTATATGCCCCTCATCCTCTGTGCAAAGAACTTTCTTTTTTAATACATAATGGAATGTCAAGAGTGAGTGCACATGCAAGAACAGACCGCCCATTAGAGAGACTTGACGCTGTTGTCTTAGGACCGACAACCCTGTAGTATTAGATTTGTCAGTCCCTAATCGGAGTTGCAAGCTCCACGATCTTCTTTGGCTCTGGGAAGCCCCCTCTGACCAAGCAAAGACTCCTCTTGATCAGTGATTCGATACTTAGACCCTGCCTCCAACTTGGCGGGGTCAGGTTGAGTCGATTCAGCTTGAATTGGGTTGACAGAATTTTTTCCCCTTTTGTAGAAGATGGTGGAGAAGGAGGAATGAGTTTTTATTAGTATTGAGAGATGGGTTTAGGTTAAAATGCTGAGGAGGAGGAGGAAGTGGAGGACGGAATCATGGTAGAGATTGAATCATGGAAGAAGAAATTTAGGATTCAGGGTTTTTATGTGTGTTGTGAAAGGAAACTAGTGAGGGATTTAGGGTTTGGGGGGTGTGATGTGGAAGGTGTTGGAACTTGGAAGGAAGAGAGAGAGAGAGAGAGAGAGAGAGAGAGGACTCGGCCTAGTCAAGTACAACCCAACTCAGTCATAGCTGAATCCGAGTTTTATAATGTTACTCTTGATTGTCTTCTTCTTCTTAGTTCCTTGCTGTACTTCACCTTCCCTCTAAATCTGAGAATCTCTATTCCATCGGACTCAGAATTGGCTGAGTTTTAAAACGCTGCTCTTGATTATCTTTTTCTTCCTTGCTATACTTCACATTTCCATCTGAATCTTTTGATAATCTCTTCCCATCTGATGGAATAGATCCTTACTACAAAACTTCCTCTCCAACCTTCCCAACTGATGGAGTAAATCCCTAGTACGAAGGTTCCTATCTCACCTTCATAGAGAAGCTATTCCAAATTAATCAGTTGCCATCTACCTTCAAGAGCAGATTTTTCCATCATTTCCTTGGCCATGCCAACCACCTCACCTAGTCTTTTCCTAATTGCAGTGAACGCCATGCTGGGAAAGTCCCACATCCCACACCGCCCAAGTAATTCCATATGCCTGTTTGAGCCTTCCATGGTTCCACCTATCAGCTTAAGCTTTTGGATTAGTACCCGGTATCTTATATGGTATCAGAGATGGCTCTTGTTGTTCTTGTGTAGCCCACGAAGTAGGCCCATCCATGAAATCTGTTGGGCCTGCATGTGAGGGGGAGTGTTAGGAAAGTCCCACATCCCATATCACCCAAGTAATGGGTTTGACAGGGCTTCATATGCTTGTTTGAGCCTTCACCTATTAGCTTAAGCTTTTGGCCTGGTACATGGTATCTTACACGCCATTCACCGTAGCCATGAATAGGTACTTCAGAACTACAACAACTCACCTAGATATATTGAGAAGGTCTGGAAATCCATTGATTTCTACTGTTCCAACTACAGATCTTGACTCGAACTAAAGCCTCTAATAATGGGGTGAGTTTCTTCCAAATTAGCAGGAGAAAGTAGTACCCTCTCTTGTCTAGCGTAGCCATCTTCCCATTATCCAAGCCACTTGCTTCAGATAGACTTTTCATAACAGATCTTTGGCTTTGATAATAGGTATACCTTACTCCCATCTCGCCTTTCCCACCATGCTATTAGCTAGCCATGTTGTATTATATTTTACCACTTCCGCTCCCATAGCACACATCCATAACTGCCTTATATAGATTCCTTGGATTTCATTCACAAAAGATTTCGTCCGTCTTGCATATAGCCCATGATTCTTCCATTAAACATGATCTTTGATGCCATTCATCCATTCCTATATTAGAATTCTTGTTCTTCTTGTTTAGTAGAGAACCCCGAACCTTCTCCTTGACTTTCGATTTTCTTTATGAGCAGCCAAATGTGGCAATCTTAATTGATGACCTTCTTCTATGTTAGCTACTCCTATATAGCGCACTTATAGTTTTTAGACGTATGTTCCTGTCTCAACCAAACAAAACAAAAGCAACTACCCTGACCCCTCTTCTACCATAAGAAAGGTAGTAGGCATCAACTACCTTATCATAGTAGAGAAAGCCAACTTTGACCAATCCACCGAGGTTTTCTATTGCAAACAAACATGAAGATCAGTCGTTCCCAATTTAGGAGTTTATTTGTACTTCATTCTCTTTTCTGATATGTGATCCACTCCCTCATCTTTCTCTAGTCCATCTCATGTTGCTATATATATATATATTCTTCACTTATTGATTATTTGTTTTAACTTCAGGCTTTTTCATCATTTGAGTTCTATTAGCTGAAAAGCAATTAGCAATTGTAGCATTCTTGTACATTTAATTATAAGTATTGATGACCGGAGTTGACAGTTGCATCCGTAACTATATTGCATTCTAATCTTTCACTTGAAATTTGCTAGGGCTTGTTGATACTTGAACTCGGCTGCTTGATACTCCCATGGCCAACATCAATCCTCCATCAGTGTTATCAACATGGAACAAAATGTCGGCAGCGGCCGATATATCAAGCCGCTATGCTAAATTGAAATATCGTTGCTCTGGTAACACCTGGTGACGCCAATCAGTTTTAATATAAAACATTATTTTGCCTTTTTTAACCTCCCCATTAGTCTTCCTAAAGTCGTCTCTAAGCCTTAAATGGTTCCAAATCACTAAGAAAAACACAAGATTTAAAAAAAATTTTGACCCTTAAAAAATTGACACCGCTCTGCCGCTATGTATCTCTGCAACCACTATGTATCGCGCGCATAGTGTTTTGGCCACCGGCCATAGCCACTATTTTGATCCTTGGTTAACAGAGACCACCATTAAAGCTGTTTGAAACCCTAAAAAAATTCCTTAAGATCTCTCTTTCCCTCTCTATCTATCTCTCCCTCCCTCTCTCTCTCTATCTACAAGAGATTTTTAGAAGAGAGTTTTTTGGCCTAATATTAGTATATTTGTTAATATATAATAATTATTCATAAATCATAACTGAGAACCTGTTGGCATTATATACTTTTTTACAGGTAATTTGCTTGAACTTGGAACCTCGTGGTTGTGAAAATGGGTCATTATTTGGGATCTAACCTAACACCACCTTCCGACTGCTTTACAACCTCTTGCTAGCACTTGACAATGATGTTAAAATAACAAACTGCAAACCACAATGTTGACAAAGTGGAGTGTGGTGCAACCTATTCTTCAATACTACATTTAGCTTAAAGTTGTGTAACCCTAACTTCATCACCATTATCATGGTCTCTCCTTATTTGATATTATGGGGTAGTCAACGTATAAAAATTAAAATATCTAGTAACTCCTTAGGCTCCCCATTGTAATACTGGATAACTTTTCGTTGGCGTGAGTACTCAACCTGGTATTGTTCACCACCATACTGATACTGCTTATAGCCCCATATCTATTACTGAGAAGGATTTAAACTTGGGTATGTTGCCTTCACTTCAAAGTTCAAATTCAGAGGAAAAATAAAACTAATGAGCTCCGACATACGTTTATGGTTAAGTGTGTAACTCAGTCCTTACTAGTCTTACGGGCCTTGTGCCAGTCTATACCAAGCTGACTTAACCAAGTTGATGCCATCTTAGTTTGTCTAGAGCTTTTGTGGCATCCCCAGGACCCCATCATGTTCTCATACTGGGACAGACCAGCACCATGTGGACTGGTTTTGGATGACATTTCAACTATGCTTCAAAGTTTTTTCCGGAAGACCTCACAATATCTGATGGAAGTGTGTTTAGCTCAAAGAACATCAAGCTTGAGACAACGCATGTCTCCATCATATGTAGTTAGGGCTATAACATAATTTCAATAATTCCTTTGATTAGTTCCTTGCCTTAAATAAGTTCTGTCTCTTCTTTTTATTTATTTATTTGTTTCTTTTTGCATGCTCATGTTTGTGATCCATATTGAATGTCTCATGTCAAGCATTGTTTGCTGTCTTCTTTTGTTAATGGCATCAATTTGTGGAAGAGCATATACTTTGACCTTCCTCCTTGATTCCTTCATGTGGAGATTTGACTTGATCATTAGCCATATTAATGACATTAATTGCTATTTAGAGTAAGTAAACTTTTTTTTCCCCTTTGTTTCTTTTTGTATGTTGGTTTCATAAATCTTCTGCAGTAGTCAGGAAGTCTTATTGTCTGCGATTTGATTTTACATGTTCCAATTTCCTTTTCTGGAACATTGATATGGCCTATTCACACTGAAGTTCCTATTGAAATTTGTGCTGTATATATTTGATTTTATTGTTTTGGGGAATAGGGTTGTATATGCTGCTTGTCATGTAACTTCAATAACTGCAGTTCTATTCACTTTTATTTCATCTGTTTGTAAAGGAGTAGAGTTCAGCAATTTACCGGGGCTGTAAACAATGCTCAAAGGCGTTCAGGAAGTGTGTTGCCTCCCTCATCAGATGATTTCTGCAATTATAGCAGTACAGCTACAGGAAAAATTATGGTTAGGAGTGCCTCAAATGTAAGGCATCAAATTCCTTTTTAATGTGCATTTGTTGGAATTTTCTGGAACCTTCTATTTTTACTTTATGAGGGACTCAAACTCATGCACCCTGGCACTAACCAACTGAGCAACAGCTAGGGACTGGAACTGGATGTTTTATGTATTACAATTTAATGGCTTTTACTCTGAGCATAACTAGCATTGTCTTTTCCCACCAGAATCCTTCTAATCAGGTCAAAGTATCTCATAATGGTAGTATCTCAGGAAGATCTAGTGTCCTTCCAGCAGCAGCTTCATGGTATGTTACTTCATTGGTGCACTTTCTAAATTATGTAGTAAGAAGACATTGCTTATATGTTGATATGTTCCTTCAGGGGACTGCGCGCTTCATCAAGTTGCCAGCCGCCAGCTGCTAGCATGGTGTGTTCTCAAGGACCTTCAAAAGAAAAAACTGACGCACTTGATAGTTCATTGACCCTTTCATTAATTGCTGCAAATTCGGTTGTGACATCTGATTCGAGTACTAATGGTGTGGAAACACCTATAGGTAATGAAAATGACCCAACACACCTGAATGGATCTGCAAAATATACAGGGTCTCAAACAAGTGCAGATGCACCGGCAAGGGTAGATTCTGACCATGCCAATTTGACTGATAACTCATCTACTCCACCTTATGGTGTGGAAACACCTATAGGGAATGAAAATGACCCAACACACCTGAATGGATCTGCAAAATATACAGGGTCTCAAACAACTGCAGATGCACCAGCAAGGGTAGATTCTGACCATTCCAATTTGACTGATAACTCATCTACTCCACCTGAAGATAACGATAAGGATAAGGGCATCACAATGAGGCCAAATTTGTCACGCGCTGATGATCTTGATAGACAGCAATCTTCTGATCACAGTGAAGTTGCTCACGGATGCCGATCTGTCAATGAAGCCTGTATGAGTTTATCATCTCAGTTGTCTTCAGTAGACATTGATAACCACCTTGCCATTGATCATTCTGACATAAGCCAACACCTGAGTCCATTTTCCAATAAATTGTTAACTAGATTGGATGGGAATGCAGTTGCAAGGCAGCATTATCCTGAACGTGGAACTGATGCAATGGGACTGTTAACTTCACTGCCAATGAGAAAACCTGTCATGGTGCCAGAAGATTCTTGTGTTTCCGGAGAACTACTTACCTGGAGTTCAGAGCTACAGACACAATTGTCGTCACCTGCAAGAAGTAAAAAGGATGATGTCCAATTACCTGTTGATGACCTGAGGCTTGAGCTTTTGAAAACTGCCACTTGTCCTTTGTATCTGCCCTATCCATGTAATCCACTAAATGCTTTACATGTTTCTAGTGGTTATCCTTCACAGCATGGTGAAACTGGTAATGCAAGTATTCTAGGTACTGCAAATTATAGAGCTGTTGATGGGGGAGTTGATACATTGCTTCCATTTGGTGGTTCTTTATTGTCAAATGGATATGACAATAACAAATTCAGCAGTTATCAGCTGGGGGGCTGTGTTGAAAGTGACGTGTTCTCCAATGTGGAAAGAATTAGATATTCAGAAAGATTTAGTGGGAATGCATCTGAAGTTGACAGAAATGCCCGTGTTGACTTAGGAGAAAGCAGCATTATCTCAGATTTTTTTGCATCGGATTTAGATGCTTGGGATGACTTCGCTAAATTGCTTGGTAGAACAGATAAACAAAATGGTATTAAATCCGCAAGCTCATGGAAGCCACAGAACAGCAGGCAATCCAGGTTCTCATTTGCAAGACAGGAGGATCTTGCTAATCAAGCAACTCCTTTTTGTAATAGTGGACATGTGCAGAAGAAATACTGCAACATGCAGGACTCAGCTGAAAACATGGATATTTCTCAGTATAAATTCCAGAATGGCTTCCCGGTGAATAGTTTTGAGGTCTCCGGAAGTCTTTTCAATATCAATAGTTTGGTGCCTCCTGGACCTAATAGAGTTGCTGGTAAATGCTCTCTCTCTCTATATATATATACGTATATATATCACTTACATGTTATATACATATATGATCTATATGAAATTTGTGGAGCCCACCTCTGGCCACCATTAATCATGAGGACGAGGAAGGTGAGCTGGCCTGTGCATGGATGAGGGTACACTAAAATTCTTCTTGATTGGATACCATTAATGGGGGATCTTTTTTTCCTAAAAAAATTTTCTAATAAAAACTAATTTGTAATCAATTAACAATGGGCTCATTCCTATTAGAGTGAAATTTGGTTAGGGCCTGATTTCCTATTAAGGTGAAACTTGGCTAGGGTCCTTTTCCTATTAGAGTGAAATATGATGAGGGTCCATATATAAGTGGGACATTTTTTGTATTGCAATTTAGGGCACAAATATGGTGAGGGCCCATTTATTTTATTTCAGTTTGAGCAGTTCAGATTTCAATATAGTGGCCCCACTGTGGGTTCCACGCATGACTTAACCCAGGAATTCTCAAGTTTGCAACTTAGATGATCCATACTCTATGTATTAAAGGGTGAAGCCCATTTCACCCCTTTTATCGAATTTTTTCAAGGGTTTGAACCGAACCAAAATTTGCAACTATAGGCTGATGCCTTGCAAATCAAAGGGGTAGATAGGGTCATAGGGTTGTTATTGGGTTGCTCCTATAATGTAGTTTTCTTTTTTTTGGGCGGGTACACTACTATACCCTTGTTGGTGGTTTGCTCTTTTGTTGTGATCTAATTTGTGTTGTAATCTTTTCCTTTTGATAATGTTTTACTTGTCACCGATCCAAATATATACTTATACAACCATTCAAAAGAAGATACATACATATATAAAACTTTTATATGGATTGTATGGATTCTGAAAATCTCTGTCCAAGATATTTAGTGAAATGGCTGATTCACTTAGGGGCCCAGTTAATGAATGGTTTAGATTGCTATACTGTGTGAAACACATAGAGGGTAAGGATTGCTTGAGAGGAATTAAAAACTCATAACTCCATTATGGGATGGTATTTTTGATATTCATTATGTATATGGGTTTCATTTTTGTCTTCCTTGATATGCAATTTACATTCTTTTCTAAATACTTAGTTGTAAAGCCTTTGCAAAATTTATGCAGCAACACCTTTTCTATTTTACATTTCAGTAACATTCCTAACATTTTTAAACATACGATGGATTTTTTTGGTTTTATTGTGGAACCATTTTTATTTGATCATTTCTCTTGTTATTGTAGAAAGTAAAAATTATTTCCCCCCTGTTTTTCTAATTTATCATCCATTGCATTTTCAATAGTCTCAAGGGCTCAAATTTCTGCTCCACCTGGATTTTCTGCTCCAACAAGATCACCTCCACCTGGTTTTACTTCTCAAGATAAAATAGACCGGACTTTCATCTCTGCATCGCCAGGTTTGTATATTGGTGATTATTTTTATTGTTATTTTTATTATTTTGAGTAGAGATGGAATTTATAAATGAAAAATACAGCTATAAGCAGAGACCAAAAAAGTTAAACTAATAGCCTACCAGAATAAGGGAAAGACTAGCTACAAAACCTGACTAAACATTACCTACTTAATAAAACTATGTTAATTCATATATTCGAACAAAACCAAACATTTAGCCTTTATCCAGTGAGATGACAATATCCTTTGTCCATCCTGTGGATATCTTGCATTACAATTTTACTGCATAGCAGTTAATTGTGTACAGCTGCATCTGTTGGAAAGCTGCTTCCAGATCTTGTTTGTAAATGGACCAGATTGCCAGGGGAAGGCTATTTTTGAAGACTGTCAATGTGGAGGGTCTTAGGGTGTTTGATTTGCTGTGCGTCAACACATTCCTGCTTGCCAAATGAGGGCAGAATGCGAGCACGAGAAGGCTGCCTTCCATTTCCCTATAAGATCCCAAGTGAGTCTACATGTGTGTCTGAGATTTCTTACGAGGATTACACTGTCATCTTAGACCATTAAAGCCTGAATGCCTAAATCTGTGCATAATCTTAGTCCTGTTATAAGAACCTCCAGTTTTGCCTTAATCGCTGATGTTGGAGTTCAAGAAGACTGCATAAGCCACTATCAGGAATCTCTTATCGTCTTTGATTGATCTACCCATACTTGCCTTTTCTATGGAAGAGTTGAGCGCTCCAGGGCTTAGCTTGCCCAGGAGCAGGTGGGTGCCATTAGTTGCACACAGGGTGTTGAGTTGTCCCATTTTATTTATGGATAGTGTAAGGGACTTTGGATAAGATGAGGTGGGAGTTAATGTGTTGGGGTTTAATAACAGTCGTGATTGTATTTTCCAGATATGCCATGCAATTGGAGCCTTGAGTCCATCATGGTGTGGAGATTTGAGGTACCATAACCAACAACCAAAGGTTATGTTGGTTTGCAGGAAGAGAGCCTTTTCTCAATCCTTTCAATTACTGGGCTCCAGACAGATTTAGGCACTCTATCTAGGCACAAGGGGAGACCAAGGTAGGTGGATGGGAAGGAGTCAACTTTGCACCCCAAAATGGTAGCATAATAATGGAGAGAGATGTCTTCGATGGAGACTCCGAGGATGGAGCTCTTTGAGAAGTTTATCTTAGGACCCGAGGCAGCTTCAAAACATCTGAGAATAGCAACCATAGTTTTGATTTGCTCCTTGTCGGTGTTGCAGAAAGGGAGGGTACCATCTGCATATTGGTGGTGGGAGACTAAGGGAGCATTATGAGAAGGCTTGAATTCGTGGATCAGATTGCAATCTTTTGCTTTGGAAAGCATCCGACTAAGGGCTTCTCCAATGATGACAGAGAAACGGAGACAAGGAATCCCCTGACGTAAGCCCCTCTCAGCTGGAAAAAATCCCTTCGGGGAGCCATTGATTAGAATGGAGAAGGTAGCAGATGTCAGGAAGCCTGTCCTACTGGACAATCCACTTACATTCTTTGATCCAAACCCTCCATTTTGGCCCGAAGCCCATCCTACTCATCAATTTAACGAGGAAATCCCAATCCACCATGTCGAAAGCCTTTTCCAAATCAAGTTTACAAATTATGTCAGGAAGTCTGTCTTTGTATCTAGACTGGATGCGTTCGTTAGTGACAAGAAACCCATCTAAGATTTGCCTACCTTGGACGAAGGCACCTTGAGAGGGAGAGATGATGGAAGGGAGGATCTTTTGGAGTTTGGAAGCTAGCACTTTAGCCAAGATTTTGTAGATGCTACCTAAGAGGCTTATTGGCTTGAAGTCCTTAATGCTGTCAGCCCCTGTCTTCTTTGGGATAATGACTATGAAAGTGGCACCGATCAATTTGGAGAGCCTGCCTCTAGAGTGAAATTCCTTCATGAAGGCCATAATGTCAACTCTTAGGAGGTCCCAGAATTTATGGTTGAATGACATTGGGAAACCATCTGGGCCTGGCGCTTTATAGCTAGCAAGATTGAAGACCACCGCTTTGACTTCTTTCTCCTGGAACTTATCATCCAACCAATTAGCATTCTCCTCTCTGATGGTGGAGAAATGGAGATTGTCTAAGGAAGGCTTGCTAGTACCATCTTTTTTGTACAAACTTTGAAAGAAACTGAGAATGTGGCTAGTTATCCCATCCATGTCCTCTAATCTATTGCTGTTGACCAGCAAGTAATTGATCCCGTTTCCCGTCATTCTGGTCGTAGCCATATTGTGGAAAAATTTGGTATTCTTGTCCCCTTCTTTTAGCCATCGACATCTAGATCTCTGTTTCCATTTGATCTCTTCTTCGTGGACTTTACGCTCAAATAGATCTTTAAGATTTAGCCTCTTAGCGATATCTGCTTCGGATAGCCTTTGGGATTCTTTCTTTGAGTCAAGTGATTGCATTCTTCTAGGAGTTTAGCCTTGAGAGTTTCGACAGGCTCGAAATTGATCTTCCTCCAGTCTTTAATGCTTGGCTTAAACTTGATTTGGATCTCTTCTTCTCCCTTTTTGTTTGAGGCCTTTCAGTCTCCTTGTTTTGATTCCCCTCCTTTTGGGTGGTGACTGTTTTTTTTTGGGTTCTACCCGGCCGCTTCTCTATATAGCGCTTTTATATTGTAAAGCCTTTTTCTATCAATACTAGTTTCCATTTCAAAAAAATATTAGAGTGGGTTTGATGTCTGGTTTGAGGAAGCCGGCATAATTGTCAATTTTGTCCCAGGATGAGGCAGACCCCTTACTTTTCTAGAAGCACTAAAAAAATATGGTGCAAGTGTTTTTCATATATAATATATATATATGGGTAATATTCAGGTGGGGACTGTTCTCACATATTATGTGAGAACTTTTTTGTGGGGCCCAATTGTGGGCTCCATTTGGGGATGGGACCAAGTGGGATGGAAAGATCTATGTGAGACCACCCCATGTATCAAGTTTGACCCCAAACCCATGCCCCTAACCCTTTCATCCATGGCCCACAAGTGTAATGGCTTCATATTCAAAAAAATATTCAACCCTCGATCCAATGGTTCAGTCCATTTGGATGTGTGCCAATATTTGGGATTAGTGACTATCAAGGGGTTTCCTATTGGTTGCTAGGTTTGGATGGGTTGTTGGTTGGGCCCCGCAAAAAAATTCTCATATAATAGGTGAGAACTAGTTCTCACTTGAATATTTTCCCTATATATATATGGGAAATGCTCCAATGAATGAGATTAAGGGGGAGGACCCTCATATTTAGGCTATTGCCATTGGATCGCTGTTGGCATTGGATATGGATCCAATTGGTCCCCAACCCCCCACCCCGGTACTCTCATAGTAGTGTGAGAGCATGCATGTATATATCTATTTGTGTTGTGTGGTAACTCACACCATGATGAAGCCCACCTATCACCAATCTGAACAGTCCACTCACATGCGACCCCTTTGAATTACATCATAGCCCATGGGTGTGCACCCATCTGAACGGACTGGACTGTTGGATCGAGCGTCAAATCCGAACAGTCCACTCATATGCACCCATGTGACCCATTTTGATTAGGAAAATGACCAATTGTATACTGTAGTTTATTTTAAATTATGGATTTTATAATGTGATTTTAGAATTCTACTAATTTTTCAATATTTCTATTGTTAAATATTTTTAATTTTATATTTGGTTTTTCCATTGCATCTTTTCTGAAACTGAACATTGGGATGGCCATTGGCCAGAGTGCTGTTGCATTCCATTGTGTTTGTCAAAATGGAACTGGGACTGGACAACAATTCACGACTATAGAAGCTGGCCCCAGATCGTCAGTATGGCTTTGTAACATATAAGAAGATGGTCCGTTGTTTTCTCATTTAGTCTCATGACACAAGTTGTGGGAATATTTTTGATAAGATGTCCCAGGCATGCTTTGGTGGATGGCACTTGCCAGTTGGTAATGGATTTCCAAAGAAAACCATTATTGGCACCCAGATTCTAAAGCCTTATTTACTGATGATGTGGCCCCGTGATCCTACGGGGTAGTTGCTTTGTAGACACTCTTAATTGAGCTGTCACTTTTTTGGGTCGTCAGTCCTCATGCTAGTTTCTCAGAATTCAGATCATGGAGGTATCCATTTAACTATATAAGGAGGCCATAGAGAAGAGAGCAGGTCTTGGTTCCATTTATTTTTGGTTGTATCAATAAGGTCCTTGACAGTGCTCATTATGGAGTTGTCGTCATTGGCTCTGTGCTTAATTACTTTTCACTAATTCCAGAGTCCTGCATTCAGTTAAGGTGTTTATCTGAGCACCGCCCATGCCACTCACTCTTGGTGTTTGTGTATGATGTATCTAACTTTTAAGTTCGATCATACTTTCCCAAGCTATAGGATCTAAGCTGTGATACAGTTAAAAAAAGAATAAATTTGTGTCAGGTATCTCTTTTGCATTTTTTTTTTTTGGCGTGTGTTGGGGGGAGGTGGGGCAGGGGGTACCTTTAGTTTGGAAACGAATGTAGGCTCTTTTTGATAAAATAGATTCCCTAGACCTAGATCCCTGTCACATTTAGCCATTGTTAGTCCAACTGGAAGGCCTAGTAGAATTGTTACTGTGCCACAGAAATTGGGTCTGTTTTGGTTTGATTTGATGGTCCAAATCTTATGAAAGTCATGAGTGCTAAGCCAGTATTCAGATTAGGTTTGTGGTAGTATGGATTATATAGGTTTATGTCCTAGTACTGAAATACAACTTGAGTTCCATGTCTGTAATTTTGCATTTATTTTCTTATTTGTACACTGGTGAATTTATTGTACTTCAGTTGTCATAGAATGTCTGACATTTTGCATTTATCTTCTTCATAATTGTATATGGGGAATTTATTGTGCTTTAGTTGTAGTAGTTCCCTGTTTTCTCTGGGTCTTATTATTTATCTTTACAGGGAATCAACTGCTTGAAAGTCCTTTGATGGGAAATCAGAATCTTGCCTTGTTGACTAGAAATATTGGCAGCAACTTTGATGATGTGGAGTTCATTGATCCTGCAATATTGGCCGTTGGTAAAGGAACACTGCCTCTTGTGACAAGCAACCCTGGCTTTGATTTGGCTTCTACTTTTTCTTCCTCCGAACAATCTAGACTTCCTCTTTTGATGCAGCAATCCTTCACTTCACACCAGAACTCCAGAATTTCTGCTCTTACGGCAGATCGATTTTCACCATTAAGTGATTCATATCTCTCTTCTAGGCCTGTAGAGCAAACTCAGGGCAACGGTCTCTCTCAATTAGCACAGATCTCGCTTCCACAATCCAAAAATTCACAAATGTCAAATGGTCATTGGGATGGTTGGAATGGGATTCATACTGGCAATGATCTGGTTCTATCTGAAATTGCCAGAAATGATAGACTAGGAGGATTCACAAAGTATTTTCCTGGTCCCGAGGAGTTAAAACTCCATATGCCCACTTCAGGGGATTTATATAACAGAGCGTTTGGGATGTGATTTGCTGTGGATATTGGCCATTTTGTCTTGAAATGTCAAGTTGCAGAAAAATGATGGCATGCACTACAGCTATACAGCTGGACATTTCGCACGACATGACTGTATTTGCCGTCACTGGCTGGCTCTCTGTATTGGAAATTTTGATCGCTTTCCCTTATTGATGCTTCCTGTCCACAGGTAAGAAGATTAACTTGATCTATGTCTATGTCAAGTGGAAAGAAGATTAGTCAATTCATTTGAAACTTCTGTCTTGATTTTTGCTTTATATTAGCTATCATGATATTCGTTGTAACTACCAATTTACACAATTGATTAGCATCTGTGAAACTTATGCAGATCTCAAATTCTCTGAAGGATTATGACAACTCCATGGATATGCTGTTTTTGATTCTTTCAGGTCTTATTCTTTTAAATCTATTGAATTTTCTCTTTCAATTATATATTTCACAACCTTTGTTGGTTCGACAGTTGGGTGTTGGGCAAATATTGAACTCATTTTATCTGAAATTGTTAGGAATTAAGATGGCACAACTAATGTTAGAATGGTTTTTGTTTGCGTATTTTCTATAAAACAAATTCTGACATATTGATATATTACTTTCATAAATGTTAACATGTGGTTCATAATCTCTTAACTGTAAAGTTGATTAATATGCCTCTCCTAGGTAGCAAGTTCACTTTGTCTAACAATCAAGTCCCACCAATGAGTAGATTTGAAAGGTCTCTTGTATTAGGGAATGGAAAAAACGTTGTAGCTGTACTAGCCAGTTATTGCTTCTGAAGAAATTAATAGAACAGTCGGCGATTATATTAGATACCTCAAACCATACTTTTGGCCAATGATCATTCAGATTCTTAAATGCTGGGTTGAATCATTCAAAGTTTATCTCTGTGGTGGAAGATTGTAGGCTATCTCATGGGGAAGGATGGGTGGGCTCCAAATTATTCAGGAAATTACAATGTTAAAGGAGTAGTTGAAGACATGTAATAGAATTCAGGAGTATGATTAGTGAAAGAAGAAAGAGAACTGTCCAATCAAGAAAGGTCAAACAGAGAAAGCTAAAGAAGGACTCCTGTGACATCACAGGAAATGAAGAGATTCTGTGGCCGCAAAAACTGTGTGTGACTTGATTTTAGGACTGGGAAAAAAAAAAGAGATTATCCCATAGCATGGAAAACTTGGGATGTGGGAGGAATTTATTGTGGAATGTTTGTATAGAGAAGGGGGGATACTAGGTGACTATTGGGAGATTAAGGAGGGTGTAAAGAAGCAGTTAATCGAATTGATCCCAAAAGAAGATTGTTTTGTCCTCCTTTGATGGTATCCATTTGGATCAATTTTGGTGGAAGAAGCCTGATAAAACTAAAAGACTTCCGCAAAACCAATCCTAATCGTACTAAACTAAGATAACTTATTAAAATTGAATCTTTATCTATCGTAAGTGTTTCCGTTATCCTAACACCCTCCCTCGATTGCACACTCCTTTCAACAAAGGATTGTGCAATTGGTAACATCATCATCATCATCATCATCAAAGCCTTGTCCCAACTATGTTGAGGTCGGCTACACGAATTCTGTTTCTCTATTCCGATCTATCTTGATCTAAATCCTCATATATGTTGTACTTCTTTAGGTCTATTTTTACTACCTCCATCCATGTCCTTTTGTAGGCCTTCCCCTTCGTGGGCCATTAACCTTTACAGCCAAACTTTTCCTTTCTGTTGTCGCTACCGGCCTGTGTTGGACAAGCCCAGACCATCTCAAACGAGCTTATTTTATTTTATTATTATAATTTTTTGATAACCCATGGTATCTCCTACCTTGTCTAGTTCAGCCCAAGAGCTTTTGGCCCTGAGCCCAAGGGACACTCGATTTTGGACAGCTGAGAACTAATCCCTAGTGGCACATGCAAACCCTCCTATCCACATGCACCAGGTAAAACTATGGTAGGTGGCCAATGGAGGTAGGTTTCGATTTTTGAGCACAAGATGTCTTCGCTTCCTGATGTGCAGAATCCTTGGCCAACTGAATCTCAAACGAGTTTCTCTAATTTTATCTGTGCGATTGGTAACATAAAAAGAAAAAAAAAACCTATTAAATTTTTATGTTTGAAAATGAAGGAATGACATCTTGCAATCATGCTTTGCTGGTGATACTATCAATATGTAAAGTCCATCATTATTGCATTCTGCTCTTTTTAAGTTCGCTGATGAGGTGGCCCATTAGATCAGATCTTCCATGATTCTTCCAGGAGATGAGATTGTGTGACTTGGTGAAATGATGAGATCTTGGGGGTTTGATGAACATGAAGATGAAAGAGGGTATTCTAATCTTGTTCAGAAGGAATAATAAAATCACGATCGATAGATTATTGCAGGAACGAAAGGAGACAGGATCATGGGATTGATACTGGCCATGGCTTTGATACCATGATAAAAACCAAACACGTCAAAAGACCAATAAATCGATCTTATTTAACTAGGATGATTACATCAATTTATATAGTGAAAGAATAGGCAAAATGTAATCTAATTAAATAAAAAGCTATTTAAGGAAACCTATTTAAATTCAAAATGTGATAATATATTGATTAAAATCTCATCTATATGTATCCTAATTATTTCGTCTGAAAAGATCATCTTCGTAGTGGATGAAAAAACGACTTTTTTCTTCGATGATTTAAAGAAGAATGAAGTAAAGTCCCGTCGTTTTAAGTAGAGTCCTGAATACCTGATACATCGACTTGAGGTATAGGCGCCCCTTTCTGATTGATCTCCCTTCCTCGTGCTTAATTCTAACGGAAGCAACATGGCTTGAGAGATTTCGAGTGGAAGAGGTGTAGAAAGTGAGCCCAAGAGTAGGGTTGCAAATGGCTACCCAATTATCTGCGTATGTAGGATCTAGGGATGGGTCCTTGTATGTTCTGACCCAAGGATTTGGATCCAAAATGATTACATCCGCATGTTAAAAATGTATATAAGTTTTAAGGGCTGCATAGCCGGTGTAGTATTGATATTTAAGGGCCTACATGGCTTTAATTAGTATTTTGATATTTAATGGCCCCTCTTGTATATTAACAAAAATATATTTTGAGGCCCTTTGTTCAATTATAGTTCTGCATTCTTCATCTTTTCTCAGATCCGAATCTGGAACCAGATCCCCCTCTGCTCTCTCTCTCCCTCCCTCTTAAATGCTTTTTTTTTCCCTCCAGTTCATGACTGATCTGGATAGCTCATAGGTTCCATGTCGGATCCAGATCTGGGTCCAGATCCACCATGGTTCTGCCCTGCACCTGACCCGTTTGCATCCCTACTCAAGAGTATTAATAGCGATAAAGCTCTGTCCAGGATGGGTTTTTTATTTTTTCTTTATGGTGGGCTGGAGGATTTTGAGGAATGACTTTTTGAAAATGCTTAATGATTTCCATAGGAGAAGCAAATTGGAGACTAAGGACAGTCAAACATAACAAGCTCCTAGATTCTACTTCGATTACCCTTACACTGAACGAAGATTAGCCTAGTGGCCAACAGAACAAGGTCCTAATTATGTACTTGAATGTTTCCTTATTTTGCATTTTATTAATAATATGTTTTGTTATTGCATTTTATTAATAATATGCTTAGGAGAAGTTGGGGAGATTTGGTTAACTAGATTCTTTAATAAGTTATTAATGGCAAAGAAAATTCCGGATGAATGGAGAAGTGTTGTAGTACCTGACAGAGTTGCTAACTAGTAATCCCAAAACCAATTGGTGATAAGAAACTATGCAAATAACTACTTAACACCCCCACTCGGGCAGGACACTACCCGGAACCAAAGCACACACCTGCACAAGACCAAAACATCGCATGGGGCCTTCTTGCCCTGCGCACTTGCGCCCGCACAAACACCAAATGCGGCATGGGGCATTTTTGTCCTTCGTGGTTTCAAACTCAAGACCTTTGACTCTGATACCATGACAGAGTTGCTAGCCAGTAATCCCAAAACCAATTGGTGATAGGAAACTGCACAAACAACTACTTAACAATACCTCTATATAAGAACAAGGGAGATATATAAAACTGTACCAATTATCATGGGATTAAACTTATGAGTCATACTATGAAACTATGGGAAAGAGTACTGGAGCAAAGACTTAGACAGACGACCAAGATATCAGAAAATCAATTTGGTTTTATGCCAGGAAGGTCAACAATGGAAGCTATCGTCTTGCTTAGGCAATTAATGGAAAAATATCGAGCAAAGAGGAAAAATCTGCATATAGTCTTCATCGATCTAGAAAAAGCCTATGACAAAGTACCTGGAGATTTTAATTTGGTGAGTTTTAAATAAAATGAATGTTTCAAGAGGTTATATTGAAATTATTAAAGACACGTTTGAAGGAGCAGTAATGAGTGTGAGAGCTACTTGTGGAGAGACAAGGGAGTTCCCAGTGACCATACACCATAAGTTTGCATTAGCGGTCAGCTCTAAGTTCTTATATCTTTGCACTGATTATGGATGAGTTAACTGCTCATATTCAAGAAGAGGTACCTTGGTATATGTTGTTTGCAAATGATATTGTGTTGGTAGACGAATCAAGAGATGGTGTGAATGCAAAACTCGAGAGATGGCGGGAGGCTTTAGAATCTGAAGGTTTTAAAATATGACCTGCATAGATAGAATATATGGATTGTAACTTCAGTGGGCATATAGAAATAGCTAAAACTACTGTGAGAATTGAAGACCATGAGATACTACAAAGTGAGTCTTTCTGCTACCTTGGCTCTATAATTAGTAAGGATTGGGAGATTAATGAAGATGTCAAACATAGGTTTAACGCGGGATGGTTGAAGTGGAGACTTGCTTCTGGCGTACTTTGTGATCGACGAATGCCAACAAGATTGAAGGGAAAATTTTACAAGACAACGATTTGACTAGCTATAACCTATAGAGCAGAACGTTGGCCAATCAAGAAGCAACATATGCACAAAATAGATATAGCAGGGATGACAATGCTGAGGTGGATGTGTAGTAAAACTAGGAAGGAAAAAATTAGAAATGAGCGCTTTCGAGGGCATTTAGGGGTAGCAATAATAGGGGATAAAATTAGAGAAACCCGTTTGAGATGGTTTGGGCATGTCCAACATAGGCTGGTAAGGAAAATTTTGACCATGAAGGTTGATGGCCCTCCAAGGGGAAGGGGTAGGCCAAAGAGAACATGGATGGAGGTAGTAAAAATAGATATGAAGAAGTGGAACTTATTTGAGGATTTGGCTTAAGATAGATCGGAATGGAGAAACATAATTCTTGTACCCAATTGATGACCCAACATAGTTGGGACAAGGCTTTGATGATGATGTTGCTGCATAGGACATCATGATAACGAGATCATGTTTTAGGTTGTGACGTGGGTTGCCGAAATAGTGTCTAAACAGTGGTCCAATTAGAACTGACAAACAATAGCTGTCTATCTTCGTAGTGTGAGGCTGTTGAGAGAAGTTTAAAATGGCTAGTATTTTTGCTCCAGAAGGGCTATTTTAATGGGTGATAAGGGGGGACTGTTAGGGCTTATGGTTACAATTTCTGGTTGAACTAGGTTTTAATGGGTTTGGTTGAAATGTGGTTAAGTTGGTTGTTGTTGGTTTGTGGACTAAAGCTGGCCCGAGTTTGGTGACTGTTGCCTGGAATGGAGCTAAACAGGTTCCAACTGTTGCCGGGGGTTGTGACTGTGTATTCGGCTGTCTCTGGACATATAATAGTGTGTACTGTACCGATGAAATTAGGGCAAACGATATTTATTACACTTAGATGGTGTCATTTGGAAATGGTATGAAGGTTTGATGTAGTTTGGCGGCTAGATATTAATTGTGGTTCTTTTTAATTATATAGAAATGTATAATCCTGTAAAGTGGAGGTCTGCTATCGTTGAATGGAATGACACAGTAGTGACCTTTGGATTCTCTTAAGTTTGGAGGTGGAATGACTACTAGAATTGACATGATGGGCGTGTGACCCTCTCTGTAGGGATTGTTTTCATTAAAAAGGGTTATTAGAATTGATATAGATCAAGTTGCTAAAATCCTCATTTTTTTTGTAATATACAATTTCATGCACTTAATAGAAATTAGTTTTTTGATGATCTAGGTCTCAATTTGGTAGGAGTTGCTGCTTAATTTTTCTTTATATATTTTATTTTTAATATTGGCAAGAAATATTTTACTGAAAGGAAGAAGCTTACAAGAGAAACAGGACACTCTAATCGATTGGGCTACAATGGTATAAATGCATTATATCAAAACATAAAATTACACCATTATAAAGAAAAACTGTGAAAAAAGTAGATCTATCTACCCCCAGCTTAGCTAAAGAGTCTGGCAAGGCATTGGCCAACTGCCTGACATGTTTGACTCCACTTGAATCATAGACAACAATTTCTTCTTGTTGAAATACATAACTGAAATCTCTAGGAAAAATCATGGAAGAAGCAACCCAAGAGATCTCATACTTCGAATCACAACTCCTATATTATCATGAAAATGAGGCAAGAAAATCTGAAGACCTTGTACTTCAATAGTTGAACTTCATTGTTATTGGTTAGATGGTTTTTGAGAGAATGAGTCTTATTTCAGTTTTTGGAAGAAAGTGCTGTTTGAGATGAATTGATAATAATCTGAGCTTGTTTTAAACCACTGTTCTTAACATGAAAAGTAACCCATGATAAGAACTCATAGGACAGTTAGGAAGGTGATCATTCCCTCAAACATGAGGTTGCGGGTCAAATGATCTATCAATAAAAAAATAAAAACAAAATGAAGAAGTGGCTTGTTTCGATATCCTTCCCTTGATTTATATTTATAAAACTAAATAGTTGTTTAGTATTATGAGTAATTGCACTTGGGACCGGAGAACCATCTTATAGGCTGTGCTAATGTTATTCATATGTTTAGTTCTGTTACATTGATATCCTAGATACTTTTGTTCGTAAGACCATTTCACTCAGTCCAAAATTTCTAATTTGTTGAAGAATGAAAGTCTCTTAGCTTCATTTCATTCTCCTTGAGTAGTTTTCTTTTTCTTAAGCAGTCTTTTGAAATCACTGATAATGCAGTTCCCTCATTGTTTAGTTTGATTGATTGATAGGAATCTACAGTAATGGTTATCCCTCGACATAAGCTCCTGTTTGGGCCAAGGAAATAGTGCATGAAGTTGGTGACAATTTCAGGATTTGCATTCACTCGAGACCAGAAAAATGGGGCTGATGATAAAGATTTCATTTCTCGTTCCTGATGCTGCTGCAATATTTTTGTGGGCCATTTAGCGAAGTCGAAGCATATTGGATGTGTTATTATGCCTCGGTGGACACATAGGGGATATGGGCCAGATCAGGTTCAGGGTGAGCATGCTCTCACCTGGTTCAGCGTGCTCCATGAATTTCACTCTAATGAGAGTGAATCCTTCTGAACATCGTGATCCCTCCATTCTGTCTTTTGTGATGTTTGCTCGTGAATTGATTGGTAATCACATTTTGCGAGGGTTTAACCCAAGAGCATCTGACTTTGTTGGTAGCGAACCAATGCCAAATTTTCTCTCACAGTGTTCTAACCCAGCAATTCAAATCTATTCATTCACTTTCTTGGCTCGAAAGCTATGGAAAATGGCAATGATGGAAACCAAAGGTTTTAACCCTTGTAATCTTTATGCAGGATGTGGCCCAAAATGTGATTACTCATTTGAGCCTTTTCTTTCAGTTGTGGATTCTTAAGCACAAGTGGTTGCTTAGTTGAGTACAAGCTTGACCACCCGTGTTTAAAGCACGGACATTTGTCATAGTAGCCTTGATTAAGGTCAAAATTTTAAAGATGTAATTAGTTTTATAAATTAAACATTATTTAAATTTTATTGGTGTGAATGTTTAAACCTTAAAAAATTAAAGGTAATAAAAAAATATAAAAGTTTATGAGAAGTAAGAAATTAATATAAATTTTAACTACATATCATGTAATTTGGTTTTTCTTTTATTTTTGATCAAGTATTTTAAGCATGATCAATCTTATGAGTCTAATTTCAATTGGAGTAACATAATGAAATTTATTAAGGATAAGCCTAAAAAGCCCCATCTACTAATTGAGGAAAAATAAAATATAAAGTGTGATTATTTTGGGTGACGGAAAAGTTATATAAATGTAGAGAGTATATTATCATAATTTTGAATTGTCGAGTGAAATGGAATTGACATGACGTTCTCTCTTATCGAGAAAGAAGAATCTCTCTTGTAGGTATATTTTGATCAACGAGATTATAAATTAAATGAGGCAATTATCTTAATAATATTAAAAAATAAAAAATGACTACAATCACGCTTAAATAATTTAACAACAACAAAAAAAAAAAAAAATAGGATTAAAGAAATTTGAAATTTAGAGGTTAAGTTTGAAATTGGAAGGGTTAGAACTAAAGTTGGTTCGATAACAACTTTAATATATAATATAATAATGGTTGAGAAGAAAATGGTCACAACATTCACATTTGTAAATAAATTATAAAAAATTTATTCACTTGGATAGTTAAAAATACAGTGGTCAATCAATAAATGCATTAAACAAAATATCAAGTTTCAAACTAAATTGAATTATACGCAATGGATTGGCCCAGGCTGAATCTCCAGATCTAATAAACTACCTAGGTCATTACAAACTTATAAATATAAAACAAAATTAGGTTGATGGAAACATTTTAGGGCTAGGTAAAGTGCGAGTTACCTTCTAATGAAACAAAAGTAAGATAGTTTTATAAATTCTTTTAATTTATGATAATTAATAAGAACTTTGTCATGAGGCAGTTGGTAAATTAGCTATAATCCTTTAATTGGAGAAAGTTTTAGAAAAAATTAATAGGAGTAGCAATTTTGACCTAACTTACCAACCTAATTTGAACTCCCCCCACCTTTAATATAAATAATCATATGCTTTGCACTCACTCAACCAAGTTTTTCACTATCAGCACTACAATAAGGATTGATCTTTAGTTGTTTTTATGGAAGGGATGTGCCTCACCCCTGAGCTACTAGTGAATTGGAAATTTGAATCCACTTGGTAATTCAAAGTTAGAGTCCATTTTTTTCATATGTTTGAACTAACATTTCTCAAACCCAATTAATCAATGGATTGAATTAAAGTTAATCTATGACATATGACGTCTTGACCCAGCTTTACCCTGACCTTCCAATAATTTAACTTGAATGCGACCTATTAATTAAATGTTGAGTTAACATTTATAACTTTAAAAAACATTTGGATTGACATTTTTATCATAATTAATGAATGAGTAAACTTTAGGTTGAGCACACATAATACCGTGCACTATTCAACATATTCAATTCCATCTCCCTATCTTTAAATTATCACTTTTTTCTTTCCCTATCATCTTTTTGGTGTGATGATTTAGAAGGGTGATATTTGTAATCAAGTTTTCTTTTATAGCAATTTGATAAATGACACATGCCAATCATTAACTCCTATTTTTGTAATTCCTGTTGCGCTGTTTGTGGACTCATCAAAATTCAATTTGCATCAGTTGGTTGGTAGAGTCCTCCAATTTTTGAGAAGTATCTTGCATGACTGCTAAGTGGGTTACAACATTCCATTCCTGAAGTGGCGAGCCAGTTTAGCATGGGACATGGAAAAGATCATCTATGGTTTTGCAGATGTGTTTGACATCAAACACAGGTTTGATCATGCTGGGAAAAATCTGGTGAAAGCATCTCTGGGATAGGAAAATTTTCAATTGGGATGGGATATCCAGCTGCCATACCTTTTTAACATGGATATTGCGGGCCATAAATGGAGACAGGGATATGCTTGTACGGTGTTTTCACCGAAAGAGCGGGCCTTCTCACCTTTCTAGCAAGCAGTTTCCTACCAACGTTATGGCTTTATCCGGTCCCATTGAGAGTCGTTGGTGTTCATGCAGAAAACTTTCGTGTATGGCGTTCTTAGTAGAGAGCATTTCTGACAAAAGGACTTGGGATAGAAATACACGGAATGTCCCAGGAATTCTAAATTCACTCTTTGATTGAATGTCGTATGTGAGAATTTGCTGAAATGATCAAGTGAAAAGTCACTTTTGGTCGGCTGAATTTTGAAATTTAGAATGTTATATTGCCAGTCATTTTGGAATTATTTTTGTTTGAGACGATAACATTTGGAATTCTTCAAATTCTCTAGACATGATATCCCCAAATTCTTTCAACCAAACAGTGGGATTTTGTTTGGTTACAAGCATTTCTTACATGTGTCTCTTTGGAATTCCCTATGTACCTTTTTTGTTGGAATTTGAAATGGAAGTTTTGCTGAATGCTACTCGGCCATTGTGATTCGAGAATTCCACTTTAGAGGGAACAACATATGAAATTCTCCAAATGATCTAAAATAAAAAATCCTAAAATGCTGGCAACCGAAAATGCCCTACTATCATCTGACTTTTAATCTTTTACAAGGGTGGTTCCATTATTTTTTAAAAAAATTGCTGATGGTAGGGGCTAATTATCACATTCACAGGGTACCTATTTGAGAGAACCTTAAATTTTTTTTTTTTTAAATATATGAATATATTAGACCCTTTTTCTAAAATTGAGTAAAAACTTCATAATGTTTTGAAAATTTTCTCTTTTTACTTATTTGGCAGCGGTATCAATATGAATATGATTCTCTCACTCTTGTTTCGTAGCCTTCACGTGGGTTGAGTGGGTCTAATTTTCTTGCCCCTGCTTTATGCTCCTCCTATTGGTATTTGGTAATAATGAAATGAGAATTTTACCTAAAAAAGGACCCTAAATGGCCACTAACCAGAAGAGGTACCAATAATATATATGGCACGGAAGTGGTCCTAGGGGACCATTTCTGTTTTTTTTTTTTTTTTTTATTAATGATTGAAACGTGCGACGACGTCGTCGCACATTCAACCCATAAAACTCCCCCCAAACTCCACTTCCCCATTTTCCTCTTCTGCCTCAGTCGCTTTCTCCTTTTCCTAGGCTGTTTTGTCTCCTCCTTCCTCAAAAGACAGTTAAGGTGGTCCCAAAAGTCATTTTCCAACCTATTAGATTGCAACATCAAGTTTTTCAGTGGTTTAAACCCCACTTCCCCTTTTCCCCCTTCTTCCTCCATCGCTTTTTCCTTTTCCCTTGGTGGATTCGTCTCTAACTTCCTCAAAAGGTAGTCAATGTGGTCCCAAAGGTCGTTTTCCAACCTTTTGGATTGTAGCATCAAGCTTTCCAATGGTTTATTAGGCGATTGTAAAGTATATATTTTGCCCTATATTGAGAGCCTTTGGTTGGAGTGATTAATTCGCTATTTCTGCTCCTGTAGTGGCTCTTTGAGCAATGGCTCTGTTGTTTCTTTTCCTTCCTTTTTGTCTCGTGCAGTTTTGTGGTTGAAAAGGCCCTGCTTTGCCTTTCTCGTTGCTGTTGGTGCTCTTTTAGTTTCACTGTTATGGGTTTTTCTGAATGAAAGGTGTTGTAGAGTTCTTTTTTAAAAATGTCAGTCGGTTGTATAGCTGCTCCCGTTCTCTGTTTCTTTTAGTTTGAGGTGTTTTGTTTTGCAGCGCTCTCTTTCTAATCAAAGTTTTGGGAGCAGTTTAGCTTTTTTTGCCATTGTTGGGCTTGCTTTTTTATATCCAACGCCATTATATTCTTTCTTCTTTTTGTCTTATGGCCTTCTTCCCTTCATATGTTATGGAAATTTATGGCAAGATAGAAGCTTGTACTTCCTCTGGATCTTATAGTGCGTTCGCACATCAAAATAATAAAAACATCAATTTTTTTCACTTGCAATGGTCAATGACGACGTCATTGCATCACAGAAGCCGGTGTAAAAAATTGTATGTGACTTTACAACAACGTCGTTGCTTAATAGAAGCTAGTGGAAAAAAATGTGTGTGATTATACAACGACGTGGTCACTTGTTAAAAAAAGGCAAAAAAAAAATAAAAATTATAGTGGGAATACTACTTCCGTGCCATATATACTATAGATACCTCTTCTCTTTAGTGGCTATCGAGGTTCCTTTTTTTTTTTTGGTAAAATTCCCCAGTGAAATCCCCTTTACCTTTCCATTTCAGCTTGAGCTGAGAAATTCATGCAAATGTGGAGAAGTATCTGTAGCTCCTCCCTTCACACCAACCTCAAGGCCATTCTCCCTTCATCGCTCCCCCTCAGAGTCAGGAACCCTTCTCTTCTCCCCGACCCCTCCCGCCATTTCAAAACCGTAGCTTTATTTCCCCATCGATGCGCTTTCTCCTCTTCCCTCCTGCGCTCCTTCCATTTCTTTCCCACAAAGCCCATTTCCTTCAAGCCAAACACCATCGAATCCTACGTGGGTCTCACCCTACGTGCCTTTTCTTCACTCTCTTCGAACCAGGAACTGGAGTGGAAGGAACAGAGCCGAGTGATTCCCGTCAAGACCTATTTCCTTTGCACTAGGTCTTTCTCGATCTTAAGCCCCCCTTTTCTTTTCTGGGTTTTGTTTTTGGCTGCTTTTGGAGTTCTGGGGTGCTGATTTTATGGCTACTTTGGATTGTTCCTTATAATCTTTTGGGTTTTTTTTCTTTTTTGAGTTCCGGAGTGCTGGGTATTTTGGATAGTTCCTTTTCCTTGGGTGTTTTTTGAGTTCTGGGGTGCTGTTTTTATGGATGCTTTGGATGTTCCTTTTTCTTTTCCTCTGCGTTTGGTTGTTGGTTGGTTTTTGAGTTCTTCGTGCTGATCTTATGGGCATTTTTAAGTTTTTTTTTCTCCTCTTCCGAGTCTCGTTTTTCGGTTGCCTTTTGAGTTCTGGGTGCTGTTTTTATGGATGCTTTGGATGTTCCTTTTTCTTTTCCTCTGCGTTTGGTTGTTGGTTGGTTTTTGAGTTCTTCGTGCTGATCTTATGGGCATTTTTAAGTTTTTTTTTCTCCTCTTCCGAGTCTCGTTTTTTGGTTGCCTTTTGAGTTCTGGGTGCTGATTTTATGGTCATTTTGCATGATTTTCTTTTTTCTTTTCTGGAGTATTTAATTTAATTTTTTTTTTTTAAATGTAGTTCTGGGGTACTGAAATTTCTTTTTTTTTGGGGGTTTTTTCCCCGCTGTTTTGGATGGTTGCAGTGTAGATTTGTCAAGCTTGCGGGGTAAGAATAGGTCCAATCTTGTCCAACCCACTTCCCGTGCCAGCTCTTCGAACTACGCTTTTCTGGAATTCTGCAATCATCCTCATGTAAGTTTTTCTCGACTTGATTTCAGTATGCAAATGAGCAGAGCAGACGTGAGTGGTGAAAGTTACATTTTATTGATACTTCCCTTTTAATTTGTTTCCATCTTGATCTCGCTGATGTTTCCAACTGAAGTGGTCCTTTTCAGTCATTTGGTCGCCTTAGCATTTAGCTCTCCCATATTCCTCTTTGGTTGTTGAATTTGGCAGGGACAAACTGATTTGGCAGAATTTCATATATCTTATATCTGGGGCTAGGAGGGACAAACTGATTTGGCATATATCTTATATCTGGGGCTTGGAGGGGACATTGGTTGGTCCTTCCCCATAAGTTATATGCTTGGCAGTAAGTAAGACTTCTCTAGTTCTAAAATTTTACAATGGGATTCCACAGCCCAGCAGTTTGCTTTTGGTTTTTGCTTGCAACCCAGAGTTTGAAAATGTTGATTTGATTTCTTCGCTCCCTAAACTCGCCCAATTACTCTCACCTCAAACATATTCTAGCAATTAGACCATTTTAAGCATGATATATACATGTGTAAGACATAAGTATCTGTTGAGCACATTCTTTTTGATGGTGCATGGTGGTTCTGAATATTGTTCTCTATTTTTACTGACCACCTGTGAGTGGTTTAGTCCTAGGAATCCAGTTTGCTAGTCCCTGGAGGCTTGGGCTGCTAATATATTTTGTGATGGAGATCACCACTGGTGTAAACAGAAGGCCTATGGGGCCACCAAATGTGATTTATGATGTTGCTTACTATTTTTTTTTTTTTTTTTTGAGAATTTTATTTTAAATTAAGTATGGTACTTAAGGCTCTAACGCTAATCAATGCAATTCATACAGTTGAGATGCATAGATTTGTTCTCCAATGCTCCACTACATAGAAGATAAAAACAGATAGGAAAATAGTCAATCTCGTGTAATTACCACTCAGCACTCAGCACTGTTGATTTATATGCCCAAGTCAATCGAACAGCAAGGTTACACATTAGCTAATGTGTTGAAAATCAAAATAATACACAATCTAAAAAAATCACAGCAATATGGTTGGTAGTCAAGTATTCTAAGATATACATGTATGTATATATGTAACTTGCCTCGAAAGAAAGCCTTAAACATGATCCTAGGTTTCAGATTAAACATAAGATGTTTTAATCTGGCCACTGTGACTTGCTTCAAAATAAAATGACATAAAACCCTAGTTAGTTAAGCAAGTAAAAATAAATATAAGAAAGAACCTAAAATAGGCATATGCATGGGACCACAATGTGGCCATTAGTCCAAGTCTGATATTTCTTTGGACCCACATAGACCTTGGGCCCTTTCTTTGATTGGTAACATCACTTGAAACTGCAATAAGGAGCATGTTCCGACTGTTCTGTGGGCTCACCATTCTTGTGGGTAAGTGTATTCTTCTTTGCTAATAGCTATAGTGATCCTTCCAGACCATCAGCCTCTCTAGTTGATCAATATACTTGCGTGCCATTGTTAACACTATGTTAACTTGTGATTCATCAGTATTTAAAACACTAGTTGCGATATTCCTTCCCTACCTTTATTACAACGGTTCATCTTGTGAGGGCCCCAGTTTGGTGAAGTTGTATTGCTCTGTTGGCAGTGTGATAGAGGAAGATTTTTGGTTCCTGAAATGTCGGGTTTTTGTTCAGGATAACTAATTATGAAGCTAAATCTCTCTCCTGTTGCTTGCAGGCTTTTTTTTTTTTTTGTCCTGTAAAACTGAATCTTTTGAAAAATAGTTAACTTGGTTATCTCCGACTTTGCCACTACACAAATATGTGGAAGGCATACACTTAACCTCACTTATTTTTGTTTCCTGCTATCCACTTTATTTTTCGAATTTTTTTTTTCCAGATCTGCACCTTTCTCCAACCATATTTTCATGCGGTTAGATCTTTTGGTTATTTGATTTGATTAGATGTCGAACTTTAGTTGAATGCCTTGTAGAGTTTGAGCATCAGCTATTCACATATTCTAGTCATTTCTATATGTTTATTTGATCTTGACAGTCATTTTCTTTTCATTTTTGTTGCTTGTTACTTAGGTTCTATCAGTGTACATTGCTCTCTGATAATGGTTATTAGTGTCATCTATTCTTCGACCTTTTTTTTCTCTTGAAAGAACGTGTTTCTTGATTTTTCTTCTTTACTTGGAATTAAAAAGAAAGAAATACAACATTAGTTAGTTTCGGTATAGTGCAACTTATAGCATTTCCGGCGTAAAGCGAATAAATGGAAATCTTATCCAAAATTTCAAATTATAAATTAGCTTTAACATTCCTTATTCTATATTTCAGGATTTGGAAGTTGGCTTTGAAAGTGGGAGTAACTGCCGTTATATGGTAGTTTTTAATTATGGATCCGTCGTCTTATTTAATGTTCCCGAACATGAAGTTGATGGATATCTGGAGATTGTCAAAAAACATGCTTCTGGATTGCTTCCAGAAAAGAGAAAGGATGGTGAGCATTTATTTGTAGACTGCTCTAACAAAATATTCCTTGACTGATTCTTTGGAAATTAATTTTTCTTACATTTTGATGTTTCATGAGTAACCTCCTTGAGAGACTACATTTTTACATCCAGTTTTATGTTCCTCTTTTGCATTTAGGAGATGTCTAAATCTCATTTGAGACATCTATAATAAAAGCAGCTCTGAAATCGCCCCCAGACGTAGTTCAGCTGGTTATGGACACCAAACACTCCAATAGGGGGGTAAGGGGTGAGTGTGCCTGAGTTCGAATCCTCCCTAGCAGAAATTAAAAAGGAAAAAGAAAAAAAGAAAAAGAATAAAAACACATTTGAAATCTTTGTAGATTTATTCCGGTGTTGTGAATTTATAAATTTGCAAGTTGATTATTTCTTTTTGCCCTAAATATTTTTACCTACATCAAGATCTAAATGTCTAATGTGATCATCTACTCTTTATTGTCATAGGAACCCCATGATTTTTTATTTATTTATTTTAGACTCATTGTAGATTTATTCTGCCGTTGCAAATTTATAGATATGCAAGTTGATTTTTTTTTTTGCACTAAATATTTTTACCTGCATCAAAATCTAAATATCCGACGTGATCATCTGCTGTTTATTGTCATATGAATGTCGTGATTTTTTAACACTAGATTCATAGCATTAAGGTCAACATTTAGATGGCTGAAATAAGAATATTGTTTCCTATTATTCACTATTAATTTCTTTCATAGGTTGATGGACGTGATTCAGGCAGGCCTTTGGCTCAGCCTATACTTTGATTGGGCCGGTCCATGTGCCAGTGGGCCTCTGGCCCATCAGGCTGATGACCCACGTTTTTACAGCTTACATGAGGAGACATACGTGGAAGGTCTAAGACCCTCCTTAGGTATAGTAGGGTGTGATTGTCAGAAGTTGGGCTGATTGACATACGGTGAAGGTCCAGGACCCTCCTTAGGTACCGTAGGGTGTGATTGTCATTTGTCACAACTTGGGCTGATTTTATCTTGAACATATTCCAGCTATAATATGTGGGTTCAACTTGGTCATTATTTTTACTATTACTTTTTTAGAAAATTATTCTTTTACTTTGGTTAGGTGTCTCTTGTTTTTTTTTTGGCCAGAAGTTAAAGTGTCTCTTGTTACAAGCTAAGAGATTCCTACTTTTTCTATAGTTGACTCTTTTCAGAAAGGAAAAACTGTAACCAGTTCCTATGAGGAAACTATCGTCATACACTCGAAGCTAGGAGTTTAGTTGCTTTCCTAGGGTTGGATGACCATCCCAATAGGGCTGGTTGAGCAGTTGTCCACGTTCATTTTAGTACTCTCATTTACTTACTCTTTTCCAGATTCATGCCATTTTTAATATTCTTTTACAGTTTTCTCCTGCTGTATAAATGTGTGCATGTGGGATCTGTTGATACTTTTGGTGTTCCTGGTTATTAACAAGGTATTAGAGCAAGAGGTCGCGAGTTCGAAACCCTGGGGATGCATGCTGCATCCATCTGTCTGTTTCGTCTGTTTGTTGGGTTTTCAATTCCAACGGCTTCCCGTTTGGGGGGGAGGGGTTTGTTGATAGAATTGTTATGCCATTCACCAACAGCTCGAGCTTTTGGTGTTACAGGTTATTAACAAGATCAATCTTAGGTGCTGAATCTTGGATCAAGCTCCTCCATTCAACCTATGAGTTCAAATTTTTTTAGTTTTTTGAAATGGTAACTTGTATTGATCAAAAGCTTTACATTATAAAAGGGCTATATTGAGAAGCGGCTGGGGAAGAACCCCAGAAGTATTGCCATGCCAAAAAGAGGAGAAGCCATACAGGAGGCTATTGGGCCTCAGACAAAAGGGAAATCTATCTCCTTCCTAAATCATCATTGGTATCACAACGAAGATCCAAGTTCAAAAGTGATTAGGAGTTTAGTTTCTTTTATTTGATTCGTTTTCATTACTGTCGATTCCATCTCCTATTCTCTATATTTTCTTTTCCCCCACACTTTTCTATATCCTTGTGAGAACTCCTTGTCTTCTTCTTTCCCTCGACTTTGTTAAGAAATATGGTTGGACTGTTCTGTAAATATGGTTGGAGACAGCTTGGAGTGTTCTGTAAATATAAGAAAGTGGGAACTATTTTGTAATTTAGGAAAATAAAAAAATTTTAATATGAAATTTTGTAGTCTAATATTATTAAGAGTTTTCTCCGAATCCTGGATCTTTTTCAAGCTTCGTGTTGGGATTCAATCGTCGGGTTTATAATTTATCACCCTCCTACATTATGAAGCCATACCAGAAGATTCTGGTTAGTGCATTTTCTTTTTATCAGTAATCTTGCTTACTGAATTAAATGCTCAGAGAAAGTGAAGGATCACTTGTTATAACATTTAACTGGAACACAACTATTGGCGATTGCTTGAAAGTAACGGTTTGACATGAATACTGGAACATAATTTGGCCGTTATGTTATCTTTTTGAAAAACAGCTAGCCATATCTTGTTTGGATTTTCATTTGACAACTAAGATTTTAGACATGCATGCCCTTAAAAGCCAATTTACACTGGGTAGTTTAGATATTTCCTTGAGTTTCCTCATTATATTTAATGATTTGCATGGTTCTTATGTATGGTATGAGGGTTTTGAGTTAATCGTACTTTTATACACATAATCATTGACTTATTTATCTCTTATTTAACAGATAATGGATTTACCTGGACCAATAAAAGTTCCTTAAGATGACTTTTCTTTTTCTACAAAAATCCAAGCTATTGTTCAACTAGTCTGCTTGGAACCAGTTGATTCCATTTCCCTCACCTATGCTGGCTCCAGCTGGATCCACAACTATTGATGCTGCTAGGTCTCTAGCTTGGTCGGGGTGAGATTTGGGCCAAATGCTACTCGTAGATTTATTTTTCCATCTTTTCTGTGTGAGTTAAAAAAAGAAAGGTACTGTGAAGAGAGGTTTTTGGCCGTTGCTTGCTCAGAGTTCCAGAGTTGAACTCTTCTATGATTGGACATGGCTCTACTGATAATGCTGCACTATTATAGTTGGGGTTATTTCTGTACTTTAATTTTAGGCCTGGTTAATTCCTTATTGCCGCCGCTTTCTTGTGTTAGTAGAACCATGGGTGTGGCATGGGTGGGAATAAATTCGTACACATTCTGCTCTCCCATTCTTCTCTTCTTTCCTTTAGCTTCTTGCCTTCTTCAAATCCTTTCTACATTTGTCTACAAATATTAGAATCTCATGTCATTGCTAATGCTAGCTGACCCTCTTAACCTTTATCTTCCTTCTACACGAATTATAATTTTGTATGCTCTTGGATGTGGTAAGATATGAAGTGGGTTTCTTATACTTAAACATGGTGCTTTTGTTTTATTTTCCTTGTTTCATACTCAACTGACATTTCAATCTTTCCTAGGCCTACTTGCATGGCATTGCTTTATCTGTACGCCTGATACTTGGATTCTATAAATTTTAGATTACGCTGTAGTGGAGAAGCCAACTTTAAAGACATGGATGGAAGGTGGGTTAGACTACATAGCGCTGAAAAATTTGGACATAGATGGAATTCGTACAATTGGAAGTGTTCTTGGTCAAAGTATTGCTCTTGAGTACTATGTTCGTCAGGTAGGTTTTGACTGTCTTTTGATAAATTTTGAAGTACTTCACGATTTTTTTTCTTCAGCAACAGTGACATGTCACTTCATTTTTTTAGGTTGATGGAATGGTTGCAGAATTTACCGATATAAATCGTGGGATGGAGAAAACTGGTACCTTTACCATGCAGAGGAGAAAGCTTTTCCAATTAGTGGGAAAGGCAAACTCTAATCTAGCTGATGTCATTCTTAAGCTGGGTGTTTTTGAGAGGTGGTTGCTTTCTTTATTTTAATGCTTCTTTATTGCTGATTAAAGAAAAGAATTCTTCTTTATCATTTCAATCCTACAATTTACAGCTGGACTAGTTCTATTATGTATCTCACACATGAATATTTCGAGGCAAGTTTACAATAGCACCCCTGTTTTTTGACATATACAGATACACCTGAGTTTTTTTCATTGACAAAAGGTCAAGAAACACCCATCAGCTTTTTTAACATCCTCTAGTACACCCCTTGATCACTGGTAAAAGCATTTTGACAATTGTTTTATTAGATAGAAAGATTGGGAAAGAAACCTTTTAGAGAATTTTTTGGAAATTGGAATCCTTTGGATGCCCAATTGATCCTTCTGTAGGATGGAGTTACAGTTTTTCTATAGGGTTATGTCAAAAGTTCTGCTGATGATCCTCATTGGTGACAACCTTATCTAATAGTTAGAACTTAAAACTGACTATCTTATATTGACATAAAACAGTTGTACCCTCATTGAGGGAGTGTCTTGTATTTATTTTAATGTTTACAATGTACAATTATAAAAATCCACAAGGGTATTTTCAGTATAACTAAATTACAGGCAGTTATTTAGAGGGACTCGGTCTTGTACAGGTGTCATGCTCTGCCGGTGTAACGGAATCGATACACTCTTAACACTTTCCCCTCAAATTGATGGGGATCGTCAAGAAGAATCATTTTGAACACCAAGAAATTATGACGATCGTGAGACATGACTTTAGTAAGCAGATAGGGAACTTGTAGCTGAGATGAGATATGTGGGATTTTGATGATTTTATCTTCTTAGTGTTCACGAATGAAATGAAAATCAACAACAATATGTTTTGTCCGTTCGTGAAATTCTGGGTTCACCGTGAGTCTTTTGTACTTCTGTTGTCAGCATAGAGAGTAGGCTCTGACGTAGAAACATTGAGTTCCTTACGTAAACATTGAAGCCAGATGATTTCGGAGCATGCAGAAGAAATGGATCGACATTCACCTTCTGTAGATGACTTGGAGACGCTCTCCTGTTTCTTACACTATAGGAAATCAGGGAATTTCCTAAAAAGACACCATTAAGTTCTCGATTGATGAGTGTCAGGACAGACTGCCTAATCACCATAAGCATATGTAGCGAGTTGTAGAGAAGAAACTTTTGAAAAGAAAAGCCCATGTTTTGAAGTTCCATAGAGATATTCGATTATGCGAAGTACAACACTCTAGTGAAGATGCAGTGGGTCGAACACAAAAATGGTTGACAACTTGAGCTGCATGGGAGATATTCGGTAAAGTCATGGTGAGATAAATAAGATGCCCAGCTAATGTCTTGCCAAGAGAAGAATCTGAAAACAAGCTCCTTACTGTTCTTCTTGTATTTGAGCTCAATGGGGGGTATCAAATCAAAATGTTTTGCATCTTTCATTTGTGCTATGTTAATGAGATTCCTTGTGTATTTATGTTTGATGGGGAAAGATACCAGTACTAGTAGCAGTGGGAGTGGCTTCCAAACTAAGGAAATAAGTAAGGTGCCCCCAAATCCTTCATTTGAAAAGATGATTGCCATATTTGTTTCAAGGTTGCAATACCGGACTTATCATCCGCACCCCCCAGAAATCAAAATATCATCAACATATACCAAAAGTATTGTAATGCCTCTGAAGGATTTACGAGGAAATAATGAGTGATCATAATTGCTCTGTTTATACCCATGTTTGAGAATTGTATGCTTAATTTTTGACACCATGAATGTGAAGCATGTCAAGCCCATAGAGAAATCGACAAACTCGACAAAAATATGGAGTGTTTGGAACTGCATATCCTGAAGGGGTAAGCATGTAGTCACAGTCCACAGAATTTTGAGATATTTAACAGAAGTATAAGGACAAGGCATATTGTACACTCGTCGGTTTTCATTGTCATTTAAATATAGAAACATACGTGGATGCTAATTTGGCAGGTTGCAAGATGGATATAAAATCGACTATAGGATACTGCATGCTTGATGGTGTTAATTTGGTTTTATGGAAGGGTAAAAAAACAAAAAAAATCAGTTGGTGGTCAATCAAGTTTTGAGGTCGAACAAGCTATGTATGATGGAAGTTGTGTATTATTATGGTTAAAGATCTGTTACATGAATTGAATTTAAGCAAAGCGCGCTCTAATGACTTTACATCGCGACAGTAATTCAGAATTGCCAAGAATCCAGTATATCATGAATGCATCAATCATATTGAGGTTGACCGTCATTTCATCATAGAGGTCACAAGGAAAGGAAATTCAGTTGGACTATGCAAGCACTGAGCACATATGATCAGGTATCAAATTTCCTCGCGAAAGCAGTGACAGAAAAACAGTTGTATGATGTTTTGAATAACTTGGAAAGTAAACATATGTACTCCAGCTTTAGGTAAGACAGAAGTTTCCTTGAGATTTCAAGCAGGTCAAGGACTGTCCAATAATGTCAATATAAAAAATTTGAAAAATTATGTCAATATAAAAGATATTTGATAGTGGTTGCCCAACCTTAATGAGACGACCGACTCTATTTCTCCCTCAAATCTCTCTTTTTTTCTCCTTCTCTCTCTCCTCCTCACTTTCCCACGTTTTTGCAGAGACATTTGTTCATCAAAACCTAAAGAAATAAAAATCTATAATTTAAACACAACCAAGTTGGATATATGTGTCGTTCTGCTTCCATTAAATTTAACAGAGTTTGTTGATGCAGGAATGGATGGCCAATATTTAATGGATCCTATGATCGAATAGGCACTTCATTATTTGGATCAATGTGATAAAATAAATGGCCTTTTGATCCATCTGAATTGAAGCCAAGCAAGGAAAAGGGTTCAAAACATAATTTGGATGGTCAAGATGGGTTTAAAATGGGTCTCAAATTGAATAACAGAAGTGCTAAATTTGATGGGGTTCAGAGCAGCCCCTTAATGGCCCATTTGGTCATCTAAATAGGTCCATGAGTCCAGTGCAGCAAGGACGTTCAGTTTGGCTTGCTAACCTTTTGGAAGTTCCTATCCTTTGTTGACTTATTTACTTCTTTAATTAAGTTAAGTTGCAATGGATCATTTTCTTTAGGAGGTGGTTAAGCATAAGGATTAGAATTGAGATATTGACTCCATTAGAATAGCATGTAAAACCGCCAACCTGGGAAATCCAAAAATTCCTAGTCATGCACAAGACTTGTGTAAGATCTCTTTCTTATTATCTTTTGGCTAGAAGTTCTTCAACAGCTGAGAAGCTATCTTTTATTTTTTAAGTTATTAAATGAAGGGTTTAGACATGCTTTAGGATTTTAAGGACTTTTGGGGTACTATTTAATCATTTCAAAGGGACGTTCAACCCTAGGCTTGTTTATCATAATTTACTCTTCATAAAATTGCTTTGTGTGCAATTTTCTATCTCTTCTATTAATTTTGAATTATCTCCTGAAGGATTAAGGGTATCTACAGTGGATATTTAACTGTAATCAAATCTTCAGCTTTTGTTTGAGTGGATTTTCTGTTTGAATTTAGATCAGTGCATTTTGGGCTCACAATCAAACGCATACGATGCTTATTTTTACTATATAGCAATAACTCTAAAATATATTTGACACACAGTTCACAATGTCATCTGCTGTTTCAGGTCAGATATTGCTTGGAAGTATGCCAACTATGCTCAAATATGGGAGTATCTTCGAGATGAATATGAATTGACTCAAAGATTTGGGAACCTCGATTTTAAATTGAAGTTTGTGGAGGTAAAGCCATGCAGCTCTTGTGGTAGTTCTTTTATAATTAACATGTTATTTCTCATGTTTATACTCTATTTCCAGCAAAAATATTAAAAAAATCTTGTCTTTTTGTGCAGCACAACATTCGTTTTCTACAAGAAATTCTTCAAAACAGGAACTCAGAAACTTTGGCATGGCTTGTCATTTTATTGATAGGTATTGAGGTTCTCATCTCTATTAATATGATATTGTTCGCCAGAACAAAATTACTCCTCTCTGAAGGGAACCTACAACAAAGAGTGATTTGGACTGAATGTTCCAGTCTATAGCCCTCACCCAATACAAGATTATGTGAGTTGCATAGTTCATTTGCTTCCCCTGTAAATTAAATTGTGAAGCTATCGGCTTTTTTTATTTAGTAGAATCATTTCACAGGATGTAAATCAGCGGTCCTTTGAAATTTGTACTGGAAAAGAACAGTATCTCTCTTTGAAGAAATGGAATTAGAAGGAAAAGACAATGTGACTTCTTTGAACTTCTCATAAGTGTACTTTTGTTCCTATTTCTGGAATTACAAATGTTTTCTCCATTAAATGTAAAATAAGAAGTAATAACAAGCAATTGTTTGTGAATTGTGTTAGTGGAGACTAGAGAGTATTTTTCTTAACCCGTTTGGCACTTTACAAGTTTAGTAAAAGTCAGTAAAGCCTCCATTTTTCAGACAAGGGGTCACATCAAAAGTACACTTTTTTAAAAAATTACCTCCTTTTTCAAAAAGAAAAAAGGAAGTCAAGAAGCGACCTTCTTTCTCCATTAAAAGTAAAAAAAAAACACCACTTTTCAATACAAAAAGTCAAAAAGATTCCATACCAAACAACTAAAAAAACACCACTTTTCCTAGATCATTGGTGGAGCTGGTGCTCAGTTAGGGAAGCGACCCATTTTGAGAGGGGGCAAATGCTGTGAAAATTATATTTTGTCGCAGTTACTTGGTCACTGTGAAGGAAAGGCACAAAAACTCTTAGTTAGGAGGCATCTCCGGAAGCTTTGATTGGCACCACCAAGTTGAAGGTGGGCTTATGGGCTTTATCCAATAAAGAATTTAAATAATTCAAGATTGGTCATTATTTTGTTTGGTGGAATGGTTGTATGGGTGGGAAAAGAATGATTGCACGATATCTGCCACTGAGAGATGAGTTAAAGTTAAATGTAGATTGTGCCGCAAGAAGGAAGCTAGGTATAGCTGGTATTGGAGGTATTTTGAGGGATGAGCCTATTTCAATTCTCGGGACTTATCAGAGTTATGGAATTCAATGAAATTGAAGTCTAGCACATCAGAGAAGCATTGTAGTGTTCTTTAGTTTCATCTTTGGAGAGATTGATTGTGGGGAGCGGCTCCTTAATTGCAATTGCTTTGGTGATGGGTTGGCGTCAATTTCCATGGAGATTTCAGTTTCTCATCAATGAAAATTTTCAAGCTGGAGTTTTGGAAGTGCAGAACCGGATTTAGAAATTGGAGGATACCTTAGGAAAAGTATTGTCTGTGTATTATGAGTTCTCACAATTACAATATATACCAGTATTGTGGATAGAGTTGTTTCAACAACAACTTGGTTTTAGGCCTTTGTTGCCTGATGAAGAGTTCTGTCTACAACTGCTCATGGGAAATGGTACATGGGCCTTTCTTGATTCTGGGTTGGCCCATTTGGCCATATTGTATCTACAACCACATATGGGCCCTATTGTTTCTCTTGACGAAGTTCAGGTTGAATCCAAGGTGAACCAATGAAGAAGCAGACAAATGTTGATAGAGTGGATTTCTTTAGGACCTTCTGACAGCTTCTACCATGCATCCATTTTTGGGTTGTTAATTCTGTTGTTATTTCCGTTATTTTTTCCTGATCTTTAAGCTTTTGTCTTCGAATATTTATCTCTTATACCATGCTTTTGTTATATTCTCTTTTCGTTTATTTAAGATTTATGGTTATCGATTAAAAAAAATGGATTCACTGTATGGCTTATCTAATAGGGCATAATGTAGTAATGAGTTTTACATGTATTTGATCTTTTTTGTTAGTGTCAATTATGCATTTTTTAAATTTTTTATTAAGTTATCTATGGCTCATATCATTGTTACATAATAGTTATTAGTAGTTGTCTTAGTCATGATGTTGTGTCTTAGATTTATTTTTCATAGGAGTCCTAGTTGTTGGTTGGTATTTTTGGTGGTGCAGGGGCTTTTAAGGGTCTTGTTTATTTATAACTAGCACCGCGTTCATTATCCTTATTATAAAATTGTCTACCCCAATGGAGTTAATAAATTTTTGGCCAATCGATTTGGTGGGTTGTGTTTATAAATTGCTGGCAAAGATTTTGGCTAATCGGTTGAGATAGGTGCTCCCCAACATGGTTCTAAATCGCAAATTATTCGAGGGGATGAATTGAATTGTTTCGCGAATCATTAGATTTTTTTCTTATAAAAATAAAGAAAAATAATTTTAAAATTAATAATTAGAAAGTTCTTAATCCATCTATTTTCCATCCATAGCAATATAAATACAATGTCAATTAAGTCTATGATACAATCATACGAAGAACATCATTAACTTATATTTATAGAATGATAGATCATAAGTGATTTGCATGAATAATTTATAATGTTTGAGGTATGAATGTTAATAAGGAAAATAAATAAGTTGCAATAGTTTCCTTTTCTTCTCTTTAAATCAAATAATAAAAATAAAGTTCAAATCGTCAACCTTGCATGGTTAAGATGTCTCTTGAAGTTAAAAAGGTGTTCATAAGAAAAAAATAAAATAAAAAATGAATATAGGACAACCCCATATGTAGAGTTGAACACTTTTGTCACATGCTTGTTCCTTATTTATTTCTAAAATCTGTCCAAAATCATGTAAATTCTTAAGTGGTCTCGTTAAGCACTAAACTTTTAAAAATTACGCTAAGAAAAAGATGAATGAAAAAAATAAAAAAGTAAAATATTACTAATATTAACATCTTGGTTGTGGCTATTCATGCTCAACCGAATCACTTGAATCATAAGATTCGATGAAATAAGTATCGAATCATAAGATTTACTCCTGAATCTTCAGATTCACCGTTAAATGGGGATTTGTTGCATAGATACAAATCTTTTTCCTTAGGATTCGATACGAATTGTAGGATCGTTGATACTAGTAGTAAGATTTTGATATGTTCCCCGACATTATCAGCCCTTTTCTTCAAGATAAGCTGATTCTAGATGGGGTGTTGGTAACTAACAAGTTGATTGATTTAAGGAAGCATTTGAAGATGGATGGGGCCGTTTTTAAGATTGATCTAGAGAAGGCTTATGAACATGTGGATTAGTCGCTTAGCAGGTTTGGGTTTGGTGACAGGTGGAAAGGGTGAATTCGTGAATGTATTCCTACTGCTTTCTCAATTTTGGTTAATGGTTCCTGTACTAGTGGACAATTTTAATACCTCAGGAGGCTTAAGGCAAGGTGATATGCTTTCCCCTTTTTTGTTTACATTAGTGGTGGAGGGTTATGGGATCTCTTTGCATGAAGGCGAAGAACCTTGGCATCATACAAGGCTTCAAGGTGAGAAAAGGAGGAAAGAGAATTACCCCCTTGCCATTTGTTGATAATACTTTCTGAAAGATCACCCATTGGGGCTGACTCAAGGTTGAAGGATTCGTGGGATTCAATGATGGAAAAGTTGGAAGGAAACTATCTATGTGGAGAAATCAATGCCCATGTATTATATGTCTTTATTCAAGATACCTATTGTGGTGGTTGATCGATTGAATCCTATTAGGAGAGATTTCTTGTGGGTGGATTAGGGGGTCAAAATAAAAAGAAAAGGAAATAAAAGAAAAGAAAAGGATCATTTTACTGAAGTGGAATAAGGTGATTAAGTCTAAAAAGTCTTGCACAAAAACAATTGGGATTTCTTAGCTAAATGTGGTGGTGGTTTGGGAAGAAAAAGATGCTTCATGGAGAAAAGTTCTTTTTTCTAAGAATGGTGAGGATATGTGGGGTTGGATATCAAAAAAAGGCCCTAGGACTAAAAGGTTGGGGTGTTGGGGAGTCATTTCTTGTTTTGGAGATGAGTCCAATGTCATGGGGGAAGTTTAGGTAAGTGGGGCGGGTTTCATTGTTGGACTGGGAAATTATGTCCCTTTTTTTTTGGATGATTGGGTGGGTGTATGGTCTTTAGTGAGTCTTTTTGCTAGATTGTGTGGATTGGTATCTATTAAGTTGGCTTTAGTCCAAGAGTGTTATGTTTGGGTTGATACCAGTGTGTCTTGGGAGGTGTCAATGAGTAGGCTTTGTTTCTTGTTTTGGGGATGAGTTCAGTGTCCTGAGTAGGCCCCTGCACCCACCCAATCATCAAACAAAAAAGGGCTTTCTTTAGTGAGTCTTTTTCCCAGATTGTGTTGGTGTCTAATAAGTAGGCTTCAGTCCAAGAGTTATGCTTGGGTTGGTGGCTGTGTTGGGAGGTGTTAATGAGAAGAGTTGCGTTTGTCGAAATGGCCTATGTCGTTGTTGAGATTGCTATCTAACAATTCTATATTCAGGGAAGTTAATTATATGCGGGTTTGGAAGCCATCTTGTTCTGGTCTTAACTTGGCTGTTTTCTTTGCTTAGGCATTGGAGTTGCCCTCGCCCTCGCCCTCCATAGATCAGCTTTCTTGATGAGTATATGGTTGGGGATGGCTCCTCTGGAGGATTTTTGTTGGTTGGCAGTGACAGACACAATATCTCTAGTTGATTATCTTAGGAGGAATGGTATTCTTTTGGATGTCTTTAGGATATTTGCTATATGTGTGAAAAAGGAGTTTTAGTCGATCAGCTACATCTTTTCATTCATCATGGAGTCTCCTCTTTTGTGTTGAAGCATTATTTTGGTCATATGTAGTTTTTTGTTGTGTTTTCCTAGCTCTATAGATTAAGGGTCTGTTTGTGCAGAGCCGTGGGGTTTCCTCTTCCGCGGCTCTACGATTCCGACGGGGTTAGATGAGAAAATGGAGTGCCCTCTAGCGACAGAATACAGAGGAAAGTAGTGGGAAATCCTGTGTTTTCGTTGCTGCACCAAACAAGGATTACAAGGCGCGGGAAAATCTGGTGCCTTGTCGAGACTCCATTTCTGCTGAAACAGCGTCTACACAAACAGACCCTAAGTGATAGAAGCTTAGAAGCTCATTTCTCATTTCCTTTCGCATTCAGGAATGAAAGGATCTTTCTTGGATCAGTTTCTTTGTTACATGCCATTTTAGATTCAGTTGTTTTGAAAATTGGTAAATGGGCGATTTGTTGTAAGGATTGTGATAATCTGAATCTAGATGATTTTCGCACAAATTGGGAGGCTTCGTAATGAGAAAAGGAGAGATGTTGGTCTCTTTCTAAGCCTATTGGAGTTCTAGATTTTAATGCGGTGGAGGTTCTTGCAGTTTTAAAAGCGTTGAGAATGTATTCCAGGCTTCCAGCTATCTGAATGAAAGCTTGGTAGTGGAGAGAGATTCATCAAATGCTATTATTTGAGTCATGTGAAATGATAATATGCACTTTGGAAATTTCACTATTTTCTCAATGAGATTCGATGGCCGTTATCCTCTGTTCAATTGCTATTTTCTATGTGGTGGGCTTGGGTAAAAGGCTTTTATACTCACTCTAGATTGTTCCCTTATTTTTAATATAAGTTTTGTTACTGATGAAACAAAGGGCAAAAAAGCAGCTGCACTGGATTATTATTGATGAAGATCTTGAATATGGCCTGTTCTATCAATCCAAAATTGAAGGGCCCATAAAGATTTTGTCGGGCAAATAGCCCGACTTTTCAGCCGGGTCCATTAGGGCATGTTTGGCACTTAACTAGTTAAAGTGAATCCAGGCAAGAAATGATAAGGGGTCATATCAAAAGTACACAATTACAAAAATCCCTCACAATTTTTCAAAAAAAGTAAAAAAAGCAACCTCCTTTCTCCACTAAAAGACAAAAAAACTCCACTTTTCTATACAAAAAGGCAAAAAGATTCTATATCAAACAACTAAAAATAAAACACAATCATAACACCTTATATTTTATTCTTTCTTGATTTGATGCTTCACCTCACTATACTTCAATTCACCGTACATCCAAACAGGCCCTTAGGTGTCTCTTGTTTACTATTACTTTTTTAGAAAATTATTCTTTTACTTCGGTTAGGTGTCTCTTGTTTTTTTATTTTTCTTTTTTTGTCCAGAAGTTAAGTGTCTCTTCTTATAAGCTAAGAGAGTCCTACTTTTTCTATAGTTGACTCTTTTCAGAAAGGAAAAACTGTAACCAGTTCCTATGAGGAAACTATAGTCATACACTCGAAGCTAGGAGTTTAGTTGCTTTCCTAGGGTTGGATGACTATCCCAATAGGGCTGGTTGAGCGGTTGTCCACGTTCATTTTAGTACATTCATTTACTTACTCTTTTCCTGATTCATGCCATTTTTAATATTCTTTTACAGTTTTCTCCTGCTGTAAGAATGTGTGTGTGGGATCTGTTGATATAATTTTATGCCTTTGATTAATAGCTCGAGCTTTTGGGGTTATTTGTTATTAACATGGTATTAGAGTAAGAGGTCGCGAGTTCGAAACCCTTGGGATGCATGCTACCTCCATCTGTCTGTTTCGTGTGTTTGTTGGGTTTTTGAATTCCAACGGCTTCCCGTTCGTCAGGTGGGGGTGTTGACAGAATTGTTATGCCGTTCACCAACAGCTCGAAGGTTATTAACAGGATCAATCTTAGGTGCTGAATCTTGGATCTAGCTTCTCCATTCAACCTTTGAGTTCAAATTGTTTTGACACGTTAACTTGTATTGATCAAAAGCTTTACATTATAAAAAGGCTATATTGAGAAGAGGCTGGGGAAGAACCCCAGAAATATTGCCACCCAAAAAGAGGAGAAGCCATATAGGAGGCTATTGGCCTTAGACAAAAGGGAAATCTATCTCCTTCCTAAATCATCATTGGTATCACAACGAAGATCCAAGTTCAAAAGTGATTAGGAGTTTAGTTTCTTTTATTGATGAAAATCTTGACTATGGCCTGTACTACATTTTAGTTTGGTGAAAACTCCTGAAGCAAAACAGATGATGTTGACTACTTTCATTTGGTGTTGGCCCTTCCAAGAAAATCTCTTGGTTCGGCCGTATTCCTGCAACAGAATCTTGAGTGCTGAAAGGCATGACCTGCGTCAGGAGACACTTCTTAAGGACTTCTTAAGGAGGAAATGTAGTTTTCGACATTCCTCTACCTTTCTTCCTCTCTAGCTACCGCTGGTGGAATTATACAGCCGCAACAAAAAAAAAAAAAAAAAAAAGGTACGCTTTAGTGCTAAGAATATCCATAATTGTCCCCCTGTATGTGTGGAATGCGTAGAAAACCATAATATTTGTGGTTGGTATGCAACCCTAAGGCGATTGGATGACCTACTCGGTCTGCCACCAGTTAAAGAAGTGGACTTTGCTATAGAATTGGTACCGGGGATTACGCCAATTTCTAAAGCTCCATATCATATGACACCTACCGAGTTGAAAGAACTCAAAGAACAATTGCAAGAATTACTGGAAAAAAAGATTCATTAGACCCAGTGTCTCCCCGTGGGGAGCGCCAGTCTTATTCGTTAAGAAGATGGGTCCTTACGAATGTATATTGACTATCGTTAGTTGAATCAGATCACCATCAAGAATAAGTACCCACTTCCACGCATTGATGCACTGTTTGATCAGCTGCAGAGTGCGAAATATTTCTCGAAGATCGATCTCCGGTTGGGATATGATCAGCTAAGGGTAAAAGAAGAAGATATACCTAAAACAACCTTTCGGACTAGGTACAGACATTATGAGTTCTTGGTAATGCCTTTTGGGCTAACCAATGCGCCACCGGTGTTCATGGTGCTATTGAATCAGATTTTTAAACCCTACCTAGACCAGTTTGTTGTGGTATTCATAGATGATATACTTATCTATTTCAAGTCAATAGAAGAACGTGTGGATCATTTGCGCACTTCTCTTAATCTGCTGAGAGAAAACCAACTTTATGCTAAGCTGAGTAAGTGTGACTTTTGGCTAGAATAAGTGAACTTTTTGGGCCACATCATCTCAAGTGAAGGGTTGTCTGTGGAATCCAGCAAGATCGAAGCTATTTCCAATTAGAAGAGACCGGCGATTGTATCTGAAATCCGTAGTTTCTTGGGGTTAGCAGGTTACTACAGAAGATTTGTGCAAGGTTTTTCCTCTATAGCAAGTCCTTTAACCAGACTTACTCGGAAGAACGTGCCGTTCATTTGGGATGATAAGTGCGGAGCAAGTTTTCAGATGCTAAAAGATAAACTAATTATAGCTCTAGTTTTAGCCCTCCCCTCTGGCAGCGAAGGTTTTGTGATATTCTGTGATGCATCACTGCATGGTTTAGGATGCGTACTTATTTAGCACGGCAGGGTGATTGCTTATGCATCCAGACAGTTGAAGTCACATGAACAGAACTATGCCACGCACGATCTAGAATTGGCTGCAGTAGTCTTTGCACTTAACATCTGGCGGCACTATTTGTATGGCGAAAAATATGAAGTATATACAGATCATAAGAGCTTGAAATATGTGTCCTCTCAAAAAGATTTGAATCTACGACAAAGGAGATGGATGGGCTTCCTGAAAGATTATAACCTCTCTATATTTTACCATCCGGGTAAAGCAAATGTAGTTGCTGATGCTCTAAGCAGGAAATCTGCGCAGATGACTTCGTTATAAGCTGAGAAGAGATCAACGGAAGAGGTCGAGTACTTGAATGTAAACCTTCAGTCGATCAACAATAAGGAGTTGTTGGGGAGTTTGAGGGTCCAGCCTGAGTTGGTTCAAAGGGTCAAAGACCGCCAGAGAGATGATCTAGCATTATCGGAGATATTCAATAGGAGGGATAACAAACCAGATTTTTCTATCACCAATGGTACACTGTACTTTAGGAATAGGCTTTGTGTTCTAAACATCTCGGAAATCAAAGATGAAATTATGAAGGAGGCACGTTGCACACGCTACAGCATCCACTAGGGGAGCACAAAAATATACCAAAATTTGAAGATAAGATTTTGGTGGGTCGGCATGAAAAATGATGTTGCTGAATTCATGGGTAGGTGCTTTACCTGTCAGTAAGTGAAAGCCGATCACAGGAAGCCTGGAGGGCTGCTTCAGCCATTACCGATACCAAAATGGAAATGAGAAGATATCTCAATGAATTTTGTGTCAGGTTTTCCAAAGACCGTTAGAAATAATGAAATTATTTGGGTAATTGTGGATCGATTGACAAAATCAGCACACTTCCTACCCATTAAAAACAAAACATCTATGGAGTACTTGGCACAGCGGTATGTAAAAGAGATTGTGAGATTGCATGGTGTACCTGCATCTATTGTATCGGATAGAGATACGAGATTCATATCGAATTTCTGGAAGAAACTGCAAACTGCGACAGGTACAAGGTTGAGTTTCAGTACGGCGTATCATCCGTAAACCGATGGACAAACAGAAAGGGCAAATCAGACCCTTGAAGATATGTTGAGGGCTTGTGCTTTGGAATTTAAAAATAGTTTGGATGAACAGTTGTCACTTATTGAATTCGCATATAACAACAACTATCATTCAAGTATTAAAATGGCACCGTTCGAAGCACTTTATGGTCGAAACTGCCGATCTCCAATTTGCTGGGAAGAGGTCGGTGATGGGAGAGTACTTGGTCCTGATTGTGTTCAAACTTCCACTGACAATATCAAGAAGATCAAGGACAGAATGAGAGGGGCTCAAAGTAGACAGAAAAGTTACGCGGACAATCGCCGAGGGAATTGGAATTTGCTGTGGGTGATTATGTATTTCTTAAAGTTTCTCCGACTAAGGGAGTTGTGCGGTTTGCCAAGAAAGGAAAATTGAGCCCATGGTATGTTGGACCTTTTGAAATCATTGGGCGTGTCAGCAATGGTAACGCTTATGCCCTTGGACTACCGCCCCAACTAGCTGGAGTACATAATGTGTTTCACGTGTCCATGCTCAAGAAATATCAGCCCGACCCTTCTCATGTAATAAACTATAAATCGATTGAGTTGCAGCCAGATTTGTCTTATTAGGAGCTGCCGGTGAGGATCCTAGAAACTAAAGATAGAACTATGCGGAGCAGGATAGTGAAACTAGTCAAAATTCTGTGGGAACATTACAAATAGCTTGAGTCTACTTGGGAGGCAGAAGAGAAAGTCAGTAAGAAGTATCCTCACCTTTTTCCACCAGGTATGTGTTTGATTTGGCGGACCAAATTTCCTAATGGGGGGAGTATGTAATACCTTGGGCCAAGTTTGGCCCAGTTTCTTCCAAAACTTTAAGGTAATGAGTTAGGATAGGACTTTTTGACCTGGTCTCAACCCAAAAGGGGCTTGTTTACTTGAAACAAGAGGATAACTTGTTCAAAGATATTCCCTTGAGGGAGGGGATTTCCTTCGTAGAACCTAGGGGTGATTTCAACGATTATCCCCAGATTTTGCTCCCACACACCCCTTTTTCCTGTGTCTTTGGGTGCTTTCATTTGGTTAAAGAGGAGAAAAACACAGTGGAGAAGAGTTTTCTTTGAAGATCAGCAGAGACCGGCAAGACTCGTGGGAAGGAAGAAAAGGCCGGAAGATCTAGTGGATGCATTACACAAGGCCTCACATCGATCGAGCCACAGTTTTCTACATGAGTGAATCTTCCTAGATGCTTTTACAGGATGATTCTAATTGAAACGGAAGATTATGAATTCTCATTAATGGAGGTTCGGAGAGGGACTGGTTATATGCCATGTTCGTATGATGATACTATCATTGTCTACATGTTGATCAGCTGTATGAATGAATTAGTGTAGAAAGTATTGTTAAACAATTGCATTTCATTGTGAATAGAGTTTGTCTTCGACATGTTATTTTTTTTACTTTAGGAAGATCGGTGCTATAGTGCCAGACGAACCCAAAATATGGTGTATGGAGTTTAAAATCTTTTGTAATGGCAGATTGATATATTAATCTGTATCATATCCATATGGGAATGATGAGTAAGCCTCTCCCATGAAGATCGTCTTGGCAGAATGAAGAAACCATAGCAGAATCCGGATTTTTGGGTTTTCTGGTGACAAGAATTGTTGGATGAGGTAGTGGGGCCAGGTGGGGCACATGATGGAGGATCAACACCATGGATCTGAAAGATGATCCATGGGCGACCTTGGTGGTGATGGACCCCATCTGCTCTGCCATTCATCAGCCATAGCATTTCAGACGTGAGACCCTTTGTTTGTGACAACTGTGGTTCTTTGGGTACTGTTGACTCCAGGGATCCATCTGAGGATGAATTAGATCCCATGTTATGCAACCACACCCCTGGGCGACCCTAAGGACCAGGTCCGATTTTGTAATAGGTCCGTGGGGCCCACTGGTTGGTGTACCCCAAACATGGATGATTGACACTCTTCTTTAGAGAAGTTCGGTGTGAGGAAGGGTCTGATTTCTAATACCTTGCTGGTTCAGGGATCATGTCAGAACTGAGATTTTTGGGAATATGTGTTGGTGTTGTGATTCAGACTTATAGGACCTGTTGGTCTACCTAACGAATAATCATGACCAGCCATCTAGGTGGGCCTTGATGGGCGACCATGATGGACCTGGTTCCAAGTGGATCTGCCCGTTGGGGGTCCATCATCAGCTTTCCTATGATGCTTTAGGCATGAGACAGTTTCCGTGTTCTTCTCGTGTACTGTGTTCTTTGTTAGTGATAAGGATGGGGTAGTTTTTGGGTAAATATCAACTCTCTTTTGGGTTGAAAATAGACACATGTACCCATTATTAAGTAGGGGCCATCATACTGTTGGATAAGGATGTTCTGACTAATAGTGTTTTTAACTTTTCTTAAAAAATTAAGAATTGAAGTTCCCTAGGTCCTGAGCATTAGTCCCTTTAAGCACATAAAGAATTATTAGAAAATAAAATTATAAATTATTCTCATATGGCTAATGTCACATGCACGGTTACCAATCATTGATTAAAATGGGGCAATAATAAATCCTCGGGTCATGTGAGACTGACCATTTATATATATATATATAATTGAATTACTTTAATGAGTAGGGTTACATTCATGATCTGCTTACCCTGCGTTACGAATAAATGGTGAATTTGATTATTTCATTGCTAATATTGTACAAATTAATGATATTCTTTCTGATCTCCAATAATGATCACTACTTTGAATAGTGAAACCTTGTGAAATTGGAGAGATAAGGTTGGAGAGGGATTGAATATATGAATGATTACTGCAAATTTTCTGGTGGGAGATTTTATCTGACATATGAAAATAACTTCTTTCCTACAAGATTTGAACCATTGAACCTCTCTTATGAGAGAGTCTTATTGGGCCCAGTGGAACCATCGATTGAGAAATTTCGAATTTAATCAGTGTTATGACACGGTTATGAATTAATGTTAGAAAGACTCTAAGAAGATAAGAGACTCAATAAGATACTTTTCCTTAATATAAGATCTTAAAAAAATGCCATCTTGCCACCATCTTAGACATTCGATCATAATACATCACCTCCATATGTAAATCAGTTTACTAGAGGATGTCTGATCAGATGACCAAGGACCCTTTTACATGTCATTTCTAGCACATGATTATTTCACCGTATTATATTTTGCCAAGAGGTACCTCTTATGGATTTGTGCGAGAGCTAATCTTCCCACCATGTGGGATGCTTCTTTCACAAATGGGAGCCCACACGTGGGATGTAGGATTTCCAACCGCCCCATCGTCCAGATAGTGGGATCCCATTGAACTAAAGGCATTCACCTGATATCCTTCATGGCTTCTATGGGAGAAAATCCCCCTAAAATTAGTTTATAAACTAATTCGGTATCTGGGTATGGATCCAACTGAACCAGGATGCAGGACTTTTCAGCCGGGTCCATTAGATAATGGGTGAATATGGATCCATTTACATCCTTTGAAGGGCTTTGTGCGGTTTGTCCATTTTCCTCATAAGGTACAAAGTGCAATCATATCCATCAAGGTTGGTTTTCTTTTCTGAATCAAATAATGTTATGAGAACTATGCTTCCACAAACCTTACCAGTGTTGATGCCTTTTGCAGCATTTGACTCAATGGAATCTGATCAGAGTCTGCTCGTCATCACTGAAATGATCTTTCTCCCTTGAACTTGAGTACGAAGCCATTTACTTTATTTCTTCTCAGATGGTGTTGGGCAGTTAGCTGGCACTTTCTGGTTGCCAAGAGATAGGGTAGAGATGCAACTCAGGTCAGGTTGAGTTGGGTCAATGTCAATCCGAACCCAATCAGACTCTCAATCCAATATGGTAACATCCCCAATAGAAAGGAAAAGTGTGTGCCACTATGTTGATACATATAGGTCCTGACATACACCTTTGGATTGATAGGTGTATTATCAAATGTACTTCACTGTGTTTTATACACAGGATCTATCCAGCTGTTTATAACACATTGACTGAAGTAAAATCTTGGCCAATGCCTATAAAGGAGGAGGTGTTTACATATAAGCAGGTTAGAAAAACGTGAAGATGGGTTCCATAGGCCTCAGATTAAGCTATCTTCACATCTCTGGTTTTGGCATTGACTGTATTAGTAATTATGTGTTTATATGATAAGTAGATTTCATATATATAACTCGGGGTGCAACTTGATCGCATTAGATCAATTATTGGCTCAATCTAAGCCTGATCCTAACTGTAACTAGGTACTATCTGACCCAAATTGTGAACTTGCCCGAGTGCATATTGGGTCAAGTCGGATTGACTAGGGTCAGGTCTGCCACTCACATTTTTTGGGTTCATCTTGATTTCTGAAGAGAATGAAGTTTTTGAAAATGTGTATAAGTTGAATATATAATACAGTGTGTACACCATGTGTTATATAATTACCATACACGGACATGTATTTATACATAAATCGGCTAGACGGGCCTAGTTCGGTTACCCAAAGCCCAACTTGAATCCGACCTGTATACCATGTGGGTTCCAAAAGCCATGCCATGCGTAACTCAAAACCAATCAAGTTCAACCTACATTTCAATTTTTGGGTGAGACAGGCCATATGAGCTGGTGCTTCACCCTAAGTTGCACCCTTAGAAATCCACTTGTTTTATTTGTGATTGATAATGAGCCAAACTCCTATTGAAGTGAAATTTGGTGTGAGCCACCACCGAAGGCGCACCAAATATCATCCCCTTGTTTCCGGTAATTAAAAGATCTGGACTCAAATGTGGTCTTTTTGCTAGAGGCTGAATTAGCTTGTCAGCTGGAACCCTATATACCATTGTGATCCCTCCTTGTATGCAATGATAATGGATTTTGCCTTCGCGCACAGTCCTTCCTCATGATTGGGCTATGACTATTTTTTTAAATTAAAACTAAACTTCTCAATTTACATTAGAGAAGAGAATAATTCAAATTCAAGTTAACCCTAATATAATAATGGTTGAGAAGGAATGGTCACAACATTTACATTTGTAAATAAATCATAAAAAAATTATTCATTTGAAGGTAAAAAATATAGTGGTCAATCCAATTTGTAATAAATGCATTAAACAAAATATCAAGTTTTAAACTCAATTGAATCATACGCAATGGATTGGCCCTGGATAAATCTCCAGACTTAATAAAAAACTACCGAGGTCATTACAAACTTATAAATATAAAATAAAATTAGGTTGATGGAAACATGTTAGGCCTAGGTTAAGTGCGGATTACCTTCTAATGAAACAAAAGTAAGATAGTTTTATAAACTCTTTTAATTTATGATAATTAATAGAGCTTTGTCATGAGACAGTTGGTAAATTAGCTATAATCCTTTAATTGGAGAAAGTTTTAGAAAAAATTGATAGGAGTAGCAATTTTGACCCAACTTACCAAATTAACTTGAACTCCCCACCTTTTAATATAAATAATCATATGCTTTGCACTTATTCAATCAAGTCCCTCACCATTAGCACTACAGTAAGGGATTGATTCTTAGTTGTTTTTATGGAAGGGACGTGCCTCACCACTGGGCAACCAGTGAATTGGAAACTTGAATCCACTTGGTAATTCAAAGTAGAGTTCATTTTTTCATATGTTTGAACTAACATTTCTCTAACCCAATTAATCAATGGATTGAATTTAAGTTAATCTATGACATATGAACTCCTGACCTAACTTTACCTTGACCTTCCAACAATTTAACTTGAATGCGGCCTATTAATTAAATGTTGAGTTAACCTTTATAACTTTAAAAAACATTTGGACTGATATTTTTATGATAATTAATGAATGAGTAAGTTTTAGGTTAAGTACACATACTACCGTGCGCTATTCAACACATTCAATTCCATCTTCCTATCTTTAAATTATCACCTTTCTCTTTCTCTATCATCTTTTTGGTGTGATGATTTAGATGACTGATACTTGATTAAATGACACTTGCCAATAATTAACTCCTATTTTTAGACTATCATTTCCGTGATTCCTGTTGGGCTGTTTGTGGACTCATCAAAATTCAATTTGCATCCGCTGGTTGGTAGAGTCATCCAATTTTTGAAAAGTATCTTGCATGACTGCTAAGTGGGTTACCACATTCCATTCCTGAAGTGCCGAGCCAGTTTAGCACGGGACATGGAAAAGATCATCTATGGTTTTGCAGATGTGTTTGACATCAAACACAGGTTTGATCGAGCTTGGAAAGATCTGGTGAAAGCATTTCTGGGATAGGAAAATTTTCAGTTGGGATGGGATATCCAGCTTCCATACCCTAACATGGATATTGAGGGCCGTAAGTGGAGACAGGAATATTCTTGTACATTGTTTTCACCGAACAAGAGCTGGCCTTCTCACCTATCAAGCCAGCAATGTCCTACCAACGTTATAGCTTTATCCGGTCCCATTGAGAGTCGTTGGTGTTCATGCAAAAAAATTCATTTATGGCCTGTTTAGTAATGGCCTTTTTAGTAGAGAGCATTTCTGACAAAAGGACTTCGGATAGAAATACATGGAATGTCCCAGGAATTCTAAATTCACTCTTTGATTGAATGTTGAATGTGAGAATTTGCAAATTCACTCTCTGATTGGATGTTGAATGTGGGAATTTGCTGAATTGACCGAGTGATAGAATCACTTTTGGTCGGCCGAATTCTGGAATTTAGAATGCTATGTTGCCAGTCATTTTGGAATTATATTTGTTCGGGACAACATTTGGAATTCTTCAAATTCTCTAAACGTGATATCCCCAAATTCTTTCAACCAAACAGTGTATAGGAACAAGATGAGGCAAAAGCATGTCTCTATTGATTCAGAGAGCATGAATATATACAAGCTTTACAGCGTGTTGAATACGGGATTTATGGAAACAAATCTCAACAAATCCCTAAAGATAGGAAACTACCTAAACAAATATATACAGATATGTACAGCAAATATTTACCCCTAAAAGATAGGAAAGAAAAGATAACACAATCTGATCGAATATCCTAATATCCTAATACCCCCCCTCAAGTTGGACCGTGAAGATGCAGAACGCCCAACTTGGAAAGAAGAGTGTCAAACTGTCGTTTGCCCAAAGCCTTCGTAAGGATATCAGCAAGTTGCACGGAAGTGTGGACATACATAGGTTGAACATTACCCTTGGCAATTTCATCCCTCACAAAATGACAGTCAACCTTTATATGTTTTGTACGCTCATGAAACACCGGGTTATTAGAAAGGTGGAGAGCGGATTGACTATCACAATAAAGACGCATTGGACAAGAATGCTTAATGCCAAGGGAACTCAGTAACCCTTTCAACCACTTCAGCTCACAAGTGGCAGCAGCCATAGAGCGATACTTGGCTTCAGCAGAAGAGCGAGAAACCGTGGTCTGCTTCTTAGTCTTCCAAGAAATTGGAGAGTTACCCAACATCACAAAGTATGCTGTCAAAGACCGTCTAGTAAGAGGACAACTAGCCCAATCAACGTCACAATATCCATACAGTCGTAGGTAACAATCAGCACATAGAAAAATTCCCTGGCCTGGATTACCTTTCAAATACCGAACAACACGTAAAGCTGCATCCCAATGCTCAAGTTTTGGATTCTGCATGAATTGAGCTAAGATGTGAACACAATAAGACAACTCAGGACGAGTAATAGTAAAATGAATGAGACGCCCGACAAGACGTCTATATCCAGTTGGATCTTTCAGATCCGCTCCTTCAACAAGAGCCAACTGATGGTTTTGTTCAATAGGTATGGCTGCAGGCTTTGCTCCAAGCAACCCACAATCAGATATGAGATCCAAGGCATACTTTCGTTGTGAGAGAAAAATACCAGTGGCATTTCGCGCCACCTCGATGCCGAGAAAATATTTCAATTTTCCAAGGTCTTTCATGTGAAAGCAGCGACCAAGATAGTCCTTGAATCCTTGTCTAGCATCACCGTGAGTGCCAGAGATAACTATATCATCAACATAAACCAAGACATTCAGTTCCACGCGATGAACACGAAGTGTGAAGAGGGAATAATCAGAGTACGATTGTTGGAAACCATAAGCTTTCAAAGCATCGGATAATTTAGCAAACCAACACCTAGGGGCCTGTTTCAAACCATACAACGATTTACGGAGTCGACACACCCTACCAGTCGGCAGAGTCTCAAACCCAGGTGGCAATTTCATATATACTTCTTCCTCCAAGTCCCCATGCAAGAAAGCATTGCGAACATCCATTTGATGTAGTTCAAAATTCTTGGCAGCTGCAACAGCCAAAAAGGTCCAAACTGTCACCATCTTCGCCGTGGGAGCAAATGTCTCGTTATAGTCAATGCCTTCGACTTGTCTATTCCCATGAATCACCAACCTTGCCTTGTGTCGCTCAATAGTCCCATTCGAATTTTATTTGATCTTATAGATCCATTTGCATCCTATAACTGTCTTAGTAGGCGGCAAATCTTCTATCGTCCATGTACCATTATCCTCTAAAGCTCGAATCTCTTCCTTCATGGCATCCCTCCATTTCACATCTTTGACAGCCTCCCCAGATGAGCTTGGCTCATATCCTGCAGTGATAGCTGCCAAAAACCCACCGTGTTGCATAGAAAATTTGTCATAATTAACAAAGTGTGCAATAGGATAAGGTGTACCTGAGGATTTTGAATGGAGTGACGACCTAGCGGAGGGGCTTACACAAGCAGTGTGGATGACATAATCATTTAGGCGTGAAGAAGGCTTCTCGACTCTATGTCGACCTAGCGGAGGGGCTTACACAAGCAGTGTGGATGACATAATCATTTAGGCGTGAAGAAGGCTTCTCGACTCTATGTCCTCGACCAAGGAGTTCATCAGTGTGAATGTCTTGCTGAGGGTCAACATTCATGGCTTGGTCTACGTCCTCTATACTCTCAGTCTGCTGCTGCATAGTATGTGCTTCTTCAAGACCTCCAATTTCCCCAATATCGGTTCCCAATGGCACATTTGAAGCACTCAAGTCATCACCACTCACCACATTTTGTGGTTCATTCCTGTCATCATAATCATCACTTGAATCAGGAGACCACCCCCATCCATCTATTTGTTTTTCACTCATCTCACTAATGTCAGCAAAAGGGAAAACATTCTCCATAAATTTTACATTCCGAAAACAAAATATTCTTCACTTTCAATATCGTACACTTCCCATCCCTTTTTTCCATAGGGGTAGCCTACAAAAATGCACTGTCGACTTCGGCTAGCAAATTTATCTCCTCCTCTGTTTTCATTGAGAGCATAGCACAAACATCCGAATGTTTGAATTTGTGTGTATGAAGGCTTAGCACCAAACAACAGTTCATAAGGTGTTTTCCCATCAAGAAGAATAGAAGGTGTTCTATTAATTAAATATGCAGCAGTAAGAATACATTCTCCCCAAAATTCCAGAGGTAAATTAGCCTGAAACCTCAATGCCCTTGCCACATTTAAAATATGACGATGTTTTCTCTCCACCCTTCCATTTTGCTGAGGTGTATAACGAATTGAGGTTTGGTGAAGAATGCCATTTTCCTGGAAATAATTTTTCAGACTTCGAAATTTTGTTCCATTATCACTCCTTATAACTTGAATTTTTTTGTTAAATTGCCTCTAGACCATGGCAAAGAAATTTCTAATGATCTGAGGAACTTCATCTTTTGTTTTCAACAAGTATACCCACACTGCACGTGAACAATCATCCACTATAGTTAAGAAATAAATGGCACCACAAGAAGCAGGTGTTCTATATGCTCCCCATAAATCACAATGAATCAAATCAAAACAATTCTTTGCATTATTCTCGCTTAACAGAAAAGGCTCTTTTGTTTGCTTAGCCCTAAAACAAATTTCACAAGTCTCAAGCCTACTAACAGTTTCTGTATCACTTACATTAGGAAGCATACTAACTATTTTAGATGCTGGGTGTCCCATTCTTCTATGCCACAACTCACAAGATCCAACTCCACTTGCTTTGCATGCACGAACCGGTGTCACCACACTAAGAAGGTGAAGCCCCTTAGATTGTTCACCCGCTCCAATCAACATCCTCGAATTGCGGTCCTGTATAGTACACACTTTGTTAGTAAAGTGAACAATGTAATCAGCATCATGCAACAATTGAGAGACTGAAATCAAGTTGCAATTTAACGTAGGAACAAAAAGAACATGTTTAAGTATGAGTTGGTCCTCAACAGTGACTGTTCCCTCTTTCGTTGCATATGTCTCTGTGCCATTAGGCATACCGACAGGGCAAGGCTCTATATCTCGGACATCTGTCATGCATGTAAGGGTGCTAGTCATGTGGTGTGAAGCACTCGTGTCGACGATCCATGAGTTCTTACCTGTCAATCTCGTACTCGTCCCAGTTTTTTGTGTGCTAATAACATTCAGGAGAGCACTCCACTGTTTTAGACTCAATCCCGGCAGTGCTACCTGCTCACCGTCGCCCACTGCGTCATTCGATGTTGCTCCTGTAATGTCAACAGCTTGTGCCACATTTGCCTTTGCGCTATTTCCTCTTCCCTTGCCCAAGCCACCCATATGCTGGTGCAACGCCTTGCCACATCCAGAACCACGACTTTCAGCTCGTGGTCTCTCACCCCACCAATTTGGGTAACCCACTAGCTGAAAACAGGAGTTAACATCATGCCCATGTCGCCTGCAGTGTGAGCATGGTCCTTGTGAAGCCGCCTGAGATTTTTTCTCCCCCCCCGACGTTCGACCAGCCTTGACAGCAAAGCTAACTGGGTCACCACGTTCCTCTTTACCTCGTGCCATTACGCTGACTCCCTCCTCTTGCACCACTATCTGGTATGCTCTATTCAGATTTGGCAGTGGATCTAGACTCAAAATGTTAGACCGCATCGTTCTAAACTGCACGTCATCAAGACCCATCAAAAATTGGTGAAGTCTCTCCTCTTCTCTTTTCTTGTTCAATGTCGCCGATATCTCGCACTTACACCCATTGCATGTGCAGATCGGTATCTGATCGAAATCATTTAACTCATCCCACAGCTTCTTAAGTCGTCCAAAATAGTTCATAATTGTATCTCCATTCTGTCTGCAATTCGCCAAGTCAGACTTTAGTTGTTGGATGCGAGGACCATTCGTGACAGAGAACCTCTGTTTGATGTCTTCCCACAACTCCTTCGCATTCTCCCTGTAAGTTATGGTCGAACGAAGTTTTGGTTCAATCGTATTGAAAATCCATGCGACAATCATGGAATTGATAGTCCACCAATCTTCAATTTCAGGATCACCTTCAATAGGTTTTTCGATCGTTCCGTCAACAAATCCAAATTTTCTTCTTGCCCTTAACGAGCCTCGGACTGCACGAGCCCATTCATCATAATTTTCGCCCCTCAGTTGCACCTGAGTGATGACATTTCCCGGGTTGTCACTCGAATACAGATCATAAGGAGAGATCTGTTTCTTCAACTGTGACCCACTTTCATTCTTAGTCTCTTCCTTGCGACCTTCTGCCATATTAAAGATCAATGGCTCTCAGAGTCACGCTCTGATACCATATAGGAACAAGATGAGGCAAAAGCATGTCTCTATTGATTCAGAGAGCATGAATATATACAAGCTTTACAGCATGTTGAATACGGGATTTACGGAAACAAATCTTAACAAATCCCTAAAGATAGGAAACTACCTAAACAAATATATACAGCAAATATTTACCCCTAAAGGATAGGAAAGAAAAGATAACACAATCTGATCGAATATCCTAATATCCTAATACAGTGGGATTTTGTTTGGTTACAAGCATTTCTTATACATGTCTCTTTGGAATTCCCTAGGGACCTTTTTGTTGGAATTTGAAATGGAAGTTTTGCCGAATGCTACTCGGCCATTGTGATTCGAGAATTCCACTTTAGAGGGAACAACATATGAAATTCTCCAAATGATCTAAAATAAAAAATCCTGAAATGTTTGCAACCAAAAATGCCCTACTATCATCTAAATTCTTATCTTTTAGAAGGGTGCTTCCATAATTTTTTTAAAAATTTGCTGATGGTAGGGGCTAATAATCACATTCACAGGGTCCTTTTTTTTGTTTTGCTATCTTAGGGTTCGCAACCCTTCGGATTGAACTAATCCCTCTGGACCCAGAGGGAAGCTGGGTAAACTCCCTTGTAGCCTCAGTGTGGAAGTGCAATTTTGAATCTACAATCTCCGGAGCGAACCGTGGTCTTAGGCCAACCGAGCTACCTCTTGAGCTCACAGGGTGCCTATTTGAGAGAACCTTAAATTTTTTTTTTTTTTAGATAAATGAATATATTAGACCCTTCTTCGGAAATTGAGTAAAAACTTCATAATGTTTTGAAAATTTTCCCTTTTTACTTATTTGGTAGCGGTATGAATATGAATATGATTCTCTCACTCTTGTTTCGTAGCCTTCACGTGGGTTAAGTGGGTCTAATTAGGGATGAAAGTGGGCCTGGTTGAGCCGGGCTCTGAGAGGCCCTAGTATTTTTCAGTAGGCCCTAGTTCGCCCCAAGCTCGAGAGGGCCTCAAAAACCCTGGCTCGGGTTCGGCTCTTATTAAGTTATGAGGCCCTAGGGCCGGCCCTTTGAGCCCAGCTTAATTGAGGCCCTAGACACAGCTCGTGAGCCTGACCCGTTTTATAATGATATAGCACTAGCCGAAAGAAAATATTTTCAGGAAAAAAAATCCCGTCGGAATTCAAAGAAATTTGCATATGCAAACCAGAACAAAAAATGGTCAAATGCATGCATTCATCCTATATTCCCATTCCCATAATTTGGATTGCAGCAATAAAATTAACTAAAATAAGAAAGACTCCATAAAAGCAAAGGGAGCCCAATTCCAACACTCCATAATAATTCAATGTTAATGTAGATAAGCATTATGAAACTCCAACAATAATACAAATCAAATTAAACTCCAATAGCATCATAGAATAAAATAAAGTATTCGGCTAGCATCATAAAATAAAGGTTTAGGGTTTAGGATTTATGGATTATTTAGTGCTTAGATTTAGGGTTTAGGGTTCATGGATTATTTAGTGCTTAGGGTTTAGGGATTATTCATATTGGATTAAAATTAGGGTTTAAGATTTAGTGCTTAGATTTAGGGTTTATGGATTATTTAGTACTTAGGGTTTAGTGTTTAGGGTTTATGGATTATTTATATTGGATTAAAACTAAGGTTTAGGGTTTATGAATTATGGTATATCATATATGTATTATATACTGTATAGTGTACATATATATAATATGTATTAATATATGTAGGTCCTAGGGCTTACGAGCCGGGCTTCATCAAGTCCGAGCTTGGCCCTTTTAAGCAAAAGGGCCTCCTATTAGGCTCTAGTTCGGCTCTTTTGTCTTTTGACCCGAGTTTGGGCCGAGCCCCGCGGACGGCCCGGCCCACTTTCACCCTAGGTCTAATTTGCTTGCCCATGCTTGATGCGCTTCCTATTGGTATTTGGTAATAGTGAAATCCCTTTTCCCTCTGCATTTCAGCTTGAGCTGAGAAATTCGTGGAAATGTGGAGAAGTAGCGGTAGCTCCTCCCTTCACACCAACCTCAAGGCCATTGTCCCTTCATCGCTCTCCCTCGGAGTCAGGAACCCTCCTCTTCTCCCCAACCCCTCCCGCCATTTCAAAACCGTAGCTTTATTTCCCCATCGATGCGCTTTCTCCTCTTCCCTCCTTCGCTCCTTCCATCTCTTTCCCACAAAGCCCATTTCCTTCAAGCCAAACACCATCGAATCCTACGTGGGTCTCACCCTACGTACCTTTTCTTCACTCTCTTCGAACCAGGAACTGGAGTGGAAGGAACCCAGTTCGCTGTTTTTACCCCAAGAGGAACAGAGCCGAGTAATTCCCGTCAAGACCTATTTCCTTTGCACTAGGTCTTTCTCGATCTTAAGCCCCCTTTTCTTTTCTGGGTTTTGTTTTTGGCTGTTTTTGGAGTTCTGGGGTGCTGATTTTATGGCTACTTTGGATTGTTCCTTATAATTTTTTGGGTTTTTTTTTTTTTTTGGGGGGGGGGGTTGAGTTCTGGAGTGCTGGGTATTTTGGATAGTTCCCTTTTCCCTTCTGGGTTTTTTCCTTGGGTGTTTTTTTGAGTTCTGGGGTGCTGTTTTTATGGATGCTTTGGATGTTCCTTTTTCTTTTCCTCTGCGTTTGGTTGTTGGTTGGTTTTTGAGTTCTGCGTGCTGATCTTATGGGGCATTTTTAAGTTTTTTTTTCTCCTCTTCCGAGTCTTGTTTTTTGGTTGCCTTTTGAGTTCTGGGTGCTGATTTTATGGTCATTTTGCATGATTTCCTTTTTTCTTTTCTGGAGTATTTTAAAATGTAGTTCTGGGGTACTGAATTTTTTTTTTTTTTTTTTTTTGGGGGTTTTTCCCTGCTGTTTTGGATGGTTGCAGTGTAGATTTGTCAAGCTTGCAGGCTGAGAATAGGTCCAATCTTGTCCAACCCACTTCCCGCGCCAGCTCTTCCAACTACGCTCTTCTCGAATTCTGCAATTATCCTCATGTAAGTTTTTCTCTTGGCTTGATTTCAGTATGCAAATGAGCACAGCAGACTGTGAGTGATGAAAGTTGCATTTTATTGATACTTTCCTTTTAATTTGTTTCCATCTTGATCTCGCTGATGTTTCCAACTGAAGTGGTCCTTTTCAGTCATTTGGTCGCATTAGCATTTAGCTCCTCCCGTATTCCTCTTTTGTTGTTGAATTTGGGAGGGACAAACTGATTTGGCAGAATTTCATATAGCTTATATCTGGGGCTAGGAGGGGACATTGGTTAGTCCTTCCCCATAAGTTATATGCTTGGCAGTAAGTAAGACTTCTCTAGTTCCAAAAGTTTCCAATGCGATTCCGTAGCCCACCAGTTTGCTTTTGATTTTTGCTTGCAACCAAGAGTTTGAAAATGTTGATATGATTTCTCGCTCTCTACACTCCCGTTTACTCTCACCTCGCTTAAACAGAAGGCCCATGGGGCCACCAATCAATAAAGATGAATGTGATTTACGTGTTGCTATTGAGATTTTTATTTTAAATTATGGTACTTAAGGCTGTAATGCTAATCAATGCAATTCATACAGTTGAGACGCGTAGATTTGTTCTACAATCCTCCACTACATAGAAGATAGAAACAGATAGGAAAATAGTCAATCTTGTGTAATTACCACTCAGCACTCACCACTCACCACTGTTGATTTATATGCCCAAGTCAATCAAACAGCAAGGTTACACATTAGCTAATGTGTTGAAAAGCAAAATAATACAAAATGTAAAAAATTCACAGCAATATGGTTGGTAGTCAAGTATTCTAAGATATACATGTGTATATTTGTAACTTGCCTCTAAAGAAAGCCTTAAACATAATCCTAGGTTTCAGATTAAACATAAGATGTTTTAATCTGGCCACTGTGACTTGCTTCAAGATAAAATGACTGAAACTCCTAGTTAGTTAAGCTAGTAAAAATAAATATAAGAAAGAACCTAAAATAGGCATATGCACGGGACACACAATGTGGCCATTAATCCTAGTCTGATATTTCTTTGGACCTACATAGACCTTGGGCCCTTTCTTTGATTGGTAACATCACTTGAAACTGCAATAAGGAGCATGTTCCGACTGTTCTGTGGGCTCACCACATGGACCAGTGACCCTTCTCGTGGGTAAAGTGTATTCTTCTTTGCTAATAGCTATAGTGACCCTTCCAGACGTTCAGCCTCTCTAGTTGATCAATATACTTGTGTGCCATTGTTAACACTATGTTAACTTGTGATTCATCAGTATTTAAAACACTAGTTGCGATATTCCTTCCCTACCTTTATCACAATGGTTCATCTTGTGAGGGCCCCAATTTGGTGAAGTTGTATTGCTCTGTTGGCAATGTGATAGAGGAAGATTTTTGGTTCCTGAAATGTCTGGTTTTTGTTCAGGATAACTAATTATGAAGCTAAATCTCTCTCCTGTTGCTTGCAGGCTCTTTTTTTTTTTTCCAGTAAAACTGAATCTTTTGAAAATTAGTTAACCGGGTTATCTCCTACTTTGCCACAACACAAGTATGTGGAAGGCATACACTTAACCTCACTTATTTTTGTTTCCTGCTATCCACTTTGTTTTTCACAATTTTTTTTTCCAGATCTGCACCTTTCTCCAACCAAATTTTCATGTGGTTAGATCATCTGGATATTTGATTTGATTAGATGTCGAACTTTAGTTGAATGCCTTGTAGAGTTCGAGCATCCGCTATTCACATATTCTAGTCATTTCTATATGTTTATTTGATCTTGATAGTCATTTACTTTTCCTTTTTGTTGCTTGTTATTTAGGTTCTATCATTGTACATTGCTCTCTCATAATGGTTTTTAGTGTCATCTGTTCTTCGACCTTTTTTGTTTCTTGAAAGAACGTGTTTCTTGATTTTTCTTCTTTACTTGGAATTAAAAAGAAAGAAATACAACATTAGTTAGTTTCGGTACAGTGCAACTCATAGCATTTCTGCCATAAAGCGAATAAATGGAAATCTTATCCAAAATTTCAAATTATTAAGTAGCTTTAACATTCCTTATTCTATATTTCAGGATTTGGAAGTTGGCTTTGAAAGTGGGAGTAACTGCCGTTATATGGTAGTTTTTAATTATGGATCCGTCGTCTTATTTAATGTTCCCGAACATGAAGTTGATGGATATCTGGAGATTGTCAAAAACCATGCTTCTGGATTGCTTACAGAAAAGAGAAAGGATGGTGAGCATTTATTTCTAGACTGCTCTAACAAAATATTCCTTGACCGACTCTTTGGAAATTAATTTTTCTTACATTTTGATGTTTCATGAGTAACCTCCTTGAGAAACTACATTTTTACATCCTGTTTTATGTTCCTCTTTTGCATTTAGAAGATGTCTAAATCTCATTTGAGACATCTATAATAAAAGCAGTTTTGAAATCGGCCCCGGACATAGCTCAGCCGGTTACGGACACCAAACACCCCATTAGGGGGTAAGGGGGTGAGTGTGCATGAGTTCGAATAAAGAAAAAGAAAAAAAGAAAAAGAATAAAAACACATTTGAAATCTTTGTAGATTTATTCTGCTGTTGTGAATTTATAAATTTGCAAGTTGATTATTTCTTTTTGCACTGAATATTTTTACCTACATCAAGATCTAAATATCTAATGTGATCATCTGCTCTTTATTGTCATAGGAACCCCATGATTTTTATTTATTTGTTTTAGACTCATTGTAGATTTATTCTGCCATTGCGAATTTATAGATATGCAAGTTGATTTTTTTTTCACTAAATATTTTTACCTGCATCAAAATCTAAATATCCAACGTGATCATCTACTCTTTATTGTCATAGGAATGTCATGATTTTTTAGCAATAGAGTCATAGCATCAAGGTCACATTTAGTTGGCTGAAATAAGAATAATGTTTCCTATTATTCACTATTAATTTCTTTCATAGGTTGATGGATGTGATTCAGGCAGGCCTCTGGCTCAGCCTATACTTTGATTGGGCCGGTCCATGAGCCAGTGGGCCTCTGGCCCATCAGGCTGATGACCCATGTGTCTACAGGTTACATGAGGAGACATACAGGGAAGGTCAAACCCTCCTTAGGTACAGTAGGGTGTGATTGTCACAAGTTGGGCTGATTGGCATACAGAGAAGGTCCAGGACTCTCCTTAGGTACCGTAGGGTGCGATTGTCATTTGTCACAACTTGTGCTGATTTTATTTTGAACATATTCCAGCTATAATATGTGGGTTCAACGTGGCCATTATTTTTACTATTACTTTTTTAGAAAATTATTCTTTTACGTCAGTTAGGTGTTTCTTGTTTTTTTTTTTTTTGGTCAGAAGTTAAGTGTCTCTTGTTATAAGCTAAGAGAGTCCTACTTTTTCTAGAGTTGACTCTTTTCAGAAAGGAAAAACTGTAACCAGTTCCTATGAGCAAACTATAGTCATACACTCGAAGCTAGGAGTTTAGTTGCTTTCATAGGGTTGGATGACCATCCCAATAGTGCTGGTTGAGCGGTTGTCCACGTTCATTTTAATACACACTCATTTACTCACTCTTTTCCAGATTCATGCCATTTTTAATATTCTTTTACAGTTTTCTCCTGCTGTATAAATGTGTGGATGTGGGATCTGTTGATATAAATCATATAATTGTTATGCCTTTCATTAATAGCTCGAGCTTTTGGTGTTACCGGTTATTAACTTGGTATTAGAGCAAGAGGTCGCGAGTTTGAAACCCTTGGGATGCATGCTACCTCCATCTGTCTGTTCCGTCTATCTGTTGGGTTTTGAATTCCAACGGCTTCCCGTTCAAGAAAGAGCAGCTTGAGCTTTTGGCGTTACCGGGTTATTAACAAGATCAATCTTAGGTGCTGAATCTTGGATAAAGCTCCACCATTCAACCTTTGAGTTCAATTTTTTTTAATTTTTTTGAAATGGTAACTTGTATTGATCAAAAGCTTTACATTATAAAAGGGCTATATTGAGAAGCGGTTGGGGAAGAACCCCAGAAATATTGCCACCGCCCAAAAAGAGGAGAAGCCATACAGGAGGCTATTGGCCTCAGACAAAAGGAAAATCTATCTCCTTTCTAAATCATCATTGGTATCACAACGAAGATCCAAGTTCAAAAGTGATTAGGAGTTTGGTTTCTTTTATTTGATTCATTTTCATTACTGTCGATTCCATCTCCTATTCTCTATATTTTCTTTTCCCCACACTTTTCTATATCCTTGAGAGAACTCCTTGTCTTCTTCTTTCCCTCGACTTTGTTAAGAAATATGGTTGGACCGTTCTGTAAATATGGTTGGAGACAGCTTGGAGTGTTCTGTAAATATAGGAAAGTGGGAACTATTTTGTAATTTAGGAAGATACAATTTTTTTAATATGAAATTTTGTAGTCTAATATTATTAAGAGTTTTCTCCGAATCCTGGATCTTTTTCAAGCTTCGTGTTGGGATTCAATTGTCGGGTTTATAATTTATCACCCTCCTACATTATGAAGCCATACCCGAAGATTCTGGTTAGTGCATTTTCTTTTTATCAGTGATCTTGCTTACTGAATTAAATGCTCAGAGAAAATGAAGGATCATTTGTTATAACATTTAACCGGAACACAACAATTGGCGATTGCTTGAAAGTAACGGTTTGACATGAATACTGGAGAACATAATTTGGCCGTTATGTAATCTTTTTGAGAAACAGCTAGCCATGACATCTTGTTTGGATTTTCATTGGACAACTAAGATTTTAGACATGCATGCCCTTAAAAGCCAATTTACACTGGGTAGTTTAGATATTTCCTTGAGTTTCCTCATTATATTTAATTATTTGCATGGTTCTTATGTATGGTATGAGGGTTTTGAGTTAATTGTACTTTTATACACATAATCAGTGACTTATTTATCTCTTATTTTACAGATAATGGATTTACCTGGACCAATAAAAGTTCCTTAAGTTGACTTTTCTTTTTCTACAATAATCCAAGATATTGTTCAACTAGTCTGCTTGGAACCGGTTGATTCTGTTGCCCTCACCTATGCTGGCTCAGCCAGCTCCAGCTGTATCCACAACTATTGATGCTGCTAGGTCTCTAGCTTGATTGGAGTGAGATTTGGGCCAAATGCTACTCGTAGATTTATTTTTTTCATCTTGTCTGTGCGAGTTAAAAAAAGAAAGGTACAGTGAAGAGAGGTTTTTGGCCGTTGCTTGCTCAGAGTTCCAGAGTTGAACTCTTTAAGCTAACCTAATGTTGATTGGACATGGCTCTACTGATAATGCTGTACTATTATAGTTGGGGGTATTTCTGTACTTTAAATTTATGCCTGGTTAATTCCTTAATGCCGCTGCTTTCTTGTGTTAATAGAACCATGGGTGTGGCATGGGTGGGAATAAATTCGTACACATTCTGCTCTCCCATTCTTCTCTTCTTTCCTTTAGCTTCTTGCCTTCTACAAATCCTTTCTACATTTGTCTACAAATATTAGAATCTCATGTCATTGCTAATGCTAGCTGACCCTCTTAACCTTTATCTTCCTTCTACACATAAGTATTTATAATTTTGTATGCTCTTGGACATGGTAAGATATGAAGTGGGTTCTTATACTTAAACATGTTACTTTTGTTTTATTTTCCTTGTTTCATACTCAACTGACATTTCAATCTTTCCTAGGCCTACTTGCATGACATTACTTTATCTGTATGCCTGATAATTGGATTCTATAAATTTTAGATTATGCTGTAGTGGAGAAGCCAACTTTAAAAACATGGATGGAAGGTGGGTTAGACTACATAGCGCTGAAAAATTTGGACATAGATGGAATTCGTACAATTGGAAGTGTTCTTGGTCAAAGTATTGCTCTTGATTACTATGTTCGTCAGGTAGGTTTCCACTCTCTTTTGATAAATTTTGAAGTACTTCATGATTTTTTTTTTGTTCAGCAACAGTGACATGTCACTCCATTTTTTTAGGTTGATGGAATGGTTGCAGAATTTACCGATATAAATCGTGCGATGGAGAAAACTGGTACCTTTACCATGCAGAGGAAAAAGCTTTTCCAATTAGTGGGAAAGGCAAATTCTAATCTAGCTGATGTCATTCTTAAGCTTGGAGTTTTTGAGAGGTGGTTACTTTCTTGATTTTAATGCTTCTTTATCATTTCAATTCTACAATTTACAGTTGGACTAGTTCTATTATGTACCTCACACATGAATATTTCGAGGCAAGTTCACAATAGCACCCCTGTTTTTTGACATAATCAGATACACCCGAGTTTTTTTCATTGACAAAAGGTCAAGGAACATCCATCAGCTTTTTTAACATCCTCTAGTACACCCCTTGATCAGTGGTAAAAGCATTTTGACCATTGTTTTATTAGATAGAAAGAGTGGGAAAGAAACCTTTTAGAGAATTTTGTTGAAATCCTTTGGATGCCCAATTGATCCTTCTATAGGATGGAGTTACAGTATTCCTATAGGGTTATCTCAGAAGTTCTGCTGATGATCCTCCTTGCCAACAACCTTATCTAATAGTTAGAACTTAAAACTGACTATCTTATATTGACAAGCAGTTATCTAGAGGGACTCGGTCTTGTAGAGGTGTCATGCTCCGCTGGTGTAACGGAATCAGTACACTCTTAACACTTTCCCCTCAAATTGATGGGGATCGTCAAGAAGAATCAATTTGAACACCAAGAAATTATGACGATCGTGAGACATGACTTTAGTAAGCAGATAGGCAACTTGTAGCTGAGATGAGATATGTGAGATTATGATGATTTTATCTTCGTAGTGTTCACAAATGAAATGAAAATCAACAACAATATGTTTCGTCCGTTCGTGAAATTCTGGGTTTGCCGTGAGTCTTTTGTACTTATGTTGTCAGCATAGAGAGTAGGCTCTGACGTAGAAACATTGAGTTCCTTACGTAACATTGAAGCCAGATGATTTCAGAGCATGCAGAAGAAATGGATCGACATTCACCTTCTGTAGATAACTTGGAGATGCTCTCCTGTTTCTTACACTATTGGAAATCAGGGAATTTCCTAAAAAGACACCATTAAGTTCTCAATTGATAAGTGTCAGGACATAATGCCTAATCACCATAAGCATATGTAGCGAGTTGTAGAGAAGAAACTTTTGAAAAGAAAAGCCCATGTTTTGAAGTTCCATAGAGATATTCGATTATGCGAAGTACAACACTCTAGTGAAGATGCAGTGGGTCGAACACAAAAATGGTTGACAACTTGAGCTGCATGGGAGATATTCGGTAAAGTCAGGGTGAGATAACCCAGCTAATATCTTGCAGAGAGAAGAATCTGAAAACAAGCTCCTTACTGTTCTTGTATTTGAGCTCAATGGGGGGTATCAAATCAAAATGTTTTGCATCTGTCATTTGAGCTATGTTAATGAGATTCCTTGTGTATTTATGTTTGATGGGGAAAGATACCAATACTAGTAGCAGTGGGAGTGGCTTCCAAACTAAGGAAATAAGTAAGGTGCCCCAAATCCTTCATTTGAAAAGATGATTGCAGTATTTGTTTCAAGGTTGCAATACCGGAATTATCATCCCCACCCCCCAGAAATCAAAATATCATCGACATATACCAAAAGTATTGTAATGCCTCTGAAAGATTTATGAGGAAATAATGAGTGATCATAGTTGCTCTGTTTATACCATGTTTGAGAATTGTATGCTTAATTTTTGACACCATGCATGTGGAGCATGTTTGAACCCATAGAGAAATCGACGAACTCGACAAAAATACGGAGTGTTTGGAACTGCATATCCTGAAGGGGTAAGCATGTAGTCGCAGTCCAAAGAATTTTGAGATATTTAAAAGAAGTATAAGGACAAGGCATATTGTATACTTGTCGGATATAAAATCGACTGTAGGATACTGCACGCTTGATGGTGTTAATTTGGTTTTATGGAAGAGTAAAAAAAAAAAAAAATCAGTTGGTGGTCGATCAAGTTTTGAGGTCGAACATCAAGTTATGGCTGATGGAAGTTGTGTATTTTTATGGTTAAAGATCTGTTACATGAATTGAATTTAAGCAAAGATCTCTAATGACTTTACATCGCGACAGTAATTCAGAATTGCCACGAATCCAGTGTATCATGAATGCATCAATCATATTGAGGTTGACCGTCATTTCATCATAGAGGTCACAAGGAAATTTAGTTGGACTAGGCAAGCACTGAGCACATATGATCAGGTATCAAATTTCCTCGCGAAAGCAGTGACAGAAAAACAGTTGTATGATGTTTTGAATAACTTGGAAAGTAAACATATGTACACCAGCTTGAGGTAAGACAGATGTTTCCTTGAGATTTCAAGCAGGTCAAGGGCTGTGCAATAATGTCAATATAAAAAATTTGAAAAATTATGTCAATATAAAAGATATTTGGTAGTGGTTGCCCAACCTTAATGAGACGAACAACTCCATTTCTCCCTCAAATCTCTCTTTTTTTCTCCTTCTCCTCTCTCTCCTCTTCACTAGCCCACGTTTTTGCAAAGACATTTGTTCATCACAACCTAAATAAATAAAAATCTATAATTTAAACACAATCAAGTTGGAAATATGTGTCGTTCTGCTTCCATTAAATTTAACATAGTTTGTTGATGCAGGAATGGATGGCCAATATTTAATGGATCCTATGATCGAATAGGCACTTAATTATTTTGATCAATGTGATAAAATAAATGGCCTTTTGATCCATCTGAATTGGAGCCAAGCAAGGAAAAGGGTTCAAAACATAATTTGGATGGTCAAGATGGGTTTAAAATGGGTCTCAAATTGAATAGTAGAAGTGCTAAATTTGATGGGGTTCAAAGCTGCCCCTTAATGGCCCATTTGGTCATCTAAATAGGCCATTAGTCCAGTGCAGCAAGGACGTTCAGTTTGGCATGCTAACCTTTTGGAAGTTCCTATCCTTTGTTGACTTATTTACTTTAATTAAGTTAAGTTACAATGGATAATTTTCTTTAGGAGGTTGTTAAGCATAAGGATTATAATTGAGATATTGACTCCATTAGAATAGCATGTAAAAACGTCAACCAGGGAAATCCAAAAATTCCTAGTCATGCACAAGACTTGTGTAAGATCTCTTTCTTATTATCTTTTGGCTAGAAGTTCTTCAACGGCTGAGAAGCTATCTTTTATTTTTTTAAGTTATTAAATGAAGGGTTTAGATATGCTTTAGGATTTTAAGGACTTTTGGGGTACTATTTAATAATTTCAAAGGGACGTTCAACCCTAGGCTTGTATATCATAATTTACTCCTCATAAAATTGCTTTGTGTGCAATTTTCTATCTCTTCTATTAATTTTGAATTATCTCCTGAAGGATTAAGGGTATCTACAGTGGATATTTAACTGTAATTGAATCTTCTGCTCTTGTTTGAGTGGATTTTCTGTTTGAATTTAGATCAGGGCATTTTGGGCTCACAATTAAAGGCATATGATGCTTATTTTTACTATATAGCAGTAACTCTAAAATATATTTGACACACAGTTCACAATGTCATCTGCTGTTTCAGGTCAGATGTTGCTTGGAAGTATGCCAACTATGCTCAAATATGGGAGTATCTTCGAGATGAATATGAATTGACTCAAAGATTTGGGAACCTCGATTTTAAATTGAAGTTTGTGGAGGTAAAGCCATGCAGCTGTTGTGGTAGTTCTTTTATAATTAACATGTTTCTCATTCCATACTCTATTTCCAGCAAAAATATTAAAAAATCTTCTCTTTTTGTGCAGCACAACATTCGTTTTCTACAAGAAATTCTTCAAAACAGGAAATCAGATACTTTGGAATGGCTTGTCATTATATTGATAGGTATTGAGGTTCTCATCTCTATTTATGATATTGTTCGCCAGTCCAAAATTACTTCTCTCTGAATGGAAGCTACAACAAAGACAGATTTGGACTGAATGTTCCAGTCTATAGCCCTCACCCAACACAAAATTATTTGAGTTGCATAGTTCATTTGCTTCCCCTGTAAATTAAATTGTGAAGCTATCGGCTTTTTATTTATTTAGTAGAATCATTTCACAGGATGTAAATCAGTGGTCCTTTGAAATTTGTACTGGAAAAAAACAGTATCTCTCTTTGAAGAAATGGAATAAAAAAGAAAAGACAATGTGACATCTTTGAACTTCTCATTAGTGTACTTTTGTTCCTATTTCTGGAATTACAAATGATTTCTCTATTAAATGTAAAATAAGAAGTAATAAACAAGCAATTGTTTGTGAGTTGTGTTAGTGGAGACTAGAGAGTATTTTTCTTAAGGTACACTGATGTAGTATTGGCTATGCATTTCCCCCCCGCCCCCGCCCCCGACCCCCCCACCCCCCCTTCTTAAGGTACACTGATGTAGTATTGGCTATGCATTTCCCCCCCGTCCCCTGCCCCCCCCGCCCCCCCGCCCCCCCCCCCCCCCCCACCCCCCCGTTCCTTAGCTGCTCCTCTTTTGAGTGAAGTGAGGCTTTTTGGGTTTTTTGTAAGTGTTTTTTATATAATAAATACAAGCCCTTTAATAACCTGTCCACTAAGGAGAGAGAACAATGGTTAACGGATTTGTGCAGCATTTCTGTACTATCATGTTTCTTATTTTTGTACCACCTTTTGGATTGCATGGTGATTGTGGCTGTTTTCCTGGAGCTGGTGCTCAGTTAGGGAAGGGACCCATTTTGAGAGGGGGCAAATGCTGTGAAAATTATATTTTGTCGCGGTTACTTGGTGACTGTGAAGGAAAGACACAAAAACTCTTAGTTAGGTGGCATCTCTGGAAGCATTGATTGGCGCCACCAAGTTGAAGGTGGGCTTATGGGCTTTATCCAATAAAGAATTTAAATCATTCAAGATTGGTCATTATTTTGTTTGTGGAATGCTTGTATGGGTGGGAAAAGAATGATTGCACGATATCTGCCACTGATAGATGAGCTTAAGTTTAATGTAGATTGTGCCGCAAGAAGGAAGCTAGGTATAGCTGGTATTGGAGGTATTTTGAGGGATGAGCCTATTTCAATTCTTGGGACTTATCAGAGTTATGGAATTCAATGAAATTGAAGTCTAGCACAACAGAGAAGCGTTGAAGTGTTCTGTAGTTTCATCTTTGGAGAGATTGATTGTGGAGAGCGGTTCCTTAATTGCAATTGCTTTGGTGATGGGTTGGCGTCAATTTCCATGGAGATTTCAGTTTCTCATCAATGAAAATTTTCAAGCTGGAGTTTGTGAAATGCAGAACTGGATTTCGAAATTGGAGGATACCTTAGGAAAAGTATTGTCTGTGTATTATGAGCATAGATGAAAATAGCTTCGTAGCGGCCGATATATCAGCCGTGGCGGCCCAGGCCGCCACGCTAAATTGAAAAAAGCGGTCTTCTGACCGCTACGTGAATGTAGCGGCCGCTACGGGGTGAGAAAATTTTCTATGTTCCAAACTTTTTTAAAATGCATAATAAAACTTATTTTTTTTCTTCTTCTCTCCAAATAACATTTCTACACAACTCTTTTACCCTTTTATTTTTAAAAAAACACCAAAAAGCACATGATCTCGCCGAATTATAGTCGATACAAAGAGTTCTTCTCAATGATTCTTCTCTAAGTACATCCTATTAGACACTCCCTTTGGTATATGCATTTTTTTCTCTAGGTACTCTTAAGTCTTGACTTCATGACATAGTTTGTTTTTATAAGCCTTTTATTAGTTTCTAAGTTAGCATAACTAAACAACATGAACACATGTAAAAAAAAAAATCATTACTATTATTTTCTATTTATACAGCGATATAGGACCTCATATAGTAAGGGGACCGCTACGCCCCCTTACCTTAGTTACTTTTGCAAAAAAAATACATTTTCTCTCATTTTCCAATATTCTAGATTTTCTAGAATTTTTTCAAATTTTTTTGACTATTTTTTCAAATCGCACCGCTACACCGCTACGTAGTGCCGCTACGCTACGTAGCGTTTTGGCGGCAGGCCGCTACGCCCACTGCTACCGATATTTTCATCCTTGATTATGAGTTCTCACAATTACAATATATGCCAGTATTATGGATAGAGTTGTTTCAACAACAACTTGGTTTTAGGCTTTTGTTGCCTGATGAAGAGTTCTGTCTGCAACTGCTCATGGGAAATGGTACATGGGCCTTTCTTGATTCTGGGTTGGCCCATTTGGCCATATTGTATCTACAACCACATATGGGCCCTATTGTTTCTCTTGACAAAATTCAGGTTGAATCCAAGGTGAACCAATGAGGAAGCAGACAAATGTTGATAGAGTGGATTTCTTTAGGACCTTCTGACAGCTTCTACCATGCATCCATTTTTGGGTTTTTAATTCTGTTGTTATTTCCGTTATTTTTTCCTGATCTTTAAGCTTTTATCTACCAATATTTATCTCTTATACCATGCTTTTCTTTGGCTTTTGTTATATTCTATTTTTGTTTATTTAAGATTTATGGTTATCCATTAAAAAAAAATGGATTCACTGCATGGCTTATCTAATAGGGCATAATGTAGTAATGAGTTTTACATGTATTTGATCTTTTTTGTTGGTGTCAATTATGCATTTTTTAAATTTTTTATTAAGTTAGCTATGGCTCATATCATTGTTACATATTAGTTATTAGTAGTTGTCTGAGTCATGATGTTGTGTTTTAGATTTATTTTTCATAGGAGTCCTAGTTGTTGGTTGGTATTTTTGGTGGTGCAGGGGCTTTTAAGGGTCTTGTTTATTTATAACCAGCACCGCCTTCATTATCCTTATTATAAAACTGTCTACCCCAATGGAGTTAATAGATTTTGGGCCAATCGACTTGGTGGGTTGTGTTTATAAATTGCTAGCAAAAATTTTGGCTAATCGGTTGAGACAGGTGCTCCCCAACATCGTTCTAAATCGCAAATCATTCGAGGGGATGAATTGAATTGTATCGTGAATCGTTAGATTTTTTCTGCTTATAAAAATAAAGAAAAATCATTTAAAAATTAATAATTAGAAAGTTCTTAATCCATCTATTTTCCATCCGTAGCAATATAATTACAATGTCAATTAAGTCTGATACAGTCATACCAAGAACATCATTAACTTATATTAATAGAATAATAGATCATAAGTGATTTGCATGAATAATTTATAATGTTTGAGGTATGAATATTAATAAGGAAAATAAATAAGTTGCAATAGTTTCCTTTTCTTCTCTTTAAATCAAATAATAAAAATAAAGTTTAAATCGTCAACCTTGCATGGTTAAGCTGTCTCTTGATGTTAAAAAGGTGTTCGTAAGAAAAAAAAATAAAAATAAAAAATGAATATAGGACAACCCCATATGTAGAGTTGAACCCTTTAGTCACATGCTTGTTCCTTATTTATTTCTAAAATCTGTCCAAAATCGTGTAAATTCTTAAGTGGTTTCGTTAACCACTAAACTTTTTAAAATTACGCTAAAAAAAAGAAGAATGAAAGAAATAAAAAAGTAAAATATTACTAATATTAACATCTTGGTTGTGGCTATTCATGCTCAGCCGAATCACTTGAATCATAAGATTCGATGAAACAAGTTTTGAATCATAAGATTTACTCCAGAATCTTCAGATTCACCGTTAAATGGGGATTTGTTGCATAGATACAAATCTTTTTCTTTAGGACTCGACACGAATTGTAGGATCGTTGATACTAGTAGTAAGATTTTGATATGTTCCCTGACATTGTCAGCCCTTTTCTTCAAGATAAGCTGATTCTAGATGCGGTGTTGGTAACTAACAAGTTGATTGATTTAAGGAAGCATTTGAAGATGGATGGTGCCGTTTTTAAGATTGATCTAGAGAAGGTTTATGAACATGTGGATTAGTCGCTTAGCAGGTTTGGGTTTGGTGACAGGTGGAGAGGGTGGATTTGTGAATGTATTCCTACTGCTTTCTCAATTTTGGTTAATGGTTCCTGTACTAGTGGACAATTTTAATACCTCAGGAGGCTTAAGGCAAGGTGATATGCTTTCCCCCTTTTTGTTTACATTAGTAGTGGAGGGTTATGGGATCTCTTTTCATGAAGGCGAAGAACCTTGGCATCATACAAGGTTTCAAGGTGAGAAAAGGTGGAAAGAGAATTACCCCCTTGCCATTTGTTGATGATACTTTCTCAAAAATCACCCATTGGGGCTAACTCAAGGTTGAAGGATTCGTGGGATTCAATGATGGAAAAGTTGGAAGGAAACTATCTATGTGGAGAAATCAATATTTATGTTTGGCTAGTAGGATAACTCTTGTAAAAGTGTCAAATGTCCAATTTGCCCATGTATTACATGTCTTTATTCAAGATACCTATTGTGGTGGTTGATCGATTGAATCCTATTACGAGAGAATTCTTGTGGGTGGATCAGGGGGTCAAAATGAAAAGAAAAGAAAAGAAAAGAAAAGGATGCATTTACTGAAGTGAAATGAGGTGATTAAGTCTAAAAAGTCTTGCACAAAAACAATTGGGATTTCTTAGCTAAATGTGGTGGTGGTTTGGGAAGAAAAAGATGCTTTATGGAGCTAACGGTGAGGATGTGCGGGGTTGGATATAAAAAAAAAAGGCCTTAGGACTAAAAGGTTGGGGTGTTGGGGAGTCATTTCTTGTTTTGGAGATGAGTCCAATGTCATGTGGGAAGTTTAGAAAAGGGGGGTGGGTTTCATTGTTGGAGTGGGAAATTATGTTGCATTTTTATTGGATGATTGGGTTGGTGTAGGGTCTTTAGTGAGTCTTTTTCCTAGATTGTATGGAGTGGTATCTATTAAGTTGGCTTTAGTCCAAGAGTGTTATGTTTGGGTTGATAGCAGTGTGTCTTGGGAAGAGTCAATGAGTAGGCTTTGTTTCTTGTTTTGGGGATGAGTTCAATGTCATGAGTAGGTGCTGCAACCACTCGATCATCAAACAAACAAGTGCTTTAGTGAGTCTTTTTCCCAGATTGTATTGGTGTCTAATAAGTGGGCTTCAGTCCAAAAGTTATGCTTGGGTTGGTGACAATGTTGGGAGGTGTTAATGAGAAGAATTGCGTTTGTCGAAATGGCCTATGTCGTTGTTGAGATTGCTATCTAACAATTCTATATTCAGGGAAGATAATTATATGCAGGTTTGGAAGCCATCTTGCTCTGATCTTATCTTGGTTGTGTTCTTTGCTTAGGCATTGGAGTCGCCCTTGCCCTCCATAGATCAGCTTTCTTGATTAGTATATGGTTGGGGATAGCTCCTCTGTAGGATTTCTGTTGGTTGGCTGTGACAGACACAATATATCTAGTTGATTATCTTAGGAGGAATGGTATTCTTTTGGATGTCTTTAGGATATTTGCTATATGTGTGAAAAGGAGTTCTAGTCGATCAGCCACATCTTTTCATTCATCGTGGAGTCTCCTCTTTTGTGTGGAAGCATTATTTTGGACATATGTAGTGTTTTGTTGTGTTTCTCTAGCTCTTTAGATTGTGATAGAAGCTTAAAAGCTCATTTCCTTTCGCATTCAGGAATGAAAGGATCTTTCTTGGATCAGTTTCTTCATTACATGCCATTTTAGATTCAGTTGTTTTGAAAATTGGTAAATGGGTGATTTGTTGTAAGGATTGTGATAATCTGTATCTAGATGATTTTCGCACAAATTGGGAGGCTTCTTAATGAGAAAAGGAGACATGTTGGTTTCTTTCTAAGCCTATTGGAGTTCTAGATTTTAATGGGGTGGAGTTTCTTGCAATTTTAAAAGCATTGAGAATGTATTCCAGCTTTCCAGCTCTCTGAATGAAAAGCTTGAGAGTTGAGAGAGATTCATCAAATGCTATTATTGGGTTATGTGAAATGATAATATGCACTTTGGAAACTTCACTATTTTCTCAAAGAGATTCGATAGCCGTTACCCTCTGTTCAATTGCTATTTTGTATGTGGTGGGCTTGGGTAAAAAGCTTTTATACTCGCTCTATATTGTTCCCTTATTTTTAATATAAGTTTTGTTACTGATAAAAAAAAAAGGGCAAAAAGGCAGCAGCACTGGATTATTATTGATGAAGATCTAGACTATGGCCTGTTCTACATTTTAGTTTGGTGAAAAATCTTGATGCAAAAAAGATGATGTTGACTCCTTTCATTTGGTGCTGGCCCTTCCAAAAAAATCTCTCGGTTCTGTATTCCTGCAACAGAATCCTGAGTGCCGACTCTTAAGGCCTAACCTGCTTCAGGTGACACTTCTTTTAGGGACTTCTTGAGGAGGAAATTTAGTTTTCAACATTCCTGTACCTTTCTTCCTCTCTAGCTACCGCTGGTGGAATTATACAGCTGCAACAATAAAAACAGAAAAAAAAAGTAATCTTAGTGCTAAGAGTTTCCATAATGGTCCCCCTATATGTGTGGGATGTGTAGAAAACCATAATATTTGTGGTTGGTATGCAACCCTTAGGCGATTGGATGGGATGAAATAATTGTCGCCGTATATACATACATACATACATACATTCTTGCTACAAGAGTGCAGCAAGAATCAGAAAAATGAGATTATGGTATTTAGGCGTTTTCACACATTTCTCAAAATTTGTGAGCATCTAAGATACGAACTTTGGCTTATCATTCTATGAGAATGAACACCTGGGATCATCAATCAGAGTCGCATATTAGTGCAGAGAAATTAGGGAAATGAGATTATCACATTTCTCAACATTTGTCAGGATCTAAGATAGAACTTCACACCTTGATTTTTGTTAGTCTAATGACAATGTTGAAAGGTCTCAGATCTTGAATTGGAGGGCTATAGTAGTGGAGAAAAATAAAAATAGGATTAAGCTGTTTTTATTTTTATTTTTTATCACATATTTCTCAGTATATGAGGAGGATCTAAGAAATGGGACTTCACATCGGGGTTTTATCAGTTTTATGAAAATTCTGAACCATTCAAATCATGAATTTGAGGCCGATGGATGTGAAAAAAATAAAGAAAGATGAAAGGGGGATTGGACTCGAGCGAGCTCCAGTTTGACGAACACCTAAAAAAATGCCATCTTGCCACCATCTTAGACATTCGATCATAATACATCACCTCCATCTGTAAATCAGTTTACTAGAGGATGTGTGATCAGATGGCCAAGGACCCTTTTACATGTCATTTCTAGCACATGATTGTTTCACCGTGCTATATTTTGCTAAGAGGTACCTCTTATGGATTTGCACGAGAGCTAATCTTCCCACCATGTGGCATGCTTCTTTCACAAATGGAAGCCCACACGTGGGGTGTAGGATTTCCAATCCCCCCATCGTCTTGAAATTGGGATCCCATTGAACTAAAGGCATTCACTTAATATCCTTCATGGGTTCTATAGGAGAAAATCCCCCTAAAATAAGTTTATAAACTAATTCGGTATCTGGGTATGGACCCAACTGAACCTGGATGCAGGACTTTTCAGCCGGGTCCATTAGAAAATGGGTGAATATGGATCCATTTACATCCTTTGAAGGGCTTAGTGCGGTTTGTCCATTTTCCTCATAAGGTACAAAGTGCAATCATATCCATCAAGGTTGGTTTTCTTTTCTAGATCATATAATGCTATGAGAACTATGCTTCCACAAACCTCACCAGTGTTGATTCCCTTTGCAGCGTTTGACTCAATGGAATCTGATCAGTGTCTGCTCCATCATCACTGAAATGATCTTTCTCCCTTGACATTGAGTACTGAGCCATTTACTTTATTTCTTCTCAGATGGTGTTGGGCAGTTAGCTGGCACTTTCTGGTTGCCAAGAGATAGGGCAGAGATGCAACTCAGGTCAGGTTGAGTTGGGTCAATGTCAATCCGAACCCAATCAGACTCTCAATCCAATATGGTAACACCCCCCGTAGAAGGGAAAAGTGTGTGTCACTATGTTGATACATATAGGTCCATACATGTTGATACATATACAAGTGTGTGTCACCTTTGGATTAATATGTGTAATATCAAATGTACTTCATTGTGTTTTATACACAGGATCTATCCAGCTGTTTATAACACATTGACTGAAGTAAAATTTTGGCCCAATGGCTATAAAGGAGGAGGTATGTACATATAAGCAGGTTAGAAAAAAAGTGAAGATGGGTTCCATATGCCTCAGATTAAGCTATCTTCACATCTCTGGTTTTGGCATTGACTGTATTAGTAATTATGTGTTTATATGATAAGTAGATGTCATATATAACTCGGGGTGTAACTTGATCGCATTAGATCAATTATTAGCTCAATCTAAGCCTGATCCTAACTGTAACTAGGTACTATCTGACCCAAATTGCAAATTTGCCCGAGTGCATATTGGGTCAAGTCGGATTGACTAGGGTCAGGTCTGCTACTCACATTTTTGGGGTTCATCTTGATTTCTGAAGAGAATGAAGTTTTTGAAAATGTGTATAAGTTGAATATATAATACAGTGTGTACACCATGTGTTATATAATAACCATACACGGACATGTATTTATACATAAATCGGCTTGACGGGGCAAGTTAGGTTACCCAAAGCCCAACTTGAATCCGACTTGTATACCATGTGGGTTCCAAAAGCCATGTCATGCGTAACTCAAAACCAATCAAGCTCAACCTATATTTTAGTATTTTGGTTTGATAATGAGCCCAACTTCTATTGAAGTGAAATTTGGTGTGAACATCCAACGAAGGCGCACCAAATATCATCCCCTTGTTTCCGGTAATTAAAAGATCTGGACTCAAATGTGGTCTTTTTGCTAGAGTCTGAATGAACTTGTCAGCTGGAACCTATATACCATTGTGATCCCTCCTTGTATGCAATGATAATGGATTTTGCCTTTGTGCACAGTCCATCCTCATGAATGGGCTATGACTATTTTTTTTTTTTTTAATTAAAACTAAACTTCTCAATTTACATTAGAGAAGAGAATAATTCAAATTCAAGTTAACTCTATTCTCCTGCAAATTATTTCTATTATGTCTGATAGATGGGTCCCTGGAATCGTGCACCTGCGATTGCTCATGCACGCAAGGTACCCCGTAGGACATGGAACGAGGAAAGCAGACCCATCACCACGATTCTAAAATGTAATGTTGATGCAACCACATGAGTCAGAAAAAAAAGTTGTTGAGATGTAGACGTATGAGCATTTGAAAATGGGCATTGTTGTGATTACTTTACAGTGATCTTGACTTCAATGGATTTTCGTATGATTGCCGTCTTGGGCTGGTTGAAAAACTACTCTTGTGTCTTATCTCTTTGGGACATGAATTCGTTTCTTTGTTATAAATTACTGTATGGTTGTAAGGTCACTTCTGAATAATTGTTTTTGCTTTGTGTGGTGTGAGGAAGGATTCCTCTTAAAAAAAACAGGAAAGAAAGAAAAGAAGAGTTATATGGTCTTTATCCAGTTTCTTTATTAGAGTTTCGGATGAGAATTTGGTGCGTTGGAGAATTCATGACATGATGCAATGGTTTGTCTTGTGAAATGCCATGTTTTGATACGTATCATGTTTCTTCATTAGAATTCAAAATTTATCCCATTTTTCTTCGTTAGAATTTTAAAACTCCAACCACCTAAAGTGTCTCCAATGACCATTACAACTTCAGCCCCTTTATTTTTTGATGGAATTTATCGATGCTCAAGTACAAAGGAGGATTCAAGAACTCCACTGTGTCTGAGAATTTTAAAATTCTCCAAACATAAACTTCCTAAATTTCTCTAAAAGAAACAGAAATTTATCTTTGTTTTAGTACTTTCTATGAAATGACTCTTGAATCTTGCATCAACAAGGAAAACTTGTGGTGAATCATATCCGTGCAAGGAGTCTAGATCCCCCCAATGATCTTCCACATGCTTCCTGTGAGCAGGAGTGGAACTCATTACCCATGGTGAGGCCCACTTAATGAAAATCCAAGCAGCTCAAAATGAGCGCCGGCCTTGTTTTTGGGATATCCTTAGATTTGATTCCAAAACTAGTTGATCCCATCGTAAGGTTAAGGTTGAGCTTATCATTGATAACATAACTAACACGATCTTATGGATAATAATCTTATTCATTAATCAGTATGAACCTGATTAATGAATAAGATTATTATCCATAAGATCGTGTTAGTTATGTTATCAATAATAAGCTTAATCTTGTGGTGAGACCAACTAATTTTATAAGAGTGAGCTTTGAAGATATTTCCTAAAAAGCGCCACATTATTGTTGGACTGACATCTGGAACTCTGCACAACAAGGTTGGACTCTAGACTTTAGAGAGACTCAGTCGATTGCTATCAAAAACATCATGAGGTGGTTCAGTGGAAGGCAAAATGCTAGTTTCTTTTATTTAGCAAGTCTAAAGGGCATGAGAAAGCTTCCATGAGGTTACTGCTCTTACAGAAACCTCTAAACCATCTCTACTCTGTAATTCTATGCCAAAAGCATGGGTTCTTAGCAGAAGACTTTCAATTGATTAGAGAGGCATCAACTATGTCTTGCCAGTTTGATTGGTTGAATGAAAGAGGATTAAACAGTAGGACTAGCGGCTCTCAAGTGAGAGAAAATATCTCTAGAATTTCCCAAGGAATTATAACCATTGGAACGAAAACAAATCCTGAGTGGTTGATACAATAAAAGCATCAAGGATAATTCTAGGAGAATCAAAATTAGAGTGGCTGATAGCATAAAAGCAAATCCAAGTGAAATATATAGGAAAAAGTTGACTTAACTCCCTTTCTAAAATAGGAAATGGTGCAAGTTTGATCCAACGAGAGTGATGGTCCTACCTAGATATATCCACCTCTACACTCCTCTTCTGTTTAATGCTATTTTGATAGAATGCTATTAGTGGCATGATGGTTACTTCTACTGGAACTACAGCATGTTCATGTGATTCAATAATACTCAACGACCACTTAATAGCACAGCATTTTCTCCCCTCTTAAGAGGAGTCTACCTCTCATGGGTCACGTACACCTAAATGCATGAAAATAAAGGGAGGCATGGAATTGAATAATAGGGGTTTGAATCAGAATTAGGTTTCATTTGTTTGCTCTCATTTACCTATGTAAACTCTGAACATGCTTAACATTTACGCAAGGATCCATTTGTCCAAGCTCATGTGCATTACAAGGTGTGAATATTGTGTTTAAAATAAGGCCAATTTTATGTGAAAAAGTTATTACACTGAAAAAATTTGTGAAACGATTGCACGTACATCTCCTTGTTAAGAAGGCATTAGTACAAATGATGCTTGGACATGCAAGTCATAGGATCAAATCCATTTACCACTTTCTTAATTTTTTGTGATTCATGTGGGTCCAAAGTTTTTAATATGAGCTGTTTGATTTTTTTTTTTATTGATCATTAAATTCTTCAAACATTTAGTTTCATGACTTAAACATTCATAGATTTGGGAATATATGAAGATGTTACACATGTAATCCAACAACACTAATGGCTTGACTCGGTGGTAAAATTAGGACCAATGCCAATTCAAACTAGTTAGGTGTTTCTAAATGAATTGGATCAATCATGGGCAGGCCATTTTGTATGAACATGAAAAAAAGAAGAAGATGCCAATGAAGGAATGAAGCATTTGTCAAAGAGAAAATTAAGCAACTCTTTTAAATTGTTATGTGGAGCCAAATCACTGTGCAGTAGGGATTTCTCTTTAATCACTATATGCACGTTGAGATCAATCCTTTGACAAGGAACTGGACAACCAAAACCCCTTAAAAAGAGGGTTTTTGCTTTTCCTAATTAAAGCCCAGGGTAGGCCAAGGCTCAGTTTTGAAAAGCCCACCACCTAGAGGTGCCTGTTTTGGGCAAGACCCTACCTACCTAGCCCCACCTAACCCTTTGTTGTATTAATATAGAACATATATTTTTTTATTTTTATTCATATGACATATATATATATATATATATATATATATCTTACACCCATCACTGGCAATAGTTAGGTTGTGTGGCATATTCATATGACATGTTATGTTTTATATTAATATTATTTTATTGGTTACTTGGTTGATATATTAATAATATATATGAAACACAAATTGGACCAATTAAGAGGTTAATGGGCTTGCATCTTTACACCAGAATCCAGTTCATGATGAGTTTTGAACCCTAAATATAGATCTGGTCAAGGCCACCCTAAACAGGCTTGGATTTTGTAATTAGGCCAAACTCAGCTCTATTACAGCATTTGACTGTATGCATACATTTAACATGGCACTAAAAAACCACTATTTTTCCTTGTACCCCAAATTTCGTTTTATTCATGAAGTGACCATCCAATTCAAATTTGGTTTTTTTACGTACTATGTCTTTCAATATCATTGTCCCACCTAATTCAATCAAAATCCCCAATCATGAAATTTTTCAATCAAGATTTGCAATTTTACAATCTCATCTTATCCAAATCATGAAACCGCACAATCTAATTTTCAAAATTTACACCGTCTGTTCAAAGGAATACATGGCAACTTGGAAAAGTTAGGGGAGACACTTGCCTCCCCTTTTTATATTGTCGACGTTGAATGACATCTTTATCCTTTCTGGTGTAATCTAAGAAATTTGTATAAGCTCCAGTGAAATTGTATTGAGTTTCTTTAATTTTTCGGTTACAAGACACTGGACTTTTAATATGTTGGAGATCACGAAAGTTTAAGATTCCATCAATATCCTAATTTAAGATCTTGAAATTTGCAAAAAACACAAAACACAGACTCAGAAGGTGTTTCCTTTGAGTCTCTTTCCTGAACTTAAGGTGCACTAATTGGCTCTTTCCTGAACTTAAGGTGCACTAATTGGCGTTCAAGATATTTATTCTTCCCCGTACCTGTTCCGACCCGTGACGGGATTTATGGTTATTATACCAAACCTGCACCATAACAATCATGGGTCAGGTCGGTTTGGGTTGGGTTGGGTTTGTAAGTAGTTGATTTAATATTTTTAAAAGATATAAAAAAAAGTAAATATAGTAAGAAAGATTTGACGGAATGACATTTAGGAATATGTCACTCCTTTTTCTTTTTCGCTGAGTGGCTCAGTGGCCGGCAATGGGAGGTAGCTTTAAACCCCCCCTCCCTGCTCCAGATTGAGCCCTGGCGGGGGATATGGGAGCGGAAGTTGCTATCTGCAGTAAATTTATTTACAAAAACTTACTTAGTAATATATAAAGTAAAGATATAGAAGGTGGGGCCAATTAGACATATCCAAAACGCAAATCCCACTCTAAACCATACCCACCCGAACCCTATCATCAACACATTATCAAACTCGACCCATTGCCATCCTACTGTCTATGTAAAAGGGGTGTTTGTCTCAAAATATGATAAAAAAACAGGTGGTGATAGGTAAGAGAATGCTGGTGGTGATAGGTAACAGATTGCAAATGGCCACTTGCAACTGAAGGCACATGTATCACAAGCATCCAAAACTTTCGCGCCTTTAAAGGGCTAGTGCACCCACAACATAAAATATGGGTCGGTTGGAACAGGTGCGTGACAAAATAATGTTGCTCTGAAATATTTTATCATGTGAAATCTTGGCCACTTAATCATACACCTTATTTTTATTTTTTGCTAAATTAATCAGATACAGACTGATCAGTGAAAAGTTCCAGCACTAGCCTTTCTCAATCATTCTCTCTTCCCAATGTCATATTTCCTTCTTAGTAAAGGCTTTACTCTTCACAATTCCCAGGCATCTCTATAAAGCTTTCCACATATTCATGTCATATTGTACTTTTCTTTCCAAAAACAGTGCTTCTGTTTCTAATACGAGAAGAGAGAGAAAATGGCAACTCCTGAGACCCAACCCAACGACATCAACAGCAGCAGCTCTATCCAAGTTACTTCTTCACCCAAAAGAAAACATGGGGGTTGGATTACCATCCCTTTTATCTTAGGTGCTCTCTCTCTCTCTCTCTGATCTCTCTCTCTCTCTCTCTCTCTCTCTCATTTATCTGACGTGTAGTTGGTGCGAGTGTTCCACAGGAAGTGCACTGGGGCTAGGACTTGCTTATGGTGGAGTCTCCGCAAACCTTGTAGTCTATCTAATCAAAAGATTCAGGGTAAAGAGCATCGATGCAGCACAGATCTATAACATAATCAACGGTTGTGTTAGTGTAGCTCCTTTTGCTGGAGCAATTATCTCGGATTCCTTCTTGGGCTGCTACATGGTCATCTTCATTTCGTCTATCATCTCCTTGCTGGTAATTCAAAATATAAGTACAAGGTTAACTCATATTGTTTAGAATTATGATTTGAAATTGTGGTTTCCGTGTCTTTGATTTTTTAGTTGTTTTTAGGATGAGAATGATCGATGATCTCCTATGAGCCGATGGCATGTGCAGTCCAGCTGTAAGGAGCCTATTTGGACTAACCTTTGATCAGTATAATCCCTTAATTTGATAATCTTGTCATCCAATGATTTCGCAGCAACCTAATTAATAGACATGCATCAATGTGGGCCACATGTGCTGTACTACATAAAAGCAATGGGGAATTTTTCTTGTAGGAGAAACACATCCTCCACTTTCGGGGTGTTTTAGATATAAATATAATAATCAAATATAATATAAATGTGCAATTGTTTAGTTTTCTAGATTGGACTGAAATACGCTTTTCTCTGGCTCACTGTGCACTGAGCATTTGTGTTGTTGATCATGCGGACCTAGTGAAACTCAAGAGGGGTCCCACTTTTCGTGACGGTCCAAATGTGCACCCCTGTAGGAAATGCAAGCTCAGGAGAAGGTATACATAGAAAACCACTAAATCCATATATGCAGTGGCCGAACCTTTACGTCAATATATCTTCTACCGTATATATTCAAAAGAAGGCTCAAAGGAGGATGACCACTTAATTCACTGGTAAGTGGCGGCAGTTCTCATGGTTGCCTAGGGTTTGAACCCTGGGTGCGCCACTTTTTCCACTTGTGTGGGCTTTCTTCCTGCTTATAGGCTCTCTTTCCCACTTGTGGCCTCTTTCCCTCTTGTGCGGGTTGTCTTCTTGTGTCTGTACGGCTCTCTCTTGGGTCCCAGCCCCTTTAGTTGAGTTAAAAAAAAAAGGGCCTCAAAGAGAAAGGGATGTCTATGTGGATAAGACTTTCACCCTCGCCGCACTTAAGTTTATGAGAGAGAGAGAGAGAGAGAGAGAGAGAGAGAGAGATGAAAAAACCCACTTTTCTCTTCAACAACATGCTAGGTTTTTATAGTCCACCTGGTTGCACATCAATCACAAGGATGTGGATTAGAGATTTGTTCAAATATCACTTAATCCTATCATCGTAACTCTTGATATATTTTGGGGCCTAAGAGACTAATACATTTTTTTAGTGCGCCTTTTATTTTCACTTTATTTGACGGTGCTAGATGATTGTTGGATTAGTTTTAAATCCGAACCCTATAAGTTTAACACTGTACAGTCCGTCCGATCCCACTAAGTTTATATTCATACGAATGGACGGTACACCGTTAAACTCATGGAGCTCGAATGAAGATGATAAGATGAGCGGTTATGGCCGATTTTTTGTGGAGAGGAGGGGCATAGGGGGAGATGTTCAAGTTCCCCAAGTCCCAACCCCAGGTGAGGCCCCATAGCAAGGTTTGCACTCATGCACATTGATATGTATATATTTATTTTGAGAACTGATGTTCTATGTTACTCACGCAGAGTATGATCTTGTTAACCCTAACAACCATTCATCCCTTGAGGCCATTGTCTTGTGCAAATGATTCTAAAACATGCGAAGCTCCAACAACATTGCAAGTTGCTGTCCTCTATACTGGTATAGCTCTAATGACCATAGGGATTGGCGGCACACGTGTGAACGTGGCCACCATGGGGGCTAACCAATTCAATAATCCCAAGGCTCAAGGTAGCTTCTTCAATTGGTATTTCTTCGTCGTTTTTGTTGCGTCCATTGCTGCTACTATTGGTCTCGTATACGTTGAAGACAATGTGGGGTGGGTGTTGGGGTTTGGTCTATGCATTCTCTTTAGTGCTATTGGTGTAGTCGTTTTCTTCCTCGGTAGACATTGTTATCAACATCATATACCGGAAGGAAGCCCGTTCACTGGTTTGGCACGCGTGATGGTCGCTGCAATCAAGAAGAGAAACATGAGAGTGTCATCTGAAAGTAAAGATTACTACTATGGACACGATGGGATGGTGGGTTCTGCACCTCCAAGCTCAAGTCTGAGGTAGAATTCTCAAGAACTTTGAACTCTCTCATTCTTCAAAACTCTGATAATGTTGGTAGACATGGATAAAAGATGAAAATTTCTAAAGCAGAGTTTAACTGTTCGTATGCGATCATTTATTGGATTAATGATGAGACAAAGTAAAACTTGGAATAAACACTAGCATTTCGGCACAACACAATCTTTAGGAGTCTCAATTGTCTTTTACACATTTGATGTGAGAAAGGGAAATGCTGCATATGTAAAATTTAAATATGTGAATTTCCATGTTTGTTTGGAGGCACCATTTTCCTGTGAGTAAACATTGAATGGTTTCCGGGACAAATTCTATAGTGGCGCCTGTTTTTACCCAATAGGTGTATTAATGGTTTTATTTTTACACTTCCTCTCGTGCATACATTTTCTTATGAAAATGGCGGCTTCATTTAAACAAAAGAACTTCGCACCTCATTAAATACGGATAAATGAGTGCAGACAAATATGATTATGCATAACCTTTATGCATTGTATCATTTACATATGTAAATGAGTGCAAACGAACGACCCTTCAGCATTCATCCCAACAAATGACCCATCCCCCTTCAGCATTCATCCCAACAAATGACCCATCCCCCCCGCAGCCCCCCCCCCCCCCCCCCAAAAAAAAAAAAAAAACAAAAAAAAGCAACAGTGACTTGTAATATATTTCTTTCTTTTCCTTGAAAACTCTCTGTTCTTCTCCTTCTCTGCATTTCTAACTTCGAGCATGTCTTGTCTCTGCGCAGTTTCTTAAACCGTGCAGCACTGAAGAGTGGAAATGATCAACTGGAAGACCCACTAGCGAGACCATGGAGCTTGTGCACTGTGGAGCAAGTAGAAGACTTGAAAACCATAATCAAAATTATACCACTTTGGTCAACCAGCATTTTCCTCAGCACTCCTATAGCCACCCAAGTGGGCCTCTTAGTCCTCCAAGCCTTATCCATGGACCGGCACCTTGGGCCCCACATCTCAATCCCTGCCGGGTCCTTTCTCGCCTTCTCTCTACTGCCGACAGCTGTCTCACTCCCAATCGTCGATCGCATCATTTACCCAACTTGGCAAAAGCTCACTGGTCGATATCCAACGGCCCTCCAGCGGATAGGAGTAGGCCACATATTCAACATAATCAGCATGGTGGGGTTTGCATTGTTAGAGTCCAGACGTCTTCATGTGGTCCACTCTCATCAATTGGAGAACCAGCCAAATTCTGTGGCCCCCATTTCAGCATTGTGGCTGGTTGTCCCACTAGCCATCTTAGGTTGTGGTGAGGCTTTCCATGGCCCTGGATCAGTGGCCTTTTATTACCAAGAGTTCCCAAAATCAGTGGCTAGCACTGCAACTGCCATGGCCACCTTGGTTGCTGGGATCAGTTTTTATCTGAGCACTGTCATTATTGGGTTAATGAGGAGAGTCACAACATGGCTCCCAAACAACATGAACCAAACAAGACTAAACAATGTGTATTGGGTGTTGACAGTGGTTGGTGTCCTAAATTTTGGCTACTTCCTCTCCTGTACACGGTTGTACAAGCACCAAAGCCTATCCAAAGAGAGAGATGACACAGGTTCCAGTAATTAATGTTGATATAGCTTCCCAGGAGACATGAACCTAGAATAAAGCTGGGAAGTGGTCATTGTCACAATCATAAGGTTGGGGTTTGCCATATCATCTGTAAAAAATGGTTTTCTATTCTAGTTTTGTAAACCATCTTCACTTATTGCTCTATATAATCCCTTCATTGCTGTTCCAATTCTCATCATTCTAAGTTTGGATTGGATGAAATGTAATCACATATCATGAAATATCATGGAAAGTTACATCTTTTTTCATTTTTTTTTTCTGTTTGCATATGATGGTTGATATCTTTATGGTTATTATGTTTATTATGATTTTTGTTCACTGGCCAATTCCTCTGTCATATGTCATGTTTTAGCATATGTCAGACTGAAGCCTAAGACAAAGAAAGGAGGATGATTAGGTTAAATGACAACTTCTTCAACCAAGGTTTGAATCTATTTTGTTCCTGGGAATAGTTAAAAAAATTTATATAGAAAATAGCATTTGAAACATTTACATTTATCACCTTGACTCGAAGATTGAACCATCTCATGAGAGGCCAATATCAAAATAGAAGGTTATTACAATCTGACCCAACAACAAATGCTATTGATTCAATGGATATTATCATCTTATATGAAATAGAGTTAAGGCTATAGCATACGTAATTCATAGCATTCCCTTCTGTCATAAATTTATAATATCCACCATATATACAAGTGGCTGAACTATCTAATTAAGATGAATTAAAACAAGAAAGAAAATCTAATATAATAAAAAACAAGACAAAACGTGAACAAATCAAGATCCTCTTAGGTTTTGTTTGGGAACTTTACATGTAGAATGAAGTGAAGTAAAACCTCAAATAGTGAAAGAATAAAATATAAGTAAGTTATGATGATATTTTATCTTTGGTTGTTTAGTATTGAATCTTTTTCACTTTTTATTTAAAAAGTAGGTGTTTCTTTGTCTTTTTAGTAGAGAAAGGAGGTTGTTTTTTTAATTTTTTTTTGAATAATAAGAAAGGAATTTTAAAAATGTATACTTTTGATATGACATTTTGTTTGAAAATTGGAGGCTTTACTTCACTCCACTCTACTAGTTAAGTTATGGCCATAGTGATTTTCCCATATAATAAGGGCGGAATGGTTCGCATGATTGGAAAAGTGATATATCCATGCCCCCCACTAGGTGAAGCATTAGGTTATTGGGGCGTATACGGATCGGATTGGTGCGGATTGGGCCAAATCTGTCACCAATCCGTTATCTACGGATTGATAGATTTGGAATTCGTCACCAATCTGTGATTGTTAAAAACCGCTCCGATCTTATCCGTGGAGGACCGGATCGGATCAGATTAATCCTTTCAATATGATGTTAAAAGAAAGATATCAAACATATTGTAGAAAATTTCATATTTGACCCCTTAATTTCTATTTTATTTTATATATAGATATCTTAACTTATATTTAGACCGCTTAAATTTTTTTATCTATATTTAATGTTGACGAATCGAATCAAATTGAATCCACGGATTGAGGGTGAAATCCATCACTGATTCTTTACTAACGAATTACAAGATTCTCACTCTGCCACCAATCCATTTACCTTCAGATCGGTTAAAAATCTGCAGATCGGATCGGATTGAATCGGTTTTATGAATCAACGAATTTTTTGTACACCTCTAAAAATAGGTTGTGGATAAGACATCTACCAACAATCGGTCCTGCTGATTATTTCTGACTGAGCAATCTATAATAATTAATCAAACTGATGGCTAAAATCAAGGAAAACTCATTTTATCCATCCATTCTGTTTAAGGTCAAATGGTTAGAAAGATCTTGGAGAGCCCCTGTCCATAATTACATGCCGTACTTGGTACCAATGGCCATATTTCATGCAACAAGGTCCAATTCTTGGCTAACAGTTGAAAAAATCTCTGCAGCCATGACGGTAGAAATATGACTGGTACAAACTGACTCTTCTGCAAAATTAAAATGTCAAATTTCAGAATTCTTTCGTACGGGCTTACCCCCAGCCCAAGTACCATTCGTCTTGATTTGGGCTGTGTGTTTAGGCCTAAGGTATCAGCTTGGGCTTATTTTTCTTATCTATGCATGAGTCTTATGTATGTAAAAAGGCCTGGCTCTATGCCTTGGTCCCAGGCCTAATATATTTGGGACTACAGGCCAGATTGGAGCTGAATGATAGGCTAGCTGGCTTGGCACTAAGTAAGCTGTGCTTCCAAAAGCTTAGGCCATCCCCAACCCTGACCATGCCCAACTGTTCCATCTGACTTTCACCTTTCACCTTTGATGAAGGCCCATTCCCTAAGAAACATGCCACACATTCCCACTGATGAATATGGATGTTCTGGTTGCTGTGTTCTAAATGGATTTAGATTATTAAAGGAAAATTGGTACCAAACTTGCTCCTAGTTTCAAACTTGAAATTTGTTTGTGGGACCCACCTCATTGCATGTCAATCAGTGGGCTGGGTAGTATATAGATAAGTCCTCACATGTTTCAAGTACAAAAGGCACGTCATCAGTAGGTCAATTCTGCTTTAAGAAAAATACTTAGAAAATCACACAAAAACTTTGGGTGTAATGTGGGCCACTACACCTCCCAAATCTCCTCCCTAAATCTCTCAATTTAAATTAAGATTATGGTTTCCTTAACTTACATTTCTAAAATCCTACTAACTTCCCATAAAATTTCTCTTTTCCTAACTTTTCCATTTTATCTTCTTATCTTCATCCTCAAATCACTCTCTAATCTTAATCCTTCCTAAAATCTGTCTAACCAATCCTCTTATCATTATGATTTTAACCCTCGAGTCTATTCTTATTTATTATTTGACAAAATGAGCTCAGATCAGGGCCCACCTTGATGCACGCTTGCATTCACTAGGAGTACATGGACCATACACGTGATTGAGATCCACAAGGTGGGCCCCACGTAATTATTGGTATGCAATTATTGTTAGCTATTTATTACTTGACAAAATAAGCTCAGATCAGGGCTTACCCTGATGCACGCCTGCATTCACTAGGAGTATATGGACCATACACGTAATTGAGATCCAAAAGGTGGGCCCCACGTAATTATTGGTATGTAATTGTTGTTAGCTATTTATTACTTGACAAGATGAGCTCAGATCAGGGCCCACCCTGATGCACGCCTGCATTCGCTAAGAGTATATGAACCATACACGCGATTGAGATCCACAAGGTGGGCCCCATGTAATTATTGGTATGCAATTGTTGTTAGCTATTTATTATTTGACAAAATAAGCTCAAATCAAGGCCCACCCTGATGCCCGCCTGCATTCACTAAGAGCATATGGACCATATGTGTAATTGAAATCCATAAGGTGGGCCCCACATAATTATTAGTATGCAATTGTTGTTAGTTTCCATGCCTTTTAGTTTCTAATTGGCTATACGGCTTGCACTGCAAGCCTCACATGTGAGATTGCTACTTCACAAAGGCATGAAGCCTAATTGAAGTGACCCACCATATGCCATTAATCACATAAAAAAACTCATAACCCTAAGCCCCACAGAGATTTCACTTCACAAAAGGCTTGAAGTAAACTTGAAGTGGCCTACCACATGCTATTGATCCATAGAAAATAATAGGCCCAAAAAAAAAAAAAAATATGCATTTGCGAATGCATATTATTGATAATGCTAATTTCTTCTTTGAGGCATCGCTAGATTTTTATAATAAAAGAAATGCACTCCTTCGGACTGAATTTAGGAAGGAGTCAGAGTTATATATATTAAATTTCAAATGTCATCGATAATCATTAATGTTTAGTGCCAAAAACTTTATCACTTATTTTTTTATTCTTTTTTTTTTCCACGAATAAGAAGATTGATAATAATAATAAAATATAATTATATATGATATTCTTTATTTCAATTAAATAATATCTTTTTTTTACTTTAATTTTAAATATATTCTCAGTTTTGGGCCCGGGCTAAGCACGGGGCGTTTGTAAATGGTGAGGGATAGATGCAACAACGTCCCGTGCTTAGCTCGGGGTAAAAAGTAAGATATTACATTTTGAATTTATGAGATATCAAAATTAATTATACACATATAAGAATATATTCGTGCATATTTATATGAAAACAGTAAGCACATCTTCAATCACAAATACGAATGGTCAACATCAACAATAAACTGTTACAAAGATAAATCTAAAAAATCCATTCAACAACAACATAAAAATAATAATAACAGCAATAATTACTAAATAAGATATAGAAAAGCGAATTTTGTTAATATATATAACATTAGTAATAAGAAATGCATTCAAGTTTTTGCTACCCATTGAAAATTTCAAAGCCCAATAAAACAAAGCCACCCCATTTGGACTTGTTTGTGCAACAAGAGGATTCTAATTTATGTAGATTTTTATTTCCTCATGAGATTGGAATTTTGTATTTTCGTAGAAAATCAAAGTCCTCTCTATTAAGGAAAAATGATTCTTTTTTTCTTCTATACAAGGAAAATATATACATCACACAAAACAACATAATATTGTTAACAAAGAAAATCATAAAAATGTGCGATCCTCTCGTTACACAAATGCACTATTTTTTTATTTTCACATCGGTCAATGATCATTTTAATCCCTCCGCACAAATATCTTCTCTACCCCTTTAAATGAGCACCAATACCATTTTAAAATTGATCAAACCGTTTTTTAGCTCTAGATTTTAAAAAAATATATATAAACATCTTAACTTTAAAAGCTATAAATTATGATACTTTAAGACGACATGATAGTGCTATTTGATCCCAGTAATAATTGGCCCACCTTGGGTCAATGTATATATCTCTTAATTATAAGTCCATGTGGGCTCATGAAAGTGTAATTTATGGTGGGCTAAACCTAGGGTCAAATGTCTATATAATCAGATCAGAAAAAGATGCCTATAAGATTCCACCAAAAAAACTTCATAAAACATTTTTATCACAAGCCCATCCATGAGGTGGTCTACCAGAAGGTCGGGTCTGATTTTCGTTCGCATGTGACAATTTTTGAATAGAGTAGAGCTCCATTTGGAAACTAAAAGAAAATGATAGTTTTAATGAAAAATTTATCAATGTGAATTGTTGAAAGGTAGGCCCTAAATATTAAAATAAAAAGATGACAATCTTGAGAAAATGAAAGATAAATGGTGTTGAGAGAGAATAATTGTAGCAGAATAGAGAGATTTTAGAGGATATTGATTGAGAGACTTTAGTAGATAGAAGATGGAAGATAGATGGTGTTAAGAGAGAGAATAATTGTAGCAAAATAGAGAGATTTGAGGGGATGTTGATTGAGAGACTTTAGGAGATAGAGAATATGGATAAAGAGATTCTTTTGGAGAAAAAATTGTGGCATGTGATGACATGGCACCTTAAAGTACTCTATATTTTTTCTCCGTATTTTTTTGAAAGGAGAATTATTGGGTTGATGAGGTGGCACTCTCTATCGCCTCCCTTCCAATTGATGGAGTGATAAGGTTTCACAACTATTGAGATATGGATCCTATTAAGCAGTTATTCAATCCTATTAAGAGGATGAAAGATTTCAGGAAGTATTAGAATGAGAAATTTTAGGAGGATGAGAGATTTTAGGGAAGTGTTAGAGGGGGAGATTTGGAGTGGCGTACATTAAATCCAAAACTTTGTGTGATTTTATAAGCATTTTTTTTAAAGGAGAATTCACCTACTGATGACGTGGCACCCTTCATAGCTCTCCTCTCCGTTTGCTTTAATATATATAATTTCCTCAAAAGGGGTGTCCCTCACCACAAATGTTGAGGGATTGATGCACTTGAATATTATCCTATATATATATATATATATATGCCTGAAATTGGTGATCTTGATTGTTGGAATGTGCAAATGCCTGTTAGCATCAATCATAATTCTCAATCATAATATCGGCTGTAGGTAGGGCATATCTGAACAACACAATTACAATAATCAATTTAAACTCAATCCTGATTCCATTTCTCCAGCGTCTGTTTTCACGGATCCCACAACAAAATCTGCTACCCTTGAGATGGGAATTATATTGCTCTCTTCTCCTTCTCCTTAATTTTGTGATTAGCTAGTGATGCAAATCCCTTGGAAGTAAAGACTGTTACACTAAAGCTCTTTATTTATTAAGCTCTCTTAATGATTATCTTCTAGTTATGGAGAGGGGTTTTGATCAAATCTCTAATTAGTCAAATCAGAATCCCTTATCCAACACTCACATGGTTGAGTGGTGTCGGCAAAAATGATCAGGATCTCTTCACATCCCTTCACGATATGCAACTCAATCTGTTGAATTCAAGAATATTTTCCCATGTATTTAGTCTTCCAAATGGGGTTCATTGATAGAAGATCAAACAATTTCTTCATACTCCTAATCAATGTAAAGACCTTCAAATCACACTTTAACCATTGATGACGTGTAGCAAGGTAGGCCCCACACACTGGCTTGCAAGTTCGGATTTGAGCAGTTTATAGCCTAATTTGCATTTTTTTTTCTCAGATGCTTTCCATTCCCTCTCCAGATCCAGCAACGCCTCAACATTACAATTTGAAATTAAAAAAAAAAAAAAAAAAGTCAGCTATCGGTCAGTATGTGGGGCCAACATGATCTTTGTGGGTAACTTGGTTTACACTGACTAAATTATGTTTCTCACCTTTTGATCAAGTGAGAGTTGTTCTTTTCTTTGCCATAACTAACTGCAAATTTTTTTTTTCATGTAACTGAATGTCTAGGAACTAAAATTTGTAGTTGCAGAAGTGGTTAAAATCAAAGAAACAAAGATGAATATACAAAAAAATGCCCCTCAAATGATCTTCGTTAAATTCAATTATCTATATCAGTTCCTTATAAGGTTTTCTTTCTTTCTTTCTTTCTTGTTTTTCTAAGAATCTTTCCATTATTAGATTTGACATGAAAATCACCTCTCGGATGAGCCATGATTACATTTGACATGAAAATCATCCTTCATTGCACAAAATCCACATCCCTCTCTCCACTGTGAGGTCCCCCAATTGGTCCTCATTATTTTGGTAGTAGGTAGGAGGAGTCCGGATTAGATTTTAGTTATAAAATATGATCTCCAGTGGAATTTAGTGCAGCTTTACACCATTCAGTGATGGTCCCACACCAAAGTTGCACTAGAGATATTAATCAGTGGTGTCTTATTTAAAACTGCTAACACCTGCAGGTGAAAAAAAATCCAGCAAACATTCATGAATCAGGATCTCAGTGGCAAATGTCTGGAACTGTACCCCCTGGTGCTAGCATGATGATAATTCACATTCTAATTGTGGACAAACGTCTATTAAAGTGATATCTAAGAATATGCCAATAGAAGGGATATGATGGGATTCGAGATGAATAATCTGAATTATCATTATGTGAGCCCCAAGCGGAGTTGTAGGCGTCCTTGCCTGGAAAACCTGCAACAGGCGCAACTTGGGATGGATTGGGGCCTCAACATTCATATGCCACCACCTATCCATACGTCAAACAGAAAAGGACCATTCACAAAAAAAAAAAAAAAAAAAAAAAAAGCAAAAATAGGACCATAGGAGAAATGATAACATGTTAGCATCTGCAAGACATCAGCTAAAACCTGATGTGTAATTCAAAAGTAGCCTCATGTGTACACCGGTTCGGATAACTGATAAGATGGGCCTCACTATGTTGCCCTCACTTTAAAATTTCTTGTGTGGATGATCTAGAATGTTCAACAAGTGGGCTACACGAGTGCTGGCATTAAAACACGTGAAGTTTGATCTATTATACTATAAGCCAGTCCCGCTTCTGGTGGAACTGTGGAGTCCACATATAATGCCTTTTCCATATATAAAATGGGATGTGATCAAGTGATAAATGTTCTCACGGACCTTTCGTAAGAACTTTTTTGTGGGGCCCATTAGAGTCCCCATTTTGGAACGGAAGAATATCAAGTTTGGCTTCAATCTCATGATTCTAACCCCTTCATCCATGGCCAAAAAGCCTAATCCATTTGTATGGGTATATAGTCGTTTTAACAGTCCAGATCATTCTCATTAGTGCCAAATCCTGGGATGTGTGACTATCTGGGGGATCCTTGTCCATTGCAAAGTTAGGATTGGGTGATAGGTGGAACCGTGAGAACAGTTCTCACATGATTATTCCCCATAAATAATTGCACCCAATTGCACATGGCCAGTCAGATGAGCAATAGATCAGGGTTGTTTGACAGAGACTACTCAGTACTCTACATATATCGCTACCCTATAAGTTCAAGATTCAGTATGTTCGATTAAAACCACGGTAGCATTCATTGAAGAAACGTCTTGGTTTATAAAAATGTCTAAACAAACTGACTATTCCAAATCCAAACTTGCCTGAAATATTTAATTACAAATATCTAATCACACCATTGACTTGGAGCTATAACTTCCAGGCAAAATCAGACGTTATGGTGAAAATTATCTTCAAAACCCATCAGTTTTTCTTTTTTTTTTTTTCTTAAAAGGTTACTTTGTATTAGAGAAAGAAGAAATAGAGATTACATAGGCTCTATGTAAGATCCCGGCCCCACTATAATATTTTATTATATTTTAATTAGAATATTATTATTATTTTAATTAAATGTATTCTAGTTATTTAAGTTGGTAGGATTAATTGGGCAACACGATAGATTAGATGCTTGGATCGGTGAGTTGGGTTAATGGGTAGATGACCTGACTCGTAGTTTGACCCAATAACTTAAGCCCATAAGAGATCCCCTTTTTAACCTAATCCCTATTTTAAAGAACCGCACGTTCTTACTTCCCCTCTTTCGTCTGCAACTTCTCTCGGTCTTCTTCCTCCTTCAGCTTCTCAAACCATTCCAGCTTTAGGATCCAGCCATCAAAACCAAGATCAGAGGACACCACCATTATTGGTTCAACTTTCTCATCTCAGGTAACCTTCTCCTCAGATCATTAGGAGTAGATTTATATTCTTGGATTTTATCTTCTTTTCTTTCCAATGGTAGATTTGGTTGGGAGAACCATAGATCTGATCACCTGGGTATTCTTTCCCATCTTTTATGTCAGATTGGTGTTGGGATTGTGATCGAGCGCCGTGGTAATTTCGGATTGTGTATTGGTTAGGATCTGTCGCATTCTTTTTCAACCCCGGTAAAAGGCAAGTACTTAATCATAATCTGTGAATTTAATATATTTGTTTGTCATTGATTCCATTGTTGTGCATATAGAAACCCTTTTAATGCCCTTTTTATGATTTAATTGTTTTCGCAATGAGATCAGAGGTTTTGGAGATGACCCAATTGATTCGATTTTCTAATATCGATGTTACTGTTGCTACTGTTGTTTTCGTTTGGATTTCAAAACCCATCGTAGACTTGTGGTTAGGGATTGAGACCACTATTTTAAGTGTCCTTCATGGGCATCTAGAATCACATACACCAGAGAATGATTTGTAACAGGGAACGCACCACGCAGTTGGGACTGTCTGTGCGTTGACGGTGGGACCAAGTGGGCCACTTGATGGTAGATCTGATCCGTGGATCCGGCAGAGGACCCACGGGTGACCTTAGAGGTGTTGGACCCGTGAGGAGTGGGTCCCATCTGACCCACCATCTAATGATTCAAAAACTTTGGGCGTGAGTCACTTTGTAGATAATTTTTGATATTTAATCAGGTTGTGGGACCCAATGATTGATCGGATCACAGATCTGGCCCGATCATATGGCCGTATATGGTGGGGCGACCCTAAAGAATAGACCATCTTGGGTTCTTGAGCAGTGGGGCCCACTTTTCCAGACCTTGATGGGCAGGAGTGAAACAAACCCTATCGTTCTGCAAATGGGTTCTGAACTTGGTTCTTTTCTTTTATTTAATGGTGGAGCCAAGAGGTGTAACTTGATGATTAATCCGGGCCAAAGATTTATTAGTAGGGCCTTGGGCGACACTAAAAATCGTCTTGATCAATGGTGTTGATCGATGGGGTTCACAATCCCAGTAGCCCAATGTTGCTGGCGTCGGACACTATTACAAAATGGGTTTCTGTGTTGAGTTGAGGATGAGGTGACTGTTGCTTGCATCGAAAGGAGATGAAAGGTGACCTGTTGACCTGAGGGCATGTGACCTGTAACCTGTCATGCATTGGAATAAAAAAAAGAGAGAATGGGATGACCTGGCTACTTGATAAGGATGGGAATAATAAAGTAGTGGTGTGATGATGTAATCCCATTTGACTCTTAGTGTGGTGAAGTTATTTACATTGCCCCCTTTTGTTTTCTAAAAATTAGAAAAAAGGGCCCTCGTTGTTTTATAAATTCAAATTAGACCTTTGGCTTATTTTGGATGTTGAAAATGTTGGGATGGAATTTTTAGGTTTTCTAAAATTATAAACTAAGATTGTGACTTATCATTATTTGCAAATTAAGATTAATTGATACCTTTGGGTTTTAATATGTTAAAATTATATTTTTTGTACTTTATAAGTGGATCTTTGGTTCAAGTAAATACCGTCCGGGCAAACGGTATATTATTAACATAAGGTTCAGTACTTCGTATAACCTCGGGAAAATCTTAGTGGATTCGAGTTCAACCCATCTCTATTTGGAAAAGCCTTAATTGGGTCTATGCACCATTGATGGAGAAGGGATGCGTTGATCTTTTATCGATTAGAGATTCATGTGGTTGATGGGTACGAGATCTTATGTTCGACCTTAGGATCGATTCGTATCTATGTCTTAACCTTCGCATGCATATATATGTTGGTTCATGATGTGTATTCTGTTAGATGCATACCCTATTGTGTTATGGACTATAAAGTGGCTTGGCTAATTTTGTATAACCATTCGATTATGATATGAAATGTGGAATGGCCAGCACTTTACTTTGACATAGGATTCTTGTGTCGGAGCTCTATTATTCGGGTCTATTACGGTTATATGTTTATGTTTATGTTTATGTGGGTCATTTATGGACGACTGCAGATCGATATATGGACGATTGATCACCGGTATGACCGGATCACTTATAATCCGCTATGAATGTGGACAGGTTATCCTGATATTTGTTTTATTTGATCGGTTTATGACCACCGACGTTGTGGACGGGCTTTCCCAATTTATTTAGGGCTGACCACCCGAAACGGGGACACTTGTCTTCGTGTGAATCATATTGCTCCATTTGCTTTATTTGGATTATTCTATACGTTCTTTTGTCATTGTCATTGTCATTACTTCGATATGATCACACTTGTCTATATTTTCTTGTTATCGTATTAAATTTCGAATTATGATTATGTTCTTCCTATTTACTTTGTAATAATTGGTGCATAGGTACTGAGCCCTACTTTACCTAGGAGACGGAGGAGGATCAAGCGTTTCAAACGTTTGAGCCAACTGACGAACCCGAGTGGAATGCCGGAGATGGCTTTGGAGCCGTCTGAGCCAGCAAACGAGAGAACGTCATCTTAGAAATTCTCTTTGAATGAACTTTCTTTTAGTATTGAGACCTTTTTAGAAATGATTGAATTCATTCTGCAACTTTAATTATTAATGTTTATCTGATTTTTATGTTGGGTTTCATTTATGAATCTTCAATACCAATTGAATAAAGCTTCCGTTGTATTTAATGAAATTTATTTTGACTCACCACTGGTTGGAATTTTTTGTGGGTCCACTTTTGGAAGCTTGTGTTGTATTAAACACAGGAAATTTGAATTTGTTTTTAATTTTTCACGTTTTCCCCATTTCTTATTTTGGGGGACGTGACACTCTAAGAGCCCCATAATATAGGGAAAAGAACCAGAAGAAGACCAAAAAAGGAAATTTGAAGAGGCAAGTAATCGGAGCACTACTTACAAGTGTGTCGTATATGGAAGATTATGAATTCCTAACAAATTGAGAAGAGACCAAAGTTGGCTGCTTTGAAAAGGCTTGGAGATTTTCTTCAGGGAGAGGGAAAGGGTTTCCTGAAGCTGAACATCGATTCTACTTAGAAAAGGCCTTGAGTCGTTGGACAGAGCTACATTCCTAGCTTTCCAAAGGTAGTAGATTGCACTGATGAAAACGGAGGCTATATGTTAAGCTGCTGCATCACACCATTTAGACAAGTTCTTCCAAATGGAGGTCGCTGAAAGCTGCTGAGGAGGTTGAGTTCTGAGTAGCTGGAATAACCATATCCAAAGAGATTGTGCAAGATTGCAGTTGAAGAAGAGGTAGGAAATGGATTCTTCCCCTTGGAAACAAAGGCTACATCTTGAAACTAGAGAAATCCCCAAACATTGCAAACATTCCTAAGTTGGGATTTTATTGAGCATCAAACGCCAATCGCAGTAGGAAATTCGAGTTAGAGTAATTTTTTAAATTAGATTTGGCCATCTTAGTTTAATATAGTATAATTTGTAACCACCTAATTTATTATTTCTAACAACATAAAAACTTATGTCTAACATATTCTCTAACCGCTACAGATTGATTAAATACAAAGTATCAAACTTTTTTTTTTTTTTTTTAAATGTGGGTTGTAAAGCTTGTGGAGATCATTAGCCCTATCAAATACAAAATGACTTTGCCAGCTCTTATCTTTGCCAGCAATATATAGATGTTGCTTTTGAAAAGAGAAAGATTGACCCAGTTTTTAGACCCTCTAGTCTTATTAGATACAAGATCTTTCAATTCGTACATTGATAACCATTCAAGCTAAGGCCTAAAAATGCACAATCAAAATAGAAACTTCGCCTATGGGTGTGGAATGTCTTGCTACTGAGTTTTAGAATAGTTGGGAGTGGTGACAAATACCATTCTAGAAAAACATAGTCAAGAAAATGTCAGAATTTTATATGGGTTTTCTAGAAATAAAATTAGAAGAATGCCATAGAAAATAAATTAAATTCTAAGTAATAAAAATAGCAAATAAACCCAAGATAAATTTAAGATTCTGTTAAGATGTTTTTTTTAGGGAATTTCCAAATTTCCTATTTATTAATATTATCAATTATATCTTTAAATATGTATAAAGAATTACACCTTTAAATATCTCCTTTTATATCCTTCAACCCTCACCTCTTAAATAATCTTCACCCTGTATATTTCCCACTTTATGTCCTATTTCATAATCCCGTGGTGACATCATTCAACACGAATTCCTAAGTGTTTCACTTTCATATACTACATGCGAACAAACTTGTCAATCCATTGGTAGCTCAATTGATGAAGCATCTCTCTTCCTTCCTTCCACTGGAACAACCATGAATTAATGTTTTATACCTATAACACTGGTTGTGAGGTAATTTTTTTTTTTTTTAGAAAGATTGTGAAGGACTTAGGTGAGATCATGTGGGAGAGTGTGTGGGTGGGAGAGTACTTAAAAGAATAAATAAGAATTCAACAGTTCTTCTATCTGTACTTTTCGTCGGTAGTTGCAGTTCTTTCTATCTTGCCACCCATCCAAAAAGCTTTTATAAGCTGCACGTATCCCCATCTCCTATACATATCATCTACTTCTCTTCAGACGCATAGCTTCATTTTACCAAAAGGAAAACGCATAGCTTCTGATTCAAAGGCAACAAAAGCAAGAGAAAATGGCAGCCCCTGAAATCCCACCCAATATCACCAACAGTGCAAACTCTGTCCAAGTTACTACTGCACCCGATGCAAAACGTGGGGGATGGATTACTGGCCCTTTTATCTTAGGTCTCTCTCTCTCTCTCTCTCTCTGTGTGTGTGTGTGTGTGTTGTCTCTGATGTGTAGTTGGCATTTGCAGTGGCTAATCTGGGGCTTATAATGGGAGTGGGAGGAGCCCTGTCCAACATTATAGTGTATCTGAAAAGAGAATACAATGTAAAGAGCATCGACGCTTCACAGATTTCCAGCATAATCAACGGGTGCACCAGTGTCGCCCCCATTGCAGGGGCCATAATCGCGGACTCTTACTTGGGCTGCTTCTGTGTCATCGCCGTTTCTGCGTTCGTCTGTCTTTTGGTAATTCAAAACACAACTTTTCTAGTTTCAAGTGTGGAGTGCACAAGAATGGCCTCTTACCCCCAGTGGTAAGAAGCATCAGCTCTACTCTTCTCACCTGAGGGCTGACTCCTGAGTCCCAGCCTCCTAGGCTGGGTACCCAAAAAAGTGTAGTGTGTTTCAAATCTCAGAAACCAGTATATGGCTCTCTCTCTCTCTCTCTCTCTCTCTCTCTCTTCTAAGTAGGGTGTAGGTGCTCTCTCTCCATCTCTCTTCATCTCTTTCGTCTTCAAAAACTTGATTTCAGCCACAACGGCAGATATAAGATAACAGCAAGTTGTCAGTCTTTTTTATTCTTTTTAACCATGAGAAGTATATATCCTAAACGGCACAACTCCATCTAATCTTTAAAAAGACTCATATCTAATCTTAGATGTATAGATGAATTCAATGTTAATGGTTTTATGTTATCATAAACAAAAACCATTGGAACTCCTCCTCAGGTTATGATTTTATAATATTTTAGTGTCTTCATTATGACAAAAATTGGGAAGTGGCCACTCCAAAACTGCTATTGTAATAGGTAACCCAATGACCATAACTCAAAACTGTTGGAATCATGATTCATAATATCATTTAACAGTACATGATGGTGCAGAGACACAGTTCCTCAAATTATATATGTTTTCCACTCACTGCCTTTAGACTGTTTGTCATGAGTTTGAAGTAAGATGGCATGAATGAAAATCCCACCTTTAATTAATTAGACTGTTTCTTATAATGTTGTCAGCTTTTTAAACATTTTACAGGTGAAAGTTGACTTGTGTGCACCGGTCATGCGTCAAGTTTGTTTGTTTAATAAAAAGGGATTTTGTGGTTTAATTCCTCTTCAAAAAGATTTCAAAGATAATGACAAAAGACCCCAAAATGCCGGCGGAGTTCCTTGAAAAACAATAGTAGAGTTGCTTGACTATGGTGAAAAAACACTTTTTTACCATTTTGACCTAAAACATATGATATAGTGACTCACGAAATAATGGGATTTTCATGAAAATCTCTAAAACTCGGTTCCGTTGTCTCCTCCTTTTCATTCCACCATGTATTTGAGTTTTGACAAATAGAATCCACGTTTAACAGTCATTTAGTCAGATCTATAAATAAGAATATTTTCTCCTATAAAAAATGCATTATTTTATGGGATTTATCAGTTTATTAAAAATAGTGACCGAAATTAGTAAGAAAACTGCATTGTTTCGCCTTATATTTATTTTTGAAAAATAAAATCCACATTTGGTAATCAGTTAGTGGGGAGCTATAAACCTTTGATTTTTCTTCCTCTTTTTTTATTATGTAAATTATGTAAAAAGAATCAGAATATCATGAGAACTTACTTGCGTAAAACCCATGATATCGTGAGTCACGATATCATGGGTTTTGGGCAAAATAGTCAAAAGAAAACACTTATCAAAGTCAAACGACTTTGCTCTCATTTTAGGTCTTTTGTCTATATTTCGTAAAATATAATTTTAAGAGGGATTATACCGTAAAAAAGCCCTTATAAAAAACGAATATTATCCTTCTTTTAAATAGGTAAAAAGTAGAGGACCAAATATGAAGATTCATAAGAGGCCGTCAAATAATATCTCCTTTGCTAAGAGTCATCACAAAACTATCACCCTATATAAATTAAATTATAGGAAAATGATGATCCAATCTAGCTTTTCGAGTTATACCCCCACTCTTTGCCTCCATAATACTATTTTGATAAAAATTCAAATAGTGTGCTTGTTTGGCAAAGTGAATTCAAAGTAAATGGCTACTTTTAAGTGATAAGAAAAGAATGAGGAACTATAAAAAAGTATAAAATTTAAAAAATCACTTGTTTTTAAAAAAACAGTAAAAAAGTCAAATCTCTCATTCCGCTAAAAGATAAAAAACCTCTTTTTTTAATCTAAAAGGTCAAAAAGTTCCTCCTTATACCACAAAATGACAAAAAGTCAACAAAGTTGATTTTGAAATTTTATACTTTTTTGACAAGACCCTCTTCTTTTTTCATCGATCTCTTTAAAGTGACTATTTACTTTCAATTCACTTTACAAGTGAATTGCCAAATGGGCAATAGGATGTGGGCAAATTGGTAACAAAAGTTCTGATCTTTTCCTCATTATAAGTAAAATGTTTCTTCTAATTTAAAAATAATCCATGGCAAACTCTCTCTTTTTTCTTCTTCCTCCTCCTGCTTTTCTCAATTCCTATACTGAGAATCTGTGTCTTATAATTGTTCTTGTAGGGCATTGTGCTTATGACATTAACGGCAACAATCCATTCCTTGAGGCCATTGCCCTGCACAAGTGGGTCAGTGAGCTGCGAAAGTCCATCTACATCCCAAACAGCAATCCTATTCAGCGGTATCGCTTTGATATCCGTTGGTGTTGGTGGGACGCGCTTCAACATTGCTACCATGGGTGCCAATCAGTTCCATAAGATCAAGGATCAAGATAGCTTCTTCAATTGGTATTTTTTCACATCATACGTTGCCCCCATTGTGGCTGCCCTTGGCATTGTCTATGTTCAAGACAATGTGGGATGGGGTTTTGGGTTTGGTCTGTGCATTGTGGCCAGTGCCATAAGCTTAGCCATTTTCCTCTTAGGACAACGCTATTACCTAAATCTTAACCCTGAAGGAAGCCCATTCACATGCTTGACTCATGTGGTGGTGGCTGCAATCAGGAAGAGGAACTTAAGAGTGTCATATGATAGCAAAGATTATTATTATGGGCACCAAGGAATGGGGAGTATGCAACCTCCATCTTCAAGTCTGAGGTACTGATTCTGAAGAAATTTTTTACTTCATTATGTCTTATTTTGTGCTAATTCCTTACCTGAACCCTACATGACACAGTGATTCATGGTTTGAATTGATTGACCTTTTTATTCTAGTACCTTTTGACCTACATAATAAATGGGTTTGGTTTACATTGAGGCCCTTCTTTTGGTATTTTAGGAGCCAAACTAATCCAAGAAAGCTCATTGCACTATGAACCTCCAACTCAATAAGGCCAGCCCACTTTAGGTCAGGCTTGGGGATTAGGTTCAAAGTAGATGGGCTGGCCTCGGATATCCTTATTTTTCTTGTTCAATAAATGGGCCGGGCTTGAACTAAATGGTAGAGGGGTAGAGAGCCCGGCCCTGCCCTAATATAAAAGTAACTATAGGAGAGAGGTAAAGTGGGGATTCAAACATATGATCAGTCAGATAAGGCAATGTAACCAGGCCACTTGAGCTACAGAATAAGGCATGATAAAAGATGGTTTTTGTTTCTTCTTTAACTCTAGCTCGGGCCAGGCTCGGTCTTCAACATTTTCATGTGGGCTGGGCTCAGGCCAGTCACTTCTGGTCTTACTCAGGCTTGGATTAATAGTTTAGAAGGCTGGCGGGGCCGGACATTCCTCAGCCCAGCCCACTGACACCCCTATGTCCAACTGAACCATCTGTGCCATGAACAGTCCAAATTGGACCCCCTAATGTTCAGAGCTCTTAACTTGAAAAAAAAAAAAAAAAAACATCGGTCTTTTGGAAATTGAAAGTGAGGATTTAAGGATGATAGTTCCCTTCAATTCAATGTTGTAATCGTACCCAATTTTTTTTATAATCCCCGAAGGGTTATTTGTAAATGTCAATCTCGACGAAGAGTTTAGTGTCGACTTATAATCTCTTATTCTTGTTTTGATTAGTTCGTACTTTTCCATATAACAATAGAATTTTGATTCTCTTGCATTTTTTTTTTCCGTATTTTAAAGGTAAGTACTCACTCACAGGCCCAAGTCCCTCACTATTATGACTAACGTTAGAGATTGAACTCTAATTGTTTTTATGGAATGAAGGTGCCTTACCAACTGCACTATCTTTTACCAGCTACACTATCTTGAACCTGTTTAGATCACATGCATCAAACGTACCCTTAACAGTAAAACCAACAGTGTAGAGCTACTGACATAAGGTTTGTGTTTTCCCCTGCAGTTTCTTAAACCGTGCAGCACTGATAAGCCAAGGGAATATTCAGATGGACGGATTACAGGCCAAACCATGGGCCCTCTGCACTGTGGACAATGTAGAAGACTTGAAAACCATACTCAAAATCTTCCCCCTCTGGTCCACAACCATTTTCCTGTCCACCCCTATAGCCATCCAATTAAGCTTCACAGTCCTTCAAGCCCTGTCCATGGACCGCCACATCGGGCCCCACTTCTCGATCCCTGCTGGGTCATTCCCTGTCTTCAATTTCTTAGCAACAGCTGTCTCGCTCCCATTAGTCAATTATGTCCTCTACCCCAAATGGCACAAATTGACTGGACGACATCCAACGCCCCTCCAGCGAATCGGAGTGGGCCACATCATCAACATAATCAGCATGATGGGTTTTGCACTGGTAGAGTCCAGGAGGCTTCAAGTGGTCCACTCCCATCATTTGGAGGATTCACCAAATTCTGTGGCCCCCATTTCAGCCATGTGGCTTGTGGTCCCACAGGCCATCATTGGCTTTGGTGAGGCCTTACATTTCCCTGGAGCTGTGGCTTTGTATTACCAGGAATTTCCCAAGTCATTGAGAAGTACTGGAACTGCTATGACAACTTTGGTTATTGGGATTAGCTTTTATTTGAGCACTGCTGTTGTGGGGTTGATACGGAGAGTGAGCACATGGTTACCAAATAACATGAACCAATCAAGACTGGACAACGTTTATTGGCTGTTGGCTGTGGTGGGGGTCTTGAATTTTGGCTACTTTCTGCTGTGCACCTGGTTGTACAAGTACCAAGGCTCTGAGGAGCAGGAAAAACAGTGAAGGTGAAGGTGAAGGTGGTGTTGCCAACAACAACAACCAAAAAAAAAAAACAGAAGAAGAAGAGAATGGTGTGCACTCAAATGTTTTATATTATTATCTTGTATTATGATTTGGGAAACTTACATACGATGATCAACTGTTTTTTGTTTTGATCGGTGATGAGAAAATATATTAATAGAGAAAGTAGAACAACAAAACAGAGAATTCGCAAAAGCAAAAGAACATAAAAACATGGTATAGAAGAGCTATACCATACCCAAAGGCCAAAGGACAACTATTACAAAATGAAAGATACTTGATCCCAAAAACTACCAATCCCTTGTTGTGCAAACCCATACATAAAACTATTAGTCCAACATATTGGAAAGTTAACTTGAATCGATGATGATAAGGACTTGATTTCATTGAAATAAAAGTGAAATCTCTAGGACCTTGGCACTAGAGGACACCCAATAAGCGTTTGAAGAATCACTTTCCACCACCAAAAATACTTGAAAAGAAGACAAACCAAATAATCCGAGAACTTCCACGATAGATACCACCTCCGCTTTGTTAGACTCCATGCACCCCATGTTCTTCGAGAAAGCAGCCAAAATAATCCCTTGGCTATTACCAAAAGCTATCCTTCCTTTACAAGAATTCAAAAGTAATCACATAACTATGCATGCCCTTAGTAATTAAGTTCTAGGCATATGCCAATAATGATATAAATATATTTTTAACTGTATTACATTTTTTTTCTACTATTTATTTGGGAATCTATCATGGGCCAAAAAAAAAAAAAGAAACTCTAACGAACTTTTAGTAACTCTTTTAAACATAAAAGTATTTTTTGTTAATTCCGACAACTTTTGCCCTAAGTTTTGTATTAGTTTCTTATTAACATAAATTTATATTTTCTAATTATATATTTGAAATCTTAAATCATACCAATACTACCATGACTTTTAAGGAGGGCCCTCTCAAGCAGTTGTAGAAGAAAAACTAATAAACTAAACCTTAAGTGCAATGTTACCTACAGGTTTTATCAGAGAATAATTTTAGATTTTTAATAAGAATTTCATGGATTTATCAATTGTTGTAAAAATAGACAAAACCTATGAGGAGCTTCTCTAAACAAAAGACAAACTATTAAATCTTCAATTAAGCAAAAGCTGATTTCAATCAATCTATAATAAAATTCATTTAAATCTGACCACATAACACAAAGCACTACCATTAAAATCTTAAAAGCTATAGAAACGGAAAGAATAAAAAGAAGTTTCTCCTGTCCATGATGAGTATTGGAGCAGTCAGCGGAGGGATGATTTTGTTTTATAACATATGCATGCAATAGCTTAACGAATGGTGTAAATTGATGATTCGATGTGTTGAAATGAAATTGACCATCCAATTTTACCTTAGCTAGGTAGATGCCTCTAAAGCTGTCAATGGGGCCTGAAGATCCATGTTAGGGATTGGAACCCTAGATCCGAGTTTAGAGTTTCAAGCCAATCAAACTTTTTTTAGGCTGGCTCGGGTCTCTTGTGCATATGGCAACAGCTTTGACTACCTCGATTTCAATTATGATAATTTTTCAATTTTACCTTCAGCGGAACTCACATGCCCAAAGAGTTAAACAAAAGTGTTTGATATATTTTCATTCGACGTACCATATAAAAATTCTGGTTATTACCCGTATAGCTGTCTTTAGATTTGACATTCGCATCTGAACAGTCTAACTTTAAGTATTTTCACATAGCTACTCACGTATTATGTATGCAATGTCTTAGGACAGTGCGATGTCACACATTTCACCCTATGCATATCTTAGGACCATGTGATAGAGCACCGTTACCATACGAACAGTTCTGCAGAAAAAATATTTAAATTTCAACTCTTTTAGGTAGGGTTGCAAACGGGTATCCGATTCTCCGATTACTCGGAAGTTCCGACCCGCCAAAAACCGGGTCTGAAACCTATTTTAGGTTCCGATTCATAAACGGGTCCGGATCCAAAACCCAATTTAGGTTCCGATTAATAAACGAGTCCGGTTCCGGGTCCATATAGGTTCCGACCCGTGGACCCGGCATATGAGCCTTTGATGTTGCAAATTGTACCTCAAAATCAACTTTTTTTTCTTGACACTTTTATGTATAATATTAGAGGTAGTAGACTTGATTCACTGTCATAAGTTGAATGATATACTTATTATTAAAAAAATGAAAAATAAAAAGAAATTAGAATCGATTTTGGAACTAGATTGCAATCCTCTAAGTGGACCTGGTTTTAGAATCAAATCTGGATTTTCCTATTGGAACAGGATCTGGAACTAACAAAACAGGTTCCGAGTTAAAATTAGATTCAGAACCGGAACCGTTATTTAAAAACGGGTCCGAGTCCACTATGGTTCCGATCCAGAACCATCTCGCTTGTGACCCTAGTTATAGGACAAACGTCAGGTCTAAAAGTAATCATTCAGTTAAACCCCCTAAAAATTTTAAATTTAATTTAATTAAAAAAGGACACAAAGATGAAAAGGCCCACTCTAATAATAAGAGCATTTAATAAACTTCTAATAATATATATATATATATATATAATTTGATTAAACTTGAATAGAAGTAGAAGTTTAATTTATTTTACATAAAAAAGAAGAAGTAGGAAGTAAGCCTTTTTTGTGTGGTTATCGCTTGTACGTTTTGAACCTAAGCAGGCGGGAAGACACTGAAGAGAAGAATACATGGGGGTTTTTGGACGGAAATATCCTTGTCAATTTTTAAAAATGACACACAAGTGCCCTCCTTACCAAAACCATCCTTACCATAATCATCCGAGCATCCGTTCGTTTCTCGACCAAGTTGGTAGGAATCGGAACTCATCGACTCTTCACCATCGACACCTTTCTCTCTGGTAAGTATAGATAGGGTTTTGAGTTCTCTTCTTCTTCTTCTATCTCTACCTCTTTCTCAATCAATATTTTTCTCTTTCTTGTATATGATTGATTCATCATGATCAGATGTTTGTGTTGGTTCTGTTGTACTGTTTAGGATAGAAAAAAGAGAACAGCTGTTTTGGGGTTTTCTTGTATTTTTTACAATGATTTTGCTGGAAATAGCAATGTAGTTGAAGTGGTGTTCTGTTCCTTTCATGGGAGTCCTTGTAGGTAGATTGGGTGTTTGATGATGAATAGAGAATTGTATTGGATGCCTTTGCAGGAAACCAGAAAAAGAACCATCTATTCTGTGGAACCAGAAACCAGAAATAGTTGGTGTTTTGATTGGCTGCTTTGATCAATACATCCATGTTGGAAAATCTTAGCAACTAATTGGGTTGTTAAGATTGCATGATGAATAGAATTTATGGCATGGGAGCATGGACTGTACATTGTGGGGCTAGTCAGATGAACAGTCTCAATCATCAAAGGACTCCAAAAGTACCATGTTTGGGCTCAATGGGAATGCCTTGCTCCAGTTTGCATCATACAATTCAATCCCTTTTCACTTTTTTTGTGTATTTTTTTTAATTTCTATGATTCTGCAACCTTGTTTGTTATGGGGACATTGTTTAAACTAGGGATTTTTATGGTTTAATTCCTCTTAAAACAGGAATCTACAACATACTGACTGCAGAAGACCCCACAATGACAGCAGAGGTGCTTGACTCTTGTAAAATAAATGTCAGATGATTTTGCCCAAAACACCTCACGATATCATGGGATTTCAATGAAAATCTCTAACCCAATTCTCTTTTGTCCTCTTTTTTTTTTCACCATATATTGAGTCTTGAAAAGACAAAATCAACATTTGGCAATCATTTACTGGGAGCTATAAATGTGAAAATTTATTTTATAAATTCTACAAAAATACTTATGATAAACCCATTATATTGTTGGATTCATCGTTCTTTGAAAAATAAGATTGCCGAAAACAGAAAGGAAAATGTGTTTTTATCTTTCGCCTTATATTTAATTTTGAAAAATGAATTCCAATTTCTAGGATCCTTCAACCTTGTTTCTTTTCTGCATTAAAGTCCTCACGCATGCATCACTTCCAGTCCTCTTACACCTGTGGGAATTGACACTTGATGACTTCACCACCCATTCCCTCTCAACACACCACCCACCACTCCCTATCACTCATGTGGGGGCGAACCTGGACACTTCAAAAGTGCAGAGCAGGGAACGGATAGATTTGGGTATCAATTAGAGATGAGTGTAGAAGTTCATTAATTTTATTCTGTATAAATTTTTATGATTAAATTTAATGGTGGATAATACCCGGCTCGACATAGAGGTGGATTTGTAGAAGTGGGTATGCATAAGAAGGGACCGAATTGGCCTCTGTATGAATAGAGAAATATCTAAGTTGGAGATGTGAACAATAGGGCACCATGCTAGGTTGTTTTAAATTTTATTCAATCTTCATTGGGAGATTTGCATACCACTGATGTTTTCTCCTTTTTCTGTCATAGTAACTTCCTGTTGATTAGAGGTTTTGGAGTATTGGATTTACAACCAATTTGGAACCGTTTCTTTGGTTGCTTCAATGTTTAATCATTTCTTATCAAAGGGAAACATTATCATATGGTCCCTTGTCGATCTTTAACTTTTATTTTTTCATCGTTTTAGTTCTTCACTTTTTTATTCTTTTTAATTTCCATTTAGATTCCTTGAATTCCTTCTTTTTAGCCCCTTTGATAGGACAACATTTTTTGAAAATCCTAGCGGTTCAAACTTATTGTTCTATCCTTATAATTTACTCATTGGCTATATTAATTAGTTGCCTTGAGTTGGCGTAGGTTGGTGCTCACATGATAATTATTTTACCCCTTTTAACATGTATTGCTGACTCACTTTTTAATCCATTGTTTTTTTAAAATATTAAAAATAATATATATCCTTTACTTGATATTGTTCTCTTCGTTACTCTATTGTTTTGTCATTGATTTTTATGAACATGCAGGAATTGAAGAGCCTACGAAAGTTGGCCGTCAATCATCTTCAGGAGTAAAATGAAACTCATTTCATCTACCATCTCTCGACCGATTATTGTTTTCATTGCTCTGGTGAAGCTCCTTTCTCTTAAATTTGATTTTTATATTAACTAAATAGGCTAAACATATTTCTTTTTATAACCAAAAAAAAAAAAGACTAAATATTTATTCCTTGTAGGAGTCATTACTTTAGTGATGCTCTTTTCAATCTTATTGATTTTATATTATGAAAATACTCTAAACATCTTCTCTTTTGAAAGAAAAACGCGATATTTGTTTATGAATAATCCGATTTTAGTCGAAGACATTCTGATGCAACTATAATAGCATTTCATAGAATTGGAATGGTGCAAGTAAGTTATTGCTTGTTGATATGTCCGCTTAGTGGTGATATATTTATATATGTATATTGTTTAATTCTTTATTGGTTACATGAATCAAACTTGCAATAATGGTTGCAGCCGTGAGCACTCTCCGACTATGTCACAATCTCTTGTGAGTGATTACCTCCTTAACTTGAATGATTTTACTTATTAATGTTATATTGTTGAAACTCACTTAATTTGAACTTCTAATTGGATTTGAAAAGACAATGTCGGAACAACTATACAATTATTGTTGGTTTGGTGTTTATGAAAAGACATGTGACTGACTTATAATCTTGTGAGAGATGCAGGCATTGGTCATATTGCTACATCTTGCTTTAGTGGCTGTGATGTGGTATGTTTTAGCCCACCAAGTTAAACATGATATGAAAGTCGCTACTCGCATTTCTAAAGATACGTATATGGGTTTGCTCTGGAACATAAAAGATGGCGCAAAGTCATTACTTTCAATTAATCTATCTGCACTAGCTTTAGCAAGGGTTCTCAGTGCATCTCTCAATGGCAGTTTATCATCATTCTCCACCATAGAAGAACAGGTGGATCTCTTTAAGAATTATAAATATGAATCCTCTTACATTGTAATAGCATAATGTGTGAGTCCTCTTCTTCATTTCTTAATCTTTCAGGTGGCTCCCTATATGTTTCTAGCATTTTCAATTGTACCACACCAATGTCAAAGTGCCTATGTTGGAGAGAATGGTCTCCTTTTTTCTTATTATATGGAAAGTAATCAAACCTTTGCGCTATTTGCCAATTCTTCATATACTTCAATCAATGCAAAGTCTTACAATTGGTATAGACAACCTGTAAGTGATGATAATGGGATGCGATTTGGAGAAGCAATTGAAACAACTCCTGTTCTACTTACAAAGTCCACTTGGTACTATGATGCTTTAAGTAGCAAAAATGGATATGCTTCATGGGGTTTGAGCATTGGTGAAAAGAAAGAGCCTTTATTCATTTATACAACTCCTGTCAAAGAATCACTTCCTCGAGGCCAACGCGGAGTTCTTTCTCTCGGTGTTCCAGTGAAGGTTTTTACAAATTTCATATCAACTATGAATCTTTATGGTGGACATATATTTTCAGCAACAGAAGATGGGCATTTTCTTGTACAAACTGGTCCTCCAAGCACTAGCATCACGTTTAGTAATGATATACTTACAGTGCAACTGGTAAAATCAAAAGATAATGTGTCGGAAACAACTACAATTTGCCTTCAATGCAAGCCCAATTCTTTAGATGCTAGTGATATTTTGTTGATTGCTTCTAATGTGAATATTTGGGGCGTAAGATATGAATTTTATTGCACTTTGCTTGAGGTTGCTGGACTTCGATCAGTAAGTCACATTAATATACTTGCATGTACTTTTTATGATATAATATTTGAGTGAATTCATTATGATAATTCTTTTCTTTGTTATCTTCTTCTTTTTCTTTTTCTTTTTTTTTTTTTTGTGTTTATTCTCAGTTCTTTCAGTCCTAATTTTGTAATGCTATTGAATTTTCATTTTTGTTTCTATGCTTCTAGGTATTTGTATTGATTATTCCTCACAAAGAAATTCAAAGTCTACTTCATAAGCAATGCTTAATAGCATTGGCACTGTTGTTATCGATGCTTATCTTGATACTTCCTACAAGTTTCTATTACATTTTCTTGCATATTAGATCAACAAAAAGGGAGATACTACTTTCTGCGGCACTCATTAAACAAATGGAAGTAACTCAACAAGCTGAGAGGAAAAGCATGAATAAAAGCATCGCTTTTGCTAGTGCTAGTCACGACGTGCGCACTTCTTTAGCAGCTATCACTGGTCTAATAGACCTTTCTCTCAATTCAATCTCTGAATTAGAAATTCATACCAACTTGGAGCAAATGAGTTCTTGTGCATCAGACCTTCTAGGTATATTGAAGAAATTATTAGGTTAAGTATTTTGATATTGCATTTGTCTATGCTTTCGACTTTTAACTTCATAATGTACCATTAAATTTTTTTTTTTGCAATTATTCTAGTATAATATATACCATGTGTTTTTTTTTTTTTTTTCTTGTTTCCAAATGTTTCTTTTGTAATTTTTTTTTACTCTATCACACCTGCTTAACGATGTTTCCTAAATTGCATTTACCTTTAAAATTTTTGGGAGAATGGGCGATTTTGTTTCTTTAAGCTATTTAAGTTGGTGCAAAATTGAAAATAGCATCATGTTGGATACTGGCTTTTCCTACTCTTGATCTTAATCAATATCATTGACCCATGTTGATAAGGACGGGTAGAAAGAAAAGTATCTTGTGTAATTTTCCATGTTAGCACAACTAACTGAAAGAAGTATCTATTTTGTATAACATCCATATACACAATTGTACTGCATACAGTCATCTTTAAAAAAAAAAAAAAAACTAGTGTACCATCAGGTCTCAAAATTGTTCTTTTTTTTATCATCTTGATTGTTTATAGTTTAGTATGTTTACTTTTCTCTCTTTCTTTTTTTGATGAATGTGTATGTCTTCTTTTAAATTGTGCATTTCAGGGATATTGAATTCTGTTCTTGATACAAGTAAAATAGAAGCAGGAAAGATGCAACTTGAAGAAAAGGAATTTAATTTAGCACAAGTCCTTGAAGAAGCAACTGAAATTTTTTATGCAATTGCATTGAAGAAAGGCTTAGATGTGATGCTAGATCCTTGTGATGGCTCATTTCTAAAATATTCTCATGTTATAGGTGATTGTGGAAGGCTTAAACAGATTATATATAATTTACTCAGTAATGCAGTGAAGTTTACATCAGAAGGATGCATAGTGGTGCGTGCTTGGGTAAAACAATCACGTTTAGAAAATTCCTATCTTGCTTCTAATCATTGCGGATGTTTTCCCAACTTGGGCAGATGCATTTCACATTTCAAGAATGTCAACGCACATAATGATTTGGGTTCAATTGATACAACTCAACAAAATTTGAGTTCCATTGAATTTATAGTTGAGGTGGATGATACAGGTAAGGGCATACCAAAAGAGAAGCACAACTTTGTTTTTGAGAATTATGTTCAAGTCAAAGAATCTGGTTCTGAAGCACATCTAGGCACCGGCTTGGGTCTGGGGATTGTTCAATCTTTGGTGAGTATAAGTTGACAATATTGCATGCATTTTTTATTTAATAGTCAATTCATTAAGAAAAAATAAATCTTGAATGATGATAATGATGCAATAAAGACAAACTTGATACTGTGCTATACTAGAGTTACCCAACCCAAGATAATTGGGATGGCAATGATGATGATAATTTCAAATGTGGAGGAAAGAATATCTTAATGTGGTCCTGTAAGAACCATCGACATTTTGAGAGAAATATTGCTAGATTGATTTTTTTTCGATCGAACACAATATTTTTCAACAACACAATATCTAGAAGATATGAAGCTTACAAATTACAATAACGTCATTTCCATTTAGATAGGTCTTTATATTCTTCATCAATATTTGAATATGATAAAAGAAAAATAGGTGATCAATGTGTTTAGAGAAAATTGTTCTTTGAGAACTTCTGTGGTGCACTTTACCTCTTATAATTCAGTATGACATTAATAGTGATAAGTCTAATTATATAATACTAGGTTAAGATACAAAGCAATAATTTTTCGCCTCTCGGTTAATGTTGTTGCTAAGTATTGTATTATTATAGCATCCATCTCTAAGCTGATCATTTTAATATTACTTTGCGGCATTTACTATCATCACGTGGTAATGCGATATTCAATAGTTACTTGTGAGTGATGTTAATATGGCAATTATGATATTTGGTGCAGTGCTTTGACTTTGTTTATAATTATTAATGAATGTCATGATCTAAGTTGATATTTCTTTGACCATTTTTTAGGTACGCTTAATGGGTGGGGAGATCATGATTGTAGAAAAAGAATATGGAGATAAGGGAACATGCTTCAGATTCAATGTTTCCTTTCATGCACTCAAGACCAATGATTCTAATATTGTACAAGAAGATATGACGTTTCATAAGGACCAAACATCAAATGATATTCCATACAAAGCTAAAGCTCTATTGCTAAGAAACGATCTCAAGCGGGATTGCCTGCACACAATACTCTTGGTTCAAGTCAAGGAAGAGAGCTTAATATTACAAAGATGGATGGAGTGTTATGGGATGAAAGTGTGGCCAATAAATCAGTGGGATCAATTATATCATACGCTTGAAAAAATAAAGAATAGAATGTTTATCAGCAACTCAAGTAGTTCGAGTAAATTTGATTCAACATCACTTCAGAGCTATTTGGGTGACTCAATATCCGACTATTCAAATCAAGCAGAGAAAGATGACCACTCATCGTCTTCTATTGTGATGGTTAGGGACCCAAACAAAAAGATAAGTCATAATGGTGAACCAAATTTTCTTTTAATCATCATTGACATGAGTTGTGAGTATTTTTCAGAGACATGCTCGACCTTAGCCCGTTTTAGTAAAAATACTGATGATTTACTATATAAAGTTGTTTGGATAGCTAATCCAAAAATTCCTTTTGCTGATTTACAAAGATTAGAAAATAGGCAAGCTCCATGTGATCTTATATTGCAGAAACCATTTCATAGGTCTCATCTTTGTGCCATTATGCAATTATTTCAAGAGAATGGAGACACTATTGCAGGTCGAACAAATGAAATAAAGATGGAAAATATAATATCAAGTGTGCATTCTTCTATCAAATTGGATCTATCGAAAGAACTAGATCAAATTGCACGTGTTTCTACAACTTCTTCTACAATTCCTCGTACTTCTTATCTCACACAACAAAGAGTTAGACTGGAAAATGATCCAAGTGATGATAAACCCTTGAGCGGCTTAAGTATCTTGGTTGCTGAAGATAACATTGTACTCCAACGACTTGCGGTGACTATTCTTTCTCACCTCGGTGCAACTATTGAATGTTGCAACAATGGAGAAGATGCTCTAAACTTAATTCGCAAAGCATTACAAGGAATTAATGAAATGCACTGTGGGAGTCATCAAGAAATGGCAAGGCTTTGTAAAAGACTCTCTTATGATATTGTTCTCATGGATTGTGAGGTAATATATATTTTATATACTCTGTTTTTTGAAATTAGCGTGCTTTACATTGTTACTAGTGGTATAACCTTAAAAAAACATGATTTCATCACATTTAGAGTTTGTTTAGATTCCATTGAAATTTTCAAGTGGTCTACTAATTTTATAGGATAAATGGATATATATTCTATTGTGCAGGAAAACGAAAAAGTAACTTAGAGTTGATAAATATCCATGTCTGTATGTTTTTACTTTTTAAGTGTTATCCACAAAGAATGATTTTAAATTGAAAATTTGAATAATTAGTATCCCCATCTCCTACAATTTTCTATTTCCTTACCAACCACATGATGTATGATGTCACCAATAATCATGTGACACATGACAATATGCAAATTGACTTTGACTTGAGGTCATTCATCCCTAATCTGTAGAATATAACATCAACTTATGCTAATTCCAATGGATACTTTCATATTATATAATGATTTTGAATTATTAAAATTGAAGATGTTGGATCAAGAATCATTCCACTACATTAATAAAAATATTTTAAGCGCAAATGGCATCGATGTAATTGATTGCAATCTTTTGTTACTAAAGAAAATAAAATTACATGTGCAGTGCTTGCAATCTATTGAGAATTATGTGCACATGTGTAGTACCATAAAAATGAAGAGCCACTAATTTGATAGTAATGGGAAGCATTATATTGTATGTCCTTATTCTCGTAGAAGATTTGGATACTTGTACCAAGGGTATAAGGCCCAATTTCATGTAAACTGCAAGCCGACAGGTCCATGATAGGACCACACCTATAAGGGTGTAGGCCTCTTTTCTGGTTTCTCAAGTTTGGAGTTACAGGATCAGTAAGCAATATTCATTCTTCCCATCAGCAACCCTAAAGATTCTAGCAATGAGAATGGAGGTCTTTAGTTTTTCTCTTTTTTTTTTTCCACCCCATGAGGATACAAAATTAGTATTGCTTTTTTTTTTTCCGAGTTGATTATCTGCAGTTTTTCTTGTCTTTATCAAGTGAAATTTCACAAAATAATTCCTTAACTGTAACAAATTAAGATTCTACAGTAATGAACTCTCTAGAATGAGAATCACTAGAGTCTTGTTAATTGTTAAATGGTAGGAATTCTTTGTCAAGCACCCAATCTGCTAAAATGTTCATTGGATGTACATGCAAATTGGCATACATAAATGGAAAGATTCATGAACCTTCTGAAGATAATCCCTCTTATGATGACTGGTAATGTGAGGATTTGATTGTAATACATTGGCTCATAAATTAAGTAGAACCAAGCTTAGTAATGGTCTCCTTTTTCTTAAAACATCAAACGAAATTGAGGAAAGGTTTGGCATGCCTTTCTTTCACAGGTATATAGTTTAAGTATGCACTCATTGTAAAGGAAGCTAAATTCTCCAAGGAAATCTTATGACTCAACTTTAAAGTCCATTGGTAAAATTGGATTTCTTATCGCTGTGTATACCTGCCAATCATATGTTACCCAAACACTGAAAACAACTAAACAAGTAATGTACCTTTATTTGCCACTTCAAGTGTTAGTGCAGTAGAATACTTGATTCTTATCCAATGTCTTACCTTCTATATACAATTCCTGAGGAGCTTAACCATCTTTATATGTGATGCAGGATCAAATAGCCAAAATATTTATTAAATTTTATAGTGTTTTGGGGGTTGGGTGTGTTGGGAATTTATACTAAAAACATACTTTTATGTATTTGTCTTTGACTGATTCACTTTTTAGTATATTTTGTCTTCTCATTTAACTGAGATTTTGTATGGGCAAATGGTTGCATTGTTAATTATTATGCATGTGAGTGTCTTTTATTCCATAAAGTAGACAAATTGCTTTGTAGAGTTCTACTTATACACGGAAGACTTATTTGTCGGTTTTTATAAAATATAAGTTGTTGTTCACAATCTAGATAGATTTGGACACACCATCGGTACGATTGTAGCATGATGTTTTAGTAGGCTTATCTTGGCTGCGGGAAACAGTATAGTTTTGACTCATTATGCTAGTACGCTTTGTGTGTATTGAACATGACCGTTTTTGGGTTTATTGTCTTTATACTGACTATATAAGATGATTAACATCCAAATGGTTATTATGAGTGCTTGTAATCTTAATCCTAATATAAATAATAGATACATACATTTAGTGTTTAGCATTTTGAACGAAGGAGTGAGATCTTTTATGGGTCAATAATCTCAGTAAGTTGGATGACTACACTACATGTATGGTGTATATTAGTTTATTGACGGAATACACGTCCCGTAATAGGGATTGATGATATCCCCTTGATGAAGCTTTTAAGTTTTGATTATGTTAAATCCTGCAGGTGGACTTTGTGTCTGACATATCAAATAAGTTAAGTGTAAGGTCTCAAGGAATCATATAGATATCAATTAAATATAGATGTCAGTAATTATTTAATCGATGGATATCTAAAATCTTAATGTAGGGAGATTAATAAGCATTTAATAACAAGAAGCTTGAAATATTATTTTGAGAATAAGGACAGGAGTGCAATTATAATTCTTTAGTGGACTAAATTGTAATTTATGGAACTAGGATTCTAATTTGGGTCGAATTAGGGTTTCTTGTTTCCATAAGAAGCCTATCATTATTTCTTTCCTAAGGTCCCTATTGTAGTCTATATATATGCGCTATTGCTCTCTAGGTTAAAATAATAAGAAGAGAAATCTTGTTTTGGAGAGCAAAAGAGAATTCGCATAAGAGACCCACACCCTAATACGAGTTCAAGTATAGAAGAATACAATAGATGATCTTGAGATTTTCGGGTTGATGTAAGACCGAGATCAAATCAGAGAGATCTCGTTGGTATGGTTTTTAATCATATTTGTCTATAGTTATTTCCGCAGTGATTTGTACGCAATATCTAGGGTTCCTGGCAGCTGCTCTTTTCTAAACAGGGTGTTTGGAAAAACAGGCTAATGAGGGTATTGCAGCCAGCAGGTCATTTAATAGGTCATAACCTGATCTGATTTGGACCTCGACCCAGCCCAAAATTTTTACAACTGTTTGTTTATTGTGCCATTTAAATCAGGCCATTATTGGACCCAAATCCAACAAGTGAACCCATTATATGAGTCGCCTGGATCTATGCTTTATCTAAGAAGCCCACGTAGATGGTTGATGGGTCATGTGGGCCCATCACAGGTTTTGGCTGCAACAAATTTTGAATTTTGAATTCAAGCTGGTTTGTTTAATTAGTTTTAGACACATCCCTAAGATTAAAGAGAGAGGTTGGGCATGAATGGGAAATCATTTGAATTGTTTGTAGTAATTTAAGATCGTGATAAATAGAAAGGATTGTAAGCACTTTCAGGCATTGCGGAATTTTTAATGAAAGTATGTTTCCTTTATGCTCATTTCCTTGGATTGATTGAGTCTCCATCTGATCGAAGATTTCAGCATTTTAGTTCCCCTTTGGGGTAAGAGTAAGTTTAATCTGCTACTTCCTCCTTGTTTTTCTGTGGGTAAGCTCTTTAACTAAAGATTTAGAGTATTGGGCTCACAAACGATCAGAATCTATTTCTTCAACTGCATCAGTTGGTATTAGAGCCAAAATTCCTACTTGGTTTTGTAATTATCATTCTCCATTCCACAATGCCTCTTGGTCGAAGAAAGACCCTTAATGGACATGAACTGAGTCCAAACCACAGCCAACTGGGTCGCCCAAGTGTACCCTTCATAGAACTGAGCTCCATTCCATTGGAGTGGGCCATGTGGGTCTACAACTCAATTTTGTCTTGACTGTTCTAGACGACCAGCACCTAGGCATGTTCAGTTTTAGTGCTTAGTTGTTTGCTTTTAGTTTAATTGTGGGACTTTGAAGGGCTTAATTCAATCATCATGTGATAAGTTTATGTTAGATGAAGGGCTATGTTTTTAGGATTAAAACCTCTGAAAACTTTGAATAAGTATGAGGTGTAGCAGTCTGCCAAGGGCTTCTTTAGCTTTGGACAGCTTTTGTTTGCAAAACCCTTGTGTTAGCAGAAAACAGCCCCTTAGGGCTGAGTTTTGAGATTATATTCTGAGCTTTCATGTGGATTTTCTTGGGTAAATCCTTTAGAAATTGATCAAGTTTGCTGTCTTTTCCTTGTCTTCATCGTGTCTCTTTCGAGGTAAAAGACTCTATACTTGTTGATCTTAGCGGTCTTTTCACGTAAAAGGCCAGCAGTTGGGTTTTCCTAGAAGCCATGACTGCAACACAATGTACATGGGACCTTGACTTTCCTACGATTTGAATTACTAGGGTGAAGGTGGGTATAGGATTCAATTTGCATTAAAAGGGAGGTTATTTGATGGTCATTTTTGGACTACTCATTTTTAACTACTTATAGAAACACCAAGTCTTAGAATCCCTAGAATTCAACTAGAAGAAATGAATAGGCCCTAAACCATTTAGCTTTTTTCATGTAGCCGATTAACAAATGGCTTGTTTGTTTGCATAAAATACATATGGATACAGACAGAGTAATTGAACCCTATATCATTTAGCTTCTTGCATGTAGCCAATAAACCAAGGGCCTGTTTTTTGCATAGAATGCATAGGAATACAGAGATAGGAATTGAACATATAAGAATTCAGGCCATAAGTTGTTGAAAATGAAGAGTGAAGGTGAACATCCAAAAAATGACCATCACAAATAACCTCTTCTTTTTATTAAAAATTGAATCAAGGGGAGACAGAAAATAAATACCCAGCCATCCCCCTATTTCAAATATTAGGAAAGTCAAGGTCCCATCTACATCATTACATAGTATCCTTTACCCTTCACCTATTTAATAACCCTTATGTGGAGTGCATTTGACCATGAATTTCTATGTATTCAATTCTTATGTATTACATGCAAACAAATAGGCCCTTAGCAAACTTCTTTGGGTTTTTTTTTTTTTTTTTTTTTTTTTTTTGACAATTTTACAATGGTATGCATAACATGAATTTAAGAACGAATGTCTTGAGATGACAAATACCTTTTAGAAAAAAAAACTAATTTCTTAATAAAAAAAAATGGATTGACAAAGAAACAAACTCAGTATGTTGTCTCCACTACTTTTAACCTCATTTGTTGATATTCTTTAATTATTTGAGTAACAGAAATCTTTAGATTCAGAGATGTTATTTAGATTTTTGATGTATTGAAATATGTTTTCACCTAGATGCCTATAATGAATGGATATGAAGCAACAAGACAGATACGAATGGAGGAGCGACAATATGGTCTTCACATTCCAATCATCGCGCTCACTGCTCATGCAATGGCTGAAGAAGCAAACAAGTCTATACAGGCAGGGATGGATTTCCACTTGGTTAAACCATTGACAACCAAGCAGTTGCTGGAAGTAATTGATAGCATAAATAATAACAACTGAAAGGAGTGGCCAACAAACTAATGGTTGAGTGGTGATGGCACCATTGTATCATGCAAAGCCCGCGGATGTATCCTTGAGAATGTAAAAAAAAAAAAAAGTAACTATCAAAATGGTTGTTGGTGGTTACCTCTCTTTTTATTTGGCTGACTATCATAATGGAATAAAACATTGTTAGTAGTTAGTTTTAGACAACAACAGTCAATCGAAATGGAGATTTCTTTTTTAGCAGTTATCGGAGAAGAGAATGGAGTGCTTCATTTATAAGATTTTTAAAGAAAAAACTGAGAGAGATAAGTCTTATTCCATACATTGTACATTGCATGGTCTCTACGTATGTGTTCTCTTGATCAAACAAACTTCTTATTCGTCAAAGAACGAGACCAAAGCAGACTTCCTTTGCCAAGTCCTCTGTAATGCAGCGTCACATTTGCTTTTTTGTATGATAAGCTAGCATATTGGCATACTGTGGATTAGGGCTGGCAATGGGTCGGGTATAAACAGGACCCACACCACCCCATTAGGGGTGGGCTTAGAAGCGGTTTTCTTGGTGTGGGGTGGGTATGGGTATTGTTGTCCCAACCCACCCCACCCCGCCATCCCGAATATATAATATATGTATATGGTTTTTTAGAAATATATGTATACTTATTATTAAAGTGATAGACAAAACTCATGTGGTGTAGCTAGGTAGTTTTGGGGGGCCTAACTCAAGGCATGTGGGATGAGAAGGTTACGTATTCAATCTCTATCACACTCATTCTCATGCATTTTTACGTATTTTAAAATTTTAAGCTTCTAAGTGAACTACTCAACCAAATGGGGCAGGTCACGGGGCGGGTCAGGTTTGAAGTCGGGGTGGATTTGGGTTCACCTCAACCTATACCAAAGCCGCCCCATTGCCATCCCTACTGTAGATTGAGGAGGGAAAGAAAACCTTTTTCATTGTGAGTTCATGGGTCCACCTGAGTCCAGGCCACTTTGACAGTTCTTGTACAGGGCTCGAAATAGCCTAAATATTTGTCCTGGACTATTTTTATACCTTTTGGTATTTCAGTGAAAATGGGTATGCATTCCCTGAATTTGTAATCGCCACAAACGAACGAGCTTATGGTGGTAGTCCTGTGGTTTATAGAGTCCAAGTCCAAATCCCCCAAGTGGGTCCACCTACTGATGAGAGTAAAAAAGAGTCACAAAAAAGTTTTGTAGATAGGGAAATGAGTCAAAAGTAAAGACAGTTAGTTGTCTCTGCTCCAATATTAAAATTAAATTGACAAGCTATACTATATAAAGCATAAGTTGAGATGGCTTCCTTAAGGAGTCAAGATTCAATTGTAGCAGTCAACTCTCTTCTACATAACAATGGAGTCATGTGGGGTCTGATGAGAGTCAAGGCAGCAGTCAAAATTGAATTGAAAACATTTCTTTATAATATATAACAATAAGTTTATCCTTTATTATTTTTTTAATTTGTAGTTACTTCATAGAAGACAAATGGTTTATTTAAACATAATCATGGTACGTAGTTTAGAATTAAGGTAAAAGGACCTTAAGGAGGGTCCATTTTTCAAATGCATGGACTCTGAAGTAAGAATCCCTAACAATAACCAGAGTCGGGCCAGTGAATTTGGGCCAATAATACCTGGCCCATTGACAAACCTAGATGCCTTTTATATTTGGGCAGTTAATTTATTCACATTTCTGATGCTTAGACAAATATCTTTGGTATTAAAATACTATGATAGAATAAAAGAAAGGTAAAAGAATGAATTCGATTTCAGGTGGAGCACCAACTTGTAAGAAAAGCACCCAAAATCCAAAAGCCTGTGATTCTAAAGCTAATTAAAGAAAGATCCAACGAACAAGTGACCACTTTTTTTTTTTTTTTTTTTTGATTGAAGGCAAATTGTATTAGAAAGGAAAGGGGAAAAGCTAGCAAAGCCAGCCCCAAATACAGAGGAAGACCAAAAAGGCCAACAAAAGAAAAAAGAAGAAAGTTCAACAAGAAATTACAAAGGAATAATTACTCCAAAAAAAAAAAAGACGAATGTTAGATAGAAGAGGAGAGTTATTTAATCAAGCTCTTTGCTCTTGCATGAGAAGGAACAACTTCATTAAAAACTGCATCATTTCTGTGGAGCCAAATTGCATAGGTTACAGCGAAAAAAATGGCAGCACCGATTGACTTGCTTAAAGAGCAGGAGTTCCAGGGGATAGGCTGAATAAGGTAATTTAGCACATCAAGCATCAAACACCAAATATCTGCTTAAATATTGCAATCCGAATAAATTGGGAAGTCAACAAAACATATTTTTAGCCTTGGTTTGGATAGGTTATTTGGGGATCTCAATGGTCCCCATTAGCTAGCTGGTTACCATTTTAAGGAGCTGACTACAAAATTCTGGTTATGGACCCGCTTTTTGGGTCGCAGTTTAGTTGGGTCTATAACTAAATATGCATGCCCATGATATATAAAAGTAGTATATTTACATATCATATAATCATTTATTATTTAAAATATATTAATATATTCAGATGTTGACTCTAGCCCATCCAAGTTGAGTCCAAGATGTGGTGTATGAAATTAGTTGACATCCAAGTCCTGACCCAAACGGTTGAAAGAAGTAGAAGTGAAGATGAACTAGCCACAAATAGAATCCAGCCCGGTTGATAGGAAATGATTACATAGGTATCATATTGAGAGTGATAAACAATCGAACTTCTTCTCTACTTTGTACCATCTTTCCCTCTTCATCTCTTTTATCATTCCTTCATTAGACTTTATAAATTTACCATAAATTCTTAGGATTTCAATACTGTGCAAACAAACGGGCTCCTTAGAATCGGAGTTAGATAGAGCCGTTAAAAAAATATAGCATTTGCAAATGTCAGAAGACATGATATAAAGAAATGATGTAAAAAAAAAAAAGAAAAAAATCTCCAACATATTAAATTCCTGTCAAAGATTCTAGGAAAGAATTCGGGCCCTTAGAGATTTTCTGAGTTCCATTGTTATAAATTCATTGCTAATGGTAAGTACTATTTTGAGATTCAAACCGCGAAAAGTCACCGTATCACCTTCGACTGTCACAAGATAATTTCATGATGTCGGAAGCAGGGTAGATAAGAGGTTGATGGGAAGAGTGTTCGGTGTAAGTGGACATGCCACACTTAAGTACCTCTTAGGGCGTGTTTGGATGCATGGTGAAATGAGGTGAGGCGAGGTAAAGCCTCCCTTATCCAGACAAGAGAAAACAATGAGTCATATTAAAAGTACACAATTTCAAAAGTCCCTCCATCTTTTTCAAAAAAAGTCAAAAAATGTACCTCATTTTTCCACTAAAAGACAAAAAAAGCTCCACTTTTCTATACTAAAAGTAAAAAAGATTCCATACCAAACTATTAAAAACAAAACACCATCATAACATCTTATATTCTATTCACTCTTGATTTGATGCTTCACCTCGCCATACTTCAATTCACCATACATCCAAACAGGCCCTTAGAAGTTGGAACACTCGAGTCTCAAGAGTAGAAGCACCGACTCACACTCGTCTCTTCCTATCATGTAATCATATTGATAAACAAAAAGTCTATTTGTCTTGGGTGAAATCTCAGGACAAGCCTAACTCCACATGAGAGGGGCAGGGGCAAATGACCTTTTTTGCCCCTCCCATGTGGAAATCGAGACTTCTCCCGGGATTTCACCCGAGACAAGTAGCATATCTGATCGATAAATGCCTCCAACCAGACAAAGACAGCTGCCTCCCACGTCCCACCACTCCGACGCATAGTCAAATCATGAAAAAAAATTATTATTTAGCCCCTTCTTCAAAGGGTCGGAAGATGAGAGAGAACACCCAAACACCACCCTCCTTCACCTCTTGTTCAAAACTCGAGCTTTATTTCCAAGAAAGAGAAATGGCCTTGGATGAGGAGGAATCACAACAATCCCAACCATCCAGTCTTTACATGCAAACTACAAGCAGCAAGGGGCAAAAACAAGGGGCCGGGTTGGATTACCTTTCCGGTTGGATTACCTTTCCTTTTATCATAGGTCTCTCTCTCTCTCTCTCTCTCTCTCTCTCTCTCTCTCTCTCTCTCTCTCTCACACACACACACACAGTGGTGCACGTAGGTAGCTCCTATGCCCACTGAGGATGGCGCATTAGAAATAAAGTGTTGATCAACTCAACTCAACTCAATATGCAAAAATATATGTCCAAACTTTTAGGTGTATGACTTGCATGCAGGGACTTTGACGGGGCTATCTCTAACCGCATTTGGAGTCACCTCCAACCTTATTGTGTACCTCATTGAGAAATTCAACGTGAAGAGGATCGACGCGGCTCTGATCTTTAACATCGTGAACGCATGCACCAGGCTTCTTCCCATCGTAGGAGCCATCGTAGCAGATTCCTTCTTCGGCAGCTTCCTCGTCATCTCCATCACCTCATTCATCTCTTTGCTGGTAATTCTCTTCAAGCCATTGTTAATTTCGCATCCTTTAAACTCTGATAACCTGAGATCAAGTCAATTCTAACTTTGATCATCTATAATTGCTAATAACAAAGAACAAAACAACAACAAATCAAGGGTTGTTGAGTTGGTTGACAGCCCTGCATGTAACCAGCTGGTTAATCAGGGATGGACTCTGCCAGAATTTTATTCTAGTAGGGGCAAATTTGATCGACCAATAATATTAGTAGGCCCCACTTACGAAAAATCTAAGTCATTCAAGAAATAACTCATTTCCTTATTACCTACATACATATGATTCACTTCTCTTACAAGTACATTACATACAAAGTCCAACTCGATGGAGCTTACTTGGGTCAACATTTTTATTAATTTAGCTCCTTTCACACTTATATCCGCATCTTGATTTGACACCAAGCCAAGTTTTGAGGCTCATCGAACCTTTACCCACTATTGTATTGGATCTCATAAAAAAGGAGAGAAAACATTATTAAGATTGTGTTAGATTTAAGGTTGTTAAATAAAGAGCTAGGGTGATTTCAATGCCAGCCAATGCCATCCATACAACAAATATAATAAAGTGATAAGGAAAAAAAATATGATATAAGAGTTCCACAACAATAGTCACCTATAAAATATCTAAATCATTAAAAACAGCCTGCTTATATAGTGTACGGACCTTATTAGATTTTACTCCAATGAACCAGCTTAAAATTGCTACCTTCAAAAAAAATTCCATAAATCTTTTATAAACAAATTCAATTTTTCATATAAATCAATTTGACTTGGCCCCAAATCATAGAGTAATATTTTTTCATAGAAAACTAGAGCATTTATTTTATAGAATTTATGTTTTTTTCCGAAGTATGCCCCACTCAATAACATCAGCCTAGAGGGCCCACATCTCGAGCTTGTTTAGTTTTATTAAGTGGGCTCCACTCACAAGCTTCATTAAATACTATCTCTACATTGTTAGATATGGGATGAGACATTGGAGATGGATGAGAATGAAATTACCAAGAGAGAGAGAGATAATACCATAAGACCCTATCTTTTAGAATAAGAGGTTAATAATGCCTTTATTAAGACAAGAATTCCCTTGTTCCTCTCTTAAGTTCTCAAAGAGCAGAGAAATTTGAGGAGAGACAAAAGGGCACAAAACAAAAAGAATAAATTTACTCCTATATTTTCTCTTATTTATCGAAGATGAAAAGGATAATGAGTGGGGCTAATTGCCCATGCACACTCGACCTCACCTCCCTCTGTCCTTGGACCCTGAGTATGCCGCTTTTCCTATCTATGTGGGCTTTCTTCCCACTTATGTAGGCTCTCCTTTCCCTTTTCACAGTGTGCTTGGTCTTCCCACATGAGTCATGTCGGCATAAACCAAATTACATGGAAAGAGCCAAACAAGTGAACAACTGTTAGAACCTTACTTGGAACGAACTTACGAATAGTAAGTTATATGCGTAAAAACCAAGTCAGATGTTTTTTTTTCCCAAGTAGTTACATGTAGTGTGCTTACAAAGATTCTAAAGACACCTTTTGTCGCCTGTTTTTTTTTTTTTCCTGAGTAGTTACATGCAGTGTGCTTACAAAGATTCTAAAGACACCTTTTGTCGCCTGACAAGAACCCTCCATCATTACATATTAATGTACATGGTGGTTATCTTTTCTTTCAGTCCACGTCTAGTCTTAGATATCTTAGATATATATAAAACGGCATATGTATCAGGGTTGGCATGCTTCGTCTACCCACTTGTGGAAGTAAAAAATATTTCTGTACGTAAGTGCAATTGGATTTTTTTTTTTCTAGTTGATGGCATCTGAGGCGCTCTCAACTTGAACCCAATTAAACCCGACTCAATCTAACAACTTTTAGACTTGGATTAGGGCTGTTTTGATGAGGGGGCTTGGTCCGCAAAAGCCCGCAGAGCGAGGGCTTTTCATTTTATACAAAAGCGAGAGGAAAGGATAGGGTTTAATTTTGAAAAGCCCATAAATTTGAGAGCCGAGCTAGGGCTTCACTCGGCCCGGCCCATTGTCTATTAATATATAAAATTAATATTATATTAGTGAAGTCATTTAGCGTGGCCATCAATGTAATGTAATGGCTATCACATGAAAAATTGTCATCCAAGCAGCATTCCCGATTACAATCTTATGGGCTGGCAAACTTCTAGACCAACACTCACAATCACACACATTGCATGGAGAGGATTATGAGCCCACAAGGTTTTGGGGAACTAGGGATCTGTGATCTCAAAATTCAATCCAAAGCCTTTCTCAGCCATATGGTAGTGTTTTTGTAACAAATCTGAGCAGTATGGATACATACACTTTATAATAAATACCTTAGATCATCTCTACCTTCACCCTCTTGCCAGAACGAATGATGCATCAATCAATACTCCTGCTGTCGGGTATTTTTGTAGTCTATAGTATATGTTTATTTCTAGAAGGTCTTATAGAGTATGTTTGATGCTTCTAGTTTTGTAAAGAAATAACACTGTGTACTCCCACACTTTATGAATACAGTCCATCCTTTTAAAAAGGGGTAAAAAAATAAAAAGGGGATTAAAAAATTAGCACATGGTAACCCCCAAATCATTTCATTTCTTTTGACATGCCCTTGAGGGTAGGATAAGGGCTTAGGTATTGTAGGACCGCCGAGGGCTTCAAGGGCTTTGGCACCTAGGCCCAGCCCACATATAGAAGGATAGGGTAAGGGGCATTACGTCGCCCTGCCCAGGCTCGGCCCTTTGACTGCCCTACTTGTGATAGAGTCGGATTGTAATTTATTGGGCTTGGGCTTGGCCTTGGAGTTGAAACTCTTTTATCCCAATTCATGAAGTTGGAATTTGGTAGGCCCTTAATCCGACTCAACCCTAGCAGAACTTGATAAACCCAAGCTGATCTTATGTAACAGTTCCTCTTGAACCAAGAACCTGATCTAACTAGATTCTACTTGGTAATCATTCTCCCGAGAATCCTGATTCTCGGGAGAAGTCTTGACTTAGTGGACCTCCATAGTGGGGCCCATTTATTAAAATCTAGACGCGCCTCAAATTATAAGGGGTATCCTCAAATTTTACATCAATCTTAGTTTACTCCACTTCACTGTTAGTTTGATTAAAAGGTCATCACCCAGTGCGATCCCACTGATGCAGGGTCTTTGGAGGGTCTAGACTGAAGACAGACCTAACCTTTGTCACTATTGCACAAAGTCGTTGCTCACGGGTCTCTAACCTAGGCTAGCCTTCGAGACTTTTACCAGTGCACCAAAGTGATGACCCTCATAATTAAATTAGTTGTTTGGAGAGAGAGAGAGAGAGCGCATGCGATTGAATTTCTTTAGTACTCGGGGACACTTCACAATTAGGTTCGATTGAAGGAACTGAAGATACTAGCATGTTCGTTTTGTTTATAATATCTATCGGTAAACTAACTGTGAGATTCAAATAATTTCCATTTAATGAAAACCGAATCAAGTGAAGATGGGAGAAGACCATCCAGTAATTTAATTCTAGGAAAGTCAAGTTCTCATGCCCTTCACCTTTCATCTCTTTAATAATTTTTAGTAGAGCTCTCATGTGACTATAAACTCATATGGTCCTATTTATTTGCATTAAGATACATAGGAATTCACGGTAAAATGAAATGCCTCCAAAATAACAAAAACTTTTGAGAAATTTTCAAGCATTGTTAGGTTTTTTTTTAACATCCCGCAGGTGAAGGTTATAAGGTGGAGGTGTAGATAAGATCATTACTTTCTTATATATTAAATTGCTAGGGTAATGGTTGGATATTCATTTATCATCTTTCCCTTGATTCTATTCCATAAAAGGAAATGTTGTTTATACTTATTTTTAGAAATCACCTTTAGTTTTCATTATTTAACCACTTATTTCAAGAGACCTATGAATTCAATTCATATGCATTCTAATGGAAACAAATAGGCCCTATGTGCTTTAATTTTATTAGGAGAAAAATCCATATATTCAATTCCTACGTATTCTATTCATACCAACACTCATGGTTGAGTAGTTTTAGCACCTTAATTTCACACACATGTCTAGGTATCAATCCTAGGGTTTGCAACTTAAAAAGTATCATTCCTAACGACTAGTCCAACACGTACAGTAAACAAGCCCTAAAGATAGAATTTTTAAAACTTGAAAAGAATTAAGGGCCCATTTCTTTTTCCTTTTTGTGAGAAACGATTACAGATCATCACCCAACTAAATTAAATATTAGAGAAGTGAGGATCCATCACATATTCACCATATTTATCTTATATCTCTTTTCACCTCCTAAACATTCTTAGATGGAATTCAAATTACTAGCCATGTTTACTTGCACAAAGATATATATAGGAGACATTGAATATATAGGGTGGTTAAAAACGAAAATTAAAGGTGAATTTCAAAATTTAAAAATCAAATAGCATCAAATGAGAATGTTATTTGATGTTCATTTTTAATAATCCACCTTTATTTTCATTTTCAGCCACCCTACGGGGGTTAAGAGTTTGATACTAAGACGACATGAGCCCAAACAAATGGACCCTATGTCGCCTTGAAGCATTTATCAATAATCTAGTGTCCATAAAAGCTTCTTATTTATCCTTTTTGTTTTGAGCATTGTCATAAATGTTGGAAAATGTCACAAGAAGTTATTAAAGTTAAGAATTTTCTCATAATATTATCCAGAAAATGTTGCAAGAAATAAATTAATTTTATGTAATAAAAATAATAAATAAATATAAACACTATTTTAAAAAAAATTATAGATACTACCAACTTTTCCATTCTTTCTTCTGATATTACAAACTTGTTCTTGGCAACTATTTGGAGAACATTTTATGCCATTGATTGCGAAAAATGCAATTATATTAAATTATAATCAATAGCTCATCTGATAGTGTAGGGCACAGTTCTTTTGACATTAACAGCAGCCCTCCCCTCCCTGAGGTCACCATCATGTATAAATGGGTCAGGCACATGTGAACCCCCACCCAAGATCCTTCATGGTCTTGTATGGTGGGATAGCTGTCACATCCCGGTCCCGAATCACCCTGGCCTAGGGTAATCCCCGAGGTGTGTCACACGTACTCCCGCGTGCTGTACCTGTCTCGAGCCAAGTTCAACACACGAAGGAGAGAAAACCAACTATCCATATATGTCAGTTAAAACTCACAAAACACATTAAAGCAATTAAACATAGCGGAAGCTGTATTTCATTTATGTGAGGTATCAAATTCCTTCGGTCTACATAACAGTTCAAGTTTTACTACAAAAGAATTATACAATTAATTATATTGTTATACAAAAGAGGGTAGCCAAAGAACCCTATACATCAATACCAAAATATAATAAAAAAGAAGTTCTATAGTCTAAGTGTGGCCCACACAAAAAGGGGCTAGCCACACCACAAAAGAGTCTACAAAAAAAGTGTTGACGCTCTCCCCGGGAGATAAGCTCAATCGGCCTCAGGCTCGGGCCACTCCACTAAACCCGAAGGTACCTCATGGGTAGCCTTCTCTCTCTCCTCGGCCTCTGGAGGGTCGGAGGCTGCACCTGGGACTGTAACACCAAATGTAGTATCATTAATACAACGATTAAGTAAGCAAAGGCAAAATAAGGAAGTACATAAGGTTTTAATTGAATTTAAAACGGTTAAATTGATAGAAATCAACAATAATTACCAATTGGAGATTTTGGGTTCAATGTATAATTTATGCATGATGGATCAAGTAGAAAGAAAACACAAAACTTGGCTACTACCTCAAGCTCATCCTCTCTAAAGAGAGCAAATCTAGTTGGGATGTCACCAGCGGCCCGGCCAAAGGCTAGCTGGCTACCCGGGTCTGGAGTTCCGGAGCTCCATATGACTTACTGCAGTAGTCTCAATTTATAAACCGAGTGTAGCCCCGTCAGGTATCACTGGGTCGAAACTAAGTAGTGCCAACCCGATAGAGTCAATAATACTCGGAATAATAGTAGAATTGAGTAAACTCATATTCATTATTCATGATCAAATCAAATGATAAACACATCTTTTCAATTTCTTACTCAATCCTCATTTCTACCAAACATCAATTTGGAAATATTCAAATGGAATTACGAGTTGAATATAAAAGGTAAAATATAAGGGATTGCTAAGAATTATCGATCTATTAAGTAGGATTCTGAGATTCAAAGGGAAATTCATACACCAATATGAAATGCAATTAATTAGAATTCAAGCTATTTTGTTTTACAATTTAACTCTAGATTTTTATATTTTTAGTCCTCTACCGCCCATTTCAAAATAGGTTGGGAAAATCAACGAATTACCACATTTATTTGGTGTCACCAGTTACAGGGAATATGTTGAATTTCCTAACGAATTTTCATGGCATAGCCTTAGACTAGGAATCATCCATTGGCCCCATTATATGGTTAAAGTTCCCATTCTATGGTCATAAGATTCAAGAATTCTTTAAGTTCCTACGGAAGTGAGGGTGTACTCCAAAACCCACTAAATGAGTGATTAAGGAGGGTTAAAATACCCCAGGAGGGTCAACACACTTTTATTTGGGCCGAAAAAGGCCCAACAAACTGGGTCAGGTCCGTCTACCGGTAGTACTTCCGGTAGAAGCAGTTCTACCGGTAGTACTTCCTGTAGAAGCACCTCTACCGGTAGTACTTCCGGTTTAAGCAACTGAATCTCCCTCTTCAGGCTCTCTGCCACATTTTTTACTATTTCTACCGGTAGAACTTCCGGTAGAACTAAGGGTTCTCAATTTCTTAGCTCTCTGTCAAATTTCGAGCCACTTCTACCGGTAGTACTTCCGGTAGAACTTACGAAGTTCAATTTTCCTTCTTTAATCCTAGCAAAATGAGCCTCCTTGCTCCCCATAACACATACACAAGACTTCCATACATTCCAAAACAAACCCACATGAAGGAATCCAACTCATTTATCATCTATCAACATAAAAACCCAAACTTTTTTAGAGAGAAAGAGAAATACTAGAATCAATCGAAAATGCACAAAATGCAAACCCAAATTATGCTTATACTTGCCTCAAAAAGAGCTTTCCAAAGCTTCTCACACACTTGACTCAAAGAAAATTTCAAAAGCCCCAAATGAGCAAACCCTAACAACAATAAACACATGAAACTATATAAACATGCATGTTTGCTCAACCAAGAGTCTTTTTGACTCAAATGCAACTCTAAAATTCCACCAAAAGTTCTTGAAGCCTACCTCTTCTAAGTATTTCAAATTTGGAAGGATTGAAGGAGGGTGGAGATCGTCTCTAGCCAACTAATGAAGAGGAGGAGGTGAAGAAGATGGTGATGAAGGTGTAGTAGAGTTCACTCTCTAGCTCTCCAAGTCTTCAAAGCACAAGCACAACTCCTCCTTGATCATTTGAGGAAGAGAGAAAAGAAGGAGGAGGAGAATAGTAGTGAGAAAGGAAGGAAGGAATGGAAAAAGGAGGCTACATGTCATATATATATCTAAAGGTAAAAGTGCTAAATTGCAGGAAAGTCCGTTCAATTGATTTATTTCCATTTCGAGTCAAATGAGAGTCCATCGGTACAACTGTTGGTCAAATGAAGAAATGTCTAATATGAAAATCGATGTACTCATCAAAATACACGCGATGATGTCAAAATGACGTGCAAAGCACGAAAAATACGAAAACCTACATTTTACGAAAAAGTCCTTGACTCAACTCAAGTGAGTCAACTCCACTATAACTCACCTATATAAGGTGTAAAACTCATCTAACTCAGTAGATAAAAACTAATAGACGTTAATTACTATAACTCATTAGTTAAACACAATTAATTAGTACTAATTAAGGTTAAATCGGGTCGGGGTGTAACAATAGCTCTGGTGACCATAGGAATTGGTGGGACCAGGTTTAACATTGCCTCCATGGGAGCCAACCAGTTCCAAAAGCCCAAGGATCGTGATACCTTGTTCAATTGGTACTTCTTCACCATGTATGCTGCTTCTGTTATAGCTTTCACTGGCATTGTCTATGTTCAAGACAATGTTGGGTGGGGCTTGGGCTTTGGACTATGCGCGGCGATGAATAGGCTGAGCCTGGCATTGTTTTACTAACAGGGAGACGCTATTACCTCCATGTCATGCCCGAGGGAAGCCCGTTTACAGGATTATCACGTGTGGTGATTGCTGCATTCAGAAAGAGAAAGCTTACCCTGTCGTCCACAGGTGAAGGTTATTATAGAGGGTGTGATATTAGTGCATCAAAGTTAGTCTCTTCACTGCCCACTCCAAGTTTCAGGTGAGAATTCTGATCACTCCCAGTCTATCATATCATCAATAAATCAGGGGCAGACTCAAGTATCACTGGCTTTTGGCTTTTGGGGGTGCTCACCCTGGTCGACCTTGAAAAGGCCTGAAACATCCAAGCCTAAAACTTGGAAAAACAGCTCATGCATCCTCAAATTAACATTATATATGGAGATTGTCGGCCCCCCTCAAATGAAAATCCTTATCAAAGCCTTGTTCCAATTGTGTTGGGGTCGACTCCTGTTATGAGTGTCACTGAAACATTGTTGAGAAAGTATTGTCTCTGCAACAAGCTGGGATATTTTTCAAGTTTTGGGGTGATGTAGGGAGATCATTGGAAAATGCTTGAAAACAAAGTATTATTTTTAAAAAAATTTTACACAGCAAATATTTTACAATAAAATAAAAATGAAAACAATATAAATCATTTTCATGATTTTATCCAATTTTCCCATTCAGGTATTTTCTGATTTTAAAACAAGTTGTATTGTAGTCTGTTCATTAACATGTAGTAAGTAGTAAACTTAATCAAATGCCTTCTATGGTGAGAAGTTTCCTGAACAGAGCAGCACTGAAAAGTGAAGAAGACACCTATTCAGATGGATCAATAGCAAAGCCATGGAGACTATGCACTGTGGAGCAAGTAGAAGACCTCAAAACCCTTATCAAAATCTTCCCTGTATGGTCTTCAAACATCTTCATAAGAACCCCAATGGAAAACAGCCTCACAAGCCTCCGGGCCCTGTCCAAGGACCGACATCTCGGCCCCCATTTCTCGATCCCGGCGATCTCCTTCTTCGTCTTTAATCTCCTCACCACATCTCTCCTACTCCTCATCATTGATCGCTTTCTCTATCCAAGGTGGCGCAAGCTCACAGGCCTCGGTCCAACCCCACTCCAGCGTTTAGGTTTGGGCCACATCTTCAACATCCTGGGCTTTGTGGCCTCCGCAATGGTAGAGTCCACAAGACTTCATGTGGTTTGGGCCCACGACCTGGAGGATCATGCAAGCTCTGTGGTCCCCATGTCGGCCCTGTGGCTTGTGCTGCCACTGGCCCTCGTAGGCATTGGTGAGGCATTTCATTTTCCGGGAGGGGTGGCCTTGTACTACCAAGAATTTCCGGTATCTCTCCGTAGCACGGCGACAGCGATGACGGCATTGGTTATAGGAATTGGGTACTATCTGAGCACGGCCATTGTCGGCCTGGTCCAGAGGGTCACTGAATGGCTGCCGGATAATATAAATAGTGGGACTGGGAGGGTTGACAATGTGTATTGGATGTTGGCTATGGTTGGGGTGGTGAACTTTGGCTACTTTCAGCTGTGTGCATGGTTATACAAGCACCACAACGTAGAAACGGAGGACACAGATTCTGGTAGTCCATCATCAGCAAGATAATAAATTAGATACATTCTTCTGGTATTGTTAATAGTGGCATAAAAGCTGTGTGCAGAAAGTAAGCAGTATTTGAGTACTTCTGAAACCAACATGTGACTATAAGTTGATTTCCAGATAGATATGCAACAGGGAGATAGATCTGGATCAACATATAAATCTCTTCATTTTAACAGCAGTTATTTTCTGGAATTGGCCCTGTAAATGACCACATATGATCCTAATAGTCTATGAAAGAAGGCTAAGAAGCTGTTGTTATTTCACTATCATTGTATACTGGTAATAATCCATCTATCCAAGCAATATAAATTATGGGGGCTGCCATGGTGGACTTTAATTTCTATATTGTGATAATTCCAATTTGAATACCCACCACAGTTTATTTATGTCAGAGATTCCGCTACCTCTGGCTTCAGTTAGTCAACGACTCAACGTATTAGTAAATAATTTCAAGATTCATGAATATTCCAATCAGAAAGGACATGGTTATCATTTTGGCAAAAACTCTATAAGGTTTTTGAGTGTTGGCTAAATTCATGGGTTGGACAAAACTCTGGGTCTTTGTGTTGTAATCCTTATTTAGAAAAGACCTCTGAAGATAGAAGATTGGAATGACTCGGAAGAAGAAAGCCTGAAGGAATTAGAATAAGTCTGCTGGAGAAAGAGAGCTGAATTTCCGAATCAAGTCCAGAGGGGAGTTCGCTCGAGCGACCATTCCATTGGCTCGAGCGAACAGTGTTCTGTCTAGCCCAGTTCTAAAACAGAGGGTAGTTCGCTCGAGCGAACCTGGAGATCGCTCGAGCGAACCTGGCGCGGACAGTAAGATAAAATTGGAAACTTGATATTTTGATTGTGCTCAAACTGCTTGGTTTAATCTTAATCCTCTTAGGAAACTTTTAGCACGAACCAAGGGCTATTTAAAGGGTTCTAAGGCTATTGCATAGGGGGACCTCACCTCTCATAGTGCTGAGTTAGAGATTATCATTGAGAGATTTTCTTCTCTAAAGTTTTTATGAAGTTGTGCTGCCAAGTTCTCTACAGTCAGTTCTTCTGCATCCTTTGTAGAAGATTATCTTCCTGCGAGAAGATCTGAGGAGTCAAGTGCTGGTTTGGATCTGTTGCAATCAACGGTGTGAAGTCGTTGAAGCGTGAAGCGACACAAGATAACTTCAGTCCTTGGGTAGGGGATATCTAGGGAGGAGATCTGAGTTTCTTATAATTGCGAGATTCATAGTGCTTGATTTAATCCAGTTCGGATCGGTGGTTTTTTACCCGGTTAGGGTTTTCCACCTAAAATTTTGGTGTCCTTGTGGTGTGTGCTTGTTGATTTATTTCTGCTGCATTATATTTGTTTCTGCACACTTTTGGGTTGATTGTTTGAGTAGACCAATCTAGAAATCCTGGAGACCCCCCGAACTTTTTCAAACTCTTCGAGGCCTTTGATGCATGGTGAAATATCATTGTCTTGTCAGAAACTCTTCGAGGCCTTTGATGCATGGTGAAATATCATTGTCTGAGAATTCTCCTCTATTTGCCAATCTCTCCTTTGGTACAGCTACATAGAGGGGGGAGAGAGACCAAACGAGCCACTATCCACGTCATTGTTCGGTAAGGACAGGTCGCACATTATATGCCCAAAGTCAGGATTTAGATGTTTTCGATGTGGGACTTAGTGTATTCCTGGCCCCTTGGGAGACAAGCAAGCTAACAAATAAAACGGGCAAGCCCAAACAGGTGGGATCACACACTAGTGAAGGTTACTCTATAAATATATAGGGAGTGGCCACCTACACACTGGACACAACTCTCCACACACTACATTTAAAAAAATCCATAAACTACCCCTCGCGTCTCCTTCCCTCTCTCTCCTTGCTCACTGCTCCGGCCACCTCCGCCCAACCCTGCCGCCACTATCGAATTCTCACCCTCTCTTTATCTTTCTCGCCTGCTGCCAGTAGCCGGCCCCCGTCCTTCTCCCCCCTTCCCCTTTTCTCTCCCTCTTTCTTCCTCTCTCCCCCTCTTCCTCTCGCCCGCCGCCGGCCCCCGCCCAAGACCACTCTTTTTCTCCCTCTCCCCCTCTTTCTCTCCCGCTCTCTGCCTCTTGCCCGCCCGCTACCTACTTCTCCCTTTCTCCCTCTCCCTCCCTCTCCCTACCTACCCTTAGCCCTCTCCCTCTCCCTTTCCCCGCCCTCTGCCCGCCAAGTCTCCCTCTCTCCCCCTCCTGTCTCTCTCCCTCCCCTTCGGCAGCACCGAGGGGATTGAGGGTGTGGGGATGTGGGTGGGTGCAGGAAGTGGGAGCAAGGCTACTGAGAGAGAGAGAGAGAGAGAGAGAGAGAGAGAGAGAGAGAGAGAGGGAGATGGGTCAGCAGCGGGATCGGACGGAGGTGGCTGGAGCAGGGAGAGGGAGAGAGAAGGAAGGAGAGGGAGAGGGGTAGTTTAGGAACTTTTTTATTTTTATTTTTTTAAAATACAGTGTGTGGAGAGCTGTTTGCATTATGTAGGTAGCAACACTCAAATATATATTATATAAAATAAATGGAGGAGGAGGGCCAGGGCCTACTGCCTAAGCCCGACCCTCAAATTTCAAGCCTGCAAAAATTGTCCCAGCCGAGTCTTAGGGCTTTTCCTTAAAAACAAAAGCCCTCATTTTTATGGGCTTTTGAGAAGCGGGTGCGCCCTTTCTCTCGGTGAGAGTGATGGGTTTAGTCATAAACTCATTGATAAATCTTATTTTTGAAATTCATATGCTAAAAATCACAGCCTAGCCTTGAACTTACCTTAAGATAATTTAATTGAAGAATCTGATGTGCACACGCTCAGAGATGAATGCCGCTAGGCTGGTTATCGCCGGCAGAGGTTCTATTCCAGATCTCTTTTCTGTATATGTTTTTCTATATGTTTCATGGATCTCATCATCCATACATACACTACACTTAGAGAAACGGATTTACCCATCAAAGTCGAGGAAGTGGCTCTCCGATTATGCAAATTAATCGTGTGAGGAAATCAAGGGATTTGGTTGACTATGTAATATGAACGTTGAGACTTAGTGGGCAATGAAACGTGTCGGTCCACATGGTCCAACATCTCCCACTTGACCATAAAGCCGACAAAAAATATGTCAAGGTTATTTTATCATTGGCTATTAAACATAGAGCCAGAAAACCAAGTCAAGGTTATTTTACCATTGACGATCATCATATATGTCATAAGGTTTTTACTCCCACTATGTTGTGGTTTTTCTCCTCTTTTGACATATAATTATCACGAGATTTTTCACGCCTTTTACGGATATATTACTCATGATAAACTTTTAAAAAAAAATCTTATGATTTATGTGTCCCTAAGTCCCATCAGGCTTACATGCTTTGTAAAGCATTCTGCACTTATTCCCTTTGTTAAAGGTCAGCTACTATATCAGCTGAAGGCAAGAAACTTACCATGATTTCATTTCTTTCAACAATATCTTGAATATAATGGTAGTCCACATCTATGTGTTTGCCCTTAGAACTATTTGGTCCATTTTTTATTAATCTAATCGTGGACTGATTGTCACAATACATGTGGACAGGTTCGTTGGCTATATCAAGCTTCAAATCTTTTATGAAGCGTTTTATCCAAACGACAAAGTTTGTTGCAATACTACACTCTACATACTCTGCTTCTTGAGTATAGCGGGTAAGACAACTCTGTTTTTTACTTGACCAAGAAATGGTTGCACCTCCAAAGAGGAAAACATGACCTGAGGTAGACTTACAGTCGTCCCTATCCCCAGCAAAATCTAAATCTGAAAAACCTATAACTTCAAGCCTATTAGCTTGGAAACATAATTTCAAGTGTTTTGTCCCCTTGATATATCTAAATATTCTCTTCACTGCTTTCCAGTGTTTGATTCCTAGATTATTTTGGTATCTACTGACTATGTCAAGAGCATAACTAATGTCGGGCATGATGCATAACATTGCATACATAAGACTACCAATAGCCTGAGCATAAGGTGCTTCCAATTTATCTTGATCATCTCTAGGACAATCTCCTTTAGACAATTTTAATCCTTTTTCAACAGGAGTAGAAGTTGGTTTGCAGTTTTCCATTCTAAAACGTTTGAGAATGGTGTCAAGATATCTTTCTTGACCTAAACATAACTTTCTGCATTTTCTATTTCTCGTTATCTTAATTCCCAATACATATGATGCTTCTCCTATGTCTTTCATTTTAAATTTAGAATTTAGGCATGATTTCATACTTTGTATCATATTTAAATCATTACTGGCTAATAATATATCATCAACATAAAGAGACAAGATGGTAAAGCTACTCCCACTTTTCATAATATAAACACAATGATCTAATCTATTTACTACGAAACCAAATTCAACCATTGCTAAATGAAAAGTTCTATATCATTGACGTGATGATTGCTTCAAACCATATAAGGACCTTTTTAACTTATATACTTTATTTTCTTGTCCTTTAATTATGAAACCTTCTGGTTGTTTCATATATATATATATATATATATATATCTTCATTGAGCTCTCCATTTAAGAAAGCAGTTTTACATCTAATTGAAAAAGTTCTAAATCAAAATAGGCTACTATAGCAAGAATAATTCTTATGGATAAAAATTTAGTAACAAGAGAGTAAGTATCAATATAATCAATTCCTTCAATTTAAGTAAAACCTTTTGCCACTAATCTGGCTTTATATTTATCTATGGAGCCATCTGAATTCAATTTTCTTTTAAATACCCATTTGCAACCGATAGCTTTTCTATCTTTGGGTAACTCACTAAGTTCCCAAACATTATTTTTTACAATAGATTCAATTTCTTCATCCATGGCTGTAAGCCAATCAGTAGATTCATTTGACTTTAAAGCATCATCATAATTTAATGGATCTTCAAACTCCTCAAGAATATTAGTTATTAAACTTTCATAACAGTTTGTAGGATTTATAATATCTTCAAACACATTAGACATTAAAGTATAATAGTCCTCAAAGAAACTGGGAGATTTTTGTTCAAATAAATTAGACATTAAAGAAAAATAGTCTTTTCAATAATTAGGAGGACATCTTTCTCTATGAATTCTTGATATGGTGTCATATTTTGGTACATCAACTAGCTCTTTTAAGGTTTTATTAGTAAAACTCTTATCTTTTTCTATTTCAAATAATTCAACCAATTTCTTTGGGTTTCTAGTGTCTATTTGTTCTTCTAGAAAATGAGCATCTCTACTTTCTATAACATTGACACTACCATCAGAATGATGCCTTATGAATCTGAATCCTTTTGATTTCTCTGAATATCCTATAATAGTACATTTTATTGATTTGTCATCTAGTTTTCTCCTAAGTTGACTGGGGATCAAAGCCTGAGCAGATGAGCACCAAACTTTAATTCACCTAGGTCTCGTTTTCGACCAGTCCAAAGTTTATATGGTGTTGTATTAGTTGTTTTTGCGGAAACTCAATTTAAAATATAAGTTGCAGCAGCTAGAGCCTCTCCCCAATAATTAGTTCCTAAGTTAGAATGAGATAACATTGATCTAACCATATCTAGTAGGGTTCGATTTCTTCCTTCTGACACTCCATTTTGTTGGGGTATGTAACTCATTGTTACTTGATGTATTATGGAATTTTGTTTGCAATAATTTTCAAATGATTCTGAGGTATACTCACCTCCTCTATCACTTCTAAGAATTTTTATATTTCTATCCAATTGTTTTTCGACCAAATTCTTATATTCTTTAAATAGTTCTAACACTTCTGATTTTTTTTATTAAATAAATATAGCCAAACCTAGAATAGTCATCAGTAAAAGTGACAAAATATTCCATTCCTCTATGTGTTTTTACATTTAGTGGCCCACATACATCTGAGTATATTATAGCTAACAATTCAGTTGATCTTTGTCCTTTGGGAAATGGTAACCTAGTTATTTTTCCCGATAAACAAGGTTCACATGTGGGGAATTCAACATCTAAATTGGGAATTAATCCACTTTTGGACATTCTTTTCATTTTATCTTTATTTATATGTCCTAATCTGAGATGCCATATATAAGGATCATCAAAAACATAGAAACATCAATATAAGAAGAAGAGCTAGCTACTGATTTATTATTAGAAAAATTGAGTTTGTACAAGCCATCAACTTTTATTCCCCAAAATTAAATACGACTATGTTTTCCAACCGATACTTTTCCAAAACGGAAACAAACTTCAAAACCCTTTTTCATCCAAGCGCGGCACAGAAATAAGATTTCGTTGCATTGAAGTAGCATATAATGTCTCAGTCAGCAAGATGTTATTTTCACCAAGCAAGGAAATACGAACTATTCCAATTCCCAGTCAGCAAGATGTTATTTTCACCAAGCAAGGAAATACGAACTATTCCAATTCCCATCACATCGCAGTAAGTGTTATTACCCATGTACATGCGATGATCACCGGTTTTAACCTCCTTCAATTCTACAAAATCTTCTCGAGATTTGGCCACATGTCGAGATGAACCAGAATCTATGCACCATGATTAGTATCACAATCCGCAAGAAGAGACTCAAAAACCACACAAATCAGGTCCCTTTTCTGATTATTAGGTCGATTATTATTATTGTTTTGATTATTATTTTTGACCCTACAATCTTTCCTTTGGTAACCAGGTTTTCCACAATTATAGCAGTTTCCAGAAAAACTCTTCCTTTTCATTCCTTTCTTTTGAGTCCACTTGTTTTTATTTTTACTAAAATTAGCATGGGATTGTTTTGGTTCCTCAATCATTTTTTTGGTTGAAGTGTATCTAATCATTAATGCTTCAGATTGTTTATTTTTATTTCTTCTTTCATATTCCAGAGTTAAAAGCATATATAGGAAGATTTTTCATAGTAACACCAGTTAAAGCCATGTTTAAAGAAATAACTACTTATTCCCAAGAATCAGGCAAACTACTTAAAGTTGTGGAAACTTGCATTCTTTCAGGAATTGGATTCCCTAGAGTTGCAAGCTCTTTAGCAATTACTGTCATTTAATTTATATGGTTAACCACAGATTCAGTATCCAACATCTTCCTGGAATTGTATTTTTCAATTAGCATTTGCACATAGATTTCTGATGAATTTGAATAAGTTGCAGAAATAGCATCAAACATTTCTTTTGTTGTTTTATGTTCTTCAAATAACATTTCAATATCAGGTTCCATAAAGGTTAACAATCATCTCTAGCAAGCTTAAAGGTTAAAACATATCTGATTCTGCGCTTCCAAGTAGAGAAATTTGAACCATTTAATTTTTCAGTTTTACTTAATTCGACATTTACTTCTCTACTACCCATTTGATTGAATGATAAAAAAAAATTTAAGTAATCAAAATGGGTTAGATTACCGACCATATCAGAAGACTTTGTTACTAGATTTGCGTGGATTTTTTTATCTCTTTTTCTAATGAATCTCCCAAAGGAACATGCTCCAAAAGAGGCTTTTGTGCGTTGGTATGGAGATCTCGTGAGAAGTTGCTCGTCACTTATCAAGACTTGAAACTTCTGAAGAGAGGCGTACTTTGAGAGAAAAAGTAATTCATGCGGTTACTGTTCTGAACTTCTCAAGACCTTGTTGTGTGACTACCCAAAAAAAAGTAGTCTTTTTGGCACACACAAAATGGCCCTCCTTAAGTGCACCAAGGAAGAACTTTACCCCTTTTGATCGTCTTCTTTACCTTTCTGCAAAAAAATAGCAGAGAGCAAAAGAACTCAAAAGAATAAACCAATGAAGAGTAGTGAGCCCAGATCGATGGATCCGACCACTGGCTCTGATACCAGCAAAGAATCTGATGTGCGCACACTAGAAGATGAATGCCGCTAGGCTGGTTATCGCAGGCAGAGGTTCTATTCCAGATCTCTTTTCTATATATGTTTTTCTATATGTTTCATGGATCTTATCATCCATACATATACCACACTTAGAGAAACAGATTTACCCATCAAAGCCGGGGAAGTGGCTCTCCGATTATGCAAATCGTGTGAGGAAATCAAGGAATTTGGTTGACTGTGTAAGATGAACGTTGAGGCTTAATGGGCAATGAAACGTGTGGGTCCACATGGTCCAACATTAATATGGTAGGTTGGTGAGATGAGCCAATTGGATGAATGTACAGTGTAAGTAGGCGCCCGTCACTGAGTGCCTGTCAGAACACTGGAGATTGGGCACTAGCACCTGCTCTCTTTTATCATGCATATGATATCCAAGGATGCCTTCAACAACCCTTACCAACAGTTGAATGAAAATACATTAATCATTATTTTGGCCCTTCTTCAAAGGACTGGAGATATATAACACCCAAAGCCACCACCCTTCTTCTCCTCCTGTTCAAAACACGAGCTTCATTTCCAAGAAAGAGAGATGGCCAGGCAGGATGAGGAATCACAACAATCCCAACCATGCAGTCTCTCCATTCAAAGTACAAGCATCAAGGGGCAAAAACAAGGGGGTTGGATTACCTTCCCCTTTATCATAGGTCTCTCTCTCTCTCTCTCTCTCTCTCTCTCTCTCTCTCTCCCTCTCAATGTTCAAAACTATGTAGGTGTGCTTGTATTGTACTCCCTACAGGTAGCTCCTATACTCACTAGGACTGTGCATTAGAAATTAAGTGTTGAATTCATAACCATTTCGAGTAGTATCGATTTATTTTCTTCTATTAAATGGGGTTTGGAGATATCGTCTAATCAAGGTGTTAAACCTATGTGGTTGGCTTTTTGAAAAAAAATTTGGGTTTATGACTTCCATGCAGGGACTATGGCAGGGCTATCGTTAACTGCATTTGGGGTCAGCTCCAACCTTATTGTGTACCTCATTGAAAAATTTAACGTGAAGAGCATTGATGCTGCTCAGATCTTTAACATAGTGAACGGGTGCATTAGTCTTCTCCCCATTGTAGGAGCCATTATATCAGATTCCTTCTTCGGCACCTTCCCCGTCATCTCCGTCACCTCTTTCATCTCCTTACTGGTAATTTCTCCCTTTACCAATGTGAATTTCAATGATTTTCACCCCTTGAGACTCCGATAATCTAAGATCAAGTGGATTCTAGCTTTCATTATCGATAATTGATAACAACATGCAAAGAACAAAACAACCGCGACTTTAGCACCTTACTTAAAATAAACATATGAGTAGTCATTTATTTTATTTAGTGAACCAAGTTACATGGAAAGAACAGAACAATGGTGATTTAGGCGCACCTTACTTCTAGAAAACATATGAACAGTTATTTACACGTAAACCAAAGTACATGGAATTAGTTTACAAAGATTGAAACAGACCCAGAGTCACACCTGACAAGAAAACGTAAGAAATGAACAACTCCATTATTAGATCTTATTGTACATGATGGTTATGTATATCCATTCTTTCAGTTCACGTCTGGGTATAAAAAAAAATAAAAGTAAAGTAGATATCATGTGTTGGGGCTGGCATCATTCTTCTACCCACTTGTGGAGTTTTAAATATATGTGTAGGTAAGTGCAGTTGGATTTTTTTTTCAACTTGGACCAAACCAATTAAACCGGACTCCATCTAATAAGAGTTTTTTTTTTGGGTGTGTTAGGACTTGTGGTGAGAGTTGGATTGCCTTGTTGAGCTCAAATTGGGCTCAGGCTTTGGAGTTGAAACTATTTTCAATTTCATCCGAATTAGAGTTGGGCTTTGGTAGGTCCTTAATCCGACTCAACCCTACTGGAACATGATAACCGGTCTCATCTGATCTAATCAAACAGTTTGATTCAAATCAAGAATCTAATCCAACGGGATTCTAAATTCTACTTGGCAATCGTTCCTCTTGGCCTGGGGGAACTAATCTTGAGAGCGACAGTGTGGAAACCGTAAAACAATTTTCAAAAGGCTTGCTTCCGTAGTCCCATCACCAAATCTTTTATTCAACATGCCACGATCTATCATGATCAAGACATTGGCCCTGAAAGCGAATGGTGATAGAATGGTGGATCTCAAAGGGTCCCACCACAGACAAATCTAGCATGTAGGTGCTGCGGGGTTGTGCGTGCGTACGAAGGAATAGTCCTATCGGATAAAAATAGCACATAAATGGATACTCCAATCATTAAAAGAAAAGGAAGAAAAAAAAAAAAAAAAGGGAAAATGAATCTACTCAAGTATTTAAAGCACCCTCAGACAGAGTTGGGGGGATATTTTTTTTTTTTTTTTTTTTGCTTGTAATACATAGCTCAGAGAAGAGGCATGATGTGCACAATTTCTTTGAAAGAAGGGTTGACAAGTCCAACCCTTCCCCACAAACTTACAAAAACATAACATCACAGTTTTTTTTAATTAAATTATTTTATAATTAAATAACATAGAATTAGTTCTTGTCCGTGACTATCTTCACCCTTTCCACAAAATTTTGTTTTCTAACATTTTAAATAAAAGACTGACTTTGACTTTTAGTATTCAAATTACTTCACTCATCTTGTCCGACAGGACCCATTTTTCTTATCTTCGACTTCAACTTTGAGCATTCAAGTCACTTCACTTGTTTTACTCCTTGAAATGTTTGTTTGGATAAAATACAAAGGGAGTAGTAGTGTTGAGATAATATCACATAAGGATAATTAAAGAGATAAGGAATGAACGATATAAGATAGAGATGTAAATAGGATCATACATTTAATTCTTAGATATTTTATTGCAATAACAATTGCTAAATATTCATTTTTTGCTAATCAATTATAGTAATATAATCCTATGTATTCAATTACATTCAACAAATAGAGTAGGCTCTGAGAGTATAATACTAAGCTAACAAATGCGCCAAACGAATAGACCTATATATATATATATATATATATATATATCAACAAGTGTCCATAAAACTTTTTATTTATCCTTACTGTCATGAGCATTGCCACAAATGTATATATGGAAATGTCAAGATGTTTTTCAATTTAAGATTTTTCTCACAAAAGCATTCAGAAAAAGTTGCATGATATAAATTAGCTTTTAAGTAATAGAAAATGATAAATAAATATAAAAACACTATCAGAAACATTTTACATATACTACCAACATTTTATGTCATCAAATCCTCTCACAATTTTTTCAATTTGGTGATATTTTGAAACTACTATGACTTTATTTTAAAAATACCATCTTAGATAAACATCACAACCTACATTCAAAATATCACCTTTGTTTATGGCATTAAGTGTGGAAAAATGTAATATACTAAATTATAATCACAATTGCTCATCTGGTCATGCAGGGCACAGTTCTGTTGACATTAACAGCAGCCCTCCCCTCCCTGAGGTCACCAACATGCATAAATGGGTCGAGCACATGTGAACCCCCACCTAAGAGCCATTTCATGGCCTTATATGGTGGGATAGCCCTGGTGACAATAGGACTTGGTGGGACCCGCTTTAACATTGCCTCTATGGGGGCTAACCAGTTCCAAAAACTCAAAGACCGTGATAGCTTCTTCAATTGGTACTTCTTCACCATGTATGCTGCTTCTGTCATAGCCTCCACCTGCATTGTCTATGTTCAAGACAATGTCGGGTGGGCCTTGGGGTTTGGACTATGCGCGGCGATAAATGGGCTGAGCTTGGCCTTGTTACTGTTGGGGAGACGCTATTATCGCCGTGTGAGGCCAGAGGGAAGCCCGTTTACAGGCTTAGCTCGTGTGGTGATTGCTGCAATCAGAAAGAGAAAGCTTACACTGTCGTCCATAGGTGAAGATTATTATCAAGGGTGTGATGGTGCATCAAAGTTGCCCTCTTCCGTGCCCACTCGAAGTTTCAGGTGAGAATTTTTGCTCCAAGTCTATCATATTGTCGTCCTCATGATCATTATCAAAGCCTTATTCCAATTATGTTGGATTCGGTCAACTTCTTATGATTCTATTCGACTGCCACAAATACAATTAATGAGAAATTATTGTCTTTGCAACAAGCCAGGATATTTTCAAACTTTCCGGGTGATTAGAGAGACCAGCGGAAAATATTGCAAAAATATATATATTACTTTTTAAATAACTTAAAAATAAAACATTTCAGGATAAAATAAAAAATAAATAAATAAATTATTTTCTTACTTCCCAATTTTCCATTCATGTTCCTATATTTCATGATGTGATCTTATGGTATTTTCATTTATCCAATCTTTCACAATAATTTGCTTTAACGATCGAACCCAGTTATATCATATAAACCCTGTCCGAAGTCGTAGACAGTTGATTCATCATGTGTAGAAAAACTACAAGACCAAAATTATATGTTTCACAAATGATTAATCCAGATGTATATATCACCTGAATTGGAGCAGGTTAACTTTAAATTAAAAAAAAAAAAAAAAACCATATTTTGTTCTCCCTGTTGGGCTTGGTTATTCAGGCTTAGAGTTGCCCCTACTTAATTTTTCGGAAAATATAGCTGAGAATAAGTTAATATTATACAATTCAAAATTCATAAAAAAAAAAATCCCAATTTTCGTGTAAAACAATTTCAACTTAGTTGATATCCCAAAAAAACAAAAAACAATATTAAAGAGAAAAAACCATTCTAAGCAAATATTTTTTAGACTATTAGAGGAATTACAGACATGGATGGATGGATGCTGGCAAATAATTTGTTCATCAATCAACATGGTAGTAAGTAGTAAACTTAATCAAATGCCTTTTATGGTGAAGTTTCCTGAACAGAGCAGCACTGAAAAGTGAAGGAGATATGTACTCGAATGGATCCATAGCAAAGCCATGGAGACTATGCACTGTGGAGCAAGTGGAAGACCTCAAAACCCTAATGAAAATCTTCCCTGTATGGTCTTCAACCATCTTCATAAGCACCCCAATTGGGGTCCTAAACAGCCTCACAATCCTCCAGGCCCTGTCCATGGACCGACATCTCGGCCCACACTTCTCGATCCCGGCGGGCTCCTTCGTCGTCTTTGTTCTCCTCTCCACATCTCTCGCACTCCTCATCATCGATCGCTTCCTCTATCCAAGGTGGCGCAAGCTCACAGGCCGATGTCCGACCCCACTCCAACGTTTAGGATTGGGCCACATCTTCAACATCCTGGGCTTGGTGGGCTCCGCACTGGTAGAGTTCAGGAGACTTCATGTGGTTCGGGCCCACAACCTACAGGATCACGCAAGCTCTGTGGTCCCCATGTCAGCCCTGTGGCTTGTGCTGCCACTGGCCCTCGTAGGCATTGGTGAGGCATTTCATTTTCCGGGAGGTGTGGCCTTGTACTACCAAGAGTTTCCGGCATCTCTCCATAGCACGGCAACAGCAATGACAGCGTTGATTATCGGAATTGGGTTCTATCTGAGCACGGCCATCGTCGGCCTCGTCCGGAGGGTCACTGAATGGTTGCCGGATAATATAAATAGTGGGAGGATTGACAATGTGTATTGGATGTTGGCCGTGGTTGGGGTGGTGAACTTCGGCTACTTTCAGCTGTGCGCATGGTTATACAAGTACCACAACGTGGAAAAGGAGGACACAGATTCTGGTAGTCCATCATCAGCAACATAATAAATTGGATAGATTCTTCTGTTTATATTCTTAGTAATAGCTAAAAAGATGATTGATATGTGTAGAAAGAGTGCACCACTCATCATGATGTCCACCTTGTCCCCAACTATGCTGGAGACGCTACATATGAATTTTATTTTTCCATTCCAACCTATCTCGTGCCAAGTCCTTGTAATCTCCTCTCCCTGCAGTAACATGATATTATTATGATATTATTGTCTTTTAATATATGAAAATACTTTAGTGCCCGTTTGTGCAGATGGAATTGGATGCAATACTTGAAGATAGCAATCTCCTATTCCTGTAATAACATGATAATTCTATCAAGGTCAACATACCAAAGGTCCTATTTGTTCAATCAATTGGAGATGGAAAATGAATACCACCCTAGTAATTTAAATCTTAGGAAAGTGAGGGTCTCATCTAAGAAGATATGAGCAAGTAGTAGGCGGTGGGCCGTAGGCGGCCACATGTGATCTGTCCATCACTAATTTCCAGATAAGGGACTGTGATGAGTCACCAGAATATCAACATATAAGGTAAGCTTTGCAAAGAGTAAAGCCAGCACTAGGGATACAGATACTAATGAATGGGAAGTACCCAGATGATGTGTGTCGGGGGGACTAAAAGGCTCAGTTTGTTGCATATATCTTTGAATAAGACTTAAAATCACTATCTGGCCAATAAAGCAAAAGCCTTGCAATACATGGAATCTGCAAGGCAACACATCAAGCAACATAGTTTCCCTATGCTCTATGAATTCCGATTTAAGGACTAGAAAATCGGAATATACTTCAAATATTAAACTTAAATTTGAGGTATATTGACATTTAACAACAATATTAATTATGATGATATGATGACAGTAATAACCATAAAACAATGATAATGCAAAGAGAGGAGGAAAAAAGAAATCTTGAAGAACTTTGAAATAGACATGGAAGCTAAAAGATTAAAATAGAGGTAGCTAAACACATGAAATTTTGCAAAACAGACAAAGAAAATATGTGAAAGTACATGCTGCAAATAAGAAACAAACAACAAAAAGATTGAAAACCTAGCAAACGAAACTGAAGTACGGAAATTATAATTATGAAAATTAAGCAACGAAGAAGAGAAAGAATAAAATGTTTCTAAGAAGGGCTATTAATAATAGAAAGCATTAAGATTATAGAATATAATGCAAAACCAGCAGAAAAGGATAAAGGAAAATGGAAAAGTCAATTAAACTGAACAAAGCCAATATTTTCCAATAAGGAATAGTGTTGAAGATAGAAATGATTGACAGAAGAAAGTGGTATAAGTATAAAAACCAGTTTGATAATAACTAGTAATAACAAAAAGAAAATATTTAAAGTTAGATGCCTAAACCTTGACATTTCAGTAAAGGAAAAAACAGAGAATAAAATGTCTCCCACGTTAAAGAAAAAGAGCTGGAAGAAATATTGAAGGAAGAAACCCTACAAAGTTATAAACATAAAAATCCAATAAAAAAATAAAGAAAAAAGTGAAAGACAATCTAACTGAAAAAACTTTAAAATCTTATAAACAAAACCTATATCTGAATAGATCCCAGAAGATGAACCTAAAGCAAAAGGAAAGCCAATGTAACATTTTTTACCACAAGATTTAATGTGTGCCTAAATTGAATTCATGAAAAGGCAATTGGACTCCTTGCAGAATGCCACATGCAGTAAAAGGATAGAGGATAGCCATAAAGTAATAATAATCAATAATTGCACGGTATATACACCATGAAAACAGAAAAAACATTTAGTCATATTAATCAATAGTTTTCTCAGAGCTCATCAAAGCCATTATAAATGAAAGGAATATACAAAACTAAGGAATCCGAACTTGCTCTGCCATGATTAGAAGAGCAGGGGCGCCACAAGGAATAGACCATGCAAGATTCCAAAAGAGAACCCCCTCCACTGATTTCAGTTAGACTCACCAAGAGAACAAATAACTCAATTTCTTGCATTGGGAACAATGAGATGCTGTCCCTGTGACTGCAACATTTCAAAAGGCATAGTTAGTTAATCTACAACTGTTAGGTCCCCAAAAAATAAAACAAGAATCTAAGAATATCGCAACCGAAAAAAAAATTGTCAGAGTGATCAAGCTAAGCAAAGAGAAAATTCTGAATGAATAGGAACAACCAAGTCAGTGACAGTTGTAGTTGGGTAAAGTCATGTAGCTTCTTTTTTTTTTTTTGGCTATTAAAGGATAGCTCGCTCTGTGCTCACCACACGGCTGCATTAGTCATGTTGCATTTATTATGTATATTATCTAAATGAAGATAATAAAAGGACATCTTATGTGGTGGAACCTCATTGACAGACATCGGGTGCAAGCGTGTGTACTTCTTAGGGTACTAGGGTCCTCACATGTGCATGTGTCAGCCACCTTGGAAATTCCAATCAGTAGCAGGGACGGTGAGCAAGTGATTTTTAATTCAACCTTCCATTTTGCCAGCAAGATTGACTAGCTAACTAAAACCAATGGGTTGACCTCTGAAAGATGATTCACTGAATTGGTGGGAGGGGAGCAATGACCTATTCAACATGCCACGCCAGGTTCTCTAACATGATAGGTCATGGAGCTTAGCAGAACTCTTTTAATGGGAAACACAATTTCACTGAAGATGAATACAATTTAGAAAGTGGTAGAGAGTCAACGCAACAGTTAACCTAGAAACACCCTCAAACAAAATCCTATCTCATTAGCTTGCACCTCACACATAGGCAAGGGTAGGCTTCTACCTAGATGAAGGGTTGAAAATCTTAACAAAATTTGAAAGGAAGTCTCCACTCTCCACAGTTTCTGAGTTGGTTTATCAGCAAGAGATAAATTTCCCAAGCCAACTGCTCCCCCCTCTAGAGCAGCAGCATCTAGATATGGCTGAAAGGCGACAAAACCATGTTTTGAGGCATAAAAACATATTGCAATGTGTTGTCTTCAAGACTAAACATCAGAGTGACATATAAAAGGAAGTCCAGAACGGCACAGAACTTGTGAGTTGTGAGTACATTTGACGTCCCGATTTAAATGAGGAAAAAAGCTGTCCTGAGAGATAATAAGCAAGTAGCAGCACAATGTGATTCTCTGGCGTGTAACATTTGATGAAGTCTAAGGTGGATATGCTACCACGTTGCATGGTTCAATTGTAGAAGAAGAAACATGGCAATTCCCTATAATGGGGTAAAACCTATGTGATTGAGACAGACAAGTGGGTCTCAGATGTCTAAAATGGAGAAGCCCAAGCACACTATTAAAATTACGCAACACCAAAGATAAAAGGGACAAATCCTATCTCATTAGTTCGCACCTCACACATAGGCAAGGCTGGGCTTCAACTTAGATGATGGGTTGGAAATCTTAACAAATTTGAAAGAAAGTCTCCACGGTTCTGAGTTAGTTGATCAGCAAAAGATAAATTTCCTAAGCCAACTGCTCCCTCCAGAGCAGCAGAAGCTAGATATGGCTGAAAGACAACTACACCATGTTTCGAGGCATAAAACATATTGCGATGTGTTTTCTTCAAGGCTAAACATCAGACTGTGACATATAAAAGATATATTATGTCATTAAAAACCTAGAAAGGGAACTCAATCTTGTCGTCATCATCTTTCAGTCCATAATGCCTATGATAGGCTGTTTGCTGATTGGATAAATCCGGTAGATTGAATGCTAAACTTATCGTTGCAATTTCATGCAGTTCGACCTGAATTATTGCTTGAGAAAAGGATTGAGAAAGAATTTGATTGCTTGTGAAAACTGCACTCACACCTCAGTGATTTCATAAACTACAAGAGGAATGTTATTATTTCATTCAAAGCCCACAATGGAAACTCAATCTCATCATCACTGTCCTTTGGCCAATTAGGCTTTTTGTGGATTAGGTAAAAATTCATCCATTTGAGTGCGAATCCTAATATAGCAATTACATGTGGTGAGATGGAAATCTCAGTTGTATCACAATTAACCCACAACTGGAAGCTAATCTTAGTATAGCATTTACTTGTGGACAAGTAGAAAATCCCAGTTGTATATATTCAGCATTAGACCAGAACCAAGCTGAATGTTCACATTTCCTAATATCGCATTTTCTAGAGGCCAACTAGTCATTTGAGTTCGGTAAAAGATAGGCGGAGTCCATACGGACCAGTAACTGGTTTACTCTAATTTCTTAATTTAGATCATCACATGCCATGATCAACGTCCAATAGTCAATCAATTGGAAAATTCTGAAGATTAGACTGATGACAATGTTGAAAAGGTGGAGAAAAATTTCAAACTTCTTCTGTCAAGGATGTTGATGACAAGATTGTGGAGATCTAAAACTATTTTGGATAAGGTGGAGATATTTTGTCAAATACATCAAATTATGAACATGTCTCTTGTTAATAGGAAGATCTAAGAGAACAAACATCACATGAGAGTAATGGTGGCCTGCCTATAGTATCTAAAGCTATGACGCCCAGATAAGGATATGGATACAGACATTGATACGGGATCGGGGATATGACTCCTCACTTTAGGAAATCTAGGATACGGATACGGGTGTTCTAATTTTTTCTTTAGATCACTTTTGAATCGATGAAATTACCATTGTTTTCGTCCCTTTCTAGCATTTGTTATGGTGAGAAGTAAAAATATTAAAAGAACTTTATGAAATAAAGGACTTTATAAGTAGGATATGTTAAACTTGTTCCCTAGAAGTATCGGTGTAGTATCAGGTACCAATACAAGTGTCGTATCGGTCCAATGCAAATATGTTGGGCTTGTACAAGTACGCGGATATCATAGATCTAAAGAAAATGAGAATGAGGTGGTGAAATGGGCCATTTTGACAAATGAAGAGGATAATGTCAATAAGATGGTGAATGATATTGAAAGTGTTGATACCAATTAAAAAAAAAAAAGAAGAAGTTTTGTAAGTGTTGACCGCGAAGATGCTCCTATTAATAATGCATGATCAGAGGGTTGATAAGATGGCAAGTATTGGTCAAATTATGGGTGGTTGTTGGAGGGGGGTGGGGATATGCATTTGCCTGGAAAGAAATATTTGAATAATTGTCAAGAAAATAACAATGTTAACAGAAAATCAAAAAGGAAAAGGAGAGAGAGAACTTCATAGTTCGACGAGTGTCAAATTTGGATTTGTGACTATTCATAGGAGGGGAGGGGGTTCTGTGAAAAAGACTAGACCGACTCAACATGGAACCCATGACCAGGGGCGGAAAGGGGGGCGTTTTTAAAGTCGGGCATTTTTTAGAATTTCCATATATAAATAAAAGACTTCTGCCCAAGGTGAGCACCGCATGCCTAAGCACCTAATGGGGCCAACCTTATGACCCATCCAAGTGGATTATAAAAATAGAGAGCCCACGTGATAGCCACCGATCCCGGGTTTGGCACCCATCCAAATGGACTGACCTTTGGATTGACAGTGTACTCGTTTGGATGGTGAAAGCTTAACAGCAATTGATTAGGTGGTTAGGATGATGATTCAAGCCTCCATCACCATACATAGGTAAGGGAGGGGGATCATTTTATCCACCCCAGTCTCATCCCCAAGTGGGGCACACAAGGGTGCTCACCTTATCACATGAGCACTGGTGCTCAGTAGAGGGGAGGGCACGCACACACATATATGAAGTGATAAAACTGCATGACCATTGCAACCCAAAAAAAAAAAAAAATCAAATCACAACTAGATATTAAAAATTACAAATTTCAAGCCTTTTTATTTACTTTTTTGGGTCTTTTTTTCAGATTTTATGTACCTAGATAGTCATACCGATTCATATCAACTAGAACTAGCAGCAACTACTCATCTCAGTTCCAACCACCACGATTCCTTGTTTTCACCTTTCCTCAAAGCTTCTATCATTGAAAACCACTAAGTAAATGCTAAGTTAGATGTGTATTAAACAAAGACTCAAAATTTTCTAGATTTAAGACTTCAACATGATATGAAACACCTAATAAATAGGACGGCAGTAAGAACAGCTAATGGGATGGTGGAGGCTCTGGCTGAGATGGGGGTGGATAGAGTTACCGCTAATAGTGTTATATTTGGGTAATGTTGTTGTGTTGAATTTTGGTACAATGCTCTTATACTTATAGGTTGGATTTTATTGTAGTTTTATCCTTGCTGTATATGTACTCTCTTTATTATCATTTAATACAGTTCGCGCATTAATAACCATGGAAAAAAAATCCAAAATTAAATAGCATTTTTTATGTCTACTTAAAGCTCCTTTTTATGGAGAGAGAGAACGAGGCAATCAAGTACATAAACAAGAAAGCTTTGAGCTTACCTGAGAATGAATGTAATTCATGTCCTGTGTAAAAGAACCCTGGTGAGCAATCTGCCCATATATTTTTAACAAGAAATACGAGTATAAGGTAACTTCAAATTGAATATTATGAAAACAAATTTAAAATTCAAGCAAAGCCCTACATTGTCTACCTGGTTGCTAGAACCTGCTTGAACTCCAAGTGCATCTTTCTTACCAGAACCATCTCCAGCCTTGGCAGGCCCCTTAGTGTCACCCTGTCCAAATTGCCAATTTGCAAATGAAATCATAAAAAAGATACACAAGTTGTCAAAAACACCTATCCAGAGAGCAAAATGCATAAAATGCAGGCATGAAACTAGAATTCAATTACCTCCAACTGCAGCATCGCATTCATCCCCAAAAAGATCGATCAACATAATCAAGAAGGAAAAGCGTCATTAGTTTAATCTGAACAAGCATCCCAAAAAAAAAAAAAAAAACACTACTCCACCAAACAACAGCTTTTAAAGTTAAGAACCTGATTGTGGGATGCACCTTGAATCATGCCAGTGACTGGGATCGGATGAATTTTAAGGTCTAATTCTGGATTAGGAGTGGGCCTATATGGCCGTGATTTGATATAGTAATTTATCTCTCTTTTTTTTATTTTTCTTTTTCTTTTTTTTCTTTTTTTTTTTTGGGGTGGTGGGGGGCGGGTTGGTAAATGTATTTTATCTCTGTAAGGGCCTCAAAGTTCAAAGGTTATGTAATTGGGGCCATCACTCAAGATGGGTTCGGCCTTTGGATCATCAGATCAAACCCATCTCAAATCCAGAGTGAGTCATTCATATTCCACCCTGATCATGCCATCTCTTGTGGTTTTGGATCAAAAGATTTGGCCCCACAACAGTTCAAAACTTCTTTAAAAAATGCACCCAAGGTAGGGAAACTTGCCAAGCTGACTCGTGACTAGGACGAGTCACCATATTTTGATGAAAAATCGAGTCAAATACAGCAAATTGACCTATAAAGGACAAACTAGTCTAAAATTTACAACAACTTGTTGACAGTGAATTGTATGAATCCGTTGCGACATATATTTGATCTTCTGCATTTGATGATTGGACTTAAAAAGTACCTAATATGCAATATCGTTTTTAATGATTATTTTATCATGAAGACATGTAAATAGATGCGTATACTTATATTTTCTGGGGATTTTTACCAAAAAAACTATAAAGAAATTCCTCATTCGGAAATTAATGATATAGCTTTACCATTTTTCTAAATAATAATAATTGCACATTAGGATTTTTTTTCTTTTGATGAAATTGCCCTTTTTCTCCGTTTACCTCGTTTAACCCTAACCCACCCAACTATGAGCCTTTAATTTTTGTTGCACAAGGAAATGCAGCAAGCTGCTGCTAATGAAACAGATCAGGCCACGCAGTCAGTATGAGTGAAAAGCTGTGGAAGGCCTAAGGAAGAATCAGAGCAGTTTAAAGGCGACACCATGAAGATAATACAGAACAGGGAAAAAGAAAAATCTCCTTATTGGTCTCTTTTTCTAATTATTTCAATCATACATAAAAACACTTGTGATAAAGAGGTTTTTGATAATTGAGCGACAAAGACATTCTAAAATGATGTTCATGAATGATAAGCAACTCAAAGCTATTTCTTACACACCATGAAAAAACTATTCAACACAACTCCAAGATTGGATAATCAAAATATCTAAGCGGTTCATAATGAAACAAATAAAATTTCAATGGCTTCAGCCATCACGGGAACTATGTTATTGTGCTCCAGTGGTCCCATCAACATGACTACCACCAAGTCTTCCTGGCTCATTAGGCGTAGCTACAAACTGATCAGAATCCCCAAGTCAGGAAAGAAGTTGAGAAAAATTGAAAAAAGTTGGTGTATTTTTACATTGCTGATTCCATGGACCCACAATTTAGGTGAGATGCACACTCTTTTGCTTACCGACTCTAAGGTCTTCTCTCTGCCTCTCACGCTTTCTTCTGATTTCACATCGTCCAGTATCAAGCCCATAAGGGGCTATGTTAGATAACAATGTGGAGATTATTCCATCAGAACCAAAGATGATGAAGAAGATATCTTCTTTCCACAGGTTGCAATGTTCTTTAGCCAGAAAGAAGACGCACTTCAAAAATGAAGGCCTTAATTTCAGCAATTTTTTTTTATTTTGGCATGCAATTAAGAGAGAAGGGCTCGGGGTTTTAATTGGGAGGAGGAGGAAAAGGAGGGTTATGCGGCCACAATATCACGACCCGTGGACCAAAAAAACCCTCTAATATGATGTTAGCATTATTTAGCAAAATGGTAAATTTATGCCGCTAATTGCTAAACGAGATAATTTTTGTAATTTTTTTGGTAAAAAATCCATAATTTACAAGATGATCAATATTTTTAGATTTTTTTTGCAAATATTAACATTCATTAATGGAGCAAGACAGGACAAAAGATTTATGCTGACAAACCAGTAAACAATATTTTTAAGATTAATTTTTCATAAAAACTTTCGAATTGGACAGTCCAGTCAGAGTCATGAGCCATCCAAAGTTTTGATTGCACCCCGGTTTGTGAATCTTCTTCCACATGGATAGCTAGATATATATATATATATATATATATATAGAGAGAGAGAGAGAGAGAGAGATACCTCTCTGAACTTCTGCAAGTACAACTTGAGAGGATCAATATATTCTTCAAACCCTAGAGTGGCCATTGCCCAGAGCAGATCATCTCCATTGATTGTCTTCCTCTTCTCCCTTTGGCACTTATCACTCGCCCTACACTCATCAAAATTAAAAATTTCAACAAAACCCCAACACCCCAAATCCTTAAAAACAACTACAACAACAACAACCATATCACTCCAAATCAAACAAAACAAACAACAACAACAACAACCATATCACTCCAAAACTAAAATCAAACAAAACAAAGTTAAGAAAACACCACACCATAACCAAAATCCAAACAAAATAAAATTCCTCTCTACCCATCAAAGGCAAAATATTAAAAAAAAAATCATTAGAGTAATTAAAAAAAGAGAATTTTACAGCAACAGCAATCATATTACAGTCTTCAAACTCACTCGCTTGTGATAAAGCTGATGAACTCCGACACACACTCCTGCACCGTTTCCTTCGAATCCTTTGCAATCTTCCCGTTCGCCGGCACCGCCTTCTTCATGATCCGACTGATGTTGGCGATCGGAAGGAACCGATCCTGCTCCCGGACGTTCGACCGCGGGCTCTGATCTCCGCTCTCGTGGCTTCCTCCACCCGGGCTCGCCGATCCCTCCGCCATTCCTCCAAAACCCTAGATCAATATCACAGAAGAAGATAAGATCAAAGCAAATATAAACCCTAAACCCAAGATCTCTCATTTTCCCCATTGCCTTATTCTCCTTCATCTGTGCTAAACCCTAGATCTCTCTTCCTCTCCATTGCCATCTTCTCCTTCCCTATCTGCTCGTACGGAAACCCTAATTCTTCTTCTTCGTTTTCTTCGATCGAGAGAGGGGGTTTACCTGATAGAGAGAAGAAAAGAGAGGGGGTGTTTTGTAATTTTAGGCGCGGAAGGAGAGGGAGATGATCGGACGCTGGAGAAGAGAAGAGAGAGCTTGGAAGGAGAATCTTTGATTACGCACCGTCCGTTTTTTGGTCTTTTGTCTTTTAATTGGAAGACTGCACTTTTCACAGAGAGAGAGAGAGAGAGAGAGAGAGAGAGAGAGAGAGATTGTGTGTGGCTTGTGAGAGATGCTCCTTTTTTTATTATTTTATGTGAGAAAAGGACAAAAGGGGGAACAGCCAAAAAGTTTTCTTTGGGGTTTTTTTGTGTTGGTTTGCTGTTCCTTGAGACGTAACAAGACTACAAGAGAGAGAGGAAGGGGTAAAAAAATGATTTTTTAATGGGATTGGGAGGAAGGAAAGATACAAAAGATAATAGTATTGTGGGGCCACCTTGATGAAGGACAACTGAATTGCCCTAGATTTTTTGTGGGTCCTATAACTTTTGGAGGATGAGAAATGCATAATTTGGGCTTTTTGGTTAGGGAAAAAATAAAGTATAGTAAAGTAAAATTGTTCTTACAGTTTAAAATTTCAGTTTTACTATGTTTAGATGTATTTAGCTCAATAGATGAAGTAGTATTCTAAGTCACGTATACTTTATTTCACTTCAATCTAAATATTTTAATTTTTTTGAGTAAAAGCCTTAATTTAATCCCACTCGTGTGAAAGTTACATAAGTCTACTCTACTGATCATTTATCCAAACAGGCCCTAAGTTAAGTGGAGTGAAGATTAATATTGAAATCCAATCTATTTAATATGTATCAGGAGTATCCACAAATTTTACTTTGTACGGAGTTCACCCCAACATTGAATTGGCAATTTAGTGAAAATTGAAGATCGTGTTTGTCATGTTTTAATTGTCAATTCAAAGATGTGGGACAAACTCAGATTGATGTAAATAGTAGATACCCATGTACCCATAGTGTGTTTTTCTTAAGGACTCATATTTTCCTATTTTCAATAGATGGGGCACACAATCAACTACATTTGGATTTCTCGAAGCTAAAGCCTAGGATCCGAGTTCCAATGGAGAGGTCTTATTCAAATTTATTCCTGAGTACCATGGTATAATAAGGATCAGTCAAATGATCATGACCTTAATTTGAAGTCTCTTACATGCATTTGTTTGTGTAACTCTCCTTCCACAAAGGCCCTGTGAAAAAGTGGTGCCTTTTTCTTGGGAAGAATTGGTTCTTTTTTATTGTTTGGTATGAATGCTTCAAAATCAATGTGAATTTATATGATTTTGCAGAAAAGTATTTTGCAAAGGCATTGGAATATTTTTCCCTATGGAAACAGAAGTCCTCGGAAGCAGTAAAAGTTCACTGTCCCATTTTGAGGTGGATATTACTTCAATTGGAATTAACTTTGGGTGAGTATTGCTTGTTCATTAGCAGTCATGATGTGTATGAGTTAGATCAAAAAGAGTTGGAGCTCACATGAGCCAAAATTAAATTTGTCCTGTACCTGTGCTGACATATCATAAGTTCAGTGAGCCCTCATCTGATTAAACTGAAATCAGGGCTGGCCCTCATCCATATCCAAGTTCATTCTCTCAACCAAGGCTTTATCATTCTCTCAACCAAGGCTTTATCATCTTCTATTCTATTCTATATCTTGGGAGAATGTTCTCCTGAGGCTGTGTGTGTGAGCAGTTCAGCTCTATAGAGCCCAAGTATAGAGCCCACTTGGGCCCACCTTTAATCAATACAGCCACTTTGATATTCTGGTTGTCCCATGATCTGACCTCATCGAATTTTGGAATCATTCAACCTACACTATAAGCAATGGGGTGAATCTCAAAAGGATATACAGATATGATGCCATGAAGTTTTAATAGCTAGAAAAGAATTGTCCGGAGGAAGACCTTTTCATCTGCCCTTCTTCCATTGATAAATATGCATCAAAGAGGGCCCCACAAGTTGGATTGCATATGCAGTCTACTCGTAGGAGAACATTTTCTTGAAAATTGGAAGGTTAAAACCTGCGTACCCATATTATATGCCAGAAATTGATCATGTAAGCCGGAGCCGGAGCAACTTGGGTCAAACACTACCTAAACCAAACTGAGTCAATTGAAGCTCTGTCCATTGGAATTGGTTCGGCTTTGGCATGAGATTTCAATAGCTTTTGTTAAAAGGTCACATTGGTTTTAAACCCGACCCAATCCAACCAAATCCAATTTACAAAAATGGCACCTTAGGTTTGGCTCGGGTGAAAGTTGGGCCCTTACAAACACATTTAGATCAGACCACCAGAAGCAAAGAGGGCTCATTATTATGGCTATCAACGGGCCAAATTAATGAACCTATCCATCTCCATGCCTGCACCCATTTCCAATTGAGGAGTCATAAGGTTGGGTCCAGGTCCAATGTAGACCCTACTGCTAAGACCCAACCTGTTTTGGAAATGGGCCGGACCTTTAAAGCCTCTTAGTATATGATACTGGGACCGGGCTTTAGGCCCAAGCTTAACTTAATTAAAGGATTTGAAGAATCATAAAAACCCCTTTTATATGATGTGTGTATGTTATATATTATATTATTTTGTTTAATATACGGGCATAGCGGTAATGGACCCATGTATGGGCCTGACCCAAACTGATTCAGGCGCATTAACAGCCCTACAAATTAGACACCCCACATGAGATCACATGACAAGGCCAGCATGGGATTGTAGATATGTGGGGGTACTACTACTTGGTGGGTTTGAACCAGATATGGATAAGATTGAATCCTTTGATCCTTTGTTGGGTAGTGATAATAGATATAATTATGGGGATCTGGATCCTTTAACCCTATTTGGACGAATCGGGGGCGACACATAGGGGGGTGGCGTTCATGGGCTTGGTCAAACAGGCAAATCACTCTGCTAACAAGGGCCATTTTCTTTAGCATAATTTATGAGAATTTGTAGATTCTCCAAAAGAAGTGGAATTCCATAATCCTCTTCTTTGCTAGAGCATTCAGAAATGCAAGGAGATTGGAATTATGAGAATTCCAAAACTCGTTCCCAGACTTTTGAGGTGGTTAAAATTTAGAATTCTAGAAGAAAAAAACTACTACATTTCTGAGGGATGACCATCACTTCATTGCCTTTAAATTTCCAACATTACAAATTCCAATGAGGAATTCTACTAAAGAAACAGATCTTTTATATTATCTAGTCATATTGCTATATTTGTCTCTGCTTCTCCTTATCTTTGTGATATGGAGCCCTTTTTAGGCCATCTAAACTTTTCTATAAGGGTTTTATGAATTTAACAAAAGAACATATGTCAGATCAATCATTAGAAGGAAAAAAACAATGTAAATGAGTCATCATATCAAATGAGACAGATCATGGGTAAAATATTGGCATCACAATAGAGCTCCATCACAAACCACACAACACTTAAAGACAAACTAAATCAAATATGAACCTAACAAAAAGGAAACTTAATCAGATAAGAATCTGTTTTTCTAATTGACAGTGTATATTGTTAAAATAAAACTAAACCAAGTTGGACTACACTTTCTCAATTAAGTGTCAAGATTTACATAATTTGGTCGAAATAAAAATAGTTAGGTCAGAATTAAAATTGAGGCAGTCGAAATCTTGGTTTGCATAAATAATAATTTTAAAGCACAAATCAATGTCAGACATTTAAAGTAGTAAATCATTTGATTTGACTATAACCCTCCTCCTTTATTCAAATTTGGGATCCGCAATATAATGCATACCGCAACATATCCATGTCATCCAGGGGCGGACCCACTTGTTGGGCACATAGGGTGTGGATTTGAAAAAACCCATTGAGAGCTATACCCCCTAAATTCGAAAAACCTCAATCCTAAAATCTCTAAACCCCAACTATAATCCACTTTCCTTAAATCTTAATACCTAAATCCCAATCCCTAAGTATCTCCACTAAGTCTGGCAACTATGTTCGTATTGGCATTTTGAGTTGATCCCATTGAAAGCAGTTGGTATAAGGAAGAGAAAGGCTTCTAGGACTTAAGCGGTGTTTCCATTCATCAACTTGTAGGAAAATGTGGTAAATCGAAGGGTGGAACCCTCGTGTGATAAGTGTAGTAACTCTGGAAGAGATATTGTGCCTGCAACAAATCCATATCATCTCAAAACACAGTGAAAAAATGCACAATGTTATCATTTTCTTTACTTTCTAAAACCTTTGAAGTACTATGACAAGTTGTTCAACAATTCACTATAAAATAAATGATGTGCATCTTATACTAACTACATTTGAGATCATAAGAAAAACAGGATTGTGTTTACTGGCCAGGTCACTATTTTCCCTCTCCTTGGGCATTACTTCCAACAATGGCGAACCCAGAATTTTCATTTGGGTGGTGCGGGCAATGGTCAAGTTAAGAAGGCAAATAAGAAAATAAAGTTTTTTAAATGTATTATTAAGGAGTTACTCGCGGGTGCGCGTGCAACCACATACCATTACTTAGGTCCATCGCTGGCTTCCAATGCCTTTCACCATGATACAACAATTACTTTTGTAGGCTGTAGCAAAGTTACTCACAAGATTGGTTTTCTTATTTCCACAATGCATCGAATTATAAAAGTTGTAGTTTAGAGTTATATATGGAGAAGTTTTATAGTTTCTTCTTTTCTGATTTTGAGATGAAGATTTTCAAGTAACTATATTTGTGAACTTTGGATTATTGACGGTTTGATTAATGTTAAACTTCTAAAATTAAATACGGTTTTCAAGTTGGTAGCAATATTTAGACTATAGACAATTATACTTGTTCTCATTACCAATTAAAGAAAGAGGTTTTTTTTAAGATTTTGCCGGTACATTTGCCCTAAGACTTGGCATGCGCCCGTCAATGGTTGGTGTTTAACAAATTACTATAAAGTGCCGGTGCAATGTCTTAGGGCCATGCGATAACTCACATATTGCATTATGTGACGTCCATTGGCATTTTGGGAACATTCTAATCTCTAGTTGGGAGTAGGATTCCTTTACAAAAATAGGCTAAAGTATGAGTATTTTATGTACTTTATACTAACCTTAATTACAAAGCAGTAATAACAACAATAAATAATAATAGACTTTTCCTAGTGTCCATCGTCTGCCCCACTCAAATGAAAATCCTAAGTCTGTCACTAATGTCATTATCCACTTAGATGACAAGTATCTGCCCCATGACTCCTCCTCAAGCAGTTATAAGAGTCTGAATCCTCTATTTCATGCAATCCTAAATTACCAATTGTGTAAAATCTCTTATTTGATTATCTCATTTCAAAAAAGCAATTGGGAGGATGCATTAGCTTGTATAAAAATTTACAAAGTTGACCATTTAAATTTGAATGAAACAGTATCTCCATATTTCTACTTTACATGGGATTTGGACTCGCAATTACAGTGGTCAGGGTCCTCAACAACCTTGGGGACCCTATTTTTATGGAAAAAATGCAAAAATATCTTTCACAGATTTTGAGAAGGTGGGCCCCACCATGCATTACAGATGGGACGCTGCAACATATTACAATCAAGGCGTTGCATTGTGGCCCTGCCCTCTTTGATTGCCAAGACATCCCATAAATTATGTTCATTATGACATTGCCAAGGTACCATCTCCTCTCATGAGGTTAAGTGATCAATCAAGTCTTGTCTACATACACTTGATGGAGTCTTCGCACTTAAGAAGGTGTACAACCAATTTATTGAAAATTTTGAATGCCATGAAATCATTGAAGGAATGTTAGATGAGCCAAGAAACATTTTGAATAAAAAAAAACTAGCATGTAACACTCCTAACATTGATCCCACTTGATGTAACATGCATATTCTTTCTATAAGAAATGGAAGAATTGAGGGTGTAAATTGTTAATGAAATGTCTTTAATGGCTTCATTTCCCATTTTAAATATGGTAAATTGATAATTATGATTAAACAACTTAACATTGGTAATCACAGTGGGAACTACCTCATGTTGATCATCACATTGAAAATCACCTAATGCGACAATTACGTGACCCACCCAAATTAATAATCAACAAGGGACTCATCTAGTGTTGGTAATTTTGATGGGGTCACCATACATTGGTAATCATGATTGAAACTATAATATGCTTATAATCACTATGGGACCAACTAATGTTAGAAGTCACAGTGGGACCTATCTGTTGTTCATAATCACAATAAAAAATATCAATATTGGAAATTATAATGGGACCATTAGACATGGCTGTTAATAAACTCATGTGGAGATATTATGCTAAAAATTTCCACCCATGTTTTTATAGATTTTTACATAAAATATTTCTTTCTATAGCATATCCTTAAAAAATGTAATATAAATTTTTTTTATAATAATTTAGAATATAATACAATACATCCTCAGTGAGTAAAAACACCCATAGTAGTAGAGTACATCCTAAGTGAAGGACCATGGCCAGGCCAGGCTGAGCAGAGTCTTTTTTGGCCTAGCCCTGGCTGACTTTTCAAAATCAATCTGCCCTACATTGGACTTTAGGAAAACCAAAGAGGCCTTCATTTTTATGGGCTTACAGGTTACCCTAGCTAGAGGCCTGAATCGTGCCTACTTTGTCTTCATTTTGCACAACATTTAAAATATTTGCTACATCCGGCCCAGAGCCTTTTTTTTATATGATGTGGATATCCTCGTGGTATTTTCAGCCGACAGGACTATTCCCCTAAGTACATGTATGGCCTGACACCACACGTGTACCAGGTAAGTCAAGGGTGGGACTCAAACTCAAACACAAGACGTGGAAAGCAAACTCACGCCTTACACCAGTGAACTATTACCCAGGAAGGATCAAAGCCTCTGTTATGCTCATTAGTTGCCGGCTCAAGTACTAAAATTTATTGCACCATGATACTATATTATTTTCATTTTTTTCCAATTCGTGTTCCTTTCTGCCAAGTATGCTAAATTTGGACTCCATATATTCCGTCTTTGAATTTCGAAAGGCATTTGGTTTGATTGTGGTATAAAATGAACTTATAAAAAGACTAAACATTGCAGTCATGAAACTAAGAAATAGAGTGATCAACTTTCAACCCTTAAATGTACCATTTCCAACAATCAAACTGATGATTAACTGTAAATTTCTACAGTTGTGGAGCTTGTCTGCTTGTGTTAAAAACTCAGAGAAAACAATGGCAAAAATGATATATGCAATCTCAGGTTCAAGCACCATTTGCAACTCCTAGGACTGCAAAATCTTTCCAAGCTAACAACAAGTGGGTTTCTATTCCAGTAAAGACATCACAATGTACATAGCACTAATCTCTATGATAATACCTATAAGATATCTCCAAACTGGCGCTTCCTCTTGTAAAATAGCTGATCCTAACATGCCAATCTTTATAGGATCAATCGCCAGATAACAGCAAAATGATGCACCGTTAGTCATGCAGTCAGCTGCCTTCGCTTCTGCCGAAGTTGGTGTGGTGGTGGGAGGCTGGTGTTCTTAGTATGGTTGAAAGGTCATTATCACCTATGTCTTGAGTGTTACTTCTCACCTGTAAATAACAAGCTGAACATGTAATGAAAGTGAATAGGTTCACAAACAAGCATACTACTGATATCCAGATATTCGTTTGGGTCGAAATTGATTTTACGCATTTGAGGGGAGAAACCAAAGTCCAAGAAAGGCATTTAGGATCCTCTAGCTAGGTGTTCCAGCATCAGAAGACCACAGACATAACAGATACCTTCAAACAAAAAAAAGAAAGACCAACACTAAATCAAAATATCAAAAGGCCAATAGGATCAGAATCATCCATAAGGCTTACAAAAGTGGCATCTAAGGATACTTCAAAATAGGCAACACATACCTAATGTGTTATATCCTTTATTTTTCTTTTGCAAAATCTGTCTTTGTTATATCATTGGCACGTACTGATTCATATCTGTGAATGCTGTATCTAGGCATCACTGTGCATGCACGGCATTAGAAAGCACATAAGACCATTATACTTACTATGAAGCCAATGGATTGTTATATGACTAAGTCAGTAAAGTTGAAGACTCAAGATTCTAGAACAAATATAAGAAGCTTCAGAATTATGCATTCCAATAGAGGCGAGTACTGGATTGCATGCTTGGATGCCAGGTTAATTATTCATCCATCGCATTTCTGAACTAGGAAGCCCAAATAGACAATGCCTGATTGTAGGAAAAACTGCAAGGCTAAAGCAGTTAAGTCTAGGGTTCACATCTTTTCAAGATCTTGTCTATCTTGTCCATGATCTCAAAATGCTAACGAGGCAAATGTCAAGGCAACTGTGCAAGGAAGATAGGGAATTTTTTGACAGAAGGAAAAAAAATAAAAAGAAAATTATTTCAATTTCTTTTAAAGTATTGGCATATCTTCATCATTTGAACATTTACATTGCATGATCATCCCAAATCTAGCCAGGATACATGTCTAAAATAGCAATTTCGAATTTACCATCAAAGTATAGAATTTTCTTTATATAATACCACAATCTGTGTATTATAGGATACAAACCTGTATCATCTGAAACTTGTAATCATCAAACAAATGATACAAAGAACAAAAATGAAAATAAATCAGATCATTAAATGATTTACCTTTTGTGACCATGTATAACTCAGCACCTTCACCTTGACTGTTGGCTCCGAGAGTAAGACGATGACAGCACCTGCATGCATCGGACATGATTTGTTAGAACTGAAACAGTTGCATGAAACAAGGGCCAGGCTGAAGAGATGCCATGCAACAGAACTGACACAGAGTTTCATAGAATAAGATAGGGCTTTTGCAGACTTCCCAAGTTAATGGGATATGAAAATAACTAAATCCGATACTTTAATGATTTATCCTGCCAAAGGTTATTCTCAAAGTAGTTTGCTACCAGGGAAAAGATTTTATGTGGTGGTTATTACTAGTAAGTTGTTGGGAAGGTCCTTGCCCGTTTGGTAATTTTACTTATAAAGTCAAGTAAAGTTAAGTCAATTTAAACATCCCATCAAAAGCACCTTTTACCAAAATTCTCTCCATCTTTTCCCAAAAAAGTCAAAAAGCAACTACCTTTACTCACTAAAAGACAAAAATACTCCACTTTTCCATATAAAAAGTCAAAAAGATTCCATAACAAACAACTAAAAATAAAATACCATCATAACTCACTTATATTTTATTCTTTCTTCAAAATCAACTTTACTTCACTTGACTCAATTAGTAGAGTTACCAAACGGGCCCAAGGATGGCTGACAGAATGAAACTTTTCACAAAACTGGAATGAGTAAGACTGAGTTTTCCTGAATGCATGATATATGCGTCTGTCTGAAAAAATGATATGTTTCATGAAATGGAAAGAGTAAGGCTCAGTATCAAAATAATAATAATTAATTGCAAGATCAGAGGAGGTTAATAATTGGAAATTAGGGATAGAGCTAAGCCACTAAAAATCTTTGATAGTGCTTTCTGAAATGTTAATTTTCAGGTTTAAGCTTTTCTTTATGGTTCAAACAACTGCATCAGAACTCAAGTGTAAAATGAAAATAGTTGGTCATTTCTTGTAAATGCCAAAAGTACAGGTGCTTATACATTACAAACAAGGAAAAAAAATCAAATTAGTCATTTCCTATTTCCAGAAGGGGATGAAAGTATCTATAAGATAAATGTTTGGAAGAAGAAAAAAAATTCTCAAGAGGATACCTGATATGTCTTTGGTCCCTTCTTAAGTAGATAACCGACGCTGTTCAAATTATCAACAAACATGTCAATGTCTGGAACTTTCAAGCCAATCTTATCTGCCAAACAGTATATTTCCTGGTAGACAATAAAGAGTTGTTCTATGAGAGATGCACTTTTTTATGAAAATGAAGGGCATGAATAGCAGTGTCGTTGGTTAGGTATTCTGTAACTTAAATGAGAAATAATAGTAATTGGAGCCGCACATACTGACATCCTTCGCATTTATATAACAAATGATTTAATTTGGATAGTAAAAAAACACATTGTGTTCCCACCACTCCATAGGAAGTTGACCATTGGAGAAGATAGGCTGAACCAACGCAGTTCATTTGCTGGTCCAACTATAATGACAAATAAGATAAATAAATATGGGGAAGTGCTCCTATGAGAGACACTCTCACCAACTTTATGAGAGATGGGTGGGGGCCCTCACTTCCATATCCACTCTCACCAACTTAAATGCAAGGACCCCCAATTTGGAAGTGAGGGCTCCTACCTATCTCTCATAAAGTTGGTGAGAGTGTCTCTCATAGGAGCACTTCCTATAAATATGTATATGTTATTTATAACTATGATTGGTAAGCCATCATCCGAGACCACTCAGACCACTTTCTTTGTTCAAGTTCGACACTTTAGATTGTATGGATTGATCCAATCACACTGGGCTAATAAGGGCACCTGTAACCCGAATCTTGACCAGATTTATCGGTTATCCCGAGTTGTGGCCTTAATGAGTACTCAGCTGAGTTGACTCAGATAGGCCATAAAAATAAAATTGAGATCTTGGTGAAAAACTTAGTGACTTTAATGAGTTTTGGTCTGATTTTCATTGACTTGGCATTACAAATTTAATTGAAAATTGCCCTTAAGGCTTGTCCATAACTTGTGAAAAATTAACTGAAAAGTGTATTATATATGTCTATATAATACTAGTTTGACCTTTTGACTTGGTCAGGAGTTGGATGACTCCCGAGTTGACTCTGCCTGGCATTCTTCCAGCTGAGTCCACTTTTTTGAGTTGCCACTGGTCTGACTCAGTCTGACTAGCTCATCTGGTATGGACTTGAAAGACTGACAGTAACAACGTTGGAACCATACAAATTTGATTCAAGATGACATAAATTGCAATAGCCATCCTGAATTTACTAAAACAAGACATTGCTGGATATACTCAAATGAGAAGGTTATTACAGAAATTGAAAAGCAGTCTTTCTGCTGCGATTCTGACTGCTTGTTGAGAGCATTTAAAAATCGTTTGGCCTCCTTCTGTTGACTCATTCCACCACTCCGAGCAAAGTCCACAAAACCATGTTCATCTACATATTTATCATATAAGGATTCTTTCATTATCTCTACTACATCCTGAAAACAAGAGAAAAGGAAGATTCGTGTCAGAAAAGTTATTGACCTAAGTGAAATATAAATTATTCAATGGATAATTGAATAACTTCTAAGGGGCACTTTGTTTAGCAAGAGTAGAGTAGGAGAGTAAAGAAGTGATTGATGTGACATAAAGTTTTACTTAAGGGTGTTTGGATGTAAGAAGCAAAAGGAGAGTACAACTGATGTGATATAAAGTTTTACTTAATGGGTGTTTCGATGGAAAATGGGGAGGGTAGAGTAAAATTCCCATGTGAAATATTGCCCATCGCCCCCTCCCCTCTCCTTTGTTTTACTCTCCCTAACTTGAATAAACTAGGGAGAAGTGAAATTTTGTCCTGTAGTGCTTTTTAGTTAACCCCCTCCTTTTTAATTTTAATCATGATTTGACCCTTACTCCTCTCGTGCTAAACAAACCTGTGTTAAAAATCTGTGTAATGGATACATGTTAAACTGCCATAAGAGCTCTCCATTACATGGTTTAAAGAACCCCATTGAGGTGAGACCAAGGTTCAAAAGGTAATGATGGCAATATAGACTATCCAAAAAGCTGATAGTACAGCAGATACATCTGATATATATTGTGTCAATTCATATTTTGATAAAATATTTTGACAGAAGAAATAAAAAAAATAAAAAAAGGAAAACTTGGATTTTTGTGTTTCTCTGTTTTTCAAATCAGTCTTTATTAGCACAAGAATGTGACCCCAGTATGATATACGTCTACTTCTGTTTCGGCTCAGATGTAAAGGATTTTGAGTTTCAGTGAGCAGTGAACTTTTGACTAAGATGTAGAAGTCGGTCTATATGTAAAGATAGCAAGTCATCCCACTTACAACACAAGTTATCGATTTCCGTTGTTCTCATGAAATGATAGAAAATAAGCTAGTAATAAATTGTCTAAGAATAGGAAAATTTTTAAAATATCAAAAAATAATTATTGACAGAAGGATATTCAAACTGGGCAACGAGTTGTAACAAATTGTAGGTTCAAATTGCAGGCGATACAAGCTAAGTCACAACAAAGTTCTCGGGGTGCTCTTTTTCGGGAAAAAAAAAAAAAAAGGGTTCTAAGGGTGTTCAATGGAGGGAAAAGATCATACACATAAGGAAGCCCAGTGATAGATTATAAAAGTTTCAAAGTTAATTGCTGAAATGGAAACAGTTTTCAGAAAGAGATAAAAGCACAAGGAGAACTTTTCAAGATACAATGTAGCAAACAATAATAAATATGTGAACTTCTATAAACTCATCTAGAAGTGGTTAAAAGAATTATGTGTTACTTAAGGCCTCTTCAGTTCAGGCAGAGGGATTCTATATAGCCACCATGGTAATGTTGATAACTTGATATTATAAGTTACTCAGGCACTAATTGGCTGAGTCATGAAATGCTCATAGTTTGCTTCTCGGTATCTTTTTTAAAAGGTACTTCTAAGTATTGTACTTCTATTGGATGAAGTCCGGCTGCATGGAAAACTAAAACAAACAGTTTTAGCAAGGTCGAGTGTGGAAGTACTGCGCCATGGCTAATGCAACACAAGTTGTGGTTGAAAGTTGAAAGATCTCATGGAAAAGCTAGGATTTTGTGATGAATTTTGTTCTCATGTATGGTGATAATCAATCAACAAAATCATTTTTCATCAAGAGGACCAAATGAGATGGATTGTTATCTGGTTCGCGAGAAGATTAGTGAAGGGTACATCTACATTCACTATGAAGTCAAAGAATCAACTTGGAGATGTATTCAGAAAGGCCTTGTCATGGAACGCAATTCAGGATATATTCTAGGCAAGCTGGGCAGGATTGGTGTCTGTCTCCTCTTGTGGAGGAGTGCTACTGTCAAAAGATATCAATGTACACGAGTAAACAACATGCAGCTATATTCACAAAGGCTTTGTCAGTTGTCATGAGATGCAATGAAAGATATTCTAAGCTGAGCATGTTAATAATTATGCCTCTGCTTGAAAGGGAGTGTTCAAGAAAAGTTACGTACATATGAGAAGCACTATACATTTGTATTATGTTTTCCTTTTATGTTCGCTTAATCCTAAGCAAATGGCATACATGTAATTTGTTTATGATTATGGTTGATGAAATAGAGAATTCACCAGTATGCCCGTTCCCATTGCCTAGTCGCCATGACTTGTAACAAATCGTGGATGTGTTAACCCCTATTTGTGGACAGATTATTATCTCCATCAAGTGCATTTGATCTAAAATATTTCAGAATATAGGCTGACATATAAAAGGTCACTAGGTCAGTCAACATTTTTTAAAGGCACATCCTGCATACCAACCATGCACTATTCTTCCACATGCTACAATTAACTTCAATAATATTGTTGTTTTTGTTTTCTTATTTGAAGGAACTTCCTCATCTATTCCTCAGGCATCCACACTGACCCAACCAGGCTGCCTTTTCCATTTCAATCTGCATGTATTAATGTACAGCAATCATTATTCTGCATATTCATTCCTTATTTTTCAATTCAATATATAATATAAGAAGCAAAAGAAACAGCTTGATCCAGAAGACATGGAGATATACTGCCAACTGGGTCTAGTTCATAGGACAGTGGTTCAGATTAAGTAACAAAACTAAAAATTAGGCATAACAGAACTACGGAAGAACTGGAAGCTGAAGAGATCTATCATTTGATCTACCAAAGCATCTTGGGCTGTTATTTCCTCTCGCAGATCCAAACGAGCGCGAGCTTCAGCAAGCCTTACTAGACTTTCCAGCTGCCTCGCCGTTATTGGTGTGCCATCTGCTGAAGTATTGTGATCTCTCAACCGCAAGTAGAACTTCTGTAAAATTTCTGCTGCAGGTCTTGACATCCTAATTGAACAAAAAAAATTGAGATTTCAGGTGTACCGTAGTGCATACTGCATACAACATACCAGTGTGAGATCAGCAATGTATAAACTACACTATAAATCACCTAGGGAAGACAAAAGTTCTTGCATAAGCAATGTATTTGCGAAGAAGCGGACCAGGCAATGGTACAAAGTCTCTGTCTTTCTTCTGGTCAAGTCTCAACCTTGAAGCTAAGGAACCAGTCTTTACACCCAAATCCATGTTTCCATATCCTTGGAGTCCTGTATATATATATATGGATACAAAATGCACATGTTTAAAAAAACTTCGGGTCAGTAACTTGATGCACTAACAAATATAACACAACACCTCTGCATTGTTTTTTTTGGGCTGGAAAATGCTCCCCACATCCTGCATGAAGCTGCATGAATTGCACAAGTGCCAAGGTTAACATGCAAGAAACTCAAATTTTGAAGCTTCATTATTCATGCTATTGTTGGAGATCAACGTGCAGTTTTTAGATGTTTACTTATTTGTCCTTCCTTGAATGAGATTAAACTTAATGTACAACGGTATGCATATCAAGGGCATGAATATCTTTTTGGACTATGCTATGCTTATAGTATCAGTTGTGGCCAACCACCTCTCTCTCTCTCTCCCCCCCCCCCCCCCCCCCCCCATAATCCATGTTTCTTGCTTTAATCATTTACTGCATGATATCAGCACATGAATCCTTCTAGGGAGAGAAGCAACAATACTTTTCGCTAGTTTTGATTATTTATACATGATATCAGCACATGAACCCTTTAGGGGGAGAAGCAACAGTACGTTTAGCTAGTTTTTGTTGTGAATTATGATATAGATTGTTACGCTGTTCTCTATCAGCTTAAGCTTTTAGAGTAAGTGGTCATCAACATGGTATCAGAGCGGAAGGTCAAGTGTTCGAGTCCCGGGGGCTGTTGTGCTTTGTACTCTCCCATGGAAGGTGTGATTCCCGTACGGAGCCCCTGTATTCTCCCATGGAGGGTGTTGTATGTATGTTTCCATGTGGAGCCTGCACGTGGGGGGTGGGGTGGGGTGGGGTGGGGTGGGGAAGGGGTGTGGTGAATTATGATATACATCGTTACATTGTTCTCTATCAGCTTAAGCTTTTAGAGTAAGTGGTCGTCAACAGTTTTGATTAAAAATAGTACCAACATCATTCGTTGTAGGGCAAGCCATTATTAATGGTGCAAAGAGTATTACTATCCAAAAGCTTTCTATTTACAGAAACACGCCAAAAAAATCAGGATTTTCCTTCTTTTTTTTTTATCTGTGTGATTTTTATTTAACGCACAAAAATTAAAAAAAAAAAAAAAAAAAAAAAAAAAAACTTAAAAAGCATGAAAATCCCATTTCAAGTTGTTTCGAATGATTCAATAATCTCTGCAGGGTTTCTCTCCAATTCTCCAATTGAACTTCATATGATGAAACCACTTAATGTAGAGAAGTAAGAAACAAAATGCTTATTGAAAGATTTGTGAGTCAACTTCTAATGATAAATGGTGACAATATAGCAACTATCCTTCTTATCAACACATCTAGTCTCAAACAAGAGGATGAAGCACATTAAAGTGAAAAGATAATTCGACAGGAAAAAAATTATGGATTTTCATTTTGTCATTACACAAATGAGATTTAAAGAAAGACACTATGATGCCTAGACACAGCAAGAACATGCCATGGATATGGCGGGGACATGGGTTTATGAATGAAGAATCAGTCAGATATGATACAATATAGACGTGTTGCCTATTTGAAGTATCTGGGCGTTAAATATTAGCTGGCAGTTATGTAGGAAGAAAATGAGCAAAGGAGATGCCAAATAGCCAATTAGTCAAGCTTTGGATCTATGTCCTCTCTTGAAGAGGAGTGTTGGAGAATAGGTTAAAGATAGTTGTTGATTAAATTTCTTGTCCTCAGATGAGTTATTTATTAAACTTATAAAAATAGGATAAGTATTTATTTTACTTTATCCTCAAGGAAATTAGTTGTGGTTGACCAATTAACTCAACTACATAAATCCTCTGGAGACTACCTCTTTCTTTTCTTTCTTACTTTACCTCTGCTCTTTTTTCTTCTTCTTTATCTTTATTACTTGTTTTAATAATTTACTACAGCAATATCCATTGGAGCTTTAAAGAATATACATTTCATACACAGTTTAGCATGCACACATCCATACACAAGAACAAAGAACATGGTACTCACTGCCATGATGTGGTCAGAGACACGCTTATCAAGAAGTTCATCTGGCCTATCCAGCAGAATAAAAACCAAATCAAATCGTGACAGAAGGGCTGCACTCATTTTCAGATTCTCATTCACAGTCTTCGCACGGCTGCAACAAAGTTTCACATTACGTTAAAACAAACCATCAAAAAGCAGAACATACAAAATATGGACTTTGTTTTTATATTTTATATGCATTTCATTTAAACATATGCTATCCCTAAGACGGTAAGACCTATACAATTTAGGGGTTCAGGAGGAATAAATAGTGTTGATCAATGATCAGGATCATTTGACAGGCAACTTGATAAGATACTAAATCAAAATCAAGAGAGTAGCCGGAGAAAATTGAATGGAATTTTACGTGATCAGCTTAAGTAGAAAAGAGAATAGATTATACCAAAGCATCACAACATGAGAATGGAAAACTGTGTAGATCAGGAATCATGTGTTGAATGGAGCAAAGTGATTTAAGAGTATTGACCAATTGCTTTCTACCTTAGCCCAAAAGCCACACTTGGTCATTGCCAGGGCCTTGAAGACCTGGTCATGAAGTAAAACTCTAGGCAAACTTTAGAATCTATACATGGTCACATAGATGCGCAAGGCAGATTGCCAGCCTTGACCATCTTAATGAGAAGTAGCATATGACCTTTGAAGACCCTGCTAAGAAATGAATTGTTCTCTACATCAATCGGTCCTTGACAAGTCAATGACTCAACACACCACCTGAGAAAATATCACGTACCGAGTTTTCCAAAATTAACAGAAAGGAACACACAAGTGTGTACCTTTGTAAACCAATATATACAGCATGCCTCTTATTGCAGTGAAAAGGAACACACAAATATCAACTGTTCTTTAGTATATCTCAAGCGCTGAAGCCAATTGTGATGATGCCATTCCTTGTTATGGAAATCAGGTCTATAGATTTGCTAATATGTTTTTTTTTCCTGGAAAGTATATTAACAAACAGAAGAGAACAAACACATTTCACAACATTTACGGACCGCCAGACTAATATACAAAACCACATGTACAACCAAAACAAGACTATGTACAAGCCTGCTGAGGCTCTTTACATTCATAACTTGTCTGTGCAGGAAATGCAGGAAGCAGCTGAAGAAAGGGGACCTCCATCTTCTCCAAATGCATCATCAGGGTGAATCAATAGCTTTATATGGCACATATATAGATTTGATAACATGTCTATTTTAACGGTCAGTCGAGGCCTCAATAATTTAGTCAATATAAAGGCACATGTTTCATTTGTTTGATTGCCACACCAAGAGTCCTTAATATGCAGTCTTCAACAAAATATGATCAAGAAACAATTCCACATTTCTTTAATTTTATTAAAATTGAACTAGTACAAATAAGTATGTCCCTCTGATAGTTAGAAAATTACCCCCCAAATGAAAAACAGAAGATAAATTGTAATCTGTAGTCCAGTCACCATGACTTCATGATTGTCCCCTAGAGTAGAGCCTGATGTTAATAACATTAATTAAGTCAAACAGGATAAATAAATTACTTATAATGACCACCAACAGGATTAGCAGCTGCCAAAATAGATGTCCTCGCTGACAAACTGGCTACAAGTCCAGCCTTTGCAACAGAGACGCATTGTTGTTCCATGGCTTCAAGTAAAGCCTATGAAATTCCAAGTAAAATTGGAAATTATGAGATTCGGCAAAGATTGAAGTAACAAGCCAAATGTAGAGTATGGTATTATTAATTGAGAACAAACTACCTGATGTTCTGCAGTCATTTTATCAAACTCATCAATACAGCACAATCCACGGTCTGCGAGTACCATAGCACCTATATGGAATTTAGATACCATTACTTATGCAAGCTATAAAGAAGAAACACTAAAATGTACATAAGAGTGAAATTCTGCTCTAATTGTTAATATGCCATCACCAAGTATCCAATTTTAGGCTTCTCAAATGATCTGGTAGCTTATTATCCAAAGAAATTTGCACCTATTGTTCCATATTTTCTATGAATTAATTCTTAGTCCGACACAGTTTGCGACGAGCTTCCATACTGGCACGAGTTGGTAAAAGATCAAGAATTAGATATTCCCCTTCCTTTTTTATCGTTACCAACGAAATATATTAATATGATGAGAAATTAGAACCAAACATAATCAAGAAAGATATCCCATATGGGTAGACCAGTATAAGAGGAATATACCAGGCACCGCCCACAACTACATGATAGAAGCACTTAAATTACATAAATGATCTACCCCTTGCTTAGCCAGTGAATTTGCCATTCCGTTTGCCCGTCTACTAATATGCTGAAAAGAAACTTGAGTCATAGATGTTAGATGATGAATCTTGTTAAAATAGAATTGCATATTCAAGGGCCCCTAAATGAGCTCATCCAAGATATGGAATTGAATGAGTCACTCTACACTATAAGGCAATGCCGATGTGAAGTACAGTAGATACGAAGAGCTTCCAAAATAGCCAGAACTTCCACTTCATTAGAATCTTTAATCCCAATGTGTTTAGAAAACATATACTATACTTCCCCTTTGTGATTCCTTAAAACGCCATCAATGCCAACCAAACCCAGCTTACTATGTGATGTGCCATCCATAGTAAACTTTAGGACTCCAAGTGGAGGAGGGCACCAAGCAACTTTCCTTTTGCTCTTTGAGGGTCCCATTGACAAACAAGCTCCCCAACTATGCAGAATATTATATCTCTTTATATTTGAAAATCTCTTTCTAGTACATGCCCCCACTTTGCAATCCTCAAAGACACAAATGAAATAAGACCTTCCCAAGATGATTCCTTTCTACTAAAAATTCAATCATTCCTCCTTCCAAATTGACCAAAGAATAGAAAAGAGAACGATCCTTCACAAAATCATTCCGCACCCAAACAAAGAAACCCCCTTCCATGCCTTAATCAATTCAACCAGTGAACGCAGAAAACACCAACCTACACGCTTTCTTTAAGGAAATGTCCCCAAACAAAAGATGCAACATCACAATGAATGAATATATAATCAATAGACTCCCTCTCCCTCCCTCCCTCGACGGCAACATATGTCTGAGATAGTTTCCAAAGCCAGCCCTCTCCTTCTTAAGTTATCTGCTGTCAAAATCTTGTCTACCACTGCCAACCAACAGAAAGCCTACACTCTAGGTGAAGCAAAAACCATCCAAACTGAGGCATATGGAGACCACCTTTAAAGAAATATGTTCAAAGGAGTCTGGCTTCCAAATGCGAGAATTAGCTACATCCCTGCATAAAAAATATTAGAAAGAAGACTCGACAATGACTCAAACTCTACTGAATCCGACTAACAAAGAATCCTTTTAACACTCACTTCCCAAGACATATTAGGCCCCAAATGGATCGACTCAAAATGGATCAGCTCGAAGTCTACAGTGATGAATGACCATAGGCCCAAAGGCATCGGTTGAACAACCCCAAATGGATCAACTCGAATCGTCTGGAGCTCACCAAGCCGGTCAAGCACCTGTCATGTCTGTCTGGCCCCTCCAAGCACCTGCCATACCCATCAAGCCCAGCCAAGCACCTTCCAGGCTTGGCCGACCCAATTAAGAACTCTCAGGCCCACCCAGATGTCAGGCTCAACTCAGCCTTATGGGACCCAACCAAGCCCATGCAATCTATCCAAATCTGGCACCAACACTGCCTGCCCAGGATAGTGCCGCAACAATCCCAAACAACCCAACCCCCCCATGCATGGGTTGTATTTCCTCCATTATCATCTGGGATCCTAGGTTCTAAAATCTTAAGGGGGAATTATCCAGTTGATTCATCCATGAGATCAGTAGTCCGGATCAGCCAACATCGTTTTCCAAGGCATGACATTGCTATCTTGACATTTGTTGCATCCTATGTACCAAATACTCCAAAGTAGGCAACAATTCCATATCATATCATCATATTTTATACTACACTTTTATGGGACAGACTCTGTTTTCTTCGTTTCTTATGTTCAATTCTAGATTTTCAATCAAAAGAGTTAGATGAGGATTGGTCCTTTGCTAACCAAACCAATAGGACTGCAGTATACAGGGTCAAAGGAATGTCGGCAGCTTCAATTTTCACTTAGTTAAACTCGAGTATTAACACAACGAGAGCATGTGCTTTATGAATAGGTATCGTTCCAAACCATCAAACTTCACTTCTTGCATGAAATAATATATATGCTTACACGCACCGAGTAATATGACTTGGCTTAGTGAATTGAGCTGGCCAAGCCAAGAATATGAATTGGCTGGTTCTTGCGTTCAGAAGTTGCCCATGGGACTTGACCCCTCTATTTGCTAATCCGACTCAACTGTGTGAGTTGGAAAGCTATGCGAGAGACCTGAGATTGGCCTTTAGCCAAATATGATAGGCAGTCCCAGGAGGCCAGGACTAGACCATTCAACTATCAGGAAGTAGACCCAGATCCAGTCCACATGCCAAAAAATAGCCAGTCAACTCCAGACAAATTAGGCTGGACTAAATCAGGGCTGGCCTGTCCCAATTGCAACCCAAGAGAGAGGACAGAAATGATAAAATCAGTTAAGCTTAACGCATACCGGCCTCAAAAGCATAGTCACTTGTCATTGCATCCTTCACAACAGCTACTGTGAGGCCAGCATTTGTTGTTGCATTGCCACAAACATAAATGCCTCTGGGAGAAACAGCTGCAGCTGCTTGCAGTAGCTGGCTTTTACCTAATCCAGGATCACCTACAATAAATGGGATTCAACATTTTCTTTGTGCAGTGTGTTTATTCATAATGGTTCTTCATCACAAATTAAACAAAGCATTCAAATAAATAAATAAATAATGGTAGGCATATGAACAAAAATAGCATTCAGGACCCTAATTTAAGTAGGAATGAAGAGCATTTGAATTCTCTACCAACAACAATGACATGGATGTCTCCTCGTACAGGGACCTTGTTCTGATCCTTCGAATGCTTTTGAACACCTCCAAACAATGCTAATGTTATTCCCGCTGTGGACAAAGCAGAAGCAAATTAGCGACACATCTCAATAGATTGTATCAAACCAGGATGACCAGGTAGACATTATCATGGTCACGAGTTTAAGTATCAGAATCAGATCCTGTATTGGCCAGGTGAGAAACTGATACATATCACCGACACGTTCCATACATGTTGGTGTATCAACCTTATTTATGTGATTTCATTTTCCACTGAAAAGTAAACTACGACCATGTAGCACCCCATATCTACATCGTAGTAATGCATGGCTTCTCGTTTTTTAAATCAAAATAAATATTTTAGTACATATTACTTGGCAGCTTAAAGTACATTTTTTGTTTTCTGCTTTGAGTTTAAACATTTTCTAGCTGTTATTTTTCTTATTCTTATTACTTACACTATGCAATGTTTTTAAATTTCATGCGAAATCCATGAGTCCTATGCTTTAATATTGGTATCAATAATAACTACATTACCCTAGCTGTTTTTCTCGATATAGATAATGAATTTTGTTGTATTATGCCCTCCCACCTATTTGATTCAAATTATTTGTACTAGCACCATAAGCAATTCCAATACTAATCAATTAACATCAATTCCAGTTGATGAAAAGCATAACTATCAATGGGGGGCACTAAGATGAATATTTATCAGTGGGAGGAAGACTGATGGAAAGGTCTCCTTATGGATAAGGGTCAGCCAGAAAATCAGCCTCATTAGATTATCCCTGGATTCAACAGCCTCAAATTTCAATGATATTTTAAGCATAGATTTATTTTATTTTATTTCATTTTACCCCCTTTTTTTAGATTCAATCCAACATTGAGTGATTGTTCAACGAGTAAAGTTGGGTCTCATGCAGTTGTGCCACATCATGGAATGCCGAGTGTGTGAGAGGGTCTACACTGATCAAAGGCTGGCCCAAGTGGGCCCCATAGAGCTGGACTGCACATCAGTCTGCTCATAGGAGAACAATTTCCATATTTGTGCATGTATACAACGTTGTTTGGGCGGGTTGGATTTTAGAAGGGTGGACCCAACGTTTTTCAAACAATGTCATGGAATGGAAATTCCATGCCTTAAACAACATATGATCATTAGACATACACGCATATGATGTCATATCAGTGGAAAGCTAGATAGAGGAAAGAAACATGAGAATCAAATGCATATGTAAAAAAAAAAAAAATAGTTCCATGAAAAATGGATATCCAAATCCCTTCAAGGAAACTGTAACTTAACCCATGCGAAGAATAAAAGAAAAATACCACCTTTGACCAGCTCATGTCCATAGATGGAAGGGCAGATGGATTGAAGCATCTGACGAAAGATGTCTGAACCATGCTCCTCAGAAAACTTAACAATGAACTCCAAATCCTTCGGTGAAAATGTATACAAATCAAACAGAACAGTATCGCTTGTATCATCACCAGCCTTTTGCAAGTCTTCAGGTACAGATTGGGATTTTGAGTTTCTAATTGAAACAGCTTCCAGATACAAATAGTATAATCCCTGATTCTTGCTTTTTGACTTCCCTGAAAAATCCAATTTTAATTATGCTTATGTTTTATATAGGTGTAGTAAAGATATGAGAAGTAAGAGTAATGGAATAACTAAAGAAAAAGAATTACAGTTTTCACATTGACTCCTAAGTTAGGATTCACATCCACAAGGAAATGAGATGCAGTTGCAAGTGTCAGTGATACTATGCAAAATGCAGGGTACTTCAGGTATTTTAACTTTTTCTTTTTTCCCTTGCATATGTACAGACCAAATGGTCTTCCATACAAAAATTTTAATATAATCCTCAAAGATAAAACTAACTCCTTTAAGCAAAAAAAATCTTCACTCTTTTCCTTTCTTCTTCAAATCAAAACCAACCATCTGAAAAAAGCAGTTCCGCGTTGCAAAAGAATGGCCAAATTACTCAAAGATCGCACAAGAATAATCGCACAATAATGTGCATGAAAAACTCGGGCGTATGAACAAATTACTTAAAGATCGCACGAGACTAATCGCTGATGTTAATCTCTATCAACACTAGACGCTAGTTGGAGGGATCAATGAAATGCCCAAGATCGAGCGACCACACCCCCACCACTTTGAATTGCATAGAGGAGTAGAATACTCACAGAGAAATCACAAGTAAAAAGGAAAAAAAGGAAAAAGGCAAAATCATTGTCTATTATGTAAAGATAAGAGGAAATAAAAACAGTGTAAAGGAGGAAAGATGAGAAAACTCTCTTACAAATTCACTGTATCTCACACTTGTGGACAACATAAGATACACGAGCCCATAGCAAACAAGAATGTCTTTACATTTGATTCAATCGCATTATGAGTCTAGCATAGCATTGAGTAGTGATAAAACAAAAAAAAAAAGATAAAACAATATTTTACAAAAAGAAGAAAGTCAATGTTCAAAGATTTACACAATATGACAGCATGACTCAAAAGGTGTTAAAATGATTTTACCACTGACGGGAACCTATCCAAAAATTGGTTCATTAAATCTACATAATTTCTTCATTAAATGTAAAATGGACACCCAAAAATTGGACTTCCATCAAGTTGTAAGAAAAGTCCTAAGGATCGTAAAAGAAAAGCATCATCAACTTTTTTATCAAATAATATAAACTAGAACTCAAGAATATAATAAAATGCAAGCGCACAACACAACATATAGCAAGCGCATAAATGTGAGAGATTGAAGCTCCATATACCTCCTCCAACATCCATGTAATTGTTGATTACTTTTATAATCCCAATCACTGTTACGACATCACCAGGGATGCATGCATCAACAAGGTCTTCAGTAAGTTCACACTCTACTGTTCGTGGCACCCGACCTTCTTCATGATTTTCAGACCTCTGTATTTCTTGAAGTCTAAATAAGGGAGGGGAGAAAAAATTAGTGACTTCAAACAACAGATGACAAGGAAACACAGCATTCGGAGAAGTGATATACATACCTTATTTTCTGAAAGTCTATTGGTCGAGCAGTGGATCTAATCGGGCTAAAACTTCTGCTTTTGCATCCAGTATAAATGCATGCCGTAGGTGGTGAGAATTTCCCATCTGGAAAAATACGCATTATAATAGCTCCACACTTCCCACATACAAAATTCATTTGCACCACTAGAGGCCTAACAGTACTAACTTTGACAACAGTACCACGGACTGAGACAAGCCTGCCTGTCATATCCACCAACACATGTAAGTATCTCGATTCATTGCAATGGATTTGATATAGTTTCTACTTTCTACAGCATTGAATAAAAAAAGATTGATGACTGTCAAACAAATATCTATAGATTACCAATATAGGCAGCCTTCAAATTCTTCAAAGCGATAGTTGATTCAGGATGATTTTGCAGCCGAATATTTATCTTCTCTTCAGCCTCAAATTGGCGCTTCTTCCACTCGGAGGACAGAGCCTGCTTACAATGTAATATCACTCTTAAACAGTGAATACAATTCAAGAAATTCTTGAAACTTCAAGCGAGTCACACAGTTTTGATGTTGCACCATGATAACGGCAGCACCCATGCATGAAAGGGCCTCCTTAGGTTCTACCTCCAGAGCAGCATAGAACTCTTCAACCTGACATATTTTTCGAAGTTGTTGGAAGTCAACCGGCAAGGAGAGGAGACCATCATCACCCTTTACCTATCCATGATAATCATTGCCAATTTCAACCTCTATGAAACAGAAAGAACTTCTAGAAGAATGGTAAGAAGTAATGTAATCAGTGAAAACTACAAACGAAAATAAAAATGACTTATTTACTAACTAAGCATAAGATGATCTAAAGAAGAAAATGAACACTGAAAATGGAAGCTCGAGTCTGAACAAATGCATATACATATGGCAAAAAGTTCTCTCCTACCCCAGAAGTTTGGAAATTTTCACCTGAAAGAAGGCTTGATTTGAGCTAAGTTTAAATTAAGAAAGATGAACCACAGTATTATAATAATGGTGCAGAATTATGACAGCAATCTGCATAATTGTAACTTTTATAAGTTGTTTTGTGTAAGTGATGGTTTTTAGTCAAATCATATCGATATCTGAGGGAAGTTGTAGCATTAGGGACTATTTAAAGTGAGTTCTCTAATATTAGAGTACATGGAGCGTTGGGATTACACTTAGATTTTTTTGCTTCAAAAAGAAGTATATATATGTGCAAAAGACCTTTCTTATTTCCGGAGAGAGATGGGGAAAAAACATAAGAGATTCCTTCACCCTAATAGGGCCAATTTAAAAAACTCCTCAGTTGAGCTGATGTTAACCCTACGAATTAAAACCTAAGGTATTACTTGAATGGCTATCATTTTATTTGCAATATTTGTTTAATTTACTAAATCATGATTATCATCATCATCAACAAAGACTTGTCCCAACTATGTTGGGGTCAGCTATATGAACTATGTTCTCTATTCCAATCAATTCTAAGCCAAATCCTCAAATAAGTAGCACTCCTCCAGATCTGTCCTTACAACTTCCATCCATGTCCTCCTCGGGCTACAGCTTTTCCGTGGTGGGCCATCAACTTGCACAAAAAACTTTTCCTCAACAGCACCATTGCTAGCCTGCATTGGACATGTCCAAATCACTTCAAGAATCAAGAGTCTCTCTTAATTTGTCAACTTTTGATGTTGCCCCTAAATGCTCCCAAAAGCACTCATTTACCTAAATCTTCAACAAAATAATGATAATGAAACTGGCAGTGCCTAACGGAAGAGCAAGTTACATAGTGAAAAACCAAGCAGATTCTTGGAAAACCTGCTTTTGCAAATAAGATTCCTTTGAGAATAAGTCAAGAGGCCAGGAAATATAAATTACAAACCAATTTCCAGAATTCCATCTCACTATGAGATTTGTGTTGGACTAAAATATCAAGGCCTTCCATTTCACATGCATCCAACACATACACCCCTAAGATTTGGGGTGGACCACATACTGGGACGTGGGGGCAGCCACCCCAGGAGGATTTGAAAAGCTCATACAGGGCTATAGGCCATTCAGCCCATTCCCCCTTTGAAACTCGATTTCGCCCCACCGGTTTAAACCCAAAACCGTGGTTTTAGGCCTACTAGTTTTCCGGAAGAATAGTAAAAGGCAAAGTTAAAAAGGACAGTCAACTCTCAAATAAATTACTGTGACCATGTTTGCCTTTCCAAGGTGGAGTGAAATCTCAACTACCTGCATCTCCTGTGGACTAGTCATTTCAGCTTAAAAGGACTGAAAAGCACCAAGAGGACCCCTCCCGTCTCCGAAGTCCTAGTGGGTCCTCATCTCTCCTATGGCAGTCCTATGAGGTTTTTTCCTGCAAATTCCCCTAATATTTAAATGATCACATGGGAGATGCTGTGCATGGGAGAGGGAGAGCTCATGTGAGGCCCACCTGTAATCCCCATCCTCTCCCAACGGGCTGATTTTTTTACCACCCCTGTCCATCCAGAGACCTTTTAAATCCTTCTACCCAACCCTTAACTGATACCTCAAGTGGGCCTTAAAGGGTCATACCCCATTATCACCCACTATTAATATAGTTTTATAGATGATCTGGTGTCTACATTAAATTCAAACAAAGTAACCATCCTGAATTCAATCATCATCAACATTGTTATCATCATCATCGTCATTGATAACAACCTGGATTCCACATGGGTTTCCTAAATCCATGCGTGACCCAAACCAAACCCAACTCAAATTCCACTTTCCTCTGGTCAGGCCATGCCGGCTCGGGTTTGGCCTAGCCAAAGACACAACCCTAGTGAGGACTAATAATTCAGACCACTAAATCAAACACGCATTTCATCGAACACTTTTCCTGCAACAGCTATTTCAACTTGATCAGAACAACAATAATAACACATGGCAGTTACGTAAAGGGCAAATTCATCAAGTGGGTTGATTTGGCATGAAACATGAAAATGGGATACCTGAGAAATGAGATTTTGTGCGGATGGAGAGGAGAAGAAATGGGCGAGTTCAGTCATGAGCTTGAACCTGCGATTGTCCTCCGAAAACTCGACTCCAGGGAAGTAATTTGACCACATCTTCGACATGTCGAACGTGGTGGGCTCGATCGATTGGCCTTGCATTCTCTCTCCGTCTGTTATCTGCATCGTGGTTCGAATTCCTGTAGCGAAAAAGAACTAACCTGCGCTGTTGGAATGCGATAATGATATGCCGCTCTTGCGGGGGTTTGAGCGGGAGCGCAGCTGCTTCTTTTTTATAGTCTTTCCCGCGAGAATGGCGAATTTAAAAATGGTTTAAGCCGCCAACACACTCATGGGTCATGGCTGAGTTGTATTTTGCACCTAGACCTAGTTTCACTTGCACGCACAAGCCCATGACCTCAAATGTGATAGAAAGTCTCACTCACTCAATAGTCACTGGTCCTAGTTCACAGGGACAGGCCCAAATCCAGACTAAGGGGCCTGGAAGCCTGCGAAACTCGTACGTGCGAGCAGAGGAAGCAATAGTCAACTAAAAGCGGCGAAGTTAGGATTTCTTTTAGAGGAGATCAATAATATTTTTAGAGGATTTTATGGGAGAAACCTATGGTCGGTGCAAAAAAAAAAAAAAAAGACTCAGTAGATTCTATCAGACAAAAAAGGCCCTCTTGTCACATTTGTATTTTTTTTTTTTAAAACTACAAAAAAAAAGGATCCTAGATGACCACTAACCAAAAAACGTGCCATTCGTCAATATGGCACGGAAGTGGCTCCCTGGGACCACTTCCGTTTTTTTATTAAATATTTAAACATGTGACAACGTCATCGCATTCAAATCCATACAAATTGCAACAAAACTCCATTTTTCCCTTATTCCTCCCATCGTTTTTCCCTTTTTTTAGGCGGTTTCATTTCCTTCTTCCTCAAAAGGTCCTTGCCTTGATGATTTGGCCACCCAAAAATAATCATACAACAAAGATAATCAAATGAATCAAGTATATATCAAAACCCTAATGAACTTTTTTCAAAAAATAAATATGAAACTCAGGCTCTATGGTAAATAACGCATGAAAGAATGTCAAACTTTGCTATGCCTACCTCATTAATAGAGATCAACAACCTCAATAAGGAATATTCAATGTCAGGGAGAGTTATGTTCTTGTTCATTTTAGTACAAAAAACCAGCAATCGCACATGATAAAAGTAAAAAAAGATGCAGATTTGACGAATTAACGACGACGTCGACACTAACTCTCAATATTAAGCAACGACGTCGTCGCTTGTTGAAAATAGACAAAAAAAAAAAAAAAGAAATATTCTGGCAGGAATACCGGTTATGTTGCATAAAAACTGTGGGCAACTCTTTTAGTTAATGGCCATCTAGGGTCCCCTTTTTGGTAGTTTTCTCTTCTCTTTTGTTTTTTTTTTTTTTCTTTTAACTTTAGAGTCGATTCGACGCTCTTCATAGATCTAAGGCGAAGTTGAACGTCGATGTTGACACTCGTGTCCTCTTCTTTCTCTTCTCTCTTTACGTTCTCCATCTTCCCACTCCATTACTCACCCAACCCACCATATTCAACACTTCCATCATTCTCCGCCAAATCTTCATCTCTCTCTTTTCATCCAATATCTCTATACCACTTAAACCAGCACCTACAATTTCATCTATCTCGTTAATTTCATCACTCAAGGCCACATTCGTCCAATCAACTTTAGATTAGTGAACCAGGCTTCCAGGGCAGCAACCATGGCCCTCGCTGAGCCGGCCATGCTGTCGCAAATTGAGATTAAAACACACGTCGATACATACCACATTGGGGATGGATATGGCCCATCCTTTAATCCTCTTCACATCATCATAGAAAGGAATTGGCATCCTTAAGAAGGCAAATTATATAATATTAAAACAATACAAAATTTACCCACGGGGCCACTTAAATTCACACATATTTACGGGGTTTTTTTTCGTGCACCCAACATATAAAGGATTTTTTTTCGTAAAATCCTCTAAAAAAAATAATCTTGAAACTATCATGAATTCCATTACAAAAAAAAATGGTTTCAGCTGATTCCAAAGCAAGTTTTTTCTTGATTCAACCGGGACCAAAAATGTTCTTGAACTGTGTTATCACTACCTTCACGTTGTATCAGGTTTTGTTATTTTATTTCAACCTAAAATAATACTCTTGAACAACTAAAAAAAAAAAAGTACTTACAAGTTTTTGTACTTTAAAATTTTCAAAATGATAAATATCAGTTACAAATCGATATATCAGTAATCAGTTGGAACAAAAGCCAACATGGGCTATGGGCCTTGAGGCTCCTGCAAGATGCCCATCATGACATGTGTGCTGGCCAACCACGCCCCCCAATGCTTGGCAGTATAAAAACAAAAGAAGAAAAACAGGTGGCTCGGAATGAAAAACAGGTGGCTCTTTGTTTTAGCCTTCCAATGGTACTGTTAGCTGCAGGTGTCTGATCATTTTCCAACTCCATGTCTCTCTTCCCTAAAAAAATAGGCTGACCCAAAGCTGACTCCACTATGAAATCATAAAGGGGTGGAAAAAAGGAGCATTTTTAAAGGGTGAAAAAAAATAAGAGCATTTTTAAAGAATTCTCCATAATAAAAAAAGTTATCCATTCTAAAAACACCCCCTTTCATTTTAGGGGGTAGAAGACTTAAGTTGATACAATCATTTCACACATATTACCCCCCATGAATTGGTATAAGATCCAATTTTGACACTCATTTGACTTTTACTCACATTGGGTTGAAATCACAAGAAATTGATGTATTAACAACAATTAAACTTTAGGGTCATGGATTAAAGGGTTAGGATAATTTAATGGAATTGAGAATCTTCACATATATAGATCTTATCTTTATTATTCCATGCACTAGTGGCATTCCATGGTTGTCATACATCACAGTGGGCTTGACTAGGAGGAGCATTTAAAAAGAAGAAAAATAAAACTCATCGGGGTTTTCTAGCGCTTCGCCATGTATAAATCATCCAGTGTGTGACTCGTGCATTGGATGACTATTCGCCCTACCTTGGACTGGGACATGGGGGATCGAATGATCTCCCTAGGCACCTCCTCTTTGCAAAAAATAAAAAATAAATAAAAAATTAAAAATAAAAAAATCTCAATTGATCATCCCATTATCCTCGTCCAAGGCCCATGAGTTTAATATTGTACAGTTCATTCAAATTGGTGTACGGTCAATCTAATGGTCCAGTCCATTCGAATGGATGCAAATTCAGGGAGATTGTGAAATTTAGGGGGGGCATGTGTAAGTTCAAATCAAATGGACCATCTAGTGGGCCCCACTGTGGGTACGCACTTTCACACGGTGTGCATAAGTTAATTAATCATTTAGCAAAATAGGGATGATGGTGTTTATGAACTTTCAACTACAAGCAATCCACAAGAGTTTAAAATATGATGCTTTCACGACTGCTTCCATCAATGACTATTATGCATGCATGTCCATTGACAGTGCCTTTGAGTGAAGAATACTATTTCGCAATCGTTTATTCTCAATATTTGATGTAGTATCTTTTATGACCATGAGAGATTCACCTTCATAGGGTGGACAATCTCTAATTATTCAGTCTCAACCTCAGCCTATTTCTTTATAGGATCATTTAGTGTATCCTTCACATCACTTTCATTCTCAATGAGGTTAATACATTTGGGGCATTCCATTACACGGTGCCCTTGTTGTTTACAATGAAAGCATGTGATCTTATTATGGCCTTCGGGCTTGGTGACAACCTTTTTCGATAAACCACTTGGTTTAGAATATTGCATTAATGAATTCTTATGAACAATCCATTTAAATGTATTAGATTCTTGGGCTTCGTAATTTGTAATATCTTCATCCTTGATAGCATGTTGGATGATCTCATTAACATTATCAAAATATTTGGATGCAAGTATATGCTGGATGTCTATTTTTAGTCCATGAGAATATCGATAAAACAAAATATCATCAGCTTCATTTAAGCCACAACGAGCTTACATTGTCATGAACTCCTCAAAATACTCAATAACCGTCTTAGATTCTTATTTCAAGTTTTGTAAACTTGAACGCAGATCTCTTGAGTAATTGACGGGGATAAACTTTTGCTTTAACAAAATTTTCATCTCAATCCATGTCTTAACATGACCTATGTTTTGGCTTCATCTCTTATTTTGCTACTCGGCCCGCCAAATCGCAGCATAATTGTGAAACCAAGTTGTTGCCGAAGTGAGTTTATGGGCATCAGTCATTGGTTTGTATACAAAAATATTTTTCACACACAATAACCAATCCATTTATTCACCCGATTTCAAATTTTCATCATATTCGGAAACCACGTAATTCCTAAATTCCGATCAACATTGACTACTCATTGATCTCGTGGATTCCAAATATTTTATCCATCATCTAAGTGATTATAACCTCGTCGACTAATCGAGGGATCATTCGGCTCTGATATCAATTAATGCAAATCCTAAAATTTAGGATTTGGATTGTAGGCGTCACAATACAGTCAGAGGTTTCCATAGAAACAATCACATAAAGAGAAACACCCTCCAACGATAAATCCCACGAGGGAAAAACTCTATTACCTCAAATATAAGATTATTAATCTCTACAATGCTATATATAATAAAAGAAACTTAGATATAAGAAACAAGCCTAATTAAACTAGGACACGTGATAAGAATCCTACCCAAATTAGAATCCTAATCTTAATTACAATGGTTAAATAGAATTAGAAAAATAATAAAGTCTCTATATTTTCTTGGGTCCCACATATGGTCCACGAGTTTGTCTCCAATAATAGAATGATGTTGCTCCATCACATCAAAATAGATGAAAATCCTTCTAGGGGTCATCTACCTTTTGATAATGAGATGGAAAAGTGGGTTTTAGACATGCAGATGTTATTCATGTAGAACACTTACCATGTCAAAGACTTCATTTTTATTTGAGTAAATGCACACATCCAGTGGTTTTAGACGTAGTTGGATGTTTTGGACTTTTTTTTGTAAAATATTTCTCAAGATCTATGAATATTTTGGTTATGAAACTACATATTTTTTATGATTATCATTAATATGAGAATATTGAGCGGTTCAAATAATGAAATGCAAGCCCCACAAAATTCATAAAATTAGATCTATAGATTGTGATATTATACATATATATTGGACTTTTATAAATATTATTCAAAATCTATGAAGACTTAAAATAGTCAACTTCAAGTCTTGGAATTTATTGGTTCAATAAGCAAAAAGCTAGAATGACTTGGATTACAAATACAAAGCCTTCATGGAAAATATAAAAGTAGTTGATGGAATTATTTGACCTCATGACCAATTGCATAACAAAATAGAGAATATACCTATAAGCGATTGGGCAGCCAGGCCTTGTAAAATATTAGCTGTGAAATTGCCCCCCGATGAAAGCGGGTCAGACAAGGTCACCAGTTTGCATGACCCGTTGCATCTTTGTATCCACGTAGGGCGGGGCCCACTCTTTGTAAAAGGTCAAATATCGGCAATCTTCATCACGTGCCTTCCACGTGGCGTACAGTGGCGATGGAATCAATGAAATACGGAGGGTCGGGTATGAAAATTGAAAAGCCATGGGCTGATCTCATTACCATGTGAGTCTCCCACAAACGTCAAACGTGGGTTCACGTCAATACGATTATGTACATCAGTCAACAGACCCACAGTACAGATAACATGGATCTAAGATGCTCAGCCTTTTCAGCTAGGTGGGCCCCATCTTTCTACGATCCCATTTAGATTACAATCTTGTGGGGCCCATCATTTTCGGGCAATGGGAAAAATCTGCTCCATTGATCAAAACCAATCATCCCTACGATGGATTTATAGTCACTCACGGACATTTTGAATTTATTAATCTTCCATTTGCCAGACCATGTTTAGCACATCTTTATCATTGGTGGGGCCCAAGGAATGAACGACTTGGATGGTTGAACTGTGGATCCCATCTATATGGAATGCTTGTGGCAAGTAAATTGTGAATTCTAATAAAAATGTGTGGATCTTGACCCGGAGGCCATGGAAGATGGATAAAAAAGAGGGACAATTTTTCAGGCAAACCTATTTAAAATTAGATCAATCAATGCATGTTGTGGAAAATTTTATGTGTTAGAAAAGTTTTTTTTTTTTCTTCGAGTGAAATAATATTTTAGGTATAGAGGATCAAGAAGACTTTCTCTTAGGAGCAGTTATACAAATCCAGTTTACCATTTTTTTAATTAGATTTTAAATGCAAACACACAAATATGAACAGTTTGCGTGGTTGCATGTATATTTTCTACACCGCCTGGCTTACCTATAAAAAAGTCATACCCCTCGACGACAACTGTGGATTGTTCAGTGAGAATGTACCAATAGATATGTTACTCTTTTTATTTGTGTGGGTTACTTCTGGTTCTACATCTTTTATAAGGGTAAGAAGAGAAAAAACATCTGTGTGGGGATATTTCCTCCCCCATAATCCACCTCCTGCCAAGTGCATGGCTCAAGATGGTCTGATGGGATTGGGCCCAGAGGTCAGGCCCGATGGGACTGCAGTTAAAGGAGATTGGACTATGATGGGATCAGGCTCTGACAGAGCCTCCCTCTTGTCTCCTCTCTTCCTCTATATGAACACAGCAACAGCTCCAGAACAAGGATGGCCAACGAACACCACACTCACTGGTATACCATTTCTTCTCCAACTACATCTCCAACCTTTGTTTAGTCCTGCAACTAACTTAGGCATCGGAGAGCCCTGCGCTGCCCAAGCCAGGGTCCTCTGACCTTCTTCTTTTTCCCCTTTCAGGCTCGATGCAACGGTTCTTCAATCACAACCAAGGAGCTGCAATCTCCAGCCTCCTCCAGTGGGCCGCAAAATCACTCCCCCCGGGTCTGTGAGTTTTTGTGCGCTTACAAGATGAAGATCTCTGCCGAGCTGGCTGATCTCTCCGGTTTAGCACGTATTCCAGCTCGGCAGGTTATACGTGCCAACTGCGTGGAGACGAAAATTCGAGTATTCTGTAAGCGTTCTGACGAACTCAAAAGTCGGGCTTGACCTCCCTTCACGTGCAGATATACTGGTAAGGAACACAAATATTGGATTTTTATGTACACTCCTAGTTCAGCACCACAGCCAGCTCGGCAGGTCCATCTCGGCAGATGTCAGCTGGCAGACGTCACCAAGCAGCTCCACATCTCGGCCAAACCCCCACCTCGTCTCAGCTCGGTTGAGACTGCATCTCGTCTCAGCTCGGCAGGTCCTTCACGACAGCACACCAGCTCAGCACTACGATCTCGGCAGCATCCCTGCTCGATCTCCAGCTCAGCACGATGGTCTCTGTCCCAGCTCAGCTTGCCCATCTCGGCAGCACCCCAACGCAGCAGGCATCCCTGCTCGATCTCCAGCTCAGCACGATGGTCTCGGTCCCAGCTCAGCAGGACGATCTCAGCAACACCCCATCTCGTCTGCATCTCGTCTCAGCTCGGCGGGTCCGTCATTTAGGCACCATCAGCGAAGCAGGTTCATCTCGGCAGCTACAGCCAGCTTGGCAGAGGGAAAAATTAAAGAAGACCTCATGTCCTCCTCTTTCCCTGGGTTTTTCTTACGATCTTCACATGATCTGTACAAAAAAAAATCCCTCTCCATCTCCTGCATGGCCCTCTCTTCACCATCTCATCCCCTTGTCGCCAAACCCCACCAAGACCGCGCTCCTCAAGGCGCAGTCGGAGCTCTTCAATTGGCGCGGATCCGGCATGAGCATCATGGAGATGAGCCACCGAGGTAAGGAGTTCCTCTCTGTAATACAAAAGGCTGAATCGGGTCTCCGGGAACTTCTCAAAATTCCCGACGATTGTGAGGTCCTTTTCTTTCAGAGCGGCGGCACCACCCGATTCGCCTCGATCCCTTTAGACCTTTGCAACCTTGGCAATCCTGTCAATTATGTGGTTACTGGGTCGTGGGGTGATAGGGTCGTGGGGTCATAAGGCCTTCAAGAGAGCAACAATTTCTCCATTATCTCCTCTAACGATCTGAGTTCTGACGAAGCTCCTACAAGAAAACATCAACTCCATTCTCATTTTGAAAGGAAGCTGATGAAGGGACCTTGGATGTGGATACAACAAGGAGATTGGTGCATAAGGGGGCGTTGGGATTTGGTTCGTGGGTTTTCTAACATCACATCATGGGTTTGGTAATCCTACTGACCACCGAAATTGGTGATCCTACTATCCACCCCCCTGACTACAAAATTATCCATATTTCCTTGAAATGGGGAGTTCCAATGTTTTACACTTGTCACACATGCACCCAAAAAAATCCACATCGGCCACAACCTTATACCAAACGTATATGTAAGGTGTCATGGGGATATGAGAGATGTCATGCACATATATAAAAAAGAATGAGCTATCATATACTAATTTTGACAATGTCATGTACTCATAATTTTATATGTATTTCGATCATACACCAGCTCGGCTGCAATGCTACTCTCCAGCTCGGTAGAAGTAAATTCTCCAGTTCGGCAACAGTGCATCGAGGCCACCAGCTTCGAAAAAATCACGCTCGGTGATGGCACCAGCGTCGGAAAACTCAAGCTCGGTGATAGCACCAGCTTTGAAAAAATCACGCTCGGTGATGGCACCAGCGTCGGAAAACTCAAGCTCGGTGGTGGCACCAGCTTCGAAAAAAATCGAGCCCCAGCCTCGAGAAAAAGACTACACTGGCTCCGGTAACAATACCAGCCAGTTACGTCCCTCACCTCGGCATACACGCATCTCGGTAATAGTACCAGATCGCTGGCCACAGACTACACTGGCTCCGGTAACAGTACCAGCCAGTTACATCCCTCATTTCGGCTACCCGCCGGATTCCGCCTACGTGGCGGAGGACCACACCTCTGGTGACGAGCCAGCAGGTCACGACCCTCACCTCGGCGTACGCGCATCTCGGTAGTAGTACCAGATCGCTAGCCACAGACTACACTGGTTCCGGTAACAGTACCAGCCAGTTACGTCCCTCACCTCGGCATACACGCATCTCGGTAATAGTACCAGATCGCTGGCCACAGACTACACTGGCTCCGGTAACAGTACCAGCCAGTTACGTCCCTTATTTCGGCTACCCGCCAGATTCCGCCTACATGGCGGAGGACCACACCTCTGGTGACGAGCCAGCAGGTCACGTCCCTTACCTCGGCGTACGCGCATCTCTTAGTAGTACCAGATCGCTAGCCACAGACTACACTGGCTCCGGTAATAGTATCAGCCGGTCACGCCCCTCAACTCGGCATAAAGCATCTCGGTCATGTGCCAGATCGCTAACATAAGAATACACTGGCTCCGGTAAAAGTACCAGCCAGTTATGTCCCGCTTTCGAAAAAATCGAACTCGGTGATGGCACCAGCGTCGAAAAAATCAAGCTCGGATAGACCGTCAGGCTATTTAGCTTTCAACTTCCAAGAGTTGGGAGCACTCTAAGAAGTTAAAAGCTGGGGGGCTTTGTGTGGGGATATTTCCTCCCCCATAGTCCACCTCCTGCCAAGTGCATGGCTTAAGATGGCCTGATGGGATTGGGCCCAGAGGTCAGGCCCGATGGGACTGCAATTAAAGGAGATTGGACTGTGATGGGATCAGGCTCTGACAGAGCTTCCCTCTTGTCTCTTCTCTTCCTCTATATGAACACAGCAACAGCTCCAGAACAAGGATGGCCAACGAACACCACACTCACTGGTATGCCATTTCTTCTCCAACTACATCTCCAACCTTTATTTAGTTCTGCAACTAACTTAGGCATCGGAGAGCCCTGCGTTGCCCAAGCCAGGGTCCTCTGACCTTCTTCTTTTTCCCCTTTCAGGCTCGAGGCAACGGTTCTTCAATCCCAACCAAGGAGCTGCAATCTCCAGCCTCCTCCAGTGGGCCGCAAAATCACTCCCCCCAGATATGTGAGTTTTTGTGCGCTTACAACATCCATGCATGAACCTCATGCACAACTTCCATACCAAAATTACGAGTTACAACACATCCAAGCAACACACTCTAGAATTCCAAAAAATATGCCTTTAAAAATCAGTAAACATCAGGGTTATACATCAATGCGTTAGAATAATGCGATGGGTGAATGTTTTGCAAATTATCTTTCTCATCGTGATTTCCATTCTGCAACCACACTATGATTGCCCTATGGAGTAGTCTTCACGGTACTTATGTGCTAACCGTTTTCATCAAAATAAAATCACATCATCATCATCATCGGCAAAGCCTTGTCTCATTTAGATCTATCTTGAGCCAAATCACCTCCATCCACATCCTTTTTGGCCTACCCCTTTTTCTTGGTGGGTTATTAGCATTCATGGCAAAACTTTTTCTTATTGACGCCGTTACCGGCCCATGTTGAACATATTCAAACCGTCTTAAACAAGTTTATCTAATTTTATCTCCTATTTTTCCTAAATGCTTTCGAAAACACTCATTTTTAATTTTGTCTATCATAATTTTACCACATATCCATTTCAACATTCTCATCTCTACTATATCAATTTTGTGTATAATGTTGCCTCTTTATATATGGATATTTATTTAAAATACTTTATAAAACAGATTTCTTATTTCAATCATAATGATAACAAGCTGTTCTTATAAGCCAACATGTTTTGAGTTGTAAATAGATTGATCCGTAGTAGCAGGGATGGTGTCATCCGATTAAACATGTAATCAGGCATAATCCGCTTTTATTAGAAGCGAATTTAGTAGTGGACTTGTTAGGCTCATGTAAATTTTGGTTTTAAGATTTTGACCCAAGTGATATTGACGGCAAGTTTAAGTTTGGGTTTGAGTTTAGTAGTGGACTTGTGTGACTAATTTATATTGTCCTTTCTATGAGATTTCATGCGTTGTAGCATCAGTGATCGATCGTAGACACGTCGTGAGAGATACCATTGACATGCCACATGGCAGAATTATATCAAAACTTGATGACTTCGTCAACATTAACAACGACTACCAAGACCCCACTTGAATACACATGACTAAAGTCGAAGAAAGGCTTAGACAAAGCAAATGAAAAGAGTAAAGAAAAGTTGGAAAGCACGTTGATTGCAAAGCAATGCCCATCTGTCTCTCTGTCCCTCCACTGTCTTTTCCCTTATTCTATTCCCTCTGTAAGCTGTAACACCAGTAACCCCACGTTATACACTCTACACACCTCCCTCTTCAGATTTCACAACCTAACAGCAACAAACAACACCACCACCTTCAGATCTCACAGCCCAACAACGAACACTTCTCTTTGTAGACCTGACAAGAAGTGGCTTGGTTATATATCTGCTACATTGTTCTCTAAATACTCTTACGGAGAGAGAAAAGCCGGCCCGGCGTAACGTAATAGTTTTTGGGAGATCGACATATCGCCGGAAGAGATGACGGTTGGCGGCGGTGGTCCGGGGCAGTTCGGCGACACGACGCTGACAAAGGTGTTTGTGGGTGGGCTGGCGTGGGAGACGCAGGAGGAGGCCCTGAGAGAGCACTTTGAGAAGTACGGCGAGATCTTGGAGGCGGTCATCATCTCCGATAAGGTCACCGGAAGATCCAAGGGCTATGGTTTTGTAAGTCTATTGTTTACATCTATTATCCATCTCCACCGGTTGTTTCATTTTTGGTTTTAAAGCATTGGTCGTGACACAATATCAATTTTGCTCAAATAACTTGGTACATTCATATGGGTGTCAAACCTGCTAACCCCAGTATAACGAATTGGAATTTTACGCACTGGGACCTTAAGTGGACCACTCAGGATCTGCTATATCAGTACGAATATCCCCTACCGAATGCATGGCAAACTGCCGTAGTAATTTGGCGGACCGTGAATTGTCCACTCTTGGTCACCGTGGCGTTTTTCCTCACCAAATCCGGACTCCGAGTATAAGGGGATTTGGGATTGTTCCATGCTATAAGTATAAATATATATTATATATAAATAGATAAGATACAAATGGATTATATTATGTATAAAAGTATTTTTTATTATTTATTTACACCCGAAACACTCTGAATCCTTGTTTAGATTGGAGATTTTATATTTTATATTTTACTTATTTTATAGATTAATCTTTAAGTTAAAAAGTGACCCAAACAAAACCAGAATTAATGATGGCTTGAGTCATTATATTGGATGTTAACTTTTGCATGACTTTTTTGGGTTCAAGACCATGTTTCTAAACCACCAGCCAGTCAATTTCCTATTAATATTGTATCTATTTCTATTATCTGTATAATCTAGAAAGAAAACTAAATACCCTCAACAAGATATTTTAATTTTCTGATTTTTTTTTTCACTTTTAAGTATTTTTATTTAAAAATGAAGGAACGAAGATTTAAATTAGGTGGGCCCCAAAATTTGTTTGATCAAGATCTAATAGGAAGTCAATGTAAGAGGAGCCACTTCTATTAATTGTGTGGAGAGTCATCAGTCATGTGATTAAGCTACGCCGAACGCGCTAACATGCGCTTTTGGTGTTTTTTTAATGGCAAAGCAGGTGACGTTTAAGGAAGCAGAAGCCGCGAAGAAGGCCTGCGAAGATTCGACGCCCACGATCAACGGGCGCCGTGCCAATTGCAATTTGGCTTCGCTTGGGGCGCGCCGTCCACGATCTTCATCAGCAACACCTCAATTCGGTAGATCTTAACCGTCCATTTGCTCTTAGATCATTTTATATGATTGATTTTGTATTGGGTTTAGATATCCACAAGGTTTGTAAATTGGGATGACAATCACTAGTGTGTAATTTGCGTTTATAACTATTTTACATATTTTAAAATGAAAAGCAATATAAATATATTGCATATTATAATGCATAGAGGCTTTGAGAAGAATAAGGCAAAGGCTTGTGGGAAGGATGTATCAACAGCCACTATATCAATCACTTGGGATGGATTGGATCTTGCCATGGGAAAAACTTAAGCTTGGGATAGGCCCAACCTAGATGGTTCAAAGTCCAAACCAGCTCACTTTTGAGCAAGATTAGTAACGATCAAGTTAAGGATGGAAATGGGATCATTTAGGTTGGCACCAACATGCGTTTGGGTCAAACAGGCTGGATTTGGATTTTGGAGAATCAGCCAAATATGGGGCTATGGGTTTAAGCTTGATATTATTATTAGGCCCATTCATATTATATATGTGTTTGGTCCATTTGGATGGACCAAGGATGGGCCCTAAAAGCGTTAGCTTACGGAATCTTATTAGAAACTTAAGTTTAGGAGAGCCTTGCCCTTAAATAATGGGCCAATTCTTCTAAGCTGAAACTTAGGATAAGGTAAGCTGAAGTAAGATCAATTGTGTAGTGGGGCCCACAAGGGGTTGGGCGTGAGGGGATTTCAAGGACTCCCTGGGACGCTCCTTCCGGTAAAAAATCAGCCCCAACCTTGATTTCTATCATCTCCATCTGGGCACAAAAAGTTTGATGGCGGTCAATGGTGCATTCGGATCGGTACACAATCGATTCAACGGTCTAATAAATTTGGATCTGACCAAAAGTTGGTGGGCATGTGCAATTTCGGAGAGGAGGGGTCGTGTGTTTGGTCCATTTGGATGGACCAAGGATAGGCCCCAGAAGTATTAGCTTACGGTATCCTATTATAAGTTTAAACTTAAGAAAGCCTTACCCTTACATAATATCACATCGATCTATCTATGATAAATAGAATATAATTATATAGTACATAATGTGCCATACAAAAATGGACTTTTGTGATTTTTTTTTAGTTTTTCCTTAACAATTTGTACTTGGTCTTAAAGCCCCAAGATCCGGGTTTATTAACAATCATCTGGGTCCAAATGTACTAACTAGCTAGCTTTAAATGGGCTGACCCAGGCTGACCTATCTCCCAAATGGCCATACCAAGATCGGACCACTGTGGTCCGTGTTAGACAGGGACCCATGCTTAAACTCCACAATTATAAATAAACTTGGGCTTTGACACAGATTAGTCCGGCCTTAATATGGCCTATATATTAACAGCCTTACTCTCAATAGCTTCCACATTCAGTTGTTGCATCTATTGTCTGTTAATTGCACTTCTAATTTTTTTTCTTAAAAAGAGAAAGAGAGAAAGATTTGATTTCCTTAACCTCAAGGTTTTGAATGCGAAGGTTCAACCGTTGGATCAAGGACTGTGCCATCTTCCCCGACTTCTGTTCAATGGTACTTCCAGGCGGGGACACCGCCTTCTGCCTTTCCCCACCACCATCATAGGATTCCATTCCATGCATATGGGTAGGATATGATCTGGATGATTAGCTTTTGTTTTTTCAACTTACATAATGGTTGAAATCCTGATTACCAAAATTTTCAACTAAGTTTGGTTTGGTACCATTTCATTTCATTTTGCAGGTACTCTCCTGCCTACATTACAGATGTTGGTTACAACACAGTAAGTTAATCATAAATTTGCCAACGTGTTACCATTGGTTAAAAGTTCCATCCCAGTTGCCATTATACCTGGCTGAGTTTAGCCAGTACTCAGTAGGTTCACCACATTGGTTGGGTCAAAATCAAGTCAAGATGAGAACCACACATTTTTTACATGTACCCCTAAACTTGTCCGATTGATATTTAGAGAGATAATTTTTCATAATGTGTATGAACTTGCTTTTTATGTGATGCAGAAGGTGAGCTACTCTGGATCCTACATAAATGGGCTGTACTCCCATATATACCCAAGCCAGGGGATTGTGGCTCCTAATGCAGTGATGCCCTTCTATTCCTTTTATCATTTCCATCAACCCCACACCATGGGAGTCCCAGCAACACACATCTTCCCTACAACAACAGCAGGCCCCATAACCACAATCCCAGCCCCAAATCTCCAAGCCACCTCCTGCAATGACTCCCCCTAATCCTAACACAGGTATGCACATCTAGTTTGAATGTAATGGAAACCTTCACACGCCCACTTCATGGGTCCTTTGGGGGTACCCCACCATTTCACAATTTGCTATGATAACAATTTTCCATTGTGTGTGGTTGGGTGTTGACACAGTTTAGAAACTCCAAAATTCTCACTCAACACAGAAGCTCATCGAGTGGAGAAACTCGGTTTAGTCTGGCCAAGCACTCAGTCAAACTCGGCTAGACTCGCCTTTTTGAGCTGAGTCAAGTTGGGCGAGTTGGAACAGGATTTTTTTTTTTTTTTTTTTTTTTGAACTATTGGGGGCAAGCATTTTTAGTGGAATGAATCCTAGCTGTCCAATAATAAGGGGCTGTTCATGGGATCCGCCCAACTTGCCAACATTGGGCTGGATTTTATTTATTTATTTTTGGTATGCCAGTCAAGAGGGTTGGGACCCAAGGTCGCCCACGAAAGTGGGATGGAGAGCCCACAACGGTGGAAATGAAGCCCACGCATGTGGGAAGGTAGCCCATGTATGTGGGAAGAGGAGCCCACAAATGTTGGACGAGTGGCATACCCAAGGATGGATCCCCTGCCCAGGTGACATCTATGGTTGCCAGTCAATTTAGCAACATCGGGCTGGATTTGGGTTGCATTAAGCCTGCCCATGGAAAGGGCCATAGCCTATTTTCTTATAGCCTGATGAACTGGGTTGGTTCTCGTCTATGTATGCGTAAAATTCGATTTGTAGTACCATCATGACCTCCATATATATATTTGCTAATGAGTTGGGCCCATAACTAACTTTCAAGCCAGAAGGCTGAATCCCAGCCTGAGTTTAGGTTTACTAACTAAAGAGGGTTGGGCTTAATCTGACCCATGAATAGCCCTTAATCAAAAGTAAGAGACCTAATTGCCCTTCTTCTACTTCCATGCATGAAAATTTTTAGAGAAAATGACATGATGATAAAAATGAAATTACAGGGAAATGCCTCTGCAATGAAGTCCTTAATCTTATTTTCAGTAACTGATGACACAGACAGTTTGTTTGGCTGTTGAATAGGCCCTCGAGTGCAGAAGAAAGTCAAAGAAGAAGACAGTTAAGATGGAGTAGTAGCCCACATCACAAACTTGATCCAGAACTTTATCTCTCTCATCTTATTCTCTCTTTCTTTTTCTCTAGACTGACTGGATTCATTCATTCTATCTAACCCGCATTTCCTTGATGCAAAGTAGTTAGAGCCATGTTTGTTTACCGATTTATTTTATGGTAGACTACATGTGTCTTCATTTAAAGCGATTGTGTTTGGAATAAATGTATTTGAGATTTCTCTCTCTCATATGATCATATTGAGTTCATTCTTCTTGATCAAGCACTATTAGAAAGATTGAAATCTGGATATACTTGACTAGGGCCCATTTGCATGCTTTGTATTGAATTCCTATGATAGATAGTGAAGTGGGTTCTAAATAAAGAGGCAGGGAGCACCTGTGGAGCCAAGATTTTCTTGTCAGGGCTAGTGATGGTCAACTAATAAGACTGAGCATATAAGTAACTACTAACGTAATTAATACAATTTTATACATCGTTAATCATATTTGTTTCTCCTTATTGAACTTCTAATGCATAGATCTCGTTCTAAGAGTGTCCATGCAAAAAAAAATGGATCAACCATAAGAGTCCTGATGAGGACATTAAGCTCAAGATAGTATAGATTGTCACATCTGGTCAAAAGTTATTCACTCACCTTTGCGGAGTGAAGGGACGTGAAATTCACGGTGGAATTCACTTATTGAAATCATATTTGCTGAAAATGAATGCCCTTTTTAAATAAATGTCCCTAAATTTTAATTAAATAGAAGTTGATGGCACCATGAGATTGAACATATGAATGTTTAATTCAAATTTTAAATAATGCAAAGATTATGATCAATGTTACGGTAGGACAAAAGCAGAGAATAATATAGCTTACCTCAAATTGCTAATTTCTACACGATTAGTCTTCGATTCTTGGGAGACGTACTCTCAAAATCATGGAAAAGAGAAGCAAAGGAGCAAATCTATGCATCACTAATATCAATAAAGAGGAAAGCATCCAAACATGGGATTGGACGTCCCCAAGGTGTTGCTTATAAAATTCTTGCAAGAAAAAAACATTGCAACTAAAATTCATCACTCTAAACATTGCTTTAAGTAAACGAGGAGAAAAAAAAAAACAGTATGTCTGTTGGGTTGGAAATATGGGTGCTTATGGGTTAGGCCAGCTTGAGCACGATCTAGGCCCCATCCATTTTGGGCAGGGTTCGGATGTATAAACTAGGCCTGTTTAATATATGGGTCAGGCTTGGATTAAGTGATAGAGAGCCTGAAGCCTGACCTGTAAAGAAAGGGTGGTAGTAAGTTAGTGAAAATATGTCCAAACAATGGCTAGAAAGCTTGTAACATTAATAAAAAGCCCAATTTGGCTTAACCTGATTAACTAAATGGGCGGGCTTGGGCTATATATGATTCTGAATTTCTAAAGTTCGCTGGACTTGTAAATGCCTCAACTTGGTCCAATATGGCCCTGAAGACCCCCTAGTTGGAAACCCTTGGATGTCCATTTTGGAGAGTTTTCCTCTCTCCTGCCCCTTTTGAAACATCTTTCCCCTGTTATCTCTTTGACCTATGAAATTCTAATCCTTTTGTGCCCTTTTGCTTTCTTAAACAAACAAATAAATAAATTACGCTTCATTGAGCACATTGGGTGTAGGGATATTTATACTCAAATAAGGCCTATTTAAATCCAAATTTGGGCCCATATGTTTGATTGTTTCCCAATTTAAATGGAATAAAACCCCACTGGACTGTCCAAATAAATCCAAGGTTTGATCTAACACAAGATCCATGAATCAAAAGATAGGCAATATGAGGTTATTCCAGAGTCTACAAGGTCTTTTCACGGATTTGTCCCCAAAATGCAAAATCTATATCCTTTGTAAATGGGTAGTGATAATAAAAGGTACAAAAGGCAACCACCAAAAGATTTTGAGTAATTTATGAGAAAACACCCCTTAAACGGCCCTTGCACAAAAAAGGACCCATTAGATTTCATTGCACAACATGGGTCCCATGGGTTTGTCTTCATTTAAAAAATTAATAATTTAGAGGAGTGGCGATATTGTCGTTCACCTTTATATATAAGTAAGAAAGATGAGGAATAAGGGGTTGAAATGACAAGATGGTGGTTAGATTGGCTTAATTTTGTAGTCTGTTTGGATCGATTGGTTGGATATGACGGTTTTGTTGACTAGAAAGAAAGAGATGGAGCAGAAAGATGGGTGAGTTCGGAGAGAACGAGAGCAGAGGGATTGGGATGATGACTCGACTAGGTGAAGGAGCCAAGCAAGAGAGATGACGTTTTTTCACATTAAGCGATTACTTAAGCAAATCAAAAGTGCTTCAACTTTTGCTAAACACTTCTCATATCAATAGTTGATGTACTTGTATGAAGGCTTGTTTGGCAACTAAATATTTAGGGAAAAGATCTTTTATTTTCATAAAGTTGGGGTAGATCTATGTTTGGCAATTGTAAATTCTTAAGGATTTGGATGAATGAAAATCCTCGTTTGTTGGGATTTTCATATCCGACCGCCCCCCGTAAGATTTGAAAATCCTATCTTAAATGAATTTGCACACCTAACTCTATTTTTCATAGTTATATACATCAATACACACCAATATCAATGTGAAATCCTCGACTATATAAATCCCCAACGAGGAATCTTTGTTCCAGCGTTAGTGAATAATCATCGGATCTATGGATTGCTCGCCTGTTACCAAACGTGCCTTTATGCCCGGTTTGTGGGCTTTTCATTTTTTGACCAAGGATGTGGGCTTATTAATGGGGTATGGCCCATTGGGGGATACCTAAGTTTTAATTAGTTCCTTTTCTGTATTTTATTTTATTTTATAATGTGAATACAAAGAATACCTTATCTTAAAATTAAAAAAAAAAAAAAAAAAGACTTGTTGAATTGGGGATGTTTGATTCCCAACATCAACAAGGATCTTGATTAAAATTTCTGATCAGTGAAATCCAACCATTGATTTTAAGCTGTTTAAGCTTCCAGAGATAGCCCACTACTGTGGTTTCATAGAGCTGGGATCAACAGATCCATATGCTTGGACCCATAACAGTTTGATTCGAGGGTTTGGACTTAGCATAGGTGGGGTCCATCATCATATGTGCACACAGAAAATATGAAGGAAGGCGACCTGCTCACCTGCCCAAACCGTCAAAAGAAGAAGCTCACGGCTGCCTGCTTCGGTCTCCTCCTGCATTTCCATCAATGGCGACGACCATGTCTCGCTCTCTTACATCTCCTCTCTCGGTTCCGCAGTCAAAAATCCCCTCTCCACGTCCATTTCCATGGAAATCAAGCGACCCCACTTCAGGATTCCTTCTCAAGTATCGTCAGAAGATCGCTGCAATGTCTTCTGTTCATGGAGAGAACAACACCCTCAATGGAAATCAACAAACGAAAAGGCCCCAAACTTTGCAACTACATGGGGTTTTTGAGGACAACCCATCTCCTGAATTCTCTCCAAAACAACCCCAAGAACTCCCAAGTATTCAATCCTTCATCCCCTTCTCTCCCTCTCTCTCTAAATATATCTTTGTGTCAATATCTTTAAATGCTATTGCTGTTTACAGGGCCCCTGACAATCGCTGATTTGACAACTTCTGGGAGTCAGGGATCCCGTATCAGAGTTGCATACCAGGTAAGGATTTATTGAAGCTGGGTTATTCCTCCCCCCCACTTTTTTTTTCATAGTGATTTGATTGCTTGTGTGGAGACATTTTTTTTTTTTATTACCAATCTCAGAACATAAATAGAATAAGAAATGGATGGTTTTGTTTGTGGAAAGCCAGAGATCCTAAACTCTCAAGAGAGAAGTTTTCGATGAACATAGTATAGTGGAAAAGATTGATTATGCTTAAAAACTATCAAAAGTAACTACCCCACTATCTAAGAAACTACCCAAACACATATCTGAGAAACTATATCTGCATGCAGTTGTTACATATTATCAGGGAATCTCAGTTACTGGATATGTCATTTCCTTGATTTCCTTGTAATTTATTTTTTCTGTTTCATATAGTTTCCAGTGGGGGTCTAAATATGTAGGATAGTTAGTTTTTCTAGTAGAGGAAGAGAGGAGAAGTGATGTAGGGTGGGGATGAAATTCCACTATCTAATAAAACAACCCAAACACATATCTGAGAAACTGTATCTGAAAGGAGTTGTTACACATTTCCATGGAATTTCAGTCACTGGATGGATGTTGTCATTTCCTTGGTTTTCTTGTAATTTTTATTTTCTGTTATATATAATTTCCACTGGGGTCTAAATATGTAGGATAGTTAGTTTTTTAGTTTTTCTAGTAGTGAGGAGGAGAGGGAAAGTGACATGGGGAGGGATGAAATTCCATGGAAATGCGTCTACATTGGTGTTCTTTTATTGTTTTTACATAGAAATTCATTTATGGTTCCTTCAGCTGCTCTAATCTACTTGGTAGATACTATTTAGGGATAACCTCTTCCTCCAATGGTCTCTATTCATTGGTCAGTTCCTCTGACATGCACGGCCCCTTGCATGCCTCAATTTGTTGCCCCTGACATGAAACTTGAGATTGTCCTAAATTGTCAGGAAAAAAAGGTTACATCAGATGAAGATATAGAAGAGAAAGCATGTATGAAGAGGAGTTTTGTAGCTGAAATTGTACTTTGCAAAAGTAGAAAAAAAATGATGAGGATCAGCTAAATGACTATGGAATTGGCAATAATCATGTTCTCTCGATCAACTCCCATGTTCGCCTATATATTTGCTTTTCCATTTATGAATTGCAGATTTGACTAATGCCTTAATTCATTAAGAAGATAGTAGCCAAGGCTAACTTGTGGTGTCACCTGCCCACGATATTGCAGTCCTTCAACAAGCATTGAACTTTGAAGATGATAAGCTAATATTTTGAGCCCTTCTTTTAATGGCCAAGATATCTGCCATATTGAAATCTCCAATGCTAACTGGCCCTGAAATGGACATCGCATTGGTGTTGATCCCAATCTCTGGGTCTAAAATGGGCGTCCACCTCGTAACTTTTTTTTTGGGATTTAAAAAATTCCAAAGGTCATTCGAGACATATCTGTATCTGTGACCGAAATACTATGTGCGTCCACCTCGTAACTTTTTTTTTTTTTTTTAATTTTTATAAAGTGATTACAAAACAAAAGTAGTTTATTTAAATTATTTTATGTAATCTTTCCGGGGCCTTTTTCAGGGTGTTCCAGGTGCATACAGTGAGTCCGCAGCTGCAAAGGCCTACCCAAATTGCGAACCAGTCCCTTGTGAAGAATTTGAAACTGCTTTTCAAGTAAGGAACCGTTTTTTTTTTTTGGATAGATCAGAGAAAGTATATTCTAAATTTCTAGTACTATGATCTAGAAAGACAATTTTATTTATCTGATCTACAAAGGACCCAAATGTCGTGTGTGTTCATATTGTCAGTTAGTTTATGAACAATCCTCAGCACCTGCATATGGTAGTTGTCTTTAGAATCATTTGCTATCTTTATGACACGTTTGGTTGAGGATTAATCTTCGCTACCAATTCAATTTATCATGGAGCAAAAGGCATTGATGCGACTCTTATTGAACTGATACCAAAGAAATGGTTAATTACAGCTTTCGGATCATTACCACTGTGCCGCCCCCGCCCCCCACCACCCCCAAACCCCCCCAAAAAAAAAAAAAAAAAAAAACCCCGACCACCAAAAAAAAAAAAAAAATGGCGCTCCTGTTCTGGATTTATTTTTATTTTTGCTTTAACCTCTTACTTTTGTAAGGACCATTTATTTGTATTCTCCTGGTTCTTTATTGGGTGATGAACCACATGAATTTATTTGTTTCTTTTTTAACTCTCTATTTGCATCTGTTCTGTAAAGATTTAGTTTGTTATAACAATTTGGCTGGTTCATGGTGTTGGTTTACACCTTTCCCCATAAAAAAATAGAGGCGAAAAGTAATTGATATAAGTCCCAGTTTCGTTGGTGACAAAGAACAAAAGTTCCTGTCGTTCTTTGTTCCCCCATTTTCTGTATAAAATATATTCCATCCTCCTTTTTGACAGGCTGTTGAACGGTGGCTTGTAGACCGAGCGGTCTTACCCATTGAGAATTCTCTCGGGGGGAGCATTCATAGAAATTATGATCTTTTGCTTCGACATAAGTTGCATATAGTTGGGGAAGTGCAATTTACTGTTCGGCATTGCTTACTAGCGAATCATGGTGTGGAAGTTCAAAACCTGAGAAGGGTTGTTAGTCATTATCAAGTGAGTTTGAATTTTTAGCTTGTTCTTTCTTTCATTTTCCTGGAAAACAATACTTTTAAGTTCATTTGAGGCATTCTAAAAGTCAGCAATGTTTCAGGCTCTTGCACAGTGTGAAAACACACTGACAAAGTTGGGAGTTGTTAGAGAAGCTGTAGATGATACTGCGGGCGCTGCACAGGTAAGTGATGATGCGGTTATGTTTGACACTTGGTTTTTGTTGAATCCACCCTGTGGATCAAGTTTGACGGAAGCATAACTTAGTAAATGTCCTTTTTTTTTTTTTAATAGCAAAAAGAGCACGCAGAAGTCAAATTGCATGACTGCATATTATTCACAGTTCTCTGCACATGAGCACATAATTATGTGTTCTGATCTTCGAAGTTCGGCTTATTTCAGAAGTCCACGGAGTTGAGTCAATGTGAAAACTTCGCTTGTGACAAAAACTTAGCATTAATTAAAACTTCGTAATGGACATGTGTGTTTTTTATGTTGAGAGAATTAATTAAAAATAAAATAAAATTGGCAATCCCATCCCTCTCATTGGCTTGAAATTCTACCAGGCCCATATGATTTTCTTACTGATAAAAAAAAGTAACTGAGTTTCTGACTTGATTTATCAACTCTCAGACTTTATGTACATGCAGACTTTACTCAAAGTCCAGTCTCCTAGCTTTTGAACAGTGGTGGCTTCTATGTGTTCTCTGTTATCCTGATGGGAACAAAGCCCAAAAACTTTGAATTTGAAGAATAAGCTCTCTCATCAAAGTTTATATTTTAACATGCTTGAAATGTTCACTTGATATAGTTTATTGCTGCCCAAAAGCTCAAAGACACAGGGGCAGTTGCGAGTGCTTTGGCTGCAGAGATCTATGGGTTGAACATTCTCGCACATGATATTCAGGTTTGTAAATTTATGTACATCTACCTGTCTTAGTGAACCTGCTAATCTTGTTGCTGCTGTTATTGTTTGTTGCATTCTGGATTCTGTTTGATCACTATCTTTTCATCTGTTTTGTAGGATAATTCTGACAATGTTACTCGATTTCTGATGCTGGCAAGAGAACCAGTCATTCCAGGAATCAATCGGCGATTCAAGGTGGGCCCTTTAGCATAGAGAGTGTTCCACCAATCAAATGGACATTGGAAACTTTCATGTTGATATTAATGCTGCTTAAATTTCAGTTTTAGGGTGTGTTTATTTGTACCCCTAACGGGCAAAGAGTCCCAATATATTAGCAGAATTAATGTTTATAATTTTTTTTTTTGGTGTTTGGGACAGTGGAATTCAGAAGCCATATTGGCTATTTTGGATATGTGCAATCCTGGTGTCCGATGATAAGCTTATCGACTTTTGTGCGAGGAATAGGATTCCTCAAGACTACGGATACGAGGATTCATTGGAATCCAATTTAGAATTCCATGGAACAACCAAATGTAAGAACACTTAGGATCCTTCTTCTGGTTTCCAAGGGGGGATTCTGTACATCCAAAATAGGCCTTATATGTGAGATGATGTTCTGTACCAAATGTAAGAACACTTAGGATCCTTCTTCTGGTTTCCAAGGGGGGATTCTGTACATCCGAACTAGGCCTTAAATATGAAATTATGTTCTGTACCAAATATCAGAACACTTGAGCATCCTTTCATCGGTTCGAAGGTGGGATTCTGCACATTCAAACAAGGCATTATGTGAGACTATATATTCTGTGTTTCTGCATTGAATAATTATCAACATTGGTCTCCAGTATTTGTTTGTTGGAGAAACCTAGAAAAACAGTATGCAAATGTGATTTCCAAGAATAAAAAAAATGGACCAGTGGACATCCATTCTACTAAGCAATTCAAATTTGTTGATTTGTTTTGTGGTACAAACAAATGAATACAGAACATAACATATGAACTACTTATGACCTGATTGCATTATCTGAAGGATTAATAATCAATCTAACAATATTGTTATACTGTTTCAGACAAGCATAGTTTTTTCTTTAGAGGAAGGTCCTGGTGTGCTCTTCAAGGCACTTGCAGTTTTTGCTCTGAGGGACATCAATCTTACAAAGGCACATTCCTGCTGCTCTTGTTGACTGCTTTTTTATTGTTATTTTTGCTGGTGATACAATTCTGAGATGTATATCCAGTCTGTGGTGTTATCATGTTTTCTTTGTGTTTCTTTTTTTTTTTTCCTTTTCACAGATTGAAAGTCGACCTCGGCGTAAACAGCCCTTGCGTGTAAATAGTGACTGCACTAATGGGTCTATAAAGTATGCAATTAAAACTATCTCATTCATTATTCGTTTGGTTCATCTTACTGATGGATCCAAGTTCAGTTAGATCAATTTGTAATATTCCTTTGATGATTTGTGTAATCTTTTTATGGATCTTCATGCAGGTATTTTGACTATCTATTCTATGTGGATTTTGAAGCATCAACAGCATCAGAGAAGGCACAAAATGCCCTTAGGGATCTAGAGGTATGGTTTCTCATTAGTGTTAACATGATTTCCAGATGGGCATTTAACTGCAGCTTTCATAAGGTGCCTCCTTTTCATGAAACGAAATGCTGATAAAGTTGCATGCAACTTGGTACTGTAATGCTACCATTACTGACCAAGTCGGTATGACTCAGCCAAGTTGCATAAGATTTGGTTTAGTTATATGGGTGCTGGTGCGACCAAGTTGAACAACAGCACCGAGAATTAATTCCTTGCTTCCCCTGACAGGAGTTTGCAACATTCCTGAGAGTGCTAGGGAGCTATCCAATGGACATGAATCAGTCATAATTACCTGAAGCCAGGTAAAGAATCCATGTATTGATGGTGACACTTCTATTTATTATAGACAAGCCTATGCTATAGTGTAAGGTGCTCACTACCTCAATCTTGAGGCTGTGGGTTCAAGTCATGGTACCAATCCAAAAAAAGGGAATTCGGGATAAAACTTTCACATGAATTTGCATCTGAGATGAGAAGGTTAAGTTTATAACACCATATTAAGATTAGTTTATAGTTGGCCCTTGTTTTATGTTTATTTCATTCTTTTGTAACCTGATCATGTGTTTTTGACTGTGTGCCGTTTAAAAGCAAAATACATTAGTTGAACCCCATGGAACACTCACTTGTAAAATGTAAATCCCTCATATCAAACATCCCTTCATGAATACACTTGCCCAAATTTGCTCTAACTGGTGCGACATATTCTATTGCATTGGTCTTCATCATAATTAATTTTAATATTATTCAATCTTATTTGTGCTTGACTTTGTGATCCATGGAAGATTCTACTTACGATGAGCAAACAAAACATGATCTTATAAAGAATGAACTTGCAGAAGAATATTCTCTGGATGCTTTTGTAGATGACTTGATTGATAGAAACAAAATCAAATGTGGGATTGCACATAGGAAGTTTTTGTAATGGAAGATAATGCAAAAGTGGAGGGGGGGTGTATATTTCACTCGAGAGTGGGTCTCTACTCTCTATCATAGTTGCAATTTCGTTTTAAAGTTCAGATGTCATTTTCTTTTGGTTCCTAATTGAAACATTTCTGCTGATTCATCGTTTTGGCTTTTCAATTTGGAATTCCATTTCAGTAAAAAATATATATATAAAATTAGATTATATAAATATATTAAAAGTAAAAATAACCTATAAATTACATAGTTAATTCATTCTACTAAATCTTAATATCTAATTTCTACATGCCAAATGAAGAATTTATATGCCATGTGTATATGTTGATGTGAAATTTTAATATGCATTCTCAACCCCTATATCCAATGATCAAGGTTAGAGCCTAAAATAACATTAAAAACGCACATATTAACATAATCACTAAATCACAAGCACATGAAATCATAAACAAGTAAGTTAAAATGATTGTAATACAATATTGTTCGATATAGCAGTAGACCACATCACATCAAAATGGCTCACAGCCATAATGTCTAAATAATATCGTTTTCTTAATATCTCATTTCTACATGCCAAATGAAGAATTTATAAGCCATGTGTATATGTTGATGTGAAATTATAATATGCATTCTCAACCCCTATATCCAAGGATCAAGGTTAGAGCCTAAAATAACATTAAAACACGCACATATTAACATAATCACTAAATCACAAGCACATGAAATCATAAACAAGTAAGTTAAAATGAGCATACTACAATATTGTTTAATAGCAGTAGACCACATCACATCAAAATGGCTAACAGCCATAATGTCTAAATAATATCGTTTTTAATTATTTTCATAAAAAACATTCCTTTCATAAACCACAACATAACAAAGAAACTTAATTAACTAAGCATGATGATGGTGGTCTTTATCAGCTCTCAACTACTCTCCTGTAGGACCTCACCTGTTTCATCTCCCTCATCAAAACAAGGGGTAACCCCTTCCACTTGGGTCTTGGGTTGGTTGCTCCAAAGATGTCCAACTTTCGACATCCTTTGTTATAAAGAGAGGCAATTATTCAGCAACTGGCTCATCCAGGACACTGACGGACCTACATACATTGATTTGGGGGCGGTTGCCCCAATTGGACCTTGGTCTGCTTCCAAAGCACACATAAAAAATCCTGGGTCCACTCCCAAAACCAACTCAAAAATTTTGGGTTTGCCCCTAAAACCCAACTATTTGTTTGGGTCCGCCCCCCTCAGACAAAAATCTTGGGTCCGCCACTGTTCCGGGATATGAATATTCTCCAAATTGATGGGGGGCGAAGTCAGTATTTCTGTCCTTTTTATCATGTCTTCATAATTTTCATAAGTCAAATGAGAATATCACTATATCGATTATTATAATTAATAACTATGGTCTATGCAGAAGATATCAAGTAAACTTAAGAGTTAACATATATTCCTGATGTTTCAGATTAGAATTAATGTAGATGAAAATTCTTAAAAAAATTATGTGGTACAACAAGCTTTTCATCTTTTGAAAGCATACAAGCAGGTGTGGGGGCCACCTTGCACACGTCTAAAGGGTCCTAGAATTCATTTGGCCCCAAAACAGTCTCCATATATTCGCTAAATTAACTGTTAGGGATTGGTTTATTAAAATCTATGATGCACAGACACGGCATGGACACGGCAATGACATGTCATAGACATGGCAGGGACATGGATTTTACACATAAAAAGTGAAGTATTGGATACGATACGATACGACACGATACGTTGCCCATTTTGAAGTATCCGTGCATCATAGATTAAAATAGTAAATAACAGGAAGTTTTCTGCAATTTTCAGCAGGTTACGGGCTATGATACATGGATACTTGTACAAGGCCATCGTATCTATATTGGACCAATATGATACTTGTATTGGTACCCGATATTTCACCGATACTTAAGTTTAGCATATCCTACTTAGCAAGTTCATTATTTCATTTAGCAAGTCCATTATTTCATTTAGTTCTTTAAATTTTATTACTTCTCAACATAGAAAATGTTAGAAAGGAAAATAAACAATGACAATTTCATTAATTCAAACGTGATCTAAAGGGAAAATTGGGACACCTGTATCTGTATCCGTGTCCTAGATTTCCTAAAGTGCAAAGTCGTATCCTCGATCCTTGTATCCGTGTCCGTACTTGTATTCATTTATGGGCATCATTGGTTATAGGTAATTACAGGTTTCAACTCGACCCGAACCCAATCTTATAGGGCCGGCATATATATATATATATGTATATACATATAGGGAACCAGTCCCATAAGGACCGTCCTTACAACTTACGGTGCGGACTGCCTAGTGGGGCCCACCGTAAGACCCTAATGGTCATGGGACAAAGGGGTACCGAATGATCCAAGTGGGGCCAACCTACATATCAAATTTGAAGTCAATCTAATACCTCTAACCCCTTCATCCGGGTTCCACAAGTTTAACAGTTTTATATGAAACAAGAAAAATTGACCCTCAATCTAACAATCTAGTTCATCTGAATCCATGCAAATTCATGGGATTCGGTGCCTATAAGGGGGTTGTGAATGTGTGGTCAATTTTAATGGGTCATAAGGTGGGCCCCAGTTGGCGTTCCGGATTGTGCAAACCGTAAGGACGGTCCTAGGACCGGTTCCCATATTATATATACATATATATATCCATATATATATATATGTATATATATATATGCAAATCAAGGAGAAACAGGGATCGGCTTATCTTTGATCTCAAATCCACTGAGAATGGATCCCCAATCTTTTAGGAGAACTCTCTCCAAACAATGGAGAGAAGAAAGAAAAAAAGTGCCAAAGCAACTTTTATTAATAGAACATGTGAAAATAAACAAGAACCAATATGGACGTCACATACAAGTTATATGCATTGTGGCCAATCACATAAGAAACGCTAAACCTAGCCTATATTTTAGCCATCTATCTATAGTTCAAAATAAAAGAGGAAACTAGCCTAATGAATCCTACTACAATCAAATATGGAAAGTAGGCATACTAAATTAGAAACTTTAAAGAAAGAAGTCATTGCACATGTCTTGGATGTCTTGGGTTCTACTAAGTTGGGGTTCCTTTTCTTGATAAAATAGAGCCTGCTCAATAATTGATATAGATTTCAGACAGTAGCTCGACTCTTAGCATCTTTGTTTCAACTTAATCAGGAAACGCTGAAAGAAAGAAAGCTTCTTGAATGGGTAAATACTATGCAGGTTAAGTGCATGTTTGAACCTGTGGGACCTGCCAGCTGCATGCATGTGGTTGCCATACCTAGGCAACCAGGTTGGGACTTGTTCCTGTCAATCCAAGCCCAGGCCCATTTTGGGCCCAGTCTTTTTATAACCATTTTGGGCCCAGTCTTCAAAGCCATTTGTATATTCTTCATTTGTAAAACAGTTTTAGGCTGTAGATAAGAGACTTGTTGTAGATAAGAGAGAGATAAGAGAGACTTGCTGCAGATAAGAGAGATTGATATGTAATCAGGGATTAAGCCCCTTTATAATGAAAGAAAAGTCGACCCTAATGGGGACTGCTTTGGAGACATTCAAATCAACATTACTGTTTCCATATTCCTTCTCTTCAAATGTCATGGTATCAGAGCAAGGTCGTCCATCTTTGATCTTCTCCTAACTCATCTTCCAAACATTGGGAGCCAGTCTATGATCATCTGTGATCTTCTTCAGCCAGATCGTCTCTGATCCTCCCTGATCACCTCTGATCAGACGTGGCCCACCTGTGATCATCACCAACACATCAGCGGAATATTACCAACTTGGTCGCCCGGAGCTTCTTGGATTTCTGAAGATTTTTTCCTGATTTTTTGATCATCAGAGGTAGGGTTTCTACCATTTTTTGTGAATATTCATTCTTTTCCAATAGTTTTCATCTCTGCCGTACAAAATCCTGGCTCTTGGTTTGATCTTCATAGGACCACTTCCAGTAGTTGCATAAAACTCCTATCTTTTCATCCCCACACCTTGATCTGTGTTCAGATCAACAAGTGGGGCCCACATGTGGATTTATCCACTGTCGACAGGGACGGTTTGGGTGTGCCGATCGTTTGTTGCCTACGATTGATACTGCTGTGCCTGTTTTTCATCCCTGGTGCTGGCTACTATTGATTCTTGGTGTTTTCTACTGGTTTCTATTGGTTTTTGGGCTTTCTGCTGTTAATCCCTGTTGCTCTGTGGATTCTGGGACTGTATCCATCCGATCTTGCCTGCTGCTTGGTATCTGTGATTATAACTTGTGCCTGTTGTCTGCTGGTTGCTATCTGTGGTCTATCTTGTCTGCTAGTTGCTATCTGTGATTATAACTGGTTGCCATCTGTGGTCAATTTGTCTACAATTGGACTACTGCTGCCCCAGGACTGATTTCTGTGTACTTCTTACTAGTCTTTAGTAATGGAAAAACATGAGATAGCCCTGATTCGCTTTGATGGAACAAATTATACCTCATGGGTCTTCCAATTTCAAATTTACTTGTAAGGAAAAGAACTATGGTCACATATTGATGGATCTGAACCTCCACCTGCGGAAGACGATAAAAAGATTTTAGCTTGGAAGACAAAGGATGCTAAAATCAAGACCTGGTTGCTGGGCTCTGTTGAGTCACATTTTATTCTCAACCTCAAACCCTGCAAAACTGCCCGTGACATGTGGGACTATCTTCAGAAAGTTTATCAACAAGGCAATGCTGCTCGCCAGTTTCAATTAGAACTTGAAATCTCTCAATTCACTCAAGGCACCCAGTCTATTTAAGAGTACTACAATGGCTTCCGCAGACTGTGGTCTGAATATGATGAGATTAAGTTTGCCACGGTATCTGCAGCACTTCTACCGGAATTACTTCCATTGCAGCAAAGTAGTCATCGGGATCAGCTTCTCATGAAACTTCGTCCAGAGTTTGAGGCAGTTCGATCGAACTTGATGAGCAGGGCTCCTCTTCCCCACTTGGATGCCTGTCTTCAGGAACTTCTACGGGAAGAACAGCGTCTAGCTACTAAAACTACGCTGGAACAACAGAGATCTACTGAGGCTCCATTTGCCTATGTTGCCACAACCAGACAACCTCCTCGGGACATCAGTAAAGTTCAGTGTCATAACTGCAAAAAGTATGGTCACTATGCAAATCAATGCAGAACTAAAATTTGCAGATATCGTAAGACCACTGGGCATGTTATTGATGAATGTCGGAAAAAGGCTCGCAATTCTACTTCCCGCAATAATGTGCAGTCAAGCCCTGGTACTTCCACTGTGTCGTCAGCTCCTACTGCTTACACCGTGACCACTCCACCATATGCATCATCTGACTTCAGTGGTTCTCTGCAGTATGATTCATCCTCACAGCCTGGTTCTTCATCCCAATCTGCTTCTCCAGCACCTCTCACCCCTGAGATGGTTAACCAAATGATCATCAATGCCTTAGCATCCATGAACATTGCAGGTACTGAGTCCTCTTTTTCCAATTCATGGTACTTAGATTCTGGTGTGAGTAACCATATGACCTCTTCACCCATAACATTACAGAATGTCGTTCCTTACACTGGTCCTCTCACTGTTCAAGCTGCCAACGGAGATCATCTCCCCATAACCTCTGTTGGTGATACCTCTGGCCCCCTAACATTAACAAATGTTTTAGTTTCTCCTCATCTTGCTACCAATTTAGTTTCTGTAGGTCAACTTGTTGAAAATAATTACAATGTCTCCTTTTCTTCTTCTGGATGTGTTGTGCAGGACCAGGAGTCGGGGGAAGTGATCGCGAGGGGGCCTAAGCATGGTCAACTTTTTCCCTTACCAATGTCTTCTGTTATTGAGAATAACTTTTTACATCAGCTATTTTGTTTTTTACTTCAGAATAATTCTCGATTGTGGCATAATCGACTTGGTCATCCAAATGCCTCTACTTTGTCTGCTTTATTTAAATCTGGATTATTGAATAAACCTATTGACTCTGCTTCTTTTGAATGTGATGCTTGCAAATTAGGAAAGAGTAAAACTTTACCTTTTCCACACTCCAGCACACGGAGCACTGCATGTTTTGACCTGATTCATAGTGATGTTTGGGGCATTGCTCCGACTCTTTCTCATAGTCATTTCAAGTACTTTGTAACATTCATTGATGACTACAACCGATTTACTTGGATTTATTTATTACATTTGAAGTCTGATGTTCTTAATGCATTTAAATTTTTTGTTAACTATGTTGGAAACCAATTTTCTAAATGTATTAAAACTTTGCGCTCAGACTTAGGGGGGGAGTATGTTTCTAAGGATTTCCAATCCTTTTTAAACAATAAAGGAATCATTTCTCAACGTACCTGTCCATATACTCCACAACAAAATGGCGTCGCGGAACGGAAAAACAGACATCTTCTTGATGTAACTAGAACTCTTCTGATTGAATCTTCCGTTCCCCCTCGTTTTTGGACTGAAGCTCTCACCACGGCTGTCTATCTCATCAACCGCCTACCATCCCCTACCATTGCTCATTTAACGCCTCATTTTAAATTGTTTGGTCATTATCCTGTGTTTGATCACCTACATACCTTTGGTTGCGTTTGCTTCGTTCATCTACCTCCCACAGAAAGAACGAAACTAATAGCACAATCTCGCAGGTGTGCTTTTTTGGGTTATACCACTAATCAAAAAGGTTTTGTTTGTTATGATCCCATTGGTCGTCGTACCAGGGTTTCGCGAAATGTTATTTTTTTCGAAAATCAATATTTCTTCCAAACTCAAATAGACTCTCCTCATCCCTCTTCACTAGCACTCTTACCCAGTTTTTCAGATCACTCCTCTGTTACTCGGTTTAATCCTGCATTTGTATATCACAGACGGGAAAAACCTCCCATTGCAGATGGCCCTCCCCCTGATCCTCCACCGGCAAATGGTTCAACGCCTACTCCTGTTTTACGTCGCTCCTCTAGAAATTCTAGACCACCTGAGCGGTATGGATTTACCCATACTTCTTTAATGACCACCCTATCTTCTATCTCTATCCCGAGTTCTTATTTGCAGGCTGTCCAACACGATTGCTGGAACCAGGCTATGAAAGAGGAATTAGATGCATTGGATCTGAATCACACATGGGATATTGTGGAGTGTCCTTCAACAGTTAAGCCCATTGGTTGCAAATGGATCTACTCGATCAAACTTAAATCTGATGGGTCCTTGGATCGACACAAAGCTCGACTTGTGGCACTCGGAAACAGACAGGAGTATGGCATTGACTACGAGGAAACGTTTGCACCTGTGGCAAAAATGACCTCTGTTAAGTTACTTCTCGCCATTGCTGCATCTAGATCTTGGCCATTATACCAAATGGATGTCAAAAATGTGTTTCTTCATGGAGATTTGCAAGAAGAGGTCTATATGCGTATACCGCAAGGCATCCCCTCTCCCTCCAAAAGGTTTGTCTGTCGGTTACAAAAATCGCTTTATGGTCTGAAGCAAGCTCCTCGGGCATGGTTCGAAACCTTCAGGGGTCGCTTATGCGAATTTGGCTTTACTCAGAGCCCCTATGATCCATCTCTCTTTCTCAGCCACACATCTACTGGGGTTACTGTGCTTCTGGTATATGTTGACGATATTATTATCACTGGCACGGATGCTGGTATGATCATATCTCTCCAAGATTCCCTCCGGCATTACTTCCATATGAAGGATTTGGGCCCTTTGCATTATTTCTTGGGCTTAGAGGTACATCAATCTCCTAAAGGTCTCTTTGTTAATCAACACAAATACACATCAGACCTTATCGAGTTGGCTGACCTCCATGATTCTTCGCCTGTTGATACTCCTGTCGAGGTAAATCTCAAACTGAGTAAAAATGATGGCGATCTTCTTCCTGATCCTCATACATACAGGCGTCTGGTGGGCAGTCTTGTCTATCTCACCATCACTAGACCTGATATATCCTATGCTGTTCATCTTGTGAGCCAGTTCATGACCGCTCCTCGACATCTTCATTTGACAGCTGTCAAGCGCATTATCCGTTATCTGCTACGAACGGTCCCTCGTGGTTTATATTATCCAAAGGATAATCCTCTTCATCTGAGTGCTTATGCGGATGCTGACTGGGCCGGCTGTCAGGACACGCGTCGTTCTACCACTGGTTGGTGCATGTACCTTGGAAATTCGCTCATTTCTTGGAAATGCAAGAAACAAGAACGTGTGTCCAGATTTTCCACGGAAGCTGAATATCGGGCAATGTCTTCTGCTTGTTTTGAGATCTTATGGCTACGGGGTCTTCTTTCGGAACTGGGATTCATCAAACCTCTCCTACTCCTTTGCATGCCGACAATACTGGGGCTATCCGAATCACTGAAAATCCCGTCTTCCACGATCGTACTAAACATATCGAAATTGACTGTCACTTTATTCGGGATGAATATAAACGGGACGTCATTAGTCTACCTCATGTTCCTATAGAATTTCAGTTTACAGATATTTTCACAAAGGGACTTCCTCGGCCTCGACATCAATTTCTTATTTCCAAATTGCTGCTTTATGACTCCCCAGCATCAATTTGAGGGGGGGTGTTAATCCAAGCCCAGGCCCATTTTGGGCCCAGTCTTTTTATAACCATTTTGGGCCCAGTCTTCAAAGCCATTTGTATATTCTTCATTTGTAAAACAGTTTTAGGCTGTAGATAAGAGAGACTTGCTGTAGATAAGAGAGATTGGCATGTAATCAGGGATTAAGCCCCTTTATAATGAAAGAACAGTCGACCCTAATGGGGACTGCTTTGGAGACATTCAAATCAACATTACTGTTTCCATATTCCTTCTCTTCAAATGTCAGTTCCATCTAGGCTGGGCTTGGTTCAGTAGGGTCAAGTTATGGGCCTGCTTCCCTGTTTCCCTGAGCTGCTCAACCTATATTGGATTATGGATCTTTTAGTGGCTGATTTGTAACTTCATTTAACTCACTGCATTTAATAAATAATTTGGAATTTAATTTAGGCCCATTTTGACAATCCAATTTGTGTTTTGGCCCCTTCTTGATTGGGCTCCGATTGAGATGGGTCAAAAGGCTATTTGATCAATCAAATTAATCCAAATAATCAAGGGCTTGATCAATTACAAGAAAAAAAAAAATCAGTCCTGCCAAAGGTGGGGATACCCTGAGATATAAAATAAAAAATAAAAAATGATAAAAGATCGACCATTTGGAGCGCCAGCGTCTATAAATTGCATCCTACGATGGGACACTGGTATACAGGCTTGTGGCTGTGTTTTTTGAAGAATCAGGACACTTTTTTTTCAGTGTTTTTTTTTTTTATATTATTATTATTATCTCCGACTTTTCTTACCCATGTGTTTCTTATATATATGTTGGTCATTCTCTAGTTTGACCCTTTGGCTCATTTTAAAATATAATTGCAAATTCATTTTTCTGGCCCCAAAGAAGTTGCTTTTTGATATTAAGGTAGATTGAAAATCTCAAGTATCAGTGAAACCAAGGAACCTGTATTACTTGTTGACAGTGTTCCCCCTTTGTTACTATCCAGGTCTGAAGAGGCGGGGAAACGGAGCACGTTGAAGAGAATGAAAGGTGGACTACTTGCTTGTCAAACTTTTGAGGCAGATGGACTTGGATATATTTTGCATACTAAGGTCAGAATGTTCCATTTTGGACTCGTCGAAGTAATTGATATCTCAGCTTTCACGTGCTTTTGGAATCTCCTCAAGTGGTCATTAAATTTTTTTTTTTTCAACATAATGTACATCAAATCAGCTTGGAATTTGATGTGGTTTAGGAACCACCGCTTACAGGTTTTTTTTTTTATATTTATAATAGTAGTGTAGATAACATCTTTTGGAACAACCTCTTAGTGTTTGCATTATATTTTTGATAAAAAATTAAAATGTTTTTACTCTTTCCAACTCATGTTAGCCATGGGAATTGCTTGATTTAATTGTGTCTTTTCCCTATCTGTATATGAAATCTGGTATTAGGATCTCTGGACATTGTATTAAAAGGCAAAAGCAACAAGAAATATAACAGAAGAAAGACGAAAGAAATTGCGGCATGTGTGACAACTTTAAAAAAATTGTCAGAGACCAAGTTTGCTTGCCAGGAAGTGAGAAAGTGACCAATTTTATCCCAAATGTAAGCACTAAATACCATGACTCTTCATTCTAGCTTGGAGATGTATCCAAGCGTGGTTTGGGAATGTCCAGGTTCCAATCCTAGGATTCAGACCTGGATATTGGACCTAATTGTATGTAATTGTTACTGTGTTTGCTCCATGTTTATAACCAAAATTGCACAAATATTAAACAGTGTATAGTAAAGAATACTCTTATTATAAATCCCGCATCAATTTTGTGATCATAACATTTAGGGTTTCCCATTATCGTTATAGTATTTTGGTCCATTTGGTCTTGAATCCTGGACCCAAAACCTGCCCTTTGACTCTGAACTTTTACTCAGACCCTATATATTTGGGTTTGCTGGGGATCTCTCTAACTTTAGCTCATTCTCATTGGTATCAACTTTGCCTCAAAAATCATCCTGTTCCGCTCATTTGGATCAAAAGACCTCCATGAATGCCAACTAGTGAGATCCTTCCAAGCTGCTGCATCTGCAGATCATATCTAGACCTCTTAAGTTTACATTTTAGGAATATATGAGAAATGCTTCTTGGTGACTTACACCGTAAGACCGTAAGGGAAGCTCGTATAGGAGTGTTTATATATATATATATATATATATATATATATATAATCCTTTGCTTAATGATTTTAATTTTTGGGATAGGAACAGATCAAATAAGTCGTAAGCTATATGAGGAGAGAATTTTAGTATGGGAAGGCCCAGTTTGGATCATTGGCACTTGGTTGCCTTGCAGGCAATTTAATTGCAAATCTAATTGCCTATAACTCTGTTTACCTGTAATCGATTATTTCAAATAACGAGCTGTGACTTCACAGGTAACTCAGATTATCCAAATGCATGAGCCCTCATTTATGTGTAAGCTGAGTTACCTGCACTTGGTTTTCAAAGATCCAAGTGGTCTCGCATCAATTTAGGTCTCCTGATCTCAACTTCTGATTGTTTATTAGTGAGGAGTTTTATTGTACTAACTCTTTTAGCCAACCGCAAATCGCTGGAACAAGGGTCTGATGATGATGACATCTGATAAGAGCAGCCTGGCCCAGCCACACCACACGAACTGAACCATGGGGGCGAGAATGTGAGCCCAGTGGACTAATTGCAAGTAGATCAGCTTGATATTTGACTAAGTGATAAGATTCGGGCTGAGTTGTCAGCCTAATCATTCCACCAAGTAGCAGGATTGAGTATAGTTGTTTTTTTTAGTATAGTTATCAATAGGTTTTCTTTCTTAAGTAAGTAATAATCCTTCCTTGATTGAATGATCATTTTTAAATTGGATTCTATCCATGTAAGTCGCATTGACTATGTAGTAAGATATTAAGAGAAGATCAATAAGCAAATAATCAGAAAATTACACCCAAATTTGGACACAAGGAGGTTTAGTCCATCCTTGAATTTGAACAATTTTATCTTCCCCATACCAACCGGTTCATATCAATATCCATTTGATTAGCTCTGATTAGGCAATCCTTTTCATCTTGATTGATAAAAGCAAACCGTTGCTATTTTTTCTTTACATCCTTCAAAGAGTGATTATAATATAATAAGGGGGAACATGAGCAAATTGGATAGAAGTAACTGCAAGATGTAACCGAGTTGTAATCATGCGAGGGTATCTCATAGCTGCGTCCTTATTCCTTTAGAAGAAGCTCAATGCAAAATGAGGCCATCCTCATGCAGGACCCCAACATAAGAGTAGAATGAATTTTAAAACCTTACAAGCTGTACAATAATTCTCTGGACAATTAGACCAAAAAGATGAGGAAAATAAAATGGAAGTTCTCTACTTGATTTCATTATGTGGTGGTGCTCATACAGTCTTATTTTTTCTCTGGAACAACCAGACTATTCAAATGTCCAGCCTGTGGGCCCATCTGAAAGCATGACCCTTGTGGGGGCACAGGGTTTTGAAAGGTTTCCCTGGTGCTTAAAACCGTGCCCAAAATATGGGAAAGATTTGGCCATTAGAGGTATTATTTTAAGGGCGTCACAAGCTTACACAATTCCCATGAAGAAGGATAAAAGAGGAATATTTGAAGCATTTTTTATGGGGGTGTTCATGGCCTGGGCTGATGCCGACCCAGTCGACCTTAGAAACACAGACTCATATACGGGCCAAGCCTGATATGGGCCATATGCGCCTGGCTCTAGCCCAACCTACCTCAAACATGTCAGCATGAGCCTTCCAAGTTGGATAAAGCTCAATTAATATTAACAATAAAGAAAAAAATAAATTATTCGTGTCTAGTAAATGTAGCATTAACGAAGAAAAAAATATCATCCATCCATCTTATGTGGTTATCTTGTTTTGGACCGATGCGGATCAGGCTTTGGGGTTTGCATCATTTAATCCAAGCCCGGCCCAAATATTAGATGAGCCCCAAGTGTTAGATCCTACAATCTCATGCCCAAACTCTCTCTAAAGCAGGATGGCCCAGATTGGACCCGGGCCGACATTGGCAACTCTACATTTGAGACTACTAATTTATAACTCCTGTCAGGCCAAGCCAACCTTCCATAACCTTGGCTTAAATGGATTCAATTAAGATCAAACTCCGGTCATCCCACAATTCATGGATACAAGTTAACAAAACAACAATTCCCATCTATTTGAGATGGATGCACACATCACCCGATATCTTGGGCAAGGGCCAAGGCCCTAAAAGAGACAATAGAATCCATGTCCTTCAAACCCACCCTAGTCTCCCTCCTACTTCACTAGCTTTGCCACATCAAAATTGATTGATAAGCCCAATTTGTGAAAGTATGGTCCCACCCGAACGTTTGAGGTGCTTTACATTAACGGAAGAAAGAACAGGGCAAACTCAAAATAAAAATCTTAAGTATTATTAGCAGCCCATGTCATCAAAAATTCCACACATAAATTCAGGGTTGGTTATGGGGGTTTGGGTGGTGTGGGTGGGGAAGCAAAATTTAATAAAACAACCCACAGGTTGAGGTTGGTTTGTTGCGTGTGGGTGTCCCAACACTGGGCAGTTGTCTTGATCTCAGTCAGTCTCTCCCCCCTGCAGTCTATCCATGAAAACCACTTACACATGCCATGGCTCAGATATGAGACAACAAACGAGATAACCAGAACTCACTCACACCACCATTCACTTTAAAGAGTTAAAACAGCAACTAAATGGCTGCCACAGCACTTATCACAAACCTGGCCCATGTGCTCCATTGTCTCTATTAGGTTGCCAAACAGCCGTGAGAATAAAAAAAGATAACCAAACTCACATTTCATACACCAATATATCCCTCAACACACTAAATCACTACAGTTACAGAAACTAAATGCCTGACAGGACCAGTACAAACCTGGCTCGTGTGCTGCCGCATTCTCTGTCTCTCTGACAAATTCTCTATACAAGGTTGTCAACAGTCACGAGAACAATAGTTGATGCTTTACGTGAATACAATCAATGGGTCTAGCATCAGGGTCAAGCTTCAAAATCTATTAGGGGACTATTATGATCTACTAACCATGAAGTCCAGCTCTGGCCCGTACAGGATTCTTCATAATGATGCGGCCAAATCCGAACTGTCCGAAATTCATTTTTTTAATTTTTTTTTCAAGTTACACTACAACTGTCCAGAAATGTAGGACTCATCGCAGCAAATGCAAGCAGGCCTCCTTTGTCGTAGAGATGAGAGGAAAACCTGGAAAACTCCCTGCCAAATAACAATGGAAAAACAGCTCCTCAAATGTGCTGGCATGGTTACCACAGAGTGGCTAGATACTGCCTAGTCATATCATTTTGAATATTAACTAAGTACAAAAGATATCTTCTGATCAAAAAGCAAGGAGCAGGGTATCTCTAACAAGATTTTTAATGGCATTCTGTTGGAAGCAGTGATTAATAAAAATTACCATAAAATGAATGTCAATTACTAATGATAACTCTTGAAGTCTTTTATGGTGAGAATCATAGTTGTTATTACTTATTAATGATGATAATGGCAAAAAGACTATTACCACACCTTGAAGATACAATATAGGAAAAGATAATTAGTAGTAATAATAACTAGAGGATATGCATTACTTAGGAACCACAATTGACAGGAATGACTGAAAAAGTAACTAATTCCATGAGCCTTTTCCAGGCTTCTTAGCCAAGATTTTACTGGATTATAGTAAATCCCCATTATTGTCACAACATATTCAAGTTTGCAATACTTAATAATATCATGACATTAAACGCATATATCTTAGAGCCCAGTTGTTTGCATTGAAAACATAGGAATTCATGGTCAGATGGGCTCCAGCAAAGGATTATTAAAAAGGTAAGGAGTGAAGGAAATAAGACTGGAGATTTAGATGGGACTGTGACCTTCCTAGTATTTAAAAACTAGGACAATGGCTAAGTATTCATTTGCCACCCCTCCTTGATTCATTTTCAATTGAAGGGGAGAATATTTGATGGTCATTCTCAGACATTCACCTTTGTTTCTTTAATTTCAACCATTTTTAGAAATATAAGTCTTGGAATTCGTTAGCAATTTAATTAAATGAAACAAATGGCCATTAACAACAATATCGCAATATTTTCAAAATTATGACACTAGTCTGCGAACCCCCTGATCTAACGCCAAATCAATTTTCTGAAACCGTTTTAGGATCTTGAATCTTGATCTTTTTGTTTAGTAGAGTTTATGCATTACCATCTCCAGCTGCCACGAGCATTAGCCAAGTAAGCTGAGCATTGATACAAAAGAGACACAAATGAGTGACTCATCAATGGAGACTAGAGGGGTTGCTAGTTGCTACAACCCTGAATCTCCCTGCATCAAACAGCTCTACCGTACCAGCTCACCATGCAGACCCTGATCTACAACACATCTACGTTTCTTTAAGTACAAGATTAAAGACTCCTTTGTTCTTTACAAAATATTTATTCTTATTCAAATATTTATTATTATTCCTTTTTGAAAAAATCTAAATTGAATAAAGAAATGTTGATTTTCTCACTGTTTAGGTAAGCCTGAGACTTCACAGTTTATTTTAAAAAAATAGAGAAAAGGGTAAGATGCATAACGTAATTTTAACGAGGTGTCATCTTTCATACCATTTTCATTCAAAAATAAAAATTAAATCTAATTTATATATTATGCAAATCCATGATTTTTATTATTATTGTTATGCAAAACTTGTTCATGTCATACTAATATCTGGTTCTAAACCTTTTTTTTTTTTTGGAATGGTAATATATGGTTCTAACATGTGAAGACATACACATTAACTCAGCTCTTGACCAAGATATCCTCCTCTCCAGAGCATTTCCAAAACAAGTAAACATGCAAGGCCAAAGGAGGTGAAGCCACTAGAAGCCACATCTATTGTCTGACTCTGTATATAGGGATGAAAATGAGCTATTGTAAGCTTAGCTCAGCTTGCACTTGGGTTGAGCACTAATCGAGCCAAGCTTGACAAACTTAAATCGAGCTTTGCTCAGGTCTGACTAGAAATTGAGTTGTGTTAACCAATGGTTGAGCTTGGCTTATTGCATAACAAGCTCATATATTTTATATGATATATTTACATTCATGAATTTATTTTCTAAAGCACTGCTCATTACAGCACTATTCTATATTAACCTCTTTGGGCCAACATTAATGAAGAGAAACACCTATTCAATGAACAAGGGATGCCTATACAGGGACTAGTATGTGGCATAGATCTGGATTCCAGAAAGATGAGCTCAAGTAGTGGGCCACGCCACTACGGCTGTCATTAGAGAAAAAATGATCAATTTGGATGTGATTTCAGTACATTGAACTCTTTTATTCCGCAACTAAACTAATGGGTCGTTAATCTGCACCCGTTTGCTTGCACTCATTTCCACATCACATGTGTCAACGAGGTGTGAACACGGTGTGTTAATGAGGCTTTTTCGTACAAAATCTTTCACACCTGAAAAGGTGTGAAACAATTCCACACACCTCAGATTGAGAAGGCACTAGTACAGAGGACAGGTCGAAATATCAAATCCCTTCACCACATTTTCCTTTTTGCGACTCTTGTGGGCACCAACTTTTTAATCTGAACTGTTTAGATCTTTCATTGATCCATAAAACCCCAAAATGTTTAGATTCTTTGTCTGGAACATTCATAGAATTCGAGGTATATGAAGATTTTACATATGTGATCTGAACTGTACAATGCTTACTCAAGTGACAATGGTGCTTCCACACAAACATGGTGTTGTGCTTCACATGTATTTTTTTAAATATGCAAATCCCATTTCTTGTATTCCACGTCAAAAAAGAAGAGAACCAAGTTCACTGTATTACATATTGAACTTATTTTGTTATATAGAAAACTACTATATTGAAAAGTAAAATATATTATAATAAAATATATGTAGAGTATATGTAAGCAGGTCCTGGCTTCAGCAGGGCTGCAACAACTAAACCGAGCTGAACTTAAGTACAAATCTCATGCAACTTGCGAGCCAGCTTGGCTAGTTTACTCCTCAAGCCTCCACCAAACTATAGACCTCACATATTTCATATGCGGGTTCATTGGAACCCACGGATCATAACCACTTGTTCCATTTTTATATTATTTTCTCAATAAATTTAAGTTACATTGATCATTAATCATTAAGGGTTATTTTAAATCATATTTAAGTGTGCACCCCAGATTTGCGAACGAAATAGACAAACTCCACAAGTGGAGGTTGGCCAGATCCTTCAAAAGATTCCACGCACATGAACACTCACGATCAAGGAAACAATCTCAGAACAACGTAACTCAGAAATCTTTATTGAAACTACATAAAGGTGCCTCTCCCAATAGAGGGTTGCATATTTATAGGAAGGGTTGGACATCTCCATTCCTACTAGGACTGTACTTCCTAAATATTAAAGGAAACTAAATCTCTTAAAATAAACCAACTTAACTAAATTCAAAATTAAAATACCCTAATCAATTCAAAACTCCGAAATAACCGTTTGGCCCCATTGGGGTCATGGGCTGAAACCAATCAGTCCCATTGACCCATAGGTAATGTATCCAGCCCAGTTGACCTGGGCCTGGGCGCCTGGCTCGGCTTGCAACATCCAATACCAGTATAACTGTCATTATCCTGTGGATATGGATACGCTACACACATAGAATTACAGATACCATAGGCATGAAATAAAGTTCAAGTGTTTTTCTATGTTGTAAGTATTTTCTTTCATACTTGTGTCATAATGATTCCTCTTTGGCTTTACTTTCGCTGCATTTGAAAACAATTTGGCTATGTGTTCTATTAGTTTTCTGCATTAAACAACTTTCAACTACTAGATGAAATGCATCTGTTTGTACCTTTTGCACGATCAATCCAGTTGTGCATGTAAGATCAGATAAGTGTTGAATTGGGGTAGTTCCAATCCATGGAGTATGGTAAATGTGAAAACGAATGATCATGGTGGATAGAGGAAAGACCCGCAACCCAGGCTTTGCTTAGGAGAGGAGCCTAACCACTCTTGGTAATTCCACTCAGAAGAACCAAGGAAGTTTTTTTAATACTCAGCGCATGTCCTCCTAAGGTTAAGAAGGTTTCATGTTGTCCAGAAAATCATGCAACTTTCTAATTCCTCAAGCAAGCACAGAGGAGGGAGAAAGAAGTTTACCCTATTGCCCAGAAAGCACATAAAAATTCAGTTCAAAGAACACACTGGCCATGAGCAAATTTGATGAAGTACCGATTATTAAAAGCAGAAACAGAAGCATGCTAAATGGTTTCAGTCTGCTTACCTTCTTCAGTGGCCCCATTCATTGGTTAAGCTCTCAACTGATTAAGACTTCAATGCCTTGTTTTAAAGCTGTCACTATTCCTCAGTCAGTCAGTCTCCATTTGATCTATAATAGATCCCACATGCAGATAAACACAAACATCATATGACTTCAATAGAGAAGTTCCAACACCAAATGCTAGGGACAAAATTATAGGGGTCTTGTTCCACAGCAGTGTGTGCAGTGTGGAGTGTGGCACCTTCCGATTCCACACACACAAAGTAGTAGAAATAGAAAAGGTCCAAGGCTCGGCAATTTAGTCCATTGATATGATGTGCCTCACTATGCATGATGTTCAAAGACAAATGATTAAAAAAAAGAAGGAATTCAATCCAGAACCTACCAGATTGGAAAAACCAACCACTTTGATCAGTGGCCCACAAATGAACTGAAAAAAATCCGGGGACAAGTAACAAATGGGCAGAAGGCCAGAGAACGGATTTCTAGATTTCCAATCTGGGAGAATTCTGGGACATAATCCTTTTGTGGCTCCCATTACATCAAAGGTTATTGATAAAACCAAAGTTCCTACACATACAAAACAGGGAGACACAGCAAAATGCACATTTTCCGAGACAAGAACCCTACAATTTTCCAGTGTATGAGCAGTGCACCGTTGAGTTGGGAATACCTGGGCCTTCAGAAACGTCTTTACTTTGACCAGTGTCATCCTTTCCCTGCTTCTTTGGACTCTCCAACTGCGATTCTCCTTTCCTCTTACGGCTTTTCTGTGATGGTTCTTCTTCAGTCCTTTCCTCTTTCATATCATTTAATTTGACAAAGCCAGTTTTTGAGTTGGACAACTTTCCTCTACCACTTTTGCCACTGCCTATTTTCTTGCCAGAATTTGAATGCTTCTCAAGGAATGACTTACGAAATTCAGTGAAGAAGCTAATTAGTACAGACATGAAACTATATCCTTTCCTAGGGTCCCGTGCCACCAAGCAGAGTTGCGACAGCAGCACATCTAGAGAAGAATACTCCTTTAGAATCACAGACCTACTCTTCAAGGCCTTTTTAGAGATACCACGGGTGATCAGGTTTGTCCAATTGGAGTCCGTATCATTTAATTCAAATGATTCAACAGGGCCCATCTCTGACTTGGATGATTTTCCTTTACCAGTTTTGCTACTGCCAGATTTCTTGGCAGAAATTGGCTGCTTCTGATGCAACGAAATACGGAAATCTGTGAAGAAGTTAATCATTCCAGCCAGGAATTTGTATCCTCTCAGAGGATCCCGTGCTGCCAAGCAGAGTTGCGACAGCAGCTCATCTGGAGAGGAAGAATACACCTTTGGAGTCGCAGCCCTCATCTTCCAGGTCTCTCTGGGAGTGAGGAGAGAACCACTGATATGGACATCTTTTTCTCTTTGTGATTCTACCTTAATTGAATCATTCTGAAACTCTCCACCACTAAACTCGAGGATTGGAGGGGACCCAGTCATTTGTTCTGCTACTCTTTGCATGCGTTCTCCCACTGTGGATCGTTTTTTAGTTGGTGTCTTGGAATCAACATGCCCTTTTGCCCTTGCCCTTGTTTGCACCGTGTCATCCGAAACTATATTGACAGCCTTAAACTTCTTTCGAGATGACAGAGAATCCAAGTTACCAGTAGCCTTTCCATCAGTGCTAGCACTACTCTTTCCACCAGTAGATGCCTTAGATGCCTTCTTTCCAGATATTATTTCAGCCAAGCTTTTTCGTTTCCTTTTGTGATGTAAAGCATCCTCAAGAATCTGTTTGTGTCTGTGAGATGTTTTACCTTGGGTCTTCACCTTTTCTCCAGAATCTAAACATAGTGGTTTGCTTCCAAGGGAGGAATCTGCAGCATTATCTACTAAACCTCCATGCACATGGAATGCAGGCATTACCCAATAACCCTTTGAACGATAGAAAGACATCAATTGAGCTCGAGCAATCACTAGCTCGAATCGTTCCACTCCACCCAATGGTAGCAGCGCTAATTCCTTCACATACTCCAAAAGCCTACCGGGTTCAAACAGGGGCATGTCCGCCCTGCTCCTGCTCGTTCCAGTCGCTCCCTCACGAATCCCTGCATTCTCAATCTTCTGATACTTGATTTTGGAACACATTTCTTCAGGCACACAGGAGCACATCAGCCCCAACTCCACACGTCTAGAAACTTCATCTGAGGCACAGTTTACAGCATTAAGAAAAGACTCTGATGCACTCTGCCTTTCCATCTCTGAAAAATGTGTCTGAAAACTCTTTAACTGGGACTCTTCACACCAAGCAAAAGATTGATCCCCAAAATATGCAACCAGAAGGCGATCCTTTTTCCTATATTTGCTTGCCAGTTCCGACGAATCCGAAGGATCAAGAATTTGCCCAGGCCAAGAGGGATGGCCTTTTATTTTACCCCAGATCATATCATAAACAGAAAACCCACCCTTCTCCGCCTGACTTTCATGTTCTCCTTTCTCTGCATCAGTAACCCCGCATTCGTCCGAAGCTTTTAACGCCGAAACGCCAACAGCTGTGCCTTCATTGACTGTAGCTAAGCCTCTTTTCTTCGGACTCCTGCCAACAGCAGAAGCCCCAACAACTTCACCAGCATGAATTCCCGCAATTTGCTCTTTATCATCAGCAGTTAAACTGTGAATCTCCCCTCCCCCACCAGCGCCCGCTCGAGGCGAATTATCCGATGGAACCCCGCCGCCATCCAAATTACGAACGTCTCTTTTCTTATCTACTGAATCCCCATCTTTCAAATCCTGAAAAACTTTGCTCTCTTCTTCACCAATCCTAGTATTATCTTCAATATCAAAACCCTTGGCAGATTCCGATTCCGGTCGAGCTGGGTCTTGTTGATTCGGAGCTAACTCACCCTGCCTATCCATTGAAACCCCAGAATCTTGATTTCCGACTTGTTTCTCTTCGATGTCGATTGGATTCTGGGGTTCATTTAGGGTTAGGGTTTGGTCACAAGCGTCATTGTTGAGGTCGAGCTGGGTATTGATGGATGCCATAGAAGGGAGATTTGCAGAAAGCGAAAGAAATTATAACCCTAGAAACGAAGCTCTTGAATAAGAAGACGAAGAAGAAGAAGATGGAGAAAGCTAGGGTTAGGGTTTTGGAAGCGTACCTGATGAGGAAGATGAGATGAGAGTATGGTGTTAGTCGGCTATTGTGGAAGAACCGAGGAAATTAAAGATCAACGACGAAGGAGCGTTTGGACGCGGTATCTTGTTTTTATTTAACGGTGACAACGAGGGTAAAAACTGTGGAAGAAGAGCGTTTGAGCGGTATCGGTTGATTTTCTTTCTCCAGTCGACGAACGCGCGCTCCATTAATTCAAGATGAAATGAAGTCGGTTACGGTTTTGTAGGCGCGACGAGTGGATGGATGAGATTGAGAGGACAAACGTGGAAGTGACACGTGCTATATGGCTAATGGCCCACACATGATGAATGGTTGGATATTAATAACACGTTTGGTAACACGAGAAATCCACGGAAGCCTGCCCTAATTCCGTTTTGCTCGGTCCCCGCATGTGTGGATCCTAGTTAGATTTGGGTTGACCTAGAATTTTCTTATTCTTCGGGACTACCCTAGTCCAATCCATCTTTTCTTTTTCAAAAAGTCTAAATGGACAAATTTTTTGGCCAGAATTTGAGACAAACTCCCATGTGGCACAATCCTAGAGGTGTGGCTTTTGAGAGAGGGGGAAAAAGCACCTCTAGGATTGTGCCACATGGGAATTTGTCCCAAATTCTGACCAAAAAGTTCGTCCAAGTAGAAGGGTTGTTTCTTATTCTTTGGGACCACCCTAGTCCAACCCATCTTTTCTTTTTCAAAAAGTCTACTTGTCCCGACTCCAGGGGTGGGGGGCAAATGACGTTTTTGCCCCTCCCATGTGGAGTCGAGACACGTCCGGGGACAAAGTCCTAATGATTGTGGACGTGTGATGCAATTTTAAAAATTATAATGTGGTACTCACCTTTAAAAATTAGGGCATTGGGCCTACATCTATGGAATTTACAATGCGGCCCATCCATTATAGGAATTATAATGTGGACCTGCCTTTTGTGCTTATGATTATGTGACTCACATTTAGGAATTATAAAGTAGGACCATCTTTTTTGGTATCGTATGCATGAGATCTACCTTTAGCATTTGAAGTCCTCTTTAAATGAGCTTCTTTGAAAGGCAGTGAATAAAAAAAAGGATCATCTTAATAAGTTGTTTCCTAAATAAGTAAAGTTTTTCATTCCAACTTTCTTATGCAGGTTGATTTAAATTTTGGAATAACTTATAAATATATTTTCCGTCTCATCTTATGAGAACATAGGAACATTCAAATGGCAGGCTGCCAAACACACTCTTTAGCTTTCTATTTTGAAGAATTCCCTTTTGATACAATGAATGTTGGCTCTTGCGCAACTGTATAATTAAAAATGTGCGGCCCACAAATTAAATTCAAACAGCTAAAAAATACAGAGTTTCACTTATGTGTTGGCAAGGCAAATTTCAATGCAGTTGCGTTGTGCTGACCATCATATTGATCGTGAGTAAATAAGAGGCCTCCTTTGTTTTTTGTTTTTCCGATTTTAATCACCAAATCAAATAAGATGGTATGACATGTTTTTAATTGGTTTGAGATCTGGCCAAGTGGTTGATCATGGTGGATAACATTTCCCTTAACCAGTATCACTTGAGAGCTTCAGGTCTCACCCTAACTTGTGATTGGCATATGTAAGGTCAATTTTTAACAGAGAAGCAAGATGGAACAACCTTTATTGCCTTTTCATTTTCTTTTTGCTGGATTTCCTTCCCTAAGTGAAATACCTGTCCAAGAAGAAAGAAGCTCAGTGAAACTCAATCGGGTGGCCCGATCGAACTTTCTCCGATGCTTAAGTCAGCCACCGCGATTAGGAATTTTTGTGATAATCAGTTTTTTGTATGACTTTGGCGTACCTCCTCATCATATCATCTCCCTCCTCTTATGTCATTTTCCCATTTGATTTTAGATGCCCGTTAGTGCACGTTTCCAACTTCCACATCATGGTGACTAGATTTCAAACATGGCTCAGGATCATGGGATGTTTCCCCTTCCCTCTCAATCTTGGTCTCCTTTTTCTCCCTTCTGCCAACTGTCCTTGTGTTATTTGACTCGTTCTTTTCCACCTTCCCCATTATAGCATATGAGAGGATCATGGCCCCTTTTCGTGGGATTTTCCTTCCCCACTTTCCCCATTACAGCATGTGAGAAGGTCATGCCCCCTTTTCGTGGGATGTTCCTTCTCCACTTTCATCTTGGGCTAATTTCGCAGGTGGGACTATTTTGGCCCAAACCCCACTTCCAAGTCATTCAAACTTTCCCCTCACAGCATACATTAAAGGTGGAACCCATGGACTGGTTTATATCCTCATCCAATGTATAAATTATATAGAATCTAGAAAGATCTTCCATGATTTCATAAACAAAAAGTCTACTTGTCCCGGATTTCTTGTCCCGGGACAAAGCCGACTCCACATGGGAGGGTATTTTGGACATTTGACCAAAATATCCTCCCATGTGGAGTCGAGTTTGTCCCGGGACAAGAAATCCGGGACAAATAGCATGGCTCTTTCATAAAACCTTGCTCTTGTATTTTCAAACCTCACAGTGTGGTCTGTGGCATTTTCAGAGAAAGGGACATGCATGACCCTGTAGCATGGAAACTCTTAAATTGACCAATATGGGGATCACCTTTCTTGATCTAAGTCATTCCTATCTTCCATCACTTACGATTGATGGACCAAGGTAACATACACAATCAGAATGATTAATGCACGACCAACCAGATTGAGTATTTAATTGAACTTTTCTTCTTGTGCATTGATAAATCCAATGCGAATCCACTGGTAGCACTAATGGCAAGGGACTTAGATTAAATAATAACAACAACAACAACCATCAATGGCATCCAAATGAAGTAGAAGTATTAGCCATACAAGCTCTTAGATTATACTCTGGCTCTTTTATAGAAGATTCAATTGTGGAGTCGCTGTACTGTCCTTTCGCTTTAATATAATTCTACAGTTACTGTTAAAAAATGAGGTCAAGGATTGTTGCATGTCAATGGAGGTGGGTTTCAAGTATTCTCTCTTAAGAGAGCTGATAGTGTCACTGAACTCCTCGTAAGAAATTATTTTAGATGGTTTTTTCTGCTCTCTCATACAAGTCCTCATCTCGGATGAGCTCTTCATTCATATTCCTCCTTTTTTAGCTTAATGAAGCTTCACCTTCATGGATAAGAACTCGAATAAATTCTCATAGGGAGAAAACACTAGCAATGTTCTGCGATTGTAGAAGATGCAGTGAGTCCGAGCGCCCTGAGTTTCCAGACCATCAATCAAATAGCTCATGCAGTAAATATCCCCAAAGCTGAATAAATACCAATCACCCACCTTTTCCCTGATGGTCATTTTGTTGGTTCATTTGGTTGATAAATCTAATTGCATGCAACTCTATTATTAACCAGTCATTGGCTATGGCAAGGAACAAAACAACTCTCAAATACAGTAACTCAGTTTTTATCCAAATGCATGAACCATTTATGAGGAAGCAAAGGCACTACCAAGCATATTTTACCTTTATTCAAGACAAGCTTTTTATAAATGTTTACAATACACCCAAAACTATTTTAACTCACACATTCCAAACAGACACTAAGAAGCACTTCACTCCACCGTAGCCGACACGGACATAAGACATCTTACAATTGCCTTAACCTAAGCAGATTAGAGATTTGTAGAAGAGATTTAGATAATAGACAATGATGCATTTTCATTTTCTTCTTCTTATTATTATTCACGTACTATACAAATAAAGCAGTGTTAAACTAAAGGGAAAAAATAGACAAGAATGAATACCAATTTCCCCTCAAAATCCACACTTTCGTGGGTAAGAACATTGGAATATCCTAAAAATCAGCAACAGAAGAAGCCAGGAGCTTCCTTCTCTATACATTACAAAAGTAGCAATTTCATGGCCTAGAATTTTACAAGAGCCTCAATTGTTAATGCTTCTACGTCAGTAGTTCCAAAGAAGGTTCAGAATAGTAGCCATGGTGCAGTAACAACAGCCTGCGCCACACATGGCTCCAACAGTATTCCAAGTGGTCATTTTTCTTTTTCTTTGTGCTTTTTAATTTGATTTGGGGATACATCTCTCCATCAATCTTCCTCATCACCTAGGGAGGCAAAAGAAAAGGGTCTGAATTTGTAGCCATCGCCATGGTAGAACTTGTTCTGGAATTCAACCCAATGGAGACGCAAGGCGTGAAGGAAGGCGCTCAGTGTCTCCATCATGAGTAAAATGAAAGCGGTGGCAAAGGCAAAAACAATGAGCCCGACCAACCGGATGACAATATTGTCGAACCTGCCAACCATCACCATCAGCAAGAAAGCCTTATCCCATCAATTTGGGATCATCAAGAAAATTCAACTTAATACAAAAAGAACTCACCAAAGCTAAAGACCAACAAAGTCCAATCTCTCTCTCACACACTGTAAAAAAGGAACTATCATCCTAGAATAAGATGTGCTGAAGCTCTTAACCACCATCGTCATCTTTTTAAATTTTCTTTTATCATTTTAAAATGACCCAAAAATGTCTTTCAAGAAGATGTATGCCGGCATGCAACTCATCCACATCATATTATGTCTCAACCCATGTATAGTGTGGCATTGGTTGTCAGATAGCAACATAGCAAATGTTGCATCCTAATATGATGCAGATGCATTTCAGTTGGCTAAGAAAATGACGAGAAAGAAGTACTGAAGCCTACGTACTGACGCACTGGATACTGTAACCCTTGTTTTAGTTATCCAGAACACTAATAAGATTGGGCCCATTGTAGCGGGGAAAAAAACACATCAAAAGAAGTAGAAACTAATTATTTACAATTTCCCTGACTTAATTATACTCCTCTTCACTGTCACCAATCAAAGAATCACTGTCTTTCAATCTAGAAGATTTTATGGGACTGGTGTTGTTATTTCATAGATGTGGCATACACATCATCATCATTGTCATGATCTTTGCCTTGTCATATTGACGATACACAATTGATATGACTAACCTATTTATAAATAGTGAAATGCAGGCCATATGAAGGATGTTTTCTCATCCAGTAGATGAATGGCCACCTATGACACATGGCATTGTGGTGGGCTCCACTTGCCCTTCCAATATGCATAAGTGGGCTGTTGAATAGGGTTATACAAAAAATACCCTCACTGGGTAGACAGTAAAAAATTCTATATTTTTCTCCCATTTTGACCGCCATTTCATCGTATTAGGTCCAATGGCTAGAAATGTCCAATGAGCTTTATTTTTGGTATATCGCTAATCCACAAACCACAGAAGCATCTGGGCCAATGGACTGTACCAAGATGCCATGTGTCTCAAGTGGCCATTTCATCAACCCAAGTGAAAAAGCAGCCTTCATCAGTTTCGTGTTGCTGTTTCATGTGTATTTTTAATGTATCTATTAATTAAACAGAAAATAAAACAAAACAAAAAAGAATCACAGATTAGAACTCACCCCCAAGAAAGCAGAAGAACTTTCTCATAGAAAACTGTTGACAACTCCGAGTGAGCCAAACTGAACAATAGAGAATAATTAGCTGAAAAGGACAATCAAACAGACAGTTCAAATCAAAATGAGAGGTAGATCATGACTTGCCTGAGAGCCCATAACCGAAGGTAGGATGCGGTGTTTGAGACTGCCCCAAGCACAAACTCAATGGAATGTATCATTTGATGCACAAATACCTCACTGAAATCAAACTCTTCATGGTGTTGTCGGGCAGAATCAGGCTGTACTTCAAGGTCCATCTCAGAGGAGCCAAGAATCCCATAGGTGCGACCTTGAAATCTCTGAAATGTCATAAAAGATTGAAAAACAGGCTAAGGGTAATAAAGCCATATACCGACAAGACATAAACAAGACGAAAAAAGAAGATGAAGAAGAAGAAGATGAAGATGACCAAAGGGGAAGTCCCAGATATATCAAATGTTTATCTACTCCTGACTTATCCAAATACTCAGCTTCAACATGTACCTCCCTCAAATTATCAAATAAGGAGGCATCAATCTTATCACATGGGGAATAAATATCTGACAAAGGAGTTGTGCAAGGAGTAGAATGAGAAAACCAAGCAACTGCATTCAAATAATCACTATCTATGATAAGCCTTCCTGAATGATGCTTAAAAAAAAGAGCAAAGCTTCTCAGATCGTCCACTGATTCTTTGAAGCTTATTAGACCAGAGAAGACCTCCAAATGCTCCCCTTTATTACCAGGCAACACTCCAATTCAAACCAAACCAGATTTGCCTCTAGCAGCACCATCAGGATTGAACCTGAAAGAACCAACAAGGAGGAGAGATCACTTGATTGGCTCTCTCCTTATGATGGCCACCTGTCAAACATGCATTCTAGTTAGAGAAGTTGTCCAATCTAAGCCCACCAAACTCCTCTTTCATGAGAGCTAGTCTTCCTACTCTAACCACAATCACATCAACTCCTTTTTCTTTAGTTGAAAATCATGTTATTCATCTCCTTGCAAATAGACCATGCAGCAACAAAGAAAGAGAACCTCGAAAAAATATGACTAGAAGAAGGGTCTGAAAACTGCATCAATGAAATTAAGGTATTCTTGACTGTTTTCGAGAGAGACCAATTGACCCACAATCTTCGACAAGATGAAATGCCAAATCTTCTGAGAAAACTGACAGACAGTGGATGATATGGTAATCCACCATTTCCAATTCTACCTTCCACAGCACATGTCCGAAATGTAAGATGACGATATGCTCGTGTCTAAGATTATCCACTGTAGCAATCCTTCCACTCACTGCTTACAAACCAAAAGCTTCCACATGAGGAGACAACAAAAGAAGGGGGACCAAAGACTTCTGGAACAACTTTAAAAAAGCCTTCTGGAAGGACAAGATATTCAGATCTGCAAATCTGGATCATCCCTACAGATAAAACATACTAAAGAAGACTCAATAATGAAACGTACTCCTCATCCTTGAACAAGTTCCTCCTGGAGGATACACCCTACACCCCCAACCCCACCAATGCAAAATTTTCATGAACAAGGGACATTTCCCTAACTGACACCCTATATTACCTTTGAAACACTTCCTTTGAAGGACACCCAAGGTTCTAAATCTCTCCTCAGACTAATGAGCCAAATCTTAGTGATGTTTGGAGAAAAAACCTAAAGAAAACTCAAGGAACAACAGAGTTACATTCTTTAAAAAAAAAAACTAGGATATGATGGTGGTGGTGATAACAGCAGCAGCAGTGACAATCACAACAGTTTGCACCAAATGATGACCCAACATACCTCTGAATGAAGCTTCTTCAAGATAAAAGGTTTTGGGAAGAGCATCCATGGAACTGCAACAATAGCCAAAAGCAGCAACACGATCTGCAAAAGAAACAACTAGTTAACCAAGATGACAACTAGAAACAAGACATTAGTGGGCACTTGCATTAGGAAAGGATGACTTTGAACTGTATAACCAAACCTGCAAGGGTCTCTGGCCCCAGAACAATTGATTGTCACCAAGATCATCAGTGGGACTCAAGAACATGTAAATCATCACATGATAAAGATCAGCTTGGGATCCTGTGCACCACTTGATGATTATGAGGAGTGCAAGATATCCAAAGAGGCTGTTAAGAAAGATCATATGCGGCAAAAATTGGTACCTGCAGAAGAGGTAAAAAAGTTCTCTTTATTCCTCGATACTTCCAAATTAGACAGGAATAGTTGAAAGGGAAAATAATGAAGGCAAATGTACACCCACCGTATGTCCAGCAAACTGCCAAAAAACTTTGCATTGAGGTAACTTAGAATGATTCCCAAATTCATCTGAGTCACACCTAATAAAATAGACATCTTCATTTTTAAGGAGTTGAGGAAAGGAAGTTCAGAACGACTACCACGCCAGCTAGGGTCGACACCAAACTGGTATGGTTCCCGGTATTTCATTAGACCAGCGGAGTGGGAATCACTGAAAAATAACCATCAAATTAGTTTCAAGAAAGTTCAAACTGCACACAATACCATCACATAACAACAGAAGAAAGTAACCATCATATAGTCAAGACAAGTAAAGTTTATCAGCAACCAATATAATAGGAACGGGTAGCATAAAATAAAATTAGAAAAAAAACACAAAATGTAGCCGGAAAGAGGCATAATCAAAATTATATTTGTGATGGAAAAATGAAAGGAATAAAACAAGCAGATTCTTCACTCAACGAAATTCACTCCTGGGAATTTAACAGCTACCTATGGATCTCCACCATTGACCATTTCAATAGAGTCCTTTTATCGTGACTCCCTAGGAATTCAGAAAGAGGAATGTCTATGCATAAACAAAAGTAAATAAATCATTCCTACTTGACCAAAACTAAGAGGAAAAATCTCTCGCACAAGGAAAATTTTGTTTAGTATCTTCTGGACTCTTATGAGGAAAAATTAGATGGGATTGATTATCAGTAAAGTGGTGACTCTTCAAAGTTTTTAGAATTGACAAAGATGGTTTAAGCATCATCTCAAACTCTGTGGCATCAACTTATTAAATGGGAGTTCTGGCAAGAACAAGATTGAAGATCACAGGTAGATCGTTCATTTTCGAGAATCAATAATGCACAGAGTTAAGGATCCTAGAAGATTCCATGTAAATAACTATAAAAAAGGAAGCATATCGACAGTTTATTGTGGAATGGTAGAAATATTAAGTAACAAATACCTGCATGTAGGATCCCGGCACTTATATGCAGATGCACCAAATATATGAAAAGGAACAGAGAAGAACTCATTGTAAATCAATCCACAATAAATTGAAAATAATGCCATCAAAAGTATTATATAGCGGCCCCCAAATGCCATCTCCATAATGTCGCCAAGCTTCTGTAGAAAAAACAAACAAATCACACATTCGAAGTTAAGAAACACAATAAATTTTGTTCTGGGTGACCCACATTTTTAGCATTGATTCCTAAACTTTGGAACAAGTAAACTGTACAGGGTGGGAATGGTGGGATGTGCAACCATGCAACTATTGCATTAACCCAGTAGGAGTGGTGGTCCTGATGGATGTAGCACAAATGGTTTCTGAGGTCCAATGCAGTAAGTACTTCCTGAGGCAATTAATGTTTTGTTATCTCTCTCTTTCCCGCTACATAACTATAAACTCATTATGAACGTAAGTAGAAAGATGTTTGTTATAAGAAAACAGTACACTTAAAAAAAAAAAGAGTCCACCCAACAAGCAGCCCCCAGAAAGACAATTAATGTTTCATTACCAATTTTCCCTGCAATTAAAATTTGGGTGTGCATAAATGTCACCATCAGATTATTATCACCTTGTGCTTAGAGTCAGATTTTTTGGAATAATTATTCCATGGATATCTACATGACCAGATCTTCACTTTTCATTTTTCTTTCATTTTGACGAGCAGAAAATAATTTTTATGTATCGATTAGTTAACAAATTTTAAGAGGATTAAAAAAAAGTGAAGAAAAGAAACAGATCCCACTTGAGGGAACTTGAATGACCATGTCCCAAGAGACCGCTTCAGAAGAAAAAAGTAGATTATCTGATTGTGAAAAGATTTTGATCCCCTATTGTGGTAATAGGCAAGAAGAAAGGGAAAAAGTTAATAGGGATCTCACATGAAGATTGTTTCCCTTGAATGTTGCATGGATTCTTGAATTCGCATTGAACTTGGCCAAGGGGTTGCCCATTTGCATCCATTTACATAAGTAAATGACGCACGTGCTTAACAATTACTCATAATCACTTCTTTTTTTGGGTGCTCATGTATGCATGTGTTGCATAAATGAGGTGTGAAAATGGTGTACAAATGAAACCATTTTCATATGAAAATTTTCACACTTGAAGAGGTGTGAAAGCATTACATACCTCTTGGTTTGAAGAGGTGCCAATACAGGTTCTGCCCCAGACAAGTGATTTTGAACCCATCACCTGCTTTTACTTTTATCGACTCCTATGGGCCCTAAATTTTTAATTCAAACTGTTCAAGTTGTTAACTGACCTATTAAACCCCCCAAAAGCGTTCAGTTTCATGACTCAAATATTCATTGCTTTTGAGATATATGAAGATCAATACATATGTAATCTGAAACAAATAAAGTTAACTACTGAAAATGGCGCATCCAAACAAATATGGTATTGAGTTTCACATGTGTAAATGTTACAGATGCAACATTCACATATGCAAATGGCATTTTCATATCACATGAGTAAAAGACACAAAAACCCGGCTGAGTTGGCCAACCGATCTTATGCAAGGACACTGATTTGAGTAGAGTATTACGAATCAGCAACACCTCCCACTAGATCAGTTATGCCCTTTCCTACTTGCTTTGGTCTAATCAAATCATCCCCACTTCATTGCTACCAAGTGCACCTATAACACTCTTAGTAAGGTTTTAAATTCCGATGCAGGCCCTTCGTGCTGGTTGGGACCTAGAAGACTTGGTGCCAGCGCAGAGGAATATGCCAATCTAGTCTTAAAAAATTACAAACAAATCAAGAAAAATAGAGAAATAAGAGGAAAAGGCTAAAATTGTGTAGATTATGTGATAAGTTGTACCTTAAACCAGTTAAAGAAATACTCAGTATTGATTAAAAGTTACCAAGATGTTCATCGGTTCATGCAGCTAAAAGTTAGCGCGATGTTCATGACCTCATGCAGCTAATGGATCATTAAACACATACAAAGCAGCAAATTACCAATATATAGCAATTATTTATGCCTTCACACTCATAATAACATTTTTTTAATGGTAACTTCACACACATAATAACATTAAAATAACAAACCTACATAGTATTAACTAAGGAATGGGGACTTGAGGCCATGAGCAACCAATTCTTCTATACTATACCGAGTTTCAAGCTGGCTTCACACCTATCTTCATCATCATTACCATAATCTCCACTCCATATTGGATAATTATGAAAATCCCATGGTTAGAATACCTTAATTTTTACAACACACAACCTAGGGTGTCTCTTTACACCAAAAATTGTATATTATCTTGAAAATTGAACAAGATACAGTATATGCCAACACACTCATGGTTGAGTGAGGCACGAGATCCTGTATCTTAGCTAAATAATTAGCTATAGAGTTGCACTCCCAGTGGTAGATGATGGGCAAAAATATCATGTATATGGGGATTGGATTGATCTGAAAAATGGACCATGATTATCTGCATCTGAATTAATAGTATGATCAGTCTAACAGTATATACAGCCCCATCACCTACCATGGACAAACATTGAGAGCGAACAGTTTATTACAGATTGTGCCTGACTGCATCATATCTAGGATACATTTGAATGTACATAACCTGTCCCCCTCACATACTCAGTATGCACATGTATGAATGCAAGCGTATCGGATGAAGACCCAGTTTTATTGCTAGCTGAAAAATACACGAGAGCATTTATCAAGCACATGGGGTCCTAACACGTGTGAATGTTTGACCTGATTGGGAACCAAAACAGCCTCGACCTTAGATAAAGGCAATTATTGATTGGTGATAATGATGATTGAGTTGACTGGATATAATTAAGGACTAGAACACTAACCCATGCTAAGCACGAGCATACTTACCAATAAAAATCAAGTAAAACGAAAGTCAAATCACATAGAATCATCCTCAAACACTTAAAGACAGAAAACAACAAAAAAGAGGATTATGGTAGTACCTCTTTTTTTTTTTAATCCAAGAGTCTGTGGTGTAGAAATGGAGTAAGAGAAGCTGGGTGGAAAGGAAAGAGTATATTGTATATGAGATTTGGGATGGAAATGATGTGTTTGAAAAGAGAAGAGTGAAAAGTGGGAGGTTGCATGTGGAGGTGGGGGTATAATGTGGGTTAGTTACAGAGAAGGTATATAACTTCCGGTCAAAATCAATGATTACAGTCAAAATTGGCTTTAGAAGGCTTGGCTTTAATATAGTATAATTTGGATTCCTAAATACTATCAACAGTCAATAGTAAGAATGATTGATCTCTTTCCTTTTAGATGTCTAATTAGAGTCTAGTAGCATCTTATTAGTAGGAAATAATTGTTGGATTGAGTGATTGAGGGGATTGATAGCTTAATAAAGTTGGAATGAGTGATTAAGGGGATTGATTGCTTCATGTAAGGGCTTTGAAGGTATAATAAATACCATAGTCATTGTGCTTAGAGGGACAATCTTGAATTGATATTATCAATAAAGAGTATTGTTCTATTTTATTTCCTTCAGTTTTTTTCTCTTGCCTTTGTTTCTTTAACATGATGCCTGCTGTTTAGTATCATTACAGTAGATCGGTTTCTCCACTCTTGCTGATATTCACGCCACAACTCAGAACAGTCGCCACATACTGTTACAAAAACAGTATGTACCCTGTAACAGCAAGCTGATCGCTGTTGGGGCCCTTTTTGCATTGCTAAAACTCATTTCCAGCCACCTGTTTGTTGCTTATGAGTTGCTTTTTAGATTTAAGAAATACTAATAAAAAAAATTCACATTCATATGAAAAGCACAACAAGGATCATCTTTTTTCAAATTATGTCCCTCAACGTTGAGATGTGTGAAATTCCATGGTTGATTGTAGCTTAGGCATCTAAGGAAAATCCTGATGATAGAGGATCATTAAATACTTTCCTTCAACACTAAGATATTTTAACAATAATTAAAACTTCTTGGCAAGTAAAACTCATTCATATTATATTAATTTTCTCTCACAAATTGTAATTGAAGAAATAAATAGACAAAAGGGAAATAAAAAGAACATACCTGAGATCGAAGCTTGTTTTCACGAACTATCAGCATCAAGGATCCCAATAAAAGGCATATTCCATGACCCCAGTCCCCAAACATCACGGCAAAAAGAAAAGGAAATGTAATAACAGTATAAACTCCAGGATTCACTTCTTGATATCTGGCCACACTGAAGGAATGGTAAACTGCATCAACATTTTGAAGAGTCTACTAAGCTTAAATGAAGGTGCAGTTATCAAGCAACAAAACTGGGGGCATGAAGAACTACTGCTTATAAATGGAAATTCAACTACATATATGTAGGAAAAAATTTATTGTTCATCAACTAAATCATTAGAAATGAATATGCTCCACTAACTATAGATGACAGCAAAAAGTATGGAATGGAACTGAATTTTTTAGGTTATCAAGTAATAAAAACCTTCTGCTTTCCACACAAACTTGTTTCGGAAAAAAAAAATCATTAGGGCATATGAAAACCTCCTTCAGTACATAAACTCTTCCAATAAAATTGATTATTACAGCATAAAGGTATAGGTAAGACCATGCAGAATACTTTTTTTCTTTTTTTTGAACGGAAGAGTATGTAGAATACTGAATGACATTTGAGGATATTATGCAGCAAAGAGCCCTTAAAGAAATCCTTCAACAAAAATCAAATGGACCAAAGGGTTAGGATAAAAACATTTGCTGTAGAGGTGGAGAAGGAGAATTTCTATGAATTTAAGGTCAAATCCCTCTGTACTGTCCAATAGAAAGGCAAATGCATGAGATCTGATGGAGGGAATACCGAAGTAACTCCACACATTGGACATCCAGATGCAATGCCATATAAAAGAATCACCACTGCTATAGATAGGGATTGACAATAACTCATAGAAACATTATGGGTGTCATACACATGCATGCATGCATCAATTATTTATGTGCAGTTACTTTTGATTAAGCAGGTATTGCATGTAGGTTAATTGCATAAATGTAAAGAAATATCTGTGTGCCCATGGGAAATAAGCAATTTCCAAAAAAAAAAAAAGGAATTTAGCGAATTCCCATATGAAAGTATTGTGCATAGCAGTACATTGTATAATGCATGAGAAAACTTGAAATTTCTTTCTTTTTTTTTATAACAGTAAAATATGAGAAAACTTGAATGTTAAACATTTAGCTATTATCCATAAGTAAAATTAAGCTCTAAATGTGTAGATAATGAAGTTAAAAGGAATGGCCTCACTCAACAAAAGGAATGGACTCACTCAACATAGTGCGACACTAAACACTGTCATAAACTTTTCAGACATTTCTACCTTTAAGCCCTAAAATCTCTAGATTCAGAAATTCAATTGCAACCACACCAAATCACCAATATCATTCAAAAATTTCAATGTCTCGCAATGATTTCAGCTCTCTCTTGATAAGAGCTTAGACCATAAGAACTGTATTCCATAAGACTAAGAGATCATATTCTGCCAAGAAGCTAGTTATGTAGACACATCAATAATCACAAAGCTTAGACATCTAAATTAAAAAAAGCACATTGATGTGCAACCATTATGTTCACCAACTCTTGAGTCAATAAAATATGGCTATGTTAAGATGTACAACAGTTTTCAAGACACACTGGATAAACTTTCAGTATCTAATGATCCCAAGAAGAAAAATTATAAAAAGTCATGCGGTGTAAATCTAAGGAGTAAGGACAGACCCATATGCATCAACAATTTCCTGAAATGCATTTGTGAAGCGGTTGGTTCTGAAATATGTTGGTGGTGATTCCACAGCATCCATCACATGAAATATCGTCCCCATTTGTGAATTGCTATCAATCATTGCACGTTGTAGTGCCTCCTGAATCTGTTCCATCAAAAGATAGAAGTGCATGTTTTAGTTGTGTCAATCAGAATACCATAAAAAATCTAAAATAAAGCCGGTTTTCATTTTGTTAAAAAATAAAGTATCAATGAAGTCAAGTATTGACCTGAGGTTCCACGAAGGAAGGACACCAGCCCTCTCCAACTAGACACTTTTTTGTAACATCGAAATTAAGCATGTTCAATGTATCATACACAGCCTTCTCTTTTCGTACCTGGAAAAATACAAAAAAAGATATAAATAGAAGTACGCCACAAATTGAGCAGCAGATACATGCCCCAAACATGTGCTCAGTATTATTACCACCATACAACCAAAGCAATATGCATGCAGCTTTCAGCCTTCAATGCAGCAGGTGTAGGATCATTCTTTTCGTATGAATTACGTGTCTTACAGCACCAAGGTACAGATTGCAGGTGTAGGATCATTCTTTTTGTATGAATTATGTGTCTTACAGAACCAAGGTACAGATCGTTCATTTACCATAATGGTCCACTTTAGCAAGTGGGATCCAATAGAAGCAAGGGCATTATTTCTGTGGCGGATCCCAGCATCCAACGTCACTTCTAAATCTGCAAGACGTGCTGAAACCTGCAAAGAGTATCATTGCTAAACATTAGAGGTATATAGGATGATTTTTTTTTTTATTGGTGATGGTGAAGGATGATAATACATTCATTTAAAAAAAAAAGGATGATAATACATTAGCCCAAAGAATCACTCCAAATTATCCACCCTATCTCTTGCGCTTCTTCTTCTACTTCTTTTTTGTCATCTATCTAAAGTTAGACCAAAATGTTACGAACTCATAACATACAAATATGCAGATTGTTGAGACCATGAGGTTGTGGGTTCAATTTATGTTATGAGAAGAGGGGGGGGGGGGGGGGGGGGGGGGGGAGGAGTAAAAGAATGAAATTTCTATATTTAACAATAAACCCTACAAAGAAGCTGATATACCACGCATTTATTCAAAAAAAAAAAAAAAAAACACTTGATCTAAAAATTGCTTCTTGAGTTGAAATAGTTGCCCTCTTTGAGCCTACCTACCTCTTGAGTTATTTGCCGCTGTTTATCAACAGCCTCAGGTACAGGGTAGCAATTTGCACCAAATGCTTCACAAATTTTCAGTATTTTTGATTTAGCCTGCTCCCCTGAGAAGAAAACAACAAAAACAGTTTTCTCAACCTGCATTGAGGAAAACAAAGGAATTAGCACAGCAAGTCTGAAATGTTTTTGGACTTAAATAAATATGACTCAAAATTGAATTTCTTGACGCTACCCCAATATTGAAGCAATCGAAATACATCCTCCAGTTTTATAGATAACAGAATACACAAACACATTTAAAAAAAAAAAAATGAAGCGGCAAACCATTTCAGAGGACACTGGATCCATGACATGTTGTTCAGCAGGTGCATGATGGAACAGCATATTGCCCCGTGTAGCACGGAAAAGCATCCTCTCAAATCTTAAAGCTCTAGACCTACATATGATACCACTAATAAATCTCAAGCCAGCTTTGTTTGAAGGCTTAGACTGCATTTCCTGTTAACCGAAACGCATTAATGTAAGGAATCATTGCAACAGATTCTTGACACAAAGACTGCTAAATTAAAAAGAGGGTAAAAGACCTGTTCAAGCAATGAAGCAGTATCCATGTAGTCATCTCTAGAGTATACATTTTCATCTAATTCTCTCTCCTCTGGAACTACATGGCCCTGTGCTGAAACAAGGAAGCCACCTGCCTGGAACAAAAAAATATGAGAAGGTACAGGAAACGGCACTCATAACAAACATTCAAAAAGTTGGAACAGTAGACTGAATGAGGAAAGGTTCAAAAAAATTGATATATAATCATCCATCACAAAGGGAATCAAGCATATGGAATTATGCATGCCAAAATAATGTACAGGTTAGAAACATGCCCACCATAAACATCAAATGAAAAAGCAGACTTTTAGAGAGCAACACTTGTGCATTCTTCAGTCAAACTGTTAAAATAGCAAACAAAACTATGGTACTGGAAGGCACATCTACATGCTGAATGGAGTTGTGGAGCATGCAGTCTTTTAGCAACTACCAAATGAAGCACATTAATCTTGCAAGCCAGTACATTAGTGCGGATGGTTGAGAATATTATATGTGATTCTTCAAACTATAAACAATCCAAGCAAGGTCATGCTACATAGATGGTAAAAATCTTACTAATGTTACTAATCACATGACCTTTTCCTCAGCAAATCTTAAGAGTGAAAATATATAATGGCAAATTGTAAGTTCACACCACAACTGCCGAGAAAAGTGAACCACGCCGCGACGCCGTGTTGTATCATTTTTCAAAGTCGATTGCAAATGCAACTTTGAACCACGTGTAATGTACAAACCCCCTTCAGATATTGTTACAAAGGCCCAAGGCCCAAGGCCCATGAATGTTTAGCTATATCTCACGTGGAGAGATGTGTTGACAGAATTGTACATTACATGTTATATTAGCTTTCCTATCTTAGCTAGTTGTTTAATAAGCTTTCCTATCTTAGCTAGTTGTTTAATAAGTTCTCTTAGAACTGTGTTCTCTTATATTGTAGTTCTCTTAGAACTAGAATACCTCTTGATGTAATACCTATATATAGTTGTGACTTCTCTCAAATAAAGACAGGACAGTATATTCTAAGTATTGTTTCCGACAACCATGGCTCTCAAGGATCTGTGTTCATGAAATTGTCATGGTATCAGAGCGAAGTTCATGAAAACCTTGTTTTTTATTTTACATAGTATCAAGGCAATAAGAGATCATCGTTGATCATCCCTGATCATCACAGATCCTCTCAGATCAAGACGTGGCCCACTTCAGATCGTCATCAGCTCCTCTGCAAAACCCTTCTACCATGGTCGACTGGAATTATCCAACTTTATGGTGATTTTTTCAAGATTTTATGAACATCAGAGGTAGGCCATCTACTCAATTCTAGGTTTTTTCAATTTTCTCCATAAGATTCAATCTCAGCCGTCTAGATTCTCAGATCTTGATCCTTTTTGAGGATTTCTTCTTCCATCAGTTGCGGATTTTTCATCTCATCTCATCCCTTCCCTCTGATCTGTCCTAAGATCATCTGGTGGGTCCCACGAACAAAACCCAAGGTCTGTGCATGGTCGTCGGGCACTATTCTGGTTTTTTTTCAGGTGCTGTCTCACACGACTGTTCTGGGAACAGTTTCTGGTTATATTTCTGCATTGTTTTCTGCTTTCTGCCTGGATTTCTGCTGCTTACTAGTTTGCTACTTGCTGCTGTGTTCAGTACCCTGCTGCTGTGTGCAACTACTGCTGACAGGGCCTGTTGTGCACAAATATTTGTGCTGTTTTTGGTTTTACATAGTTTCTCTTCACTGATTGCTCAGTCTTATCACTATTAAATCATCTCTTTTGGCCAACATCATTTGCAATGGAAAAATCTGAGGTTACCTTGATCCGATTCACGGGAAAGAACTACCCTGCTTGGTCTTTTCAGTTCCAAATATACCTTGAAGCTAAAGAATTATGGGGATATATTTCTGGTTCGGACCCTATACCTATAGAGGATGAGAAGAAGATCTCCTCTTGGCATACTAAAGATGCCAAAATCAAAACCTGGATTCTGGGATCCGTTGAGCCTCATCTGATCATGAACCTAAAACCCTACCCCACTTCTAAAGACATGTGGGGGTATCTGCAGCAAGTGTACCACCAAGATAACTCCGCACGTCAATTTCACCTTGAATGTGCGATTGCTGAATATGCACAAGGGACCTTATCGATACAAGACTACTATTCGGGATTCCAGACACTATGGTCGGAATACGATAGTATTAAGTATGCAGGCGTGGCTGCAAATGTTTTGATCGTCATTCGCGATCTTCAGGCCTCTAGTCAGCGGGATCAATTTTTGATGAAATTACGGACTGAATATGAAAGTATCCGATCTGCCCTGATGAATCGGACGCCTCTACCTTCCTTGGCTGTTTGCTTGAATGAACTCTTACGCGAAGAACAGCGCCTTACGACCTCGGCTCATATTGCTCAACAAAAGACTGAATCCTATTCAGTCGCGTTCTCGGCAAATAAAACTTCTCAGCCTCCGCCTCGAGACTTGAGCAAAACCCAATGCTACAGTTGTCAGAAATTTGGGCATATTGCATCTCAATGTAAACAGAAAGTCTGCAGTTACTGTAAAAAGTCGGGACATATCATCTCTGAATGTCGCCGCCGTCCACCACGTCCGTCAACGCAGTATCAGACTCCACAGTATCCAGCTCCGCAGTATCAAAATCCACAGTCTCAGACTCCGCATGCGTATGTGGCTTCTTCGGTTATGCCTGTTCCTACATCTGCAACCCCACAGCCTGGGCCCTCATCCTCTCTCACTCCTGAATTGGTTCAACAAATGATTATCAATGCCCTATCTGCCTTTGGTCTCTCAGGTAAGTCACCTTCATCTTCTACTTGGTTCCTTGATTCAGGGGCATCTAATCATATGACGTATTCCCACACCCCTTTCTCCAATATGACAAGTTACAATGGCCATTTTCAAATACAAACCGCTGACGGCGGACATGTTCCTATTACTGCTATCGGAGATATCCCTGGTCCCATCCCATTGAGAAATGTTTATCTATGTCCTAATTTAACTTCCAACCTATTATCAGTCGGGCAACTTGTTGAAAATAATTATAACATCTCCTTTTCTTCTTCTGGTTGTGTTGTGCAGGACCAGATGTCCGGGAAGGAGATCACGAGGGGGCCTAAGTGTGGACGCTTGTTTCCGCTGGATTTTTCTAAAATTTCTAGGAATCAATTTGACAATAATGTGTTTTGTTTTTCTCTTAAAGATAATTGCCAGTTGTGGCACAATAGACTCGGACATCCTAATTCCAAGGCTTTGTCCCTTATGTTAAATTCTGGTTTCTTAAATAAATCTCTTGGTTTATCTTCTTGTGTGCCTTTTGATTGTGTTACTTGTAAAATGGGAAAGAGCAAAACTCTTCCGTTTCCTCATTCCACTTCACACACCTCTCAGTGTTTTGATTTAGTTCACAGTGATGTATGGGGAATTGCTCCAGCTCTTTCCCACGCTCACTATAAATATTTTGTGACTTTTATTGATGATTTCAGTCGCTTCACATGGGTCTACTTCCTGCATTCCAAATCTGATGTTTTTAATGTTTTTAAAATTTTTTTAGCTTATGTTGAGAATCAATTTTCCACCTGCATTAAAATCTTGCGATCTGATTCTGGTGGGGAATATGTGTCTTCCGATTTTCAACGGTTTTTGCAAAACAAAGGCATTATTTCTCAAAGAACTTGTCCTTATACTCCCCAGCAGAATGGAATCGCTGAACGGAAAAATAGACATCTCCTTGATGTCACTCGTTCCCTTCTTCTGGAATCATCGGTTCCTACTCGATTTTGGGTTGAGGCACTGGCTACGGCAGCTCATCTTATCAATCGTCTGCCCTCAACCTCCATTGAGAATCAAAGCCCATATTACCGATTGTACAAGACCTCTCCATCCTATGTTGATCTGCATGTTTTTGGCTCCGTTTGTTTTGTGCACTTGCCTCCCTCTGAGAGGACAAAACTAACGGCACAATCCGCTCAGTGTGTGTTCTTAGGTTATGCTCCCTTCCAGAAAGGGTTCCTTTGTTATGATCCTCACATTCGTCGTTTACGTACCTCTAGGAATGTCGTTTTCTTTGAACATCAGTATTTTTTTCAAAAACACATTGATCCTCCTAATGACTCCTCTTTTGTGTCATTACCTGGTTTTTCTGACGACTCGTCAGTTGTTCGATTTAACCCTAAATTTGTGTATCACAGAAGGAATAGCGCAGCGCCTACCAGCGATCCCCCTCCTACCCTTCCTCCGGCACCTGGTCCACAACCGGCACCTGATCCCTCTGGACATCCTTCACTGCGTCGCTCCACTCGCATTTCGGTCCCACCAGCCCGTTATGGGTTCTCCCATACTTCCTTAATGGCCACATTGTCTTCCTCTTTCATTCCCCAATCCTATTCTCAGGCTGTGCAGGATCCATGTTGGAACAAGGCTATGCAAGATGAATTGGATGCTTTAGCGCAAAATCATACGTGGGACATTGTCCCATCTCCTGTGGGTGTCAAACCTATTGGCTGTAAGTGGGTTTTTTCTCTCAAGTTAAACTCTGATGGCACGTTAGATCGATATAAGGCGCGTCTTGTCGCTCTTGGAAATCGGCAGGAATATGGCATTGATTATGATGAAACTTTTGCTCCGGTTGCCAAGATGACCACCGTCCGCACTATTCTTGCTGTTGCTGCCTCTCAGTCTTGGCCTCTCTATCAAATGGATGTTAAAAATGCATTTCTCCATGGTGATCTCAAAGAAGATGTTTATATGCGTCTACCTCAGGGCTGCTCCTCTAGGAACGGTATGGTTGCCAAACTTCGTCGCTCCCTCTATGGTCTGAAACAAGCTCCTCGTGCCTGGTTTGAGAAATTTCAAGCTGCTCTCCTCCACTTGGATTTTCATCCAAGCCCGTATGATCCTTCTATGTTTTTACATCATGCTCCATCCGGGATCACTGTACTCCTTGTCTATGTTGATGACATTGTCATTACTGGTCCTAATGCCAATATGATTCAGAAGCTCCAAGCGTCTCTTCGGGAGACATTTCACATGAAGGATCTCGGCCCCCTACACTATTTCCTTGGTCTTGAAGTTCATCAATCACCTCGCGGTATCGTTCTCAATCAGCACAAATACACTGTTGATCTCATTGCCTTGGCTGGTCTTACTGCTTCTGCTCCGGTGGATACCCCAGTTGAACTGAATGTCAAACTCAGAAAAGAGGAGGGTGACCTTCTTCCAGATCCTACCACATATCGCCAGTTAGTTGGTAGCTTGATCTACCTCACGATCACTCGCCCGGATATTTCCTATGCGGTCAACCTCATGAGTCAGTTCATGACTGCTCCTCGTCATCTTCATCTGGCTGCTGTTCGCCGCATCATTCGGTACCTTATTCGGACACCAACTCGCGGGTTGTTTTTTCCATCACACAATCCTCTATCTCTCAAAGCTTATTCCGATGCTGATTGGGCTGGGTGTCCGGATACTCGTAGATCGACAACAGGATGGTGCATGTTTTTGGGTAATAGTCTGATTTCTTGGAAATGCAAGAAACATGAAAAAGTTTCCAAATCTTCTACCGAGGCTGAGTACCGAGCCATGTCTGCTGCGTGTTCCGAAATTCTTTGGCTACGCGGACTCCTTTCCGCCATTGGTTTTCCATCGGACGGTGCTACCTCTCTCTATGCGGATAATACAAGTGCTATTCGGATTACTGAAAATCCGGTTTTTTCATGAACGCACTAAGCACATCGAGGTTGACTGTCACTTCATCCGTGATGAATTTAAGCGCGGTGTCATTAATCTTCCGCATGTCTCCACCGAGCTTCAACTTGCTGATATTCTTACTAAAGGCCTTCCACGACCACGTCATCAGTTCTTGGTTAGCAAATTGATGCTTGTTGATTCTCCCGCATCAATTTGAGGGGGGGTGTTACAAAGGCCCAAGGCCCAAGGCCCATGAATGTTTAGCTATATCTCACGTGGAGAGATGTGTTGACAGAATTGTACATTACATGTTATATTAGCTTTCCTATCTTAGCTAGTTGTTTAATAAGCTTTCCTATCTTAGCTAGTTGTTTAATAAGTTCTCTTAGAACTGTGTTCTCTTATATTGTAGTTCTCTTAGAACTAGAATACCTCTTGATGTAATACCTATATATAGTTGTGACTTCTCTCAAATAAAGACAGGACAGTATATTCTAAGTATTGTTTCCGACAACCATGGCTCTCAAGGATCTGTGTTCATGAAATTGTCAGATATTACCAGAGCAGAGTCCCCAAATTTGAATGAACCTCCAAATTTGAAAGTAGTCCTTAGTTGCACAATGAACAAGTATTCAGTTGAACATTTTAAAAAGGCATGACTATTGATAGGATTTCAAGAGACCGACTAATAGTTAAGATGAAAGATCCCATATGTTTTTGCAAGGCGCAGAATGACCTATTGCGAAAACAGTCAAGAGAAAGAAGTACCTTTAGCAATACTAACTTGAATTCCAGGAGCTCATTGTATGTTTGTTGTAGTTTTTCACTATTTGCATTCATTTCAATAAGTTCGGTTTCATGTTCAGCAAGTTGTATCTGATATTAAGAGCATCACATCTATTAATCCTTCCAGCATTCTGAATTAGTCCACACAAAAATATAAACTTATTGTTAAATGAAGATTAAGTAATAAAGATCCACACCTCTAGATCCTTCAAATCAATATCTGGTTGCAAATTAGGAAGAGCAGAAGATAATAAACCGGCATTGTTAATTTGATCTTTCAAAAACCGTAGCTTCCTTGACATCTCCCCGCACCGTTTAACCTATGGAATTGTTATCAGAAATTTACTGGTAAACACATGCAAGGATTTCATAGTTTCTAAAAAAGATGCATCATAATTGCAGGGACCCTCGTCACAAGATATTTGAAAAAAAAAAATAATATCTATTGGTCAATGTTGGCATAAATAAATGCATTCATCTTACATACTTCGCAATTCGAAACAAAAGAAGAAGAAGAGGATAACGATACAATTGACCAATGAATTATTCATTATTATCACTAATATTCACTGGGAAAAAAAGCTAAGAATACTGCATTTAAATGATAATATTATTGAATCATCAGAACCACTTTTATCTCATTCTTAGCCACTTTCCACAGAGTTTTTAAATCAATATGCAGAATTACCAAATCATTTCAAATGATGGCTGACCTAACTTTTCTAACACACTCTATATATGACTCATGAAGTTCATTTTGTAGTTTCTGGGAAAAAAGGGTAAATGGAAACTCAATGGACCCTGCATGCAGATTGCAGAATTCCTTCATTCGTAATTCATCAAATCTTAAAACTAGGGACCACTCACACTGAAAGATCACAATACCTAATATTTTTGCCAAAATAGAAAAGATTTTTAACTTCTTATCAATCTGCTCCCACATCTGCAGCTGCCCATGCTTCTCGCCACTTCTTGCAATCAAGGACTGCTATCTCAGTTAACCCTCAGACAGACATTGATTTTTTAAGGCTGTTTCAGTTAACCTAAAAAATGAATCATTTCATTGGTTTGTCCAATTCAATCTTCTGCTTTGCAAAAGGAACAATATAGAAAAACAGAATTAAAAATATAAAAGTATATATATATATATATATATGTATATATCTCTTTAAACCAGGACTTAAGGTCACTTGTTTAAGTGTCATCCAAAAAAAAAAAAGAACAAATTTTATATGGGAGATTTAAGGATCAGGTGAGAAAAAGAAAATTAGAAACCATACATTTTATAGAAGAACAAAACCTATTTCAGATAAAACAGGCCTGTTTCAGCCATTAAGCTCTATTTAGACCAATTCAAACTATTGTTGCTGAAACAAGAGAAATTCTAGCAAAATAAATAAACAGGTGTTTCAATTTGGAGTTCCTTCTAAAAATATGTGTTTCAGCCATTTCCCCTGGAACTGGAAGTGAAAAAAATTTGACAGTGATGTCCATTCGAGGTTTAAGAAAATCCTAATGAAATTGCTCATCAATGATACGAAATTGGTAATTTGCAAAAAAATAAAATAAAATAAATGAAAATCACAGTGCCTGCCTTAAATTCTAAAGTAAATTCATCATTCACAATATATCAGTTAATTTCAATTGCATATACAAACTAATGATTTGTGCGTGTATGTAGTTACAAGGGGAAGGTAAAATCATTCAACCCATCTGATCAATTCACGACTTATTCACAACCCTTAAGTTCCATATGATCATAGCGATGCACAATGCTTGAATGGTGCGAATAAGGCAGCTTCTGTAAAGTAGGAAAGGGAGTCGTTTCAGTGCACCCGACAAACATTTCCTAAGAAAACATCAGAAAGGATAAAAAAGAACCTTCTGACAAGGGCAAATAATCTTGGGTAGGTTATACCTGGTTGACAAATGTTCGTTGGAAAGGGCTTTTATCAGAATTTAACTGCCAAAAAGAAAATTATGACAGGATATCAGATAAACCATTATTGTAAATATAAGTTACCTGTACTTCTAAAAACATATTTATCAGATAAATCAACTCAAATAGCTGACCCCAACATAGTTGGGACAAGGCTATGATGATGATGATGGTGATAAATCAACTCTAAAGATGATTCTGATCAGTAGAATCAAATCAAAAGTTAATAACACAAATGAAACCGTAAATATCAAGAAGACTGCAGAATATTCTGGTTTAACATTTTTTTCCCTGGTGCCACAAACAGTTAATTGAGATTCAAAAGAGCCTGTCATGGCTCACAGCATCAGTTATCACATTGTGAGTTCTTGACAGATTTGCTTGCAATGACTGACATTATCAAAGCCTATTCCATTTTTCTTCATTACATAATTGGTTCAAGAAAAGGAAAAACACGAATAATTGCCTGTGACTCAATCCTAAACCCACACCACTAATGGGAGGTGCCTAACCAGCATTCTACTTATGATGTTAGCTATGATGGGTATTCAGTTAAGTTACAGTCACTAAAATCTGATTACCAGAAGAGAAGCGAAATAAAAGCCTTCATGCAATTGTAACAAAATATGAACTCAATTGCTCAATACAATTTACCAAGCAGGCCAGCTGCATGGTGAATCAATCAGAGTTTTGTTCCCCCTTTCTAAACCAAAGCTATGAGTTTTCTCAGTTGACTTTTCCTCTCTCCAGTTTTTTCCTTTTCGAACTGAGGTTTGATTAATTACTTATCAAGTACAAAATTATGATATTTCTCTTGTTCTTTGTTGATTTTTTGGAAGATCTAGGAAGAAGAAGAAAAAAGAATAGCCTATAAAGGAGAGGAAAATGAATAAATTAATTCCAAAAAGAAAATTTACAGGAGTATAAAAGAAAAATATACAGCATGAGATAAATATACCATATTGTAAACAAAAGTATACCCCATTCCCCAAATAAAAAAGAGAAAAATTATCCCAAACCCTTGTTCGACAATTCCCAATCCCTGTCTTTTACTAATCCTCCCATTTCACTTTTTCCACAATATTGTATTGTTATGTTATTGCAAGGGAATTGCATATAGGTCCTCAGTGGTGTAAAAATATGCCAAGAACAACCGGGGGGGGGTTGGGCGCGGGGGGGAGGAGGGTGGGGACAGTAATTCATAAGAATACTGCAAGAAAGGTTGATGGGCAACGACACTCCAAGACAAGCTAGGGAATGGATATCTGCCTGTTCCGACACGCCAATACGAATCCTTGAGCAAGCCTACCAACCACCCTCGTGAAAGTTTCCCCTGAAATAGCCAAAGGCCTTTGGAGTCTCCACTTACATATAAAGTACCAAGAATCTATCCAACAATAAATTGATTAAAAATTTCCTTGCCCAGTATAACACCTTTTCTATTTCTCAAACATAACACAAGTCCCCCTTGATGAACCTTTATTAAGAATTTTGGTCATGTGTCATTATCAAGGAATGCGATGAAGTTCCATGGTGGTGAAAAGAAACCTAACTTTTTTGTTGGCACTCCATAATTAACTAGTTTTACCGACAAAAAATAATAATTTCTCTTAGTTCACTAAATCATACACAACCAGTATTCTCCTTGTCATCAAATCAGATTCATCAATTAAACTTTGAGAATTAGAGTGAGTAGGATAATGAGGATATTTGGAAATCATAGTTTTACTACATTCTTGTTTGAATCAAGTCCTGCTTTGCAGCAGCCAAGCCACAGCAAGCTGCATAGTACAACTTGTATGGAAATCAACTTACTCATCCATCCTAGCCGCCAAAATAACAACAATTATTTATGTACTTGAGCTCTCACCATTAACGATACTAGAGAGAGAGAGAGAGAAGGGGGGATGAGGGACGACTCTTGCTTGTGACAAAACTCATATTTATAGTATGGTAGTACCGTTAATTCCTTTTGAGTCCTGTCCTTTTGTTGTCACCAATCATCACAGGGTAATGTACAATCTTCGCCTCTGCCCCTGGATTCTCCTTCTATATGATGCCCATCCTCTGACTTCTCTTATCAGTCCCTTAATAGCAGTTTAATTTTTTTTCAAGAAATCTCCACTCTCAAGTCTCAATGGGTGTGTAAGTATGAACCGATATTGATTCAAAAACTGTAAACAGTTCGTTAACTCAATTGTAGTTTGTTTGATGGTTTCTTCTACTTTAATAACAGTGGTAATTCCACAGCTAATATATGCAATAAATCCTGATTTGTGAAAGGAACGCAATCACTTCATAAAAGGTAATTGCAAGCTCAGCCCTTTGCTCTGATGATTCACGGTAAGTCGATCAGTACATGGGCCTTGTGCCACCAAGAAACCATTCAAAAAAATTTCCATCATCTCCCAACAGTAAGATAGTGGTTTTCTGTGGGAGTAACTACTAACAATTAATGCAGAATTAGGGTTAGATTAAGGGGAAGAAGCATGTGAAACAGCCACCACATCCAAGGAAATCAGTGCACAAGTCAACTAAACTCATGTACCATGTGGAATTCCATTATCGTACAGGTACCTCATCTCTACTGTGAAGACCTACATAGTACATAAAACTCATTTCATAGTCTAGCCTTATTACAATATTATCAAGTTATATCTCCTATATGATAATATGCAGCATGCATATTGTCAACTTACCCATATCCTCATATCATGTAAAATAGGCTGCGAACTCCATATCAAGAACAAAATGGTTATATATATATAACATATATATATATATATATAGAGAGAGAGAGAGACTATGATTAAGCCACACAAGGCAATCATAACACAGTACATGCAGCTGTCATGATAAACACGAGACAGTGGAAAGATTACAGAGTAGCCAATGCTACAAAGTTGTATATCACAGTCTCACTTCTTGAACCATGCCAGAAGGTATGAGATATACATGCAACCAATGACGTACCAACTCACATTATAGTCTAGTCCTATTACAACATCCAAGTCACATCTGATAAAGGGATCCTAAATGAAGCTTAAACATTGTTGGGTTAGTCATGTCCTCAAATGCAAAGTAGGGTGCAAAATTGATCTGTTGTAAGATACCTCATAAAAAAATGGTAGTAAACGCGGTTTTGATGGAGGCCGTACAAGAAGGGGGTCTACCAAATTATCTCCCCTTTGTTCGAAACCAGTAGTAGTGCCACCCACCCATCACCCAACTAAATTAAACCCTAGGAAAGTGGCAGTCTCATCTAGATTTTCACCTCACTCCTCCCCTCGGAATGCTCCTCGAATAAATCCCCAATGTACTACAAATTCTTGGCAATCCAATATTGAATTCCAAGGAATTATAAGAAATGCATTCCCAAAAGTAGCCAAAATTAAAGAAGCAAATGTGAAAGATCCACAAAAAAGCCATTAAATCATCTCCCCTTCTATGGAAAATGAAAACGCACTCATCGCCATAGTAAATGAAATCATAAGAAAGTAAGGTCCCATCTACATATATATCAAACCTTTAATCCTCCACTCCTCACCTCTTTATACCATGAATTCCTAGGAATTCAATTCCATGCAAAGACTAAACAATAACTACTTGCATTCAACGTCAGCTCTACCTAGCGACAGATCTACAGTACAAACACCAATTGCAAGAAAAAACAAATCATAGCAAATTAAACAACAGATTTCGGAAACGGATTGAATCAAAAGAGAATAGGAAAGAGGGATATGATTTCTGCTCTTACATCTGTGAATTGGAGGAGGCCGAGATCGCCGAGGTAGGAGATGGCTAGTTGTGCGGATTCGACGGGGATGATGAGCTGAACGGAGCTCATCTTCTCGGATCGAAGAAGGTCCATTGGAGGCAAGTTCTTCAATCTCTGCATCTTCCATACAACGAGAGAGAGAGAGAGAGAGATGAAACCCTAGTTTTTTACTTCTACTTGTACTTGTTCTTGTTCTTCAGATCTGGGTTTTGTGATATGTAGATGGCGAGGGGGTTGGTTTCCTGATGGTTTTGGAGTGTGGGATTCACAACTGTCATTGGAGGAGGGAAACTCCCGCACTGGACCCGCTTTGAGAGAAGTCAGGGCGAAAAGAACTATGTAAGACTTTGTTTGGGTCTACTTGGGAAATAAAACTGTTTACGTCTCAAATGGGTCCCACAAGGGTATAGAGTTTTAATTTTTTGCCTTTTCTTTTGTTATTCCAAGCTTAAAAAACTCTTCTATATTTTTTTTATTTTTTATTTTGCTAATAAGGGTATCTCCGTGGTATTTTGACCCAACAAGACTAATCTCCCGGACACATGCATGGGCCCCACAATACACATGCACCATGTAAATTTGGATAGTGTCACACACAAGACATTGGGGGAGTAAATGAGTCCTTATGCCAATGAACCAATACCCATGCAGGTTTTTCGGGCTTTTCATTGCGTTGCAATCTAATAAATAGAATGACAACAAATTTATGGTTACGTTGACTTAATTTAAATGAAGGAATGTTGCATCCAGAATGAGACATTTTAATTAGGTTTATCGTCGTCATCATCAAAGTCCTATCTCAACCATGTTGAGAGAGGCCAGCTACATGAATTTTATTTTTCTATTATGATATATGTTAAATCAAATTCTTTAGATTTATCCATTGTCCTCTTCAACCTATCACCTTCCATTGGTGGGCCACCAACTTGCATAGCCGAGCTTTTTTTTTGTCGGCGTTATTGTTAGACTGGGTTAGACATGCTCAAACCATCTCAAACGGGTTTTCCTAATTTTATTTCCTATTGATATTATCCCTAGATGCTTTCGAAATCGCTCATTTTTAATTTTATTCTCCCTAGTTTTACCACATCCACCTTAATATTCTCATATCTACTATAATAATTTTGTACCTATGTTGCTTTTTGATTGGCCAATATTATGCTCTATAGGTCATAGCTACTAGTCCAATTAGTGTCATTTAAATTTTTTTCTTAAATCTTATTAGCATTAGTTGGTGACAAAGTACTCCAAAAGCAAGTTTCCACTTCATTCATCCATTTGTTTTTTCAGCCAGGAAAGTAAAGCCGAAATTCTTTTTTACGACTAAGACTTTATTATCATTCTACTCGTTTCAATTAACTAAATATCGATGAAGTATAAAAGTAAAAATAAAAACAAAGACCGTTGGAAGTACTTATGGTACGTATGCCCTCTATTTACATTACCTCTAAAACTCCAAACCAAACCAAAAGGAAAGAAAAAGAAAAAGGAAGGAAGAGAAATCCAAATCCGGCCCAGGAAATTAAAATAACACATCCATTCGAACCAAACCTCATATCCAAATATTTAAATGGCTTAAAATCTCCATAAACAGCCGAAATAAAATACCGGGTGTTACATGATTCCTATTCTAATTAGATCTCTTGTAAAATCTAGAGATGTAATTTTGTTTCCTATTTTAATTAGGTCTCATATAAAATTATTATAAATGAGAATTTCTAGACATTTTTGGGAGATCCTAACCCTGTAGAATCCTAAATCTTAATCTTATTTGCTAAGCACACTGGAATAAAAAACAAAATGAGGAAACATAAATTTAACGTAGTTCGACTATGCCTACATCCACAGAGAGAGAAAATCTAATTATCACTATCAAATGATAATGGGTATACAATGGTTATCTCTACTAATGGTGGTATACTAAAAAACGCTCTCACTTTCTTTCTAAACATAAGGTTTTTGTTTTTACTAATGGAGGGTTTCCAACCCTTTGGGCTGGACTATTCCCTCCGAGCCCAGAGAGAAGCCGGGTAAAACCCCTATAGCCCCTACGTGGTAGTACAAGTGGACTCAACCTTCGATTATCATACACACACTCTTGAAAATGAACTCCCACTACCACACACCACAACTCTCCCTCACCTTCTATTGATACACACAGGAGGAAGAGACGATAAAGCACCATTATATATGCATTAAATGCAACCGTGCTTCTTCACTTTCGATGATGTCAACAATGGTGGGTTGACAATAATTCATATGGAGACGTGGATTTTCTTTTGACAAATCTCCTCCTCCACACTACACCACACCCATAAGAGGAGGGATTACGATTTGTAATTCTTCACAGAAAATCCATGCTGGCCGTCTTCCGGTAAAAATAAGTCTTTCTCTTTTGCAACTACATTTTTCATCATATTGGAAGCATTCTCGTCTCTGTGAATCTTTTCAATTTTCATCATCTGTTTCTCCTTGACTTCACTTATCTAGTGATAGCAAATGTTTATGTACTTTGTGCGAGCATAGTAAATGGCGTTCATGCTCAAGTCTAATGCATTTTGACTTTAACAATAAATCACATACTCTTTCCGTTCTACCATTATAATATATCAAGGTAGGAGGTTTTGGCTTTAATTTTGACCGTCGGTTATAATTTTGACCGACGGTTATGTAACTACCCACTCATTTTTCTATCAAACCACTCATGTTTCAGTTATTCCTATATAACTATACCCTGTTTGTTCCAATTTCTCTATTTCTATTTTATCCAATTTGTCCTATGGAAGGAGGTAATTTTTCTTAATATTTTATTATTTATTTTACAGTGCAGGGAGATACCGTGCTTAGCACAGGTTATTGGGCTAGTTGAAAGTTAAGTGCAATGATTTATTATAATAATAATAGACTCCTACAAAATAAAAGACACCCACTGCACCCTTAAGTATTCTAAGCATTGGCTCTGATACAATCTGTCACACCCTGGGTTCCGTAACTCGGATTATGATCTAATAATCATATGCAAATCACAACTAATCATAACAAATTCAATCAGAGCCATACAATCACTCTAGAGCAGACATCAGGATAATAAGAATAATAAATAAATACACTATGGTCCACAACCTGGCAAAATCTCTAAACAGTATCATGAAATAATATAGGCTCAGCAGGCCTTTACAATCATATCGAATATCAAAACATGTCAATCTGATGCAAAACATCTCCTTGGAGATCAAAAGAATAATATATTAAATACAGCCTGAGCTAATCAAGATAACAACTGAATCTCGATCTTGGGGTCCATCCATGTCTCAAGCTCAGCACATGAAAAAAGATCTATAAGGAAGTGAGCATAGGTTCACCTAAAGTAAGAGCTGTAGAGAACTGAGCATGCTACTACTATGCATCACATAGCATCAACAATCATATCATCATCAACTTCTGCCCATATCACATCTGAATCATTACCAGTTATCCAATTACCATTATCTTATTGCACGCACACACAAACATACACATGAGATAGGTACTCTGCAAGACTCTTGTGGTTACAGAACCCGGGTGCAGATACAATTAAATACTTATTTCTTTATGTGAACGATATTATTATCACTGGCACCAATTATACTATCTTTAATCAATATATTTTGAAACTTGGCAATGAGTTTACTGTGAAGGACCTTGATGAACTTCATTATTTCCTTGGTCTTGAAATTCTTCACGCCTCTACTAGTGTCTTTATGTGTCAAAACTAAATATGCACTTGATCTCTTAGAGCGAGTCGGCATGACTGACTCCGAACCAGTTGCTACTACTATGGTTGTTGGCAAGCATTTGACTGCTTCAGGCTCTCTCTTCTCAAGTCTTACTCAGTATCGATCGATCATTGGTGCCCTTCAATGTTTAGCTATTACTCGTCCCAACTTAGCTCACAATATTAACACAATTTGTTAGTATATGCATGCCCCAACTATTGATTAGTTTTGTACCGTTAAATGACTACCTCGATACATCGAAGGCACTGTGACTTATGGAATTCATATCTCCTGAGATGCCAAGCTTTCTCTTCTTATATATTTTGATGTTGATTGGGCAAGTTGTTCTGATACTCATCACTCTATCTCCGGCTATACCATCTTGTTCAGTTGTAATCTCATATCGTGGAGTGCTAAGAAACAAACCACAATTTCAAGGTCAAGTATCGTGTTTGAATGCCGTGCGCTTTCTCACATTGCTGCTGAAATTCAATGGCTGCTTAAGTTATTTCGTGACCTTCGTTATTATATCTCTGCTACTCCTACCATTTTATGTGACAATCGAAGTGTTATTTTTATGTCTAATAATCTTGCTTCTTGCACTCATTCCAAACACATTGATATTGACTATCATTTTGTATGAGAAAAGGTTACTACTGGTATTTTACATATTCAGTTTGTTCTTTCTGCACTTCAAATTACTAATTTATTCACCAAAAGCTTGGCTGATACTTCCTGGCTCATACTTCTTTTATACTTCTGCGTTCCAAGCTCACCATTGGCGACTCTCTTGTTTGTTTGAAAGGGGGTGTAAATGGAATACTCGAAATTCATGCTAAGACTTCAGCCCACATAGATTTTTTTTGCTATGAGGTAAAAATTGTATTAAAGAAAGGAAAGGGAGGATGGGCAATGAGCCCCCAAAAAACAATGGAATTTACAACAAGAGGGGAGGCTTACAAAAAATGCGAACCCCCACTTGGCAAAAGGCAACAGAACAACACAACCAAGCACTGCTCTTAGATTAGCACAAACCAAAACAACCCTCTGCTCTGCACAGAAAGGAAGCACTGGGAGGCTCCGATCTCTACATGAGTAAAGAAGACAGAAGCTCAACACTTCATCTTTCTACTTAGCAGAAAACCAAAGGACCCAGACCTCTGCAAAGAACGCTGCACAGCCAAGCTCCAGACTTCACTACCCAGAGAAAAAACACACCAAAGCGAAGCTCATCTAACTACAAAGTGTCCCTAATTCCATATAGACTTCAGCCCATATAGATGAGAAAGGCAAAACGTGATTTTCTCCATATATATTGATGTTGACCAATTCCATTTATGTACTGTCCATAGTTAGATTTGTAACCATATATTACCTCCATACAAATTTGTATATACAGTGCAATACCTTTAGGCCATTTTGAGTGTTGGGGATTTTTATTAAAATCTCCAACAATGGAGTAAGGATTATAAGTACAGAAGAAGAACCTTGAAAATCTCTTAGAGAAACCCTTTTCACTTTGTTGTTCGTTTTTCTCTCAATCCAAAACTTAAAAAATATAATATGAACTTAAAATATGTGTACAAATACGTTTGTTGTTGCGGAACCCCAGATCCCCTTCATGCAACACCCTGGTGAATAATGACAAACTCACAAACGAACACAAGAAAATTATAGACAATAGAAAAACACAAGATTTACGTGGTTCAACAATTTACAACTATGTGTGTTTTCTGTTTTTCCCAACAAGCACCCTGTTGCAATGTTATGTGCTTTGAAATTTCTAGCAAGCATGCCAACGACCTTCCCAGCGTGGTTTCGGACCACCTATACTTCTTTCGATTTTTCTTAGCGAGTGCCAGTGAGCTCTCGTTTCATTGACTCTACTCATTTCACTCAAGCATCTGCTATTTTACTGGAGTCTGAGTGAAACAAGTATGAGCCATAACTTCAACACATCCATTTCTTATGGAATGAAGAAATATTTTAGATAAGATTCTACATAGATGTGTTATTCCAAGTAAAATACATGAAATTAAATGTAAGACAAAATTAAGAATAAAATATTTTCTCATATCTAACTCTATATCCAAGAAAAAGAAACATATATATGAATAATACTACAACTTTATCACTAGGGATGAAACTACTAAGGGGCTCGGCGGGGCCATGGCTCCCCTTGAATTTTAGAAAATACTACCTGTGCATGTAAATTTTTGACTAAAAAAATTTGGGGTGAGTCTATTTGCGCTCCACAAATAAATTATTGCACTCTATTTTTCTTTTTCATTGAGTGAAATTACACAATTATCCCCATTTTTCTAATATAAGGTATTTATTACACAATTGTGTAATTTCACTCAATAGAAAAGAAAAGTGGCTTGTAATAATCTATTTGTGAAGTGCAAATAGACCCACCCAAAAGATTTATACAATAGTTCGACCCCCTTAAAATAAAAAAAATGATTGATCTTGGTCAAGAAAACACCACCCCTAGTACATATAATTAAATAATTTTTTGGGTTAAAAAAATTTAGGCTATAGACCAACCTATTAAAATTTAACTATTTTTTTCTTAATTGTTATATATAATCTAAACTTTGGAAGCCCAACTTATTGTACCATCTATACATATATATTAATTTATTTTTTATTTATTAAATATTAATTATAATTTTTTCTAAGCTTAAATTCAACCTAAAAATAACCAAAAAAAAATAAAAAATTGGTCCTCCCAAACCAAAAATCATAACTACATCCTTGTTTATCACTATCACGTAATTATGGTTTTACTTTCCGGTGTCTTAAGGGGTATAACATTAATTCCATAATCCTTGTGGTCGTCTTTCAAGTAAAGAATATTACAAAAAGACCAGCCGAAGACCAGCGGGCAACCCGCTCTAACGACAAAATACCGCAAATAATCTTCTACGCTTGTAAGCATTGCCTTCATTTCACGTACACGAACTGGTACACAGAGTCAACACATATGGTAAACAAATCGATATTTCTCTCTCTACTATATATGTATCATCATGTATGTAAATGTGTATGTGTTTACTAGGGATGGACATGGGGCGAGTAGAGGCCGGGTAGGCCAATCTCCGTATTCGATCCCCGAACCCAAATTAATTCCCATACCCTACTCGATCCCCACCGGGATTTATTTTTACGCCCCATCCCCTTAGGGAATTGGGTACCCGAAATGAAAAAAAAAAAAAACAAAAGTTCCATCATTTTTATTCTATTTTCTAGTGTGTGTGTGTGTATATATATATATATGTATGTTTATATATTCGCTCAACATATTTTTTAAACCATTACTTGTTGTATTAAAATATTAATTTTAAAATCATTAAATATTTCTTTATTAATTTTCTTTTCAAAAAAATTTAAAAGAGATGACCAATGGTCCCCCACATTATATTCATTTTTTTTAAGGAAAGTTTCCTATTTTTTCAAAGTTTGGGGATCGATTAGGGTATGGGTCGGGGACAGACTCATACCCGTACCCTACCCGATCCTTGAATTTTTTTAAAAACTGTCTCCATACCCTACCTTACTCGATCCCAAAAACAAAAGGTCGAGCTTGATTCTGGAGCCCGAATGGGAGTCCGATCCGAGCTGGATCTCATGTTTAAAGGAAGAAAGTTAGAGCCCGTTGATGAGAACCAAGGTCGCCAGCTCAAATATGCCTAAAATCGAGCTAGGAGGGCCATGATCAAGGAAATCAGATCAGCTAATATGCAATCCTTACAAGAGGATGTAACGGGGGACATGCACAAAGATGAGACTGGAGTCATACTTGAAGAGAAAGTTGGCAGCAAAAAGACATGCAGATCACATCCCTCAAACCACATAATTATAGGCATTTATTGCTGGACATTTATTGCTTGCCATATCCATGCAGATCACATCCCAAAGATCACATAACTTCCTCTTCAAGCATGACTCCAGTCCTATCTTTGTGCATGCCCCCCGTTACATCCTCTTGTAAGGATTGCGTATTAGCGTTTCCTTGATCATGGCCCTCCTAGCTCGGTTATAGGCATTTTTGAGCTGGCGACCTTGGTTCTGATCACCCGCCCACCTCTTTGTGCACGGGAGCTCATCGCTTCCACTCTCTCCCGTTCTTCCCCTTTGCCCGAAACCAGGCTCCATAGACTTTTTGGTCCCAAAAAATCCCCGAATCCCCTATCCGTTCGGGGCGGGGATCGGGTAGGGTACGGACGGGTCGGCCGACCCTAGTGTTTACTTTGCACGACTGCTAGCGGGTCGCGGAGAAGAGCTTCTTCAAGCCAAGGAGGTACGGAAATGGCGGAGAACAACGATGTGTCGCGGTCAACGCCGGCGTTCAGGCACCGGTGGGACGTGTTCCTGAGCTTCAGAGGGGAAGACACTCGCGATGGCATCACGGACCTTCTTTACAAGGAGCTGGAGAGGAAAGGAGTCCGAGTGTTCCGAGACAACGATGTGTTAAACGTTGGGGACGAGCTCACTTCGGGCTTGCTCGAGGCGATCGAAGACTCCGCCGCCGCGATTGCGATCATCTCTCCCAAGTACGCCTCCTCCAGGTGGTGCCTCGAGGAGCTTGCGACGATCTGCGACCGTGGGATGCTAATTCTTCCGGTATTCTATTTAGTCGATCCGTCGGACGTTCGGCGCCAAAGAGGGCCCTTCGAAAGAGACTTTCAGGATCTTGAGAGCAGGTTTGAAGAACACAAGGTCAGGAGATGGAGAAATGCCATGGCAAAGACCGGTGGAAGAGTTGGTAGTGTGCTAAAAAATAAGTGGGTGTTTCTTTCTTTTCTCTCTTTACCATTCAAGTTTTTACAGAGGAAACCCTATGTTTGTTTATGATTCAATTTCTAAAGCCCTAAGCTGAGATCCATTCTAGATAGAGAAGGTGACTAACTCGAGTTCCTTGGTTAGTTGGTTCAGCTTTTAGAGAGAAATTCTTCTAAGAATCGTTTTCTATTCTTTAATCTGGATTCTTGATTCAGTTTGCAGAGAGAAAGCTTAGCTGAACTCAAATCCTAGCTTTGTTGATTCACTCCAGAGGTCAGACCTGCAAATAAAAAATTAATCAGGACATTTGATTAAATGTATGCACTTTGACATGTTCTTCCATGCTTTTGTAATGGGAGTGCAATTTGGGAAGGGCAAGGCTACAATACAGCAGCGCTGCATCTTAGTATGATGCAGCGCCTCGCAGATGCAAGTGGGTGGGGCCCATTTTTAGGAAATCCAATCCATTCATTGGTTCTAAGACCTACTGTGGGATATGCATACAAAATATTATTCAAATCAACAATATGCACACCGTTGGATCAACTAAATTCGGAACACATGATTCAACTTTATTAATTTTCTGTCTCTTTCCTTTTGAAAATAAAAGTTGGGTACATATTTGAAATCAACAGGTCAATATAACGGTAGGCTCCACGAAATAAATTTTGAAATTATATATGCAAAGAATAGGCCGTGTGTAAAAGACGATGGACGGATTGGATTTCTTAAGAATGGCCCCCACTCACTTACATATGCTAGGCGCTGCATCATACTAAGATGCAGCGCTGCTGTATTGGTATCCTTGCCCATTTGGGAAAGCAGATGGAAGACCTTGTACTTGCTGCCATGGGTGATCGGTTTCAGTGCCATAGGTAACCTTAAATGCTGGTATTTGCCTTCATGGGGATGAGAGGAGACCAACTTTAGGTAATAGGTAGCCTTAAATGCTGGTACATACTTATACATGCCTTCATGGGGATTAGAGGAGACCAACTAAAGGCAAAATTAATTTTGGAAACACAAGGTTTTCTATGATGTAAACTGAGCTTAATTGGATATCACAATTAAAATATTTTAAGATATTCTGATGGAATCTTTGGAATTCAAGTAAGATAAGCTTTTTGAAAATTGTTGTCCCTAGTGCACTTTGTTAGTGACATATCATATTTGTTTATTCTAGTTGTGGAATTTTTTAGTGTATAATTGGTTAACGTGATGATTGTTGTGAATGGGTGGTTTGATTGCTTGGACTTTAGCAAATTGGCAAATAATTTAAGTGGCACTTTTGTCCTGATCCCCCACTATCTTAGTCACTTGTTTATTTCTTATACTACAATATAACTGCCTCTTTTGATAGATTAAAAATCAAACTTGTTTTGCTTAGTTATTAATTGTTACAAGTTTTAGGCCTGTGAGATGCAAGGATTTGTTTTCTAATTTTCAGGTCTAATTTTATTAATATTGATTACATATAAAATATGTATAATATTTTTTGTCATATTTTCATTTTTCATGTAATTTAATTAAATGAATTATCTATTGCTTTATCCATTTAGTTATGTCTGCATAATCATCTGTAAAATCATTATAAATTACCTGAATCAAGTTAACCAGGTCTTTGTAAAAGACATATAATTGTTGGTATGGAGCATTAATGACAAAGGAGGCGAGAAGATAGTCAAGTTTCTTTTTATTTGGATTTAGTAAATACAGCTTTTAGATCTAGTGGCATGAACTTACACAACTTCCATGAAAATATGTGTAAGGAGTATTATAATTGTACGTAAGAAATAAGGTTAGATAACTTAGATTAATAATTTAATAAATTGAAGATATAGTAATTGGCTGTGAGGATTCATAATACTTCAGTTCAGTCAATGTAAATTTTAGAGATTATTTACTATTTACCATCTTGTTTTGAAAACCAAAAGACAGAGGGAAAAAATATTAAAAAGAAGAGCATGCCGCATGGTGCAAGTCTGCGACATAAACATAAATTTTTTGTTGGAAAAATTTCAAAACAGGGCTTAAGATTTTTTCAGATTTCAAAACAGGACAAAATTAGAGTGGGATTTCAAAATAGGCCTTAAGTTTTTCAAAAGCATTTCAATTGAGGACATCCGGCGATTTTGATGATATTCTGGCCGTTTCTTCCCTCATTTTTTCCAAAAAGCCCCAAAAGGCCCTTAGAGGAGAATCCACCTCTTCAGATCAGGTTGGTGGTTATGGAATCGGGCGAATCCCAAGTATTCAGCCATTATTGCAAAGATGCAAAGATGAAATTGTAAAAGAAGAAACTAAAAAAACAAACAGTATGTTTTGGTTTTACTGTGGGAATTAGTGGTTTTTACATCAAATTGGAGAGCTCAAAGAGGAGAATTCAATACCCAGGAAGATAAAGTACCACTGAAATGCCTTTAAATGGAGGAAAACCATAGACCCAGATTAAAAATCCGAAGAGGAAGAAAATTGAAACTGAGAAGTTAAGAAAAAATATACCAGATCCAGAATAGTTCGGAAAGAAGAAAAAAACAGATCATGTGGTGGAAGATGTAGCAGAGGCACTTTGCCACAGATGAGAAGGAAGAGGGAGCTGTAGATGAGCTCCAGGCAGGGGTCGGGGCGGCCGCCGGCTATCAAGACGTTGGATTTCTGGCCGAGGTAAAAGCACCAGGAGGTGTGGGTGGGGGTGGCCGGACGACGGAAGGGCTGAGAGCATCGACGGCGGCGGCGGGGGTGGCTGGCTAGCACATCTAGTCATTGGAGAGGATGGAGCTATGGGCCTTTTGGGGGTTTTTGGAAAAGATGAGGGAAGAAACTGCCGGAATATCATCAAAATCGCCGGATGTCCTCAATTGAAATCTTTTTAGAAAACTTAAGACGTTTTTCGAATTCACATTCTAATTTTGTCCTGTTTTGAAATCTAAAAAAAACTTAAGTTCTATTATGAAATTTTCCCTTTTCTGTATGACTCAATCTTCCAGTATGGATACAGTTTGTGTTGGAAGAAATTGAGTTATTGCAGAGACATGTAAAGTTATGCAAAGCAGTGACTTGATTTGTATGATTATGCCTTGAGAGGTTAAGTTAGAACTTGTTGCTTGGTCGACTTATTTATTTATTTATTTTTTTAAGATTGCTTGGTCAACCCAGTAGCTCTTGTGACTTTGCCTTGCCAAAAAATGTATAGTTGACTATGTATAGATATTTTCCGTGAGTATTATAGCACATGAAATTGCCCCTTGTCTTGTTTAAACCAGTACTTCTGGTTTGATGCTGATGATTTTTGTCTACCACGGTTGAGATTGGAAGATAATAGTACTCTTTTGAAAGCTCCCTCTGTCTCTACCCCTCTTATTTCATGTGTGTGGCAGCTTGTACATGCACATTCTCTTGTGTGTTCATCTCTAGCACATTCATAACATCCTCTCCTCCTCTTGCTTAGTTATGATGCACTTTTTGGAACTGGATGTCATGGTGTTGCAATTGTATGAAGCACACCCTATCATCTACTGAATTAAGTTTGCTCTTTCTATCTTGCAATGTGGATTCTCATACCATGGTTGAAAATTTGAATGGAGCTTAGAGTAAGTTGAGGTCATGTCAACTAAAATGAGATGACTCCCCTTAAATTCAAATCGAGAAGAATTATAATGCTGTCATAGCTGTTGCAACCCACTCCTATCCATTGTTCAGTTCTCATTTTGATAAGTTTTTAAATGTACATGTCAATGCAGTCTAGCTCGTAGGTGTTCAAAAGTAATGGTCCTAGCTCACTGGAATATCATCATGTTAACCCCTAGCAATATTAATGTTAATGGCTACTTATGCCAAGTATGATTAAATTTGAGATTCTTGAGTAGTTCGCTTCAAAGTGTCCTATTAAAATTCTCTGTGAGGAAGAAACAGGAACTATTTAGTTCTCAAAATTTTTTAATTGCAAAAGAAATGTTTTGTTCCAGACTAAGGCTCTCCAGTGTTGGTTTTGCTTGGGAAGGCCGGGTGTTGTAAGGACCAACCATTTCTGATGAACAAAACAAAGACCTTAAGTCACTTAGGCTTCCAGGCATACCTGAGGTATATATCTTAGCCATTATGTTATTTCAGGACATGGAGCATGTGCCTGACAATTTTTTATTTTTTATTTTTGGAAAAAGCACCATCAGTGCCTCCCTCATGTGACCAGATATATGCCTGGATAATTATGTGACCAGATGTTATTTTAGTGAGTGGAGTCTATTTGTCAGAAGATGGGTGGCGATAATTCTTAAGCTTATGCAAGTTATATTATAAAGCTGTCAATGTGGACTTTTTGGTAACAGAAATATTTTTCCTTTGAATTGAAAGTTCCACCATATTTTGGTTCATTACTCAATGTAACATCCAGTCTTAAATTCTTTGATGTCACTAAATAACATGATGTGTATGAAAGAACTTTATGGGTGGTTTTTTTTTTTTTTTTTTTTTTCACATTTTTGTACACGAAGTTATGAACACGGTCTCATAGTCATAGATAGCAATGGATGCATGTTGTCTTGGCCAGTTGTTTAATTGAAGCTATGATTTGGATGAAGAATTACGAGAAATCTTTTTCATGTATTAACACATGGTCTGCCTATGTACCAAGGATGTTGATCTTATTGAATCAGCCATGTCTTTGTTGGGAATTGAGTTATCCAGCTTGCTAGTCTTGGTATTGATTGTAATTTTGTATTCCACCTTATCAACTAAGAGAAATGCCTTCTGAAAGCTCATTGAGGTTATTTTTTAGAAAGTAAATTTCACAAGGTTTTTTGAGGCTGTCATGTGGTTAAGTGCTTGAGGTTTTGTTACATGACTTGGAAAGTTATTTTAGGTTAGTTGAGTGTGTAAAATGGAAAATTCATTAATTTTAAGTTTGGTTAATTATAGCTCAAGGATATATTTGTAAAGCGGACTTAGTCCAAATCAACAGTTACTTTGCATACAAGTTAAACATTTTTGCTTGTAGTTGTTTTTACAATTTTATCAAACATCTAGACAAAAACTTTTTGCAAACATTAGAAAATGGTGTTGGGGCCTTTGAATTAACTTATTGATCCTTTTGATAAAATTGTTAGCATACACTTCTCCGTTTTTGTTTGTTGTTAATACAAGTTGTCTCTAATCCTAGTGAATGCACACTGGGATAAAATCACAGGGCTCTTAAGAGTATTATTCTGGTTCTAATCTTGGTTGATGTAACATGTATCATATCTCTCTCTTTTTAACAATGTCAAACCAGCTTATACATTTCCTTGTTAACCTTCTGTATTTACTATGAAATATGCACTAACATTCATGTCAACTGGCAGGGAAGAACATCAGTCGTTGATTCAATTCTTAGTTAGAAGGATTTTGCATGAATTAAGCAAGACCCCAATGGGTGTGGCTTCATATATTGTGGGACTCGACTCCCGTGTTGAGGATTTGATGAGATTGTTAGATGTTAAATCAAATGGAATTCAAGTTTTGGGGTTTCATGGAATGGGTGGGGTTGGCAAGACAACTCTTGCCAAGGCTCTCTACAATAAACTTGTCTCTCAATTTGAACACCGCAGTTTTATTTCCAATGTTAGAGAAGCATCCATGCAACCAAATGGTTTAGTATCTCTTCAGAGGAAACTCCTTGGTGACCTTTCACCGGGAAAGGACTCTGGCGTAAATGATGACAGTGCTGGCAAGATTGCAATTAAAGGGATACTTAATGATAAGCGAGTCCTTGTCGTTTTAGATGATGTTGACGATGTAAGCCAACTTGGTGCACTGGCCATCAAGAGAGAATGGTTTTATGAAGGAAGTCGAATAATCATTACTACAAGAGATGGAAATGTTCTGCTTGCTGATCACGTGGACAAAATTTATGAGGTGAAAGAATTGGGTGCCTCTGATTCACTGAAACTTTTCCGTTATCATGCATTGTTGGGAAGTAAAAATTCCTCTGAAGCTTTCCTGGAACAGTCTCAGCAAATTGTGTCCCTCACTGGAGGATTACCCTTGGCTCTTGAAGTCTTTGGTTCTTTTCTCTCTCATAAGAGGAGAGTAGAGGAATGGGAAGACGCTCTACATAAACTGAAGCAGATTCGTCCTCCCCATCTTCATGATATCCTAAAGATAAGTTTTGACGGGCTCGATGATGAAGAAAAGTGCATATTCCTCGACATTGCATGTTTGTTCGTCAATCTAGGAATGACGAGAGACAATGCAGTTGACATACTGAAGGGCTGTGGCTTCGGAGCTGAGAGTGCAATCAATGTCCTCGTAGCAAGATCTCTCATTAAAATTATGGAGGACAATACTTTGTGGATGCACGACCAAATGAGGGACATGGGAAGACAAATTGTACACCTTGAAAACCTTGCGGATCCCGGAATGCGTAGTAGACTTTGGAATCCTAGTGAAATTCAGACCGTTCTGAAAGATAGAAAGGTATGAATCTTAGGACCAAATCTTACCTTTGTGTTACCTGTTATCTTACACAACATATACATACTAGTTTTCTGATCTGGTTTGCAATCAAGAGAAAAAAAAAAAAAATGACGAACAAAAAATGTGAAATTCTGACCCTTTTTAACGATAGTATGGTATGAATCTTACCACCAAATTTTACCTTTCTTTTCCCTGTTGTCTTACACAATGTATATGTTGAAATAGCTTGATATACATTGTTGGGCCCATTTCCTAACAACTTAAACTTTTGGGACAATTGGTGACTTGACATGGCATCAGAGCGGTTCCAGGAAGTCCTGGGTTCGAATCTTGTTATTTCTCATTTATTATTGTGCACTTTGTTTCCTTGTATTGGTGCACATTGTTTGATTTGGTTGTTCGCTTGTCTCTGCTCCACGTGCAAATTGGGGTTGCACGTAAGGGGGAGTGATGAAATCGCTTGATATACATTGTTGGGCCCATTTCCTAACAACTTAAGTTTTTGGAACAATTGGTGACTTGACAATATACATACTAGGTATAACTTTGATGGTTTATACATGATTCCTGTATATCTCGGGTAGTTACTTAGCATTTCCCGTAAATTTCGGGATCTTCGTTTAAGTCAACGTATAAGGTACTCTTTCGACGACATGTGTCACTTGGGACCATCTTCAACTTGCATACATGCTCTCAATTTTTTTTTTATTATGCCGAGCTAGAGACAATCATCGAGCTGGTTAATTCCCGAGCTAATGATGTATCCCCTTGACATGCTTATTTTCTAAGCCATCACACCAATACTTCTCATATTCCCGTAATCTTTGCTTGTCGCGCCTTCACCACACTAAAACTTTGTGAGGGCAATGAATGTGGTATCATCACCTCATTACTTGCTGATTCATGCATAGCAAGTGTGGTTGCAAATTGTATTCCACTTTAAACTTTAATCTTCATATTTCGCGGATCTCTTTATATCACCAGGTTCTCCTTTTCTTGAAAACCTTTCAGACCGGGCCTCTTGATCCAAACGAGCCCAAACAAGAATTCGGATGTTGAGCTCAAAACCAATTTCAGGTTCTTGCTCGGACGATATCCCTGGGATCCCAGATCTTTAGCTTTTTCTTTATTGGCCTATATCTGAGGCTGAGCTGATCATTCTAACTGAGCTCATCTTTATTCGAGCCGATATTGGCTGTGTTTGGAGTAGTTTAAATTAATTTAAATTGGTAACAGTTGCAGTCTCGTAATTTGTGCAGTGAGTAGAAAATTTGAATTTTAAAGAGATTTAAAGTGAAAAAAAGTGAACCAAACACAGCCATTATATTGGTTTAGTTAGACTTCCTCGAATACGTCAAGTGCCAGCTTTCTTAGGTAGTGGGTGTTTGCCTCAAGCGCTTTCTCTCAATTCTATCATTTTTTACCGTGGTGATCATGTATTAGCTCGTGTGTACTTCTTCAAGTCTTTATCAGGTTGATGTTCTTCTGGAGCTGTGAATTATTTACCTGATTAGCTTCCGTCGAGTAGGTAAACAATGAGCTACTGAGTTAATATCATTCACCTTTACCTTATCCTTTGCTTGGTCCTCATTCACTCGATGCCTTTCAGTAACTCGCATTCAGATAGGTTCAATGGTCAATTTAGCACCCATCTACATTCTTAAATTCCTAATTCATAGGTTTCTTCTTTTAGAGTTTTCATATGGGAAAGGAATTCTCTATTTTTCATCCAGCTAGTGATTCAGTTCAGTGCTCCACAACAAGGGTTTAGTTTGGATTCTGGAATTCATAGAAAGCACATTTTGGTCATTGGTGAGACAAATTATTGGTTAACATCAAAATGTGTCTCCACTTGGAGTTTTTCTTAGGTACCATATCCATGTAAGGAATCTAAATATTGGGTCTTCTAATCTCCTTGGGAATTTTTGGACAACATACCTTTTAGATATTTGTGGTGAAATCCATGTATTTATGATATCCTAATTTTTGGAGAACATACCTTTTAGATGTTGAGTGTTTTCATTATCGGACATAGCCCTATTGGTGAGTTAACCATGTAATCTTGTGTCTAGTGTTTGTTCCTATTGTTTATTTTATCATTAATTTTTGTTGCTAATATAATTGGAATAGCACATATATTGCTTTTCCAGGCAACCACCAAGTGTTAAAAAAGATTTAACCTAATTTCACAGCATAAATAAATATAGGTGTTGTCTAATTTACCTAGCAGAGAAACTGAAATTGGGAGTTATGGCCAGGGGAAGAATACCATGGTTGTGTAACCCATTAGTGGTGGACCCTTAAAATATATATGTTACTGTAATAGTAACAAAAACAGTAATGCTCTTGCAATGCGCAAAACATTATTGCTCTTGCTCTTGCGAGTTAAAGTAACCCAAAAAAAAAAATAAATAAATAAAAAGAAGAAAGAAAGAAAGAAAAATGTAGAAAGCAAAAATCGAAAGAACAGAAGAAGAGAGGGGGTCAATTTTACTCTCACATGTCAATATTTCAACAATGCGAATTTTTTATTTTTATTTTGTGTTTAACATTTTTATTGCCTGACATAGTTGTTAGAACAACTTAATTTTCTTGCAGATGCTTTTCTTTGGCTTGCAATTAATTAGGCTTATAATTTTGTTATTTGAACTCATTTTTGTTGTTTCATTGACCTCAGGGAACGAGACATGTTCAAGGAATCATTCTAGACTTTCCTAAAGAAACATTTCACTATGATTCCAAGAAAGATGGAGAGATGATACTCCATACTGAAGCATTTCAGTCAATGGTTTGTCTGAGACTGCTTCAATTAAGTAATGTGCAATTAGAGGGAAACTTCAAATGCTTACCTCCTGAACTAAAGTGGCTACAATGGAGAAGGTGCCCTTTGAAAAATCTTCCTCCTAGTTTTTGTCCACCGCAGCTCACTGTACTTGATCTCTCAGAAAGCAAGATAGAAAATTTATGGGGCTGGAAATGGTGGGGTTGGTACAATAATGAGGTGTGTTTCACTTATCAGACCAATAATGTTTTTGATATATATAACTAGACTTATCAGACTGATAACATATGAGATGATTGGTCGATTAGATTTCCTTGGATCTGAGGCTTACATTTTCTGCAACCGCTTGTTAGCCTCAAATTTTCTGACAAAACTTCAATGCCTTCGAGGGCTAAATGGTCAAAATTACATGTTTCAATGATATTAATGAAGGTGATAATTTATAAAATGTGACTGTAGACAACTTGATTGACTGAGGTTGTACTTGGATTCATCTCAAATGGCCTTGGTAACACAAAAATGTCTAATCTTTATTGTCTAGGTTTGGGATTCCATTGTGATCTGAAGTTGGAGGGCATTAGAGCAAAAAGTAAGATGATGGACATTTGTTTGCTATACATAATTTATTATGGGTGATGAGTTGTCTAAGGACCTTATGACATTGATAATAAGTTCTCAATCATGCCAATTGCACTCCTTTCACTGCAAGTCTGCAATCAAACCCACCAAAAAGAGAGAAATAAAACACCAGAATTGCCTTCATTAAGCATGATGTGTTCAACCATAATAGTAGCCGCACAATGTTTGGATATAGATGTTACCTAGTGCTTTGAAATGGCTTCCTTCTGTTTATTTTCATATTTCTCCTGTTTTGATTTTGTTGCTCTAAGCCAACCTCAAGTTGCTGAAGTGCTTATTATGATTTTATATATGCATACGATTTTTATATTGCAGCTTTTTTATTTTATAATGTTTCTAGCATGTCTTGTTTGCTAGGTGGCAGCGAACTTGATGGTTATGAATCTTCGTGGTTGCTACAACCTCGCTGCTATTCCTGATTTATCTAGGCATCAAGCCTTGGAAAAGCTAATTCTTGAGCGTTGCACTAGTTTAACAACAATTCATAAATCGCTTGGAGATATGACTATGTTACGTCATTTGAACATGAGAGACTGTTCCAACCTTGTTGAGTTACCAAATGTGTCTGGGCTGAAACATCTCAAGATCCTAATCCTCTCTGGTTGCTCTAGATTGAAAGCAATACCACAAGATATACGTGGCATGAATTCTTTAAAAGAACTCCTCCTTGATAAAACTGCAATAGATAAGTTGCCTGATACTATATTCTGGTTGACAAAACTTGAAAGGCTTAGTTTAAATGATTGCCAATCACTAAAGCAACTACCCCTTTGCATAGCACAGCTGGTTTCTTTAAGGGACCTTTCCCTTGATCATTCTGCATTAGAAGAGATACCTAATTCCATTGGCTCCTTGCAAAATCTAGAGAAGCTGAGTTTGATGTGGTGTAAATCACTTACTGTATTACCTGATTCTATGGGCAATCTCAAATTATTATCGAAACTTTCGCTTAATGGTAGTTCAGTGAAAGAACTTCCAGCTTCCATTGGGTCATTATTCTGTCTCAAGGACTTGTCAGTTGGTAACTGTCGTTTTTTGAGCAAATTGCCTGTTTCGATTGGAGGCTTGGCTTCTGTTGTTGAGCTTCAGCTAGACGAGACATTGATTGTAGATCTGCCAGATCAGGTTGATGGCTTGAAATCTCTTCAGAAGCTTGAGATGAGAAATTGTGTATTACTTAGGTCATTGCCAGAATCTATTGGGCGCGTGTTAACTCTTACTACATTGATCATGGTGAATGCTGCCATAACAGAGCTTCCAGACTCTATAGGGATGTTGGAAAACCTTATCATGTTAAAGTTGAATAAATGTATGCAGCTTTGCAGTCTGCCGTCTTCAATTGGGAAATTGAAGTCCCTCCACCACTTACTAATGAAGCAAACAGCTGTGACAGAACTACCTGAAAGCTTTGGCATGCTCTCAAGTTTAATGGTATTGAAAATGGCAAAGAATCCGTATTTCCGTGAAGTATCTGAGAATTCCAAAAATGAAGAGCTAAAACTTCTCAGTGCAGAGGAGAAATGTTTGCCTGTTGCACTTCCATCCTCTTTCTCAAATCTTTCCTCATTAGAAGAATTGAATGCCCAAGCATGGAAAATATCTGGAAAAATACCTGATGATTTTGAAAAGTTGTCAGCTTTGGAGAATCTGAATCTTTGTCACAATGACTTCTACAGTCTTCCTTGTAGTCTTAGAGGACTCTCCATCCTTAAAAAGCTTCATCTGTCTCACTGTAAGTATCTCAGGGTCCTTCCTCCACTTCCTTCGAGTTTGGTGGAGTTGAATGCTGCAAACTGTACTGCACTGGATAGTATATATGATCTATCAAATCTGGAGAATTTACGAGAATTGAACCTTGCAAACTGTGAAAAACTAAAGGGCATTCCAGGTCTTGAAAGGTTGAAGTCATTGCGAATGTTGTACATGACTGGTTGCCATTCTTGCTGTTCTGAAGCAAAGCCTAAGCTTGATAAGGTTCTTTCTCTCTCTCTCTCTCTCTCTCTCTCTCTCTCTCTCTCTCTCTCTCTCTCTCTCTCTGGGACATGCACACAGCTCACACAAATACACATATCCTATCATAGATTTGTGTTTTCCCTTCCATTTTGTTTCAGTGACATGATGTGATATATGACACTTTCTGAATGCAGAATATTTTGAGGAATTTGTACTATTTGAGTATGCCAGGAAGTGAAATTCCAGATTGGTTTACTCCAGACGTGGTTTCTTACATAAAGCCCAAAAACCGAGTTCTCAAGGCTGTAATTATAGGTGTTGTCGTCTCTATCGACCATCAGATAGCAGATGATTTGAGAGATGAACTCCCTGTAGTAGTAGGTGTTGAAGTAAAGATTCTCAGATTGAATAAACCAGTATTCAACACTGGGCCGCTTTTAGCAGGGGTTCCAAAGACGGACGAAGATCACTTTTACTTGTGCCGATATCAGGATCAACCTCTAGTTTATTATCTGAAAGATGGTGACAGAATACAAGTAACCATGCGGGACCCTCCAATCGTCAAGGGGGTTCAGCTGAAGAAGTGTGGGATTCATCTGGTTTTCGAAAATGATGATGATTATGCTGGAGATGAGGAATCGTTGTCAGAAAGTTATCAGTCTGTGTCACAGAAATTAACTACATTCATTGGATCTCCAGATGACAATAATCGCGTCTTGGACTCCATTTCTGAAGTTGAAAGAGAAGGGCAAAGGAGGAGAAGAGAACCAAGATCATTAGACCGGGCCAGTTCATTTGTGCTTCACTTCATTGTACTTCCTTCTTCCTTTCTGCTGTTGAGTTGGTTGGTATCCAAGTTTTACATGTAAATTACACCCAAACACCCTGTACTTTGCCACCAATATTATTTGATGACATGTACTTTAAATTATCCCATTTTACTCACGTATATTTAATCTAGTTCTAATTTGTCCCTTTTAGTTATCGTTAAATATGATAAAAAAAAATACCACGTGTCTATTGCACTCGATAGACACATATTTTTTGTCAATAAATTAGACGGAAGGTGTCAAAGTAATAAGATTGAAATGTACAAGAGTATAATGAGATGATTTAGATTACAAATTCTAAAGTGAAATTAGTGAAAAGTATAATTTATACCTGATGTTTTATTTGCATCATTGAGTCCCAAATATTCTTCTTTTGTACAATATTTACAGTTTGCTATGAGATATTGTTCAATTCTTGAACTTGTTCATTTTGTATCATAAAAAATGACTAAAATTGCATTTGCCCTTTTTGTTCTCTTTCTTGAACTTGTTCATTTTGTGTCATAAAAAAAGACTAAAATTGCATTTGCCCTTTTTGCTCTCTCTCTCTCTCTCTCTCTCTCTCTAATTAACTGAAATTCCATTTCTATGAACATAAGTTTAGACCCAAATTACTAAGACCGTAACTGTGTTAACTTTAACTAAACAATATGCACAATAAAAGGATGCTCATTTAATCTGATAAGACAATATGATGACAAGAGTTCTCAAATAAAAAATAAAGAAAACTGTGTAAAAGATTGAGCACTTGGATATGGCAGGGCTAGTTTTACAGATTCTATTATTATTAAAATTGTTGAGAATTATAACATATTTTCAATGTAAAAACAAATTTTCTTTTTCAAGTTGTATTTGTATTTATTGCTATTTATTTAAGAAAAAAAATACTCAAATATAACTAAATTGGTTTATGTATGAATTTAATCATATATTTGAGATATTTTTAAAATTATAAATTATAATATTTATTTAAATTTATAAAGATACAGGAGTCAAACAATCAACATTTTGATATTGGAAGACTAAACTTCAAGCTCGGGGGTTGATGTCAGCCAAGTGACAACTCAATCTGAGTCGTTGGATTTTAATCCAACAGTTCAAACACATTCACTTAGTTTTTAAATTAAAAATTTATGAATGTATTTAAACCGTTAAAGTTTAATTCAATAGTCCAGTTTGAGTTGTCTTCTAATTGGGTCAAACTCATTATGGAATGTGGTATTGGGATGGAATATTCTATCTTGTGCAATGACATGTATTCCTCATCCCCCTTAAATAATAAACACATAGTTGAGGTTTAAGATAGAAAGATACTCTCTCAATTAAATGTGATTTTTATTTATCTATTTCAACTATAAAATCTTACACGATCTCCTAAATTAAGAAAAATAATTCTATTTAACAATCCATTAACGAATCTAATATAAATGACATGTACACCCTCATATTTATTGGGCTAATTATACAGAGACTCCTTAATTAAAGGTGATTTTTCACTTTACTTCCCTTAAGCGTTAAATCCTACACTTTATCTCGTAAACTATAAATTTAATAGTTGTTTCAAAATAATGATGGAAAAATCACATAGCCCACATATAGTAATAAAATTAAGATTTTAAATTCAAGATACCCTTTTATGATAACAAATTAAATTATTAACCCCAAGGGGTTGGCCGAGTGGTCAAGACCACGGTTCCTCCCTCTTCCGGAGCTAAATGTTTTGGTATCGACCCCCGGTTCCCCCCTCTTCAGGAACCGAAGGTTGAGTCCACTTGTGCTACCACCTAGGGGCCACAAGGATTTTACCCGGCTTCTCTCTGGGCCCGGAGGGAATAGTCCAGCCCAAAGGGTTGGGAACCCTCCGTTAGCAAAAAAAAAAAAAAAAAATTAAATTATTTGAAGAAAATATCAGAAAACAAAATATTAAGCTCCATTTGGTATACTTGTTTTGGGCCCCCTTTTCATTTTGCATTATTGAAAACAACAAAAACAGCCCAAAACACATTTGGTCACTCATGTTTTCAAAATATGTTTTAGAAAACAGAAGACGGATTTATACATAAAATAGAAAATGGACAAAAGTTGTGTTGGGCCTTTTGACCCAAAACTCGAAAAATCCCAAAACACGGAAAATAGAAAATATGAAACTAAATGTGTTTGGGTTTATGGTATGGTTGTGCTGAGATTGGTAGCTGTGAAATTCTTCCGGTGAGGAACCTTTGGTCTGGGTTGGTATCCTGAGTCATCATCTCCTTCATGTTCAACACCCTCAACCTCTTCATTCTCCATTCTCGTCTTCTCTAGAGGTAGTGGGTTCTAGATCATTCTTAAATATGTGTTAAAGTTGTTTAAAAGCATGTTTAATTAAATATTTAAAAGCATGGTTGGTTGGTTGGTTGTTAGATTTTTTAATAGAATTTGTCACATCCTTGTCTCAAATCACCCTGGCCTAGGGTAATCCCAGAGGTGCTGTATATGTCTCGAGCCAAATACAACACACGAATGAGAGAAAACAACTTTTCCATACACGTGAGTAAGAACTCACTAGAACCCATAAATAGCAAATCATCATGGTGGAAGCTGTATTTCATTCATGTGAGGTATCAATATCCCATTCAGTCTATTTAACATTTCAAGTTTATACAAATGAATTATACAATTATATACATTGTTTACAAAAGAGGGTGTAAAAAGATTCCTAAACAACACTATAAAAAATATAACAAAAGAATAATAACATTAAGTGTGACCCACACAAAAAGGGGCTGGCTACACTCACTACTAGAAGTTCTCAAAAAATCACCACGCACTCCGAGGAAGAAGAATCTATGCGGCCCTTGGCTCTGTCCACTCCTCTAATCCTGGAGGTACCTTTTGGGTAACCTCCTCTCCCTCCTTGGCCTCTTCAAGGCCGGGGGCTGCACCTGCGACTGTGACAGCAAGAATATTATCATGAATACGACGATTCGGCAAGTATAGGCATTAATAATAAATCACATGATGTATCAAATAGAATTTATAAACAATTAATTAAAAGATGTCAACATTAGGTAATAACTAGGCAATTGTTCCAAAATCAAATAATTCATGTCTTATGAATCCATGGGGAATAAAACACACTAGTTGACTATTACATTAAGCTCATCCTCTCAAATAGAGAGCGAATCTAGTTGGAATGTCACCAGTGGCCAGGCCAAAGGCTAGCCGGTTACTCGGTTCTGGAGTTCCGCTGCTCCAGATGATCTACTGCAGTGATCTCGAATAACTAAACCAAGTTTAACCCTGTCGGGTATCATGAGGCCGAAGCTCAGTAGTTGCAGACCAATCGAATGGAATAAATACACACATGAGTAAAATTGTTTTTACTTGAATCGAATCGAATCATTACTATATAGAATATTTCACACATAAACTTACTCAGCTTGAATTTCAATTGAATATCGTATAACCGTACAAGTATAACGAATGGAAACGAAACAATTTATGCACATAAATTATTCTTTAGAATTTGGAAGGTGAATAGAAAATAAATCTCAATATGCACATGCATTGATTAAGAAGAATCAAGGGTCATTTACTAGGCTCTCGTCCTCCACATTCTCACACGATGAAAGGATAAAAAAGAACCTTCTGACAAGGGCAAATAATCTTGGGTAGGTTATACCTGGTTGACAAATGTTCCTTGGAAAGGGCTTTTATCAGAATTTAGGCTTTTATCAGAATTTAACTGCCAAAAAGAAAATTATGACAGGATATCAGATAAACCATCATTGTAAATATAAGTTACCTGCTACTTCTAAAAACATATATATATCAGATAAATCAACTCAAATAACTAACCCCGACATAGTTGGGACGAGGCTATGATGATGATGATGGTGATAAATCAACTCTAAAGATGATTCTGATGAGTAGAATCAAATCACAAGTTAATAACACAAATGAAACCGTAAATATCAAGAAGACTGCAGAATATTCTGGTTTAACATTTTTTTCCCTGGTGCCACAAACAGTTAATTGAGATTCAAAAGAGTCTGTCATGGCTCACAGCATCAGTTATCACCTTGTGAGTTCATGACAGATTTGCTTGCAATGACTGACAATATCAAAGCCTATTCCATTTTTCTTCATTACATAATTGGTTCAAGAAAAGGAAAAACACGAATAATTGCCTGTGACTCAATCCGAAACCCACACCACTAATGGGAGGTGCCTAACCAGCATTCTATTAACAAATAAAAAATACACCGGGACATGTGCCCTAAGTAAAAGATGATTCAATTAAGAGGACTTTGGGTAATAAATCTTATTAACAAATATGTCAATTGATTGTAAATAGGGCAGGTCGGTCAGGGCAGCTAAAACTCAAACTAGTCTGAAACCCGACTTGGCTAAAAACAACTGAACCCATACCCTCCTTAACCTGAAAAACGCATTAACAAACCCACCCATGATAGGGGTGAGTTACCTGTTTAACTCGACCTGTTGCAATTCCTAACTCATATCGTGTTATTTGGACATGGCAGATGGTCCACTGAACTAGGAACTGTACTGGAATCAGGTCCAACAGAACTGTACCAGTTCCAGAATATAAATTATAGGTCCAAACCCCAATAAGGGACTGGGCTCAGACCCAAAAACTCATATGATATAATACCATATATATATATATATATATATATATATATATCATATGCTGCTGTGGAATTGGGTATATATAATGGTCCTCAAGTATGAAATCCATGGACCCAAAACCCAGATCTGAATAAATAACACATCCAAACATTGGACACATGCCTGGTTTTTTGAATTAGGGTCCTTTTTTTGCTAGGTAGGATGGCTTGAAGGATGACAATAACAGCTGTTGGTTGATAGTTATCAGATGAACCAAATGAACCCAACTAGATGGACTGAGCAACAATGCAACACAAGTTTGGACCTGGGTCTGGGTCTCATCATCAGATGGGCCAAGATTTTGGTCCATGCCATACCTTTAGGAGTACTAGTAATCAGGATATGCTACCCCACCACCATCTCTAGTCATTGACTTAGAAGATAGTGAACCGTGGACCTTGAGTATGATGTGGGCTTTGACCCTTGGCTCTTTAGGCCATGGACCTTAATTTCCATTGCGGACTTGTGGACCTTGGCAGAATGGATGTAATGCATTGATTATTCTGATGAGCCATGCAGCATTTTTTGCTTGATGTGAGTTGGGACTTGATTCTCATGATAGTACATTGGCCTGTTCATTCAGTCTCCCACTCTTTTAGATCACATTTGGTAAGAGGTGAGAAATTCACAGATTTGAGGATTCCTTGTTGCCTTTAGAACATAGCTTTCCTCGTCGAGTATTTGTATAGCTGAGGATTTCTAAAGATATTTGAGGATTTTGGTTGCCAAGTGTGATCTTAGAGCAAAGTTAAAAATATATTGCATTTTATACTGATACATGTAACATGATATTACCTTTTTGGTTTTTGCTTGGAGATACTTAATATTAATTGGCACTGACAGGTTCATTATAATTCAGAAATGAGATGAAAGGAAAGCACCTTTCCCACTTCTTCAGTCTCTTTGTGTAGGACAAATTCTCTCGATTTCACTGAACCTCTTCTCCTCTGATTTAGTTTAAAATGAGGAGAACAGGACATAAGTTTTGTCCATGTGTTCCCTTAAAATTTGACATGGTGACAAGGACGGGGGTTTTTTTATACTGGTTCAAGGGACGGTAGAATTCATGTTCCAAGTTCCAACATCTCCCTCTTGCCAAATGAACAATTAGCTTTTAATTTCCCAATTTCTGCACTTCATCTCCTTACATAGACCAATTATATCTAATTGGATCTTGTTGGGAGACATTTATATTGTATATGTAGACAGACACTATGCCATCATCATCATTGTCATCCTCATTGCCAAGTAATCAGCATGTGGGGTTCAATTAGGCTTTTGTTTCCACCTACCTAATCCATTTGCAACTTGTTTCGATGTTGCAAATGATCCAAGAAAGTTGGGCCACCAAGCTGCGCTCACTTTGTGCTGGGCATTCTCCATAAAAAATGGATTTGGGCCTAGTCTAAGTGTATCTGAAGGTCGGTCAGAAAGCCAACTCCAGAGTCCAGCCCCACATATGTATTGCAAGAAGGATCAATCTATGATGAAATGGAATTATTCAGACCAGATTCTCTGGCTTCTGGGATCATCTGAGCCTCAATTTTAGGCTTGATACTCTGGACTATAATGAGTTTAGGCCCAATTCATCTGTTCCATTTGAAAATCGCTTCTTTCCTTACCACAAAAAGGTATGGGTGCAACTTGGGCTGAGCCTACCCATACCCCAGCAACTCAACCTGATGAAAACCCAAATCATAGTTGGGTACTTTTGGGTTGAGTCTGGCGTGTGGGTTGAAAACCAAAACCCGAATTGAATAGAGGTCAGGTTCAAGTTGGATTGAAGTCAGGTCAGGTCAGGTTCTGCTTGTGTAATTTAAAAATGAAAAAGGAAGAAAAGGTAACATAGACTAGGATGTCATGGGTTCACTCCACTTGGGTTAAGTCAAATGTGAGTTGGCTCATCTGGAACACAGGTATGGTTCAGCGTGAGTCAACTTGGGTTGAACTAGGATTCCAATGGGTCATTCTGGAATTCGGGTCAAGTTCCAAAAATCCAACCCGAACCATCTTGTTCAGCATCACCATCATGCGACATTGTCTAGCTTGTCCTTCTAGGGAGTCATTCATAATAAGGCTTGACAAAGAGATTGGGCCCCACATCCTCATGGACCGTGGCCCATCTTCCAATGTGAGGGCTGTTTTCAGTGGAAAGGACTTTGTAGCTTGCAAAGGCTTGCCAAGATTGGTCCCTTTGATAAGGACCACTTTTGGGATGAGTTTGGGATGTCCCAACTCCCAAGTAAGAGCTGAAAATCTTGAAATTGGGATTTTGTGGACAGGCTGATTCCATTGGGCATATAAAGTGGGGCCCACTTTTGGCTAGGAATAAAGAAATTCCTAGACAGACAGAACCTAAAAACTATGAAAGGATGGATTCCACGTTGTGAGAACTTGATTTGCAGCCTCTAATAGAGGAATGGTTTTGGGTGGAAGGAACCCAATCTAATGAATAGTTTTCTTCCATTTGGAATAATGGGATTCCCCCATTCATCTAGAATATCCCGGCCATACATCATTGTTTAGTTCTTTCATGTTGAAAAATGGTCCTTTGAAGATCCAAACCATTCATCTCTGTGGGACCTGCATGTATGTTTCATGATTGGGTCAAGGGTCCAATTATAGTTTATTTTAAACATTGATGGGTTCAGTCATTAGATGAGAGTTGGTGCCTAGTTGGGTCAATTGAGTTGGGCAATTATAGAAGGGGAGAGGAGGGTGGTTTGGCTTCCTGTGGGTTGGGGGAAGTGGAATTTCCAATGAGTGGATGTGGAGTGTCCACGTCTCCCAATGCACCAAACCTCGTATCCCAGCCACAATCCACACATGGGGAAACAAACACTTTTACAAATCCAGATACCAGTTCTGTGGGGCCCACTCACAGCAGACTCCTGATAATTCAATGTTTTTTAACCTCTCCCGTTCGCGAACCTATCCATCCCGCAAAATCTCGATGATGCCATCCCCACATTATTATTATTTTTTTCTATCCCAACTTTAGGGGCTGAGGCCCCTCGGCCTCTCGAGAGGGGGCCCTCGGATAAGGTGGGGGCCCCTTGGCCAGGGAAGTAGGCCTCTGATGATCGGTGAGATATAGAGCATTGGGGTGTTCAAATTCAGGACAGACACTGGTTCTCCTGAAGTAAGAAGTCGTTCTTCATATTTATACAAGTGTAAAACACTATGCATTTACAAGCCCTTTATGCATAGACCATTTCAGCCCAAAGAGGTAGTATTACACCCCGATCCAAATTAATCGTGATTAAGGCTAATTAATTAAGATTAATATTAATTAAGCATGAGTAATTGGGTTAATGAATGTTAAAAACCAAAGAGAGACAAATTAGTCTCAAATGATGCATTAAGCATAATGAAATGGGTTTTGAATGGAATTGAGGTTGGTTAAAATCAGTATATACTCAAACAAGGTAGGTTAAGGACTTTTCCGTAAATAAGAGTTTACGCGTATTTCGTCGAATACGGAAATTCTTGATACCAACGTGTGTATCTCGAAAAGTACGTTAATTTTCATAATAGACGCGATTTCATTTGACCTCAAATGGACCAAGTGAGGCTTCATTTGACTCAAAACGTAATGAAATTGAATAAGTGGGGGGTTTTGTGCAAAAGAACCTTATATTAGAATGAGATGAGTCTCATTCGTTCACTTCACCCAAACCCTAGGCTCGTTCTCCCTTCTCATTCCATTTTCCTCATCAAATGACAAGTTGGGAGCTTCGTGGATGATTGAAAAAGGGCTACTAGCTTCATCAACCGCATCTTCATCTTCTTCCTCAAGCCTTTTTCTCCATTGTTGAAATGTCAAGCTTGAAAGAGAACCCAAACTCCCTTTGCTTGGAGCTACAAGTAAGTAGTTGGCCTTCTCCTAAGATTTCCAAGTTCTATTGAGTAGCGAGGGAAGGTTTATAGCATAGAAAGCTAAAGGGTTGGTGTTTCAATGTCTCATAGATTTAGGGTTTGAGACTTGGGGGCTTTTCATCTCCAAAAGCAAACCAAGCTAAAGAAAAAAGGGATTTTTGCCACTAAGCTTCAAGAGAGGCAAGTATAAACGTTTTCTTGTGAATAATATTAGCCATTGTAGAAGTTTATTTAATTTCTACGGATTGATTGGAAATGATTTGTGGGTGTTAAAGGTACTATTGTGAATAGATGATGTATGAAGATAAAATGGATGGTTCCAATGGTTACCCAATGTACATATACGTTTCCTTAGGATTTATAGATTTTTGGAGTGAATGGAGTTCAAGGAACTCAATCTTAGAAAATCTGCTTTAGAAGTTTTGAAGCTCGAAAATAGAATTCTGGGCAAATTTCGGCTAACCGCGAGGCTAATTGTGAAGCCAACTGTCGAAATCCATAAAATGGGCGAGCTTCTGGAAAGCTAACCGCCAAAATTCGGTTAGTCGAAATCATGGTTTAAAATCTCGGTCTCGGTCGCGGTATCGGCCGGGCCGAAAAACCGATATGATATCGGTATCGGTCGCGGATATCGGTCCGTCGCGGTCATCGCGGTGTGAATTTTTTTTTTAATCCAAAAAAATTTGCAAAAATATCCAAAAAATCCAGAATATTAGAAAATGCTGGAATACAATACTTTTTTCCATTAGTAATAACAATAAATCAAAATCTCGGTCACCTTAAGTTATGAGTCCTGTCTGTGTTGCAGTTCGCTATCTTTTTTAGTATTTCATATAATGCAACCATTATTAATGCTCATGATCAATTTATTAGTGTAAAATATAAGAAAATAAAGATAACATATCAATCATCATTTAATGCTAACTCAATCATCAAATAAGTTGTGAAATTCAAGACCCTGAATTAATAAGCCTTTGGTATCACAAATATTCTAACAAGTCACAAGTATCAACAATTATTTTTAAGAATTTTTTTTTTAATAAAATCATTTTCAAAATTCAAAATACATAGATCTAGCATAAAAGTTTGTAAATCAATCATTTATACACCATACAATGATCATGAATCATTAAAAGAACCTAGTTATGATGAAATCCCCAAAAAATGATATATAATAATTCAAATATCAAAAAATCCGAAAATAAAAAAAAATTGGAAAAAAAAGTTCAAAATCATGTGTATGAGTAGATCTAGCATGAAAGTATGTAGATCTAACTTCTAAATGAAGAACATAAATAAATGACAAACCTAATGATTTCTATACTTCATCTAAAATATTAAAAAAAAAAAAAAACCACATGATAAAATGCTTTGGGTTGATTTTCTCATACCTTAGATAATATTTTCTTCAAAAAATTAATGTGGGATTTTGAAATGTTGAAGAGGGAGTGGCTGGGCTGCTGGCTGCTGCTATGGTTGGAGAACAGAAGAGAAGAAGAGGAAGATGGGGAAAAACTAGAAAAAATTAGGGCTTTCTTTCATTATATATCATCTCGGCCGATATTTTGAAAATATCGGCCGAGATATCGGTTAGGATCATCTCGGCCGATATATCGGAATTTTCAAGGGATATATGACCGAGACCGATATCTCACTGAGATATCGGCTCGGTCTCGGCCGATACCGAGTCATATCGGCCGATATGACTCGGTATCGGCCGATATTTTATATCATGGTCGAAATTGAAATTTCGGCTAGCCACAAGGTAACAGTAAGGTGACTGAAAATCGAGCCAGAAATGTCGGCTTTTGGAAAGCTGACCGCGAACTAACCGCCATATGGCGGTTAACCGTATTTGAGATTTCGGCTAGCCGCCAAATAGATTTCAGCTAGCCGCCGATCAGATTTTGGCTAGCCGCCGACGAAGTTTCGGCTAACCGCCAAGTGAACCTAATATTGGCCAATTCATTATTGCGAGTGAAAATTTGAATTTTGGATTTTTGCATAAGCTTGGAGCATTCCTTGCGAGTATAAATGCTCCCTAAATTAGTTTTAAGACTAATCATGGGGCAAAATGAGACTGATAAGAAATATGGATAATAAAGGAGGAATCTCATAGATAATCTATTGTGAACTAAACTTCTATGGGTGATAATTACGGGAACTAGAAAGCACACATTAAAAATTACTAATGTGATGTCCATCAAGAATAACATGTGCATTTGGTGACCAATGGTTACACTTAAATGGTTGTTAGATTTGAGATAGAATTGAATAGAATCGTAATTGATTATAGATTCCCTCGTTGTAACATGGTGCTCCAATCTAATGAGATTGGTGTCACTGTTATTTCCTTCCCTTATGAAGATGGTAAATGAAATGAATCTGGATGCTATGGTAGTGACCACCCTATACATGACCACATGATTGACTTTTATGTCTGCTTATTGTTATTGTAGGAACTTCTAGACATACCTAGAATTTGAATTGCTACTAATAGATTGATTAAGTTTACCTTATGGATTAATATGCTATTGTAAGATCTGTTTATACATTGTTGAAACGTCGTGTTCATTAGTATTATTGATGGCATTAGAGACCCGCTTGCCCTTGTCGGTGCAGCAGCGCCCCCGTGCGGGAGCGGAGGAGACCGCTTCGGTTCCTCCAGGAGGACCGAACGAGTGGAATGGTCGGGATACCGTTTGTAAGGGTATCCGAGTGCGAAACAGAGATTGGAACATTTTGAGAGAATGTTAAGGAAAAATGTTTTGAGATGTTATTCTTTTGTATAATCATTTTGGTATGTAATTAATTGACATTGTATAATGTTTTGGATATGCACCGATTGACAAGTAAATGATGGTTATTGATGATGCAAAAAATGTCTTCGCGCACCACCGATCAATTAATAGGTAATAAATGCAGTAATTGAGAAGAGAGAGAGATTTATAGTGGTTCGGTCAGTGTGACCTAGTCCACTTTCGGAAAGGCTGAGATCGCCGGATGTATTAATTCTCATGTATTTCAGAGATTACAAACTTTGGAGAGGGTCTAGAGGAGAGATTCTTGCTTGCCCTTCAAGTATCGAGGGGCTCTTAAATTTATAGTCTTCCCCTAACAGATGGGGACGACTTTACAGCGCCGTTTACGAGGAGCATTCGAGGTGTCCTCGACTGGCGAGGCAGTTGTGATATTCTCCGCAGGACTTGGTAAAAGCGGGACGTGGCCTGACTGCTTCCGAAGCGAGCCGGACTGCTGTGACGTGGCCAGGCATCGTGGGTTTGGGCTCGGACTCCATTGGTTTAAACGGATCTCCATTAATTCAGGCTTGGCTCATGGCGGAATGGGCCCTTTGGGCGGGCTTGACCCATCATTTGCCCCTCAATGACCTGCACCCAAAGAAACTTTGAAAGGGGGGCATTTTGAATATCCGGGCTTCTTTCCCATTCAAATAATTTGGTCCGCCTTCCTCTCCTTGCCAGTTTCTTATTTTCCACCCAGGCCCTGAGGAAAGGGATTTTTGGGAGAGTCCTTTTTGACCTAGGACTCTTCTTGCTTTTGGAAAACCTAGGGTATAAAATCCCTTAAAGTCTTCAACTTTTCTTCACTCTTCACATTTCTCACACCCATCTTCTTCAACTGTTCAACCCTAGGCAAAAATCCCTTGCAAAGAGAAGAAAACCATCTTCACCTTTCATACTTCTTTTTTTTTTTTTTATCTTCTGTTACTTCAACAAGAATAACTATGGAGAAGAAGCAGGTGGGCGCCAGCGTGGATTCCGGCCTAGCGGGCAAAACGACTGCAGCACGGACCGCCGGCCAGGCAGCGGCAGTGGGCGAGGGTACCGCAGGCGCTACACGGGCGGGCGCTGGCGCCGGTCAGACCGCCGCAGCGGGCGCAGGCACGGACAGCGTGGGCGCTGAGTGTGCCGGCGGCGCCGGTGCGAGCGGCGTGGGTGCTGCTGGCGCTGGCGGCTCGGATGAGGGCATCGAGGGCGGCAACGACGCCGGCAGCACGGGTGCAGGCACGGGCTACGCAGGCAGGGGCTTCGCAGGCGGCAAGGGGGTCGGTCGCACGGCAGTGCTCGGCCTGGGTGATGCGGGCAGGTTTTTTGCAGGCGGCAAGGGCGCCGGGGGTGCGCCGGGCGTTGTAGTCACGAGCACGAGCACGAGCACAGGTAGCGCGGGCGTCACGTGTGCTGGCGTGGTGGGCGCTGTGTGCGCAGGGACGATGGTCGCCGGGGCGTCGGGCGCGACGGGTGAGGCTGCTGCTGGCGGCGTGCGCCTTCGGTCGGCGCCGGGCGCCAGCGACACGCAGGCGGCGCCCGGCCTGGGCGTCGTGCCACGGGTGGCTGCACTACGGGTTGGCATCGGGCGTGGGGCGACGGTCTCGAGTCCGGGCGGTGCGACAGGTGCGGGCGCCGTGCGTGGGGCCACTGTGTCAGGCGGGGGCGAGGCAGCCCGTGTGGGTGAGGGCGCAGGTCATAGCAACGTGTCCAGTAGAATTTTGCGTCGTCCCAAAAAGTATCAAGGAAAAGTCATTGTTGACGATGCTGGGTCCAAGGTTAATGCTACTTTTAGTGTACTCAAAACTGACGGTGACCTTTTGAGGGTTGCTGTTTGTATCCCTCCTACTGTGCTGTGCCGCCGGGCTGAAGCGGACGAGCCAGCTTGTGATAATTCCTCTGGTGACATTGTCATCTATGAGGAGATGATCGAGGCCGGGTTAAGGTTTCCATTATCCTCTCCCATTTGTCGTATTCTTCATTATTTTTCTTTAACTCCGGGGTGATTAGCACCCAACGGGTGGAGAGTTATGCTCGGATTCCTTGCGTTGTGGAGGAGAGTGCATCAAGAGAACGCTTCTCCTCTGGAGTTTCATGCCGCATACAGTTTGATCGAGTCGCCAGCCCCTAACAGGGGGTGGTACTATTTTACCCCTAGGGGCGGCAAGCTGCTCACGGGATTGCGTTCCAATTGCCACGATTGGAAATCTCACTTCTTCTTCATCGGTGGAGAGTGGGTTGCTGAGTCAGATCGACCTTTGGTACCCACATGATGGATTGACGCCAAGAGACTAGGTACATTTTCTGATTGCTTTTTTTTTTTTCTGATTGCTTTTTTGTATGCATGTGCTCACTGTCATGTCCTCATTTGCAGATCCTCCCGTACTCTCCACGGAGCAGGAGCGCAAGCTGCAAGCGGTGAGAGATCACCCTGTCAAGGACTTGGGAGTTCTTCTTCCCAAGGAGAGAGGCAAGACCAGTAGACCTCCTACGGACTCTTCGTCTTTGGGTAGAACTGGCGGACTCCTTCCGGGATCGACTTCTAAGAGAAAAGGTAAGTTATTTCAACTTTAGCAATGTTTTGCGTGTTTACCTGATATGCCGTACCCCAATGACACTTTTTTTTTTTTTTTAAGCTGTAAGCAGAAAAGCGATCGAGGCCTGCCTGTCTGGTAGGAGTACCCCTCCCTCCAAGGTGGCGAGGATAGATGACTCCTCACCAGGGACCTCTCCACCAGTGACTCGTACGGGGCCTCGGGTGAACCTCCCTCGGGTGGCCTCTCCACCAGTGACTCGTGCGGGGCCTCGGGTGTGCTTTCCTCGGGTGGCCTCTTCAGCTAAGACTGCTGCTCCGCAGTCTTCCTCTCCAGTTGCCCCTCAGTTGTGTCCTCCTCCGCGTGCGGGTACTTCTACAGGGGTACCGACTGCTGATCCCATGCTAGGCAACCCGCGAGCGATCCGGGAAAGGCTAGGGATATTTGTGTTGCCCCCCGAGGTCTGTCAGGTTAATGCCTTGGGCACCGAGGGGGTCATCAACACATTTCTGGAGGGTCTGGCTCAGGTAAATGTTTACTATTTCCTTTTTCTCCAGACTTTCGTCCTCTTTTTTGTCTTATGTACCGTCTCATTTCCTTTGTCCGTTGTCTTTTCAGGCCTCCACTGCATCTGTCTGTCTGTTGTCGAGGGCCCAATCTTACATGCAGGTGAAACGGGAGAATGAGATTTTTAAGAAGGAGCTATCCGCTGCTGAAGGAAAGATTACCTCTATGGAAGCTGCTAGTAAGGCTTCCGAGGTTGATCTTATGGCGGCCCGCGAGAGGGCGACCAAGCTTGATACTGAGCTCTCAGCAGCCCGCGAGAGGGCGGCCAAGGTTGATATTGAGCTCTCAGCAGCCCGCGAGAGGGCGGCCAAGGCAGAGGCTGAGCTTGTGAAGGCCCGTGAGAGGGCTTCGCTCAGTGAGGCTGAGCTTGCAGAGACCCGTGAGAGGGTGCTGCTCAGAGAGGTTGCGGTGAAGGCAGAGATGAAGGCTGCACACGAGAGGGCTTCTCAGGCTGAGGAGAGGGCTTCTCAGGCTGAGGAGAAGATTGCCCTTGCTGAGGGAGACCTCGAAAATGACCTCGCTAATGCCTTTATTGACGGCTATGATGAGCTTCGAGGGAAGATTTCTGCTGCTTTCCCAGATCTTGACTTCTCAGGCTTCTTGCCGACTGAGGCACCTGTTGATGATGGCAGTGGCAGCTCTGATGATGCCGAGGATGATGAGGAGGAGGACGAGGAGGACGATGAGGACGGAGATGAGAGTGACTAGAGGATAGGGGGAACTTTTGCTGTTTTTCTTTTTGTAAAGGCAGGTAGCCTGACTTTTGTACGTAAGCATATCTTTTGGAACATGCAACTTTTTGTCATAATACAAACATAGAATGTTTTATTTATTTATTGCATGAACAACATTGACAGAGTAGTAAAAAATTAAATCAAGCCTCACACCCTCACTATTCTAATCCTCTTTAAAATGTTACTGGTAGTATTTCTTCAAATGTTCCGCGTTCCACGGATGAGGTAAGACCTTTCCCTCAGAATTCTGGATCCTATAGGTGCCCGGTCTCACTACCTCTGTGACGAGATAGGGTCCTTCCCAGTTTGGTCCCAACTTTCCTTCACGGGAATCTTTCGTGGCGAGGATCACCTTTTTAAGCACCAGGTCCCCCGATTGGAAGGAACGAGGCTTTACCCTCGAGTTGTAGTACTTTGCTATGCGTCGCTTGTACTCCGCGTTGCGGACCACAGCCATCTCCCTTGCCTCCTCCACCAAGTCGAGGTTGATGCGAAGTCCTTCCTCGTTGGTGACGGGGTCGTGGTGGTGGACCCTTAGGGAATGGACTCCTATTTCGACGGGGATGACTGCCTCAGTCCCATAAGAGAGAGAAAAAGGAGTTTCCCCGGTAGGAGTTCTTGGAGAGGTTCGATAGGCCCATAACACTCCTGGGAGTTCGTCAACCCAAAGACCCTTCGCTCTTTCGAGCCTTGTCTTCAAGTTACGTAGGACTGTTCTCACCATAACTTCTGCCTGCCCATTTGCTTGTGGGTGTGCCGGGCTGGAGTGAGGCTGCTTGATTTGAAGGTCGGAGCAGAAAGAATTAAAGAGCTTATTATCGAACTGCTTGGCATTGTCACTGACAATGGCGTGAGGTATCCCGAAGCGGCAGACTAGGTTTTTCCAGACAAAGTCCTTTACCTTCGAGTCTGTTATTTTCGCTAGGGGTTCTGCCTCCGCCCATTTTGTGAAATAGTCTACGGCGACGACCACAAACTTGCACTGGCCTTTGCTCAAAGGAAGGGGGCCCAGGATGTCAATGCCCCATTTGGAAAAAGGCCACGGGCTCACAATGGTCGTTAGCTCCTCTGATGGCTGCCTTGGCACAGTGGCGAAGCGCTGGCATTTGTCACATTTTTTGGTGAACTCTTTGGTGTCTTTTACCATGCTCGGCCAAAAATACCCTTGCCTAAGTGCTTTGTGGGCGAGGGAGCGTCCTCCAGAGTGATTCCCACAAATTCCTTCGTGAATTTCTCTGAGGGCGTAATCAGCTTCTTCTGGCGAAAGGCAACGCAGCAATGGTAAGCAGTAACCCCTTTTGTAGAGTACATTTTGTAGGAGGGTGAACTTGGAAGCTCTCATCCTAAGCTTCTTGGCCTCAAGGGGATCATCTGGTACTGTTTCTTCTTGGAGGTACTCTCTTATTGGGGTCATCCAATTCGATTCTGCCATTGTACAGTTGATGTTTGTGGTGTCCACATCCAATTTACTTGGCTCGAACTGGTGCCCGATGAGAGTCGGTTCTACAAATGAGGCCTCCAGGGATGAGGCGAGCCTGGCGAGAGCATCTGCAGCCATGTTATCACCTCTTGGGATGTGACAGATTTGGAAATGTTGAAACTGCTGTACTAGCTTCTTAGCCATGCCAAGATACTCCTGCATTTTTGTTTCTTTTGCTTCAAATTCGCCATTCACTTGATTGACTATCAATTGTGAATCACTATAGGCGGTGAGGGACCGGGCGTCCATTTCTGCTGCCAATCTCAATCCCGAGAGGAGTGCTTCATATTCTGCTTCATTGTTTGTGGCAACAAAGTGTAGCTTAACTGCATGCTTTATGGGTGTACCATCAGGGCTGATCAAAATGAGTCCTGCTCCACCTCCCTCACTGATTGCGGAGCCATCAACATATAGCTTCCAAAGGGGTCGTGAAGGAAAAACTCCAGGAGGTGTCTGAGCGCCCGGAGGGATTTGGGCACCCATTGAGGGAGCCGGGGCGCCAGGAGGGATTTGGGCACCCATTGAGGGAGCCGAGGCGCCAGGAGGGGTCTGGGCGCCCGGAGTGGTATGGGCGCCCATAGATGTCTGGGCGCCCGGGGTGGCCTGGGCGCCCACTGCTGGTGTCGGGGCGCCCGGAGTGGCATGGGCGCCCGGTGCTGGTATCTGTGCGCCCGTCCGGGTGTCCTCGTCGGGTGGCAGTTTGACTTGTAGCTCTGGTCTAGACGGCAGCGACATGGTGGGCTCCCCTTCTGCATGCATAAATTCAGCCACAAAGTCTGCCAGCGCCTGGGCCTTGATGGCCATCCTTGGTTGGTATTGAACATCAAACTCACCCAATTCGACTGACCACTTGAGGAGTCTTCCAGATACTTCTGGCTTTGCCAAGACTCTCTTCAAAGGCTGATTGGTGACGACCACAACTGTATGGCTCTGAAAATAGTGCCGTAAGCGCCTAGCAGTCGAGATGAGAGCGAGCGCTAGTTTTTCTAACCCCGAGTATCTGATCTCGGCTCCACGGTATGCTCTGCTGACATAATAGATGGGTCTTTGCACACCATCATGATTTCTGATCAGAACAGCGCTAACGGCTGAGGGGAAAGAAGATAGGTACAAATACAACACCTCACCGGGTGCAGCATGTGAAAGGAGAGGAGGTGCGGCCAAGTATGCTTTAAGCTTCTGGAAGGCCTCCTCAGCCTCAGGTCCCCATTCGAAAGCCTTTCGGAGAATTTTGAAGAAAGGCAAACACTTATCTGCAGACTTGGAGACGAATCTATTGAGCGCTGCAATTCTTCCGTTGAGGCGCTGCACCTCCTTAGTGGAAGTGGGCGACTTCATGTCGAGTATAGCTTTGATTTTATCCGGGTTCGCCTCAATTCCCCTCTAGTTGACCATGAAGCCCAAGAATTTTCCCGATCCCACGCCAAAGGCGCATTTCTCAGGGTTCAGCTTCATGTGGTAGGCTCTGAGAACATTGAAAGTCTCTTGAAGATGGTCGATGTGATCTGCTGCAGCCAAGCTCTTCACCAGCATATCGTCAACATAAACCTCCATTGTTCGCCCAATCTGGGACTGGAACATTTTGTTTACCAGGCGCTGGTAGGTTGCACCTGCGTTTTTTAGCCCGAAGGGCATGACCCTGTAGCAGTAGGTCCCCTTTGGAGTGAAGAACGACGTCCTTTCTTGATCTGGGGGATGCATGCTGATCTGGTTGTATCCAGAATAGGCATCCAGGAAGGAGAGGAGTTCATGTCCTGCTGTGGCGTCGATGAGGAGGTCAATCCGAGGCAGTGGATAGCTGTCCTTCGGGCACGCTTTGTTGAGCTCAGTGAAGTCAACGCAGAGGCGCCACTTCCCATTGGCCTTTGTCACCATCACCACATTTGATAGCCATTCGGGATATTCTACCTCTCTGACCGCTCCATTTTCTATCAACTTCCCGACTTCTTTGTCCATTGCTTGGGCCCTTTCAGTAGAGGCGTCTCTTAGCTTTTATCGAACAGGTTTGTGGCGAGGGTCAACATTGAGGCTGTGGGTGGCGACTTCGGGATCGATTCCTTCAAGATCCGCATGGGACCATGCGAAAATGTCCTCATTCATTCTCAGAAAATCTGTTAAATTGCAGACCAGATCTACCGAAAGAGAAGAGCCGATGTACACTCTTCTGTCAGGATGTTCTTCATCTAAGGCCACAGGGGTAAGTTTTTCAACTGGTTCCCCTCTTTCTGTAGTGGCGTCATCTCTCGGGTCCAAGATGTTGACTTGCAACGCCTCCTGTGTCTTCTTGGCCTTCATTGAGGAGAAATAGCATTCTCTTGCTGCAACCTGATCCCCTCTGACCTCCCCGACTCCATTCGGGGTTGGAAAGCGGAGGATGAGATGATAGGTGGAATGAACGGCTCTTAATGCGTTAAGAGCGGGTCGCCCTAATATGATGTTGTAGGCTGACGGGCATTCTATCACCAAGAAATTAACCAGCATAGTGGAGCTTCAGGGTGCTGTTCCGGCTGTAATTGGCAGTGTGATTGCCCCAAGGGGATACACTTTCTCCCCTGAGAACCCAATGAGGGGGGTTTTAATAGGTTGCAGTCTTTCCCGGCCCAGCTTTAGCTTATCATAAGCCTCTGCGTATAGGATATCCGCAGAGCTGCCACTATCTACCAAGATCCTATACACCTGGAAATTGGCGACGGTCATAGTGAGCACCAGAGGGTCGTCATGGGGTTGCTGAATCCCTTCCAAATCCTTATCTGAGAAGGATATGGTTTCGCTGAAGCCGTGCCTAGGCGCCTTAGATGGGCGTGCTTCATCAGGATGCCTTGCCCTCCTAGCATGGGCCTTCACGGCAGAGAGCGACTCTGCTAGTCCGCCCGAGATAGTTCGGATCTCCCCGATGGGCTGCTGGTCCTCCCGATTGTGAGGTGGTGGTGCTTGCACTCTACCAGCAACATACTGGCGCAGGTGACCACGTTGAATAAGATCCTCAATCTGCCTCTTGAGGTCATAGCAATCGTCGGTGTCATGACCGTGGTCGCGATGGAAGCGACAATATTTGTCCGGGTTTCTGCGGTTTGGAGGGGACTTCATCTTTCCAGGCCATTTTACGGCTGGGTCATCTTGTATCTGGAGCAAGATGTGCTCAACAGCGGCATTGAGGGGGGTGAATGCTTGTCGGTCTCTCTGCGGAGCAGGGACGAGTCGGTCTCTCTGCGGAGCAGGACCGAGTCGGTCTCTGACAGGTAACCTCTCTGTCCTGCTTTGCTTGTTGCTTGTCTCCTTTTTTTCATCTCTGTCCTGCTCTTTCCCCTTGTCCCCTGATCTGGAGGACTCACCTCGCCTGGCCCTGGTGATGTCTTCAGTATTTATATATATTTGGGCCTTTGCTAGTAGCTCTGTCATGCTCTTTGGCTGACGCTTCATCACTGAGAAGAGGAAACTCGACGAGCGAAGGCCTCCCAAGAAGGCTGTCATTGTCACTTTGTCATCGGGATCTTCGACCTGAAGTACCTCCTCGTTAAAACGAGTGAGGTAGCTCCTGAGGCTCTCATTTTTGTCCTGCTTTACGCTGAGCAGGTGTGTGGCAGGCTTCTGATGGTGGTGCCCTCCGATGAAGTGCGACACAAAGGATTTGCTTAACTCTCCAAAGGTGGCGATGGAGGCTGGGGCTAGATTGGCAAACCACTGCCGAGCGGAACCCTTCAGGGTAGTTGGGAATGCCCTGCACATAACCTCGTCAGGGATATTGTGCAGCTGCATTACAGTTTTATATGTCTCCAGGTGGTCCAATGGATCCTTCGTCCCATCGAAGGTTTCTATGGATGGCATTTTGAACATTGGAGGAAGCGGGTAGTTTACCACGTCGGGCTTGAACGGTGAATCCGTCCGCCCGACTAGGTAATCCACTATTTGTGGGGCCTGCGCCTTCATGGCGTTGAAGACATCTCCCAGTTGGTTCTGCAATTTCCCTGATCTTCTCGTCCCAGTGATTGGGGGCTCCTCGGGAGTGATCATGGAAGTTGCTCCCCTCCATGTTTTCACTTTCCCCTTCTTGGAAACTAGGACCATCCCCATTAGAAGCAGAGGGAGAAGGTGAGGGTCCTTCATGATGTGCTCCCCCCGGAGGTGGAAGTCCTCCGTGACCTGCTCCTCTTGGAGCTGGGAATCCTTCAAACTAGACTCCACCGGGAGGAGGAGGTCCTTCCTGATGTATTCTCCCAGCCCCCGGCGTAACCCCAAAAGGGGGGGCAAGAGGAAACCCTTGGGCGCCCAAGGGATGGGTGCCCAGGGGGTTGGCGCCTGGGGGATGGGCGCCCAGGGGAGGAGCTCCCCGGCGTGGAGCCCTTGCGTGCCCCGGGCGCGGTACTCCATGCTGTGCTCCTCCAAAGTGTGCTCCTCCCTGTCGTGCTGTGAGCATGAACTGTAGGATCTGCTGGTTTTGAGTCACCAGCTGTTGCATAGTCTCTAACATCTATTGTGGAGTGGGAGCAGGGGCATCTGGGGCAGGATTAGTCGGTGGAGGATCATTCTCACCTTCTCGAGAGGGATTATCCTCTGGGCGTCTTGCAGATCTTGTGGTGATCACCATAATTTTGGAAAAAGAGGATTCTAACGTGAGAATTTTAGTCGTTCCCACAGACGGCGCCAAACTGATGATGCAAAAAATGTCTTCGCGCACCACCGGTCAATTAATAGGTAATAAATGTAGTAATTGAGATGAGAGAGAGATTTATAGTGGTTCGGTCAGTGTGACCTACGTCCACTTTCGGAAAGGCTGAGATCGCCGGATGTATTAATTCTCATGTATTTCAGAGATTACAAACTTTGGAGATGGTCTAGAGGAGAGATTCTTGCTTGCCCTTCAAGTATCGAGGGGCTCTTAAATTTATAGTCTTCCCCTAACAGATGGGGACGACTTTACAGCGCCGTTTACGAGGAGCCTTCGAGGTGTCCTCGACTGGCGAGGCAGTTGTGATATTCTCCGCAGGACTTGGTAAAAGCGGGATGTGGCCTGCCTGCTTCCGAAGCGACCCGAACTGCTGTGACGTGGCCAGGCATCGTGGGTTTGGGCTCGAACTCCATTGGTTTAAACGGATCTCCATTAATTCAGGCTTGCCTCATGACGGAATGGGCCCCTTGGGCGGGCTTGACCCATCAGGTATGATACATGTATAAAGAACATTATTTTGTATACATGTAAACCATATATTGATATTGTCAAATATAATATTTCCGTAGATTTGTATATTCGACAGGTTTTTTTTTGAGATTGTCATCCCTTGTGGATTTCGTTTTAACTTCAGTTAATTCGGGATTTACGGGAGTAAGTATGGGCTCACGGCTCGGGGTTACCGGATCTCGGGCCCGGGTCGTGACAGGTAGAGACAATCCAGTAACTTCCCACTCACGTTTGGTTGCAACAGCCGTTTTAGTTAAAAAGCCACCTTTCTAACATTAGAAATCAGTGTTAGAGGGGATCCGGGAAGTTGTCCTAACCAAGGCGGGTTTGTAGTGCCCTTGTAGATAAAAATGCACACGGCCATTACCAAACATATCCTTATAAAAATAACAAAAAACAATTTATCCCCCCGAAAAGAGGGTTTTTTTTATTTTAATGTATGTCACATTTGTTGCTCCTAAGCTATTCAGAGGCTTTGAAAAAAAAAAAACGAACAAAGAAAGTACTCAGCTGATTCAATAACAGCAGGAAGATCCATTCAATTGCAGTATTGCACTCCCTGTATTGATTCTCCTTAGCTGCAAAAATAGTAGCCCACCCTCCCACCTACTTTTTTCTAAACATCCATTTCACTTCATTTGGAGTTATGTACAATGTGGGATTGATTTGTTTTTAAGAATAGACACTTCGACTTATATTTTTTGTTTTTTGCTTTTTGGCTCTTGTTAATAGGCATATATCCATACACACTGTTACTCAAGTCCCGATCAATTCCTCATTGCTCCTGTAGAACTAGTGCAGTGGATCCAATCTGGCGACAAATGATAATGTTTCCAAAGTGGAATTTGACCATTATCCACTCATTGGGGTACTATGATATGATTGCTTAGATCAACATAAGTACAGCTAGCAAGAGCCAATGTTGAATAGTTTGCATGAGATTTCACAGGCAATAAATAGCATAGGATAAGTCCTCATAAGCACTAACAACAACAACAACAACAAGTGCCATAGGCAATATCCTTAATTTCATTTCCAAAGTGGAATTTGACCACTATCCATTCATTGGGGTGGTATGATATGATTGCTTAGATCAACAAAAGTACAGCTAGCAAGAGCCAATGTTGAATAATTTGCATGAGATATCACAGGCAATAAATAGCATATAATAAGTCCTCATAAGCACTAACAACAACAACAACAATTGCCATAGGCAATATCCTTAATTTCATTTTTAGCCTTTTTCAAACATTATTTGTCTCCACTAGCTATTGTACCTAAAACCCATAGTCCTTAATTTCATTTTCGATTGTTTGTGGGGTGAAGTAAAAGGAAATGACGTAGTTTCAAATTTAGAAAAGCAGACCGTAGGTGGAGTTAGTTGTAAAAGTACAAAATGACAAATAAATTACCTTTAGTTGCACAAAATATGATAAAATGGATGTTCTAAAAAGACACAAAATGACAAAAAATATACTATGAAAAATCACAAAATGACAAAAGGGTGCTTCTATTCCCAACTAACTCCACCTTTTCTTCTTTTTGATTTGGCACAAAATTCTACTACACCCTACGGCTCTTTCAAATCCCACATGGACATGCCACATTGTATATTTGGCATGGAGAACCACTCCTATATCAATGCCAAAAATGATATGGTGTTTGGTATGTTGGAGTGGAATGCCAAACTTGGCATATGCGAAAGTCATATACCAAATATTATTTTGAGTTATTTTATTCCAAAAGGCACACCGACTCCACCCTATATGTCAAATCTACTTAATATATTAAAAGAGTTAAAATCCAAAAAGTAATAAAATAATCAATTTCGCATATGGGGTGGGGTTCTCACTTTTTGAGATGCCAAATTTCAAAATGTCAAATTGCCACATAAGCCATCAAATGAGATTTCGTATCACCAAAATTGACATATCTATTGGAGACTGCTATCAAGTGGGTTTAAAATAGCTAGTTTCTTCAACCTATTTTGAGTTTTCACTTCAACTTGAGCAACCCTTGAGGTAGATCAAGGAAATCTTCCTAGGTACCACTCTGTAAAAATATATATTTCAAGGAGGCAAAATCTAAATACTAAAAATTTTCAAAGTCACATCCCTTGAGTGGAAGTGCTACATTATCACTTCCCTTCTATTTTTCCAATTGCTTAGTTTACACCTAGCGCGCTTGGTGAAAAATATAACAAATTCTCAATATTTGCCTTATACAAATATGCAAAATGTCACCACTGCAGCAGAGCTAATAAGCATTAAGGCCGACTATGTATATCCAAGAGAAGACCTCTTTGCATACAAATTGCCCCAAATTTCCCTCTAGTTTGCTGGAAACAGTCCTTCATTATGAATTTATTCCAATAAGGAGTCTTTCCTTAGTAATGTGCACTTATTACTCTTTGTTTGCATATGAGCTCCACGGAAGATTTATTAAAGAGGGGAAGTCTAAAGTGGAAATAATCTACTGTGAGAGCTAAAGGATATAAGGTAGAAATGTATATGGGACTTTGACTTTCTCATGATTTAAAATACTAGAGTGAATGACTGCTAAGTATTCATTTCTCTTCTTTTATTGATTCACTTTCGTTTAAAAGGGAGGTTATTCGATCGTCGCTTTTGTATATTCAGCTTGGATCTTCATTTTTAAGCACCAATAATACGAATTTTTTATGTATCTAATTCATATGTATTCTATGCAAACGAAAAGGCCCTTCAAATTTAATTCAAACAAAGTTTAGTAGCATAATCATCCACAAGTATAAACTTTAATGCCTACAATAACATTCGCACATCTCTTTGTTTTGCATAACCCATTTTGGTACTTGTTGTGATCTAGGACCTACAAGAAGAGATCAAGTACACATAAGAGAACACAAAGATTTACGTAGTTCGGCTTTTGGCCTACGTCCACGGGAAGACGAGAGAGTTTTACTATACAATCAGAAGAGATGTACTTCATAAAGACTCTTAGTCTTTATTTATAATATCAGCTCCAAAACCTTGTTACACCCAAATACTACTTCTAATTACAGTAGATCTACAATAATAGACCTACTTCTAATCACAGTACAACATGGATAATGCAGGGGCCCGGTTTACATAAGTTATTATTTCTATTGAGCCATACAACCTAACAGTACTGAATTGTCCCAACTAAGTTTACTAATTGGGTTGGTTATTTTAAATCTTGGGTTTGAGTTAAATACCTTCTAATGAAACTATTAACAAAATGCCAAGTATCTACATAGTACCTTTACTTTTCATTTTAGAATGCAGAAAAGATATACAGTACTTCAATTGTTGATGCACCTATCTTAAATGAAAACAACTTCCGAATGATATTCCGCTGTGATTTGGATAGGTGTGTGTACTTACCTTTGAGGGGAAAAAGTGTTATTGGTTAAGGAGTTGAGGTGAAGCATACCCCATGAATCTAGTGATTCCCCTGCTTTGTCAAAATAGGTCATCTGTCACCTCTGCGTGTTAATCATGCTTTATAATTCTACCAAATGAGATAAGAACCTATTTGTTCTAATACAACACATAGGAATTCACGGCACTTTGATGAAAATGGAAGGAAGGAAAGATGCAGAAAAAAAATCAATACACAGCCATTAACATAGTAATTTAAGAAAGTCAGGTTCCACCTTCACTACTTCATCCTCTACCTCATATCTTTCACACTTTACCTCTTTAATATTCCTTTAGTAGAGTTCATTTGACCATAAATCTATATATATTAAATTCCTATGTAATTTAATACAAACAAATAGGCTCTTAAAATTTGAATGGGCAATATTTGGTAATCAAATATTCAGAAAGAGGTGGATACAAAAGTTGATTTTGGCTTAAGCGGAAATTCATAACCAGATCAAACACACAGCTTTTAGAAGTTTTTAAAATCGAATCCTTATGCATTCTGACCAAGGATTTCAATTCAAAACTCAATACAACTGTGTAATATAAAAAACACATGGTTAAAGAGTTTACAAAAACTGAATCATATTATCATTGAAAAGCTCCACTTCTAACTTGATATGAG